>BSBM01000052.1:5680000-8080000 GCA_027924585.1 Larix kaempferi | reverse complement strand
GCCCCACTAGTGGATGTGTAAGGTTATTGCAGAGGCAAGTATTTAACAGTTTGATTGTTCATGGGCTTTTAAGCCATGAAGAAATGTAAACAATGTAAATATTAGTAATCCAATAAAATAACCAAGGGACTAGATATGGAGGCAACGTGAAAGAAAATGGGTTGCGTATATACACTAGGGAGAGGTGAGGGGGTTGTGGGGTTGAATCCATGCTGCCACGCATCGACTTGGGAACCCATTTGACTCACCATGCTGACATTAATGAAACTGTAAGAGGATGGTTGAGTAAACCAGACCCATGAATGCGATGGAGTATGGACAACCTACGGATCCATATGGTAGGGTATGGCTCTGTGTGTTTCTTTTCCCTTAAGCCACTCCACACCTGGGAATTCAAATCCTTCTTGCTAACCCATTACTGATCGAAACCCAAGTAGGGGGGGGGGAGATCCATCGATCCATAGAGAGGGGAAACGGGGGGGATCATACATTCCTGCATATGCAAAGCCAATCGGGTGGAAGCCTGAAGATAGCCGTGTTTTCCTACGTAATAGAAAATACCAAAGAGTTTATAGCCATAGAAACGGTGTGTGAGAACCCAGTCTACTCGTGACCAAGTGGTATGAACCTGAGAGGAATTACGAAGCTTGAACAGTGCAGAGAATCCATGAGAACCTGAGGATTGGAATCACAAAGCCAAGTAATACCCAGAAGACCCTGCCTTAGAGGCTGATAGTGGAACCAGCAGGTTCAAGTATCCATTGGTTTAGAATTCAGGACCATCCATACCTGCCTAGATCAATGCTGAGGGAAGGGGCACCTGAGGGACTGTGTAGCAGAGAAGGGGACCTTACTCAGACTGAGAGTGGAGGAGATGGGGGTGCCTGGGCTATCTGAGGCCAAAGGGATATGCTTGTATCCCTATGGTTGAGCTCAATGAATTAGTGAACTCAGTCCCTGCCTCCCCACTTGTTTGAAAACCACTATGTGCCGAGTGCCTTGAGGGACTATGAACCAATGCTGTGAGTCAGCTTGAGTGATACTCCTTAGTGGATACATAGCCCCAACTCGGGGGTGATCTCTGATTGCTGAAATAATAGAGGCTAAGCAGAGATCTATGGTTGGGATGGAACGTTGCAGTCCATAGCCGGTTTCCTAGTGGTTTCCAATTAAAAGATAAGTGCCCTTGTGGTGTTTGAATAAGGATGTCTCATGTGTTTATGGATTGCTTATTACATACCAGTTATTGATTGAATGAATTTATATGGAAGTGGAGCAATAGGAATCTTTGTATGAGTAGGGATGTACACTTATGCCTTGTATCTGAATTGTGTTTGAAGTTGTTGTTGTTCCATGATGAATGTTGAATGCATTCTAGATGTGTGTGTGTTATATATGTCAAATGCATGATTTGGTTCAGATGGTTAATAGGGATGAATGCCCAAGTATTATGTATTATGTTGTAGGCATGTCATTGCTTTACTCCTGCACCTTGCATCTTCTTATTATGTTGGTATTCATATGTGCTTGAGGAATAAGGCTAAATGTCTGCATGTCATCCCTCAATCTATTTATGAGGAAATAGACTAAGTATAATCCCTTCTAAGGGTGGATAATGCTTCAATACCTTTACTTTTATGGAGTGTATGTTGTATCAATTTGATTGATAGGAGGATCACACGTGTGAGCTGAGTAGGAGGCTGAGATATTGTTATGTATATCATTGTATTGCATGAGGGTAATGCATCATAAGCCTTGTTAGGTCTAACTTTATGCACCTTACTTGTTGTGATATGTATGATTAACCATGTGAATGAGTTGTATGCTTACATATGATCCTTGGGGAGGAGGGGAATGCCATAGAAATGTTTCAGAACCCATATGTGGGTCAGGTGGAAGGGAAAGTCATGATAGGAAGAAGCCTTAAGTCCTTTTTGGCAGAGTTATGGATAGAACTTCAGTGGAAAATTTAACATGGTATGAGTGCTCATATGGGGCATGGATTTCACCATTGGTTAGAGCTTTCCAACGGTACCGACCTTGTCTCATTTGGACCAAGGATGGAGAATACATGCCCCTCAGAAGATTGTGTGGAAAGTTACCATGACAGAGGGTATGGTTCCGCATGCCCGCATCCGCAATGCGGATTGCGGACTTCGGAAGCATGGAAGTCGAAGTTACGTTTTGGACTTCCGCATCCGCAATTACGGATTGCGGAAGCAACCTTTTTGGAGCTTGGAGTTCGATGTTTTGCATGTCCGCATACGCATTTGCAGATTCTGGATTACGGATCCCCTGTTCCGGATTGCGGATCCCCTATTGCGGATTGCGGATTCACTGTTGCGAGTTGCAGATTGCGGAATGGTAAGCTTTCCGGTTATGAAATTTTGCACTTCCACATCCGCAATTGTGGATTGCGGATTCGCTGTTACGGGATTGCAGATTGCAGATTCTCTATTGCGGGTTGCGGATCGCGGAAAGGTAAGCTTTCCGGTTATAAATTTTTGCACTTCTGCATCCGCAATTGCGGATTGCGGGTTGCAGATTCGCTGTTGCAGGTTGCGGGTTACGGATCCGATTCATTTCAACTCTATGTGTGTATACAGTCGAATTTGGAGAAAAAAAAGAGTATCTGGGTCTCCCATCGCCTCTGAAGGACACCGAGGTGATCTGGGGAAGCTACAGTGAACACCAATAGGTCACAAGTTAAGTGCCATGAACAAGTTATATGTTACTTGTTCTCCATACTTAGTTTTAATTACTTGTTGTCTATGCCTCAGCTACCTCTTACTTTCTCTATTTAAATGAGTTGTATGGCACTAAATGTTATCCATGCATGAACTACGAGTTATACATACATCAACTACCAGTTTTTTTATATTTCTTTTTTTGGATAGTAAGTACATTTGTCCCATCTTCTTTCAATCTCGAAAAAATATATATGGTAGTCCACCCCAAATTTTAAGATATAAACACCTATGAGCATAAAAAATAAGTATACTTTGTTGAATGAATTGCATGTGGGATTAACATCATGAATTTCTCACGCGTGTGCTAGACATTTTCATTCCACAAGAAATAAGCACCTGCAGTGCATTTATTGTTGTTCGTTGATTTGTTGCTCCACCATTTTCACTGTTGCCGAAGATGAAGTCGGAAAGCACACCAGTCGAGGAATAGTAGTCACGTCAATTTTCCCCGTCCCTAACTAATCCAACCCGAGTATACAGTGAAAACTTTTGCACAAGCGACTCCATCCAGATAAAGAATTCACATCGCTGGATTGGATTCACTTCGTTGGAAGTCATCTGAAGTCATCTATGCTTCTCAGATTTTAT
This sequence comes from Larix kaempferi, assembly GCA_027924585.1. Classification (NCBI taxonomy): domain Eukaryota; kingdom Viridiplantae; phylum Streptophyta; class Pinopsida; order Pinales; family Pinaceae; genus Larix; species Larix kaempferi. The sequence continues at coordinate 8,076,662 of BSBM01000052.1, read as the reverse complement.
CTTTAGATTACATGGAAATTTACTTATCAACAGTGTTAGCATTGCCGCAATTGATCACAAGTTGAAGGAAATCTACAAGCCAGAAAGGAGAAAGCGTTTGTATATCCTAACAGTTGATTAAATCCCTCATCATTGTAACACTAAGAGGTAGTAAAGTCCTCATGCAATCTCGGAAGCCAAGAATATCATCACTCCAACGATCCCTGTTGTGTATGTTTATGAACCCAAGGTTATCAAAACTTTCATTCTCTTTTTCAAAGACTCGTGGAGAAACCTACCCATAAATCGAAGGAGAAGAAGAGGTAAACAAATCCCAAAAGTCCATCCGCTGAGGTAATCTTTTTGTGTTACAAGAAGGAAATTGTGAAGATCTGGATCCATGGAAGAAGCGTGATGAGGAATATCATTGCGGGGAGATCGCTTCGGTCAATATTCCTATCAGAACAAAATTTCCATGCCATAAAAAAATTGCTTATAATCTCTTAAAAGATTGAATGGAAACTAATTTTTACATCAACAAACTTCTACATGGTTCACATCTCAATGAATTGTAACATCATTTCATTGTTTCTTGTATTGAAATGCAAAACAATAGCCTGAAGGGAAACATATCTGAATATCAAGAAGGCATATCTGAAGCAAAACAAATCTTAATCACAAAGCGTTGGGGTTATTCCTTACTGGCTTTGGTCTTTCAATCGGAAATGAGATCTAGTGGCTTCATAATGGCTTTGGTCTTTCAATCAGAAATGAGATATAGTGGCTTCATAATGGCTTTGGTCTTTCAATCAGAAAGGAGATATAGTGGCTTCATCAAACAATAGATTTTATGTTTCTTCAACGAGTCAGCAACCTCAAATGTACATCGATCTTATGACAATGTATCTAATTGCAATGGATGAATCTACTACAACCACAGTTATAGCCTCAAACGAGAGACTCCATGAATATTTTCGAAAAATCATGTCATCAGTAAACACATTAAGCCATATGACATTATGCATTAAAGCATACTAGAATTGAAAGAATGGGCTTAAAACAAAAATTGTAAAGAGTTATAAGGCTTTGTAAATGTTATCCAACAACATTGAGTATTCCCAAATCCTCAACAATGGAATCTCGTCTTCAGCATCTCCATGCTCTGCTTTTACCACGGTGCAATCATGCTCAAGTTGGCACCTTAACATCAAGATCTTATATCATTTGTTTTTCGTATGGAACCCCTCATGGACCCCTACCATGGAGGAGCTACTAGGCCCTTAAGACTAAAGGGGTTCACATGCAATGTTAAGAAATATAGCAAGCAACATGACACAAGAACTTGGTAGAAAAAGATTAAAGCATTCTCAACTTTATATTCATCCCAATGATATCAATATATAGTACATGAATGTAACCACCTCTAGATCTAGATTTTACTAACAACTCATTAGTGGATAACAACTCCTAAGAGGTGATCTAGGATTTTGTGATTGTGTAGGGACTCATAATCTAACACATAAATTGAGAAGTGTGTTTCCAATGTGACTCTATTAGACCCTTTTGGGCACTCTCTTGTTGGTTGGGTTCTGACTTGGGATTAAAACCCTTGATTGGGCCCACAATTGGTTGGACTGCTTCATTTTGGGTATTTGATGTCCCAAATCCATTTGGGCACACATAATTGGGGGTCTGCTAGTCAAACCTTTATTTCCCCATCCCGATTTGTTGGCACCAAGCAAAGTGCAACTTTCTTAATTCATGCTGCAACTATGTGTCACAACCCCCAAAATATCGTGTGCTTTTTAGAGAAAATATATTTTGTGTGAGGCCTCAAACCCATGTTTCACATTCAACATCCATAGTACACTTTCAATGAACATGCCTTGTCTAATGATTAAGATGACATTCACTCGTGCCTTGAGGTCATTTCCTTACCTATTTATGTCACTCACCTTCTCTTTGTAAAAGATATTCGATTTTGTAACCCTTCTCTCTTTATCTTGCAAGATAACTTCCAAATTAGCACAAAATCTTGATTTAGCTCCTCTAATCCTTCTTAGAGCTCTTGAGCTAATTTGTTATCCCCAACCCCTTTATAGGAATTGGTTCTTCCTTGTGTTTTTCATCTTGTCCTAGTGCATCTCCATTGGTTTTTTCCCCTTGCACACCTTTGACAATTACCCAACTCTTCTACCTAAAGGGAGGTTCTAGTACAACTTTAGTAGGGAAGGCATCACCTTTCTAAGCATATATTGGGTTACCATCAAGCACATCATTGTTTCATTGTTTTTTTAGTAGTTATATATTTCATTGCATTGTGTTGGAGATTGGATCAAGTCTATTTTGCAAGAAGGTGTAGTGTCGTGTGCAACTTCGTTCATGTGGAGTAACAATACCTTGGAGGTTTTTCACGTCTCTCATCTTCATTCTAAGCATCTTTGTTAGCTAAATTGATGTTTTATGAGTATGTTCATTTCTTTTTCCCTCTCTTGTTAATTATCTTGCCAAAGGAAATTGATGAATTAAACCTTGTTAGCTTGTTTCCCTTAGCTAATTTGATGGCATTTTCTAGTTGTTGAAAAACGCAAATAGAATTACTCTAGTTAATCTAGTGTCCTTCTCTCTATCTCTTCTCTCCCTCTTTATGCTCCATGGATTTCTTGGTTTTACCCCAAAACCAAGTGGTGATTCCATTCCCTCCTTCCTCCTTACGATAGTGCGGTGCCTCACTCTAATTGTCATGCTACAGTTTTGAAACTAGAGATTCCCCATCAACCCTACCCTATCTTAAGTGAAGGTTCCCTCCTCTCCCACTTGGACAATGAAGTCCTCTTTCAATCCTTCTATATTTCTTTGCCCAATTACTTACATCTTGGAACTAACCATCTCTATGCCCAAAACATATCAAATATATCTCATCTTATTTGCATTAGTATTTTGAATATATCCCCTACTGCTTATCCAAATATTCATACAACCATTCATACCCAACCATATAGCACAAACAATTTCCTCCCTCTTTCTATATGAACCAATTTAACGATGGAGGATTTTTCCATTTCTTCGCAACATGACACATATCATTCTTCCATGACAAGATTATCATGTGACTTTACCTTCTCCTCCTATCCATTAAAACATTCCACCATACATGTGATGAACTCATTCCCTACATGAAAAAATTGTAAGAATGAATCCTAAAAGATTTTGCAGGACACAGAGACTCCCTAAGGAACAAAAACCCTCCTCAAAAGGTAACCTATCGTGAACCATCTCAAGCCTCTCCTCCCATATCAATCCTCTCCTCCAATAACTACCATATCATTTATCTCATAATGTTTCTTCCATCCATTTCCATTTTATGACTTGTTTGTTCTCTATTTGGCCTTTTGAGTGGTATCTATTTGCTTCGTATCACTCATCTCTAATCACTGGATCAGAGAATATGGATTTAGTGATTTGCAGGATGACTCTTCAGACTCCATTGTTGGAGTACATGATGAAAGATGAGGTGTGCCCTACTCCGAGGAAGAGGGGTTGCTCCCTTAGAGATTGAAAGGTAAAAGAAATCAGAAAGATTGTCTTTAGGGTTATCCCTCTTAATTGCCCATAGGAAGTATGTGTAGCAACCAAATCCCCTTGTAAATTCTCTAAAGATATTTCTATCTTTTCCATGAGAAAAATGAAGAGTAGTATAAGGTTTTTAAAGAAATTCACCCTCAGATGATATGAAAAATGGTAGAGTAAATGGAGTTTGGAGGATGTTTACTCCGAGTAGAGAAACCTCACAATGAAGATGGAGATTCCACTAGCATACTTCTCCAAGACTTGGACAAATAAGAGGAGAAGGAATATTTTTAAGAACACCCTTGATTTTTAATGGTGAGTCAAAGACATGGTAGCCAACTGCTTAGAGAAGCAACAATAGAAACATGAGGAGCAAGATAAGAAATTGCACATTATGATGAAGAAAATAATAGCCAACATAAGAGTATGGACAATTTGGAGGTGTTTACACTACCATCAAATATTCATAGCAGATTAATCAATAGCATATGAAGGAACAAGATATTAAGGTTTGAGTATCCATCACTATCCTTAGTTTAAAAGTGGAATACCAGACTTATAATTTGGACTCACTGGGAAAAGAGCTTGAATGAGTCTTGTAGTGTGGCTCAAGGGGAAAGAGAAAAATAAAAATAAATAAAGAATAAACCAAAATTAGTAACAAGGGGAATGATCCATGAATGTTTTGTTGTGTGTGGGGTGGGTGAGGAGGAAGGAGTTGGAAAAGTTGGGGTTCACTGGGAATTTTTAGGAGAAAAATGGGAAGGTGAACAGATAGACAATAGATGATTGGCCATATTAAGTTCAACTACAAGAGCATGGTGATATAATAATAGGCTAGAGAAAGAGACAAATTGGACACCATCACTGCTTCATCATGTAGAGGAGATAATAAACCAGAATCAAGCTTCATGATGACTACCTATTTCTCATCAGAAATAGAGAGTTATACTACGGTTAAATCATTGTCAAAATTGAAGCCATCTAGACTAGAGGCCTTCTAAATAGTCGAGGGAATAGAAACGCTTGCAAAGAGCGGTGCAACACTATGTGCCAATTGGTGTTGGCATGAACATTAGGGTGAATTGCCTCATTATGTTCAATGCAAAGAGAGACATCTGATATCCACATGTGTTGAGCATTTTCCCACTAGTGTGCAACCAGACCCTTGAGATGGTAGTGGACCAATGTGATTTTGTCTAGTTCTAGTAGGTCTTATTTATGTCTGAAATATGTGGAGAGTGACTTGATCCAGTCATCGACTTGTTCACCATCAAGGAGCATACAAAATGATGGATATCCACCTTAGGATCCCAATGTAGGATAGAGTGAGGTGCCATTGGGAGGCAGGGGTTTACAATTCTTTCAACTGACCAGCCAAACCTTGCAAAATTTGAATCTGTAGATTGTTGATGAAGGCATCTTCATTATGAGTTGACTCATCAAGAGCCATGATTATACTAGGAAAAAGAATGGCTCAAAATTTTAAATCAGGATATTTCCTTGCCTCTTATGGTCTGGAAAAAAAAGGCTCGTCTAGAAGACTATGTTAGAAAAATAGGATCGCAAAGCAATAACAATAACACAAATGAAAATATAATCACACACACATTACAAGAGAGACACAGATATATCGTGGTTCACCCCAACTTGGGCTACGTCCACACTGAAGTTTCCAATCCTTATTATTATTCCGTCCAACCAAGTGAAGGGATACAACCTGCAACACAACCGCTGCACTTCCTCTTCACTGTCTCACAGTCTCGCTTCTTGATCTCAGAGATCTTTACAATGCATAATACCTAATACATCAACCCTAGCCATATTACAATGTCTTTCTTTTATAAGGGAAATACAATGGGAAAATACCACGGGTCACCCAAAACCATGGGCCCAAAAACTGGTGGTGAAAACAGCCCCAAAAATTTTCCTCAAGGGCCCGCTGGCCCCCGCGCCCCCCAACCGGGGGAGTGGACACTCCCCCGGACCCCCCTAGGGTTGTGCCAGGATGATAACCAAACCTGGGGTATGAACACGGTTGAATAATAATATCTCTGAATCTAGAGATCAGGCTCCACAACCAACAATATCCCACTTGGAGACTGATCACAACAACTCCACTGCTGTTGCACTTGCTGGACTTGGACTTGGAAACTTTCTCCTCTTCACCTTCATGCTAGAAGGCCAACTGACACCGAGCAGGAACTCACTTTCTCTCTGGTCACTACCTTTGTAAACATGTCTACAGGATTCTGACTAGTGTGTATCTTTTACAGCTTCAACAGTTCATCTTCCATAACAGAGCGTATCAAATGGTACTTGAGCTGTATATGTTTAGTCCTGGAATGGAATGCTGAGTTCTTTGCAAGATGAATGGAACTCTGGCTGTCACTATACAACCTGCTATCCTTCTACATCTTACCCAATTCCTCCATAAACCTCTGCAGCCAAATCATCTCTTTACTAGCCTCTATAACAACAACATACTCTGCTTCTGTTGTTTAAAGTACAACAACCTTCTGCAGTTTCGAAATCCAACTTACTGTTGTTCCACCTACAGTAAGCACATACCCTGCGGTGCTCCTCCTGCTATCCTTATCACCTGCCATATCTGCATCAACATATCCCTGTAGAACAGTGTCTGAACCTCCAAAACATAATGCCTAAGTGGTAGTACCTCTCAAATACCTGAGAATCCATTGTACTTCCTTCCAATGTTCTTTACCTGGATTGTTCATATATCTACTCACAACTCCCACTGCTTGTGCAATATCTGGTCTTGTGCACACCATGGCATACATCAATCTGCCAACTGTTGATTGATAGGGAATCTTGGACATGTAATATGTCTCTTCCTGCATCTTGGGACACATTTCCTTACTTAGATTGAAATGGCTGCCCAAAGGTGTACTTACTGGTTTTGCATTCTGCATTCTGAACCTCTCCAACACCTTTTGTCTATACTCACTCTGAGACAATGTCAATTTGCGATTTTTCCTGTCTCTCGTTATTCTCATACCAAGGATTTGCTTTGCACCACCCAAATCCTTCATCTCAAATGAATTAGCTAGCTTCCTTTTGAGTACATTTATATCCTGCATGTTAGACCCTGCAACAATCATGTCATCCACATACAATAACAAGATAATATATCTTTCATTGTCTAACTTCTTGAAATAAACACAGTGGTCAAAATGACATCTACTATAACCTTGTTCTGTCATAAAACTGTCAAATTTTAAATACCACTTCCTTAGAGCTTGCTTCAAGCCATACAAACTCTTTTTCAATCTGCATACCAAGTTCTCCTTACCTTTGACCTCATACCCTTGTGGCTGCTGCATATATATCTCTTCCTCCAAATCCCCATGGAGAAAAGATATTTTTACATCTAATTGTTCAAGATGCAAATCTTTTACTGCCACTAGACTTAAGATAGCCCTAATTGAAGTCATCTTAACAACAAAAGAAAATATTTCATCAAAATCTATACCTTTCTTCTGTGCAAACCCCTTTACAACAAATCTCGCCTTGTACCGCTTCTTACCTCCTTCTTCTTCCTTCAACCTGTAAATCCATTTGTTCTGCAATGCTCTTTTACCAGCAGGAAACTGAACCAAATCCCAAGTCTGGTTTCCTACCAATGAGTCAATCTCCTCATTCATGCCTTGCTCCCACTTCTTTCTAGTTTCCACCTGCATTGCTTCTTCATAAAATTATGGTTTCACCAGCATCAATCATCAACAAATAATACATTGAAGGAGAGTATCGTTCAAGGAGTCTACTTAACCTGATAGATCTTCTTGCAGTTGCAGGAGTTTCGGGCACTTAATGTTGTTCTTGATTTTCTGGCACCTTTGGAACTTCATTTTCTGTAATTTCATCAAGTACTGTGTACTATGTGTTTTCCTTTTCTTGTTTCTTTCCTTGCAACTGATCTTTATACATGACCTTTTCATTGAATATGACATCTCTACTTCTAATGATTTTGTGATTTTCATAATCCCATAAACGATAACCAAAATCATCAACCCCATATCCAATAAAGGTACATTTCTTGGATTTAGCTTCAAGCTTTGTTCTATTTTCTTTATCAATATGGACAAATGCTTCACAACCAAACGTTCTCAGAAATGAGTAGTTTACCTTTTTATCTGTCCATGCCTCCTCTGGAATACGACCATCCAAAGCACTTGAAGGTCCTCTGTTTATTAAATAAACAACAGTATTTACAGCATCCACCCAAAAATGTAAGGGAAACCCTGCATGCAATCTCATACACCTTTCACGCTCCATGATCGTTTTGTTCATCCTTTCTGACACACCATTTTCTTGTGGTGTTCCTGGGACTGTCTTTTCTCTACGAATCCCATGGTATGAACAGTAACTATCAAACTCCTTTCCGCATTACTCACCTCCATTATCAGATCTGAGACACTTCAACCTTTTTCCTGTCTCATTCTCAACCAAAGCTTTCCACTTCTTAAAAGTAGCAAACACATCAGATTTCGGTCAAATGCAATAAACCCAAGTTTTCCTAGTTGCATCATCAATAAATGTAACATAATAATGAGAGCCATCAAGAGATTGTACCTGAGTCGGTCCCCATACATCTGTATGCACTAGCTCTAACTTTTCATTCTTCTTATGTTTCCCAACCCTGAGAAATCTGACTCTCTTCTGTTTTCCATAAACACAGTTCTCACAGAATTCCAAACTTACCTGCTTCAAATCTGGCAGCAACTTCCTTGAGTGAAGAATCTGCATCCCCTTCTCACTCATGTGGCCAAGCCTATGATGCCACAATGTTGTATATGTTATTGTGGAAGCTAAAGAGATAGAATGGTCAGTATTATGAGTACATAAATACAACATACCTACCCTATCTCCTTTTGCTATCACCATTGATCCTTTAGTGATCTTCCACCACTTTTCTCCAAATGTAGATAGACAGCCGCCATCTCCCAACTGCCCTGTTGAGATCAAATTTCTTTTCATAGCAGGAATATGCCTAACATCTTTTAACAGCCAGTCAGTTCCATTCTTAACTTTTATCCATACCTTACCCATTCCAACAATTTTACATGGCTCATCATCACCCAATAAAACATGTCCAAAATCGCCTGGAACATAATCATGAAAGTATTTTCTATGGGGTTTAGCATGACATGAAGCCCCTAAATCTACTACCCAATAATCACTAGTATTATCTAATGCAAGAATCAAAGCATCTTGTAACACATCACCTGCTACATTTGCTTCCTGGGTAGTTTCCTTCTGTGCATCTCCTTTCTTCTTTAGAGATCTGCAGTCTTTCTTCAGATATCCTTTCTTTCCACAGTTCCAGCACTCTATTTTTCCCAGTCTAGACTTGGATCTACCCTTTTTAGAGTTGTTGCGATTACCTTGGCTCTTTCCTCTCTCCTTTTGTCTTCCCCTGCTCTCCATGGTCAATGCATTACCTGATGTCTCACCTGTGCTTTTTCTTTACATTTCCTCGCTAAGAATAACACCAATAACATCATCAAATTTCAAGGTGTTTGAACCAGAGACAGAGTTACTTACAGCCATGACCAAGCTATTCCATCTTTCTGGCAATGAACACAAGATTAGAAGAGCCCTAACATCGTCATTAAAGTTCACACTTATAGAACTTAGTTGATTTGTAACCGTATTAACTCATTTAAATGATCAGTAACAGATCCACCTTCAGACATCTTCATATTAAATAAACGCTTCATTAGAAATACCTTGTTGGAGGCCGAGGGTTTTTCATACAGCTTACCCTATGCGCTCATCAAACCCTCCGTTGTCATTTCTTCTGAGATATTGAAAGCCACCGATGAAGCCAGGCTCAACCGTATTGTTCCCAGAGCCTTTCTATCAAGAACCTCCCATTCTTCATCCTTCATAGCCACAGGATGCTTTGCTCTTCCTCCCAACTGTAGAAATAGATCCTTTTGGTACAGATAGTCCTCCATTTGCATCTTCCATAACTGGAAGTTTTGGCCATTAAACTTCTCGACCTTAAACTTTCCTTCTTTTGCCATTGCTCCCACTCGAACTAGAAACCCTAGCTTCCTGCGGGTTTATCTGCCAAATAGACCTTTGGCTCTGATACCAATTGTTAGAAAAACAGGATCGCAAAGCAATAACAATAAACAGAAATGCAAATATAATCACACACACATTACAAGAGAGACACAGATATATCATGGTTCACCCCAACTTGGGCTACGTACACACTGAAGTTGCCAGTCCTTATTATTACTCAGTCTAGCAAAGTAAAGGGATACAACCTGCAGCACAACTGCTGCACTTCCTCTTCACTGTCTCGCAGTCTCTCTTCTTGATCTCAGAGATCTTTACAATGTATAATACCTATTACATCAACCCTAGCCATATTACAATGTCTTTCTTTTATAGGGAAATACAATGGAAAAATACCATTGGTCACCCAAAACCATGGGCCCGAAAACTGGTGGCGAAAACATCCCCAAAAAATTTTCTCGAGGGCTACGCCCCCAAACCCCATTTCTCAGGGGCGCTGGCCCCCGCACCCCCCAGCCTAGGGAGTGGACACTCCCCCGGACCACCCTAAGGTCATGCCGAGATGATAACCAAACCTGGGGTACGGACACAGCTGAATAATAATATCTCTGAATCTAGAGATCAGGCTCCACAACCAACAGACTGATTCTAGAAGTGATAAATAAATTTATCAGTACTAAGAGAGCGCCTTTCCTGCATTTGGCTTCTCTCATTCTGCTAGCTAAGTCACAATATTCAAAGAATTTGAACCTTTAGGTCCGAAATTCATTGAATCTCAAGTTGGTTCAAATTTGAAGGCAAATTTAATAAAAAATCGAAAAAAAATGAGTTGGTTTCTTAACCTAAAGCTTAGTCCTAACACCTTACGATCTACCTACCTCAGTCCCAAATACCAACCCACACGCGAAGTTTTTCCTCTCTGGTTGTCACCACTTAGCAAAGAAACCCTTATGCTAGTGCATGGAGCTCACGGCTCCATAAGTTTCGATCTCAGTGTTCACAAATCACTGCTACTACTCATAGTCACCAACTCACCATTTGAGTTACAAACTACAATCTACAAGCGCAATTGTAGTCACAGACTCTCCATTGAAGACTTAAGTTAATCACGATCGAGATTAAATTTATCTAAGCAGTTGAGATGAAATTTGAAACAAACCCTAAGTCGTGCATCTCCAGTTCCATGAATAAATCATTGATGTAAATTTTTATTATTTTGTACTATATTTCAGTTATATATATATATATATATATATTCAAATCTAAAGACAAATCTCAAACGAACCTCGTGAGAAAATCGAATTCGAATCCAATCAAATAGTTGTCGGACTCGAATTCAAATTCGAACCATGTGGCTTAGTCTTCCGGTTACATCTTTCAAGAGGGGCTTTTGTGTCACTATGCTCAATGTAGTAGAGTTGAGGATTGATTTTGAAGTTCAGTATCATTTGAGCATATTAAGTTGGGTCTATTCTCTTTATCAAAGGGCTTATTCACTTCCATATATATTCATTGTAGATTTGGTTTTCAAGGCAATATATATTCATTGAATGCATGCCAGTGTCCACTGAAGTGAGTCATAAGATTTGTATTTGTGTTTTAATGAAGAATATATTAATGAATAAATTTTTTGTATTAAATGTGCATTCATAAACTCATCAACCAAGGGATAAAATCTTGTTGCAAAAATAATGAATCATGCACGTAGATTTCCATTTCAAGTTTTGATAAATTCATGGTGCAAAAAGCTTTGATTTGGACACTTTACATGGACTCTTGCCACTTTAATTACCCTTTGATTCATGTTTAATTGTAAAGCTTCTCAAACACTATCAAAATAATATCAAGCTCATCAAACAATCCACTTAAGGTCTGTTAGTTTCATTACGCAAGAGGGGTGAGAAAAACATCTTTTGTGTTTGTTGACACAAAGTCATGGTCAAATGATATAATGTCTAATGAAAATCATTATGTGAATATAATGGTAAAAGGATGCCATGCATTGCATATAACCCACAAAAGGTTTATTTAAACATTGCATAAGCTTGTTCAAAATATCAATTCAAACTCAAAGCAAGAGAATTAAATGGAGGAAGAAGCCTCTAAGGATCAAGCACATTTCCAAATAGGCTCTTTGCATGGCAAGATGTAATAGATAAAGTGATGAAGGTCACTTTGACCAAGAATCAAGTGTGAAGATGATGCAATATCCAATCAATTGCATGTGCAAAGAAGTTGCATTGAAAACAGAGTTTTTAGTGACAGAGTAAGAGTATAGTCTTTGTTTTTATTGCCCTAATTACTATTGTATTGTTAGTTGATTTTGTGTGTAGATTATACCAAAGACTAGGCCATACATCTAACCCTAAAGACAAAGATATTTGTATAACACTGAAGATAAGAGAGAGACCCAATATTTAATTCTACATAGTATTGTGTTGGTGAAGCAACTGAGTTATAAGTCCCTCATTTACAAATCAACCAACACCCTCCTTTTAATTTTTTTTACACTACAAACAAACATTAGAAAAATCAAAATTAATTAACAATAATAATATTAATTAATTAATTTAAATAAATGTTATAAAATATAAATAAATATTTAACAAATAAATAAAAACAAAACAAAACAAAAAAATTGGTTGGGGGATGTGATTCTGAGAATTGTCATAATCGTTGTCTCACTGTGCACATCGGGCCATCCCCCTCCACACCCCTTCCGCCCACACCTTCGTATTAAATCAACCACCCACCACCTATTGCCTATTATGGACCTCAATCGAACCAGTTATTGAATTTCGAACACCTATGAACCGGTTATGGACCTCAATCAAACCAACTGCAAAATTTCAAACAGCCATAAGACTTGTAGCTTCAAAGTGCTCTCCTATGGCAGCAAAGGGTAGCCTCGTAAACTGTCACGAATTCTAGTAAGTTGTTCACTGTCAAATAAATTGGATAAAATTGTTATGTTTTATTTGTTTATGATTATTTTTATATTGAGTTGGGTTAACAAACAGACTGCAGTTTAGGTGTAAAACACTGTGAATCCCTTTCTTGACTTTCCTTGCAGTTTGGGCCTAAAACACTTGCGATTCCCTTTCTTGACTTTCCTTCCACATTCATACTACTTTTTTCTTATCAACTCATGCACTGCTACAATGGCATGCCTTATTCCATTCTCTTTAAATCGTGACTCGTGAATATTTGACGCCTATCCATTTCACAAATTTATTCTTTCAAGTACGATTGCATGTAAGTAAACTTTGTTGCACAAGAATTCGATTAGTACGAGAACCCCCTAGTGTTGGTATTGTTGCAACACTTGAGCCCTAAGATGTGACCCCCACTCTCCTCTCTTAAAGCTTTCAAAAGCATATTTGAAGAAGGGAGGAAGTGAGAATGGTGAGAATTGCCATATTCGGCATATGTAAGGTTGGTTGAGGACTCTTTGAAATGCCTATTGTGGTTATTGGTTAAGAGAATGGTGAGAATTTCCATATTCAACATATATAAGGTCAGTTGAGGATTCTTTGAAATTCCCAAAGTGGCTATTGGTTAAGGTGCCTTGCTACAAAGCCTCATTTACCACCTTGTTGGAACCAAGAACCTTGGCTTGAGAAAAGAGAGGTTGGAACTAAAACCCTGATATAGAAACTAATAATATTATAGAGCTATCTATTTTTAAGAAATAATATTATAGAGCTATCTATTTTTAAGAAATAATATTATAGAGCTATCTATTTTTAAGAAATAATATTATAGAGCTATACATCAACATTTACAATGAGTTTTGGCTATTATAATTGGAAACAGACATATGTTAATCTTTTACAACGACTCGAAAATGTTTGTCCTCTTTTCGAGATCCCTTAGTTTGTCCTCATTTCTTGGTTGTTGGTTTTCTATTGAAATGATGTGAAGCCTCCTTTACTGATTAGAACTCTCCATTTTGGAGTTGTATTTTGGTTCAACTAAAACTTAATTGGGCTAGAGAATGGTTTCTTTCCATGTTACTCCTCTCTCCTGGAAGTAGAAAACAATTTCTTTCCATGTTACTCCTCTCTCCTGGAAGTAAGTCAGATCTAAATTGGTTGGGCTTGTTTTTTATCACGATTAGGTGTAGGTTGGGCAGCCAACTATGGTTGCCTCCAATGATGTTGGTTGTTAGGATGTCGTGGTTCCTCTTATTTAAAAAATACTTATCACAAATTAATTTTAGAAGGGTAATTTTTTAATTAAAATTTCATTATGGAAGGGTTTTAATTAAAACTTTGCTATGGAAAAGTGACTTTTTAATTTAAATTTTCTTATGGAAGAGTTAATTTTTCATCAAAACTCCACTGTTAAATGGCAGATTTGTTTTTATTTCAATTTGGATGTGAGGGATTTTATTTTATGTTTTTAAGGTTTTTCTCCCTTTTTATTTATTTTTCTCTTTTTTCTCATTCCTTTTTCCATTTTTTATTATTTCCATTGCAACAACACTAGGCTTTTAGGCCAGCTATTTAAAAATGTTGCAATTTTAAGCCCAAGAAAAGGGGTTTCATTGGTAGCAACTCTTTGCAATTATGTGTTTGATTTTAAGATTTTGGTTGCAAGGGTATCACTTATCAAGACAATGGTTCCAAAAAATTGCAAATTTGGCCACGAGAAAGGAGGGGTACTACCAGGAGCACCACTTTTTGATTGGGGATTTCATTTCAAGATTTTGGTTCCAATGGTACTGATTTTGACCCGAAACATATACGTGTTGTTGTTCTAATCGCTTTTTTATTCAAAGGTTGATATTAATGTTTTTGTTAACAATTTGCAAGATTGTTAATGGGTTGCACAAAGTGACGATTTTAACCCTCCTAAAAAAGATGATAATGTTAGCACCATTTTTTAAAACGGGCATAAAAATATGAACTAAATGCGACTATTTGTAATTATGTGTTTGATTTTAATATATTGGTTGCAAGGGCATCAATTGCCAAGGCCGTGGTTTCAAAAATATTGCAAATTTAGCCCCGAGAAATGGTGGGTTGCTACTAGGAGCACCAATTTTTATTTTGGGGGTTCCTTCAAGATTATGGTTCCAATGGTATAGATTTTTACCCCCCAAAAAATAGGTGTTGTTGTAACCACTTTTTTATTCAAATGTTGAATATTTTAAGGATTTTGCTAACAAGATTACTGTGTTTTTAATGCTATGATTGCAAAAGACGAGGATTTTAAAGCCCCCACAAAGAAAATGTGCTAATGTTAGCACCACTTTTTAAAATGGGTGTAAAAATAGGGACTAAATGTGACCTCCAAAAAAGGAGAATTTTGAAGGGTTCTCATCAAGTAGGTAACTATGTTTATGGGGCCCATATATCAACATTTTTTTAAGGGAAGTTGACACTTGAAGATTGATATCACATTCAGGGGAGCATTTTACTATGAAATCCCCATCCCACAGTTCTTCAGTTTATGCCCTTTGAAAAACATGGCCAACAAATTATGTTTCCTAGTGTCTTAAGTTCAAGCCCAACAATGATGATGATTCATGGACATAGGAACTCGATAATGGTGACAAATTGTCAACCTTGTTGAGATATTATAGCTATGAATCAGCAATGTTTTTTGTCATTAATTCTTGACCTTAGGAAACACTAATCTAGAGCATTGGTACGAGTATACAAAGACCAAAATGTAGAATTGTTAGATGGGGATTTCATAGCAACAAGCAACCATGAGACATCATGCCTTGTGGACTGGGACTCAACTTACAAGCAACATTACATAGGTAGTTATTTGGAAACATTAAATAGGCAATGCTTCCACTTCAACATTAAATATGGATGTTTGACTAATGTATTACTTATGGCAGTTGAGAACTAAGATGCAAGGTGGTGGACTGAGAACATCATGGACCTATACTATTGATCTCGAATCTAATATTTCCCTTGTCCATGGGTTTCTTCCCCCTATCAACTTACAACTGTATTGAATAAATGATAAATAAAATTTAACCATAAAACACAAACATGGGAGGGAAATTATACATGCAAGCAATGAAGCACCATATAGACAAGTATACTTAGTAAGGAAAAGCATTACATAAGGATGTTGTAATATGAATCAATGGGCTATCAAGTCCCAAGAGATAGTAAAAATTGTAGAGTCAACCAAGAGTCAGACTAGAGTGTCAAGTTAGAGAAGCAAAAGCAAATGACCATAGAACTAGAAGAAGAAGAAGATGATGATGAAGTTGAAGAAGATATGCTACACCACAATTGATGAGATTTCTAAAGAACAAAAGGGATCAAAGATCAAGGTTCCCAATTATAATGGAAGTATTAATTCGAAAACATTAATAGAGTGGTTGCACAAGATGGAGTTCCACCTCAAATTTGAAAGCATAAAAAATCTAAAAAGGATAAAATTTGCTAATACAAATTTGATGGGCATGCTACAATATGGTGGCATTCTGTGTAGCACAAGTGAATTTGAAAGAGTAAAGAGAAAATGTAAAAGCATGACTTATATGGTCATAAATATTTGACAAAAATATCTTTCTTATAGATTACAAATAGATAATGTTCAGGTAGTTGTAGAATTTGAGATAGAGGATCAAAGTGTTTAGAGGTGCAAAAAAATAATTTTACAAAATTTCGGTATGCATTGGATATGAGAGGAATAATATTGATGAGTTTCAAATGGGGTGAAGTTTGTTATTCAATATGAAATAAATCTACATAACTATGCACTATCTCAAAAAAATATACTAGTTAGCACTAAAGGTGGAATAAAATTCATAAGCATACTTCAATAAGTGTTTTTTTATAAGTGTGTTTCAATAATTCATAGAAAAATAAAGCTTTGATGTAAAAAAATTCACCCTATGGTTGTGAAAAGAAAAAAACAATACTCTAAGATTCTGATAACCTTCCACTCAAATCGTGTATAATAATTGGACCTTCTAACCACTCCTAATTAATGGTGATGAAGTTGGGGTGGCAGGAGTGGGAGGGGTTATCATGGACCCTAAAGGAAAATTAGTGAAATCTTTTGCTTGGGGTTAGGAAGAAAAACGAACAACCAAGCAGAATGGTTGGTCCTTTTACAAGGAATGGAGATCGCGGCTAGTCTAAATATTTCAAGTCTTCTTGTCTTTGGTGACTAGAGGATATTAAATCAAAAGATGAGATGACCATACAAGGAGAAATCCTCCATTTGTGGAAAAATTTAGAAGAGCATATGGAACCTCCCTCTTCCAAGCTCTGTGGTATTTCTTCACATCAAGCGTGAAAATAATGTGAGAGCAAAAAAAATGGAAAATCAAAGAGCTCGGCTCAATCAAGGAACAATAGTCTTCAATGATCAATCTCCAACAAAGAAATGGCTTCCATGATAAACTATTTAAATATCGTAGTTAAACAAGGGAATTATCAAGTTGTTCTCAAAAGCATTGTTCGCATGGTTTTAATCCAAGGTTTGTATGTCCTAGGGAGAAGTCACAGACATTTCATGATGAACCCTTCTTCGTCGAATTGTGGGAGGGGACCCTCATGTCCCTCCCCGTCAAGAAACATTCCCGAGCTAGGAAACCATGACATCCTAGAGGGAGATATATGCAAGTTTTAGAGGCTATTTAGAGGGAGGGAGATATAGACAAGTTTTAGAGGTTATTGAGAGCATTTCAAGAAGATGTTGTGAGTAGTGCAGGAAAGGGTCGACGCAGTACCTCAAAGGATAGCCACCTTGACTGAGGAGGCACGGTATAACGATAATAGATTAGACTATTTGGAGTCACGAATAGATGACCTTGATAGAAACATGAGGGAACAAATAGCCTTAATGGATGAGGTCTGGAAGGACTTGGTGCAACTGATAAAAACGAACCATAGCATTCATGGACATATCTCCCCTTCAGATGAAGCTCATCCCATGGACGAAGTCTCAGTTATCTAGCCTCTACGGGATCATTTTGGCAAGGCAAGTTTTTAACACTATCACCATGTTTCTATGTTTTTCTATCTTTTTATGTAACCAATTTGTAAAAATCTATAGTACCCAAGATGTAGAAGCAAATTGGAAAATAGCTAGGAAGATTTTGAAAATTTTGTTCACAACGGGAAACAACATGGGTTGGATTCGGAAAGAAAATTACAGAATCCTTCTAGTAGCCATGATATGTAATGTTATGATGTAAATTATAGATGTGCTCAGCCGATTAATACAAACCTCTTTAATTTTTTGTTCAAAAAATTAATGGTGACGAAGTCCACCAAAAGAGTGAGTCAAGGTATGATGGATACAATTATAGTGAGGATATCAAGGGGAAACTTCCATAGGTGGACAACTGTTTGTCTCAAGTGTCTCTCAATCTCATCAAAGCCACCTAGAAAGAACCTAGCCACTAAGATACCTCTTCACCGATGTATATGAGCAGTTACTAGATTCCAATGGTCAAAGCGAAACAATGAAGCTTGAAAGAGTTAGGCAACTCCATCAAAATCCTAGTCTCAACCTAAGCATTATTACTCAAAAGAGAGCGTGTCCCTCATTGATTGGGTTGTCACACCACATTCATTAGAAAGTTCCCTAAAGGACAACAACTATGACTCAATGTAAATTATTGTACCAAATTATTAGGATGCCTATCATTACAATCCTAACCTAACTAAACGATTATTTTTGGTACTCAAGTGAGGAATCTAATCGGTTAAGACTAAATTTAATTACATGGTTAAAATGAAATCCTTCAATGCAAGTCATGTTTGGAAAGGAGTCATAAGTGATTTTGGCATTGGAACATTAATGAATACAAAAGCTTCAGTTTGTAGGAAAACCCATCACAATATTTCAAAGATACACCATCGTCACATTTGTTTTGTTCATCAAATGAAAATAAACAAATTGAAATATTATCTCCCCACAGTATCCCCATGTTCTCCAAAATCTCATACATGCAACCTTGGCATGTCTACTAAACACTTCCTGTCTTCACATCTTCATTCTAAACATTTTCTGCTATTGTGAATTTTCAAATTCAGCACCACCAAATGTCAAGAATAAATCCACATGTAATTTAAAATTTTATAATGAAAGTCAAAACCTAATAAAGAAATAGTATATAAAGCTCTTATTCTCATTCACAATACACAATGAGAATGCCTTTGTGCCTTTGTTTATGAGATCTAAAACTTTCACCCAACTAATTAGAGTTTTCTAACTAGGATTTCTTACTAAGACTTCCCAACTCCTAATCACATTGTCACTTAACTCATAACCTACTCTATATATTAGCATGATACAAAAACGCATAATAATAGGACTCCATCAATCACATGTTTAATTCATTTAGGATACAAATAGATCATCAAAGCACAAATCATTAAAAATAAACAATTTTATTCAATTATACTACCACAACACATATTATTATTTCACAAATTTCGTCAATCACATATTTATTCATTTAAGGTAAAGTAAATCATCTACATGCAAACCATTAACAATAAATGTTTTTTTTCAACAAAGCTTCCAAAGCTCACATGCATTCTTTCATAAAAAAAATGATTACTTCAATCTTACAATGCATTATCATGTGTCAATAGGTTGATTGAAAAGAAATAGAATCGTGAAGGTATATCGAGCCTATGCAAACAAACCCCATGTTGTTGAGTCAAGTTCCAAATTGTGCTTCCCTCTTACTTTTTATTTCACTTTTTAAAATTTTATTTTCTAGGAAGTTCAAATTAAGAATTGGTGATTGGATTTTTTTATCATCAATGAGAAGAGTTTGTATCTAAGAAAGGTTGAAGTCCAAACTCATCCTCTCTCAATGGAACCTCAAGCTAACAATGATCAAAATGTTGCAAGTTTTTTGTTCCAATTGTATAACAGAGCGTATTGGAGGCTATATAAACTTGTTAATCAATATTTTAGTGTGCAATTCTTTTTCCTTCATGGAAATAGTTTGCAAAGTTTTAAGAGCCTAGAATGTAATGTTGTCATAGATGTAAGTAGATATCAATGAAATGTGCAAAGAAGCGTTGTGACTACTTGGAAGAACACACATGCATAAGTATTTTTAGTGGGCAAGTAATTTCAGTGCATTTTTTCTTATTATTATATTGTATTAATGCCAAGTGTTTATACCATTTGGTCTATATGGCCATTTTTCAAGTTATTCTATGGGAATATTTCAAGTTATTCTATGGGAATTGTAGGTTCCATTTTAAGTACTAAGTAGTATTAGTTGTAAAAAGTGACTATTGTGATTTCTTGAGACCTCCGTAAATACCATTTCTATTGTCCTATGTTGCTAGTGATCAAAATCAATTGTGGGAAGGCTATCTTGGTGGTTTTTCCCTATCACACCTTCTCTCATTCACCTCGGGCTTTTATCACTTGGCAAGAATTCCAATATTGTTTCAACTATATTTCAAGCCTAGAATTTAAATTTGTAATTTTAATTAGCTCGATATTTGTGTATGTATTATCTCCCTTATTACTTGGGGTTACCCTCTATTATTAAATGGAATATGTGGCTAAGGACGGCACCTTATATATTCTTTTACAAACAATAGTTTATGAGAATGGCAGGGTTTGTACGTCCTTTATAAACAATATTTGTTTCTTAATTTAGTCACAATTCTATTTCGAGACAAGCTCATAATGAAATCAATTTACCATAAAATCATTTTTTTCACATACAATAGGGGAATGATTTATACTTTTAGGTGACATTTCTCTACAAGTGGGGATGATAATAGCTCTTCTCTATCACAACAGTCTCTAGATCATCTCCTCTACCACTTTCAAACAAAAAAGGTGCAACTTATATCTCCTCCTTTGTCATGGGTGGGCTCCTTCTCAAAGGAAGCTAGGTTCTATTACTATATCCTCCTGTCTCTCCTTTCTTCAAGCTTTTTCACCATGGGGTCTTGGGGTTAGCCTCTCGACACAGAGCCTCAAGTCGGTTCGATGGGGCCTTTGTCCATGCAATCTATGATTGTTTAATATGTTTAACATATAGCATATATTTGTTATATAATTTTAAAAAAAAAAAATTTAATACTTTTTAATTTCATATTATTAATTTTTTTATTTATTAACATGTGCTATATTGTTCATTTAAAAAAAAAAGGAGCAATATTTGTTCTTATATATCTGGTTTTAATAATGATATAAAAATTAATAGGATGCTCATTAAACATCCTCTAGCAGTGATTTTATTTCAAGGAGATGGATGGTGACTAGGGGATTGATTAAGCCTTTGATATGGTTCCTATGTGTATGCCATTATCATTATAGTGGAGTTGTTTTGTGTAGCATGTCTCGTGAACATGCATGAAGGAGTTTATAATTGAGGAATATTAGTTCACTTAGCTATATACATTGACGTGATCATGTTATGTGAGTAACTATAGCACTTCAAAGGACCATATCGCTTTGTGGCATAACCACATTGACCCCAAAATAAAATTTACACAAAGTTATTATAACACCAATGACCCCTAAATGACCTTAACTCTTAAACACTATAACCCCATAAACTCCTAGTTGTCCTTAACCCTTTAGGATTACAGCTGCACTTTCTATAAAAAGGGAGAGAACATGTGGAAATGTGCAAAAATAAATGGGAAAAAATTATAAGTTTGGTTATTTGCAAGCTCATTAATGGTTTAGGGTTTAAAATCATGTTTTTATCCTCTAGTTTAAAAAATCAAGGATCACAGGAAATGCATGGGTCCCTAAACCACAATCTTGGACTTACAAGTGGAACATTACCCTACATCAAGAATATGTTCATAATTGGAAAGACTTGTAATTTGAAAGACTAGGTGTTATAGGTATACTTCGTATGGTCAAGCACTTGATTTAGAACAAAAAACTAAGAATGCAACCCCTAATACATGGCTCAAAAGCCATGCATATGGATTTGAACCATATTACAAGACCTACATGTGGATGCATTCCCTTGTAATAATATTCATGGATCAATTTTAAGAGTTGGGTAAATCTTGGATGGTTATTATCACCTAGGCCATGGCTTGGAGCTAAAAACGATGGATTTAACCTTAATCCATATTGATTTTGGCTCTTAGAGGCCATGAACAAAGCCTTGAACCATGGTATAGTATTCAATAGTGAAACTTTTAGTAATGAGAGTAGTATGTGCAAGATGTTAAGGACTTGGAACAGCATGGTTGCTTCTTGGGACAAAAGCATGATTTGGATATGATAAACATGGATTTGGCCATAATCCATGATAATTAGACTCAATGGAAATGCACATGACACTAAAACACATTACAAGCCCTATAGAAAGAATATGCTCTAAATTTTCAAGCACTAACAATAATGAAGATGGTTTATGTGTCCATACACATGCCATTTTTATGAATGTCTTTCACCAATACATGTAATTGTCATCATCCTATGTATGATATTAATAACTTATATACTTATCATAACTCACAAAACATTTCTTCTAGTAATCAACCATGACTAGGGATATATATTTTACCAATCACCCAAAACTTGAGTGTGCATAGTCATATTGTGCCAAGGGTTGATTACATGTTAGAGGATTAGCGAGTTGAGGGGGTTAATGGTTTAGTCTCTAAGGTGTTAGTGGGTCATGGTGTTAGTGGGTTAGGGGTTAATAGGGTTAGTCATTTAGGATATTAATGGAATTGATTGGGTCAACCATGGTTAATTTGGTCGATGGTGGTTAAATATAACTAGAGGGTTACAATGGTCAGTTGGTAAGCAAGTCAGTAAATTAAGGCATTATAGATTAGTGAGTCAATGTGTTCAATCATGCCCAATATTGTTCAATAGTCAATATGTTCAAAAGGGTTAGTTTAGGAGGTGAAGGGGTTTGTAGGTAACCATTATTAATATGGTCAACTATTTCCAAGGATGGTTAGTGGGTTACTAGGGTTAGTGAGGAAGGATATTAGTAAATCAATTAGGAGTTAATGGGTCAATATGGTTAATTCGATATTGTTAATATACTCAAGATGGAAAACCATGGGTGATGTGGCCAGTAACATTCAAAGATGGTAGAAATTTGTATATGGATAACAATGGTCAATATGGTAAAATATGGTAGATGTGTTCAATATAATCAATGTGGTCAACCATGATTTATTTCATGACCCAAGTTTAATGTCTTGTTGTGTGAATTGAATTATGATTAATCATGGTGACTAATAGTCAATATTAGTCAACACATATCCATATGGATTGGTGATTTTTCTATTAATTTGTTAGGATATATATTAAGGGATTAAAGGTTAGTGGGTGAGGATGTATATTAGGGGATTAAAGGTTAGTGGGTTAATGTGATCAATATGCTCAACCATGGACAATATGGTCAATAGATCAATAAGTTTTAGGGATTATAGTCTATTTGAGGTAGACTAGTGTATTTGGAGTCATATTGTTTTAAAGGGTGACTGTGTCAAATATCATATTATGTTAACAAGTGATTGTGTCAAATATCATATTATGTTAACGGGTGATTGTGTCAAGGCATATAAGGGTCAAAGGGTATAGTGTTAGAGTCGTTAGTAGGTGATTATTTCATAAGAAATAGAACGTATAATGTGTCTAGGGTCATAATGGTTAGGGATCTCACTATGTTGAGGGATTTGTGTGTTCAAGGTCATAGTGTGTTAAGCAATGGTTGTGTTAAGGGTCATAAGGTATCATGTATTAATGGATTGGTGTGTTAGGGGTCATAGTGTGTATGTAATCATAGTGGTTAAGGGTTACAATGCATTAAGGGGTAATTTGTAAGAGGTCATAATGGTTGGGGTTCATAGAATGGTAGGGGGTGATTGTGTCAGGGTTATAGGGTATAATCATCAGTTTGATGTCATAGTAGGTAGGGGTTAAGGAATATTAAGGGGTGATTATTTCATTGGTCATAATTCGTTAGATGATGATTATGTCAACGGTCATAGGGGATAGGGGGGATAATGTGTTTGGTTCATAGTGGTGAGGGGTCATAAGGGCCAAATATGTCATAGTGGTGAGGGGTCATAAGGGCCAAACATGTCAAGGGTCATAGGGGATAGGGGAATAATGTGTATGGGGTCATAGTGGTGAGGGGTCATAAGGGCAAAACATGTCATATTGGTTAAGAGGTGTTTCTATCAAATATTATATGAGTTAGGATGTATAGTGTGTATGGGGTCATAATGGTTAGGGATATTGATATGTTTAGGGGGTTATGCATTTGGGGATCATAATGGTTAAGTAATGATTGTGCCAAGGATCGTATGGTTTAGTGTTCATAATGTATTAGGGTGTTAGTGTGTTAGTGGCCATTGTGTGTTGGGGTACAATTGTGTTAGATTTCATAGGGATTATGAGGTATATTGTGTTTGAGTTCATAATGTTTAAGGGTTATAGTGTATCAAGGTGTTTCTATGTTCTATGTCAGTGTGTCAGGGAATTTAGTTATGATATTTCTACGGGAGATATTGTTCTTAACAAGATTCAGAGAATCCATAATGTTCACCATACTTGTGTCAATGTTTCATATTCTTACCAGTATCCATCATTGGGACAGTAAGTCAACGGATGGAAAGGTAAGAATATCCCTACTCATCAATTTGAAGAATGTGAGATATGTTACCCTTCTTCCTGTTTTAACCCTTAAATTTTTCAATAAGTAGATTTCATTGTAAACATCCCTTTCATACAGGGTAGTTAATTTAGTTTTGAGATTTATGTGGGAGAGATTGTTGTTATTCGAAGAATCCATGATGGTTGTCATACGTGTGTCAACATTTCAAATCCATACTAGAATCCATCATCGGGACAATAAGTCGATGGATGGAAGGATAAGCAAATCATAACTCATTAATATCAAGAATGCGAGTTGTGTTTCCCTTCTTTCTATTTTAACCCTTAAATTTTCCAGCAAGTGGATTTCATTGTAAAATTCCCATTTGTACATGGTAGTTAATTTAGTTCTGAGATTTATGTGCGAGATATTCTTACTAACCAAATTCAAAGAATCCATAATAGTCATCACACAAGTTGTGTCAATGTTTTGGATTCGTGCCATAATCCATCATAATGACAATAAGTCGATGGATGGAAGGGCGACCAGATCACTACTCATTAATATCAATAATGTGAGATCTACTGCCTATCTTCCTATTTTAACCCTCTAATTTTCCAGTAAGTGGATTTGATTGTAAAATTCCCTTCTGTACAGTGTAGTTAATTTATTTCTGAGATTTTTTTGGGAGAGATTGTTGTTAACCATATTCAAAGAATCCACCATGGTCATCACACTTGTGTCAAAATTAACACAAGTATGAAAACCATTGTGGATTCTTTAAATCTACTTAACAATGTTACGGAATGTTTGTATCAGGGGTGATAGGGTTTGAGTTCATGGTGTGTTTACTTGATGATTTTGTTAGGGATCATAAGGATTAGGGGGTATACTATGTATGGATTCATAGTGGTTAGGTATTATGGTGTATTGGGGGTTAGTGTTTTCAAGTTCATAGTGTGTTAAGGGGTGATTACATTAAGGTTCATAGGGATTAAGGTAAATAGTGCACCATAGGTTTGGAATGATTTTGGACATAATGTATTAGGGAGTGAATGTGTTAGGGGTTAAGGGTCATGGTGCATTAATGGGTTAGTGTGTTCGAGGTTAGAGTGTGCCAAGGGTTTATTGTGTTAAGGGATTCATGTGTTAAGGTGGTTGATGTATTAGTGGCTAAGATGTTAGTGGGTTATATTATTAGCGATTAATACGGTTAGGAGGCTTAGGTGTTTATGGTTCAAACCTAGTAAACCCACAGTAAACCATGGTCAATATTATCAACGAAAATCAAAGATAGATAGTGGGTTAGTAGGGTGAATGGTTAATGAAGTTAGTAGATTAAGGCATTAGGGGTTAGTAGGTCGATTTAGTTCATGTGGTCAACGATGGTAAATATAGAAAAGATGGTAAACCATGGTTAATATGGTCAATGATTGTCAACCATGGTCAAACATTTTTTATATGACCAAATATGGTCAATATGGAAAAATATTATTATTGTGGTAAATATAATCAATATAGCCAGTGATGGTTAATCATGATTGATAAGGGTTAATGGCTACTTATGCAAGTTGAATTATGAAAACTTATGTTGACTAATAGCTAAAACTAGTTAATATATGTCATATGTCTTATGGGTTATAGGTTTGTGGGTTACTAGGGTTAGGAGGTTAGGAGGTTAGTAGATTAGGGAATTAAAAGTTAGTAGGTCAATTTGATTGACCGAGGTCAAAATGGACAAAATATTGCCAATATGATAAATAGTTGTTAGGTTATAAGGTGAATCCATAAAGATGGGTTACTAATTGCTCTTTTTTTGGATGGTAAAATGTTGTTTACATTAATTGTTCAACTTCTACTAATCATTACTTATATCTAAATTCAGAATTTAATTTTATAGTAAAAATATGACTAGTAGAGAATTTTATTAGCTTTATAATTTTTATCAACATTTAATAGGTTGAGGATTGGTATTTTTGTAAAAGTCTCTCCCTAAAAAATGCAAGCCTGTGGATAATTAGTGACCTTTTTGGACATTGATAATTTCGATATTAAATTTATATTTTCGGAAAAATATATATACTACTTTGACTCAAATGAAATCCATCATGGATGAAGGATAGGGTTTTATAAAAAAATGATTTAGAGGTAGAGATGATTGACTACACACAAAATCCCAACAAAGTATTGCCCATATTTAGCAATAAGAGGAACATGGTTATGAACCAAGATCTAGGATCCAAGATAACTCCTCCTTTGATGGTTAGGGAATACCAAGGCTAGTCCAAGGATGCAACCCTAGTCCAAAGTATAGGATGGAGAAACCATGGAATAAGATAATACTATATCTAGAATGGCCCAGATTTCTCCATTTTTCGGTTAAATTTCAGGTAATAAATCCAACATGAAATTCAATGCCAATGGATGAAAGTGCCATGGACATAGTTCTTCTATGACCTAAAGGTTTTCAGGGTTTATGAATTGACCCAAATCTACAAAAATCCATAAACAACATACAGCTCTGCCAAATTTGGATTATTTACTTCATCAGATTCTGACCAAACTAAAAAAATTAGGATCATTTTAGATAAGGATATACTACTCCAGAAAATAAAATACATGAGGAAGGATGGGATGGTTCTAACATGAGGTATTACCCTCATTTACACTCTCCATTCAACATAGTGGGAAAAAATTAGACATAAGTCTTTGACATGACATTTAATTGTCAACCAAATTCGTGATTGTCGTTCTTGGAAAGGGTTCTTTAAGACCCATTCGGTAATATTGTTTTGTTTCGAAGTTGAACCACCCTTGGTTGATCCCATTCAAGGGGAAGTAACAGGCAATTCATTTCTCAAACTAGAGAGGTAATTCTTAAAATGAATAATGCTTTAGTTGGATTTGATTTGAGAAAGGTGTCTGACAACTTAAAGGAGAAAGGAATTGACAATAAAGACATGGGTGCCAAGATTTGATCCATGAATAAAATGAATATCTAGTCACCCCATTTGTGTCAAAATGCCAAGTCTAGCCCTAGCATTATGGTTTAATGAAGTGATCAAGTTGATAAGAGATAATATGGGGATTTGGGGGAAGAAGCAAGAAGATAAGAAATAGAATTAGAATAAATGGATTGAAAGAGGATCAAACCCATAGGAAAAGAGGATATCAAAGAGGGCTTGAGGATTAGACAAAGGAATACAACATTAGAAACAATGAATGAAAGTTGGAGGACTCACAACGTGGCCTAGTGGCTTCAAAATCCTTCTCTATCCCTATCACTTTAAAAAATAGTAAGTCCCAAGTTTCTATTATCTCTCAAGGTTTTTCAAATCTCTCTTTGGTTTCACCCCCTCTAGATTTGAGGCCAAGGATTGAATCATGTATAGAATCTAAGGGGTCAGGGGAGGATAGACAAGGAATTTTACCTGAATCCCAAAGGACTAGAAATTTTTAAGGTGAGAGGGGGGATAAGGGAATCCATTCATCGGCCTTGGGGAA
Organism: Larix kaempferi; assembly: GCA_027924585.1. Classification (NCBI taxonomy): domain Eukaryota; kingdom Viridiplantae; phylum Streptophyta; class Pinopsida; order Pinales; family Pinaceae; genus Larix; species Larix kaempferi. Next base: position 8,048,995 of record BSBM01000052.1, on the reverse strand, counting down.
GAACAATGGAAATCTAGGTAGGGGAGAGAAGCCTCTTGACAATGAAAAATATTTAGGCATGGGGTCCGTTGAGATCCTCTCTACCTTAGATCCATGTAGATACCCTCTTAGATCAAGGAATGGGATAACAATATAATATCCTAGAGGAAATGAAGGGAGGAAAGAAAAGGGCCTTGGGTTGCGGTATGTGTTAGGAACCCATGTCAACCCTTCTATCTACTTTGTTAGTGTATTGTTGTTGGATGCATATGCTTTGTAAGTCGTCCCGTAGTATTTGTTGATCCTTAGTTTGTATTATTGTTGTTGGACACATATGCTTTGTAAGTCATCCCGTAGTAATTGTTGATCCATATTTTGTATTGGCCCATGGTTTGTATTGACACATGGTATTGGCACCTAGACTTAGTATATAAGTTTGTGTTGAGACCAATGAAGGCACCGTGAAGTTATTTGTATTGAGCTTGCTCAAAGGAGGTTGCCCCCTCGAAGTGGCCTGCAATCAATATAAAAGTGATTCTGAGTTCTTTTATTTCTGCTATCTTGTGTGTTTTCATTAATTAAATATTGCAGGTTCTTCACATCTAGTATCAGAGCGCTCTCTTGGGCTCGTTGGGTGAAATTTATGCCCAAATTTTTTTCACATCTGTTGCAGCTTCGGATCTGGGAATAATCCCTATCCGCTTAACTGTGGGAAGTACTTGGGCATAAGCCCTAAAACTCATTGTGAGGAGTACCACAGGAACCCCGAAGTAGCTGGCCCATTGAGAGGACCTGCCAGCAAAAAGGGCAACGTTCCCTACCTGATTGACTAGTTCCCACCCGTGAGGTAAACCAAGAGCTGTCGTTTGTGGCAAAGCAATTATCAATTTTACCTGAGCCGTGGAGTGAGGGGTACTTCCCCAATACGCAAGTCGTCAGATGACATTGGTGGCCGAGTGAAACCCCTGAACTGTTAGGAAGCCGCACATACCTGGGGTCCATATCTATTTTTAGCTGAATTGTTTCCGATCACTTCCGCGTCGTTTCAGATCCATTCTGAAATTCGTTCCAGATCCATTCTGAAATTCGTTCCAGATCCAGCCGTTTCAGATCTATTCTGAAATTCATTTCAGATCCAGCCGTTTTCGATCCATTCGACATCGTTTCAGATCCATTTGTTGCCGATCGCTTCCGCGTCGTTGCAGATCCATCTGTTTCTGCTCCCTTCTGTGTCGTAGTAGATCCATTCTTTTTTTGGCCATATCTCCCTTGTTTTCACTCTGTTTCCTTTGAAACTTCCCTTACACCCCTGTAATCCCATTCTGCATATTTCATTCCTGAGGACCCTATCCCAAATTCCACTCCCCAAAGCCCGAAATCCCACATTTGTCTATTTTTAGGGTTTGCCATAACTTCTTCGGATTTCACCCAATCACCTTCAAATTTTACCACAGAGTTCCTTTCCTAATTCTGCTTCTTTGTCCCTCTCTGCCAAATTTTCTCATTCTTTCACCCCGCTTCTGAAATCCTCATTTTTTGCTTCCCTATCCATCAGAAAGTGTCCAAAACCTATTCAAACCTCAATTACCCATCCGATTTTTTCCCAAATCCAAATTTCTCTTTACTAAATAAGCCTTTGTTTGTGTTTTTCTATCCATTCCAAAAAATAAAAAACTCACGGTTATGGTTGTCACTCGCACAGGAGCAAAAACCATGGAGGAAGCACTTGCAGCCATCCAAACCAAACTCCAAGATCTGGATGAAAAATTTATCAGCCTCCATCTTCAGCATTCAGCCATGAGCAATAACCAACAGCAAGAATCTCCTGCAACCAATGGGTTCTCTTCTTCTAGCAAATTTCGTGGTCCGAAGCTTGAATTTCCTTAATTCAATGGTACTGATCCGACTGGATGGATCTATCGTGCAGAACAGTATTTTAGTCTGCATAATACTTTTGATGTCCAAAAAGTTCCACTTGCATCCTTTCATTTGGAACAGGAATCCCTTCAATGGTACCGTTGGTACATCAAGGTGCATGACGAGCCAAAATGGACAGATTTTCGCCAACTCCTTTTGCAACGATTTGGTCCTAGTGCTTTTGATGACTTCACCGAAGCACTCACTAAACTTTGTCAAAGTGGCACTGTGAGAGAGTATCAGACCGAATTTGAGAAACTAGCCAATCACACAGAAGGATTGTCTGATGAATTCTACAGGAGTTGTTTTATCAATGGTCTTAAGGATGAAATCCGGTCAGAGGTTAAAATGTTATGTCCCAACACAATGATGGAAGTCCTAGGGTTGGCTAAGTTGGCACAAGACAAGATTGCAGCCCAACAACGCTCCAAACCCACTTTTGTTTCCTTCTGAAATAAGGGTTCTCAATGACCTCCCATCCTGCCAGCTCCTCAACCAACTCCTATCAAGCATTTGTCTGAAACATAGATGCAGGCACGCAAGGAAAAAGGGCTTTGTTATAATTGTGATGATAAATTCACTCGAGGACATAGATGTGTTCAACAAAAGCTTTATCTCTTGGATATGGATTCTCCGCATGCCTCTAAAATTGGTGAAGAAGCCCCATATACAATGGATAATCAGGTTGACATTCAAGATCCGCCTATTGACCCCTCATCTCAGGATGAACAACCAGAGATATCTCTCCATGCTTTATCCGGCGTCACCACCCCCCAAACAATGCGAGTTAGGGGTTACTTCAAGAAGCTTCGTCTTACAATACTCATTGATTCTGGTAGCACTCATAACTTCCTTGACCCTTAGATCGCCAAACATGCTGATTTTTTTGTCCATCCTTGCTCCAACTTTGAAGTCATGGTTGTTAATGGGGGCACCTTACCTTGCAAGGGGAAGTGTCACAATGTGTGTCTCTCTCTAAAAGATTATAACCTGCGTTCTGACATGTTTTCCTTGTCCCTAGGCAGATGTGATGTGGTTTTGGGCATTCAATGGTTACGCACACTTGGCCCCATCTTATGGGATTTTGTTGAACTTTGGATGCAGTTTTCAGTCAATGGGAAACAACACAAATTTAAGGGCTTACAACAAGGGTCTCTCCGCATAATCAATTCACATCGCCTAGAAAAGATCCTTAAGAAGAATTCACATGGTGTCATCGCTCAACTCCATTCCATTCAGATGCACCCATCAACGGTCTCCCCTACTTCCTTGGATAGATATGCAGGTGTCCTTGTTGAACCAGTGGGTTTGTCGCCTTCAAGAGACCTTTCCGGTAAGAATTTAGCCACATCTACATCTCAACAGGAAATGATGGCTATTTTGCATGCAATACCGAAGTGGCAGCCATCCCTATTAGGAAATTATTTCTGCATCAAGACTGATCTCCAGATTCTGGAACATTTTCTGGAACAACGGGTCCCCTCACCAGCACACCGGAAATGGGTTATCCAACTCATGGGTTATGACTATGTGATCACTTACAAGAAGGGTAAGGATAATATGGTGGCAGATGCTCCTTCTCGCCAATTTGATGACCTAGTTTCTCTTACAGCTATTTCTCTGCTTGTCCAAATTGGTTGCAATCTGTTCAACAAGGCTATCTCTTCTATGAACTCCATGCTTCTTCATCGGCAGGGCACTCTGGGTTCCTCAAAACGTATGACTGAGAACAATGTAACTTCTTTTGGCATGGACTGAAAATGAAAATTCACCAGATGGTGGTTGAGTGTGATACTTTCCAGGGTGAAACGACACTCCTTTCGGGACTGCTCGAACCCTTTCCCATCCCTACACAGATGTGGACAGTTATTTCTATGGATTTCCTAGAAGTGCTCCAATGGTACAATACCACATCTAAAAGGACACCATATGAAGCAGTTTATGGACAGGCACCACCAGTTCTTCTTCCATACACGCTCAGCAGCTCCCCAGTTCAGGCAATTGACTCGGTTCTTCAAAACCGTGATCAGATTCTTCTCATTCTACAGGACAATCTTCACATGGCAAGAATTCGACTGAAACAACAAGCCGATCAGCACCGTTCTGAGTTCACTTTTCATGCAGCTAATATGCCAATCCTTCTTCGTCTACAGCCTTCCAAGCAATCCTCCCTTAAACTCAAAAGGCGTCAGTGGGTCGGAATGCAACCCAAGGTTGCTACAGGGGAACCACTCCTTCAGATTCTACATCAATTTCCACATCTAAAGCTTTGAGGACAAAGATTTTTCTAAGGAAGAGGGGATGTTATGAACCCATGTCAACCCTTCTATCTACTTTGTTAGTATATTGTTGTTGGACGCATATGCTTTGTAAGTCGTCCCGTAGTATTTGCTGATCCATATTTTGTATTATTGTTGTTGGACGCATATGCTTTGTAAGTCGTCCCATAGTAATTGTTGATCCATATTTTGTATTGGCCCATGGTTTGTATTGACACATGGTATTGACCCATGGTATTGGTGCCTAGACTTAGTATATAAGTTTGTGTTGAGACCAATGAAGGAACCGTGAAGTTATTTGTATTGAGCTTGCTCAAAGGAGGTTGCCCCCTCGAAGTGGCCTACGATCAATATAAAAGTGATTCTGAGTTCTGTTATTTCTGCTATCTTATGTGTTTTCATTAATTAAATATTGCAGGTTCTTCATAGTATGCTCAACCTATATGGGGTAGGGTATCTCACAATTCCAAAGCCCAAAACCAAGATATGAGAAAAGTGAAGGCTAGTAGGAAACAAACCTTGAAAGGAACCCTTAAAATAGGGCATGCCCCAACTAAGGTGACCTCATTAATATATTTTCCTTCAATACAAGATGATTGGGAAAACCCTAAAAAACACTAGCCCTAGGAAAAATGATGGATCTCCATAAGCCTGACATCATCTTGATCCAAGAGATTATGAGGTAGGGAAACAAATTGGCAACATTGTTTCTAAATATTAGAGCAACTAGGATTTCTTCACGATAGACTTGTTAGGGTGTTTGGGGGGGATTATTAATTGGAGGGGAAAATCAATTAGATTTATTAGTTCTATTTCCATGGCCTTCGAAATTAGAGAATAACTTGGATTCTTCTCTTCTTCAATATCTCTTCAATCATTGTATCTAAGTTCCATTTTGTCTTCATCAATTTACTCCCCCCCTTGAGGTGCAAGAGAGTACCTTTCTTTTTTCATTTTTGCACGCCTCCCCTTAAGGTGCAAGGGAATACCAATTCAGAATGGGCCCCAGTGATGCCCAAAATTAACATCTGTAACAATTGAATGAAAATCAGCTGATTTTGTAATTTCTCCATACAAATATGTGTTTACCTATGTCTGAACTAGACAGTAAGACTTATGCAAAATCTTAATTTATTGATTCCATCACCAAATGTTTATCCAACCATAATGAATTGTTTGATTTTAGCCTTCTTCTTTGACATTTTGTTGAGTGATGATTTGTCTTCCCACATTGAAGACAATGATAGAGATCAAAACATTATGTCTCCATATGGCCAACTCAATGTCAATGTTGTCATTCATTAAGAATTTCCTCATTGTGTTTGTCATCTATTGTATCATCAACAACTACATGAACTTGTTTAACATTTGAATACTGACCCTTCAAATTTTTAGCAAGAAATCTGACACCTACAAACTAAATTGGTTTGGAGTAGTCAAGAATATGAAAACTATTATCCTTCTTATAACCTAAGCTATATCAATTTCTGTTGAATTGAAATTCTTTCCAAATTCTAACAGTGATTTTGGAAAGGTTTTTTTTTGTAACTTCAAAGGAAAATCCAAGTTCGCATTCACTTATACCACCTTTGTGTCATTTTGTGCTTTTACATCTTTTGGTTGTGACTCATTTTTAACAAAACTTGTCTTCATCGATTCATTATTAATGAATCATTCCATATCATAATCAATTAAGGAATCATCAAACTTATATTTTGTTGCATTGGTATCAACCATTTTCATTACGTCATTTGTGTCACAAGTAGCAACAACCTTTTGTATTAGGTCATTTGTGTGACTGTGTCACAAGTTTCATCAGCCATATTCTCAATTTGCATTGATAGCATTTCTCACTCCTTTTGAATTAATTTTAGTTGAAGTGATTCAATCAGTTTATGCTTTGGGTCAATTTGCTTGTGAAGATCAACAACCCAATTATCCAAATCATGTAGCTCTTTAATTTCTTGATTGGCAAACGCTTTCCTCCTTTATTCATTTTAGATTTGTAGTTGTCATGCTCATTTGTATGTGTTTGAGTCACGCTTGCTTGAACTTGTCACCAAAAAAAACTAGGGTGTCATGTACTAACAATCATGCACCCCATAATGTGATTTTACAATGGTTTGACTTCGATGAAAATGACCTCCTTGTTCAATTTCAAGAAAGTCTTTTTGACAATTTTGACCATTGATTTTTTACTTTGAAAAGGTTTACAACTCCACCCTGTGTACAAATCAGTGACTCAAACTTGTTCAATTCAATGGTTCAAAATAGTATTGACTTTACCGTGGATCAATTAAATCTTTGACAATGCTCCATGGCGATTAGAGAAACAAACAACTTTTGTCATTTCTTTATGTACGATTATTTAATTCCATATTGCAATTATAATCACCAATGTAGTGTAGGTATTTCATCAGTGTATGATTATTTGTGTGCTTGCTTTGTTTGAGAATAGTAAATTTGAGTGTCAAATACATCCAAAATCATACACAATTGCACACAAACACTCTTGATGTACTAATGACTCCTTGACCCAATTTCAAGATATGATAAGAACACATCAACTAAACTTGCTTTTTAAAGATCAATTATGAACCTAGAACTTTGATCCTTTTACAAAGTAGATTCTCAAACAATTTAACCAAAATGAGCAAAAGGCAAGTTCCTTCAACCAGTTTCTCCTTCCTCATGTTATTAATGGCTCTGAGAAAGAAGAATTTTATTAGCTTATGTCAACATTTCTATAAAACATGGGAAAGTTATAAGATTAGCACCACCACTTAATTTGTGGCAGGTGAACACCAATAGGTCACAAGTTAATGGCTTTGAGAAAGAAGAATTTTATTAGCTTATGTCAACATTTCTATAAAACATGGGAAGGTTATAAGATTAGCACAACCACTTAATTTGTGGCCAGTGAACACCAATAGATCACAAGTTATATGTTACTTGTTCTCCATACTTATTTGTAATTACTTGTTGTCTATGCCTCAGCTACCTCTTACTTTCTCTAGTTAAATGAGTTGTATGTCACTAAATGTTATCCATGCATGAGCTACGAGTTATACATGCATCAACTACCGGTTATTGTAGTCCACCCCAAATTCTAAGATATAAACACCTATTGACATAAAAAAAAATACTTTGTTCAATTGATTCTAGACATTTTCAATCCACAAGCAATAAGCTCCCGCAGTGCATTTATTGTTGTTGGCTGATTTGTTGCTCCACCATTTTCACCGTTGCCAAAGAGGAAGTCAGTAAGCACGCCACTGGAGGAATAGTAGTCACGTCGATTTTCCCCGTCCCTAACTAATACAGCCTGAGTATAGATTGAAAACTTTTGCACAAGGGATTCCATGCAGATAATGAATTCACATCGTTGATTGGATTCACTTCGTTGGAAGTCATCTGAAGTCATCTGTGCTTCTCAGATTTGATCTTCAGAATACATGGAAATTTACTTATCAACAGTGTTAGCATTGGCGCAATTGATCACAAGCTGAAGGAAATCTACAAGCCAGAAAGGAGAAAGCATTTGTATATGCTAGCAGCTGATTAAATCCCTCATCATTGTAACAATAAGAGGTAGTAAAGTCCTCATACAATCCCGGAACCCAAGAATATCATCACTCCAACGATCCCTGTTGTGTATTTTTATGAACCCAAGGTTATCAAAACTTTCATTCTCTTTTTCAAAGACTCGTGGAGAAACCTACCCATAAATCAAAGGAGAAGAAGAGGTAAACAAATCCCAAAAGTCCATCCGCTGAGGTAATCTTTGTTACAAGAAGGCAATTGTGAAGATCTGGATACATGGAGGAAGCGTGATGAGGAATATCATTGCGGGCAGATCGCTTCTGTCAATATTGCTATCAGAACAGAATTTCCATGCCACATAAAACTTGCTCGTAATCTCTTAAAAGATTGAATGGAAACTAATTTTTACATCAACAAACTTCTACATGGTTCACATCTCAAAGAATTGTAACATCATTTCCAATCATTTCATTGTTTTTTGCATTGAAATGCAAAACAATAGCCTGAAGGGAAACAGATTTGAATATCAAGAAGGCATATCTGAAGCAAAACAAATCTTAATCACAAAGCGCTGGGGTTATTCCTTAATGGCTTTGGTCTTTCAATCGGAAATGAGATCTAGTGGCTTCATAATGGCTTCGGTCTTTCAATCAGAAATGAGATATAGTGGCTTCATAATGGCTTTGGTCTTTCAATCAGAAATGAGATATAGTGGCTTCATCAAACAATAGATTTTATGTTTCGTCAACGAGTCAGCAACCTCAAATGTAGATCGATCTTATGACAATGTATCTGATTGCAATGGGTGAAGCTACTGCAACCACAGTTATAGCCTCAAACTAGAGACTCCATGAATATTTTGGCAAAATCATGTCATCAGTAAACACATTAAGCCATATGACTTTATGCATTAAAGCATACTAGAACTGAAAGAATGGGCTTAAAACAAAAATTGTAAAGAGTTACAAGGCTTTGTAAATGTTGTCCAACAACGTTGAGTATTCCTAGATCTTCAACAATGGAATCTCGTCTTCAGCATCTCCATGCTCTGTTTTTACCACAGTGCTCAAGTTGGCACCTTAACATCAAGATCTTATATCATTTGTTTCTCTTATGGAACCCCTCGTGGACCACTACCATGGAGGAGCTACTAGGCCCTTAAGACTAAAGGGGTTCAGATGCAATGTTAAGAAATACAGCAAGCAACATGACACAATAACTTGGTAGAAAAGGCTTAAAGGATTCTCAACTTTGTATTCATCCCAATGATATCAATATATAGTACATGAATGTAACTACCTCTATATCTAGATTTTAGTGACAACTCATTAGTGGATAATGATAGCACCTCATCAAATGATAAGGATAACAACTCCTAAGAGGTGATCTAGGACTCTGTGATTGTGTAGGGACTCATAATTTAACACATAAGTTGAGAAGTGTGTTTCCCATGCGACTCTGCTAGACCCTTTCGGGCACTCTCTTGTTGGTTGGGTTCCAACTTGGGATTAAAACCCCTAATTGGGCCCACAATTGGTTGGACTGCTTCATTTTGGGTATTTGATGTCCCAAATCCATTTGGGCACACATAATTGGTGGTCTGCTAGTCAAACCTTTCTTGCCCCGTCCTGATTTCTTGGCACCATGCAAACTGCAGCTTTCATAAGTCATGCTGCAACTATGTGTCACAACCCCTAAATCATCATGTGCTTTTCAAAGGAAATACATTTTCTGTGAGGCCTCAAACCCATGTTTCACATTTAACATCCATAGTACACTATCAGTGAACATGCCTTGTCTAATGATTAAGATGACATTCACTCGTGCCTTGAGGTCATTTCCTTACCTATTTATGTCACTCACCTTCTCTTTGTAAAAGATATTCGATTTTGTAACCCTTCTCTTTATCTTGCAAGATCACTTCAAAATTAGCACAAAATCTTGATTTAGCTCCTCTAATCCTTCTTAGAGCTCTTGAGCTAATTTGTTATCCCCAACCCCTTTATAGGAATTGGTTCTTCCTTGTGTTTTTCATCTTGTCCTAGCGCATCTCCATTGGTTTTTTCCCCTTGCACACCTTTGACAATTACCCAACTCTTCTACCTAAAGGGAGGTTCTAGTACAACTATAGTAAGGAAGGCATCACCTTTCTAAGGGTATATTGGGTCACCATCAAGCACATCATTGTTTCATTGGTTTTTTTAGTAGATCTATATTTCATTGCATTGTGTTGGAGATTGGATCAAGTCTATTTTGCAGGAACATGTAGTGTTGTGTGCAACTTTGTTCAGGTGGAGTAACAATACCTTGGAGGTTTTTCACGTCACTCATCTTCATTCTAAGCATCTTTGTTAGCTAAATTGATGTTTTATGAGTATGTTCATTTCTTTTTCCCTCTCTTGTTAATTATCTTGCCAAAGGAAATAGATGAATTAACCCTTGTTAGCTTGTTTCCCTTAGCTAATTTGATGGCATTTTCTAGTTGTTGCAAAACACAAATAGAATTACTCTAGTTAATCTAGTGGCCTTCTCTCTATCTCTTCTCTCCCTCTTTATGCTCCATGGATTTCTTGGTTTTACCCCAAAACCAAGTGGTGATTCCATTCCCTCCTTCCTCCTTATGATAGTGCGGTGCCTCACTCTAATTGTCATGCTACAATTTGGAAACTAGAGATTCCCCATCAACCCTACCCTATCTTAAGTGAAGGTTCCCTCCTCTCCCACTTGGACAATGAAGTCCTTTTTAAATCCTTCTATATTTCTTTGACCAATTCCTTACATCTTGGCACTAACCATCTCTATGCCCAAAACATATCAAATCAATCTCATCTTATTTGCATTATGATTTTGAATATACTCCCTAGTGCTTATCCAAATATTCATACAACCACTCTTACCCAACCGTATAGCATAGACAATTTCCTTCCTCTTTCTATATGAACCAATTTAATGATGGAGGATTTTGCCACTTCCTCCCAACATAACACATATCATTCTTCCAAGCTAAGATTATCATGCGACTTTAACTTCTCCTCCTATCCATTAAAACATTCCACCAGACATGTGATGAACTCATTCCCTACATGAAAAAATTGTAAGAATGAATCCTAAGGAACCAAAACGATGTGATATACAAGGTTGCTACTCTCATCCGATAAGTTCACATCCAACAAATCACATTAAATTAGATGTTTTCCCTTCCCCTAGTTCAAACAAGTGGTGCAATTATCTTAAGTGCAACACTCGAACTTATTGAAATGTCGTCTCCTTTGACACAACGATTCTTCCTCTTCCTAACGAGGCACATGATCCACCACCCAATCCAATTTTATACCACTCAACGATTCTTCCTCTTCCTAACTAACACTTCTCTAAAATATGTTATTTAATCAAAACTTAACATATTCCTCGTCAACCTAAACTTGATTTCAAATCAGTGATCTTTAGGTCACTTCAACTCAAGTTTGGGGTGATGTGCCTCTTGATTCTACCAAGACTCTGCCATATTATGTTAACATGATATCCCAAGACATAAACATTAGCCATTCTTTAGTTCATTGTAACTATGGTGAGTGCTTGAAAACCAAGATAACCTCAACGCCCCCTCTTTTTCAAGTAGTTTAAAGAAGCAACGATTTGGATCATTTTTCTAGCTCATTTTCATAATATTTTTGTCCTAAATCTAACAAGAATTGTTGGAATCACATATGTAAGCTATTGAGATTGCACAATCTAGATGCAATAGGGGTATTTGAGGGTGCTATATCCATTTTTGCAATCAAAAAAATGAATTTTGAACAATAAAAATTCTCGATCTGGCCAAAGATTAAATCATCAAATTCTATTAATAATGACCAAAAAAAGTCAAAATCATCTACTCTTTAGATAGCTCCCTCCTCTTTCCCCTCTCTCATGTACTCACCCTCTTCCTTGGAGATGATATACTTTCAAGCCCCTTGCCTTGTAGGCATGCATCTCTAGCCAACACTATCCATCATGGAAGACTCTTTCCATGTCTCTTCATCTTGTTCCTTCACAACATTTATCCTTCCCTCCTTATTTCAAGCCTGCTCATGAACCTTCTCTTATGCTCAAGGCAAGTGCCCCTCCTTTTTATCCCTCTTCTTAAGGAATCTCCACCCTCCCTCACCATTTGATAGTTTTTCCTAGGTTTCTTCATCCTTCTCTCCCCTGTCATATAAAGGTACCAAGAATTGTTGTATTCCATACTGTTTTAAAAGCATCAACCCTTTAAGCAATGCTAGTGTCTCCGCTTGATTACTTATGGCCTCTCCTAATCCCTAGGAGAAAGTGATTTCTTGTTTTATTCAAGATCAAGAATGATTCCCCTTATGGAACTCTTTTGTATCCTCCATTTGTATGTGTGACTAAGTGTCAATAATGGGAAAGAAAGAAAAAGTACCCATTCACTTGTCTGCACACCGTTCATTTAATTTATGGGGTTGTCATGTCATCGTCCACCTTGAATTATTTTCCTTTCCCTTTATTCATCCTTTCACTTTTGAGTAAAGTAGATCTCTTTTGGGTAACAAATTAGTGTTTAATACATTTAAATACCTGGTAGGTTTCAATTGTGTTAATGGAAAACAAAGAGGTCTTTCAAGAAATCATGGTGTTGTAATAATCGATTGGGTGAATTTTGTGAATAAAACAATTAGTCATTTAAGTACATTATCAATACTAAGTGTTTAGTCTTGTATTTGAGACACAAATTCTAGAATTTGTAGCGAAAAGAATAATATCGATTGGCTCTAGCTCATGGAGTTGGGAGGAATGATTGTTATCCTTCTCACTATTCTCACTATTGACATGTTGATATGGCCTTGAGCCTTGAAAATTCTAGTTTAACTTGAGTACTATCATCAAAATGATGTGAAGTGCTCAAGGGTTCCTTGAAATATATATTCCAAAAGAAAACATCAATTGGTTGTAGCTAAGTGCCCTTGAAATATATATATTCCAAAAGAAAACATCAATTGGTTGTAGCTAAGTGGTTATAGGGAAAATTGTTAGCATCCATAACCAAGTTTAAATCCCACTCCATATGAGACTATTGTTGATGGGATATATATGATTTATTCACAAGGTGAAGTTCCTAGGAGGTTCCCACTATGTGACGTGACATAAAAGATGATGAGTAATAATCACCTAAAAATGTTTAATTCATATTGTAAGTGAAGATATTTCTAGTGTCTAAAAATCTAGTGTGTATTTAGGAATGAAGTTATCAAGGATTTCCTAAAATTTTCATATTAGTGCAAAACCCAATATTCATTAGCCAATGTCAGAAAACTGAAAAAATCTTTTAGTCAAAATTTGGTCTCCTTCACATTCTAGACCATTTTCTACCAATGTATTTTTTCCAAACCCTCACCATTTGTGAGAGAAATTGCATTACTGAATAGTACACCAGTAGTATTGTAGAAAATTAACAAATTGCTAATTTCCAAAATATGTTACAAATAGATCTAGAATCCATTTCAGAATTTCTGAAAATTTCAAACCTAAGTGTCAGGACCGATTTTGACAGAAGTTCTCGATATCGATCACTCAAATAATAATTACTAACTTGAACAACTAGAAATATTTGCAAACCTGAATGACGGGAGATGATGACAAGTGTCCAATGGACACAAAAATGGACCTTTGTAGCTAGTAGAAACCAGGAGGAACTTCATGGTTAAAATCCAAAGCTATAAGGCCAACAAAAGCTATATTTTGGATGAATTGAGTCCTCGGTTGATTCCGTTTCCCTCTAGTTTTCTTTTCATTGAACTAAGATCCATCCCACGCCATTAAGATCTTCAATGAATTTGTCGAAATTGAAACCATCTTAGATCAGTGCACTAGGTTTTTGCCCACTAACAAGCCCTGAAGATGCTATTTCATCTTTTGTCAAGCCACTTGGCTAATTTATGGGTAACATCCAACTTCGGCAATTTTTTGCTTTTCAAACATAGTTTTGTGCATAATTCTTCAATTTCCTAGACCATAAATCAATCAAACCCAACTCCATTGAACATAGAATACACTCAATACAGTGTAATTCTTCAAAATAACTCTTTCCTAGAGCAAAAGTAAGCCCTACCCAATTCCAGTGAACTTGTAATACACGCATCCAGGCAGGTCCTAATGAAATTGTAACAATTTGAATTCTATGCTCCCACGCTTCCATGAAATTCTAACAATGTGAGTTCTGTGCACTCTAATGCCTTCGCCAAACACACTTACAACCATCCTTTGAAAAGTCGTCCAGTGAAGGTCTTCCTAGAGATGGATAGGATCTAATCCTTAAGATTTTGAATAAAACTCGGTATAATTTAGAAAGAAAAACGATCTACTTTCATTTATAATCTATTTTCACATGTAAAGCAAAGATGATGCAAAGCCTGTTCTATTTTTGCAATTAGCAAGGAAAAATAAAATACATATCTGATATTACTTTCATGTAAAACTGGTTGTAATCCACCTTCAAAAATAATTAAAATGTGCTGAAAATAATTTAAAAAAATCAAGCACCTGCCACAACTATTATAGCCCTGCATGTGCTCTGTCACTAAGAAACTAGGCAAGCAGGCCAGCATGAGAATTTCTTATTTTGATTTTAGTTTGGAAGTTTTCACATCTAAAAAGAGAAAAAATGCTTGATATGCATTTCCACGGTAATCTAAAATAAAAAACCATCTATTTTGATTAAACTTGCCCAAACCATTGAAACTACTAGTATATTCACATTTCCAAATCCGCCATCAATTGAAAGATAAATTACAAAAACCCACGCCATTCAAAAAGTAATATTTTATGAAGGTCGATAAGGAACCCTGTAAATTTAAAATTCGAAATATCAGACCATTGCTAAATGGCTTCACAACAACAATACTTAAAACCAAGAATAAATCTCTATTTCTGGAAAAATTTTAAATTAATAATAGTTCACGATATGACCATGTGATTGCATCCAGATAATTTTGCAAATCACAAACAAACTTGCAAAGTGACATCAAATGACAGACAAACTTATTTTAGAATAGCATTTGAAGTGAATCGCTATTCTAAAAGAATAGCAACCACAACATTCCAAAGAAACTAAGCATATCAAAACCTTTGTCAAATCCCAAATGTATGCATTGTTCAAACGTCTAACTTCAAAGTTCAAACCCCTTAGAATACCATGTTTGATACGGGAAAGAACAAAGTGAATACCCATATCAGTAAAGGGTGCCCTATCTCGTGGGCAGAAAGGCAAACTATTGAGCTTTTACAATTCACATGTTTGAACTGCTCAAAAACATTATTTTTGAGCGGGTGATTAGGAGAGTGCCACGAGTTACCAGGATGGGGATAATCCAAAACATGGTATTCAGCGAGGGTGCCTATTAAAAATGGAGCCATGATTGAGCCGAGGCAAGGGTACCTATTAAGAATGGAGACATGTTTGTGCCATGTGTTTCACCAGCTCAAAGTCAAAAATTAAAAAGGGGCAAAGCATTATACATAGTAAGTAGGTTGATTGACAAGTTTGAGATATTGGCCCTTTTCATTACCATCAAAAGAAAAGGATTGACAAGAATGATGATCATGGTGGCAAGCATTTCATGCGAAATTAGGATTAACATCACTATCAATTCAACCAATTTCAATAGAATCATGGCGGCAAGCATTTCATGTATCCATTTAAGGAATAAAATCAGGCTTAACATCCACAATTCAACAAATTTCAATTTTAAACAAAAACAACATTCCATCCATGTCATCAACCGTAGAGTTATTTCAATTATACAAATACGGAAAGTAGTAACTACAAAATTGAAAGTGATTACTTGGGAAATTGGTCTGTTTTCAGCTTTTCTGTAACTGCTTGTATTATAATTAGAAACAAATTCAGCAAATGCACACTAATAGACCCTCAAAAAAAGAAACCATCACATTACTGAGAGCCAATAACTGTAGGAAATCATGTTGAGGACCTAGAAGCAATGAAGTATCATGCCACATACAGATGAATAAATTCAGTCTTTATTGTAGTACAAAGCAAGTATACAGCAGCATTCATTATGCAAATAAGGCAAAACTGTGAACCAATTGTTGAATACCATTGCCTAGGTCAGCCGAGTGGGTGCTCATGACAAAGCTGAGTTCCCACTTTGCTCATACTACCCATCAAACATGCCAACCTACTTGCAAGTCAATTAACCAAAAACATGGACAAGAAAACAAACAAAAATCTGAAAGGAAATGTGTGCCTCATGTCTTTGTCCATTCTCAGTTCACAACTACCCTCATGCAATACTCCAACAAGATACAAATCCAAAGACAAGAAGACCTAAATTCTCCGACATATTAATTAAATCCATAGAATAGAATGGTGGAAGGAGAATACAACAGATACAGCAACACCTGAGACTCGGACTGCTAACATGAAAAGGTGGGGCAGGTACTCTATCTAAAATTGGCTTCTAATCAGCACTAATGACAGGACAATATCAACCAACAACGACTGGCTGAGCTGATGGTGCTGTTGAAACAGCTGCTGGAACTGTTGTTGTAGATGAAGCTGTCGTTGGAGCAGTTCCCGAAGATGGTGTTGTTCCTGTGGATGAAGCAGGAGCAGAACCATTAGCAGCAGCTGGAGGTGGTGGCGGAGGTGGAGCTTTCATATGAGGTGGTGGATTATGCTTTAGTTTCAAAAGAATTTGCCGCATCCGTGAGAGATCAGTAGGCTTTCCAGGTTTTGGCCCCTGATTAACAACTATACTTGGCTTTTTCTTGTCTCTGTCTTTTCCACCTCGTTTTGTCTCAAAAGAAGGTAATTCATGAGGAATAATCTCTGCAACCGCCTTCCAGTAGTTCTTATCAGCATTGGCATGAAATTTCTCTTGATTAGCCTGGTAAACCTGCCCACAACAGAAACTATATTGTAAGTAATGACAGATAAAAAAATTCTTACAGCGCTCATTCAATTTTATGAAAGACAAGGAAATGCAGCATAAAACAGACAATTTGATAAAAGATAGGGAAATGTAGCATTCCATGGAATTTAATCATCTGCTGTACTCCAGCAATTTGCAAAACATCTTAAGATTCAAATCTGACAGCCTCAATGTCCATTAAAGGATATATTCTGGAATCTGATAACCTGCTACTGCAAAGAAAGAGAGTACCCACCATCTCCAACTTCACTGATTTAAAAATAACAATGTAAACTCCATCTCCTTGTACATCACAAATAACGAGAAAAGTACTTTGTCCTTAACAGATGGATAAGTTTGAATTTTATCCATGCTAGCAACCACCTAATATGTGCTGCCAATACCTTCTAAAGATTTTAAATCACTCTTTAACAAATTTTCTTGAAAGCAGATACTTAGATATGCTCAATGGGAAAGACTACATGCCACAGAATTTTACCATCCGGAATGCCTGCTTGGATGGGGCATTTTACCATCCAACATGGATTTTTTCTCCCTTGGCCATTTTTTTCTGACTTGCACTACATGACAGTCATGGATGTATAAAACAAGTCACAATTTGGTAAAGTAGTTGTTGTTATGGATTTTATAAGAGACAACAGGCCGCACAGAAAGAACACATATATCATGTCTAAAACTCACAGACAAATGGAGTTAAACCTCACGGCAATGTCTAAAGACATGAAGAGGAATCAAATGGACTACCAGGACTCTTTTGACAATATTTTTTAAAAGATAATACATGGAGTTAACCTCACAGCCATCTCTAAAGATATTAAAAAGAATCAAATGCGATGAGCTGGGAAATTCAAAACTGCTTCAGAAGAGAATTTAGTATGATGCGGCTGAAAATAAAGTCAATCAAGCAACTAATTAGATGACGATTTATCTGCTAGAAAGGTTGAAATTTGGCATGGAAGAAGCAACTCTCCGAGTATTAAAATGGCAGATGAATGAAGTCGCCATTGTTATTAAGCTTTAGTGATGGACCTTTCAATATGTCCATCACAAATTGCTGTGTACTAAAACCCTTTAAGAACGTTTTCCACAAGGAGATTGCTGAACTAATTGTACTTTCCAAACCTGTATAGCATGATGATGGTTATAACAAAATTTGCTAGAAATAACAGCTAGCTTAAACAAAGAGAACTACAATAATCATTTAAGGCACTTATTGTGCTTTAAACAGTTAATTCTATATGATCTGCCAGCTAATGGTACAACCTTAAGAAAGTATATTGCAAGCTATATCCCATTAACATGCTTTGTCAAGAAAAAATGAGATAAGCTACTCCATTTTGTCAACAGAATGACATAATGATAATATATTTTCTCTCAATGTGAAAGATGAATGTTCCTAAATTCAACTTTCAATGAGCAAAATCTATGCATCCACTCATTTGTAAAGATAAGAACTACCTTTAAGCTATTTAATTGCAAATCTCATTTCCAGTGGAATTGACCTATGATGGTATGAGTTCTGGTATTGGAATAAAGATCCACTGAAAGGAAGTTAGACTATTTGTTGTTCAGTGGTGAACCTCATCCTATGTGGGAAGTGGACACAAGAATACACTAGGGTTGATGGTGCCATAATGGGTTCTTTAAATTTCCTTTGGTTAAAGTGCTAGCCTGGGATTTAAACCAATGTTACCAGACTCTGCTTGCAGAAAATCTCAACAAGGAAGAAGACTCGAGAGTTTGACTCAGCTCGGGAAACACTTGAAAAATACTAAAAGTAAAAATTATTTCATTTGGCACAGCTTCTGGGCATATGTAGGCATTTGGCGAGTGAACTCAGGTTGACTGTAATGTCCCTTGTTAGGAATTTTATCAAAATGACAATTTTGTCACTTTTTTTCCTAGTTAGACCTTTGACTAGTTTTGATCTCTAGGTCCCAATTTTGCCCCAAATGATCCCAAATCTTCTAAGAAGGTATATGAATGGTATTAGAACATAAATATGTGTTTCAGGGATGCCTTTGGACCTTTAAAATACTTCTGCAAATCCTCTTTCAATTCTGATCAATGTAGGTAACTTTACTAGTGATTTTCCTTCGACTAGTATTGGTCTCTAGGTCTCAAATTGACTCCAAATGCCTTCAAATCTTCAAGGAAGGTGTATGAATGATATTATAACTTGAATATGATGTTTACGGATGACATATGTCCACCAAAAGACCTCTGCAAACTCTCTTAAGATTCTGAACCAATTATGCAATTTTACTAGTAATTTGGGGTTCAAATCCCCCTGGAGTAAGCACTGAAAATGGCTTCCCAAATGCCTCCAAACCCACTCAAATTTATGAACAGAGGTATGTAATGTGTTAAGTATTTTATTAAAGTCTCATATGCACCATTAATGGATTATTACAACTGTTCTCACCCTCTCCCATTCAACTGCAAAAATCCCCAATTCGACCCTTGGAGAAATGGCACTATTTCACCTCCCAATACAACTAAACTGAGTAAAAATGCTTCAAATGCTCAAGTACAGTACATGAAACTTGTAGAATACATCCATGGCAGTATATTGATCACAAATATATCAGAGAATCATCCATTCATTCGAAATCATCATCAATACATTGGCTCACAACAAGGTAGTGGGGAAATGGCATTGTTCTTCCATTAAAAATGAGATTTATACATTTCTACTTGGAATTTCGACCTGAAACTTTTTGGATATGAAGAACATAGTATTTACTTCATATTACAAAATAAATGGGGCATTAAAAGCTTCCCCAAAGAGTACAATAGCTCACCAAAAACGCCCTCCCTCAAGGATCAAGAATATGCCATCAAAACTGGAAATGGTTGAAGGAGTGAGCTGCAATAGAAGAAACAATGAGCTGCCCTGTAGCTTACACCTGCAAATAAAGACTCCATTAAAGCTCCAAATGAAAGGTCTGAATGGCCTTTCCAATTACCAACTTGGATGGGAATCTTTCACCCTCGAAATTGGCTAAGGCAAGAAACTAGTCATCCACTAGCTCTCCCTCTTCACAAATGCAATTGCAAATTCTACAAATGATCAAAAGCTGCTTTCATTCTTTGTTATTGACATTTATAAAGTTCTAATGGCCTCCATGGGTCGAATTCCTTCCAAGAGACTCATGCCAACTCAAGTTGGGAAGAGATTCCAAAGAACGCCACTTGCACAACAATTCCTAGTCTCCCACTTCCACCAAATCACATGTGGAAGCATCTTAGCTGCCCTAACACCCTTGAGCGCCCTCTTGGAGTCTATTTTTAGCCCTGACATGTCATATATGTCATATGTCAGCCTTCAGGTCTGATTTGTGTCATAGGTGTCATAGCATCTTCATCATTGTTGTCATAGAGCTAGAGAATCTAGCCCAAGTGTCTCACTAGCTCCAAATTGCCTCTTCCTCTTCCATGGGAGTTACTCTTCCTCTATATTTCGACCTTGGATGAGTCATGCCATGAATAATACCTTTTGGACTCCCCCAAGTATGTTACCATTCACCTTGAATTCGAATTGGTGAGAGAATGAGGCCAAATGTAGTGAGGAAATCTAGCCATATGTGGGTCCCACTTCCTCCATGTGTCTTCATGATCAAATGCCACTTTGATTTTCACTTGTATATATTTATTTAGGTCCTTTATTAAATATTTATTCCATTCTAATGTTCAAACATCATTTATTATCTCCATTATTCCAAATCCCAAAGCTTCCACCCCAAACCTAGGAAACTAGTAATTTTCCTCCTTGGCAATTATTTGACCCTTAACATCAATTTTACAAACTCTAATGAATATGGCTAATGTGATTAGGCCATTGTGACCCAATTCCAAATTTGGGACATGACAAATCCTCCCTTCCCAATATTGCTTGTCCTCAAGCAATTTCAAACATGGGTGTTGAAGAACCTGCTTTCTGTATAATTCTTTGAAGTTGCCATTGAATTGCCAAACCTTGAGTCTTTGAGTTTCCATGAATATTTTAGAGAGGAACCACCATGCTTGCTGCTGCACTACTCTGATTAAAATCACTTTATTAAGTGGGGAATCCATCTCCCATACTGCTTGCTTCCCCAAAAAAAATGAAACCAATGAGAGAAAAATTATTCCAGGGTCCCATTGCTTGTATTGCACCCCAACAATTACGAGTGCTCTCCAACCTACACCATTAGATAAGAGGATTCCTGGATCCCATTTTCTTGTATGCATTCTTCCAAACATCATGAGTACCAAATATATATCATCAAAGTGCATAACAACATAATGAAAATGTACATCAAGGATATGCTTCATCAAAGAGTCATGAAAGTGCTTATACCTCCAAGCAAGTAGACCACCATTTTCCAAGTGCATACAAGCTTCAAGTGACCAATCAAATCTGCTCCAATGACATAGGTGAGGATCCCATGTCCTATAATGCTGCTCCAAAAGGATGTGATATGCATCAAAATATTCAGCCATGTATTCTTTCATCCAAGAAGTGAATGAAGAATCTCCACTAGAATCTGAACCAAATAATGAGCAGAAAAAACAAGGAGACTTCAAATGAATCAAAGAAGTCTCACCCATACATCCATGAATGTGAGAATCATAAAAATATAACAAAGTATGTGGCTGCCAACAAAAATGTTCTCCAATCATAAATCTATTCTCCCAAGTGTTGGATGAAGTTCCTCCAACATCAAATGAATCAAATGTTGAGCAAGAAAAACCATGAGTCTTCAAGTGACTCAAATGCATATCATAGGTGCATCCATGTAGATTTGCATCATCATAAAGTGACAAATAATGTTGCTGCAAATGTGAATAAGAATGTGCTCCAACCATATCATCATAAAAAGTAAATGTAGGAGTTCCATACTCCTCATGTGGCACCATCAAAAAGAACCCTTTCACCCATACTTCATTGAGACTAATGTTGCAAAACATGGAATTGTAGGATGTAGGAGAATGAACCAAATCACCCAAATGATCAAAAAGTACAGAAGTTTCATCATGGGAAGGATCCATATGGGTAGTATCATGCAGCTCCTTCAAAAGTGTGAACTCTTTGTCATAGTTTGGTTCCAATGTAGAGGAATCATGCTCTTCTTTAAAAATTGCATAACCTTCATCAAGAAGCAATTCAAATTCCTCTTCCACCACATCAAGTGTTTGGATCTCTTCAAGTTCATCTTCAAACACATCAAGAACATTCAAATTTTCACATTTCTCATGATCCACCATGTCATGAGAATCCTCCAAACAATCTACCATTTGACAATCTGAAACATAGGAGGAAAAACAAGTATCTTGCAACTTTTCAAGAAGTTGCTCATTTTGAATTGTGAGCTTATGAATATCCTCATTATTCTTCAAGTATGCATCATGTAACAATTCATTAAGCTCAAACAAATGGTTTCTATCAAAAAGCAAAGACATGAAATTATCTTTGATGTGGCACATTGCTCTTTGAATCTTCTCCATGTCTTCAAGGAAGGATGTTTCCTCCAATGAAGTAGCTCTCCAACAAGAATTTGACACCAATGCTTGAGTGTCATGGAGAATGCTGAGGGACTCTTGGACCTTATTTTCATTCATCTTTAAGGACCCTTCAAGAAAATGAGGCTCTTGCAAATGAACCTCCTCATCTTCTTCAATTTTGCTTGGACCAACTTCATGAAGCTCAAGTGGTGATGGGGAAGTTGATCTTGGTTCTTCTTCAACTGCTACAAGGTCTTCATTATCATGCTTAATGGAACTTGGGCTTGCAGCAACACTTTCAAAAGTGATCTCTATGTCACCAACATAGAGGTGTGAGCACCCATCAGTAGGTACTCCTTCATAGTTTAAGCATCCATCAGTAGATGCTCTTTGGTTCATGTCTAAGCTAGAAAGTGTCTCGAAATGATCTTCCATATTTTCAATAGAATCTTCTTCATGCTCTTGTGATGTCTCTTCATTTTTATCCTTCAAGCAAGATGATGCATTTTTCCCCTTGTTTTCCTTATGATCAATATCTTTGGAATCTTTTTTTGAAAAATTCCCAAAAGCTCTCCTCAAGTGGGACATAATTTCATGCACACATGTATGATACTCACTCCAAGGTTCTTTACAAGAAGGGCATAAACCTTTCTTTACTAACTCCACATCTTCATGTTTGGGCCTATTTTCAAAAACATGTTCAGCAAAGTACTCAAAAGACATGGCATTTTGTGTATTTTTGCTAAAAGCCAAATATTCTTGATATTTTTGATATTGTTGGGGCAAGGTTTTATATTTTGCTCTCCATCTTTGGAACTCAGTCATAGAATTATCTTTGGTTGGTGTGACACACTCATATTCATCAGATTTAAAGTCATAAGAATAATCTTCATTTCTCTTGAAATTGTAAGAATTATTGCATGATGGCATCTCTTCCTCGTACAATTCACATTCTGCTTCATATTGCTCATAAGCATCTGCATATTCCTCATAAGAATTGTACTCATAGGATTCATCATAATAGTAAGACATGGCTGCCAATTATTCTTGAATGTATGTTCCTAATCCACAGGTGCAAGGACCATGCTCTGATACCACTGTAATGTCCCTTGTTAGGAATTTTATCAAAATGACAATTTTTCACTTTTTTTCCTAGTTAGACCTTTGACTAGTTTTGATCTCTAGGTCCCAATTTTGCCCCAAATGATCCCAAATCTTCTGAGAAGGTATATGAATGGTATTAGAACATAAATATGTGTTTCAGGGATGCCTTTGGACCTTTAAAATACTTCTGCAAATCCTCTTTCAATTCTGATCAATGTAGGTAACTTTACTAGTGATTTTCCTTTGACTAGTATTGGTCTCTAGGTCTCAAATTGACTCCAAATGCCTTCAAATCTTCAAGGAAGGTGTATGAATGATATTATAACTTGAATATGATGTTTATGGATGACATATGTCCACCAAAAGACCTCTGCAAACTCTCTTAAGATTCTGAACCAATTATGCAATTTTACTAGTAATTTGGGGTTCAAATCCCCCTGGGGTAAGCACTGAAAATGGCTTCCCAAATGCCTCCAAACCCACTCAAATTTATGAACAGAGGTATGTAATGTGTTAAGTATTTTATTAAAGTCTCATATGCACCATTAATGGATTATTACAACTGTTCACCCTCTCCCATTCAACTGCAAAAATCCCCAATTCGACCCTTGAGGAAATGGCACTATTTCACCTCCCAATACAACTAAACTGAGTAAAAATGCTTCAAATGCTCAAGTACAGTACATGAAACTTGTAGAATACATCCATGGCAGTATATTGATCACAAATATATCAGAGAATCATCCATTCATTCGAAATCATCATCAATACATTGGCTCACAACAAGGTAGTGGGGAAATGGCATTGTTCTTCCATTAAAAATGAGATTTATACATTTCTACTTGGAATTTCGACCTGAAACTTTTTGGATATGAAGAACAGAGTATTTACTTCATATTACAAAATAAATGGGGCATTAAAAGCTTCCCCAAAGAGTACAATAGCTCACCAAAAACGCCCTCCCTCAAGGATCAAGAATATGCCATCAAAACTGGAAATGATTGAAGGAGTGAGTTGCAATAGAAGAAACCATGAGCTGCCCTGTAGCTTACACCTGCAAATAAAGACTCCATTAAAGCTCCAAATGAAAGGTCTGAATGGCCTTTCCAATTACCAACTTGGATGGGAATCTTTCACCCTCGAAATTGGCTAAGGCAAGAAACTAGTCATCCACTAGCTCTCCCTCTTCACAAATGCAATTGCAAATTCTACAAATGATCAAAAGCTGCTTTCATTCTTTGTTATTGACATTTATAAAGTTCTAATGGCCTCCATGGGTCGAATTCCTTCCAAGAGACTCATGCCAACTCAAGTTGGGAAGAGATTCCAAAGAACGCCACTTGCACAACAATTCCTAGTCTCCCACTTCCACCAAATCACATGTGGAAGCATCTTAGCTGCCCTAACACCCTTGAGCGCCCTCTTGGAGTCTATTTTTAGCCCTGACATGTCATATATGTCATATGTCAGCCTTCAGGTCTGATTTGTGTCATAGGTGTCATAGCATCTTCATCATTGTTGTCATAGAGCTAGAGAATCTAGCCCAAGTGTCTCACTAGCTCCAAATTGCCTCTTCCTCTTCCATGGGAGTTACTCTTCCTCTATATTTCGACCTTGGATGAGTCATGCCATGAATAATACCTTTTGGACTCCCCCAAGTATGTTACCATTCACCTTGAATTCGAATTGGTGAGAGAATGAGGCCAAATGTAGTGGGGAAATCTAGCCATATGTGGGTCCCACTTCCTCCATGTGTCTTCATGATCAAATGCCACTTTGATTTTCACTTGTATATATTTATTTAGGTCCTTTATTAAATATTTATTCCATTCTAATGTTCAAACATCATTTATTATCTCCATTATTCCAAATCCCAAAGCTTCCACCCCAAACCTAGGAAACTAGTAATTTTCCTCCTTGACAATTATTTGACCCTTAACATCAATTTTACAAACTCTAATGAATATGGCTAATGTGATTAGGCCATTGTGACCCAATTCCAAATTTGGGACATGACATTGACCGAGTTTGACCCAAGTCTAACTCAGTCAACCCAAATTTGACTTGCCCTGAGTCAGTTTTGCCTATTTTGCTTGTGAGCAGAGTCAAACATGTGAGTCTGGTACGCCAATTTCAACCCTTACAAAGGCAACCCAAGTAAATTATGTATTGTCTACTGTATAGTTAGGTTACATCATATATGACCAGATTTATACCATTAAGGAGCATCTTGAAAGGCCATTCTAGAAAGCAAGCAGTTAAAAAGTTCTCAGCATATTAAAGAAAGTATGGGACCTCATTGTACTAGTCACCTTCGTAACTAGTCTTAAGCAACAAAACATAATATATATAAAATACTAGATACGGATATCTAGGTTGCCTTTAAGAATTCCCATGAAAGTATGAAAAGAGTTAAATTATTTTTGAAGATACAATACATGGCCACCAAACTCTACCTCAACGATGATCCAAGAAACTAATCACCAACAATGGATCATCTGGCACTACATAATAGCAGTGTCTGAGACTTGACAAGGACTTCCAACTCTTCAATAGTATTGTCAAGTCCCTTTTGAAACAAGTAATAAGGGCTAACCTAGTCCAGAGCTTGCAGTGACTCACTGAACCTCAGCAAAAACCAAAATATAAAAGCCCCAAAGGTTAGCTCAATAAAGCAAAGCATCCACCCAAGGCATGCTGCCGATGGGGAGGCTATTATGGCTGGCGTTTGAGCTTCCCTCCATCCAGATAATCCAGGTAAGTGGGGGGAATCTCACAATGTTTTCCTTGGAAAAATGAATGAACTATATAAATAACATATTGTGGCTTCCATAAAATCATTGACTGTCATCAATTCTTACAGACAGAAATTAGATGACTGAAGATTGCAATTGTAGGAATTGTGTGGCCTTACATACAGAAAGCCAAAGTTAAATGTGCAAATCAAGCAGCTTAGACTTACTACGAAGCAAAGAAAGATCACCTCACTAAAACGGAAACTGTGTATCAAATTTATGCAAAAGATTTGTGAATCATATCCTATGATTATCTACAGCGAAAAAAGAAGTTAAAACTTGACTTAAGGAGAATCTTCTTCGTTCCTCATCACATGGCAGTAGATGCAAAAATATAGAAAACAAGATAGATTTAAGCAGAAGATACATGCAGATACCTTTTCTTTTTCTCTGTTGTTATTTTTGTTGGTCTCACAGTGGATCTTCCTCTTACTGTAGAATTCCTCTCTAAATGATTCTGCCTCATCCATAATTTGATGCAGCCTTTCCTTCTCACTTCTCTCCTTTTCTTCAAGTCGGATCGCATTTTGACTGCATGACAAAAACACCATAAAAGAGAGAGTATAGAATCAGAAGCAAATTTGTTTCCATTCAACATGTTACTAAAAAAGGGCTATGATAAAGAGAACCTATCAAAAGTAATTTAGGAAATATCAACTTGCTATATTTGCACAACTTTTTAATCCATTGGTTGGGGCTTGAGGGTCCATTGAGCACAGGTTATTGGCATTCTATGTAGCTCTCAGCATCCAGGTATATCAATTTAGGGATTAGTTTAAGCCGAGTGCTTCACAGAAAAGATGAAATACCTGAATAAAAACACTATCATTTACGGTCCACTGTTCTCTTTTCAATCCTGCTGGGACCCAGAAACACTTTAGAAAATTAGGTGGCAAATGGGAAAACTTTCCACAATTCAGGTAGTATCTGTAAAGTATATTATAATTCCTTTGTTTAAGATTTAGTTAGCAGGGGGCATCTCAGTATAAAGGTAAGATCCGATTACTGGTTCTCACCAGGTAGAGACTGATTGTACATATTCCCTAGGAACCGGCACCAAAAATATTTGATAATTGAGAATGAATAATTTTGCTTCAAAAAAAATGCAGCTGCTTATATTGCTTCATGGAACAAATAAGTACATCATAGGACAGAGTTACAACAGGATTACTAGGAAACACCCACCCTGAAAAGGCTAAAAAGACAAGCATATGTGCCTGCTCACCAAGAGAAAGGGGCTGAACTTCATGACAAAAGACATTGGGTTTGATTTTCAAATACAAGGCCAACTCCTGCTCACCAAGAGAAAGGGCCTGAACTTCATGACAAAAGACACTGGGTTTGATTTTCACATACAAGGCCAACTCCTGCTCAAAACTCCTCAAATCCCCTAAGCTAAAAGGCAAAGGATTTGCTTCAGTTTATACAACATTAAGGACTAAAAAGCTAAACTTTTCCATGAAAACAGCAGACATTTGCATTATTCTTATATATTTATTATTTTGCTAAATCCGTAGCTTTCTTTCTGGAAAATAAAGATTCCCCGAGATTTCTACAACTCCTGCTTAAAACTTCTCAAATCCCCTAAAGCTAAAAGGGGAAGGATTTGCTTCAATTTTTACAACAGTAATTACTAAAAAACCAAACTCTTCCTTGAAAAAGTAGACATTTGCATAATTCTTATCAATTTTGCTGAGTTTGGAGATTTCTTTTTGAAACTAAAGATTCTCCGAGATTCCCAAAAATACAAGAATATCACTCCTCAAAATTACCCCTTTCAAAGACATGACCCTATGCTAATATTCTATAATGTATTATGATTTGTTTTAGAATTATGCAACGAAAAAATAAGATTTGTTAATGTAAGAATAAAGAAAAGGATTTTATGGCATATAGTTAAAAACAAGCATTGCCTTCTAGTCATATTAAGAGAAATGTCGGTATATTAAAGGGAGAAAACGATAAAAACATAACCCTTGCTAAAACATACAATGATTCAGAAGAGAAGACGTATAATACATTTAAGTCTAATGACAATAATAGAGAGTGAGAAAGGAGGTTGATTTTGAAATTTTATTATTGGCCAGGAGGCCAAAGAGCATGTGACCTATCGCCGATGCCATGTGAGAATGCAGAACAAGAGATAGATAAGATAATTGCATTAATCTCCAATGAATGAATGTAATAAGTACGTCAATGAGACTCAAAAGTACATCCAGTATGAGTACATGGTGGGAGTGTGAAAGCAGATCCTATTGCCACTCCAACAAAAGCAGAAAGATGAGCTGGGAACAAACTATAAGCATGAGTACAACCTAAGGGCAAAAGCAAAAAATACTTATGGAGCTTGTGGGATCCTGAAGAGAGTTACATCAGTAGTCCTTCATAAATAATTATGTCAAGGATTGAAAACAAAATGGCACCAGCAACGATCTTAAGAGTAAGAACTAGGAGTCAAACACAGAAAAAATTATGAATTTGTATAAATGCCCAATTTTGGAAAAAGACCAAAGAAATCACCAAGTTGATTATATCAGGATCTACCATTAACAAAATATTAAGGCTGAAATGCCCTCCCATTCAACAACATAGATACAAGTATAACTGCGTAAATGTCCAAGTTCAATCTGCTAGTATAGCACAGTCAACTAACCTGTATTAGAAGAAAACAAGATGCAAATGGAGAAGGGTCAACTATAAAGGACGACAAACCATATAAATAATGTTAACATAAAAGAATAAAGGATTTATCCAGCTAATAAGAGCAAATGCAGAGCCCCAAGTGTTAGCTCAAGCAGTCATGAGTCAGACATGCAATCTGTCCCCCTGAAGTAAGGGACATCACAGGTTCTACACTCTCAATCCCCTCGGGGTTAGGCCCTGTAATCAGAGCCAGCAGTTTACTCTGGTTTCCACCTGTTGACTGTGATGAGAAAAAGGAGCTCAATTCAGAGTCGGTTTAAACATTGTTTAGCAGCCGTCTAACAGGAAATGATGGTTGCCTTACAAGAACAGATGTTGATCATACATTGCTAGTAGACCACTAGAAGGGACAATGCTAGCAGCCAAGAAAGACTGATTCGTATGAAAGGCTATTACACAAACAATATTGATCGATGACAAAGATGTAATGATGGCAACCAATTAATAATCAACAACAGTTTGCAGCTAATTAAGCTAAGTGGACCACTCCATTGGCAACTAGCTTGGTACTAAGCTTCTTTAAAGGAGGCTTGTCTTAGTCTGTACATTAGTTAGAGTTGAATTTTTGTTCTATTCCTGAGAAAGGAAGACCAAATGCCTAAGTTTCCACGAAACGTGGGTATGGGGACAGGTACTGGTACGGTGACGGGGACGGGGATGCCACTTTTTGAAACAGGGTACTTGGGTACGTCGGGGGTACTGTATATATATATATATATATAAATATTAAAATTTGTAAAAATAAAACATGTCACAGTCACATCATACATGTATATTTGATATTTCTAAATTCAATGATTCATATGAACATTCACATTGAAAATTTGAAACATAAAATAATAAATTTGATAAATCATATGACATACTCATAGTAGATATCAAGTGGAAGACTGGAAGATTGAATGGCATTTCCACTCATGAAAAGAAAGTTCAAGACAGTGAACATTGCACAATGAACAAGATAGCTGATTTGGCTTCCTCAAGCCATGTCATCAGCATCACTAAGGTCCTCTGTCAGCAAGCTCTCTAGATAGGCCTCGCTGGAGTAGTGAGCACGGAGCACTAGCAGTGAGAAATGGAGTGCCGCGCAGGTTTAGGTAAGGGGTAAGTGCCCACATAACATGTGTTCCAGTGTTTTAATTTTTAATTTTTAAAATTTTAAACTTTAAACATTGTAAATCGACACCCCTCAACTGGCGAGCTAAGGTAAATTTCCCAACGGCCATACCTCCCGCATACCCAAACATGCGGTACGGTGTACCAAAATCCATGCAAGTACCCTCTTTTCATAAGTGAAGTACCCGGTACGCGAGTTTGAATTTGGGTACAGCTGGGAATGTACCATTGAAGTACCCGGTATGGGTTCGTGTACCCGACCCCCAGGTACGGGTACCCATGCAACATAGCCAAATGCAAAAACAAAAATTATTAGGTATCAATTTCTACCTGATGAATGATATTTATTTCTCCATACTATATCTTCGATGCTGTGTATCCTTTATTTCCCCATACTATATTTTCGATGCTGTGTATCCTTTGTTTCCCCATACTATATCTTCGATGCTGTGTATCCTTTGTTCCCACAATTGCCATTGAAGGAAACTGATGAATGAGGGATAACAAACAAAAATGTAAACTTCCACCCATTGGTAACAGATTTCATATTCATCTAGCAGACAGATGCTATTAGAATCAGTAAGTTCGCGGATAGTGACCACTGACCTTTAGAGTCACCACATGTTTTTTCTAAAGCATCAAAGGAATGCACATGATCAAGATTCACAAACAACAGATAAGATCAGCAAGGAAATGGAAATCGGCTCCTTGAACACAGGGAATTCAGCTGATAACAGTTCCCTTTTGGTTACAAGGGAACTAAAACATGATATCAAAAGGTTAACAAGGTGATCGATATGGGGGAGATATTGTAGCGTTACGTTACGTAACATAATGTTCCCAAAAATAGAAAGTAATTAAAAGAATTCACGTTGGCTCATAACTTATCAAAAATAAAAAGTGAATAAAAAAAAATCATATCGGCTCACAAAATAAAAAAATTAAAACCAGCATAGATCCATCTTAAACCCAGATCTATTAAGCACTGAGAGGGATACAATTTCTTGAGGTGTAAATTCTTTTATTTTAATTTTTTACACATCAAGAAAAAATTTACACCTCAAGAAATTGGATCCCTCTCAGTGCTTAATAGATCTGGATTTAAGATGGATCTATGCTGGTGGCCAACAATGGAGTCCTAGAGTAAAACATGTCACCACATTTGGACAATTTAAAGAACAAGATTTAGACTAGGGTTTAAGTTTTGAAGAAAATAAGAATTTACAAACAACAATATACAGCATTTACAAACGACAATTTTGTTTACATAATATGATACCAGCAGTTGAGCAACTTCAGAAAGTAAATTGTGCCATTTAGATGTTGCACTTGACTGATACTGGAGGTACTCAAAGAATATAGGGTTTAAGTTTTGAAGAAAATAAGAATTTACAAACAACAATATACAGCATTTACAAACGACAACTGTGTGTACATAATATGATACCAGCAGTTGAGCAACTTCAGAAAGTAAATTGTGCCATTTAGATGTTGGACTTGACTGATACTGGAGGTACTCAAAGAATATAAGAAAGAAATATATGTAGAATAAGCATAATTGTCGAGTCATTAAAATTAGCTAATAATAATAATAAAATATTAATAGATTAGAAGAAGTTGATTGTTGGTTTCTTTAAACCAATGTTGCAAACATCTTTTTGGGGAATATATCGTCAAGGCTCTGCAAAGAAATTTATCAGGAATTTCAGAGAAAATATGGGAAATTATCGGCAAGAAGAAACTTAGATTTGAAAAATTATGAAAATATCGGAAAAATTGGCAAGCTGAAAAACTCCAGAAATCAGAAATATCAGGAGAAATCAGAGATATTTGCAACACTGCTTTAAACATTGTTGAGCAGTCATCTCACAGGTGATGGTTGCCTTACAAGAAAAGATGTTGATCATACATTGGTAATAGACCACTAGAAGGGACATTGCTAGCAGCCAAGAAAGACTGATTCGTATGAAAGGCTATTACACAAACAATATTTCAATGACAAAGATGTAATGATGGAAACCAATTAATAATCAACAACAGTTTGCAGCTAATTAAGCTAAGTGGACCACTTCAATGGCAACTAGCTTGGTACTAAGCTTCTTTAAAGGAGGCTTGTTTTAGTCTGTACATTGGTTAGAATTGAATTTTAATTCTATTCCTGAGCAAGGAAGACCAAATGCAAAAACAAAAATATTAGGTATCGATTTCTACCTGATGAATGATATTTATTTCCCCATACCATATCTACGATGCTGTATATATTTTATTTCCCCATACTATATCTTCGATACTGTGTATTCTTTGTTCCCACAATTGCCATGGAAGGAAATTGATGAATGAGGGATAACAAGCAAAAATGCAAACTTCCACCCATTTTTAACAGATTTCATATTCATCTAGCAGACAAATGCTATTAGAATCAGTAAGTTCACTGATAGTGACCAGTGACCAGTGACCTTCAGAGTCGCCACATGTTTTTTCTAAAGTATCAATGGAATGCACATGATCAAGATTCAAAAACAACAGATAAGATCAGCAAGGAAATGGAAATCGGCTCCTTGAACACAGGGAATTCAGCTGATAACAGTTCCCCTTTGTTTACAACTACAAGACAACTAAAACATGATATCAAAAGGTTAAGCGGGTCTTTCTATAAAATTTAAAAGCAAAATAAAACTCAGTAAAATAATTGAGCTAGTACTCTAATGTTACAGATATCACCCATACAGATTGATCTTCATGTTTAGGCTAAAGATTGATTGACACTGACTATCATTCTGGTGTTTTAAGACCATTTTCCTGCTGTTAACCAGCATAGATCCATCTTAAACCCAGATCTATTAAGCACCGAGAGGGATCCAATTTCTTGAGGTGTAAATCTTTTCTTGATGTGTAAAAAATTAAGATAAAAAAAATTTACACCTCAAGATGGATCCCTCTCAGTGCTTAATCAATCCGAGGTTAAGAGGGATCTATGTTGATTTTAATTTTTTTATTTTATGAGCTGAAATGAATTTTTTAAATACTTTTTATTTTTGATAAGTTATGAGCTGACGTGAATTTTTTTTATTACTTTCTATTTTGGGGAACATTATGTTACGTAACGTAACATGACAATATCTCTCCCATACTGAGCTGTAGATCACCTTGTTACTCTCGGTGCAATAAAGGCAAGTTCGATAACCTTTTCAATGATCTATTGCAACTTTTTTCCAAATTTCTTAGTTCTATCTTCATCAATGAAATTTGGAAAAATTCTTGAGGGGCAAAAGGTCCAGGGCCAGATGGATGGACTGTTGAATTCTATTTGATGTTTTATGATTTTCATTTTCTAGAAGATGAGTTGGTGCATATAGTGAAGGAATCTAGGTTTTATGGCAAAATTAGTTAAGAGCATTGGAAGAGTGCAGGCCCATTTCTCTGTAATATGATTTATAAGACAATAATAAAAATAACAGCCAACAGATTGATTATATAAAAAATCAAATATAAAGTTTTTTATGGAAAAAAATAAGTTCTTAGTTCTATCTATAATATCATAAAGGCCAAGTTTGAGCAAGTCTGAGCACCTTCTTCCATTTTATGATTTTAACAAATTGAAAGCACATAGCTTTATGTTTGGAAAACTGATATGCATAGATTCAATTAATTTATAATAGCATCTTAACTCATTTTCCCCTTCATTAGATACTAGTGAGAAACTTTGAGGGAATATTGAAATTGATGTTGCAAATATCAGTTTGAGGAATGTGTTGCAGAGGATCCAGAAAGAAAGTATCAGGGACGATATCAGAAATTATCATAAAATATCTGCAAGCATAAATTTTGAACTGAAGGGAACCTAAAAAACTCAGAAAAAACAGAGATATTGGGAGAAATCAGAGATATTTGCAAAATTCGTTGAAACTATCTCGGCAAGGGTTGACAAAATCGGAAAAATTGGACAAAATATCAGAATGACTCGCCAAAATATCGCAAGCAGGGGAAATAAATAAGAAAACAAAAATTAAAATCCGCAGGATTAAATAGGATACCAATTGTTCATTTCTCGGAGATATTTTCCACGCAGCTTGCAAAGCTGCTGTAATAGAGTTGGTTAAAATCTAGTTTATCTCAATTACGGCCTTTTCACACGGACCCATATAGCTGATTGGACTAGGTTATGTATTTTTGAAGAGTCTATCTAGTGAATAGTACACAATACATTAAACCAAAATCTGTACGGAAGAGGGGTTACTAACAAAACCCATTCTCATTTTACAAGCTGTGGGAAAGGCAGTCAATATATGATCCTGAAAATCGACCTGCTTTAATAGGTCAGCTTAATCACCAACCCCTGGAATTTTCCTTGATTTAATAAATCAGTTGACACATCTGATGTCATGGAGCTGAATTTTACATAATAAAGCAAATCGCCAATTAAAACTACTGACGTTTACCCTGACAGGGTGAATCAGGGTTAAATCTAGGGTATTACTGTTGGAATTTGCATTAAATAAACAGATCAGAGGATAGAATTAGTCTATTGTAAGTGACATGTAACAAAGAAAGAATTTTCAAGATGTAAGGGGTTACCGTCTCCATTCACGAAGCATGAAACCCTCATCCGGCTGCATTTCTTCAGGGGAAGGGAGGATTGGACCATCGGAGGCGAGCGGCGGCATGCCATAAAGTCCATTGACGTCAAAGGGCTTGCCGTTGATTTCGGAGGCTTGGGGAGAGTAATCGCCCCCGAAATCGACATGTTGAGAGGATGATCCGAAGCTTTGGCTGAACATGGGAGGGGTGTCCGGCTGCTGCACGGGAGCCTCGTCCTCTGAATTGTTCATGTAAACGGGTTCAGGAGGAACCTCGTAGCCATCTCCGTTGTCGAAGTCGTCAGCATCCTTGGACTCGTCGGCATCGACGTCGACGTCGACGTCGTCGACTGGGAATTGATCCGGCGACCTGAAGGAAGAATCGTACCTCTGCGAGGGCAAGCGAGGATCATAACCGATGTAGCCATCGCTGTCGAAAGGCCGAGTTGAGCCGCCCGCGAGTTCGTCTCCGCCCCCCGACATATGAATCGTATCCCGACATTCTGGCTTGGATTTTAAATGGTATGGAGATCGAATCGCAGGGCGCGACGAGATCTACCCACTGCCTTAGTTAATACGACGATGCGAAACCCTGCTCTCCCCCAGATCTAAGCTTTTACAGATTGACCCGCCTGGCGATGGTGCAGATTCAAAAGGGAGATCGAACACAATCTCAGATTTCTCTCTGCTTTGTTTTGTAAACCCAGAAGCAGATTTATATCTCAAATTTGTTTTGTAAACCCAGAAATGAGATAAAATGTGAAGGAGAGAGCTGTACGGTGAGAAAGAAATAGTGTGTGGGTGAGAGATTTTGACGGTGGTCTAGAAGGAAAGGGCAGGCTACCTCATCATCGAGTGGGAAGTGAGGTGTAGCACCTTACAAAGTAAAGTAACTTCATGTGTTTTCAATGGGCGTGGGATAACTGGGCACTCAAATTGTCCCGCAGTTTTGGTGACTTGTTTTTTTAGATTCGGTTATAAAAATTGGTAAAATTGTAGTTTCACTTTATTTACTGGGGAACTATGCCACGGAATTATGTTCCTGGGTTTTGATCCATCAAAATTCCAAAAAAATAACAAGAAGGAGTGGAACTGTACCTCGTCTAAAAATTTTCCGTCCCCCAACAGAGGCGATTTGAGTGCCAATTATCACACACCTTTTTCAATATTAATACAATTGGTAAAAGATTAATTTACTAAAAATTATTATTGTATTAAATATATATTTAAGTATTGAAGATATACATGTTTAAAAACAGAATTTATTAATTTATTAATAATAATAAATTTTATATATAAATTTATTTATATTTAAGTTTTAAAGTTAATTGACTATCTTTATTTTGAAAGTTGATGGGTACCCATTAAAAAAGATATATGTTCTTTGGTTAAGTTTGGGATTCAGTTTTTGACTTTTATTGTTTTTTTCTATGTGGAATGTGGGTATTTTGGAAAGGAAAAGCAATTTTATGGTTGTTTTTAATTTTTTTGAATCTTATTGGATATTTGGTTAGTTTTGTGTTTGCAAGTGATATTTCTTAAATAAGGTGTATTAGTGGTGTTTATTAGGAATGTTATCCACCAATGTGGGGGAAGTCCCCACAAAGTTTTCATTTTGTGCATATGTGTCTATGTGTAAACTTTTAAAGTGCAATCAAGGTTACTATCTAACAACCTCATGTATGGGATTAAGGCTAGATGATACTAGAAAGCACATGACCAACTAGAGGTTGCTTCAACGATGACAGAATGAACACTACCTTTCTTGTAAATATTATCTAGGTGGAAACCGCCTTCTTGTCATGGGAGTATGGCCTAAAACTGCTTCTGATTAAACAATAGCCCACCTTCCTCAAACATAAGGAAACATGTTAACAACCCAAAACCCAAAGGTAGTGTAAGAGTGGAAGTCTACCCCTTTACGTACCGCCAATGAGTTTATTTTAGGTGGCCATGTTTTGTTTGCACACGATGATGTAGCTTCATGATGAGGTCTTGAGATTGTATCAACAAAGGAATGACCATGAGTATTTGTATACTTTTTCTTGCTTTGGATAAAACACATATATGTGTGTGTGTGTGCGTTTAATTTTAAAGTTAAATTAAAAATAAAATAACAATTCCATTTTCTAATGTGATATTCTCAATTGCTAAAATGACTTGATTTTTAATTGAGTTTGGGATGCAATTCCCAAATGACAAGCAGGAAGGTCAAGCAACACACATACTCGCCCCATGACCAATCAACCATCATAACCATGGCAAGAGCCACTCCCTTGTCACTACCCTCATCGACTTAAGGATCGTGGGTAAAAAAGCGCATTACTCCAGTGGAGGTAGCCCAAGTGACAACCACAAGGGACAATAGTTTTCTTGTGGAAGTCTAACCCCTTATGAACATAATAATGGGTTATTTCAATTGGCCAAATTTTGTCTACACGAGATGATGTAGATGCATGTCAGGGTATTTAGATTGTATCAAGAGAGGCTAGGTCAACAACCATGAGTATTGTAAATTTTTTTCCTACTTTGGTAATATGTTAATTTCAAAATTAATATACCAGCATAGATCAATGTCAAACTTTGATCTATCAAGCCACTGAGAGCGATCCAATTTCTTGAGGTGTAATTTTTTTATCTTAAACTTTTTACACGTCCCAAAAAAGAAATCTTTACATGGTGCTTGATAGATCCACGTTTAAGACGGATCTATATTGGTTTTAATATTTTATTTTATGAGTAAGCATGGATTTTTTAATTACTTTTCATTTGGTTTGAAGTTTTTATTTTTATGAGCCGACATGAATTTTTTTAATTATTTTTTTTATTTTTGGTAATGTCATATTACATAATTGGTTGTAGTTTGGGTGGTTGGGAGGAATGATTGTTATCCTCCCCCACCCAAGTTCAATTCTTGTAAATTGACATGATGCTCTTGTTGAGCCCTTATTGTAATGATTGTATTTTTTACCATACATTGATTCTCTACCTAGAATAGCAGGTGTTGGCATTTTTCCCGATGGACTAGCCCTCTAACAAAATACTACGCTATAGAGCCTCTCTATGCAATTACCGAAGTGAGTTTGTGACTTTGGTGTATGTAAGTTTTTGTTTAATTTCAAAATTAAATTAAAAATAAAACATGAACTCCAATTTTAATGTGATTACACACCTACTCGTCCCACAACAATCAACCATCATAACATTAAGAGGAACCCTATCATTATCGCTAATCCCATTAATTGAAGGATCATGGTATATTGGAGACTATATGTTACCACATTATCCACGAATGTGAAGTGACTTATCATTGTTATGTATAAAACAAACAATTTTTTTTAAAATGGTGGTTCACCATTTGTTAGAGGGGCTACATTCATTGAGAGAAATGCTAACACCTATTATTCTAGAGAGTCAACGAGCTCTTTGGGATTTGAACTCGAGTGGGAAGGATAACAACATTCCTCCCAACCACCCAATCTACACTCAATTAACCAATTAAAAACATTATTTATTAAAAATATAATAAAAAAAATAAAATTAAAAATTAAACACTGAATACAATATTTATTATCTTCGTTATCGTCATACAACATGTAAAAATACCAATCCAAAATTAATATTTCTAATAACATATAAAAAAAATTAATTATTTTAATAAAAATGATTTTTATTTAAATTTTAAAATAAAGTAAATATAAAATAACAATTCGCATTGTGACCCCATTTCAAAAAAAATGATTTTCATTTGAGGTTGGGATTCAATTTTGACTCGATGTGGTTGGGAGGCCTAAGGTCCCAATTTCATAAAATACTTGCTTTTTAGTTAAGTTTGGTATCCCATTCGAATCAAGCGTTTTACTGTCAATTAGTTGGAGAAGACATTTTTTTTAAATAAGAATATGTTATCAATTATTATTAATTATAATTTTATTTTTATTTATTTAAAAATTTAAAATTATATTTTTAAATATTTTATCTATAATGGAATGGTATAGTCTAAATATTCTAAGTTTTCAATTTTTTTAAACATATTTTCAGTGTTATTTTGTTTGTATTATGGTTATAAATCTTTAAAAAAATTAGAATCACATATATTAGCTATCGAAATTGCATAATTTGGTTGTCATGGGGATATTTGAGAGTTTGCCATGGGGGATATTCGAGAGTGTTGAATTTATTTATGGATTAAAAAATACAAATTTATATTTTACCAAAAAGAAATTTATCGAATTCCAATAAAAAACCACTGTAAAGTCCAAAACGTATAATAATTAGACTACTCCTAGTGAAACTCAAAAACATGTTAGTTAATTATTGATATGCTCTTAAATCCTATCTCCTCGTGTTGACGTTGAATAATATAAAAATATTTATAATGTTAAAACATATGAATGCTCGTGAACCTAAGCATAACATCAAAAGCAACAAGTAGTAGTTGGTGGAATTTATGAGGGCAAGTAGTTTGAGGATTAGTTGTTTTTTTGTTCACAAGGAAAAAAAGGTTGTTTCTTGATATTTATAGAGTATAAATTAAAGAGAATGTTTACGTTGTTTGACTATCTCATAAAGAGCTCCAATCTTTTACAAACTGCTCAAAAATATTATGACAAAAAGAGTTTTGAAAGATCCACTACTACCAAAAGCATAGATATTCAAGTTGCTTCTTAAACTCAAAAGAAAAGTGAAAAGAGTCTCGGGCCCCCAACCACAACACAAAGCCCATAAACTATTATCCTAAGTACAAAAAATCCAGATTTAAGGAAAAAACATACAAAGGCTTTAGTACATTGACTTAACGAAAGGATCCATAAGTATTGAAAATAAACTTCAAGGCAGACTAATAAGCTTGTAGAAAGCCCCTTGATATCACATGATGGTCCTAGTACTCTTCATACAATAGTTGGCCCTCCATCAATCCAATAGTTTTTTGGACAAAGTATCAACTTCATAATTGAACTGCCTGTAAATATGAATGAATTTTAAATTATTGAACTTTGCTTGAAGCTCCTTAATCCTATGCATCCAATGAGCCAATATAGCCACCTGAAGGTTTGATTTCATGGTTGCCCAATAAATGATCACTCTGGAGTCACCTGCCACTTGTAGGGACAAAAATCCTTTATACAAAGCAAAAAGAAGCATGCCCAAAAGTGCCAGAAGTTCAGCTCTGGTGTTACCCATCCACATATTAAACATGTGATTACCTCTTACTCTAATAACCATGCCAGAACCACAATGCCCCAACTGTGAAGCTCTATCAAAGAACCCAATGGGTTCATTTTTTGAAAAGGAGGGAGCAAAAATGTTTCTAGGAATTTTTACTTCAGAATTCTTATTATACTCTTTCTACACCCTTGCAATACTAGGGCTTACCCTGAGAGTACTGGGCATTATCAAACAGAACTAGATTCCTATGTCCCATAATCTCCCAAATAAAATACAAAGGCAAATCTATAAAGTTAACAGCATTTGAATCCCATAGAGCTTAACTTTCTTCAAAAGTACCATATGCCCAGCTGATAGAAAAATTAAAACTCCTAGCTACTTCTAACCACGCTTGCTAAGTAAACCAACATTGTACAAATAGGTGATCCACTGATTCAACATCTCTTTTGCATAGAGGGTAACAGTTTGGTCCAATACCTCCTCTTTTAAGAAAATTATCCCAAGTCAAGACTTTATTCTCCAAAGCTAGCAAACAGAAGCACTTCAAATAATAGGTGCATTCCACTTCCATAATAGTTTATACCACCATTTATCCTAAACTTCCAAGTAAGAAAAAGAGATGACATCATAAGCCAGTTTTGCATATACCTTACCTGTAGAGACATTCCAAGACCAAGCAATTTCATCATCTAGCTCCAACAACCTAATCCCACAGTGATTTAATCCTTTAAAATAGTAGTCCCATTATGTAGCAAAGTCTCTTTCCAACCCCATCTCCTCAGCAAGTAACCAGTACTGTGTGGCTAAACATCCAGGATCAGGTCTTTTCACTTGATCCAAAAACTTGATACCCAGGTTATTCAAAGATAGCACAGTGTCAAGTGAAATCTTAAAAACCCCATCTCCACCAATAAAATGATCCTCCCCAAGTTTGACTTGACTCATATTTCCATCTTTCCATGCAAGTCAATTCCCAAACTAGGGAAGGTGGTAGTCAAACCACTCCATATATTTGAAGCCAAAGAGCCCTTTTTGTTACCCTTCCTGATCCAATAAATCATCGGTTTGTTTTTTAAATATTTTGCCTGAAAAATTTCACTCCATAATTCTTTTCCAAACAAACCTCTCCATAGACTCTTCATAGTCCATGCATGTCCTAATGAGTATATGTTTTTTCAATCCCCAACCCCCAAACTTCTTTAGTACAAAGATATTATTCCCATCTGACTAGATGAACCCCTTCTTTACTCTTGCTACATGTCCATAAAAAAATTATCATCTTCTGTCTAATTTTATATAAAATGGATTTTGGTATTTTAACTATGGATAGCCAATACAAAAGAATATTCTCCACGACTGATTTTAATGACACCAATCTCCCCCCAAGGGACGGGCATCTAAAACTCCAATCATCCACTTTCTTATTATAACATTTTCAAGTTTAGATTATTTGATTATAACATTTTCAATGATTCTACTCTTTTCTTGGCTATTAAATTGGGTGGACGAGTTGTCAGTAAGGGTGCAGCCTCATCATCCAAACTCATGTTTTAAGATGTGGTCAAAAATAAATTAGTTATTGCATCTTATATGAATCTCTTTATGCCCCAGTGTAAATATAGTGGACAAGTTAGAAGAGATGTTGTTGTTGGAAGTGTGTTCTATGGAAGTTGGTTATATCCACTCCAGTTGTACAAAAGGAGGCACATTTGTAGGTTTAATGGTCACTGGCCTACTTCTACAAATTTGTACAAGTGCATACATACAAATTGGACACATGAGTGTGAGGTATTACTTTGTTCTAAATAAAATTGTATTGTCTATTTTTTCAATTATGATGTATATCAAAAAATAATGGAGGATTGACCTTGGTTATGGGGAAGAGCAGGATTATTTATGATACCATCGTTTTCAAAATTTGACCCTAACACTTTGTCAGTAACCAAAATGCATGTATGGGTTTGTTTCCCCATTTTGCCATTTACCAATTTTGGAAGACATTGGATATATTTTGGGTTCTTTATATTTTTTTTAACATAGACAAATATTGTATAAAAAAAAATAAGACCGTGGTTTTGAACCAAATCGGCTGAGTACATAATGGGTCAATATGACTTTGATAACATCCAGCTATTTGCCAATCAACTCTTTCTGAAAGAGCTTATTTCAATTAAATAAATGAATAAAGCACTCTTGATGCTGCTGATAAACTAAAATAATGTAACTAACTGGTGCTGTCCTGAGCTCAAATTTCTTAAATCTGTTCTGAATCTGTATATCATTTAAATCTCCTGATGAATATACGCTGGAAATTGTGGAAAGACTGAATCAACATGTGAAGATTCGCTGGGAATTAGTGCAGTCTGCCAGTTTGAAAAATTCTGAGTTCTGAGGCGTTGAGGAAGATGCCTACTACATCTGATAGCTGCTTCAAAAAACTGCCTCGTATTACTGCTGTCAATTACTGTCACAAATACTGGATAATCAAGCTAATGCTTCAATATATTGTGAATCCTCTAAAATATGCAGCATTTTATTCAAATGGTTCTTAGTGCTGTGCGTGAGCGCTGGTGAATAAATGGGAATGCATCCCCCTACACCATCAAACAGAATTCTATATCCAAGACCCAATACACATAACTCTGTTGGATAATAAAGCTCTGTGAATTGGACATTCATGATTACTGCCATTGCATCCAAACATGAGAGGGACTGAAACCCCCTATGCCCTCATATAAAATTCTGCCTGACTTCGATCAGAATTGTCCTATAACTCTGTAGGTATAGATAATACAGGATAAATACTCATAATCAGACTTTCTAATCTCCGCAGGAAGTAAAAAACTCTGAATTTTGAACATTCTAGTCCTGTCACTATACCATCAATGAGAGGGATCACATTTAATTTAAATTCTGTCTGAAAACGCTCAGAAATGTCCTACTATTTTGTGCCAAAATCAAGGAATATGCTGGGCTTCTTCACCCATATTGGAGAGCTTGAGCATGCCTTGTTGCTGACTAGTAGCAGCATTAGCTTCCATGTCAGCCTCGCTATTTAAACTTCTTAATATATGACAAGCCTTGAACAGAATGAAGGTATTCGATATTTGCCGAATTCTCTGAATGATGCGACTGAGCGAAAGATTATTGCTATTGTTGTTGGTGTTGAGAGCGTGGATAATGATCATAGAGTCTCCAAAGACTTGAATCTTTTCAATTTTGTGTTCTCTTGCAATCTGGCATCCCTTCAGCAAGGCTAGCGCTTCTGCCATATTGTTTGTGCTTTTTCCCAGACCCCACTTGTACTTCAGTCTTATACTCCCATCTCTATTCCACAAGACTCCCCGAACTCCTGCAGCCCCTGGGTTGTTCTTGGAGGCACCGTCGAAGTGAAGGCTGTTCTTATCCTGCTTTGTTCTCCACTCTTGGAAATCTGTATTGGTGAGCCTGATTTGCCAGGCAAGACTTTGTCTCAGATGGGGCTCATACTTGGGAAGCGGTCGAATACTTCCTATCCAGCTCAATTCCATCCTGCTAAGGGTTGGATCAGACCTCTTCTTGGAGATATTGAGGCTTTCCAGCAGTAAGCCTTTGGCTTGACTTGCTATATGCAAAGGGTTACACAGCTTTTCATGGAAGATTGCATGGTTTCTCGTGGTCCAGATTTTCCAGCATGCATATTTTGGGATGGAGATCCAGAGGTGACACCATAGTTTCTCCTTGGAGAGAGGCACGGGATAGATAGAATTCCATTCTTTAAAGAGCTGAGTGGTGGAAGTAAAAATGGGCATGGTGATATTGAGGTCCCGAAGCAGAAAATTCCAGACCTGAATAGAAAAGGGACATTCCAAAAAAAGGTGGATGAGAGTTTCAATATTGCTCTGGCAGAGGGGGCACCAAAAAGGCCCGTAAATTCCTCTCTTACTTAGATTGTCCCCTGTGAGAATTTTACAGTGAATTAAATCCCATATAAAGAAGTTGACTTTCGGGATTCCAAATGGATCCCACACCATTTTCCAAATATCATTTCTTGCCTCATCTTTCGATTGCTGAGCTTTGTACCCAAGGATTGCCTTATATAAGCCTATAGACCCCCAACCTCGATCATCCTTGGCCAATAAATTTAAGGGGGCGCATCCTTTCAGATTCTCAATAAGGATGGCTTTGGCTGCCTCAAGATTTGCAGGAACATCAACCTTTTTCCAGCTGTACCAGTTTCCTTGACTGTCCCAGGAACTAAAATCATTTAGAGTT
Source organism: Larix kaempferi (assembly GCA_027924585.1). NCBI lineage: Eukaryota > Viridiplantae > Streptophyta > Pinopsida > Pinales > Pinaceae > Larix > Larix kaempferi. Next base: position 8,005,121 of record BSBM01000052.1, on the reverse strand, counting down.
TTGATCCCTTGATGGGCAAACCATTCTGCAAAATTTTTAGCTCATGGATATTTTGCAATGCTTCTTTTTCCATAATTCTATCTTTGAAGATATCAATTTTCTTGCCGTTGCCTGGTACCCAATAAAGTTCTTTTGAAAAAAATTCCCAGGCCTCCTTGCAAAGAGTCAAAGTGCTTGAGCCTTTGGTTGTAGGCTTTTGGTCTAGACATCTTAGATTGTCTCCCTGTAAATATTTTTCCTGAATACTTGGCTGATTCTTTGTTGCTTGTTGTGAAGAATATGCCATAATATCTTGCCACCCAGTGCCAAGTTTGCCTGGCGAGGATCGCGAATTTGTAATCCACCCGCAGTTTTTGGCTTTATAATTGTCTCCTAGTTTACTAAGTGGAATTTTTTCCCCGTGTTTTTACCACCAGACCAAAGAAACTCTCTCATTATTTTACTTATCTGCTTTGTTGTTCCTTTGGGAGCTAGAAGAGTAGAAAACTGATATATAGGAGTGGCAGAGATTACCGACTTCACGAGGATCAGCTTTCCAACCTTACTTAGCCATTGTCCTCCCCATCTGTTGATTCTTATTTTCATTTTGTTGATCGTATCGTCCCAATTTCCAGCCTTAGAGTTGCCATTAGTGATCGGAAGACCCAAATAAATGAACTTGTCCCAGTGATTATGTACCTTGATGTCTAGAATTCTGCTTATATTTGCAACCACTCTGTTATTTATCTTCCAGCTATAGATTGCACTTTTCTTTATGTTAATCTTTCCTCCTGAGGCCTTGCAGTACATGTTTATATTCTGCTTAAAATTGCGAGCTATAATGGAAGATGCTCCTCCCAGGAATAAAGAATCATCTGCAAACAGAGTGTGATTGAGAGGGTGGGAGTCCGAGGTCAAATGGAGGCCAGGTAGGGTGCCATTACGAAGGTCATGATTTAATTTATGGCTCAAAGAATCTGCCAAGATAATGTATAGGAAAGGGGGGAGAGCGGGCAGCGTTGCCTAATACCACGGGTTGATTGGAAGAAATCGGAAGGACGGCCATTAATTAAGGGAGCGATCCAAGGTTTGCTAATGCAAGCTGCAATCCAACTAATGAAGGTTTCATTGAATCCTAAACAAGACATAATTTTGAAAAGAAAGGAGTGCTTGACCCTGTCAAATGCATTGGCCATGTCGAGCTTGATTAACATACCTTTTTCATTTCTAGCTTTGTTGGAGTGGATAGCTTCTTGAACGAGTATGACATTGTCCAGAATTTGTCTCCCTTCCAGAAATCCGCCTTAGTTTTCTAAAATCATGCTGTTAAGTAAGAGCTTCATTCTGGTCGCCAACATCTTGGATATGATCTTGTAGGAGGCGTTGCATAAGGAAATAGATCTAAATCTGCTGAAAGAGCTTGGATTTGTATCTTTTGGTATGAGGGACAGAAAGGTGCTGTTAGTGCCTCCACCGATCTTAGCCTTTGAATGGAAATTCTTTACCATTCTCATGTAATCTTTTTTTATGTATTCCCAGCAAGCTTTGTAAAAATGAATGGAGAAGCCGTCGGGGCCCGGGGCTTTATTAGCATCAAAAGAATTGATAGTTTTGACCACTTCCTACTCAGTGAATGGTTCCAAGATACTCTGATTCTTCTCCTGCGTGATACTGTTCGAGATATTCTCCAGTAGTACATTCTCCTCATATTCTTCAACACTACCATCTTCAGCATAAAGCGTAGAGTAATGTGTTTTTGCTAGCTTGGTATTCTTTAATTTCTGCTCCCATACGTGGCAGGGTGAGCCCATGATGGGTATTCTCCATGCCTTTTCCAGGACGGGCCAAAAACTAGTGTGATCCAACCATTGAGGACTTAACCTAAATGGAATAGGGCCAAGATCCTCAATATCATTAAAATGGAGTTGGATTGGCTTATGGTCAGAGGCCAGATTGGCTAAAATGCTGGAGGAGATGATTTGAGTGTCGGTCAGAAGGTTACTATGGACGAGGAATCTGTCCAACCTGGCCATGACATTCCCCTTACCAAGTTGCTTGTTGGACCATGTGTATTTCCCTCTCTTAGGCTTGATATCTATGAGATCCCTGTTATGAATAATAGCTTCTACCTATTGTTTGAAATAATCATTTCCACTACGGCCTCCTCTCTTTTCAGCATTGGAGAGGGTGATATTCAAGTCCCCTGTTAAGATTATGTTCTGAGGGTTATAAGCATCCAAAAAGGCTTTTAAAAGACTCCAACACTCTTTTTTTTCCGAATGCAGATTTGGCACATAAATGTTAAATAGGGCGATCTGCTTATTGCTCTGTAAATGGATTAAATCCGTATAAATCCAATGTTGCGTAGCAAATTGATTATGGAGTTGGAATTTGTCTGAGGACCATAAGGTGGCCAAGCCTCCATAATCTCCTATGGCGCTTACTGCATAACCGGTGTTGTGCTTCCATTGATCTTTTCCGTAGGCTAATACTGACTTGTCATCGAGTTTGGTCTCCTAGAGTAGTAGAAGATCAGGCATGTCAATTCTTTGTAGATCTTTGACTGCCTCTGTCTTGCAGGGATTACCCAGACCTCTGCAATTCCAAGAGACCAACTTCATCATTTAGGGATGTAGATGGAGGAGGGTGTTCCCCCTGGAAGGTCGCCTTGTTTCTTTCCTGCTGTCTTGGTTCTAGTGTTTCTGCTGAACACCATATCTATTGTTGCTTGGGAACCTTGAACTTTCTCTCGTTCTACTTCTTCTTCCCTTAGCTCTTTGGTGGATTTTCGCCCCAATTTTTTTATGGATTTGTCGGAGGGTTCTTCTGAAGAGGAGGGGGAAGCTGGGGCTCTAGATTTTGTGATCTCAGCATAAGAGGGAGTCTCTTTATTCCGGTTTGTGGGGCTGAAGGTACTCAGGGCCGGGGAGATCGATGGATTATTAGGGACATGCCGATTAACATGAGATTCTTGTTGTTCCCTTATTTCTCCTTCTTCTTCAGCCTCAAGGTTTTCCTGGATCTCATCTGACTCTAAGACTTTGAAGCTATTCCTGTTGTTCAAGGTTGACGGATCTTGTTGTTGCTGATCTGTTTTCTGCAGATTTAGACTTTTTGAGTGCGCTTTCGTGCCCGCTCTGTTGTTTTTCTGGATGGTTGTCCATTGTTCTTTTTCCCCATTCGCTTTTGTTTCCACTGGCTTCTTTTTGCATGATCTTGCAAAATGACTGTACTCATGGCAGAACTTACACTTGAATGGGATCTGCTCATAGTCGAGTTCTTGGATATGTGACCAGTCTGCTACTTTGATGTTTATTGCTTCTGGAAGCCCATGTTCCAGATCAACTTCGACGCATATTCTCGCACATGAATATTGATCTTTCCGCTCGGATTTATCGATGTATTTTCCTAGAGCGTTTCTGATTGCTTCCAAGGATTCTGTATTCTAACAATGGAGAGGAAGGTGGGGGAGCCTCACCCAAAATGGAACTGCTGAAGGGATGTCCATCGTTGGGTCGAAATTCGGATTCCATCTATTCATGTATAGACCTTGCGGCCCCATGAAGTAGGGCCCATTCTGGAAGATGAGCTCATGATCCAACTTGCATTCGAAAACGAATGCAAAGTAACCTTTTCCTAGGAAGAAGGATTTAACATCCTCAGCGATCAGGGGTCTCCAATTCTTCTGAACCCAGCTTTCGGTGGACTTAGGTGAAGGCCATAAGCCCGTGAACTGGTCGATTAGAGCCCGTTCTGACAGATTCAGGGTTGTTTTGCAAGGGAGCTCCACCAGCAAAGCAACAGTGGGGATCTCATTCAACTTCTTCACAAAATTTTGCTGAATGGAAGAGAACGGTTTCTTGCCTTGAGCAGAGATGAGCTTTAAGAAGCTAGCTAGGTCAGGGGGGAGGCTCTCAGCTCCCGAGGCCATGAGAGCAGATAGGGCACACCTTAGAAGAGGGGCTGAGAGGCAATCGGGGCAAGTAAGAGGAACCAAGATCGAGAAGGGTGGAGAGCAAGGTGCAAGGGGAGGGATCGTGCGCAGAGGGAGAGAAAACCGAGTCCAGAGACTAGCATCAGGGCCAGGAGGGCCGAGGACGCAGCTGCTACAGCTGCTACAATGCTCCTTTCGTTATCCAACAAACTTCATTTGTGGGGTTCTTTATATTAAAACAAATGTCGAGAGAGATAATGTGAGTATTGCCACATATGCTTGTATTTGTGATGTGGTAGATCTTGATAAAGCTATGTTGGACAAAATTATTCTCAAATGGAAAATTACAAGTGGATGTGGATTCTGGATTATGAAAAATACAACTTTCTAGTGTTGGAATTGTCATCAAACAGGTCACATCCAAGATACTTGTCCATAAGCTCAACCCCGTCCTCTAAGAAAGAAGGCTCCAAGCCAAAGACAAAGAGTTGGCAATATCTCAAGCAGTGGAAATCTAAAGAAATAAATGAAAAGAGTATGATTTACACAAAACTTTAGAACTAGAGAAGGATGAAGATGTTGGTCCATAAAATTTAATTGAAGGAAACCTCTTTGCAACAATGAATTAAGAGGATAAACAGTCTTTGGACATCACTCATTCAGGGTTTGTGGTAATTATGTATACTTGGTCAAGAGGAATGGAGAGAGCTTATGAATATGAGAGTTCCAACTCAAACAAGGAGCATGCACTTTTGGTGAAAAGTGGGCCTTTGGAAGCTAACATACAAATGGTAGCTATATATCCCTTGATAGAGGGTGAATTAAGGTAAACAAAAAAGGAAAAATGGCAGGATTGATGATTTTTTAAAACCTTGATTCTTTGTAAATAATTTTTTTGCTTGTACTAGGATCCATATGGTTATATATTTTTGAATGCATATGTTATACCTCAAATTGTCACTTTGTACACCATTGAGAGCCTTCATGCCATATCACCATGAATAATGCAATGTTTATACCTCCTAGGAGTGTTGAGACCCCTCCCCATCATGTTGGTCCCCTCCCTAGTCATACTTGGAGGCAAATCCAACACTTGGGGGTCGAATGCCACTTCACCAATCCCATCTTAGAGATATTTCTGCGCCCTGCTAGTGATGCAAGGCACGAAAATACAACATTTTCGCGCTCTGCACATCTATGGGGGCACAAAAATTCCAACATTTTCACGGAGGCGTGAAAATCCCTCAACAACCAATTTCCTTGGTTTTTGGATCTTGAATCTCAAGGATATTTTCATGAGATAGGGATTCCCTTCAAATCCCATCTCACCCTCCTTCCTTGGTATGATTCAACTCCTTGATCCATATTTCACTCACCTAGATCCATCATTTTCTCTTAGTGGTTGGCCTCCCAAATCCTATAAGGAGGCCATCCATGATCTAAAGGGAGAACTTTTGGAGGCATCAAACCTATGATCTTAGAAGTCTTGCAAAGGTAGCAAAGGAGAGCTTGGAGCTTGGAAGGAGGTGCTATCATCTTGGACATCAAGTTATAACATTGTAATCAGCTTCTTTGGCTTTCTTAATGATAACTTGGTTTATTCTCCCATATCTTGTTTCTTGTAATATTGATGCATGATATGTTATAGATTCGATCTAGATCAATACATCTATTTGCTTGGAAATTTTGGTTCTTTGCCTTGTTCAACAGGTTCAAGCTTTGGAGATCAAACTTGGAGTTGGAGCTAGGACAACCTATAGATTGGAGGTAAGTTTCACTTCTTCATTTCTCTTCTATGTTCAATAGTTTATGCATTGTGTTAGATCTAGGAGAATAAGAGCACCATTTGTTTTGTTTTTGACATGGATTAAACATCTATAGGTTCAGTTACATCCATGAGAGAGTTTAACTATCCGTAGGAAGAATTCTCTAACACAGAAATTGGCGACTCCGTTGGGGACTTTCCCATGTTTAATTGCCATCGAATCTTTAAGATTTGATCTTCTACCTCTACAAACTACTTAGTTTTGATCTTTATTGTCATCCTGGTCTTCATTGTTGGGCTCTCCGAGTCTTAAAAACTTCAGATATTGATCTTTTTTACCTTAGATATTCTCCCTTCCCTCTCTACAGCATATTTCCATGCCCCTTTTGTGCATCACAGAGCGGAAAGTCTTACATTTCCGCGCCCCTACAATAGTCCAAAGCGCGAAAATATCATATTTTCGCGCTTGTGTGGTCTTCCAGGGAGCGGAAATTCCTGTAACTCACATTGAGACTCAGTTTTTTACTTGATTGATGTTTGGTTTTGTTTTTTTTTATTTGTTCTCTGCCATCTGATCGGGATTAGCTCTGTGGGATTCCATCCTGATTTCCACATTTTGGTTTTCTTTTAGCCCTCATTTGGATTGTAGATTGAATTTGAAAATGTTACAAGTTTGTTGAATATTGGAGGACTGTCATAGCCACCCCTATCCTTTCATCACCTTCTTTAACCTCTGAATTTGGTCTAATAACTCACAAGCTCCTCTACCCCTAATCTAAAGGTATAAAAGCTTGCTTGGTTTGTTTGATTTTTTCATTTATACGATTTGGATTTATTGAGTGAAAGTGTCAAGAAGGAGTAGATCCTTTACTTGGCTTCTTTATTTCAATATTGCAAAAGTCATCTGGTTTCTTACATTTTGTTAAAATCAAAGAAATTATTGCATACTTGAAGAAGATTATTGGAAATTTATTACTTTGTGAAGAATCTATGCATTTTTGAGTTCTTGAAATTTGCTTGGAAACTTTTCAAAACCTTTCCCCTCTTCACTTAATGTTAAAACATTTTTTGCAATCAAAGAAGCTTCCTTCCCTTTACTTGTCATTTTTAGGCTCATTTGAAGCAAAATAGAAAACGAAAAAATTGTTTTTTGATTTGTTTTTGGATATATTTGGTGTGAAAGAGTGTTTCATACTTTGATTTGGCACATAAATTGAAAAGAAAAATAAAGAGTGGGTATTTCTTTCTAAAAAAGTTGCATTTGTGTCTCTTACATTTGGGAACATAAAGTAACTCTCCCTTTCGTAGCTAGAAGTTCATCGAAGGAAAAAAGACTTGAATAGATTCATCCATATTTGCATGCTTTGAGTCGAGTCTACACACCACCAAGTTGCACTTTCGCTCCCCTTGAGTAAAACAACAAGCCTTTAAAATTAACACCCTAACTAAACACACATTAACCTCATATGAGGACATAAAAAGAATTGTGTAGTTAGGTAGGGCATCAGGGATAGGAATCTAAATAATTCCCCCTTGTCATTTTACATCTGAGACATAGTTGTTTTTCTTAGGGTTCTAAAATCCTCTTGTATTTGTTGACACGGCTATACACTAATTTGTTGGGGGGCCTCCCATTCCATGGGGGTAAGCAGCGAGGACTGGTTCCAGACGGACTTTGTGGAATACCGCACTCCACTTAGCGCCTAAGCACATCAATCCATTGTCTTCCTTGTATTTTTCGGCCTCCATATTGGTTGTACAAGGGCCAAAATGTAGAAGCTCCAGTAAATCTTCCCAAACGTGTCATGAACGAGGTATCCTAGTGACCATCCTTCTAGGTCTCTTTTACCCGGGATCCCTTTCGGTAGAGGGATATCCCTTCATATATATTGGTCTCTCATTTTGTATTGTCCGACTTGGATTTCATCACCTCGCGGAGGATACGATCTGCCGAGGTCTATGGATCTTAGATAGGAGGATTGCTTGCTCTCATACCTTATAGAGGGTCTTTTTATTTTTTAGTTTTGCTTGTTGGATTTATGGCCTCTTTTCTATTACTCACTTGCTGTGACATCGATCACATTAAAGTTTTTTGAGCTTGCTTTTTGGCCTGTGTGCCTCTTTTTCTTCTAGCTCCCCTTTTACATGCTTGGCTTCCTGAGGGTTTTTGAGTTCCTTTTAGCGAGACTTCGCCCACACCACTTAGTCCAGTTCCATGGAGGATCCAAGGAAATCACAGAGGCAGCAAGGTATGAGTCCCAAACCATCCGCGCATAGAAGTAGTTGACCACCACCTTCACACATTCCCACTCCCCCTACTAGCAGACCAGTTGGTCGAGAGACTGTCCCAACACCAACCAGTACGACACCACTAGTTGCTACAGTATCACAAACTCCTACACCACCAGAAATTAGTGTAGTACCAGAAGTTAGTGCAACATCAGAAGCCATTATAGCACCTGATATTAGTGTCATACCAAATGATAGTGTCCCACCACAAGTCGACATTGCGCCGGAGGTTATTATTACTCTGGAAACTAGCATAGCTTCGGATATGCCATCACAAAATGATCTTCCCAAAGGATATATTGAAATTATTGAGGAATCTGATCCTTTCCCTTCTACAACAATTCAATTAGCTGCAAATTTTAACCAACTATTAGTACAGTTGGCAACACCACATGTTATTCCAGATACCTTTGTTATTACCAGCTACCAATTTGAATCTTCTAGTAGAATAATATTCGGAATGCCAACCCCTAAAATTCCTACGGGCCACGAAATTATGGCATCCATACGAGCAAAACTCGCTAGTTTAGCTCGCAAACGCGAGGCAATAGATAGATTTAGGCATGAAGCTACATAAATGATGGTTCCCCCAAACTCAAGATTTTTGTTGTCGTCTACATCCGAAGTGGTAAACCCTTATGATTCGACAATCCCCCAATCCACTTCCCATGATTCGACCTATGGAATTTCATTTGAAGGTCGATCTACACCCACAGATTGGATCTATTCTGAACCTCTACCCGATGATTTGGGAACGCAAAATATTTTTGATCCATGTTCATCATTATGGAACATGACTCTGGGCCAAGCCCTCAATGATTTCCGCACTTTTCTAGCACTTATGGAGTTAACCTTGTAAACTCCCCTTCGACCTTTCCCACTCATTCTACCAAGTGAAATTCTTGGTCACTCTTTAGGGGACATTCCTAGTAAGTGGACAAACCATTACATGCCTCGGTTATCTGTATCATTTGGAACTGGAACAAATTCCTCTTCACAAGTCAACACCACTAGTACAGCCACCCACCTGCATGACCAATCTCTTCCAATGTTTCCGTCGGAAGATCGTCTATTCTCACAGTTGGAACACCAGTCGTGACTGAAAGTCAATCTTCAGCCACAATTTACACTATTTCTGGAGGACAACCTTTCATTGGTCCCCCAAGCGGAACGAGTAGCCAAAATCCTCCTGGGGACCACAAATCCCACCTACTGGGGGACAACATACAGTAGGTAACCAGAATCCTTCTGGGGGGGAAACAACTCAATATCAATCCTTTTACCCCCCAACCCTAATCTGTCTCCTGGGATACCTTACCCTAGCATCTCAAACAATCAATGGATCCCACCTCCCCAAACCCCGCCCCTTAATCAAGGCGGAACAAACAATATATGGGATCCACCTCCTCACATGCCTCCCCCTACTCAAGGTACAGTTAATCCACCCAATCAAGGATTTATGAATAATACATGGGTCCCACCACCTCTTGTATCTACACCATTTAACCCCACAATGCAAAAGTTCCAATAATTGATGTATAACATGATTCTGAATCAGTTGGCAAATCCTACGATTCCCAACCAACAACCAGTTAACCCCATGGTCCCTAACACACAGAACTTCCAATAATACCTTGCGGGCAACACATATGGGTATAATATGCCACAATTTGCAGTGCAGGGCCCTACCGACGCCCTAGCACCCCATCAATATTATTCTTACCCACAACCAAATAGACAACTTCTCTTCCTAGCAACATTGGACATGCCCGATTTGTCAAGATTAATAAACGATCCCATTTTGCATGAAGCACATTGGCCACCTATTCCCGCCAAATTACCATCGGATATCCCAAAATTTGATGCAAAACCAGGGGATGACCCAAAAAATCACGTTATGACATTCCATCTTTGGTGTACTTCGAACTCATTGATGGATGATTCCATATGATTGCGTCTCTTCCAACGTACACTTACTGAGACGACAACTAAATGGTATATTGAACAGCCACAACACTCTTTCTGAGATTTCAACTCCCTTGCAATGCAGTTTTTGACGCATTTTCAGCTTCCCATTCGGTATGAAACTGACATGGACCTATTAACTTCGTTGCTACAATCCACCTCTACTCACGTCTTAGATCATATTCATGAGTGGAGGAGACACCGAAGGTTGATTAAAGCTCTTATCCTTGATCAATTATTAGCCGATTGGTTTACAAAATCATTACTGACACCTATAGCTAGGGATGTTGCAATCGCAGGGTTTGTTACATAAGAGCAAGCGATCAGTTGTGCTCAGTATCTGGACTCGGTTTACTCCCAATCCAAGACTTTATATGAATTGATCCCTCATGCTCCTCGCCCCACCGATGATCCATCCAGGCTCGCTACCGAACCTCCTATCGATGGTGTAGTTGGTTGCATGAAGGCCCAGCCTGCATCAAGATCTAGTGGACAACATACTACTTCCCCTCCACTTCAAAACCAAGCTGCATCCAAAACAATACTTCTCCTGCTCGGACCTCTGAGGTGAATGCGGTTCAATCCTCATCACAACAATCCGGAGGGAAAAATAAGAATAAGAAAGGGAAATCCAAGAAACCTTCTCCTCGGTAGGAAAATCCAAAACCCCAACAAACCAACATTGATAATAAATCCAAAAGGAAAGTTAAGTTCCCCTGCCATATTTTCCAAGAACACCATTATACAGAATACTGTCCTTACCATTAGGAAGTCAACAAATTTGTGAAAGGTTCTTCCTGCTTGACAGTGCTAACTGATCCTTTCCGATCCCAACAACAACGAATGATCTCACACGCTCCTCCGCAAGGGGGCACTCCAAATGATCCCACTCAACCAGAGACGTCCAAAAACTGTGACATCCTCATGATGAGTAACAAGACTGTTCATTTATCCACTAAGACAAAGACATATGACTCTATTCCAAATTCAAACAAAAATGGGACTTCAACAGATAAATATCCTATGGAATATTATCCCTCCACTCCTCCATCTACTGGCCCTCTTCACATTGAAAGGCCTATTACTAACACTGTGTTGCACCTACCAAAGACCACCATTCAAAAAGTGACATTCAATCTGAGTGCGCAAGCTGCCCATGACTACAATATTGTCAAGGACTTAGCTCAGGCACCTTGCACAATGTCTACTCTTGAAGTTCTACAACATTGCCCTAGTCAGCGTAGAACCTTTTTGTCAGCACTTGGAGTCATGGAACCAGAGACTTCCAACACAATTATGTTTAATTTGGAATATTTTAAGCCAAGGCTTTCCCACTAGCTGGATTTTCAAATTCATACCAAGATTTGTGGAAATAACATCCATCGTACCATTTTGGATGAGGGTGCCTCCACTTCTATCATGTCTTTGTCTTGCTGGAGAGATATAGGCTCTCCGAAGATAACTCAGTCTCCTAACACTTTAAAAGTCGTTGACAGCCGTGGTTTCCAACCTTACGGACTCATACCATCACTCGCAGCAGAACTAGGGGGAAAAACCGTATCCATCCACATAGAAATTGTAGATGCTCCATTGGATTACAATATCCTACTCGCTCGAAACTGGTTTTATGCCATGACCGTAGTCTTATCATCAGTTTTTCGCTTGGTGCAATATCCTCATCAAGGCAAAATTGTCACCATTGATCAATTGGATTTTTGCACGCCGGATATTCACTCCAACAGCACCAACAATGTCCCATTGTTGACACAATCTCAACATCACCATGAAGACATTGGTGTTGGCCTTTTGAATGACTCTTCCATCATTGGATTCTTCCGAGAACTTCCACCCCCAGTTTATTCGATCAATATGATTGCTTCCAGTACCTTTCAATCCCATGAAATTCACGATTCTTAGGTTGTACTGAGTCCCTTTGATTACGAAACCATCAGTGAATGCATGCCTTTGAATTTAAATCAAGCAACCTATAATGCGATTCAATCCGCTTCCGATTGTATCGATCCCATTGACCACCATCCGGTGGCACCTCTTCCGTCTGGGATCAATTCATCCTTTCCCTCTTTTGATTCCCTTTTACAGACTTTTTCCTCTGACGAGTCTATCATGGAAATTATGAGTAATGACGAACCTCCATGGAAAGATCACCATCATCGATCCTCTTTTCCTACGATCCACGCGGTAGATCCCAACACCAAATCCATCATTTCACATGATATTGTCCAAACATCTCAGATTCCCATCCTCACTCACAACGTGTTTTCCGAGGGAAATCTAGCTAATATTATGGAAACTTTTCCTATAGACATATCAGTGAAACCTGGTATCATGGAGCATATCCACCTAGGAAAAATTTGTACACCCACTGAGGTGGAATTTTATACAGCTTTGTTTAAGGAGTTTCGCGATGTTTTCGCATGGAGTTATGAATAAATGCCAGGAATTGACCCATCTATTGTGGTCCACGAAATCAAGGTTTATCTCGGTGCACGACCTGTTTGGAAAAAACTTTGACCTGTTCACCCAGAAAAACTACAACCAATAAGGAAAAAGTTGAAAAGCTCCTTTGAGCTAGTTTTATCTATCTTGTTCCACTGACAAACTGGGTATCTAACATCGTTCATGTAGCTAAGAAACAAGGCAAGATTAGAGTTTGCGTTGATTATAGGGACCTGAACAAATATTGTCCTAAGGACAACTATCCAACCCCCTTCATCGACCAAATTATCGATAAATATGTCGGGAGTGTCATCTTTTCATTCATGGATGGATTCTCTAGCTATAATCAGATTGAGACACTTCCAGTTGACTAGCATAAGATAACTTTCATCTGACCATGGGGAACCTTCAGATATCGCAAGTTACCTTTTGGCCTCAAGAATGATGGGGTTATTTTTCAACGGGCCATGTATTATGCATTTCATGATATCAAGCATGTTGTGGAACCATATCTGGATGACTTACCCACTCATTCTCCTTGTGAGAAGAAAATCTCGAACATTTGAGTGCCATATTTCTACATTGCTGCCACTACAACATTCGCTTGAATCCTAAAAAATGCATATTTTGTGTTGAAGCTGGTAGATTATTAGGTTTCATAATATCCAAGGATGGAATTCGCCTAGATCCACTGAAGGTTGAAGCTATTTTAGCCTTACCTTCACCCACTAATATCCCAAAACTCCAAAGTTTGCAAGGGCACGCAAACTTTTTATGCTGCTTTGTCTGTAATTTTGTCGAGATCACCCGGGGCTATATGAAATTTCTCAAAAAGGATGTAGCCTTCATTTGGGATAATGAAGCTCAACAATCTTTTGATAATCTGAAAAAGGCCCTGATGAATGCTCCTGTGTTACAACCCCCCAACTATACACAGGATTACATTTTATATCTCGCTGCCTCTACTTCCACTATTGGGGTGGTGTTAGTACAAGAAGATGGTAGTGGTCAAGAATATGTGATTTACTATCTCAGTAAGAGTCTCATTGACTCCGAAACACGTTATTCACATGTGGATAAATTGGCTCTGGCAACCATTTTTGCAGTCCAGAGAGTTCGACACTATATCTTGCTCCGCAAGACCATTGTTATTGCCAACTTTAATCCCATGTACTATATCCTAACACGTCAAGTGCTAGGGGAAAAATATTTCCGTTGGATTGTTGTCCTCTAGGAGTTCGATTTAGAGTTTGCAAATGCGAAATCCAAAAAATCTTTGGTCTTTCCTGAACTCATCTGTGCTCTGCCCCGTGTCAATGACCAATCTGAGCACATTGACTCTCTTCCTGATGAGTCATTGTTCCTCATTGGCACAAATGATCCATGGTATGGAGAAATTGTTTTATATCTCCAAACCCAACGCTTTCGGTCCGATCTCAATCGCGATGAGAGACGTCGCATCCGACACCACACCAAATATTATCTTATCATTAGTGATACTTTATATTGTCGTGGTATCGATTCCGTTTTGCATCGATGCTTAGCTATCGATGAAGCCGAACGTGTACTTAGTGACTGCCACTCCGGTGCTTGTGGCGGTCGCCTCTCTGGGATGGCTACAGCCAAGAAAATTTTCCGCGCGGGTTACTTCTGGCCTTCCATCTTCAAAGATTGCATTGAATCGGTCAAGAAATGCTCCCCATGTCAATTCTTTCACTCTAAGCAGCGCTCCCATCCAACTTCACTCCATACCATTATTATTGTTGGCCCCTTTGCAAAATGGTGTATTGATTTCATGCATTGTAAGCCTACTTTAGCCAGGGGGCATAGTTATGTCATCGTGGCTATTGACTATTTTACCAAATGGGCTAAAGCTATGCCTACATATGCAAAAGATGACAAAACAATAGCACTTTTCATATTCAATCATATTATTGCAAGGTTTGGAGTCCCTCAAGCCATTGTAACTGATCACGGTTCCCATTTCAGGAATCACATGATGGCTGAACTAAGTTCCAAATTTGGTTTTCGTCATGAAAAATCATCCCCTTATTACCCCCAAGCATATGGATAAGTAGAGGCAATTAATAAAGTCTTGAAAAAATGATATAATGCATGGTGGGAACCCAAAAATCAAATTGGTACTTAGCACTATTTTCATCTCTTTGGGCCTACAGGACTTCGGTAAAAAATGTGACTGGGTTCACACCATTTCAATTAGTCTATGGCATGGAAGCCATCCTTCCAATTGAATGTGAAATCCCATCCCTCAAACTGGCTGTTGAACTCTTGCCAAACACTCGCGCTGAGGAAGAACGATTTCTATACCTAACTAAGCTTGATGAAACTCGTCGCGACGTTGCACTCGCTAATGAGGCTCATAAAAAGCGCATTAAGGTTCAATATGATAAATCCGTCCAACCCCGCGTTTTTAATGAAGGCGACCTAGTCTTAACCTACAATCAAATGCATGACAAACTAGGTAAAGGCAAGCTAGAATCAATGTGGTATGGTCCCTACATTGTTAAACGAGTGTTAGAGAAGGGAGCTTACGAGCTAGTTGATTGCGATGGCATACCTTTGGGAGAGCCTCGTAATGGGATTTACTTGAAGATATTTTATGCGTAGGGTCATCCTGCATTAAACGCTTTGTATATAGTGTATTTATGGTGTGATTTTGATTCCTTTTTGTGTGTCAGGATCCTATCTTGTTCACAACTATTTATCTCGATTTGTGCTTTCATGCGCAGATGTCAGCGTACTTCATATTTGCATACGATGCTAGTAGACATACCCATAATATCACTTCTGCAGCATGGGTACTGTATTCCCCTATTGGCGAGTTGATATCCTCGGGTGGAATTTGCTTAGGTCCCGCAACGAATAACATAGCGGAGTATCACGCAGTTATTGGGATTCTAACTGAAGTATCTTCTCTTGGAATTCACCATCTCATAGTCTACCTAGATTCTCAACTCGTGGTATCTCAACTAAACTGCATTTATACCGTTCACAATCCCATATTACTTCGTTTATATAGAAGGATACACCTCCTTGAAAGATCACTTGATTATATTCTATAGCAACATATACCAAGGCAATTGAACACATTAGATTATTCGTTAGCTAACTACATGTTGAATTGGCATCTAGCTCATACATAATCAATGTCATCATGAAAAAACATGTAAAAATGTAACATACAAATCATTATAGATAAACAATAGAGATAGGTCCATGTATATATTATGTAAAAAAGTTTTTTTTATCATGTCACATATAGTTTCAAAATGCGTCCAATGACAAAAACAGGATCTTTTCCCATACAAAAATTGGCACTATGGCCTAGATATCGTGTAAATTCCACTAATGCTAAACAAAAGCTACTGTTAAGATCTAATCACGAGGAGCACGATGCTTGTGATAGCATACTACTTCCCTAGAAACACAGCGGAGCAATATGCCAATACGAGCCGACACACCCACGGTATGCCTATGAAGATGATAGGGAACCTCAGGCATCCTCAACAGGGGAATGCCCATGGTCAATCCCTCAAGATTCCGCTCTACATCGCGGAATCCCCCTGCCTCGTCTTCCTCTACCTAGTGCTCTTCTCCTTGTCGTCGTAGTGGTGAAGATCCCGCTGGCCTCACTGGTCCACGATCTGCAGCATTACACATTCACATATTAAGTGTTTTGCACAACAACAAAAAAAAATCAAAACAAAACACATGTTTAAAGGTCACATACCTGACTCATCCCAGTCATCATCTTCTGGAAAATCCAAGTCAATGTCACCCCGAAATTCCACTCCGGCATAGGGATAATCCTCAATCATCACGATCTGTTCCTCTAGACAGGAAAATAAGTTTTCACCAAATGCTAGAACTTGTGGCCCACCCAGCCGCCTAGCATAGTCACTCCATCTCCCCATCCATGGCTCAGATGGAGGACGATGAGGTCTCTCTATCTGTGGGCGTAGTAATCAGACCCTCTCTAAGAAGAAGGTAACCAAGATGCTCCCATACCCAAATTGCTTGATACTTCCGTTATGACATTTGCTAACTTGATCCTTGATGTCGACCATAACCCGTCCCCTTCACACCAATTGAACAGTTTTGGATCGAGACATTCCAAGGCATAAGTCATTTGGGCCTTAGTAGCACGATGAACCCCCACACTTCCAACCAATAGAGCAAGAGTGTACAGGATCATCCTCAAAGGAAGATCTATCACATCGGCTATGAGTACTTTCCCGCTTTTCTTGCGCAATCCATGTCTGTAGTATTGGGCTATATAGTTCTCCGTAGTCTCTTCAGTGCTACGATGTCCTGCTAAATTGACTCGTGCCCCTCTCTTGGAGAGACCATTCAAGAAACATATATCCTCAAGATCTATCTCAAGGATGTGCTCCCCTATACGGAAAGCTTGTAGATCTGCATCCCACATCTCTATTTTGTGGTTCAAAAGCTTCCCTTGTTTTTGGATCCCTCTTGTCTTGAAGAATTTCAACAATCCACACTCTCTTAGTGCAGAAAAAGTGCTATCATCATTGAGGGCATCTCGGTCCTCCCCTTCATGCTCTCTCTCTTGGAAACTCCTGAAAACCATCAAAGGAACCTGTGATTAGAGTCTTGAAGTCAATTTTTGCTAAATGAGATGGGGGCAAACTTCTTAAAATTTGAATCTGCGGATTTTTGTGCCCCGACAGTTGTATAGAGTGCAAAAAATGATAATTTTCTCGCCCCCACCATGCAACGTAACGCGAAAATCCTGAAATTTTCACGCTTCGCAATATAGCGAGGGTGCACAAATTTATGGGCACATAATGTTTTTCCCTAGGGTGCTTGCAATCCCCCAACTCAAGATAAAATTAAAAATTTAAGACATTAAATGAAAGAGCAGAGTAAGATGCTTAACCTACTTCGAACGATGGCTCAAATGGGGCCTTGGATCTCCCGATATCTTCAGTTGAAATTTGGCTCCCAACAAAGGTAAAACTCTTCTTGAGGTGAAAATGACCAAGTAACAATGAATAGTTTTACATTTTACTTTCTTTTTATAATGAAACTAGTTATTTTTTACCTACTTTCACATTAATGACCTTTGTTTAAAGCCTTTTTTCACATAAATTATCTTTTAATGTTATTTCTTAGGGTTTTTTACTAGGTTTCGACGGGTTTATCCAAGGTGTTCATATCAATGGAGTTGTTTGTTGACATTTTTCCAAGCTCACTTTCTCTCTTTCGTGCTCTGGATCCGAAATATCAAATAGATTCCAAGCTCTTTTCACACTTGAGTCGTGCTTGTTAAAATTAAGTAAAACAATGTCGAGCTTAGTTTGCTTTACTCGTGCTTGTAAAACAATGAGGAAAGTATCATCCTAGTATTATTTTATCCCTTTTTTAGACTAGAGCGATTAACTCACGAAAATGGAACCCTTGGAGTTTCCTTTAGGCTCTTTAGAGGCTCTTAAAATAAGAAAATGTTGCCAAGTGAACTTGTCTCTTTCACACTTGTAAAAGTATTTGAAAGGATGTCTATTCGGTGGTAGTTTATCCCTTTTTCGAACTGCGTAAACTGTTTACGAAAAAAGGTGTACACCTTAGTCAACCTTTGACTAAGAGAGTTATTCTAGACATTATTTTATACTTTTTCGGGTCTGGGGACCAACTTTACGAAAAATTCACATCTTGGAGTTCTCTTTAGATTATTTCATACTCCCTAAACATGAAAAATCACCGAGTTTTCTTTCCTTGGACTCGTGAAATAAAACATCGAAGGATCCTTATGGAACCGAACCTCTTCTTCCTTGGGTTCGTAAAATGTGCAAGGTTGGACTCATCTAACGATGAGCTATATCGAGAATCTGGTATCCTCCTCAAGCTCGTTAAAAAACAAAGGGGTACTCGTCAAACATGATGGGGGAAAATGGGGGGAATAAGCCGAGTCTACATTTTTGGCAGCTTGTGAGTCATTTCCTTTGAACATGGAGTGTGTCCACATCTTATCTCCTTCTTGGGTATTCAGTATGTGTCTGGGTCATAATTAAAGTCGTGAGTCATCTTTTGTCTGAGCGTCATCCAAGGAATCTCTCATGTCACATTTTAGTTGTTGCCTATGTAAATCCCTACTTCCAAGTCGTATATCACGCCATTATATGTTTAAAGGATACATGTTAACCTGAGTCAACTTTATGCAATATTATCAGCCTTCACATCCTTGTGTCAGTCCATACTCATCTGAGTCATTACTTCACATCACTTTCTTATATCGGTTTCATGTCGATGATGTGGGATTCAATGTGGACCTCGTTCGACGAGTCTATTCCTGTTGACTTCAACTCATTATCCAGGAATTAGGCTTAGAAACCAACCTTAGTACCTTGGTACCTGCATGCCTCAATGGCAGGTTTCCTCATGTTCGACAGTAGGTTTTCATCATTGACCTCTGATCGAATGATCTCGCGGATGCTCGACGTCAACTCATCTATTCACATTTCGTCGAGATGTATTGTGATACCTTGGGGATCATTTTCATTATTGGCGATTTCCCTCTTACTTGTTAACAGTTCACATCATTGACTGGTAATCAAGTGGTTTCTACCATGTTCGACTTCAACACCTTGTAATCACATGGTTATATTCGTATATATTTGGGATCAGGTATAAGACCCTAGATGGTTCTGATGTCTATTTTCACATCCAGGTTGTGATGGTGATTTTTGAGTAGGTTCCCACATAGACATTAGGTTGGTAACCTCATTTATGTACTGTCACACAGATCCACTCTTGTATTGGTCGTGGCTGTGTTATTGTCTTCTCATGGATCTACGCTTGTAGTCTAGTAGCCATGATTTCAGTCATCTAATTGAGTTCATCCTGTCATGGATTTGTTATGTATTGGTCAGCAACCATGCTTTGAGTCTGTTGTTCCGAGCATGGATATGCCCACCTCGGGGTTATTAGACACATTGTTGACGTTTCCTTGCAACTCTTCTCTAGATTCCTTCTGACCTCTCACTTTAGGGGGCATCTGTTATACCTCAAATTGTCACTCTGTACACCATTGAGAGACTTCATGCCATATCACCATGAAGAACGCGATGTTTATACCTCCTAGGATTGTTGAGATCCCTCCCCATCATGTTGGTCCCCTCCCTAGTCATAATTGGAGGCAAATCCAACACTTGGGGGTGGAATGCCACTTCACCAAGCCCATATTAGAGATATTTTCGTGCCCTGCTAGTGGTTCAAGGCACGCAAATACAATATTTTCGCGCTCTGCACATCTATGGGGGCGCGAAAATTCCAACATTTTCGCGCTTTGCCAGTTTTGGAGGTGCGAAAATTCCTCAACAACCATTTTCCTTGGTTTTGGGATCTTGAATCTCAAAGATATTCTCATGGGATAGGGATTCCCTTCAAATACCATATCACCCTCCTTCCTTGGTATGATTCAACTCCTTGATCCATATTTCACTCACCTAGATCCATCATTTTCTCTTAGTGGTTGGCCTCCCAAATACTATAAGAAGGAGGCCATCCATGAGCTAAAGGGAGAACTTTTGGAGGCATCAAACCTATGATCTTAGAAGTCTTGCAGAGGTAGCAAAGGAGAGCTTGGAGCTTGGAAGGAGGTGCTATCATCTTGGACATCAAGGTATAACATTGTAATTAGCTTCTTTGGCTTTCTTAATGATAACTTGGTTTATTCTCCCATATCTTGTTTCTTGTAATATTGATGCATGATATGTTATAGATTCGATCTAGATCAATATATGTATTTGCTTGGAAGTTTTGGTTCTTTGCCTTGATCAATAGGTTAAATCTTTGGAGATCAAACTTGGAGTTGGAGCTAGGACAACCTACAAATTGGAGGTAAATTTCACATCTTCCTTTCGCTTCTATGTTCAATAGTTTATGCATTGTGTTAGATCTAGGAGAATAAGAGCACCATTTGTTTTGTTGTTGTCATGGATTAAACATCTATAGGTTCAATTACATCCATGAGAGAGTTTAACTCTCCGTAGGAAGAATTCTATAACACAACATAAAGAGCATATATTTTTATTTTGCTACATGCAGTTGAAGGATGTGATTTCCATTCTTTTTTATGAATAGAAAATGCAATATTTTTCCTTGGAAACAAAAGATTAAGGTGGTCAATTATGTTTCCTCTATATTCTTCTTCTCACAATACAATAAGTCCAATGACGTGGTTAGCCTTCAAATATTAATGACTACCAAGAGCATAAAAGCAAGTAGAGAAAGTGTTGATTGACTCATTGTATAGGGTTGGTTGTGTTTTAATAAAAAGGTTCATGCTTAATCATATTGGCATTAATTCATTATATAATATACAACTTATCGAATTGTATAAAAACAAGAGCAATAACAACGACGCTGCAAGTCCCTGCCTATAGGTGATATAATTTACGAATATGAGAATGTATCGCATAGGGGAAATGATGAGAAACACATGAATGTCAAACCAATGAAAAGTTTTGATGTACAATATCTCACATAGTAAAAAATTGGGTGTGTGAGCACGACAGATGGCATTTCACGATCACCACAGCTAAAGCAGGTCTGAAGTATCGCAAGCTGAGAGTGTTTGATGGTCACAATGTGTCGTGGTGTGGATAATGTTTAAGATGCGACAAGGCATGGCATATTGTAGTGAAGAAAGATATTGTGCGTTCGACATGTGGCATATAGAAAAGTATCTAGTGGTGGTGAAGTGTCGCAGTCTAGAAGATGTTGGACGAGCGACACATCGCGATATAGAAAGAGTGAAGCCGTGTAACACATGGAAAAGAGGAAAGACATTGTGGCTGCAAAAAATGTGGGAATGGGAAAATAAATACTCGATCATGATTGCAACACATTGCAATTAACAAAGAATGAAGTTGTGTGAGACATGGGAGAGTGTATAAAATTGTAGTGTATCATAGACATGATCATTTGTACAATGTGATGTGTCGCACCAATGAACCATTTTTTACTAAGACAATAGGGAAGTCAAGATACAAGTTGAGTTGTGAAAAGTGACATCGCAGTGGTGACATCATGCGCCACGCATGATGGCTTGGGATAAAAAATGAAATACATATCTATATGTTGTAATGCAATTCACCCATAATTTTTTTGCAAGTAATGGGAAAGAGTGGGAAAAATTTTGTAGTTTTTGTGAGCAACTTTGTGGTTCGAACCTACGAGATCTGGTGCAAGCATTGTGCAGAAACGAAGGTAACGATGAAGGGGAAGGTCAATTGGCATCAAACCCCATTGAGCATTTCACCGTAAGAACATGAGTGAGTCACTTTGTTTACTCATTGGCAATGATTTATTGGTTTATAATAAAGGAAATAAATTAAAGATTACTATAGAAAGATGTGGGTTTGATAAAGAATAGATGATGACCGAGGTCATTCGTTGACAAGAGATATTTTTTTGAACTAGGCATGACAAGTAAACCTTAAACAACCTCAAGCTTCTCAACCAAGTTAGAACTCTTGATCTGCGAAATTCGCACTACTTCAAACGTTGTTGACTAAAATCCCTGGCATTTAACTAGAGTGAACTTAGTTAAATGGTGTACCATAGATTTTTTGTTGCATTCAAATGAGTTATTTTCTTGAGATCCGATAAATTTAATTAAAGAGATCCTTTGTCAAACTTTAAATCCTAGTTGTTGTTAACACCCAAAAATAGGGAAATGTGGTATATTCTCCCTAAAAAGAAGGAAAATCCCCCCAAAATGAAAAAAGAACATAAAAAGGGGGGAAAACATTCAAAAAAAAGAATAAAGGGAAAACCCCAATACCAAGGTCCACCCAATACCATGGGAAAAAAACCCAAGGCAATCATTTCTATAAATAAGTGGTGAAGGCTCCCATTTTACACACAATTTCCCCATTTGCTACCTTACCGACACTCTGCCAATTTTTTTACTGAAACCCTAAGCCATCCATTTGTGTTCAATTTTCACTCCTAGTTGACTTTGGAACCATGTGAGTAGTTGGTGGAGGACAAATAAAGACTTCAGAGACCAGGAGCCTTTTCTTCCGCGTGGCTACAAGGGCCCATTTGCCTCCATTGCTCTAAGGTAAATCTTTATTGTAAAAACCATTTTTATGCAATAAAATAAAATTATTCTTCGCTTACCCTTTGATTGTGAAAGAGAAAAAATACATTAGATTATATTTTTTGTTTATGCATTTGCTTTACATACTGTACAATTTATTTCATTGTCCATTAAAGGGTTTTACTATAGCAAGTTTTATTTGTTGTTTTGTTTATTTCCATTTCCATTTGAACTGTTACTAAGACTTCCATAAGTATTAGCAGTTGATTTTTAGCACCAGCTAGTGTGAAAACACTAGCTATAGTTTTGGCGACTCCACTAGGGACAATCCTTACCGAATCTCTGGTGTTGTTTGACCATACATTTTGGTTTTTTATTTGCTTTGCATGTTAGTTTAGTTTCTTTATTTCATTTTGTTTGCAACCTATTAGTCTCTGTTTGTCGGTTGCAGAACCGAGACATGACCCAAACCCGCTAGTCTGTCCTCTACCGACGCAGGATTTTTCAAAAATTTTCATTTTCGGTGCAGGTCGCACATGTTCTACCATTTGGAGTGGCCCAGTCACCCAAGTTTGCTCGGAGTGAGCAACCCAGTCACCCCTAGTGGCCTGATACAAGTGACCTACCTCCCCAGGCCTAGGTCGCATCTTTTCCTCGGTTTGGCGCGACCCAATCGCCCATTTTGGCCTGGAGTGTGCGACTCAGTCGCCCCTAGAGCTCTGATTAGTGCAACTTCGATCCTACAGTCCAAGTCGCACTTTTCTGCCAGCTTGGTGCGACCTAGTCACCCAGTTTTTCCAAATTAGTGCGACCCAATCACACTCTTTTGCTTAATAGGCGCGACCTTGCCTAGTTCTACATTTGCATGTCCCAGTTGCACCTGTCATCCAATTTTGTGACTTCAAGATCACGCCAATGCCTTCAACAAGCGTGACCTGTGACTATTTTTGCATCAGTCGATTTTTTTTATCCTTTCGGACCCTCTATCCAGCCTATGCCCATTGCAGAGCCATTCTGGTTTTTGTTACAGACTGTTGTTTACAACTCTTTGCTTACTCTGTTTGTAGCCTTGTTTGCTTGTTGAAGCCCACTTTGGATCTCTTTTTATGACCATTTTGCAGTAAACAAAATTTTGTTTAAAAGTGTTTGTTGTATTTCATGAAAGACATATAGATCCGTTAGCATTGCATATTTATGATCTCAGCAAGTTGTGTTTTCAAATCAACACTTTATTTCCGTTGGTGAAAATTAGATGCTTGAGTGTAGTTGAAAAGAAATAAAAAAAGAAAAGGTGTTTTTTTATGTTTTTCATAGTCAGCATTTATTTTTCGATTGCACACCAAACCTGCACACAATGCACACCTTAAGATATAAATGCTTGGTTCATGACCCCAAGCTAAGCCTAAAATTTACCATAATTCAACCAACATTAACCTCACTCGAGGAATAAAAGAATTTGGTAGCTAGGTAGGGCACAGGGGATAGGAATCCAAATAATTCCCCTTTGCCACTTACATTTGAGACATAGTTGTTGTCCTCTAGGGTACTAAAATCGGTTTATATTTATTGGCACGGTTGAGACTGATTTGTTGGGGGGGGGCTCTCCTTTAGGAGGGCAAGTGGCAAGATTGGTTCCGTAGGTCTGGGTGGAATGCTTCTCTCCACTCCATACTAAAGGACACCTACTCATTATCTACGGACTGAAGCTCCAGGTAACCTTTTCGGATGTTCCTTGAACGAGGTAGCCTAGTTTCCATTCTTTTAGGGATCTTTTACCTGAGATAGCTCTCGGTAGGGGGATATCCCTTGACCATATTGGTCTTCCATTTCATATCCTCCATCTGCGGATTTCATCACCTTCCAGGGGATGCGATTTGTGAGGGCTTCTGTCTTTTAGGTAGGTGGTTGCTTGCTCCCATACCTCATAGGTTAGTGGGACATTTTTCTTTTGATAGGTAGTGCTGCTTGTTGGTTTTCTGACCACTTTGTTGCCACTCACTTGCTATAGCACACAATTATAGTAGGTTTTTTGAGCTTGTTTTTTGGTCTGAGCACCTCTTTGTTGCGAGCTCTCCTCTTTGGTTGCATCAAGAT
This sequence comes from Larix kaempferi, assembly GCA_027924585.1. NCBI lineage: Eukaryota > Viridiplantae > Streptophyta > Pinopsida > Pinales > Pinaceae > Larix > Larix kaempferi. The sequence goes on along the minus strand of BSBM01000052.1, from coordinate 7,980,548 downwards.
TTTTGAGCCCTTTGGCATGAGTAACCCTTTTGTTGAGAGCTCTCCTCTTACACACTCAATTGCATTGGGGATTTTCAGCCTATTTTCAGACCATACCCATTTCACATTCACACACTTGTCACCATTTCTCCCCCGAGATAATCTCGTAGAATTCGAGAGCAGTCACCGCAGTATGGTCTTCTAGACCCCACTTGGTGGACCTCCCTCCGGTGCACATCCTCGTCTCCAAAAAAATTTCCCGAGGCACCTGAGTTCACTTCCAACTCTTCCCAGTTAGAATCACCCATACACTCACCCACACGTAGTATTAGGATTATAATGAGCATACATATAATTAATTGCAAGAGAAATAAAATAGAACAAACAACCATTAAATATAGACACACAATATATCCTGGAAAACCCCATGAGGGGAAAAAAACCAATGAAGATCTTCATTACCTTGGCCAAAACCGACCAACTGGGCCAAGTGAGCTCACCCGCTCACCTCCAGGCCACATTACAATGGAGTATGCCAAGCCCTTTATAGCCTTCATTACATGAAATACCATGGGTCAATACCATGGGCTTCCAAATACCATGGGCCCAAAACCATGTGTTGGACCTAACCACCTTTGACTCATTCCTGAGTAAAGGCTAACCCTAACAATCCCCCCTTTAAACTTGACTTGGAGTAATCACCAACTCCCCTCAAATTTTTAACTGAGGAATCTCACATACACCCCCCAATCACCTAAGTCTATCTCCCGACTTTACCAATGAGTTATCGGGGGTATGCATTCCTTACCATGTCTTACAACCATATGCCCATTTACATGCAACCTGCTCCATTAATTTTTCTTATGTGTTTTCATGGTGACTACACCATCACCATCCGTTGCTTCATCCTCTCGCTTTCTTGCTCGTTTTCTGCCATGCTCCTTTTTTACCTGCATCCAAACCTGTCATTGACATCCATATAAAGAAGAATCCATCTACCAAATTACATGGGTTCTCAACCACTGTAACCGCCAGTTCTCTAGGAATCCTCTTCACGTACATGGTTCATCAATCCTTGTCCCAACATTGAGATCAAACCATATCACATTCCCCCCTTTGCAATCGAAGATTCACCTTCTCTAATTCCACATCAAGCTAGTGTACGAGTACACCTGCCACCCTCACACCTACCCAGAGGTTCATTCCACACTTGATGCAACATCCCTTCTTTGCGCATAAGAGGGATACCTTGTTCTTCTAGCACCCGGGGAAATTACATTCTAACTAGGAACCATAAATGCTGGGGTGTCGGGTACCACTGAACATGCACCCTGCAATTAATGCAAAACACGAAGTACAATAATTAAATGTTTTTCAGAGATGTGTGCTACTGCTTCCTCATCATGCCATTATTGTTGCGATACCCATACAACAATCTCAAAGAGCAGAACCTCCTTCTGATACCAGTTATTAGGATTATGATGAGAATACATATAATTAATTGCAAGAGAAATAAAATACAACAAGCAACCATTAAATATAAACACACAATATACCCTGGAAAACCCCATGAGGGGAAAAACCAGCCAATGAAGATCTTCATTACCTTGGCCAAAACCGACCAACCAGGCCAAGTGAGCTCACCCGCTCACCTCCAGGCCACATTACAATGGATTATTCCAATCTATTTATAGCCTTCATTACATGAAATATCATGGGTCAATACCATGGGATTCCAAATACCATGGGCCCAAACCCATGTGCTGGACCTAACCACCTTTGAATCATTCCCGAATCAAGGTTAACCCTAACAACGTGGCCTTATGAATGGAACAAATCCTAACCCATTTTTTGGAGGGATCGTTGGTGGTGGGCATAATAGTGGCCCTATAGCCACTACCATAACCACTCTGGTTGTTGGCCCCATAGGAACCACTATTCCCGGTAGCATCGGACCTAATTCCACCACTAAAGTTCATATGGTTACTAGGTCCATACCCACTAGCCATGGACCTACCCCGATGACCATAGTCCATCCATTCACTGAATCTATTCTTGGGGGAAGTGGCCCCTCTGTCACAATTACACCTTTATTTGGCAGAAACTCAAGTCCCCTCAGTTGAAGCCATCCACGACAACACTATGTGCTTATGATGGTCGCGTAGCCCAACCACAAGGCCTTTTACCGAATGTACCTATTGAGTTAGCCGACAAAACTGTTATAATCTACATTGAAGTCCTTAATGCCTAGCTGGACTATAAACTTCTCATTAGTCACAGTTACATGTATGCAATGAAAGTTGTTGCCTCGTCCGTTTTCCAGCTCATGATGTTCGCTTGTGAAGGGAGGGTCCTCAAAATTGACTAGTTGACTTAGTATGACCCCAAAGGGCCGACTAATCCAGAAAATGTCCTCCCCATGGTCGACAACACTACCCCCAACGTTTCCATCCCATCGATTTCTACCTCAGGTTCAAGTCTTTATTATGACGCTCTATGACTACCACATTTCAGGCCCTGCCACCACCCCCCTAAACCGTAGAAATATTGGATTTGTGCACCGTTTCTTCGGGTAAACCGGTTTAGCCTTAACTCCTGTGACAATCCCCCTAGATTGACATTATGGATTCCTGTATGGTACTTACCTGTGCCCTATCCCACCCCTACCCCACAAGTAGTTTTACAACCTGTACAACCAATTGACACCACCAATCATCCACCTCCCAACATGTCCCCTTCAACACCCACCACATGGAAAAGGCCCTGTAGTGGAGGTCATAGTGGATGTTTTTAGTGTTACAAGATTGGCAAAAATTGTCAAGAAAACCTGAGCTATGACCTTCACCATTAGTAGTGGATGTTTTTATGGAGGTTATAATGGATACAATTTATAACTAAAAAATACTCAGCGGCAAGAGGTTTTAGTGGAGGTTAGTTTACCGATGCACACAACATAAATTAAGTGCATTGGGGTGTTTTCACCTATGACGTACCGGTGTTGTATACTTAGAACAGACGCACCGATGCACTCAGATAGAACAAGCACCAGAAAGAATCAAATTGCAACGCCACACTGGTGCTTGAGTATATTAAATACGCATCGGGGAGTCTGTACAAAATAAAAGAACCGGTGTGATATTTTATATCATACACACTGTACATTTTTTCATTACATTTAGATTTAATGGTGTCGTACATTTATCCGACCGCACCGGTGCATTTCATACACGAATGCACTGGTACATTTAATAGTAGAACGCATCGGTGCTTACAAAATATCAACTTGGCCCGGTGCATTTAAACACATGGAATGCACCACTAGGCTTAAAAACTAAAAACCGATTGGCATAAGCCATGATCGTTCTCGGTGCGCATAAGCAATCTACATGCACTAGTGCGATTAATATAATAAAACGCATCGGTGCATAATGTTATAAACGCACCGGTGCTCAATTATGTAAATGCACCGGTGCGCACATTTAGTATATACGCACCGGCAGCGTTCAAATTTGAACCCTTCCCGGCCTTCCTAAGGGTTCTAGCCCTTCCTAGAGGTGTAAAGTTAAAATTTCCCTTCAAAAAAAAATTAAAATTCGAATTTTATCCTTCCAATAGGAAGGACATAATTTATATCAACATTTCAAAAGAAGGGCAACATTTGAAATTACCCATCCATATAAATTTCAATTTATATGTTGAAATTATTATTCTATAAAATTCGACTCGTCATTCAAAATATTGGAAATATCATAAATTATAATCATTCACTCACTCATGTCATGCACTCACTGCTTATCTTTGCAAGGTGACGAGAGATGACTGACGACTACGAGGTACTAGCCACTGGGATTTGACTCTGAATCCCGACTCACTTCGGGCTGAGATCTAAGGTGTGGCAATGTGTCAAAGACTATGGCTGTAATAATAGAACCACTACTAGGCCCAAAACAAGGCTGAAACATTGTTCCTACTACCTATGTGAACCTGGATACCAATGTCCACTAGTTTTTCGTCAAAATGAAATTCAAATTTCCCCTTTGATGAGTCCTCCTCTACAAGACTTCATTTATTGCATGAATGTCACAAATTCACGACAACTCTAAACAACACTCAATGGCATGCAACTACAAATAATGGCATGCAACTAAAACCACAAACCAAGATGAGGTTGATTTATGCATTGATATAGAGAGGTGGCACTAGGCACACAATATGGAGAAACAATGAGTTAGAAAAAACATTTGGACCAAAGTACCACAATGGTTAGTAATAAAATTTTAAAAAACAATTTTTGGCTCAGGAATTGTCTTCAATTTGATGGGTGGCATGATCATGATCATGTAATCTCCCTCCGTCCTTCCAAAAATATGTGGTTTCTCACCACGTTTCTCTTCGACACTCGCCACCAAAATACGTATAAAAATTACATGTCTATACATCCTCTTCCATTTAAATCCTCATCACATAGTCATGACTAAGGATTATTATGCATGCACATCCTCACCTTATAATACCAATTGGTTCAAGGCACAGAGACAACCATAAATTATCAAATGTGTCATGACGCAAAGAGTAAGATACAACTATAAGTAAGTCTTATATTAAATTTACCATATAAGTCTTTAATTTGCACTATCATCTGATATTTGACATGTTGGATTGTTGTGATCTTCTTGTAACTAGTCCTTACAAATGTGACTGTAAGGCTTCTTTGAGGGTGAAGTCCATAATTTTAAGTCTTCTTCCTCATTATCATGCCTTTTGGTAAGACAATAAGGAGGGGAGTGGCCCGCATTAGCATGGAAAACAGTTTCGACATAAAGCTAGATACATTAATTCTTTCATTAAATAACTTAAATTTCATGCCAGTGACTATGAATTCACCGAATTGTGGATTGTTAACAAACACATCAAATTTTAGAGCCTCCAGCTCTTAATTACTCATGTATCTAGAATTTTCGCAAATCGAGCCATTAACAAACTTCTTTTGTTGTTCTGGTTCAATTTAAAAGGTAGATTGTCGAGACTCAAACATGTAGCCAGTTGCAAGGCTCCAGTTGACTTAGGATTGATTCCATTTCCCCTCCATCCCATACCTGTATGTTGTCGCGACAAGTGTTGAACAACAAAATTTGATGCCCATGCCCTTATGATGCTAGTGTTGCTAACTTGGTTGGTATGGAGGATTATTTTTTAATGTTTTTTTGAGCTGTGTATTGTTTTTTCTTAGGCTCCTAGTGTCCATCATTCTTACATCTCTCAAGCTTGGATGGTTTCCCTCTCTCCGGTTTGAATTAAGGTTTTGGTTGGTTTTATATGTAGATTTTGGTTGTAGGTTTATTATAGCCTCATTTTTCTTAGTGGCTTCTTTTTGTACATAGTTAACAGTAAGTAATTTTCTCAGCAGTATGCATAACATCATGTAGATGCCCCAATATGGTTATTGCATAGTCTAAGTAGTTTTTCTGTATAATGAAGTGTGGTCTAACCCAGAAAAATACAACAAAATAGTTGTTATTTTAATGAACTGTAAAATTAATGTTACATATATGTCAAATTAATGTGTTCAAATTCGGTTTTATTGAAAAGATACCATTTTATCATGTAGATATTCAGGAGTGCTCAATTGTTTAAGATTGTAAAGATTTGGATGGGAAATATTTGTGTTTCGCATTTTTTTGGGGGAAGGATTTAGTTAATTAATTTATACTTGTCAATTGAAGTACAATTATTTAAAGTGCCCTTCATCTTTGAAGGGCTCCCAAAACAAATTCCCTTTCAATAAAAATTAATACCCACCCTTCAAATTTGATCATTGCGCACCGGGGCACAATGCTAGTTTAAAAGCACTGTAGTACGATTCTTTGAAGAATGGCTACTGATATTACATTCAAATATATATATTATATTTTTTTTATTCCATTATTCATTTTAAATTGAAATATTTGTTTATAGTAAAATTCATTTCAATTATTGAAATTGTTTATTTGGATTAATTTCTTATATCATAGATGCAAGAACCTATTGTAATATTTAATCATCCATACATTTAATTACCAATTTATCATTTAAGAGTGTTGTGTGGTAGTGAAAATTTTATTTTTGCTCCATCTTGAATGAAAATACGCATTTTTTTATTGGAATTTTTTTTTACCAATGCACCATTTCTCATGTTCTATTTGACAATAATATTGAAGAATGCAATAGAATAAAAATATTTATTTTATATATATCAATAAGAGCGCCTTTGTCATACACCAGCATAGATCCATCTTAAACTTGTATCTATCAAGCACCGAGAGGGATCCAATTTCTTGAGGTGTATTTCTTTTTTTAAATTTAAACTCAAGAAATTTGATCTTTCTTGATTGATAGATCCGGTTTAAGTTTTAAGTTTTTATTTTATAAACGAACATCTATTGTTTAATTACTTTTCATAATATTTTATTTTATGAACTGACATGGATTTTTTTTTATAAATATTTTTCATAATTTTTTATTTTATGAGTTGACATGAATTTTTTTAATTATTTTGTTACTAACGTTATATAACGTTAGATGATCTCTCCCATACTGGGCTGTAGAGCACCGAGTGAAATACGGCAATATAGAGACAACAATAATCAAAATGTCAACATGCATGTAATTATTGTTACACTTATTGGTAACTCGTCTTTGAATTCAAACACAATGTCCAATACATTATTATACAAAATGTTTGATTTTCACAAACAAATATTTCAAAATATACAACAAGCTACAACAACTTGCATTAACATCAAAATTAAATACGAAGCATCATTCTTCATTGGAACTTTTATCGGTGCTCGAGCCACTTGCATCAATTGGGTTATTTGGTGGAATGTTTTGTTGATTAGCTCGATTGTTTTCCTGTTCTATAGCTTCCACCTGTAAACATAAAAATAAAGTATACGGAGTGTATCTACATTACCAGAGGGAAGAGTGAAAAATAAATATATAGTATACACTAATGTAAATTGAAAAGTGACATACCATAGAAATAATTGACTCATGAATGATACACATTCTCTCAAAACCAAATCTCATGCCTTCTAACGACAAGTCTTATGTTGGCTCCACTCCATACTTTGTTTCCTGCAAGTGTTATGCCCCGTCACAAATCATATATTTAATATAAAAGTTTTTTGTTGTTTTATTAATTATAAACTGAGAGAAGTAAAACAACATAGAGACTTACAAAATCCACAATTAATTTTTAATACGCCAACATATACTCACAACCCTTGCTTAACCCAATGTTAATCAATTCTTTCGATGGTTCCTCTTTGTATGTTAACACCTGTTTAAAGGCTTGCAAGGATTGCCGGTGAAAACAAATTAAAAAAAAATATACCAATCACAACCACTACGAAATGTTTATTTCTTACAGTGAAATAAAAAATACTCATAAACTTTGCTATCAACCCCTTTTTTCCTTGTCAACCTGTCTTGTGTGCTGACTGGGTTCCATTTTCTTTTATTTTCTGCAACAAAACAATTGAAAATTAATATTTAATGTCAAATCAATAAATGAAATGTATAACATAAACCTAAAAACCAATGATTTTATACATTTGAAGCATGTTGATGTTGAGATGGCTCTTCCTGCGATGCAATTATGTCCATTTACTTGACCATATCCTTGTACACTTTCTTGGACATCCCTACTAGCACATTTCACATATCACCTCGTTCATCCTTTGGGATTCTCATAATCTTCCTGAAAATGTAAAATGTCATTAAACTATTTCTCTGTTGATATGAAAAATAAATATGATAGAATTAAAATTAATGAATGAATGACGTTTTGTAATAGTTTTAGATACATATTTTACATAGACATGTTTAGGAATAGTACCTTTTGAATGATTATTTTCTATTGTTGTATGTTTTTGCTATTGTAAGCCTGACATGTATCATTGACCATTGCTCCGGGAATGCGTCTTGTAGTTTACATATGACATGATTCTTTGAATCATTTGATTGGTTTTTGTATTGTAAGTGAAAAGTACGTCTGTACGTTCTTTCCACTAAATCCCTCATAGTATTATAAAATTCTTTGCCCCTTCTATTAACTTACAACACCACTCTAGATGAGTTAAGGACCAATTGATCATCATTTGCATCTTCCATATTTTTTTTCTTATGATGACATTGACTTTTGTTGCTGTCAGTACCTGCATAACATTCATCATATGAGAATTATGTTATTTGGAACATATTGGTGAATATTCTTCATTAAGTAGATTATTACTCAAATTTCAATAAATAATTCATATTGACTTATTTTTTATTCACTTGATTCACCCATCTGCAACTTTTCCATCAACATTTTACGCTCTTCTGGAGTTAGTTTGGTAAGAATCTTATCGAGCTTCCTCATTTTTTGGCACTACATGTCACACATTAACCAATACATATTAGTTAACTTTACAAATAATTCAAACAAATTAATTTAAATACATAAATTAATTAAAAGCACTTGCCTTCTTCGTAATTCTCGATGTGCTCCCATCATGTTGATTAAAGTTGTTGTTCATTGAACTCATAGCGTGCATTTTCTATCAATAAACAACTTTTACCATTAAATACAGAAGCTATCAATATATTATACAAACAAATTACAGACCTTCAAAATACGAAAAAATATATTAAAAAGAATAAATATGATTTCGGTGCACTTGTATACATTAAATGCCTAGGTGTGTTAGTGACAAAACCGCACCGATGCGTTAATTCCAATATGTCACACCGGTAACAGAGAATCGAAATACTAAAATTGACTTTTTTTATTTTTGTAAAACAATAAAAAACAACGCGTTATAGTAAAACCAGTGCGTTAAGTAAATGAGACGCACCGTGAATAGAGAACCGAGACACAAAAAATGACTTTTGGGTTTTTATAAAATAATTAAAAACGACGCGATGCGGGTCAAACTCGATGCGTTATTTAAATGAACGCACTAGTGCGTTCCCATAATACAAACACACCGAGTTTGACGTATTCCTTTTTTAATTAAAAAAACCCAAAACTTAACAGGCCCAACATGGTTACAGATTCGACCAAGAAAGTGGACACATATCACCCTATTCTTTCTATATATAATCACAAGCTCAGTAAATCCAAAATCCCTAAAAGGTGAAATTGTAATTCCGTATAACAATAGAGGGATTTAAACCTTAATGAAAAATTTTGCAGCCACATAAAACAAAAAGAAGCAGGGAGAAAATCATGGTCACAACATTGAAGGTAAATATGAAGTTTTTTTTTTGTAAATCTAGTTAAACTTTAAATAAGGTAATAAGATCTACAGTAATAGTTACATGCTTGAAATTTCTATCATGTAGGGTTTGGTTTGATTCACCATACCTAATAAATTTCGACCCTCGGAACTCCTTCCAGTTGCTCTAAACTTCTTCAACGTAAGTGTCTCTTCCAAAACTCTCCCCTGAAAATTTTGGCAAAACGGTGAGTTACTGTTTAGGTTTTTGGCTTTTAAAGACTATTTAGATTTACTTTTTGAACTTAAAATTGTCGCCCTTTTTAAAATTTAGGTAAAAAAGGGTTTGTGCGATGATTTTAAATTTTGATTTTTGGCATTTTCGGTGCGCCTTTTGTTAAGTTGCATCGTTGTGTACATACGTAAAACGCACCGTCTTTCAAATAATTTAAAAACCCGTACGACGGTGCGTGCAATATTATGCCGCACCGGTGTGCTTATATGTAGGAAACACACCAGAACGAATTATTTTGTGAAAATGCATGTAGAAGTATCCGCTACCAAATGTAGCGGATGTTTTCCACCATAGGGGCTTTTGCGGATATACTTTAACGGTGCGTTTATATTTGTTACGTACCGGTGCATCTAGTTTGTGTTAGGGCACTAGCGTGTTTATGTATGATAAACACACCGGTTTATTTTGTAAATTCTATGTTTTTATGTGTCCATTTAAAATTATATATTCATACTAAATGGCCTTTTACTATTTAACCACGCCAATTACAATATTTCATAGTATATATATGTTGATTGTTGATTTTGCTCAAATGCAAGAAGAAAAGTTTGTAGTATCAAACGACCAATTCTTCATATTCCAACACATACCATCTTGTTCAAAGTTCGACGAGTTCTCCCATTCCATCCCCGGTAAATTCAAGTTTTAATTATTTTTTGACTACTTATTTGAATTTATGTTACTTGTCCATGTGAATCTGAATATCGATTTATTCTATATTGCAGGATCACGATTCAAGTTCGAGTTCGGATGCACAAGACATTCCACCAGTTTCAAAACGTCGTAAGCTCTTATCATGAGCAAGATACCACAAGCATTTCATGGATGAAAATGGGTAACCGCTTTACCTCGCCAATTGTAACATGCCATCTTCAAGCCGCCATCTTGTTTCATCGACGATAATTCGTCTCGAGCTAGAACTCTTTCTTGACACCCCAGTAGTTTGTGGTTGTTCAAAATGTCAAGGGTTGAAGGAGAACCCTCGGCGTGTCACACTCACCCATTACACCAATTATAGATTACCTAATGTTGATGGTATAATACCCCCTACTACAGTAAAAAATCCAATATGTGATATAGAAAAGACACGCATGAACACTTCCTTAGGCTCATTTTTTAAAAAGTTGGAAGCCAAAACAACTATGTCTCATCCTAAATTGACAAACCCCTCGGCTTATGTTCAGTCATCTGAAAGTTCTGGTGATCCAAAGTGTTAACACCTAAAAATCACTCACCAGCTCATCCCCTTAGACACATAACCCCGTTGACCAATTTCCCTATCATCCTAGCCTCCAAAACCCCAAAAAACCCAAATGGGTACCTAATATTACTTTTTCCTCCTCAAAATCATTTAAATTCCTCAAAAACATACCAAAACCCCAAAAGAGGGTCCAAAATTCCCAAAAGTAAAAAAAAGGGGAGTAAACTCAAAAAGAAAATCAAAAAAGAGGAAAAAGAGGACTAAAACCCTAAAACCCCTAACCTAAGTCTATATAAGGGGATGGAGGCCCATCATTGTACCATCCATAAACTATCCTACCCTTATGCTGCCCAAATCATCCTAGAACTCTAGCTCAACCATTTGAGCTACAGTTCTTCCCTTTGAGTCAACCTTGGGCCCATCCATTGAGCATTCGAAGAAAGAGAAGGAACCTGTGGAGCCCTGGTGCATTGCTTCCTACAGTTGCAGAACTCCACAAGCCTCAACATTTGAGGTGAACAATTTATGCAAACCCTTGTTTGCCCCTTTTTAATACAGAAATCAAGATTTCATTTCATTATTTCTCATGGTTATTCTATGGTTTTCTTTACTGTAGTTTAACTTTGCTCTACATGCACATGCTAGCTTAATATTTCACCGTTTTCATATTTAATTAGTTTTTCATTATTTTCCATTAAACTGTTGCTAAGGGTTCCATTACCCTTAGCAGGTGCCCTTTTGCATGAGCAAGGGTGAAAACCCATGCTACACAAAGTATGATATGAATGCCGCCCAACCCATCTCTACTAGAAGATCCAAAATGTTGCATGAGTTGAGAGAAAAATTGTCCAAGTACACATCGAGGCTCATCCAATTATTGGAGGGTAGAGATGATTTCTCCCTTCCTGTGAATTTACAAAGTAAATATCAAACTTCTTACAACAACGCTTTATAGGGTGCTTGGCCATCCTCTCTATCCATTCCTGATGTTGGAACCGAATTCTCCTTTTGTGGTAATCGTTTTATGATTACCAAGTCTAATATAGATGCTGAAACTATTGGGTTGTTTATCCTTTCACATGTACTTGTTCCTCCCAAATAGTCAGTAGCACTTATGCCATTTTGTGGTCCTATCTATTTCAGTCTAATTACTTGAATATTGTTAAATACAAGCACACAATTTCCATGTATAGTATGTGCATGAATGGTTATGTTTCTGGAAACTTTAACATGAATAACCTATTGTATATAGATGGTTGTCCACGCACACATGGGAACATTGCAGGGTTCATAAATAGTTCTAGGTGCTCTTTATTTTCTCCAAATTGTTCATTTGAGGAACACTTTAATGGCCAGGTGTTATTTATGAAAATGAAAACATCCAGATTTGTTGGTGTACATGGAATACGTAGTTTGTCTCCTGGTGACAAGTTGTTAATAAAATACCACTTCCATAGACCACCAATCGCTCGCCAGAGACGCCTTGCATTGGGATTACCTTTAGACGTTCCCGTGGGGCGTAAGACAAAAAAACATTGATTAATTGTATTTGTTAATTTTCATTGGATTCATATTAATGTATTGCTTAGTTTGAAATTACGTTTTATAAATTGTTAATTTAATTTATAAACTCAATTTGAAAATGTGTTACTCAATTTTAAATTTTCATATTTAATGTGGAATTGATGTTAATTTATAGCTCAATCTGAACGTCTTCTTTATAAATTGTTTGTAGCTTAACATTTTCTACTGGAAGTGATTCTCATGCTTCTGTAATAATTATTTTCTATAATGCGGGATCAAACCAATTGCATTGTGCTTACTAACATCATTGATGTAATGCCCAATATTTTTGAAATCAGGATTATGATGATGAGCGACTTGCCTACCATCTTCCATAGCACCCCAATACATTGTCAAACCGAGAGAAGGCTGAAAAAAAGAGCGCAACTTGGAGAGGAAGCATACCAAGCATGGTTGAATCAACCACCTATTCAATTTCCACTTCATCCATCCTCACCAATCAGGAATGCTATAGTGATAGTAGTTCTTCACATGTTGGCAATGGAGGCAATGAACTAGAGGTTGGTATGGACGAGTTATTACGACAAAGTAGTGCCATGGATGCAATGTTGTTCCATACATTCTAGGACAATGAACTAGTGGATGACGCTCATATTACTAAAGCCTTCTTCGAAAGCCTTAAATCGGCTTCCACCACACCTCTTTTTGGATTTGGTCGGTCAAAGTCTACATAGTTGGAAACAACAATGTTACTATACAACTTGAAAGCAAAGTATGGCATGTCAGACTCATGTTTCTCAACAATGTTGAGGTAATTAACTATCAACTACATTATATTTTGAGTAATCTTGTGACACAATCATCATTGAAAATGGTTGATTTTATGAACGTTAAATGACAATGTACATTTGTATTTTCCACTAACTGTAGGTTATTCAAAGATAAGGTACTTTCGAATGATAATGACTTTCCCGGCAGCTGCGCAAAGGCAAAACAAATGTTGAAAATGTTGGGTGTAGAGTACATATCTTATCATGCATGCCCCAATGATTGTATTCTATATAAAGGCGAATATGTAGACAAAGCGATATGTCCAAAATGTTGGCATGGCATATACAAAGAATTGAATAACAAGGCTAAAGCACATGGTCCTCCTCGTAATATATTGAGGCACATGCCTATAATCCAAAGGATTCAAAGGCTCTTTGATTGCAAAGAATTAGCTATGCTGCAGGGATGGCATGCATCGACTGAAGTGAGGAAGGAGTTATGTGAATCCCAACATATTCAATATCCATGAAGCATATAGAGGATACATGGCCCGATAAATTCATAGATGAAGTACGTAGGCTCTGATTGAGCATAGCCATTGATGACGTCAACCCATATTCCCAACGAAACAACATCTATACTATTTGGACTGTAGTAGTGATCAATAACAATATCCCCCCATGGTTTTCCATGAAGAATGAACATCTTTTGTTGGCTCTTATAGTCCCTGGTTAAAAACAAGTGAAGAATATGGATGTTTACCTACAACTATTGATCGATGAATTCAAGGAATTATGGGAAGGGATACAGGTATACGATGTGTCGAGACCCATTCCATCATAGAGGAGTTTTACATTGTATGGAATATGTGCGTACACCACACATGATTATCCGGGGTAAGGAGTTTGTTCGGGTAAATATGTTGTTTTATTTGTTTTTATATTCAAAGCAATAATTTTTGACATATTTAATTTGGTGTGACTGTCTTCACCCTCAACACTAACGTGCTCTCTTTACTATAACATCACAGGTATTGTAACAAAAGCTTATTATGGATGTAAATTTTGTGGACCTTCTATGAAGGCTAGGTGGTCCAAAGGCCTATGAAAGTTAGTGTATGGATTATCTAGGGTATTCCTCCCAGAAAACCACTCTTATAGAAGAGAAAAATATGCTTTCAATGGTAAACGAGAGAGAACTCAAAGGCTTGAATAATGACACTGGCTGACTGGCTTAGGGAATATGATAGAGAGAAGGAGAAGGAATACAAAAAGATGTTCGATTCAATGTGCATCCTGCGATCGATGATCCTGATTTCTTTGACACCTATGTTGAGAAAATGCCCATAGGGATGAAAATGAAATCGATATTTTATGAGCTCCCATACTGGGAGCATCTTAAGATTTCCCACTTACTAGATCCCATGGATATATTTAAAAATGTTTCATCTTCTTTGTGGCGTCACATATCATCCAAAAAAGGTGACAGATGAAAGTCAGGACCTTATTGCTTCAAATATGAAAAAGAAGCATTGGACAAGACAAGAAAATAGAAGAGGGGCTGGCCCCTCTTTTTCATTTAAAAAGGGCGATGTTCCATGGATTTTGAAGAAAGATGATCTTAATTTGGCAAAAGAAGTTATATTGGGCGTGAAGGCACCTTCTTTTTTTGGGTCTACTCTACGACATTGCTTCAGTACGTCAAATGAAAAGTTGTCGAGTTCGAAATCACATGACCATCTCAACCTTCTAAGGGTAGGTATAATGAAAAAAAATGTTATTACTATTTGTTTATATCTCTTTCCACAAAATTTAAAATGAATTTTACTTTTTGTGTTTACTTTGTAACGTCATTATCTGTTGTTCGTGCGTGGGTGTGTGAAACATGACTTTCCTGATGACCTGCGGCGTGCCATATCTAGACTATCTGCATTTGTACGGTGGATCACATCAATGGAGATTTGCATCACTAGCATTCCACGGTGGCGTGAAGAGATAGATGAGATTGTTTGTATGTTTGAGAAGGAACTGCCGTCAAGTTTCATGGACTTGCAAATTCATCTTTTAATTCACCTAGTCGATGAGTTTGAATTAGTCGGGGTGGTCTCCTGTCGCTATATGTTCTTCTTAGATAGGTTCATGAAAAAAGTGAAGGGATTTGTTCGACAAAGGGAAAAACCCGAGGGGTCTATGGTAGAAAGGGTACATAATATATGAGTTGTTCTATTATGCCAATGAGCACATCAAGCAAATCGACGTCACAACAGGCACAATGATTTGGGATGATGAAGATGATGAGGATAGAAGGGAAGGGGAGGTACTGGAAACAGATGAAAAAAAGGTGCATGATAAAGAGCAAGTCACTTATCTTTTGATCTCCAATTTTCCACATAGTAACTTATATTCACAACAAACGTCAAAATCTATATTTGATCCCATACGTACTGATTGTGGTTTTGTTTCAATGAATACAACAACAAATTCATAAATTGATGCAATCAATAAATTCATTCTTTACAACGCAGAGGAAACACACTCGTGGGTTGCATTGTATGAAGAGAAGAGAAGGAAATGGGACATTGACATAAAATAATTCAGGCGGTTGCACGGTAGAAGCATGCCTTTTCCAGATATGTATATGCTTTATTTTGTCATTTACAGATTGAGATATCATTTTGTTACTGTTATATTTGATTGTCTAATTATATTGTTAATTTGTCATCTTATGACAATGGAAATTATGTCTTGTATATACATATAAACACACCATGAAAACAACTTACATGATTCAATTTTATTTTTGTGAAAGTAAAGGCTAACATATCCTTCCAGACTTGAAGGTGTCCTCTAATTTCTATATTAATATTGCAATAATGATTGTATTTTATGATGTCTTTGTTATAAATAATGATAAGTATTATAATTGCATTAATTTATGACATTTCTGGTAGATTAATGTAATGTTTTTTTATTATATAATTCAATTAAGTTCAATTAATTTATGGCCTTGATAACAATGACTAAATTAATGGCCTTGATAACAATGTAATTTACAAAAAAAGTTAAGGTGCTCTACAATGACTTTAATATTTATTGGCTTGATAACAATGAAATTTACAAGAAAATTTAAGGTGGTGTCTAATTTCTCCATGATCAACATTTGAATGTTTGTATTTCTTGATGTTTTTGTTATAAATTATAATGTTAAGAATTATAATTGCATTAATTAAGTTGGATTGAGAGAAAATGTTGTTCTTTTAATTAAGTATTTGTTTTTCTTCCCAGCAGGGCTTTGATATTTGTCATTGTAAAGTGAGTTATTGCCAAAAAAAATTAAAATGTTGAATGGTACATCACTGATAGGTCATATATATATATATATATATATATATATATATATATATATTTACAGAAATGGTTGAGTAGCTTTGATATATATAGAAAAAACGAAAATTACATAGTAAAGAGGAAAGATTGCTCCCATAACAGGGTGGCATCCATCAGTCCTTGTTCATCTTCTTCAAGCTTATAGCTAGTATGATATTTTTCAGTTCTATGAAAACTATAACACCTTAGAAACTGTCCAAGAAGGAGTATGCAGAAATAAAACATAGCTACAATGTTTCCTTATACAAAAACTAAAGTGTGGAGCTTTCTAAAGGAGTGCTAGGCCTACGAAGTATTTCCAACCTGTAATTAAAAAAAAAACATAGTAAAAACATAAATACAGAAGTAGTAGCATATCGAAACCCAAAACATTGAGAATCCAACCGTCGAGTAGCTAAGGGTGGAATCCAACATCCATGACTGCACCTTCAAACTCTGCCATCACGTTCTTTTCGTTGCTGAGGTCGACATAGTTTCCAGGATGTGCCATAAACCTTTTCATCTTTTCTATCTTCCTGCCAAGTTCTTCCGTCTTGCTGCTCATAGCATCATCATTTGGGTTTTTACGGTTCTTGTGAGGGTAGCAGAGGCCCAGAGTCTCTTCAAGATGTTCCACCTTCTCAGCCACCTTGTTATTCTGAAGCTTAACCTCCGAATGTGTTTCTTGCGTCAGGGAGAAGAGACGGGTCAAAACCTTTTTGAATTCCAGATTCTCATTTCGAACCAAGCGAATTTGAGCTTCAAGATCTTGGATGTATTTCATCATTAATCCTTCCTCATGCCTTTTGCTATGTCTCTTTTCGTGCCCCTGGGGCCTTCCAAACTCGACCTGTTGATGACAGAGGCCAAGCACAGGGGTACTGATATTCTCATCTTCCATCGGGACGCTATTATCTTCATCCACCATTGGGATAGCCCATCTGCAGGCGCCGAGATAGCTTCTGATGAGCTTGATGCATCTCATACACTTCAAATATACTTCTGACCCTTCCTGAGGAGTATGCCCTGAGATGTGGTGTTCCATTTTCACACAAAGACCCCAGCTCCCGACAAAGATAGTATTCAGACAGGAAAAACCAACGCAAAGAAGAACAAGAGAAAGAATGATGCGTACAGAGACCAACCTGTCCCGTCTTAAACTAATGCCCAGGTTTCACAAGCCGGCCAATTGGCTAATTGATCGACTGCATTTAATGTAGGAGTGTGTGGAGATCCCACGTCTATCCAGATGACCATCGGGCAGGGTTGTGGTTCCAAAAAGCAAATAAGCATGAGAACTATAGATTGATAATGCCATTAAAATGTGGAGAGTCCTTTCTCTAGGGTTAGGACAGAGGCTATGGGATCCAAATGTTTTCAAAAATGACATTGTCACATTCAAGAGAACCATAGGTGAGCCCAACTCTTTTGTTGGCCATGTAGTGTGCTTGCCCATTTAGGCCTCTCCGAGTATGGAAATAATTTACATATTTGAATTCCTTGTTGATGCTAATTAGGAGATGGTGCATTTTAGTGGAGGGGTTCTTTCGTTTGGTGACAATGTTTCTGGATTCTCTTATGATGATTAGTGAGTCCCCTATAACTATCAAATTCTCAATTCCCAGGTCTCTAGCAATCTCCAGACCTTTGATAAGACCGAGCCATTCCGCTCCATTGTTGGTATTTTTCCCAATGCCCCAAGCAAACTCTCTCTATTTGTTCCCCTTGGAGTCAAAGATTACTCCCCCCGCACCTGCAAACCCTGGATCATTAATAGGTCATATTGATCATGTTCGTATTTGCATTTTTTTATGTGATGTTCATATTCATATATTATAATAATATTACACTTTGGTAATACTACTTGACTTTTTTATTATTATTTTTGGCAATTACACTTATAAATTAAACAAGATTCATTTATGTTTATCATTTGAATATATAATTAATTTATACACAAAATTATATGATGAAGAGTTAATTTCCTTATTATACAACAACCATGCATAAATCATAGAGTTGCCACAACTTCATCCATAATTTACAATGCAAATTGTGATGTTTTTGTCGACTAGATTAATACTTAGTGATTTAAAGTCCCACATGATTTTCAATTATACAAAGTTCTTTTAGTACACAAATATACGATCGTCATCATTTTCAACACCTAACAAACATAAACATCATGATCATGCCATCATAAACTTAATCATCACCATACTAACATAAACATAACCATAAGTTTTAACAAAAACTTAAATGCATCATCATCATTTTCACGACATTCCCATAAACATACCATTATTATAATCATTGTCAGCATCTAATAAAAATAAAAATAAACACGACCATATATACCATCATACCATCATTAACATAAAACTTAAAATAAACATGCATGAATGTACCATCATAAACATTAATTACGTCACATATTCATGTAACATATACAACTAACATATTTAAACATCATCTAACACGTCACATAACTAATAATACATGTAAACATAATTAATTAACATTCCATGATCATCATTTTCACCACATAAATCAATAAACATCAATAGAAAAATTGACATCAACATAAGCATCGACATCAACGTAAACATGATAAATGCAAAATATATATAGATATGAACATATATAACATCAAATTCATGATACAATATGTCAAATATAAAATATCTCCAGTGCAAAAACTACTATGACATATCTGCTCCACCTCTGCCAACAGAGGTATCATCAGTATCTCTCCGACCTGAGCTAGATGCATCATCACCTCCAACAATAGAGCCAGAGGCAGTATCAGTACCTCTGCTAGCAGAGGCAGAGGCACCAAGACCTATGATACCAAAAGGAAAAAGAGATCTGAGAGCAAGAGGGATATGCCCATCAAGATGAAGTGTACGACCCTCTCTGAGCGCCTCTAAAATAGAAACAATGTCTGAAGTAGGAACTGGTGGATGGCTGGGCCCATGAGTAGGATCGAAGGGTCGTCCACCTCAGGGTCTTGTAAGCAAGAAACATATCACATTGTCTCATTGAGTTGAATAGAAGAAATTACAAACTTGACACTTGAGCGTTGTTTGTTTGGCATTTGTGCGCTTCTCCACAAGCCGACTTGATGAACTAACAAGTCCCTTTCCATTTGGATACTCGTTGACATGTATTGCATAACCATAAAAAGCTTTCCTTTAATATTTCTCATTGAAACTTGGGTAATATTTTGTTTTCTCTGTGAATGTTTTAGCGCTCGAGCATTTGACAGTTGAGAGTTCAATGCTTGATACTTGGACATCCCTCTTGACACTGAAATCTAGGTTTGAAAGGATCTTGAATGAATTTTGATCTTCTACCTCTCTAAGCAGGTAACAAATGCAATGGATCTTGATGTCGTGCATGCCCTTCAATTAATATCAATAAATATTGTAACATATTTTGCATTTGGAACAAGTTAAGTGAATCTTAGACACCTGTTTGAACATGACCACAACAGAAGCATTTGTCTTGTTGTTCAAGCATAGCCACAATTTCTCTCAAAATTGAGAAGTGCACCTCATGAGTAGACAATGCTTATATGATTAGATCAACATTCAACTCCTATAAACAAATCCTTCTATGCAATTTGGCAATTTCATCTATGACAATTTTTACAAGAAGATCCATGAAATAAGCATAGTTTCTATGGGGAATCGCCTGTCGAGCATTGAGAACAAAATCATAGACACCTTCCATGCATGATTGCTCTAATTTCACAACATAGTTATGAATAAATTCTCAAGTACTTCGGGTGAAGAGAGTTACAACTCTGTGAGAAACTCATTACACCGTCCATGCATGCTTTGATATTCATCAAGGCTTTGTAAATGGATTTATGACTTGAATCTGCAGTAGCAAAGCCTAAATTGCAATGAGTGCTCTATTTTTACAAATTTGTTTGAGACACTTTGCGTGTCTTTTAGCATCGGTGATATGAATATTAAACTGAGCGCTCTGATGGATTTCTCCACAACATGTTCACCGTGACATTAAGTATTTGCGTGCTCACCTTTTAAATTTATAGTGCACTGAAGATAATGCCACATGCACAAGAATATACAATATTTTACTGTAAATATAACTAGGCGAATATGTATTATATTGACGTTTGTGCAGATTGGTCACCCCGTGGACTTTCCTCTTGAATGTCTTGACACTTGGGTGGTCAGAATTGGGGTTTGAGTATTTGATATCGGCCTTCCTCATAGCTTGGTGATTGGGCTAGTGATAGAACTCAACATTTGGTAAAGACCCACTATTTTATTTTATTTTCCAAATTATTTTAATAATGGATAATAATTATGAGAATAAAAACATATAAAATGATTTTATAATATTTTTTATTAACTTGACTTTGGCAAAGACAATAAGAAGAGAACAAGGAAGACTATGATTCATATATTGCATGATGAGGTCAATTGAAGGGTTTGAGCAAACAAAAAAATGCTATTGGATTTTGAACTTCTGGTAGCACCTTTTTTAGATTTTCTGATCAATGCACTGTTGGATCTTGAAATTTGGCCAAAGATCAAAATTTAGGCAAATTAAATTATAGTGCTAACATTTGGCTCCATACGGGGTAGTTCTCACCCCGTGAGGCACTAAGAACCATATACCATTGTGCCTTTATCCATCTAGAGTCTAAAACCTACACTTTGTTCTAAATACATCCCTTTTCATCACACTCTGCAACTCAAACACAATGCAAACCAAGATGTCCAGTAGACTATTTCCTTTACTAAATAATAAAAACGAATGTATTGAATTCAAACTGAAATCCAAACCAAACTGTAATATGAAAATAAAACTACTTTTCCAGTGCCTTTTCTCCATTGGGCTCATGGAGTCTTTATTTTGCTAGTCTACTGTACACCAAATTAAACTGAAAAGAAAATGCTAATATTGTGAGCTTATTGAGCAAACCTCATACGCCTAACCAGCTGAAAACTTCTTGATCATGTATAAGTAAATTTCCAATGCATCTAAATGAGTAATTGATTGACTATATTAAATTCTTGCATGCAACTCAAGGCGCAAAAAAAAATGACATTTGCAGTAGAAATTTCAAAGGAAATTCATACTTACTACTATAATTTGTTTGCATGCCCAATGTTGTAACATTAGGAACCCCTTGAAGAACCAAATCCATCCAAACAACCACTAGATCATGAAGATCATGGCAACGATCTGCCAGATTCAAAAGATAAGGATGCTCACGTGTGAAATATGTTGCATTAAACAAACTATGCTCTTGTTTTCCTTGAAAGAACTTATGAATACCAGATGCTACATATCCCCCAAAAGCAGCATAATCTTCTAATATTTGTTGACATGTTGTATGAAAACATGTATTTTTTAGGAGTGGTGTTTAGATCACCGTGATGATATCATCATAGTTCAAGAGTGGAGTAAGTTAATAAGTAGACAAACTCAACCCAATTTCATTGAAATTGTTCCTTAATTTTAGTAAGAATTTTTCAGAAGTTATACTTCCACCTAATTGCTCAGAACTTTGACCATGGAACTTTTCCATTGGTGGTTTTGGCCCATTTTAAGACAACCCTGGATGTCGAAATATAAAAAAAAATATTTAGCAATCAAATTGAAACTTTACCTTCAAGAAGTGCCAAATCAAGTCAGCTAGGGCATATAAGTTGGTGTAGACATGGAACTAATTTGTTAGGAATCCATGTCAACCCTTCTCTTTACTTTGTTAGTATATTGTTGTTGGACGCATATGCTTTGTAAGTCGTCCCGTAGTAATTGTTGATCCATAGTTTGTGTTATTGTTGTTGGGCACATATGCTTTATAACCGCCTGTAGTATTTGTTGATCCATAGTTTTTATTGGCCCATGGTTTTGACCCATAGTATTGGTGCCTAGATTTAGTATATAAGTGTGTGTTGAGGCCAATGAAGGCACCGTGAAGTTATTTGTATTGAGCTTGCTCAAAGGAGGTTTCCCCCTCGAAGTGGCCTGTGATCAATAAAAATATTCCTTGATCCAATATATTGTGCATTTTATCAATTAATTGTTGCAGGTTCCTCACATCTGGTATCAGAGCACTTTCTTGGTCTCGTTGGGTGAAATTTCTGCCAATTTTTTTTTCGCATCTATTGCAGGTTCGGATCTGGGAATAATCCCTATTTGTTTAACCGTGGGAAGTACTTGGGCATAAGCCCTAAAACTCATTGTTAGGAGTACTACAGGAACCCCGAAGTAGCTGGCCCATTGAGAGGACCTGCCAGCGAAAAGGGCAACGACCCCTACCTGATTGACTAGTTCCCACCCGTGAGGTAAACCAAGAGCTGTCGTTTGTGGCAAAGCGGTTATCAGTTTTACCTGAGTCGTGGAGTGAGGGGTGCTGCCCCAATATGCAAGCCGTCAGACAGCATTGGTGGTCGAGTGAATCCCCTGAACTATTAGGAAGCCGAGCATACCTGGAGTCCATATCTATTTTCAGCTACAAAATCACAGATTTCCTCTGTCCAAAACTATTGTCGGTTAGTTTCGCTCCATTGAAGATCGATCTGTTGCCGATCACTTCAGCACCGTTGAAGATCCCTCTGTTTCCGATCACTTCTGCATCGTTGCAGATCTATCCATTTCTGATCCCTTCCGCGCTGTTGCAGATCCATTCCTGAAAAAAAAATGTTTTTTCACCATATCTCCCTTGTTTTCACTCTATTTCCCTTGAAACTTTTCTGACACCCTTGTAATCCCATTCTGCATATTTCATTCCCGAGGACCCTCTCCCAAATTCCACTTCCCAAAGCCAGAAATCTCACATTTGTCTATTTTTAGGGTTTGCCATAACTTCTTCGAATTTCATCCAATCGCTTTCAAATTTTACCACAGAGTTTCTTTCCTAATTCTACTTCTTTGTCCCTCTCTGCCAATTTTTTTCATTCTTTCACCCCACTTCTAAAATCCTCCTTTTCTGACTCCATGTCCATTCCACAGTGTCGAAAAACCAGTAAAACCCAAATTACCCTTCAGATTTTTTCCCAAATCCAGATTTTCATTTACTGAAACAGTTTTTGTTTTTGTTTTTCTACCCACTCAAAAAAAAAAAACTCCTGGTTATGGTTGTTACTCGTGCAGGAGCAAAAACCATGGAGGAAGCACTTGCAGCCATCCAAGCCAAACTCTAGGATTTGGATGAAAAATTTCTCAGCCTCCATCTTGAGCATTCAACCATGAATAACAAACGACAGTCCGAGTCTTCATCAGACAATGGGTTCTCTTCTTCCAGCAATTTCC
Organism: Larix kaempferi; assembly: GCA_027924585.1. Lineage (NCBI taxonomy): Eukaryota > Viridiplantae > Streptophyta > Pinopsida > Pinales > Pinaceae > Larix > Larix kaempferi. Next base: position 7,956,869 of record BSBM01000052.1, on the reverse strand, counting down.
GTGGTCCGAAGCTTGATTTTCCTCGCTTCAATGGTACTAATCCGACTGGATGGATCTATCATGCAGAACAGTATTTCAGTCTGCATAATACTTTTGATGTCAACAAAGTTCCACTTGCATCCTTTCATTTGGAACAGGAATCTCTTCAATGGTACCGTTGGTACATTAAGGCTCATGAAGAGCCAAAATGGTTAGATTTTTGCCAACTCCTTTTGCAACGATTTGGTCCTAGTGCTTTTGATGACTTCAGAGGAGCCCTCACCAAACTTCGCCAAATTGGCACTGTGAAAGAGTATTAAACCGAATTTGAGAAACTATCCAACCACAACGAAGGATTTCCTGGTGACTTCTACCGGAGTTGTTTTATCAGTGGTCTAAAGGATGCAATCCGCTCTGAGGTCAAAATGTTCTGTCCCAACACAATGATGGAAGCCCTGGGGTTGGCTAAGTTGGCAGAAGACAAGATTGCAGCCCAACAATGCTCCAAATCCACTTTTGTTCCCTTCCAAAATATGGGTTCTCAACGACCTCCCATCTCGCCAGCTCCTCGATCAACTCCTATCAAGAATTTGTCTGAAACAGAGATGTAGGCACGTAGAGAAAAAGGGATTTGTTATAATTGTGATGAGAAATTCACTCGAGGACATAGATGTGTTCAACAAAAGCTCTATCTCTTGGACATGGATTCTCCGCCTGCCTCTGAAATTGGTGAAAAAGCTCCATATACAATGGATGCTCCGGTCGACATTCAGGAGCCGCCTATTGACCCTCCATCTCAGGACGACCAACCAGAGATCTCTCTCCCTTCTTTAGATGGAATCACCACCCCTCAAACAATGCGAGTCTGGGGTTATTTCAAGAATCTTCATCTTACAATACTCATTGATTCTGGTAGAACTCATAATTTTATTGACCCTCGGATCGCCAAACAGGCTGATTGTTTTATCCATCCTTGCTCCAACTTTGAAGTCATGGTTGCCAATGGGGCCACCTTACCTTGCAAAGGGAAGTGTCGTAATGTGCGTATCTCTATGGGAGATTATAACCTGCGCTCTGACATGTTTTCCTTGACCTTAGGTGGATGTGATGTGGTTTTGGGCGCTCAATGGATACACACACTTGGCCCCATCTTATGGGATTTTGCTAAACTTTGGATACAGTTCTCACCCAATGGATAAAAACACACATTGATAGGCTTACAACTAGGTTCTCTCAGCATCATCAGTTCACATCGCATGGAAAAACTCCTTAAGAAGAATTCACATGGTGTCATCGCTCAGATCCATTCCATTCAGATGCAACCATCATCGGTCTCCAATACTCCTTTGTATCTACAACAAATTTTGGATCGATATACAGGTGTCTTTGCTGAACCAGTGGGATTTCCACCTTCAAGGCCAAAGGACCATCGTATTCAGCTCCTTCCTGGAAGCGCTCCTCCCAACATCAGGCCCTATCGCTACCCATTTCACCAAAAAATAGAGATTGAAATGCTCATTCGGGACTTACTGAAGCAAGGTATTATTCGCCCAAGCACTAGTTCCTTTTCTTCACCAGTTCTTCTTGTCCGCAAAAAAGATGGGTCATGGCGCCTCTACATTGAATTACGAGCACTTAATCACCTCACCATCAAGGATAAGTTTCCAATTCCTGTTGTTGATGAGCTTCTTGATGAGCTTCATGGTGCTCAATTTTTCTCCAAGTTGGATCTTCGTTCTGGGTATCATCAAATTCAACTTTCATGAGGATGATATCCCTAAAACAGCTTTCCACACACATGATGGCCACTATGAGTTTTTGGTCATGTCCTTTGGCCTCACTAATGCTCCTTCCACATTCCAGGCCTTGATGAATAAAATATTCCGGCCCTACTTGTGAAAATTCATTCTGGTATTCTTTGATGATATCCTCATCTACAGTAAAACATGGGCTGAACATCTCGAGCATCTGGATCTTGTCATGCAACTTTTCTCTGACCATCATCTCCACACCAAACAGTCTAAATGTGTTTTTGGACAGAAGGAAGTTGAGTATCTCGGGCACATTATCTCAACACAAGGGGTTCGCGTGGATCTTGCCAAAATCGCTGCCAGAACAATTGGTCGCCTCCTAAGACAGTTAAGAGCCTTCATGGTTTTTTAGGGTTGATTGGCTACTACCGCAAGTTTGTCAAGGATTATGGGAAGATTGCAGCTCCATTAATTGCTCTATTGAAAAATGATGCTTTTACATGGACACATGCTACTGAGTGTGCATTTGACAAATTGAAACAAGGTATGTGTACTACACATGTTCTAGCTATGCCCTATTTTTCCAAGCCCTTCACTATTGAGAGTGATGCTTGCGGCAATGGACTTGGTGCTGTTCTCCTTCAAGATGAACACCCCATTGCGTTCACCAGCAAAGCCCTTTTAGGTAAGAATTTAAATGCCTCTACATATTAGAAGGAAATGATGGCCATTTTGCATGCAGTACAGAAGTGGTGATCCTACCTATTAGGGAATCATTTCTGCATCAAGACTGATCACCAGAGTCTGAAATATTTTCTAGAACAACGTGTATCCTCCCCAACACAACAAAAATGGGTTAGCAAACTCATGGTTTATGACTATGAGATCACTTACAAGAAGGGTAAGGACAATATTGTGGCGGATGCTCTTTCTTGTACATTTGATGACCAAGCTTCTCTTTCAGCTATTTCTATGCCTGTTCCAGATTGGTTGCAATCTGTTCAACAGGGCTATGTCAATGACTCTTCATTATCTCAAATCATCCAACGCTTGGCCAACAACCTTTCTACTGTACCGCATTAATCTTGGGATGGTGATTCCCTAAGATATAGGGGTCGTCTGGTGCTTCCCTAGAGCACAGATCTTCAACAGGCTGTCTTCTATGAACTCCATGCTTCTCCATTGGCAAGTCACTCTGCGTTCCTCAAAACGTATGAACAGGCACGACGTAACTTCTTTTGGTAGGGCATGAAAAGGAAAATTCAACAAATGGTGGCTGAATGTGATACCTGCCAACGCAATAAGGGTGAAACAACACTCCTTCCTGGATTGCTTGAACCCTTGCCCATACCTACCCGGATTTGGATAGATATTTCTATGGATTTCATTGAAGGGCTCCCTAAATATGGAGGGAAGACAATGATTTTGGTTGTGGTTGATCGCCTCTCCAAATATAGTCATTTTTGTGCTCTGAGCCATCCATATACAGCCTCCTCAGTCACTCAAATTTTCCTGGACCAAATATTTCGTCTTCATGGAACCCCTTCTTCCATTGTCTCGGATCGTGATGCGACTTTCACCAGTTATTTTTGGACAAAACTATTTCGCCACACTGGCACCAAACTTAAGATGAGTTCAGGGTATCACCCACAAATAGATGGTCAGATTGAAATTATCAATAAATGCTTGGAAACTTATCTTCGTTGCTTCACCTATGAACAACAACATTATTGGGCAAAGTGGCTCCCTCTCGCTGAATGGTGGTACAATACCTCTTACAACACTACCTCTAAAATGAATCCATATGAAGCAGTTTATGGTCAGGCACCGCCAGTTCTTCTTCCATACACCCCCAGCAGTTCTCCAGTTCAGGTAGTTCACACGGTCCTTTGAAACCACGATCACATTCTTTTCATTTTGCGAGAAAATATTCACATGGCAAGAAATCGCATAAAGCAACAAGTCGATCAACAACGTTCCGAGTGCACTTTTGAAGCAGGTGATACGGTTTTTCTTCGTCTCCAGCCTTACAAGCAATCCTCCATGAAACTAAAGGGCATCATAAGCTTGGTCCAAAGTTCTATGGGCCATATAGTATTCTTCAGAAAATTGGGTCCGTTGCTTATAAATTGGAACTTCCTCCTTCTTCCTGCATTCATCCAGTATATCATGTCTCTTGTCTGAAGAAAATTCTTGGCACCAACATCAGAGGACAAACTATTTTACCAGAACTGGATAATGAAGGATCCATCCTTTTGGAGCCGGAGGCCATCCTCAATAAGCGCACTCATCAGCTTCGCTCTCGCTCTATCGCAGAGGTCTTAATTCAATGGCACGGATTGCAACCAGAGGATGCTACATGGGAACCACTCCTTCAGATTCAGCGACAATTTCCACATCTAAAGCTTTGAGGACAAAGTTTTTTCTAAGGGGGAGGGGATGTTAGGAACCCATGTCAGCCCTTCTCTTTACTTTGTTAGTATATTGTTGTTGGACGCATATGCTTTGTAAGTCGTCCCGTAGTAATTGTTGATCCATAGTTTGTGTTATTGTTATTGGGCGCATATGCTTTGTAAACCGCCCGTAGTATTTGTTGATCCATAGTTTGTATTGGCCCATGGTTTTGACCCATAGTATTGGCGCCTAGATTTAGTATATAAGTGTGTGTTGAGGCCAATGAAGGCACCGTAATGTTATTTGTATTGAGATTGCTCAAAGGAGGTTGCCCCCTCGAAGTGGCCCATGATCAATAAAAATATTCTGTGATCCAATATATTGTGCATTTTATCAATTAATTGTTGCAAGTTCCTCACACTAAACATTATAAATTAATAATGATGCAAGGTTTTTTCTTATTGTTGTTGAAATAAGCGTTTTGGTGTAATGCTGATTTGGCACAAATGTAATATTGGTGTTACATTGACATAGAGCTTATCTTGTGAGGCTAACATTGTTGAATGAATGTTGGCGTGGTGAATGTTGTAGAAAGCAATGTAGTTTTTAGGCGTTTGTTTGGATCACCATAAAAACATCATCATAACTCAAGTGTGGAGTAATTCAGTAAGTGCACAAACTCAAACTATTTTTGTTGGAAATTCTTCCCCAAATTCAATAGGAATTTTGCTGAAAATTATAGTTCTACTTGATTGAAAATTTGATCATAGAACTTTGCTTTTAGATATTTTGACCCATTTTAAAATCATCCTAATTATCAAATATAAAAAATGAGTGGATCATAATGAAAAATTAACTTAAAAAAAAGTAGTTTCCAAAAAAATTAATTGTCCACTTATTAACTCACTTTGTCTAAAAACCATGTTTGGAATAACAATAACACAAACAAAAAAGGGCTATATGCCCCACTGCCTTGCACCTTTAACCATTGTGCTATTGGGTTCACCTTTATCCTCTTCCAATGTACTTTTGTTGAAACCTTAAAGTTGTGTTTCTATCATATGTATGGTTCATTAAAACTCAGTTACTGGAAGGATTCTTTTGGAATAGTGTAGGAGATCAACAGTTCAATTGCGATTCTTATTTCCATTGGAGGTGTTGGAAGCAATGCAACCTTGTATTCAATCATGGTATCCAATTTTACATACAGGAAGAGTTTTATAGACTACAACATTGCATTGGCTAGGCATCATGAATTCCATGGCCTATATCTAGACTGGGTGTTCCCTAAGAATAGTGACAAGTCACCGACGTGATTAATTTAGGGATTTGTATGGCTCAGTAGAGGGAAAGAGTACACTAGGAATCCATGGCTACAAGCTTGGATCATTTTATCTTGATCGTTGGGGTATATTTCTCTGAGTAGTTTTTTGGTGGGGAGATAACAAGGTATCTCATTCAATTAATGGCATGCAATTTGGATTAAATAAATGTAGTGTGATTTGATTATCATGGTCCATGGGATATCAGCCAAATTGGAGCTCATACAACTCTGTATGATCTAAGGATCCATTTGACTACCAATTATGGCACTGAGTCATGGTTGGATGCTGAGATTCCTAACTACAAAGCGGTCATGGGGATGTTCATGTATGAGAGATATTGGATTCTTAGGAACAAGAAGAAGTTGGAGATAAGAGCCCCTATTATTTCTTCAAGTCCAAGGAAAAAATTGAGCCACCAAGTAGGTTTTATGATGTTTGATGAAATTCAAGATCTTATAGTGAAGAACAACATTACTATTGTGGTTGATAATGCTATTGTATTTGCTTACTCCTATAGTGGAGATTTGTAATTTGGCTATGATAATGAGGATACTTTTAGAATTAAGACAATGTTTTCGAAGGATATAGGTTTTTTGGGGTAGTTATTTTGGGCAATAAGTTATGATCGTAAATAAAATCTCTCAAAACAAGGTATGAAAAAATTTGGTATGCTCGAGGGATGTAAGAACTATGTTGATGCATCCTCAAGAAAACTCTAAAGGTACCTTTACCTATATCACTTTATGTTCTTGTAGTGTGCAACGAGACGATAGTTGGCATCTTAATGGCATACCTAGATATAGAATGCACTTGAGTAAAATTGTTAGTAAAATTCCCACTATGATGAAGATAATAAAATATGTTTTTGAGATATGATAGTGAATTACAATGAATTTGTCTAGCTAGACAAAGATAAATCATGCCCCTTTAAGGTAGGAATTTTAGCATACAAGGTTACCAAATGAAGTTGAAGATCAACCTTGAAGATGCAGAGTGTAAGGTTTGTAAAGATTTTAAGAGGAGTTCATGGACATTAGCTTTTAAGAGGATTTCATGGACATTAGATTTTAAGAAGGTTACCAAATGAAGTAGAAGATCAACCTTGAAGATGCAAAGTGCAAGGTTTGTAAAGATTTTAAGAGGATTTCATGGAAATTTTTTGGGTTACAGGACTGCTCTAGATGGATATCAGTGGCCACCCACCTATTACATGAGCTCAAGACAATTTTTCCAGTTTGGCATTTTTTACATATTTTTGTGTCCAAAACTTATGGGGCCATTTTGAGGCCCTAAATGACGTTTATTGGTGACACCATAGTCTCAATGTGGCCTAAGGTAGGCCCGGAGGGGAGAAATGTGTACTTCCTAGCTATACCTTTTGAACGGAATACCGAGCACCCTAAACAGAGATTGTATGCAAAATTTATGCTCTTGAGAAGTTGACACCTCAACTAACCAGCTCGGGACCCGCAAACTTTTTTAATGGTTCATCTCCTAGGGTTAGGTTTTTGAGATTTAGGGTTTTTTCCCTCATGCTTATGGTAAAATACCCTTTATCCTCATTTTATAATCAGCTTGGCATGAATGAGCGTATCCGTCACATCTCTTCTTAGGGATAAAGCTACCACCATTCTAGCTGCTTTCATTTTACAATCTGTTCTATTTTCATTCATTTAATAGAATTTGAGTTTACTGTATCACCGTTTTTTTTGCAATATATCTATGCATTTTTTTATTTACATTCTCTTTCATTTCATTCACACATAAATACGAATCAGTGGTATCATAGCATTTTTCCCTTTTGTTATTTCTTCGTACATGTCCTTGACGAGATCGAGATGTAGACAATTGGGTCTTGAACTAATTGAGCTTATGAAGTACTTCCCTCGATGGCCCAAACCACCTCCCATGGTTGAGGAAAAGAGAGAACATGGAGCATGAGATCCTATCAAGCTATTGCTTGAGGAATACCTCGTGCAATAGAGGAAGCAGATGATGGAAAATTTCACCCAAATCCTTCGACGTATACCGACAACAATGGAGGGATCATCAAGAAGTCACTTCGGAGAAGCCATGCCATTCAAGGTACAAGTTAACTTTGATATTCCTTCATTTGGAGACCAGGTCGATGTTGATGCCCTAGATAAATGGTTGAGTCTGCTAGAAGGGTATTTCTCTGTCCACAATTTTTATGACAGGGAAAACATCACCTTTGCGCTCCTTAAAGTTGTCCCCCATGCCAAAAATTGGTGGGAAACTTATTGTGAGAAAATTTTTACAGAGGAGTCTAAAATGTTTGAGGTTGATCCCACTTGGGCCTCTTTCATAGATGTCATTAAGGAACAATATTACCATGTGGGAAACTATGAAGACCAATACAAAAAATGGACCATTCTGTGTCATGAGAGGGGCCAAGCGGTGCCAGAGTACACCAATAACTTTCATACCTTGCGTACAAAGATGGGTATCAAAGACTTTGAGTGGAACCTAGTTCTGAAATATCACAGTGGCGTACATCAGTACATCTAGATAGAGATGTAATTCCTGGACATCTCTTCACTGGGAGCCACTTATCAGTATTTTGTTAAAATAGAGCAGAAATTTCAACAAAAGAATAAGCGATATTTTGGGCCTACAAATTCATCGTAGTAGAAGCATGGCAAAGGAAACCTAGAGTCACAAATCAAAGGACATCACAAGGATAACCAACCTCAAGGAAACCCATCCACGAAGGGTAATGGGAAAGTTAAGAAGGACATTGGAAAGTGGTGTGAGTTCCACAAAATCCCCTGGTATAACAGTGTTGAACATCGCTCAAAGCATTTATTGGTGGCCAAGATAAAAGCTTCAAAGTCACATCCCAACTCCGATTCTAATTCAGGACAAAACATCACAGTTGCATACATGGGGAAACATATAATTGATGCAAAATCCAGTGTCATCGTTGCTACCACATATATTCATCTAGAGGAACTAGAAGGTTCAGAGGCAGATGAGCGCCTCTTCCACTCACAAATGTGGGTGAAGGGAACCTCCCTATATTTTTTTGTTGAAAGCAACAACCTAAAGAATCTGCTCTCAGCACAATTCATCTAGAGATTGGAGCTATCAACAACACCACACCTACAACCATACGCCATTGGTTGTCTAAGCCAAGGACAAGGTATATGTGTCAGCCATCAGTGTTGTATACCATATGACAACAAGCCATTCAAATATGAGGTACTATGTGATGTGGCCCCACTTGAAGTTTGTGATGTTCTTTTAGGGTATCCATATATGTGGAAGTGTCATGATGTATATAAGTCATGGCCTCGTAGTGTCATTATCACTTTGGGAGGACAACTCTATCATATACTAGAGACAATTGCACCAACCAGAGTCTCTTTGACCTCAACTAGGAAATGTAGGAAGATAATATCCCACACTAGGAAATTTTCCCTCTTCACAATTGCCTCTAAAGGTGAACATCAAATCACATATATCTCCACAACCTCTGCACAGGGTCCCTCTACTCAATAGAAATAAGAAGAATGCAAAGGAATTTTTTCCTCACCTATTCGAGTACCTCTATGGTGCAAGGCCACGCATTCAAGGTGCTCCTCTAGAAAGAAATCATCCACATTAGTTCAGAACAAGGATAATAAGGAAACCAAAATTGTTGAATGGGTCTAATGCATCCATCAACAACAATTACATCCCTCTCAGGTTGTCAAAGAAAGATAACTTTTTCAGCTCAGCAAATGCCTCACCAAGAGCTCAATTAAATGCATAGTTTGTTATACTATAAAGGACTCAACACAATGGATACCATTACTTCTTAAGGGTGGAGGAATGATCCAAATGGGTATTGGTGGCCACCCACCTTTTCCACTAGCTCAAAACAACTTTTCCAATTTGGCAGTTTTTCGGGTTGGAGGATTGCTCTAGATGGATATCAGTGGCCACCCACCTATTCCATGAGCTCAAGACAAATTTTTTAGTTTGCTAGTTTTTACGTATTTTTGTGTCCAAAAATTCAGGGGCCATTTTTCAGACGTAGCCAAAGGTAGGTCTAGATGGGTGAAATGTGTACTTCTCGGCTAGACCTTTCTAATGGGCTACCGAGCACCTTAAATGGAGATCATATGCAAACGTTATGCCCTTGAGAAGTTGACACCTCAACTAACCACCTTGGGGCCCGCAAACCTTTTTACGGTTCATCTCCTAGGATTAAGTTTTTGATATTTAGGGTTTTTCCCTCTTGCTTATGATAAAAATTCCCTTCAGCCTCCTTTTGTAATCAACTTGGCATGAATGAGTGTAGTCGTCACATCTCTTCTCAAGGATAAAGCTTCCACCATTCTAGTTGCTTTCATTTTAAAGTTTGTTCTATTTTCATCCATTTAATAGAATTTGAGTTTATTGCATTGATGTGGTTCTTGTAGTATATCCATGTATTTGGTTATGTACATGCTCTTTCATTTCATTCTCACATAAATTTGGATCAAGTAGGAATTTTAGCATAGAAGGTTACCAAATGAATAATACATCCTTTTCAGTAGTTGAACTCCTCCATCTTGCTCTCTTCCTGGACGGAGGTGTCCCCTTCCAAGGGTGGCATCTCTGCATTTAGCTTAACAATGACACATATAAGGAAGATAGGCACTAAATTTTAATTTGGAAAAAATGCCCTATTGTCTAAAAGCCTAATTATCAACTAGGAAGCAAAAAAATGACAACAATCTGTCTTGAAGCTAGCAACAAATAACGAGGGTTTCAACTTTAATGTAGGTGTTTCAGCTTCTCAATTTCATTAAAAAAGGTTTAGGTTGTATTTTTAATTCAAAATAGCAAGTAACACAGGACACATCGCAAGTCGATTACAAAGGATATGACGGTTACTTGAATAACAAGAAACAAAAAAATGGCTAAAAGGTAAGGTAAACGATAATTATTTTTTAATTTTATTTTAAAGCCCGTTAATGATAAAAATGATGAATTTAAGACCTTTCTTCCAATAAAAAGTGAACATAAATTTTCAGAAAATAAAATATAATTTATTAATACAGATTTCACCCTAACTTTCACTTATCTTTATAAAAATGAAGATATTAACACTAACTAACACAAGTTTTCGAAAAATAAAATATAATTTATAAATCCAGATTTCAACCTAACTTTCACTTATCTTTATAACAAGAGCTACGAGGTGGCAATGTCCCCGACATTGCACCTATATTGGCTTTTTTGTTTGTCAACAACCACATTCAAGCTTAAACATGGACACAAATTCAGAGTATGAAAATTGTGTTTGTATGTTGTTTATGCATTTGGACATTAACATAATACTGTATATATTGCAAAAGTGGAACACTACACATACACATAAACATTTAAGTTTCACCTGTTATATGTATTGCCACTGCTTTGAGTCTTTTAAGAAGTCCAGTGCCAGAGGTTTCATCCAATGTGCATTATGCTAAGTTTCAGGTTTTGCCGAAGTCCAAGATGACCGATGGGTTGACAAGTGGCAATAATTGAGTGGGTATCGTGTGTCATTCAGAGGTGTCAACAAGTGTGATTAGGAGAAGTCTCGGTGGAGCAAGTCTAATAGTGTATCAAATCGTATGTATTAGAGTTGCCCCACGGAGTTGTTAAGAGGAAGCGCCAAAGCGTAGTAGAGGAAATGTCGAAGAGTAAGGAAAGATACATCAGAGCTAATGCATTAGAAGTCTATAGAGAGGCCATTGAAAGGAGTGTCCATAGTGCATCAAAGTATTGGCATTAGAGGTGCCATTTCTGTGAGTGCAGTGATTATGTTTTTGAACTTTTTTTAAGGTGATGGAAATTCGAATTGCCGATAAAAATATATTGCATATACTATTGTTATTATAATATAAAAGAGTAAGTAATTTCATCTTTCAAAAAAAAAGAATGAGCGTAAGCCTTGTTACGTGTCTCACATTGTATTGTGGAAAGCTATTGATAAAGCACCTCTCAATATAATTAAAAAAAAACCTTGATCTTATATTTAAAAATAAAAATAAAAATAATCTTTCAAAATGTTTGAAATTTTTTCATTATATACATTACTTAAAAATTAAAAATAAAAATAAAAATAATCTCTCAAAATGTTTGAAATTTTTTCATTGTATACATTACTTAAAAATTTTACTAAAAGTTTTTTTATTGTGTGTTCTTTTCCTCTACTAATAAACGAACCTATCAAATTTTCATATATTTCCAAAGACTAGATTGTCCTTTTATCATTACTAGGTAACCCAAAAAAAGGTGTAGGTAAGCACAAAATCAAAATCTACCCACTAATAAAATTGCTACTTTAGGTCAATTTTTCTGCATGCATTTATTACATCATTATTCCACATTTTCTTTTGTATACATCACTTCGCTCAATTGCTTCTCGCTTCCATGTCTGGTGGCTTCATTTTCATCATGTTGTTGGTTGATATTATGTTTTTCTTTTCAATATAATCCAGTATTATGACATCCACATACATTTTTTTTTTGCAAATTCCACATATAGTATTTTGAAATCAGAATTTCCGCATGGTTTCTCAACGGATGAATGCAATTTTTCCACGTGGTTTCTAAATTTCCAGGTACTTTTCCAATTAGCGTCCACTGGATTGTACTTATATCATCCAGACCCAAAATTTCAATAGGTATAATTTCAATAAAAACTAAAATTCAAGTTGCACATCACATCTCCACGACAATAATGTATCTGGGCAACACTGGTTTGTAATGTTCCTTTCTACCTGCTCATCTCCTAGAAATGCATCTGTCCAACATGAATTCATGCCAAAGGCTAGATCAAATATTATCCAGCGCTATCAAAATAGTTCAAACCCACCCCCAAATGTTTATTTTTGTCACATTTGTTCTGTCGAATTTGTTTAACTATCTCCCTGTGGCGAACTATTACTTTTATTCGATTGGCCTACCCATCGCCACAGTTGGCATATTTGCAGTCATTTATAGAATATTATTTTGTATTATATATAGAGAGATAATTTTTTGCCAATATAGCATTCTTGAAATCTGCTAGCTATGCAACATCAACTTTTCATATGACTTTTTCATATAGCCATTGCATTCTTGAAATCTGCTAACTATACAACATCAACTTTTCATATGACTTTTTCATATAGCCATAGCATTCTTGAAATCTGCTAACTATACAACATCAACTGTTTATATGATTGTAGGACTTTTTCATATAGCCATTAATCTTTTTACCATTGATAACGGATCATTGGTTATTAATAATAAGCTGATTAGGGTTCCCGTTAATTTGCACACTCCATACTGTGAGTTCACGTTCTAGGAAATTGTTGAATCTTCATCGAATATATTGAATTCATCAAAAATATATATTTCTCCGTGATATCGGTGTAGTTTATCATATGCCATAAATATTTTAGTGTATATGTCTGAGAATGTATGAATTCAAGGAAGTTTATTTGAAAAACTAAACCAACGCGCAATCTGATAAAGAATATTTCATCAAATAGATATTGCAATTCAAGATTAATTTCATCAAATAATATTGCAATTCACGATAGGATTGGTAGGGTGATAGATTAATATAGATTGCTCTCTCCACTAGTGTGCGTTCAATATTGAGTACAGGCTGGGCCAAACAAAATTTGACACAAAAAGTTATGGCTTTAAAAAAAACAGTAACAGCTTCAACACATACCTTTTTATCCACATGTCAATTTAGTTAAATGCATATCTCTCTATATAATTGTTTCAACCAAAATCATCCAAATTTCAATGAAATTTAAAGAAAAAAACAAAGAAAATTTCTAAATTTAATATTTGCGGAGAGGAAAAGCTTAGAAGTAAAAATTATGGAATTCTCGGCCGCTGAAGAGTCCTATCCGCCTCTATTGCACATTGTAAACATGTTGTATGAAAGCATGAAACATAAGATTGAACATAGCAGCACTCTGGATGTGATGTAATTAGTAACTGCTAAGGATTTGCATATATTATAACATTACATACTCGCGTGGGAAGGGAAGAAAGAGTAATTATTATATACAGTATTAAAAATTAGCGGCAGTTTGGATGTGATGTAATAGTTAGTATCAGCTAACGATTTGCAGGTGTGCATTACAGGCCAATCTTCAACCATCAACAATAACTGATACGTCAGCCAAAGGCGAGCGAAAGAGAAGAAAAAATAAGTATTGGATACACCTTCAAACAAGTATTAAAAATTATGACCGGAGATGTAATCTCGTGAACGCCAAATGAATTTTTTTATGCCGGTAGTTATTGACCAACTATCAAATACGTTCCAGAAAGAAAAAATGTTCTACAAGCCATCAAATTCCAGACCTGGTTGCACCAGATGGACAGCTTTACCATCAAAGTATCCTGCAAAGCAGGTTACGAAGGGTACCTTTGCCATGTCAGAAACCTGTCAAATAGTAGCTCTAGGGTTAGCAATACCTAAGTCAAAAAAGAAACCGAAAGTGAAGAAAAACGCAAGGACACAAGTAATCAATGTTGAGAGGGCACAAGCAAGCCCAGTCGCCATTGTTTCATTCTTTGTGAAATTGAAGAGCGTGGTTTTACAGTTCGGGAAGCAAAGCCTGGATCCCAAAATGGACAAACAACAAACTAAAACCCTCTGAATTGAATGAAAAAAATCCTTTACAACAAAGATAAGTATCACCGTGAGCCGATAGATTGGTGTGGCACAATTGCCATCGAAGCAATGAAAATAGAACCTGCAAACAAGCAATTTAATAGGCAGTAAGGACTTGTTATAGTGTAAGCACCTCAGATTGGGTTGTTCTTTGCGAATTTCTTACCAAACATGTGCCACTTACAACCTCTTCCAAAATGTTAGTCTCAGATAGTCGCCCAGCACAGGAGGCATGCACCTGCCACGTTCCCTGCATGCACTACATCGATTGTAACAAAAGTGTTCTGCACAATGCACTGACACGCCAGATTAGTTCCAAGGTTGTCTGTACATGCACTGAACTGTCAAGTGCATCGAGATCAAATACATGGAAAAATGAAAAGTGGATGTCACAATGAAAGGTCGCACTGTAAAAATGTTAGATAGCTGAAGCCAACGCGTATGTACTATGTATTGTTAGGTATATGCGGGAACCCCACCATCACCAAAGCAGGCCTGTAGAGCCATCACGAAAACCTAAAAAAACCATTCATTTTCATTAACTAGTCTAGGGGAGGTGCAGAGGTTTCACTGATGAAAGCTGGGCACATTTAGCAGATTCATCCTTATCATTGCACGTCGCATCACAGGTCTGGCTTTGGCCCTTAGAGGAATCGCCATCGTTGAATCCACTAATGAAAGCTGGGCACATTTATCTGTGAAACATTAAATGATGACTAGGGCTTATATTTTTTTTGAGAAATTATGGCAGTCTGTCATGTCTGTCCTTTTCAGGAGAAAAATCATTTTTACGAGAAAAATCATTTTTAAAATTCCAAGTTATAAAAAAAATATTCCAATCTTTGTCTAAACTATAGGCAATGCTAAAAAATTTATAGGTTAGCATAGACTAGCCCACATTAATAAGGTTTGAATGATCTATATATGATCCCCTTCGGGAACATAAAAATTAAAGATATTTACAGTAACTAATAGAGAGAGATGAAAGCAAAATTCTTTTACATAGAAAGGGATTCATAAAAATAAAAGTAACCCTTGCGCAACCAACCCGAAAAGAACTTGCAAAAGAGATCAAACAAGTGGGTGTCCAAAGTATTTCCTCTAATAATGATTTGCAACCATAAGAATAATTGCCTATTGGTATTTTGCATCGTTTGTCACCCATGGAATATTCCCACATGTAAAGGGTTGTTGTACAAAGTGAGGTACTTTATGAAAGATAAAGATAAAGTGGCACATTAAGCGAATATGGAATCAAGTTCCTAAGCTTGCGCAAATATTACTATGTACTCTTTTATGTTATTTCCCATTCATGGGGAGTATTTATGTATAGTGTGGGTGGTGAATGTAGTCGATACAAAATAAAAGAAGTTTGCCATTCTTATTTTTAGGTAGTCCTATTGAATAAAGTGAATATGTTACAAATACTATATGGCACCTGAAGAATTGATCAGGGGTTTCTATATCGTCATTGGGGGATTTAAGTAAAAGTACACTTTCATGATTATTATAAGGATCCTGGGAACTCTTCTATAAGGGAACAAATTGGTATTATTAAAGAATATCCATGCATTTTTTTTTGAGCAGGAGAGGAATGATATTATGTTATCGGTTACACTAGGGGAGATACATGCCGTTCTTTGTGGTTTTGCTAAAGATAAGAGTCCAGGTCCAGATGGCTGAACCGTGGAACTATTTTTGGAGTTTTATGATATTATGGGTCCAGATATATTAGCTATGGTTGAAGAAACCAGATTGAAGGGTGAAGTGGCTGGGGCTCTTAATGCCACTTTTATAACACTTATTCCCAAGGTTTCAAATCCTTCATCCTTCCTGGATTTTCGACCGATTTCATTATGCAACCTTGTCTATAAGATCATCTCAAAGGTTATAGCGTGCAGGATCAAACCAATTCTCTCTCGCGGGCTTTCTATGGAACAATATGGCTTCTTGGATGACAGGCATATACTAGATGCGGTGGGGGTTACCCAGGAAGTGATGCACAATATTAAGATTAAAAATATGCAAGCCCTGATTCTTAATTCAACTCGATCTGTCCCGTGCCTATGACAATATTAACTGGTCATTTCTCCGACTAGCATTGGTGCAAATTGGCATTCCATGGGGTGCTATAAAATGGATTATGGCTTGTATCATGTTTGTTAACTATTCTATATTGATAAATGGTTGTCCTACGACCTTTATATCTTCGACGCGGGGCCTCCGACAAGGTTGTCCACTGTCACCACTGCTCTTTCTGATCGTGATAGAGGGACTCAACAGATTAATTCACAAAGCTAAAGCTGGATCGTTATTCTCCGGGATATAGGTAGCACCTCACATCAATATCACCCATCAATTTTTTGTGGATGATGTAATGTTATTCAGACTTGCTGTCACACAGAAATGGGATCATATGCGGGGTATTCTATATGATTTTTGTCACTCTTCAGGGATGATAATAAATGAGATGAAATCAAAATTATTAAAACATAACCTGGAGGGGATGGGGCTACTTGAGATTACTGCTCTCCTTCCATTTTCTGTGGCTAAATTGACTAATGGCACCACCTATCTTGGTTATTTCCTTAAACCAAATAACTATAGAATTATGGAATGGCTATGGCTACTTAAGAAGTTTGATAAACGAATATTCAATTGGCGATGGCATTGGCTTTCTAGTGGGGGCCCGACTTGTGCTAGCTAAATCTGTTTTACAGAACCTGGGTGTGTATTGGTTCTCACTTTGCAAGATTCCAAAGACTATCCTATCCCGCATTCGACAAAAAATACATTGTTTCTTATGGTCTGGGAATGTATGTCAGAAAATACATTTGGTGGACTGGCACAAACTTGCTCGGCCATATGCACAGGGGGGTTGGGCATTAAAAAATATTTTCACTTTCTCTTCTGCTTTGTTGGACAAAAGCTTGTGGCGTGTTTTATCTGTCCACTGTGTTTGGGGGAGCATTAATAAAGACAAATATTTTGGGAAGTTGACGAATGTTCAATGGATTAGGTGTGGTCGTAAATCTACTAAAGGTGTATCTATCATCTGGGTTGGCTTGTTATCATCTTTCCCGATTGTGGCTGGCTTGGTTTCCTGGTGATGGGCGAAATATATTAATTGGAGAAGATCCTATGGTTGGTGGGCCTCTGTCATACAAATTATCACCCATGTTAATTCAACACCTTCGGAGTTGGGGTTACCATAGATTGATCAAAATCGGGCCAACTTTCAATACTTGGTTGGATGCTAGTCAACTGGGATTGGTGGGTTCATTAGCAACCAAATGGAACTCTTATTTAAGGGACTTGTATTATGCCAATTTTCAGATCTCTGATGTGGATGACCGCTTACTTTGGTTTTGGAATACCAATGATGGCACTGTATATGCTAAATTGGCTTATTCGGCAATTGTATCAAATATTCCAAAAACTGGTAAGTGGTGGCATGCTGCACGCTGGAAGTGGCATATGCCCATGAAGGTCAAGATTTTTATTTGGCTACTGTTGGTAGAGAAGATTTTGCTCTGGGGTAATCTTCAGAAATGGGGTTTTGTAGGGCCCAATATCTGCTCTCACTGTTTGCAGGATGCCGAAACTTTTACTCATCTATTTGTTAATTGTCCATATACGGTGAAAGTCTGGCATTTTCTTGGTGATCCACTGCCTTCCTTTAATATTGGTCCAAATTTTACCATCGAGCACTGGTTTAAATGTGTTTTTTACACAATCAGAAGTTGGGCATGTTAGCATGTCTAGTATCATGGGAGATTTGGAAATCTCGCAACAGATTGATATTTGATAACACTGTTTCTGAAGCTAGTCGTATAACATGCCTGGTACAGTCTACTGCAAAAGACTATGATATTCCTACTCATGGAGATTCCTCTATTGTGGCCCATCATACTAGATCCTCTCAGCTCCATCAGATTGGTAATCGGGGTCGTTTTGATGGTGCTGCCCAGCCTACTCTTGGTTATTGTGGGGCTGGCGCCTTCATTGAACTGGATAATGCGATTGGATCAAGTTGTGGCTCCATGGAGGTATTGGCACCAATATGAAAGGGGAGCTCCTGGGATTATGGTTCGTCTTGTTCTTCGCTGACAAGGCCCGTATAAAATTGGAGCAGATTGCGGGAGATTCCTTGACGATTGTGAACTGGACGAATGATGTGGCGACTATCAATGCTTTGGCACTTTCTGCATGGATGGATCAGATTTTATCTCTTCTTGGTTGCTGTCCTGGGTCCTCTATTATACACATTTTCAGGGAGCATAACTCTACTGCTGACGCCCTCTCTCGTCGTGGTCTTACTGCAATGGCTGGTACGATATTCTATGAAATTTCTGAGGGTTCCCGGGCTCCTTCTTTGGGATGCTGGAACATTTTTGCGATTGAGAGTAACGTTTATTTTTGTTTTTTTCTCTCTATTTGTATATTTTCTGGATACTGTTTTGGCTGGCTGGGTTGTCTATGGTGGTGTCACCCTTTTGGTGGGTTTGGTTTTCTCTCCGTTGGGGAATGGGTATATCCCGCGAACTATATTTTCTTGGTTTGTTTGTATGGGAGACGTGTATGGTCTCGTTCTGGCTCTATCCGTCTCTTTGGTTTTATTCTGGCTGTAAGCACTTCTTACTTTTAATATAAAGTAACGAATTTTTCTTATGAAAAAAGTGAATATGTTACCAAGTATTTAGTCACTATCAAATATAGAAATCGAAAAAATAAATAAGCCTTAAGTTTTTTTTTTCCAAGAAAAAAAAGCGTAATTTTATTTCAGCAGAGGTGAACAAAATTACATTCTGTATATGCAAGTATGCATGCGGATATCCATTTAAGGACAATCAAAACTTGTAAAGCGTAGGTTCTTCATTACATCTGTCTGGTATGTTTAACATCACCATATTTAAAGGTCTAAAAGAGAAATCATAACATAATATACTGGGGGCTCCCTGAGCCTCCTATTATACCAAGAAAAAGTCTTTTAAGGAAATAGTAAGATAATTCTTCTGTAAGTCGCCACAAAACTGTTTGTCTTCTCCAAAAATTTGTATTAACAACACTGCTATTCTTGTAAAGCCAGATCATCAACAAAAGGCCGATGATAGTACTCATATTGTGTCCCTTCACAGTATTCTTTTACTTTCCACACCCCCATTGCCAGGACCCTACCAACTTTAGAAGCCTTATCCGCCTCCTTGTTATTCTCCCTATAAACATGTCTGCAAGAAAAGTGTAAGAAGGAAAGTTTTAGTTCTTGAATGTCCTGTAGAATATTTGCAATTCTAAGATCTCTGCAATGTTGTGTGCCTAGTGTCCATTTTGTGACATTCATAGAATCTCCAAATACATTTAGATATTGACAGCGAGTCTCAATAGCGAACAAGAGAAGAAGCTTGAGGCTCATGATTTCAGCATAATTATTCCCACCCTCCCCAAGACCCCATAACAGGTGATAATAATGGGTTAACGTAAGATGTAAAACCGCCCCTCCCCCACAGATGTTTTCCTGAGCTGAGCCATCGTAGAATCCCCAAGGAACCGAGTGGTCAATGTCTAGTTCAAGGATGGTTCATTGATTTGCGACTCTAATATGCTGGGGATATGCCGTTATGAAACCACATATGAGTATGGCTGAGACTGTCGGTGTACAAGGTTTATCAGTGAATATCATTCCGTTCTGCGCCAACCATATCCCCTAGGCCACCATCAAAGGAAGGGATTTGAAAGAGATGCCGATAGGATCATTACCCCACTACGACCAAGCCTGTAGCATTGAGTCCCCCTCCCAGTTAAACTGAACATTTGAGATTCTGGAACATTCTGCCCATACCTGCACCGTGTATGGGCATTGTAGAAATAAGTGAAGACAAGTTTCCTCATTTTCCTTACACAAAATACACCACCCCGGTCCGACCCTACTCTTTCGTTGTAAATAATCCCACGTAGGAATGGAATTTTCCAGAATATTCCACATGAATAATCTGTGTTTCATAGGACAATTTAACTTCCAAAGTGGTTTCCACCACCAGACTGCTTCACGTGGATTAATGTAGTAACTCAAACTGATGTACCCATTCTTTGGTGAAAACACACCATTCAGCGCTCCTTCCCATACCAAAACGTCCTCCCTGTCATGGATGAGGATTTGTGAAAGAATAAGAGCCCTGTAGTAATTCCTTAATTCATCCTGTTCCATGACTAAAAGATCCAAGGCGTTGACATCTATCCATGAGTGAGTCCATGGGTGAACCAAATCTCCAATTGCAAGCTGTGATAGATAAGTGATACCTCTATCACGGAGTGATGTAATCAATCTTACTGATAAAATATGTCTACCTTCGCTCCCAAACCAGGGGTCTTCACCAACCCGAAGAGACTGTCCATTCCCAATATTCCAAGCCAAAAGGTCACCAACTATAGAAAAAGATTTAATAACAGCTTTCCAAATAACAGAGCCACCACGGCGAGTCTTATTCGGATTCCGGACCCAATCCATAACTGTTACAGGAGCAATGTATTTCTAAATAATAACTCTTGTCCAAAGACTGTCAGTTTTTAGCATTCTCCATACCCCTTTGGCTGCCAGGGCTTTAGAGAAGAGATGGATATTTTTCAGTCCCCATCCTCCTAAAGCCTTAGGTATAGCTATTTACTGCCAACGAACCCATGGGGAAACATAGTCTCCTTTACCGCTCCAAAGAAAACGAAAACATAGTTTCCGGGCTTTCTCCAACGTCCCTTTGGGAATCCAGGATAGAGACATCCAGTAAACCGGAATGGCCTCTAGGACTGATTTCACCAAAACCAACCTTCCTGCTCTTGAGAGCCATTTGTGACTCCAAACCTTCAAACGTTTGTGGATTTTCTCAATAAGCCAGTTCCAGTCCTGTTTTGTGTATGCATTAGGTTTTAACTGAAACCCAAGGTAGCTCAATCCAGCATCAAGAAACAAGTAATTGTAAGGAAAAATCCTTCGAATAGCCACGATCTCATTATAACTAAGCAGATGAGCCGACATAGTGGATTTCCTTTCATTAATCTCCATACTAGTAGCTTGAGAAAAAAATTGGAAAATGCCCTGTAGGGTTTCAATGTCCCCAATTGAACCAGAACAGAAAATGAGAATATCATCCACAAAAAGCAGACGTGTTATAAATAAATCCGGAGCCACCTATATTCCTTGTAGGTTTCCTTCCCTACAATCTTTTTTCAGAGCCCTACTTAGTCCTTCTGCAACCAGTAGGAAAAGTAAAGGTGATAAAGGACAACCTTGACGCAAACCTCTTTCCGAACGGAAGAAGGGAGAGGCTGCCCCATTGATGAGGACCGCAAAAGAGACTGTAGTAATATAGCTCATGATCCACCTGATAAAGTCCACAACAAATCCCAGATGAGTAAGTAGTAAATGAATATACAACCAACTCACCTTGTCATATGCTTTAGACAAATCAATCTTGATAATGGCTCCTTTGATTTTCCGTGATTTCATGCTATGAATGCCCTCTTGTGCCACTCCAATTGCCTCATGAATTTGTCTTCCTTCCAGGAACCCAAATTGTTCTGCTGAAATATGCTTGGAAAAAATACCTTTTAACCACTTGGCGATAATCTTGGACACAACCTTATACACACAATTGCACAGAGAGATAGGTCTGAAATCCCCAAGAGAAGAAGAGTTATTAGTTTTAGGGATAAGGGAAATAAAGGTAGAATTGAGGGCAGCTAGAATATGCCCAGAAATTCTAGTATCTTCTACCAACATCAGGAGATCATTCCCAATAAGCTCAAATAGGGCCAGTAGAATTTCAACAGTCTAACCATCCAGTCCCAGGATTTTGTCTTTCTAAAAACTCTGCAGAACACCCTTCAATTCTTCTTCCGTAACATCTGCCATCAAAGATTGATTATACTCCTCTTCCACGAACCGAGGAAAGAGTTGAGCCATCCTAACGACTTCAACAATATTAACCTGTGCCGGTGCTTTAAATAGTGTCTGGAAATGATTCACCCCCACCCTCGCCATGCCATCAAAGGAGGTCTATGAATCCCCCATTGAGTCCTCAAGGTTCCATATGGTGTTGGACACCTTTCTTCCTTTTGCATATGCATGAAAAAAATTTGTATTCTCATCGCCTGCTGCAAGCCAAACCGCCCTGCTTTTCAAGCACCAAGTTTCCTCTTTTTCCAATAAGAGCGTGTTCCTCCTACCTTCCATTGCAACAAGGTGGGCTTTTTCCTCCAAAGTTCCCAAGCCCCTGGATCCAGATTCATAAATTGACTGCAGTTCCAGTTCAATCAACTTTAATTCTCTATCATCTCGTCTATTCTTATCATGAGCCCACGCCTTAACCGGTCCTTTAATTCTTTTGATATTTGCAGTAAACTGATGTGAGGCAGATAGAGCATCCCTAGGGTTAAAAAGGACCCAAAGAGAACCAACTAGTTCAGTGAAGGTCTCATCATTTAACCAAATTTTATTGAACTTAAATGGCCCAGCCCGTTTAGTAGGTCCATCTCGGAATTCAAGAAAAAGAGGGAAGTGATCAGAAGATCCCCCAGATCCTACCCACTGCCTCAGTAAGTAGTTCCTGTCCACAAATGAGTCAGACACCAAAAATCTATCCAATCGCTTCTCGACCCAATTTTCTCCAGTTCTGTTATTTCTCCATGTAGGCTTAAGGAGAGAAGGCTCAATATCCAACAAATTGTGTGTGACCAGCTTGTGTGTGAAGTAATCGACCAAAGGGTCAGAGCGAGCTCTGCTACCCCAAACTTCAGCTGGGCCAAGGGAGAAGTTTAAATCACCTCCGATCAAAAGGTTCCCTTCCTATAACAATGGATTTGAGAGGAGAGTATCCCAGAAAGGGACTCGATTCAAACAAGGACCATAGATATTTACCACAGTGAAAAATTCACCAAAATCAAGAGACAAGCAGGACAATCCCAAAACAAAGTCCATCCCCCACAGGTTATGACACATCACCGTTCTAATATTCCAGCTAATAGCCTGACCGCCATACCTACCATGAGCAGCCAAGTTAGCAAAAGACCAGCCACCAAACCAACTTTCTAACATCGACTTAATCACCTCACCAACACCCAAAGTTTCTTGAAGTAGAATGATATCCGGGTGTTCAAGAGATACCACTCTACGCAGTGCTGATCTTTTATGGGGACCAGCTAGACCCCGACAATTGAAAGACATAATTTTCATTAACGCCCCCTTTTCTGGGCACGCACCGCTCTAAGCGCCCGGTCAATAGTTACCTGTTTACCTTCGAGCAGATCCATCTTAGCCTTGGATTGAGCCTTTGATAGATGAGACTTCCTGCCTCTGCCTTTACCCGGTTTACAAACCCCAGCACCCAGCCCCCCAAGGGAAATCTTAGTAAGGGATCGTAAAAAATAGCCAGAGTCCGAGGAGTTAGTTGGGGAAGAAGAAGAAGGAGCTTCCTCAGGGGTAGGATCAGGTTCAGGGGGTAGATCAATAAGCATCACACCATGATTCAGAGAGGTTTGAAGAGATGACGGGGGTTCAGGAACAATGCATGTGATGTCAACCATCTCCAAAGGGGGAGAGATATTCAAATTTTTTAAAGCCTCCAGCCAGTCTGGATTTTCCATAGAGAAGTTTTTAAAAATAAAATGAAAGGAAAGGGGATTTAAGGAAGAAGGAATACCCGCAGCTGAAGTCCCGGAGGCCGAGAAGGTAGCTGGTTGAGATAACCCTATAGGTGCTGAAATAAGAGCCGGTCTTTCCATTCCAGTTGCAACCTTGTTCGGTTCCAGATGTGATCCTCCAGCCACTTCCGCAATAGTAGTGGGATTCAAAGGAGCAGGACCAGTAGGGGTAGGAGAATCCAAGGCCCGGGAATGTACATGCTCTGCTACCATCTCTAGAACCACCTTGTTGGTGGGCTCTGATGATGGAAATCCAACAAGAGGAGGAGCCTCCATAGCATTTTTAGATTTGTGACTACCCCCATTTCTCTGCCGTAAGGGTAATTTACAATCAACAACTGGATGACCATAAGCATGGCAGCGACGACATCTAAAGGGAACATTTTCATAGTCAAGTTTCTGAACATATGCATAGGGCCCCCAACTGAGAGTGACATCCGGTGCCAGCCCATCCCTGATATTTAAATTGACCAATATGCAAGCAATCTTCCTTTGACGAGTTTGCAGGAAACTATAATCACCATCCAGATAAGTGCCAATCAAGTTCCCAATGCCTTTGAAATGCCGCTCCGACCAGTAATGAAGAGGTAGCCCAGGTAGCCGTACCCAAATAGGAACTAAATCCAGACGTTCACGACTTGCATCAAACATCGGATGCCAAGGTTTAATCATAACCGGACAATGGTCCCAACTCCAGTTGGAATTAAGAACCCACTTTGCATGGTCTTCATTTTGGAAGTTGAAAGCAAACCAGTTTCGATTTAATTCCACTACCTCAGGGGTATAACCCAGCTCTGCAACCCAATGCTCAGCCACCCAGGCCTCAATAGTATGAAGAGAGAAGGATCTACCCATAGCCTTACCTACTAAGGTGATATTGGTCATCTTGACCAATTGATGCCACTCTATGTCTTCCCCAAGGGCGTAGTTGTATTTAGTCCTGCTCAACTTCAGCCAACGTTTCCTGCCACGCTTCGCAGGTTGGGATGCATCATCCGATGTATGCCCTTCCCAATCTTCAGAACTGGTACCAAAACCCACACAAGGGCTAGCAAAACCACGTTCTTCATGAATCTCCAATAAACCCAAGCTCGGATCTTCCCTCGGCTCTTCAACGTTCATACCAGGGAGTGAGTCCGCAGAGGGGGCGAGTAAACTGCCAGTTCCATGGAAACCACCGAAAGTAGAACAAGTGCCCTTGTCAACCGCCGTCGACCCTTCAATGGCCTGTAGCACCTGCTCAGAAGACCAGAGTGGTGTCACAGTATTCTTCAGGGGAAGAACCGATGGTAAACGAGGCGATGCGACATTATTTGACAAAGTGCCAGGGGATAATGCAAGAAAACTCGATGGTGAAAACCCCGAGTCCAAACGAGTCTCACCCGCTGTTAAACCACCCAGCCCACACCTAGTATTGTATGCCACTTCTTGCCACCAGACGCCAGATGGCTGGGTCCAAATAGGCAATTCATCCGACAGGTCAAAAGAGTAATCCACTTGATCCTAATAGTTTGCCATGGCAGGTAAAACGGGAACACAGTAAAAACAAATAAGCCTTAAGCTGAATATGCAAATTGAGAAATTAAATGTGAAATCATAATTATATAAAATAAATTTATAAAATTTGTCATATCAATAAGTAATTTTTCTCATAAAAACATTACAATAAAAATATATAGAACCGGTTACATCAAAATTAAAACATCACATGAGAAGTGACAACTACGTTTTTTTAGTAAATAAAGTCAATAATGGCATGTGAAAGTTACCACATGGTTTGTCAAGGATACGGTGGCCCATTGGTGGGGTTAGATGGATTTCATTTCATCTACCCGGGTTCAATTCCGTTGAGACATCTTCTGGCTTGGATTACTGGCTGACGGTTTGCTCGACCTACCATCCACGATATGTGAGGAAGTTTGTTGATATTTCCCGTGCGTTGTTAGCTTTCCTTGATTCCTTCGGAATATGAGGAAGGTAAATTTTCCGTTGAAAAAAAAAAGGTTACCACATGGCACTTTTAGAAAATTCTACATTAAATGTTTATGATTTTATTTTCTGTGTTTAAAATATAAAGTCACGCTCTTAGGGTTTTATGTCCCATCGATAACCTCCTTGACCCATCAAAAAAATTAAAAAATTGAAATTTAAAAATTTTGAAATTAATTTTTAATTAAAAAAAATCAATTTAATAAATTATACTTTGGAAACATTGATAACTTTACAAAAATTTAAAACATAAAAATGAATTAATGCAAAATGGCAAAGCGTACTCCTTGGTTTGACCGGGACTAATAAATGGGTAAGAAAGATGAAGATTATATTGAAAACAATACTAAAATTACTTGAATATGTGAAAAGAGATGTGAGCTTTGAAACGTGTAAGAGAAAATATTTTATAAATAAGGCATTATCAACTTTATTGAAAATTACTCTTGTTTGACAAAGAACCATTAATTTGACATCATCCAAATCAGTAAGGATAAACTTAGTTTCCTTCATGTTTTAATTTTTAAAGAGTAAAAAATAACTATGAAAATGTTAAACACTATTGAAAGCAGATGTCTAAAGATTAAATGATTTTGATTTTTCTAATCGTTAGTGATGGACTCTAACGATTTAATCTTTGGCTATATCAAGATTTTTCATTGTTCAAAATCCTTTTTTTATTACAGAAATGGATTCACCCTCAAATATGATAGAATAATTGACCCATCTATGCCTTAGTGTAAACATATTTTATGTTTCCTTAGTATTAGACCATGGTTAGTTATGTTCCTAGGTGTTTAGACTAGGTTATTTGGCCTCTAGTGCATACTTGGCCCACATCTTTTGAAGTTTATCCACAATAGCACCCTCATTTGCTTTAGTTCCTACTTTTACTAAGCTTTTATGAGATAAGGTGTCCTTGCTTTATTCCTGCTTTATCCAACTTTTCTAAGTTAAAGCCATCTTTGTTATGCTTTTCACTTGGATTAGGATTAAGCAAGTGTGCTAGGATGCTTTTGGCAAGTCTGCATGCTTTTGCCTCAACCCATTACTGCTTTTTCTCCTTAAAAGCCTCCAACTTGTTTCCTTTTGGTCACTCATGGCCTACCTAAGCTTAGTTAGCCAATTTGTGACCTCTTGTTATGATTTGGAGTGTGATGTTGCCTAGATGGGGGGATATTTTGCTATTCTAATCCTACCACATGTGAGCATTTCGAATTGCCTCCAAGGCATTTGAATTTCTCCTCAAAGATGTATTATATATTGTACACTTATTACCAATTAATAAGATGATGAGAGTTTATCAAATTGAGTTCTTTCTTTTATGTGTTTCTGCTCATTCTTCTTCTCAATTCTATGTAAATCTCTGTTGTATTTCTTAGTGAAGATTACATTGTGCTTAGATCCTTAGCTGTGGAATTTCTTGCATGGCATCAAGGCCATAGAATTCTGACATGGTATCATAGTTTAGGGAGCCTAGGGAGCACAACTGCTTGTTGTAGCGCACCAGAAGCAATGGAGTTACCACATAAATCCTAGGGAAATTGCCTTGAGTCCTTTGGCTTTCCATTGGGGTCTGCCCAAGTGTGAAGCACTCCTGAATGTGCCTATTGCCCATAACATAGCTCAGTATAATCAATTAATCTTCCATACATATCTTCAGAGTGTTTATTTGCAAGTATTGAAGAAATTGTAGCAGAAATTTCAACACATGTTTGAATGGTGAAAGTCTCCTTGAAGTGGATCCTTCTCCAGTTGTAGTAGAAGTTTATGAGAATTATGATTTCTCCTATTCATATGTAGCTAATCCAAGAGAATACATTTGAACCTCAGTTGTTGAAGAAGAACTCTCTCTCCATCCATTCAATGTTCTCTTATCATACTTCAGATATTGAGGATCCTTTGCTAGTCATTGGTGTGCAAGAAGGTGATCTAATGGTTATTTGGAAGTCTAGTATGCAATGTGAGGTTGTTAGTTGTGCTCTCACTTCCACTATCTATGATCCTACCAGTTCCTACATGGTTGCTAGCACAATTCCTAAAGAAGTTGGAGACACCTCATGTTCTCCTATCATTCTTCAGATTGTGAGTATGATAAGCTTGTTGTGGCCGATCATTCACACCCTAAGCCTTCTCAAGAAGTTGAAGAGTAATTCAATTCCTGTCTTTCATATGAGTATTTTGGTTCAAATTTTGGTGTGGTATTGGATTTTTTGAAGGATAGATATAATTATGGAGATTATGCATTCTCCCTCCTTGGTCTCTTGCTTCCTATCCACTGCTACATGATGACAAGCACATTTCCTCCTGAAGATGGAGAATCTCAATTCTCATTTGGACCTAATATCAGGAAGTTCAAGTCTCATGAGCACCTGGATTTGCTCTACTATCAGTGGATCTCAATTGTTCTACATGGCCTCATTATCCATCATGCAACTATTTATGTTCCTGATTTAGTAGAGCAACACATTCCACTTCTTCCTAAGAAGAATACTCCTCCAGACATCATTACCAAGTTCACACCTGCTTGGAGTTTGGAGAGATTGCTATGGTATATTTCAATGTCCATTTTTTAGGGGGGTTTTCTTCCCAAGTGGTTTTCTCTCTTTCCTCACCTACATGAACTAATAATTTTTTGTAAAGGGTGACCATATCCTTTGTTTTTGGGCCCTAATTTTGCTATATTACACTCACATAAGTCAGGCTTAAGGTGGGGTGTTATAATAATTGACCCATCTATGCCTTAGTGTAAACATTATTTTATGTTTCAAAAGTGTTAGACCATGGTTAGTTATGTTCCTAGGTGTTTAAACTAGGATATTTGGCCTCTAGTGCATACTTGGTCCACATCTTTTGATGTTTATCCACAATAGCGCCCTCATTTGATTTAGTTCATACTTTTACTGAGCTTTTATGAGCTAAGGCACCCTTCTTGATTTATTCTTGTTTTATCCATCTTTTCTGAGTTAAAGCCAACTTTGTTATGATTTTCACTTGGATTAGGATTAAGCAAGTGCGCTAGGATGATTTTGGCAAGTTTGCGTGCTTTTGCCTCAACCCCTTCATGCGTTTTCTCCTGAAAAGCCTCAAACTTGCTTCCTTTTGTTCACTCATGGTCTAACTAAGCTTAGTTAGCCAATTCGTTGCCTCTTGCTATGATTTGGAGTGTGGTGTTGCCTAGATGGTGGGGATTTTGATCTTCCAAGCCTGCCAATGTGAACATTTCAAATTGCCTCCAGGGCATTCGAATTTATCCTCAAGGATGTATTATATATTGTACGCTTATTACCAATTAATAAGATTATGAGATTTTATCAAATTGAGTTCTTTCTTTTATGTGTTTTTGCTCATTCTTCTTCTCAATTCTTTATCAATCTTTGTTGTAATTCTTAGTGAATATTACATTGTGCTTAGATTCTTAGCTGTGGAATTTCTTGCATGGAATCAAGGCCTTAGAATTCTGACAGAATATCCTCGTTTCACCTGAACTGTGCAATCTCAACAACTTATATTTGCGATTCCAACGACTCCTATTACATTTCGGGTGAAAAAGGTCAGAAAACGGGCCCAAAAAGTGGTCTAAATAGTCGCTTCTTTAGACTACTCAGAATTAAACAAGGTGTTTGCAAGTAAAACAGGTAGTTAAAAACAAACAAAATGTAAAAAAATTGGGAAAAGTTTCACAACATCTTTATTTTTTCTTAAAATTTTACGTGTTTTCACAACCAACCTCTCCAATTTAAAAAAAATAAAATAAATTCAATCTATATAAAAAATAGTTAGTTTTCAAATCATTAATTTAACTATATGCTAGATAAACATTAAATATTTCTAAACATGTCATAAAATGAATCAAATAATAAATATATTTGAAAAATAAGCTTTTAAAATGTTGAAAAGTTCCAACATTTGGCCATAATGAAAAACTGATGCATTTTGATCAAACAAAGGCACAAAACATTATCCATATCAAATATGAAAAACAATACATTCAAATTGATGAAGAATAGGAAGAGTCTTCTTCTACTAATTCTTCTTCATTTAGCCTTGGATGCAGGTGCAAATCTCGAAGCCTCAAACCTGCAGTTATGAGGCCTTCAATATGCATGACACATGTCCTGCCGATATATCCAGGTGGAAGCGATTGGATCAAGGAATGTGGCTCTTGGCATAGTCCACATGAGGTGAAAGATAACATGACAATGATGGAGGAGTTGTAGAGGAGAGTAGAGGATGATGGTTCTTTTCTCCACATGTGCTTTTTCTCTAGCAATGAAATGAAAACTTGGGAATATTTAATGCCAAACCCCTAATCCACATATTTCTGCAACTTGTTCTATAGCTTCCACAACTTAATCCATAGCTTCAACAACCTATTATTCAGTTTCTGCAACTCTCTGCAACTTCCGTAGCTTCCACAACTTCTTGTGTAGCTTCTAGAACCTCATGTTCTTCAGTTTCTGCAACTTGTTCCGCAACTTCCACAACTTTTTCATCTATCCACAACTTGTTCTGTAGCTTTCCACAACTTACGTAACTTGTTCCGCAACTTCCACAACTTGTTCTTTAGTTTCCACAACTTGTCCACAACATTTGTAACTTTTGTAGCTTCTGCAACAACCACAAATTCCGTAGCTTTTTGCAACTTGTTCATGTTTGTTGTCAATTTTGTCATCATAGAACTATACAACTAGTACCTGGTTTCCTTCTCTGAGGGTATGTCTGAATATTTTTCTTCGGTCAAGTTTGTTATCTTTGTTAATGTTGAACAACTGTGGTGTATCCTGGTTTCCCTCTTGGGCATACACATGGTCTTTGCTTGCTTTATAGGCCATGAAACTTATGGTTGGTCTGTCTCTTTGTTATGGTTTAACCTAGC
The DNA here is from genome assembly GCA_027924585.1 of Larix kaempferi. Taxonomy (NCBI): domain Eukaryota; kingdom Viridiplantae; phylum Streptophyta; class Pinopsida; order Pinales; family Pinaceae; genus Larix; species Larix kaempferi. The sequence continues at coordinate 7,926,197 of BSBM01000052.1, read as the reverse complement.
CCACTGTAAGTATATTAACCATGGCAAATTTTGTACATACTATTTTGCTTTATTAGTAGAAATAGCCTGCTCTTAATTACAAAAAAAAATCTTCTTCATTTAGGAAAATTTTCTCTAACAAAAAATTTATTGGCTCTCTAGCTTCATTATTGTTGTAGTTTCCTATAGAGAGTTTTTCTTGAAGTAGTGCTTGAGTAGTTTTATAAATTCAAAAACCTTTTTTTTAATTCAAGGTGATGTGCTAATACAACGATATTATCCATTGTGAGATTATTAGTCTATGATTGTTTTGTTCTCCACCCTTTGTTGGAGCAATCCAATACTTCTAATTTATGAATACCACAAAAATGATCACTTGATGTAGTATGAAACTAATGCACTGTGATGTGTGTAATTTTTCATCATGGAAAGATAAATCCAAAAATTTAGCAATCCAAAATGGATGACCAATCTCATCGTTACTTAAAAGAAATACAATCATAACACCAACACAAAGCTCATCCACATTTCCATTTTACAATTCATGTAGACTTCCACATTGCTCTTTTGTATGTCTTGAACCTAGATACATTTCCCTTTGTTGAGTTTCAATGGTAGGAAATTTTTTATCAAGTTCTATTATATATATGTCCTTTCATTGGACAATTTGATGAATACCACCTAAAATTGGGCATGATTTAGTCAAAATTATCCTCTGAAATGTAATTTTTTCTTCATCGTAAAACTTCTCCCATTCAACTATATCACTTGCCTCAAATTAATTATAACAATTTCTTATTGAATCATGGATTTCTTTAATACATGATAAATAAGCAGTATCCCAATGCACCTTTCTTGCAATATTAATATCATTGTTTGTAGTTAGGAATGCAAGCTTTGCACAATAAATTGTACAATCAAGAACATGGGTCAGGAATTGTAGACCTGTAGATGGATCCCATTAAGGTGAGTCACAATATTTCTCCCCCAAAGAAGAGTATTTATTTCAACTTTTTTGAATTCAATAAGTGGTGTTGAAAGGTATGATCCAATTTCACTTTCCAATACAATGATCATGTTCCGTGTAACCCATTACATACCGTCTAAAATGTATGGTTGAGTTTTTTTTCCATGAAAAAAATTATTTCTATTCGAGAATAACCAAAAATAAAAATATTAGGTGCTCATGGCATGATAACAAATAGTTCATCAAAGTTGATCAAGATACATATAAACATTGTTCTAAATTGACCCAAACATTCATACAACTGATCCATACCTTCAAACGATAAACCTTCCAGACATAGAAATAGGATTGACATGATACAATCTATATCAAAAACCAAATTTATAAATTCACTTAATATGAATTCTCTAAAGTCCACTAGATGGCCATCTTGTAATTCTTCCAAAGTACACTTGTTTTCAATCAAGAGTAGAACTTCCTCAAAGAGGAGGTCTACATTTTTGTTATCTCTCTGAAAACATGAGTGTAACTAATTAATTGGAATTGACTTGAAATATTCTTCAACTTCAAAGCAAGGGGAAGAAGAGTATTATTTTGAATTTGTAGAGTATCCTTCATCCAGTTGATTACAAAAGAAGGGTCCCTCGATACATGTAGATGGACAATGCCTCTTGTAGTGACCTCCTTTTACTTTGGAACTTGACTATTATACTATGCTATTATCTTAGGGCATTCAATTATGAATGGCCCAGTTTTGTGTGGAAACGCCTTGGCATTAGAACTTGAAAACTAGTGCATTTATGAATATATTGAATGCTTAAAGTTATTGTTTATGAATGAGATGAAGGAAGATAATGAGATTTTTACGTTTCCATGAAATTAATAAAATGATGGTTGATAAATGTCATCATGCTTATGCATTATGTATCATGAGATTGTGACGAGTTGTCAATTTTAACAGGAAAATACAGGTGCATTGACGCAAGGTTGCGTCGATACTGCACAGACTCTGGATTGAGTAAGGTATCCACAAAAGGTGATGTTAACATGGTACAATTTGATATATTATATTTTATGCTTAGAATGATTTGATACAGGCAGTGTCTTCACGTGCAGGCGCAGAATCATGATTTCTAATCGGTCCACATAAAGTTAATGGGATTGAATGGGGAAGAGATGCCAGTAAGGCTAGCGATTTATTCCATGCCACTGGTTGAAAAGTGAGAGAGGATTTTTTCCACAAAATTCATGTTTCTATGAGGGTAGGTCATGGGATCGGTCACTCACGACGATATATTGGAGGGAGCACAATAAGGACACAACCTTATTCCCCAGGAACCATGAGTCTCTTAGCAGGTTCGACCAAACTGAGTTAACGTGGTCTTAGCCATCGCACCAATCCCCATCATAGAAAAAAAAGGGATATTTGAAGGGCATGCGCGAAGTAAGTCATGGCACCCTTGATATGCCTGTTGAAACGCAACACCTTGATAAAATAAAAATACAAGGGGGTAAAATGTCTATTTTAAAAATCCTAATGAAGTGGGTTTAAATAATTATGACCAAATAGGAAAAAAGCATAAATTATAAATTGTAAATGGAATTAACTTATGCATAAAGAAAAAGGATTGAATTATTAAATTAAGACTTAGTGAACTCCAAGCACACACTCGCAAACATTTGGAGAAATCAAAGGAAACATCTAAGAGAGAATCAAGAAAGTGGGTGAGGATAAATCTTTATTAAATAAATGGAAAAATAGGAATTAGTGAGCAAATGATAGATGGGTGGGTGAATAATAAAAAATAAATAATTACATAATTCCTAATTAGGCATGTGAGAGACACATGGAAAATTTCTCAAGGATATAAAGAGAGGAGGAGAACATGAAGCTCACACACCTCATTTTCCCTATCGTTGGATGGCATAGATGATGCCAATTGTATTCAATGTCTACTGAGAGTTTGGTTCGTCATTGTGCGAACGGAGTTGGGAACTCTATAGTGAAATCTACACACTCTAACTACACTAGTGTAATTCTTCTCATTAAGCCCCATTGTGGCTCGGGGGTCCCTAGGGAAGAAGAGTACCCTTCCAGAATTGGTAGGGTGGTATGCAGTGGACATGCAGCAATTGGAAATTGAGGGGTGGATTCGCAAGGGAACTTTTACACCCAACACCAATAAAAAACGCAAGATTGAGGTGAGTCGATGTTGTGAATTTTAAATCTCTAAGTTTCAAATTATAACTTGATGTTTACGCTAAAAATTGAAAAATCCATTTATGTATGTTCGTAGTTTTTAAAGTTCATGCATTGCACTATGAGGGTCCCATACATTTGGTATTAGAACAAAGTTCAAACGCTAGAGGCTTAAGGGATCATTAATTTCTTAAATTTAAAAAAAAAATCTGTATTGTCCATTGTATTTCTCAATGAAATTTGGTAAAATTAGGAATACTTAATATCATAAATATTGTTATCTTTTAAGGACTGCTTGTGAGTCTTATTAAACCATTGAACATGTAAATAGATATGATAATATGCTTACATGTGTTTTTCCACATGCATAGGAAGTTGAAAATTATATAGTAATTATCGCAAAACGGTTATCCAATATTTGTAAAATAAAATGCTCAGAAATTGTAGAGGTAGCGATCAATCCCTCTTGATAATTGTTTTCGAAGCATAATTTAATCTAGACTCGGTAAACCCTGTATTGAGTTAGTGAAGGAATTAACACTAAAAAACATTCAATATATTTTAACGTGTTTGATTCAAGTCTCTTAAAGAACTCGAGTTGGATTCGATTCAGAGTTAGTGTGAAGGCATTAACACTAAGAAACATTCAATCTGTTTTTAACTGAGTTATATTCGATTCTCTTAATCACCTATGAGTTAAGTGAAGGCATTGAGAGTTTAACCCATTTCCCGTTCATCCCTCGAGTTAACTAGACAGAGTGACACTTTAACTTGTTTAAATTGTCCATGACTGGAAAACATGAAAATACAATTTTTTGTTTTCAGAGATGCAATTAAAAGCATACAAATAATTATGAAAATTGATAAGAAAATAAATAGAACTTGTTAAACAAATTAACATAAATTTTGTGAACTATCAAAAATAATTCACAACCTGTAAAAACCATAAACCATTAATGAACACAATATTCTCATAATGCCCATATTAAACCTACATACTCCTGAATGCTAAAGTCTCATTGAAAGACAAAGAAACTTCATAATTTCAATTATCTAGAGCTTCAAAGATTCCAAGTCTTGTCTCCACAATTTCAAATTCCGATTCACTTGCTGAATCGAAATCATTCTTATTGGCCTTATTAATGTAATGAATGGGTCGTTGAAAGGGAATTGAAGCAGAAGGCACCAAGAAATGGCTGCTTGAAGCGCTGTTGTCGGTTCTATTCGCAGGAATAACAACGGTTCTCTGTACTTGTTTTCAATATTATTAACTAGCACAGTTACATAATTTATAGTTTGTGAATATCGATAGGTCAAAAGTTAAGTGCCATGAACAAGTTATCTGTTACTTGTTCTCTATACTTAGTTGTAATCACATGTTGTTGTATATATGCCTTGTCTACCTGTTACCTTTAATTATCAATCTAGATAGTACACTTATTCCATACTCTTTTAATCTAAGAAAAATATAGATAATAATCTACCACAAATTCTAAGATATAAACACCTATCAATGTAATTTTAATGCTTAAAATTTTATTATCCAAAAATTGAAAGAATTATCAAAATCTTCCTTCACAACATAAAATAAAAGGCTTAACCTGACACGACAATCCTCACTTGCTCTGCTCACCTTTGCTACCACCAAATGTGTGCTTCACAACCTCCATGATGCTTTGCGTAACACCCATCGCTTTCTCCCCATCTTGAATTCACATTTGCTTAACTCCATTAATTTTAATGAATTCAAAAAATAATCTGTTCAAACACATTATAAAACCTAATAATACGATTTTTTGTTTAATTATAAAATTATCGCCAACCTGTTGGAAGAAAGAGGTAGCCTTGTTCCTTCTTATGTTGGGCTGTACCCATGGTGGACTGACCCATCCCTTGGTTACTTCAGTCCATAGTAGCATAATTCGGTCTTATTGGCATTTCATGTATGGAAATTCAGAACAAATTTGAATTCGTGGTGTAATACGAATACGGATCCTTATTAGTAAAAAAATAAATTTTGAAAACCAATTTAAAAATAAAACAAATTTTAATTATTTTAACATTAAAAAACAAAAATATCATTCATTTTCATACTTTCTTATTAAAATAATTATCAATAACTAATTGCGATCTCTCACACTCTCCATATCCCAGGTTGAGATTTTATATTTTTGTTTTTTAATTATATGTTTAATTTTAATATATAAATTAAGTTTTGAAAACCAATTTAAAAAAAAATTCAAACTTCAATTATTTAAACACTATAAAACAGAAATACCATTCAATTTCATACTTTCTAATTAAAATAATTATTAATAAATAGTTTCCAGTATATTTGTGAATATTTGATTAAAAGTATTATATGTAAGCATCCTACTTCCATATTTTGTTCATACTAATTTTCGTATTCGAATTATGTTACTATACTTGAGTCCAATGAAAATCTTTGTCCTAAGACACATCCTTCATTTGACAATGATAGTGGAGGGAAGCAGACAATGAGCAGTGACATAATTGATCATGGGAGGGAAGCAGACAATGATGGCCGTCAATGGTAACAGCAACATGGGCAGGGATACCAACTTCCAAGTGGGCGGCATCCACGACGACCCACCGTGGTTGCGAGGGGGTGCCCTACAAGGGCTACGAGGACGCCATCTAGGCCGTGGAGTCCCACAAAGCATATCAGTCCATATCGCCAGTGGAGCGAACCCTGGACGGCAACACCGTTTGAAACTATGACCTATTGCTTCACCATAGCCTCCATATCGTGGAGGATATTTGGCTCTTCCTCAATTATTGCTTGCTGGTGGCGCCTAGTGTTCCGAAGGAACAAGTGCACTGCGTGATGAGCCATCCCATGGTGTTGGTGCACTGCTACCATGATGTCAAAAAGATGGGGCTCGACATGGTACTCGAGAGGCCTTTGTTGAAACTATTGGCACGGTGGAGTTTGTGCATTCTCGTGGCCTTAGGGACACCACTGCCATCGTTAGCATCCTGTTAGACCCATGAAAGAACGAATGTCTGTCACATTCTTCGGCGTAGACCAATTTACTATCACTTCAATCTTTTCGGTGTCCACTGAGATTCCCTCGGTTGAAATGACATGATCCAAATACTGAATCCTCCTGTTGAAATGACCCAAATACTGAATCCTCCTTTGATAAAACTCACATTTGTTGAGCTTGGCATACAACTTATGCTCCTAGATCACCTGCAATACCATTCTAATATGTTCTATATTCTCTTTCTCATTCCTAAAATAGATGAGGATGTCATCTAGGAATACGAAGATGAACTTATCCAAGTACTTGTTGAACACACTTTTCATGAGGCACATGAAAGTAGCCGATGCATTGGTTAAACCAAATGGCACAAAATTGAACTCATAATTGCCATACTGCATTCTGAAAGTTGTCTTATGGATATCTTCCTCCTTGATTTTGACATGATGGTACCTTAACCTTAAGTCAATGTTGTAAAATACTCTACATCCCTTGATCTGATGAAAGAGATAATCTATTCTGGGCAATGGATACTTGCTCTTGACCGTGACCTTGTTGAGTTGTCTGTAGTCGATATGCATTCGCAAAGTTCTATCCTTCTTCTTAACGAACAACACTAGCGAGCCCCATGGGGATACACCCAGTCTAATATACTTCTTGACCATTAATTCTTGTAGTTGCATTTTCAACTCGACCAACTCTAGGTTGCTCATTCTGTAAGGGGATTTAGACATTGTGGTTGTACCTAGCACCAAATTGATAGTAAAATCAATATCTCTTTTGGGTAGTAGTCCTAGAACTTCTTTTGGAAATACAACCTTATATTCTTGCAACATTGGGAAATATTCAAGTGCTATACCTCTACCCTCTACGGATCCTGATGCATGAAATGCATATACCTAACAATTATTTTTGAAGTGCCTTCCCAATTGCAGCATTGAAACTTGCCTTATGGAAATATTTTTCAGCACACTTTTCACTGGATAAGGCTTGCCTTCATCATCAAAGCATTCAAGAAACTTATTATAATAGTCAAGCTTGGAGTGGTGCTTTTCCAGCCAGTCCATGCTAATAAGAACATCATATGATCCTAGTGTTAGGATGTTCAGATTTGTTGCGCTAGACAGACCGTCCAACGTTAACAAACATCATTCTACAACTTCACTTACTTTCCTTTTCGTCCATGTGGCTAACTGAACTAGCCACGACTTTCCATGCTTACTTTTCTTAAGCGAGCAAACTTCAACCATCCTAGTATGAATATAACTATGACTGGATCATGGGTCTATTAAAATATAAACAAACTGCGCGACAATATTACCTCCAACTTCAACTATTGTGGTTTGATGGTTTGCTTGATGATCATCCAGCAACTTCAACTATTATGTAGATTCTAGGGGTTGACATGGCCATATCCTCTACAGTCACGGCTCCTTCAATGTTATGTATGCTTCGTAGCTACTCCTTCCTATGAGGGAAATAGTATAGCTTACGATTCTCTCCACATCCACAACATTACATTGGCTCTTTGGGCCTTCCTGTCGCTGGCATAGCGCATGGGAATTAGCCTTGCACTGGATGCTCCTAGCGAACATTCCTTGGCTAATTCCTACATGGTATAGATTTGAACTCTTTGTTCCTTGGATCAAACCTTCCCTTGAGCTTCCTTCTTCCAGGTTGATGTTCAGTAATTCTTCCCTTGCTTTGCTCATAGCAATGCATAGCCTTCCGAATAGCATCATCCAAGGTCTTGGGATCCACTAATTCAATCATCTCTCTATAATTCTATAGATGCCCACTTAAGAACCTTTGAATCTTTACCTTCTCATTTCAGAGATAATCTACATACTGGAGTAACTCTAGAAACTTTCCCACATACTCCTCCATGGACAATTGTCCCAGTTTCAGATCATGGAACTCCTTTCTCTTATTATCATAGTATCTCTCAGAAATATACTTCTACTTGAAATACCTTTCAAACATCTTCCATTCAATCTTCCTTTCTTTGAGGGCCTTCACTTGTCGGAGATTTTCCCACCAGATTGAAGCTCGACCATTTAGAATAAAAAATGGCAATCCTAACTTTCTCATTTCCCAAGAACTCACGGATTCTGATGTATTTATTCATTCCAAGAAGCCATGCTTCAACATCCTACCCCAACTTACTTTCTCCGTCGAATGTAGGCGGCTTTACCTTCTTTAATTCTCCAAATGAACTCTCTTTATAAGGCTTCATTCTCTTAGATCTTCCGGATGAATGCGTTGAATTGTCTGATGAGATTTCTAATCTACTCAATTTGTTTCTTGAGGTGCTTGATGGAGACACTTATGCGTGTAGTTCTTTCTTGGTATCACGATCTTCCTCTAGATTGAATGCTCGCACTCTTCTCATCCTTACTTCCATTGTTTTAATTCTATCCCATATTATCTTTCTGTTGGAGGTCCGTTAACTCTGCAATATGGCAACGTTGATCTGATGTTGCTCCTCTAGTGCCTTAGTCAAGGCTTTCATTGAATCCTCTTACAGTTTCATCCATATCAAGAGGTGTGATTTGCGCCCTCTTTCCATTAGATTATATTTCTATGTTACCACCTCACACATCTTCCTCCATAACATATTTTTCATGATCATAGGGATCTTGCACATATTCCATTATGAGCATTCAACTAGTTAAATTTATGATTCTTCTAGCCATTGTCTTCTCTCCTTTCCTATATTGGTCTCATTGCTGCTACTAGGGCTATGAAAAAAAGGAAAGTTTATTAGATAACACATTAATAATCCTCAATATTTTCTCTAATATTATCGCGCTAGGTCCTTTATTGCACTCAGAGGCCGAGTGTCGAAAACATTGCTCCGATACCACTCTGTCACGTCCTCAACAGCCTTAGTGGCCTATCGTGACCACGACGGATTTTTTTCTTCATTTCTACTTATGATACCAAGACATTACTGTCTAACAAATAGTTATTTTACTGCGCAATAGCCTATGCCACATAATCTCAATACACTAAGCATGGCAATGAGCACAAAACACTTTAACCCATATGCTATACTACACAAACTATCTTAACCTCGTGCACTTTTGTGCTTATCGATTCCTTTATTGCACAACTACACTACACATGTGAAATTAGACTGCCACCCAACCCACTATGTGATTGCCTTTAACTATTGCACGACTACCACTGCACAGGTCAACCACCCTATGGAAACTTAGCTCGCAATGTCGATTCACTGGCTCCTTGCATAGTTAGCTCTATATGCATAGATATAATTCTCACATAAATTGTACGTTTAGATGCAAGCATTTATAAGGCACATCATCGCATATCCATCAAATAGACATTCGGAATCAAACTACTGCTAGCTAAGAAACTCATAATTTGTAATAATTGTATACATCATGACTCAGTTAGCTTAGGTTCCATAATACCTGCCCCACACAACACCAAGAAGGTACACCTTCACCACTTAACAATCCCTTAGGTGTCACCTTCCTTCATGTGTTATACCAGTGTGTGCATAGAAAGACTACCCAAACCTTGATATTTTGGTGGGAGGTCATAGCCTTCACTAGTCTCCTTAGCCAGTTCTACACTCTACACCACTTTGGTACTCTACCAACAATCGACCTCGTGCAGACCTGGTTATCTTGGGGTCCACAATACCCACCCACAAAACACCACACAGGTACTATTCCAGTGTGTGCATAGAAATACAACCCAAACCCCACTATTCCATCGGGTGGTTGTGCAATCGCTATTGGATTCCAATCAACTCGATGCTCAACACTCTATTCACTTCTCAGGTATTATGACAATTCAAGTAGGAAAAATAGCCAGATCTAGTTTACCTCCAGAACCAAAGACACCTTACATGTAATTAGATAGCTTGGGGTCCACATTACCCCCCCCACACACAACACCAAGAACGTACCCCTTCACCGCTCAATGGTCCCTCAAGTGTCACCTTCCTCTAGGTGTTATACTAGTGTGTGCGTAGAAATATCACCCAAACCTTGGATCATCTACCTACAGGATCTGTTTTCCCCGGGCTTACAAACATCGGCTACGCACAAGCAAAGGCTCTAGGGAATCACTCTGGTCGATCTCCAATAGGCCACTCTACTACAACAGGGTTAAAAGGTGGCTATACTCAGGCTGACATCAACAACAATGAACCATACTTTCAAGTGCCGGACTGAGGATAGACAACTTCCCCACTCTGCTAAAACTTACTAAGCACTTCCAGGAACCGACTCTATCACCTATAGAAGTTATGCTCTCCAATTTACTCTTCAACTCGCAATAATGACCATGAATCCAGAGCTTAGATCCACTCTCTTCTCTCTCACTATTCCGGTTAGGATTCCTCTCAAACAAGGGTCGACTCCTCCTCCACGAGTGAGATTGATAAATTGGTCAATGGATAATATTATGACTTGCACTCAAGACATGGAAAGATAGATACACCCTTGAGAGATCGAGTTACTTTCCCATGTAATTGATTAACTAACTGTCTGACAGGATGACTGATAGACTTACTATGCCAACCCCTAACTGACACGTAATTTAAGGATGAATTCAATTCGACCAGTTTCTTACCCAATAAGCAACTCCCATTCCTAGTTCCGAAGGGTGATAAACACCTAATTGCCACTAATCTATCACAAGGAAACTCGAGCCCACACCTTCCTTCTCCCAAAACAATAATTGTCTCAACTACCTTCCTCTGGGAAGCATTAAATGATTGGGTTGCATGATTCAACTTGAAATTTGATGGCTCATCAGTCCTCTCTTGGACACTTGGATCTCATCTATTGGCTTCATGGATTCACTACATCCCTTCCTAACCTTAGGATAACCATGACTCTTTCTCTTGTTTCCTTGCATAGTCAGTTGTGAATTTATTTATTATTATCATGCACATGTACATCCTATTTACAATACCAATGTGCTTGAATAGCGCATGGTTCTCTAACTGCATTACTTTCTAATATACACATATATATTCAGGATGTCCATGGTAGGGCCTTTTCCTTGATCTCCTCACCATGTTCCATCAATTACATCAACGATATTACATTTTTCATAGTTTATGTTAAGGGCCAAAACTATGGACATTACAAGTACTGTCACTTTGTTAGAGGCCTCCTAAATATTCTATAATGTGCTCCAATATTATTGTCATTGTTCAAACTTAAAATGCAAGGAACAAAACAAATCCATAACAAAATATTTTATGAAGTATTCCATATATTCATCTTTTAGTTCAAACCTAATTTAGATATATTAGTGGGAGTAGTCTCCTTTTTCTCTACATGTTTCAATAGTTTCTTCTTGATCAACATACTTTGGATTTTATATTTTCAAATGGAGTAATTTTTTCCATATCGTTTGTTCTAGAAAATCATTTTTTGAAGACAATGTTATCTCCATCCAAATTCACAAATTTTCCATGTTGTTATAGCTACAACTTTAATATCAAAATAACCAAGATATGATCTCAACAATAGTAGCTTCTCGGATTGAACATGAGTTGATCTTAGTCAATATCTACCCAAGAATGAAAATGGCACTAATACCATGTTGGAAGTTTTGGTTGGCCATATTTTAGGTTCTAGTGCAACAAAATCTCAAGGGGAAATGACTATTAATAATTACAAAATTTTAGGGGAAATGAATATAATGCATTATCCACTTTGATAAATACGTCCATGTTGTTACTAGCTCTAAGACAAATTTTATTCAATGTTCACAAAAAATATAATGGTAGTCCTAGTTTGTTGAGAAGTTAAAAATACTAAAGTAAAGCCAAATTTCACCTCATGTATATGTGTCTAGGGTTTTCCCTAGTCATTGTCAGAGACTCTATTCCATCTTGACCCATGAACAAGAATCCTACATAACCATTGTCCTTGGGACACATTCCTAGGTAGGCTAGTGGCTTTCCTTTGATATATCACCATGAATAAACTAGATCTAGATATAATTTTATCTTGTGAAGAGTAGAGCTTCAATATATTATTGCAAAAAGAACTCAAGTTTTTGAAGAAATATTCATAGATTCCAAAGATAAAATCCCATCTCATCTTCAAGAAGCAAGGCCTTTATTTTATCAAAAAGTGCATTGATTTACAAGTTCATGGGTTAGTGTTTGGGTCATAGGGTCATAGAGATATTACCAGAATAATATTGGCATCCTTTGATGAAAAGATCCTTAAATTTATTCCTTGGTGGATTAGTATACATCGCCTTTCTCTTCCAACTCAAGGAAGACACGAATTTAATATTCCAAAGTGGTCCTAATTTTTGGGGCCTAAAGAGGTAGTATTTGAATTCATTAACAATTGATTTTAAAATGGAAGAGGATATCCTAAGGGCATTTCCAATCTAGGCCAACCTCCTACGTCTTCCATTGGTCTTCTAGGATGGTCCAAATTCTCATCTCATTAGCAACAACATAGGGAAATTTATGGATATAGTAGTCCAAAAAACTTTCCCATTCTCGTATGTGAGATTTGTATAAAAGTGGATCATTCAAAATGGGATAAGAAATACATTTTAATCTTGATGATTGGTGTCAAATTTAAGATTTGGACTACAAACAATTTCCCTTCAAGTGGAACATATAACACCACTTTGGTAGAAATTGCAAAAAGGGAGCTTCCCTACCTACGTCCCCCTCCTATTTTGTTTGGTATCCCTTGAAAAAACCAATGCATATTGTCAAAAGGAAAATAAACGAAAGCCAACATCATCACAACTCAAGTCTAAATCTTGTTAGGAGATGAATTAAATATCTAGATCTCCAATATCTTCATGTAGAGTTATTGACTAGGCACACATGTTGCTCATATGCAAGGGGTGTGCAAGGGGGGAGGGGTTAGAAGGGTGGGCTACAAGCCCCCCCCCACCCTCCATGGGTGTGGGGGTGGGGCTCTGCTTTCTGGGGGTTTGAGGGTAGAGCCCCCAAGGAAAAAAATTCTAGACCCTTTAGTGTATTTAGGTTCCTTCTAGAACCCTCATAGGTATTGTATAAAAGGGGAGTGACCCCCCAACATTGTAACATATGAGAGATAAAAGAAGTCATTGCAATATTTTTGTCAAGTAATAATAAAATATTGAAGCTTCCACTGCTCCGTGGTTTTAGTTGCGTATAGCAGGGTTTCCACATAAATCTCATGTTCTATTGTTATTGCTATTTGCTTCTATTTTCATATATTTTACTAACAAATATCCCTCTCCACCTTCATCTAGAACCTAATGTACTTGGGTTGATTTTATTTTTCCACATATTATAAGCACTACACACAAGGTTTCTTAGCCTAATTAACCATCTATGAAGCTAGATTTAACCTCTAGCAACAACATACTCTAGAATGGTACATAATAATGCATCTCCTTGTAGTATATGAGATACTCAAGAAGATGAGAATAATCTAGAAAGTAATAATGTAGTACAAACTTAGAGTGAAAGAAGTTGAAAGGAGCTTTCCAATGACAAGTTTTTCCCTATAGTAGACTAATGGATAGGTTATTAGTCTACTTAATCCCTCAACCACCAAAACAATAGACACCGAGAAAGGGGGCAATGTTGTGTAGCACCTTTGGAAGGTTTGAATAAACAAGTGGCAGCCCCATTGATAAGAACAACATAGGAAAGCACGAGAAGTCTCAATAACCATAATTAACCTGTTGTTGGCCTTTAAAAGATTCAATTTAATGATAAAATAATAAAATGTCTCTCTTGATGGAATAAAAGTTTATTTTGTTGCACGAACTACATAAAAAATTATGTAACAAATTGCAACTTGATTGTTGTTATTCAACACTAATTTTAAATTTTGGATGGGAAGGGACAACCAAATAGGTATCTATCATATATTGATTCAGATAGTGATGCTAGTTCTAAAGAAAAATTAAAAGGGGAAATGTCAAGTAATATGTCAAGAACTACTACAGGTGGTAATGTCAGAATAAAATTTAAAAAACGTATGGATTTCTTTCTTCTTAAAGGAGGGGAGTTCTCTTAATATAATGAGACCAATGAAGACAGGGAGGTTCCATTGAGATACACACATAATGTAAAAAAATAGGAACCAAACCCACTTCCTGAGGTGGACACCAATTTTTGTATCGATGGAGGAACATATTGAATTGCTCCATCTAGTTTACAGGGGTTGGGGGTAGTTTCTATGGATGGTGTAAACATTCCATACAACAGTGTAGTTGATTTGATGGAGTATGTTTTCCCAATCTATGATTATAGGGTTTGGTTATGGATATCCCAATATCTATTGAGTATGCACAGACATGGAGTTTCTACAAACTATATCCAAATGAAAGAAAGCAATCAACATAAAGGATATTCTATATATATTAACGGAATGTTGAAAGCTTCAGGAAACGTTATCATGTTTAAAAATAGTTCAGGTCCTAGACTCCACAAACAAGCCACCCAATTGTAGTTTTTAGGAGCGTGATGGAAATATAGTTGTGGATTGTGTAATAAAACCAATATTTGCAAGGAAGGATTTGTTGATCAATTAGAATTTGAATAAAATTAATAAATCGGGTAAATGTGATTTACCGCTTATATTCATTATTTACTAAAGAACGTTGAATTTTATCATTTGCAATAGTTTTACCTTGAGCATTTTTTATTTAATTAACATAACCTCATTCTATATATTGCAGATTAAAAACTCTCTTTCATGTATCGAAAGATATTTGCAAATATTTTCTCTTTGCACATTAGAACAACAATAAAGAAATTTGTAGAACCATCACGAATGAATTCCCACCAGAATGCTATTGTGTAGGTTGTTTTCTTTATGATATTTATGTCGATTCAACACATATTCTCTCCATTGAAATCAACCATGGATAAAGGGAACACAAAAATCTATGATTGAAAACATGATCTTGAATGAACCTTGCACGAGTACATTCATCATTGTCAAATCTATCAATTCCACCAATAGAGTTCTTACTAGCCTCATTGACACCTACTTTCCTATCAACTACAACTACAACTAGAAGAGCATGATTGAAAAATAAATATTTTTGTCTAATCAAATTATTATTTTTCCATGGCATCATTTCAATGCCACTACTCAACCAAAATATAAATTCCTTATTCAACCATAGTTATGATAAATGCAAAAAATATCATGGGTGAACCTATGAGGAAGATGAATATATATGTTTTAATGATGATGATTAGAAATGTAATAATGGTACTTCATATGCAAATAATAAAGTACACTTTTTAGTTGTTTTGTGTATGAACTGGGGTGAACCTAGAGGAAGATGAATATATATGTTTTAATGATGATGATTAGAAATGTAATAATGGCACTTCATATGCAAATAATAAAGTACACTTTTTAGTTGTTTTGTGCATGAATGTGTGTTAAAATTTATATCAAATATGAATGTTTATGTTTTTTTTTAATTCTATTCCTGAACATGATTAATTTATTTCCAAAATTTATTTCAAAACAAGATTGGTTGAAATGTAATGTCCCGTTATAATCATATTAACTAGAAATTCCAACACTTGCATCAATGTCTTCCCATGGTATTCTACGCAACTCTTTTTAAAATGATATTTTGATCTATGGTATTCCAGGCAATTATGTTTAACAATTTACTATTATCATTTATTAGATATTGTGTTTGAATATGATTTGTATCGATTTTATCTTATGTATGCATCTTTTATCTAATTAACATACCATTGTTTGTGTTACAAGTTGATCGAGGGAAAGGTATTGATCATGATTAGTTGATCTAATATACCATTTATATGTTAATTACGATCAACATTTATTAATGTTCTAATCCAATGTTCAGTGTTGTCTATTAATAATATATGTTTTGGTTCTTTGAAGGTTTCCACATTGTTGCATCATGATCGTGATGATCATGACTCCTTTGATGATTCCAACCCCTTTAATGCTATTAGAAGAAAATATTAATGACTGGGATGATGACATTAGGAATTTGATTGTGGGTGATGCCACTCCACAAAGTAATGAAAGAATATTTCTCTTTCTTTCAAAAATCGGTTAGTTCAACGGATGTAATTTTGAACTTGGATTCGTTCCACTACTTTAATGAATACAACATGTTGTTTTTTATAAATTAAAGTACTTGAAATTAAGATGTATTTTTATAGGAATTATTGAGGATGAATACCTCTGGAATTGGGAGTAGTGTACTTGCATCTACTGCTATGGAATCTACTCCTATTGCGCCTGCTTTTACTCCTAGTGTTGTTAGTGCCCTTGTTTTTGGGCCCAATGTTGGTGCCAGCTTTGCTGCTATGGCACCTAGTACTACCCCCTCATTTTCTCTTGTTCCAACTCCTTCATTAGATATTGGTGTGACTCCCAAGTTGTCGGGAATAATCATTAAGAGCACTGGGGAGTTATCCATTTCTTTATACATGGACAATGAATTGGTCCCACTGAAGGGATTAAAAATCCATGGTAATTACGAATCCATCAAAATATTTTCATCTTATACAACGAATAATATTTTTATGTTGAGATTATCAATCTAATCATAATATATGATTGCAATGTTAGGGAATAACTTGTTCTATCAGCATTTGCATGGAAAGGAATTTTTTCTTTTCACACCAACAATTCAGAAGTTATAAATACCAATCCAAAATCTTGAAAAAATAGTTGATGAAACAAGTGATCACTATGTTTGGTAGTGTTACAACAAAATTTGAACCCAAAATCCGACGAAATTGACTGTGTCACCAGATTTCACCTTTAAAATTACGAATTTTGATCAATTTTTTTTAATTGATACCTGGCATTGTCGAATATCTAATGCCTGTCGATTCTCCGACGACACTCGTCGCATATCCGACGAGTGTCGTCACATATGCAACCTATAGATTATAATGGTAACTATGATAATATCGTCGGAGATCCGACGAAATTTAAATTTTAGAAACTATAAATTATGGAAACATTCTAACATGTTGGCTATACAAGCGATGGTTTGCAGAAATTATATTCTTCGCATGGACTGTTTTCCCTACAAGAATACACAATTATTTCAATTGTTTTTGTGATTAAAAATATTGAAGTGTGGAGCTTGATTTTTTAAGATCGATAATCTTCATTCAAGCTCTTTATGAGAAAATGTCAAATAATAATATTCTTGATCCAGACGAACAAAATCGACAATTGATAGCTAGATTGTGGGAAGGACTAGAAAGAAAGGGTGATGGGAAATGTTATTGTCCATGTAGTCAATGCAGGGGATTTAAAAGGAGAAGAATAAATATCACAACAACCATAAAAAATTATAGGGAACATGGACACGCTGAGGGGGGACATGAATATCGTCTATTTGTAAGTTTTGCATTATATATGTTTTTATATTGATTGTTTTTGTAAATGTATGTATTATTTTAATATTTCTTATATTAAATAATATCTATTGATGTTTTCATGTAATTATAAAGGAAAGACCTCCTACGGCATATCGCCCGAAGGACGTGCTTTCAGAACAAGTACCGGAGGAACATGGAGCTATGAATAATGGAGAACAAGTCAATGATCATATTGAAGAAGATGATCATATTGATAACATAGTTGATAACATAGTTGAAGATGATGGTACAAATACATTGATCCATGATACATTTAATGTTAGAATGGATGATGATGATGATGATCATGAAAATGATGACTTTGATGATGTTCATGATTTACCTCTTCTTGAGAAGGCATACGAACCCCTTTATGAGGGCTCCAACACAAATCTTCTCTCTGCTATATTGTTGATAATGAACTTGAAGATTATGAATGGTCTTTCAAACACATCAGTCACACGAATGTTAAGGTATGTAATATATTCCATCACATATATATGATCGCGCTAAAGGTTATCACCGTTTGTCTAATAATTTTATTGTTAATTTATAAGTAAAATTAATACGGATGAAATGTGTTTCATTAATATTATTTATATCTTATATTAACTACTTTTTTTTTATTTTAATGTATCATAGCTTGATAGCTGAATTTTTGTTACCACCGTCAAATATTTTACCTCGCACATATCGATATTTATCTTCCATCGTGAAAGTAATTGGAATGCAGTATGAAGCAATTGATGCATGCCCCGATGACCATGTTATATATTATAATCAGCATGAATTTGAAACAAAATATTTGGAATGTCATATTAGTAGATATCGAACAGGTCAAGTAACAAAAAAGGTGCCTCGCAAGGTTCTTCGTTATATTCCCATTATTCCACGTTTGCAACGACTGTTCAGGTGCAAAAACATAACGCAATTTATGGATTACCATGCACGTAACAGAAGTCAAGATGACATTATTAGAATGCCTGCAAATGGGTCTGCATTTAGAGATATGGAGGAAAAATGGCCTCACTTTAAAGAAGAACGTCGTAATCTTAGGATTTCTTTGGCAGCAGATGGTGTCAATCCATTTGCAGAGATGAGATCCATTTACTCGGTGTGGCCTATTTTTGTTATCAACAATATCATTCCTCTATGGTTGTCAATAAAGAGGGATCACATAATGTTGGCAATGATTATTCCAGGTATGTGTCTACAATTTTTTTTTAAAATGTAGTGGCATCTCATTTGTCGTATTTTGTTGCATAATGTCATATATATTTTTTTTTATTTTTCTCTTGTGTATGGTTTATATATATAAATGGTTGTAATAATTATATATTTTATATGTTCAAATCAATCAGGTAAGTACCAAGTTAAAGATATGAATGTATATATCGAACCTCTTATTGACGAGCTACTAAAGTTATGGAATGACATCACTATGTATGACGTATCTAGACCAATATGAAAAATACAATTTCAATTCCATGCAATGCTTGTATGAACAATACATGATGCCCTAGGGTTAACACATTTTTGCGGTTTGTAATTATAAGTTCTACTTTAATTGCATTTATTTTTATGAACTAGTTAATATATTATGCACGCATGTTTTTTAAATAATCCATTCATTTTATATATAATTATAATTGACATAGATAATCCATCTCTTTATGTAGGCCTTCAGACAAAGGGAAAATGTGCATGTCCAGTTTGTGGTCCTAAGATCAAATCTCTCATTCAAAAAGTTTAGGAAAGGAGGTGTTTGATGAGTATAGGCACTTCCTCTCTAAGAATCATAGGTATCGAACTACCAAAAAACATATGTTCAATGGGAAGCAAGAGACTGCATTAAAACCGCAGAGAATGACACCTCACCTATGGAAGTTTCAATATAATAGAAATCGTCAAGGTACGTATGAATCATCGTATATGAAATGTTATGATTTTTTTTTATTGTGTGTTGTTTACTGTAATTGACATTGATTTCTGTAATTTATTTATAAACTATGATTCATGATGGCCATCGTGATCATAAAGGCATTAATGAGATTCCACAAGGAATGAAAAATTATCCTAAACAATTCAATAAGTTTCCGTACTATGAGCACCTACAAATTGCTCATATGTTTGATACAATGCATATCGGAAAGAATGTGACTGAAACATTATGGAAAATATTGGATGGAAGGGGTGAGAAAGAAAGTTTTGTCAAAATTTGCAATGACATTCAAGAAGCCAACCATGCAATGAAAGACATCATTCAATTTCATAGCAATGGAGACCAAATTAATATAAACTCACTTCCATGGATGTTAACAGAGCAGCAAAGTAATGTTGTAAAAGAAGTCATGGGAAAAATTAAATTTTCCACCGGATTTTGTTCGAACATGAAGAATATCATAACAAATAAAGGTGCGGGGGTGAAAACGCATGATTGGCATATATTCATGAAGGTAATTATTATGGTATGCATATAATTGCTATATTTTCTTATTCTAGTGCATATTGTTGGTATTTTTTTCTACTTTTTGTAAAAAAAATGAAAGAATTTGTATATTGTTACAGTATGTTCTACCTCTATCTCTCCAGGACAACTTCGACAATAATGTCAAACAAGTTATATATAATCTTGGGAAATACATGAGGTAAGTAGCGATTTTTTGCATGCGCTTAGTGTTTGTTTAATTCATTGTAGAACTTATATTTGATTTTTGTGCACTAATTCATGTTATGTAATATAATGTTTTTTTTTGTTAAATCTCGTGATTGGTTTGCATCACTTGTAGATGGTTGTCATCTAAATAAATCCATAAAGAAGATATAAAGTATTGGAGGAGAGAAATTTCTCGTCTCATGTTTGAAATGTAGAAGCATCTACCTTCGGCATGTTTCAATGCACAAGAACACTACATCATACACCAAGTTGAGGAGACTGAATTGTGTGGACCTGTACACTCGAGGTCCATGTGGATGGTTGAGAGGCACTTGAAATTTTTTAAGGGTTTGGTTAGACAACGAGCACGCCCTGAGGGTTCTATGGTGGAGGGATATATGGTATACCAAAACATGATGTATATTAGTGAATATCTTCCTAAATTAGCGTCAAAGCTCAATTTAGGTCGCATTTGTGATCCAGACTCCAATAACAATTTCGAAGGGGAGTACCTGAAGGGGAAAGGTAGACCGAGGAAGGTGAAAAATAATTATTATCTAGTGGATATTAATTAATATAATACATTTGAATGTTGATTTTTATTTATATATCATACTTATTCTATTTTTAATATTCAATATGCATCAATTAAAAGTGTATACTTTGTTAAGTGAATATACATTTGTATTGAATTTTGATTTTATTTTCATCAAACAGTTGGTCGAGAGTGGGATGCACTTCATTTATACATCACAAACAATTTTGATTGGATGAAGGTATGGATTGAACGATGTGAACAACCTGGTCATGGAATATCATGGGAAGGTGTGGCTTCATTATTTAAAGGAGCTCATCGCAATGGAGATACCAATATTACACAAAGGGAAATCGATTTAGCATATGGTTTAAAAGATAAGCATGCAATCATATTAATCAGCCATACTATTTTCTTTTTTTGCAAATATATTGATGTACACATTGATTTTTTCCCTGCAGGGCATAAACATGCACTTAATCATCAATGGATCATGATGTAATCTTTACGTGTATGAATTGTTGTAGGTAAAACACCATAAGGCTATGTGGTGCAATCAATGGCTGTAAATATCGCATCAAAAAGTTGGATGAAATGAAGAAAACATTAGATTGTGGGATATCTGTAGTCTTTGAGGTGACCAATGTTTCCTCTAGAAGTGACAAACATCCAGAACTCTCATAAAATCGATACTATGGGTATTTGGAAGATATTGTTCAGTGTGAGTTTAACTCCTTCAAAGTAGTTCTGTTCGTCGTCAAATGGTATAGGTTACGATTGAATCAACGTGATCCCGATAAAACTATTATTGAACATGATAATGGATTTACCACGGTTAATACAAGATTGTTTGATCCAAGAACGAAGCCCTATGTTCTTCCAAGCCAATGTGAACAGGTATTTTACTCTAAGGTTCCAGGTAGATGGGGTTGGTAATTTGTTGTGAGACACGATCCAAGGGGAAGGTCGATAAAGTATAACGTAGAGGAAGGTAATGAAGAGGGTCTCGAAGAAGAAGATGATGTTGAAGATGATCATGTTCCAGAGGAAGATGTCGAAGAATTAGTTGAATCGGGTGATGTAGAAGACAATGTCCATGAAGATGATATCAACGATGACATGATGATCGTAACTGACATCGATGACGATGATGATATGGCCAATCCTTACAATGTTGAATCTGGATCGGATGATACAGATGATGACTTGGATGAAGAAGATGATGAAGTCCATTGAAGTGTATGAGGTATGCCTTAATATATCTACTCTATATATTTTGATTTAATATTGCGATAGAATTATTGAATTTTATTGGTACGTATAAATTAACTGTTTCTTAATGTTTTTTCCATTTTCTGGCATGTTGACATATGTTATAATTAGAGACATTGCTTCTTAAGTATGACAAAAAAACACAATAAATTCTTTTTTTGTACATAGATTTTGTCGGGTTATGGGGGATTGAGAGTGACGTGAGGGGGGGGGTCAGATGAGCTTCCACCTTCACGTGGTTGGCCCTGTTTAGTATAGAATATTAAATTATTCTTGAAACAAAGAGAATCTCAGTAAGGCAATGCACAATTATCATGCTAACCCAAATGGAGTGCTTGATCATGTACTGTATGGGGCTAACGTTGAAATTTTTTAAATTTGTGCTTGCTTGGATTGAAATTTGGCATGGTTAGACTAGATGCATGAATTGACGGTGTGGGAGGGTTTCCCGACTCAAACATGACTGACACTAACAATTCGAGCATAAAAAACCATACCTATAGATTAATTAATGTGCTACACGGGGCCAACGTTGATTTTTTTTAAATTTGTGCTTGCTTGGACTGAAATTTTGTATGGTTAGACTAGATGCATGCATTGACGATGTGGGAGGGTTTTCAGACTCAAACATGACTGACACTAACAATTTGAGCATAAAAAACCATACCTATAGATTAATTAATGTGCTACACGGGGCCAACGTTGAATTTTTTTAAATTTGTGCATGCTTGGACTGAAATTTGGCATGGTTAGACTAGACGCATGCATTGACAATGTGGGAGGGTTTCCAGACTCAAACATTACTAACACTAACAATTCGAGCATAAAAACCTCACCTATATATTAACTAATGTGCTACACGAGGCCAATGTTGAAATGTTTTAAATTTGTGCTTGCTTGGACTGAAATTTGGCATGGTTAGACTAGACGCATGCATTGACAGTGTGGGAGGGTTTCTAGACTCAAACATGACTGACACTAACTATTTGAGCATCAAAAACCATATTACCTATAGATTAATTAATGTGCTACGTCACAGGGCCAACACTGAAATTTTTTAAATTTGTGCTTGCTTGGACTGAAATTTGGCATGGTTAGTCTAGACGCATGCATTGACTGTGTGGGAGGGTTTACAGACTCAAACATGTCTGACACAAATAATTTGACAATCAAAAACCATATTACATATAGATTAATTAATGTGCTACGTCACGGGGCCAATGTTGAAATTTTTTAAATTTGTGCTTGCTTGGACTGAAATTTGGCATGGTTCGTCTAGACACATGCATTGACGGTGTGGGAGGGTTTCCAGACTCAAACATGACTGACACTAACAATTCAAGCATCAAAAACCATACCTATAGACTAATTAATGTGCTACACGGGGCCAACATTGAAATTTTTTAAATTTGTGCTTGCTTGGACTGAAATTTGGCATGGTTAAACTAGACGCATGCATTGACTGTGTGGGAGGGTTTCCATACTCAAACATGATTGACACAAACAATTCGACAATCAAAAACCATATTAACTATATATTAATTAATGTGCTACGTCACGGGGCCAACGTTGATTTTTTTAAAATTTGTGCTTGCTTGGACTGAAATTTGGCATGGTTAATATAGACGCATGCATTGACTGTGTGGGAGGGTTTCCAGACTCAAACATGACTGGTGATTACAGACTAATAGATTAGTTAAATAATATATTTAAACATAAAAAACAAATTAAAAAGTAATGAGTAAAATCACAATATGGATATAAGAGTTGAAATATCAGATCTTGCTAGGCAACAATTTGGTGTATGGGACCCTCTTTTGTGGGACAAGGAACCTCTTTGGAATTGATCCTATTGTTGATTGTCACATGCGATTCTTGAGTCACTCATAGTTAGAATTATATCAAAGTAAAAAAAGAGTTAGGAAAGAAAAAATTTACTCATATAATGCAACTTGATTTGATCACTACATGATTTTTCCGTTTTAAGTAAATTGTGGTAAAAGATATCTTCATGTATGCCTTGAACTTATACATTTTTATAGTAGAAAGATTGACTGCCACCTTTTCAAGTGTTTTTGCTTTATTTCCATTTCTTTAAAATGGATTTGGGAAAGCACTTTAAATCCAATTTTATAATATATATATATATATATATATATATATATATATATATATATATGATAAAAGAGCTATTTTAACATAAATTTCAATGTATTAGGAAAAAGCTCAAATAATTGCTAAAAGTAAATTTGTTATTATATTTTTATTTAGTAAATTTAATTATTAAATGATAAAAGCTTAAAAGAATATTTTTGAGTAAAATATACACCTATATATGATTTTATAGAGAACTAAAGGTATCACTACTTAATAAGTGAAAGTGACTTCATATTATTTTCCACGAATGTTGTAATCCAATGTCTTATTATTTTCTCTTTTTGAAAAATTCACATAGAGAAGCACACTTTTGGGAAATAAAATAACTTTTCATTATTTGATACATATACCATGAAATGACCTCAATATTATGAATAGACAGTGGGATCATGATTTGTGATTCGCAACACATAAATGTTTTTATTTTAGAACAAAATTGGGAAATAACTAAACTTTGTCCCATTGAGAAGTGTATAAAATTGTTTTGCTTTACCTAATTATTAGTAAAAATAGTAAATTCCAAAGGATAAAAAATGGGTTAGATTTGGCCTACTGGTAACATGTTCTATAATTTGTATTGGTTAAATGGTTCTATATGATTTAATTTATATTTTCTTGCTTGGGCATTATGAACAACATTGCTTGTTAAAAAACATTCTCAAATGATTTCAAAAATATTTCCAATTTGTTCGTTTAGGTTTAATGTATATTATTACATCCTATTTTGACAATTGGATCTACAATCAAAGAAATGGCTATAATTTCTTATGCAAGTGTGAAACCATGTATAGTGTATATACTCAAAATGGTTTTTCTTACTCAAAGATATTAGTACAAATCAAATATTAACTTCAATGAGATTAATTAAGATTCAAAATCAAAATGAATTTACATTGAGGAAAAATTGTATAAACGAAATCAGTAACAATTGAAAATTGAACCCACTCCAAAGAATGGTTAATTTTTGAAACCAAGAGAAAAACCAACGAATGAATATTAAAATGATAGATTGGATCAACATATATTTCTACATTAAACTTCCAAATAAAGATGTCTTTTGACTTTGTTCCTTACAATAATGGGCATGCACATTGAGGTATTTCATGTTCCCCACAACATGAATATCATCTCAATATTAACATCGAAATAACTACAACAATGACCAAACCATATCTCAACATGTGGTTTGAATTTTTTTTTTAATACACTCATGAGTAATTCAGCTTGGGTGTGGAAACTATGGTCATTTGCCTACTTGAAACTCAAAGATATTGCCAATAAATTTGCAACCTCAATGGACAATTAAGCTCCAATTTGAAAGTTGCATTAATTATAGCCTACCATATTTTTCACCAACAAGCAATCAAGGACAATGAATGTACACATGTATACTTGAGCAAGACCATAAAATGTCAAAATAGATATTCATTCTAAAAAATCCCAAATTGGTGCCACCAAATTGAAACAACTATGTGGAATGATTATTTTTCAAAACCAAGAGCAAAAACACCAAACACTTATTAAAACTCAGTTTAGATCCATACAAAGATTGTTAAATTCAATTGACAAATAGAGATCTCTTTGAACTCTTTGAACTCTCAACAATGCATAGTCACATCAAGGTAAATCATCTCCAAAACATGGCTAGCCACTCAATATTAGCATCAAAAGCCCTAAACCCTGCCCAATCACATAAATAACTCTCAACTTGTGGTTTAAACATTTTTCAACCCATTTAGTGAGTGGTGTGGCCACTATGATTGTTTGTCATCATGAAACCGAGAAATGATAATGACAACAACGAAGATGACGATGAAGATGATGGTGACAATGATGTTGTTGTTGTTTATGACGATTGTGATGATGAATAGTGATGATGACAACTATGATGGGGATGTCGATGATGATGATGATGATGATGATGATGATGATGATGACGACGACAATAATGAAGATGAAGATGATGATGATGATGGTGGTGATGATGATAATGATGGTGATTATGATGATGACAACAACGATGATGACAACAATGACAATGATGGTGACGATGATGATGTTGTTGTATTTTACGATTGTGATGATGAATAGTGATGATGACAATTATGATGGGGATGGAAATGATGATGATGATGATGATGATGACGACGATAATGAAGATGAAGATGATGATGATGATGATGATGAGAATGTTGTTGTTTGTGATGATTGTGCTGATGAATAGTGATGACATCGACGTTGATGATGATGATGATGATGATGACGATGATGATGATGGTGTTGTTTATGATGATGATGATGATGATTGGTGACGACGATGACATTAATGATGATGCTTACGATCACAATGATATTCCCGATGTTGATGATGATGATGATGATGACAATGATTATCATGATGGTGACAATGATGATGATGACAATGATTATCATGATGGTGACAATGATGATGATGATCAGGATGGTGGTAATGGTGATCATCATCATCATCATCATCGACATCGATTTCATCAACGTCATCATCACTAAGATTGTCGTTAAATTTTTAATTTAACATTTTTATCAAGTTTTTAAATACAATCTTATTTTTAATTTTAAATTAAATTTTGTTTTTCAACATATATATATATATATATATATATTAAATGCATAAAAAATAATACAAAAAAAATTAACAAACAACAATTATAAAATATAAACAGTAATTAAAAACAACAAAAAATAGCAAATAACAATTAAATACAAAAAATACAAAAAAAAAAACCAAGCAACATAACTTACCTTTCAACCTCCCAAAACATGTCTCATTATAACTGGCCTTAGCCTCTCGCGCATGCACCCTTTGAGTTCTGTGATCCATGAGCAGAGAATTCCGGGGCTTCTGTGCAACCATTGATTTCGCTGAGCTGTGAGTTGTGAGTTGTGTTGAATTATGGTCATGCATTTCCTCTCGGGCGTGCACCCTTTGAGTAATGTGAGCTGCGAGCAGAGAATTCTGGGGTTTCTGTGCAACCATTGATATAGTTGAGTTGTGAATTGTGATCAAAGTTGGATTGTGGTCGTGCATCTTCAACCTCTCGCACGTGCACCCATTGAGAAGAGGCAATGCCTCCCAAGTCTGTGAGTACGAAGCCCTAAATTTTATGGGGTCCAATTCATAGTTTGAATGGTTGATTTCATTATTTTATCTGTTCATTTTCCCTTAGAAATCGATATAAATGCCAAATTGATTCATATTTGAAACCCATCTCTCTCCTTTGGCCACGAATTATTTGGGAGGGTTCTTAGAACTAAAGAAAAAACATACTCAAAATTTGGTACTACTTCATTTGATGGATTTTCTACCTCCTTCTACAACTACAACACTCATACTATCAGACTAGTCAACCCTAAACCCTAAACCAATCAATCAATTCTCCTGGGCATTGATGTCCACTTTGAAGCGTGTCTGTGGATGAGAAAGATCAGTAATATTGTAGACAGAAACAATTGTTTCCAAAGTATTTTGGTCATCAAAAATATCTTTTTATTTATTTTCACGACGCTCCGCTGGGGTGAGTTTTCGTGCAATATTTCTGTCAACATGTGCTTGTTCATGCTCAGCAGCAGCACTGCGAATTTCCATTTCGAGCCATGTTGGATCCTAGGTTGCTTCAAAACCAAGTACCTTCATAAGATTGTTCATCTTTACTTTTGTCTTTGGAGGCTCTATCAAACCATGCCTTATCATCTCTTGTCTATGTTGTTCCTTTGCAAGGCGTCGCTTTGTATGCAATTTCTTCCACTCCTTCTTGGTCAGCTTTAAAGGTTGCGGTGGAGGTGGAAGAGGTTTAGATGGAGGCTCAATTGGCTAAGGGTGCTCTGCATATATAGTAGGTTTTTCCATCTTCACTTTTAAATCACCTTATGTGACATCTGTGTAGCTACCAGAGGGTAAGAGAACCATATTCCACCACTAAACATCAGGTATAGGATCCTTTGGTTTCTCTTCTTTTGTAGGAACTCTTTCTGACACTTCAATCAGATTAGGATTTATATCAAGCTCATCCTTTGCCTTAGCAAGCTGTGCTTTCGTGATCTTCAGCTCCTTTTCCTGTGCTTCTCCGAATTGACTCTTAAATTTCAATATTTCTGCCTCCTTTGACCATCTTCCTTCCTCAACAAATTGAAATGTCATCCTCTTAGGCCTCAAGAGTTTTGTTTTATTAATACCCATTTTTGGATCAAAACGGGGATTGGAATTGGGATCTTCATCAAATTCTGGCCTTAGAATTCGAAATGCTTCTTTTTCTGTTTGTTTATGTTCACTTTCAAAGTGCTCAAGTTTGTAATTTTTGGCTTGTCAATTACATTCCCCTGTTCACCTATTTCACAACCTTGAGCATCAAGACGAAGAACAGGAGCTTTAGTAGGCTTCTGCTGGACAGCAGTACCAAATTGATTGGGCACTTGTCGAGGAAATATACTCAAAATTTGCTTCATAGTTATATACTCAAAATTTATTCGAATTTACAGAGAGAATTCAGGAAAACATGAAAAGTATGGATAGAGATGAATGTGTTGAATGTGGAAACAACTTCCTAAGCTTCACATATGTAGAGTTGAATGTGGATTGAGGGGTGACATTGTGTCAAATGGGGTTGGCAAGGTCAAATAAGAGGTAGTTACAAGGAGCTATTGCATATATTTGACCTTATTTGACCTTCCATCTCTTTGGAAGGTCAAATAAGAGGTAGTTACAAGGATATATTGCATGGATGCATGGATTCATGGTTACAAGTGATGGGTCAGTTTGCAACCATTGCAATGTTAACTCAATTTAGGAATGAAAACCTACTTTAAACCCTCGTGAGGATTAGGGTATCCACATAACCTCCTCATGATCACATGATCCGTGTGGACCCTTCTTCATACAGTGATGATGAACTTTGAGGTTATATGGAACATTTGTACATTTGAGAGAGAGATGACTAGTTGTACCTTACCCACCTTGGTTTATTTACTTTTGGTCCTTACACCTTGTTGTTTATTGGTCTTTTGGTACCTTGTCCTTGGCGTATGGTTAGTAGGGTCATTTCGCCCATCTTGAGTTGTTTGTACCACCCTTTGGATACTATGGTTGTTTTTCCCCTAAATGACCCTAGTAACCCACATATGATTTATGTTATTATTTATGACTCCTTTTTATTTTATTTGTTATTTTATTATTTTACTTTTAATTTTTAATTTTTGTATTAAGTAGTTCCTTCCTATTTTAATGGAACCCTATTTTTTGGACTTTAATGGAACCCTATTCTTTTGTTGACTGGTCTGACTGAAGGTAGCCATGGAAATTATGAGATTGTTATCCTAAATCTTATAGAAATCCGATCTTCCTGCTTGAAGGCTAACGTAAGACCGATCTGTTATTTTACATGTGGATAAACCCGATCTACTATTTAAGGGTTTGTTTTTTATTCTAATAAATCTGATCTGCTATTTAAATCCCTGACTTGAAGTTCGTTCATTGGGGCATGCTTGTGTGAACTCAATCTTTTGTTTGGGTAGATCGTAACCCTAGATCTGTCTCTTTGATGAAGGTCGCGAGCATGATTGAGGAGGGTTGTGAAGCCTTAAGTTTTATCCTAGCCTACTGCATGCTCCTTTGAATTTTAATTTGTTTGTTGACTAATTATTTGAGAAGTTTTTATACTTAGCTTGGAATGATTTCTCTTTGTTTGTGTTAATGTTGAGTCTTATCTTTTCTTAGATCTCTCATGTTAACACTTGTCCTGTCAGAAAAAATTGTTGGTGATCAGATCTGTGTTTTTTTGTTAAGCTTTCACTTGCACTAAGACTTTTGGTGTAATCATTCTTTGTGCTTTATTTAACTTATGTTATGAATGTAACTGTCTTCGTCTAATTATTGTTGCATACAAACTCTCTCTGTCTCTCTCTCTCTCTCTCTCTCTCTCTCTCTGGTTTGTACTTACCCTTTAGTAGGGTAAGTGGGTTCCTAGTGTTGGTTGACCTCTAAGAGGTACAGTTTTGACTGAAAGTAATATTTCTGAGTATAAAACAAGAAGGTTCCACATTACAGGTAATTACCCTAAACCTATCTTCTTTACTCATGTTAATGTTGATTAACTATTGTTAGTAATTACATGTTACTGAAGATTACTTTAACACAGTGAGCCAACTCGTAATGTTAAAGTGGAAAAGTCAAAAGAGATGAAAATTATGTTTTGTTATTGTTGTACTGTTTAGTTTCAGTACTTGTTTATTAGATGTAATTTTGTATTAAAGTATATTGATTTTTTTTATTCTTTTGCATAAAACCCTAATTCTACCAAAACTTAAGAAAATGTAGATAAAATATTTGAAATCCCAATAAATATACTTATCTATAATGTTGGTAACAAAAGTGATAATATCTCAATTAGAAAACAAAGACTTATATATCAAGTACTTTTCAAATATCATAACATCAAGTGCATGCTACGCTAGAGTTCGTCCATCCTCTTGAATACAAGTTGTAAAGGTCAGCGCTATTGTTGGAAGAGTTAAAATGATATTTTAACTTGGAAGTTCCGTGATTACTTTTTATAAAAAAGCATGGAATGAATTGGGTGGTTGGCATGTATTAAAGAGAAGGAAATCCCTAGATTGTTGGGAATTCCATGTTTCATGGTAATAGTTGCGTATGTGTATGCACATGCACATACAAATGAAAATATGTGCATATGCATGAAACTAATACAACAAAGGGCGATAATAACAATATGGAATCACTTCCCTATCTAATGCTCCCTAACCATATTAGGACTCTTTATACCTATTTCATATATCCACAAGATTCTAAAGGTCATGGTTATCTCATCATATTGGGGATGTCAATGTGGTTCATATGACAATTTCAATAAAAAATAAAAGTTCAAACACATTAATAAGGTAATAATCAAAATTTTCAGTCTCACTTGAGTGCTAGAGGGTGGGATGATTTAACTCCATTTTGGAGAAATCAACATAATCAACTCAAAATACTTAAGACACCATGCATTTATCACATTGTTTTGAAAATAAGCCATGCACATTCATTTTAAAAAACATATGTCAACAATATCTAGATGGACCATTAAAATTTGATTTCTTATGAAATTCTTATCTCTCTGAGGATAATATAACAATAATATACAGAAAAAAGATGGGAAATATATGGTAATCCAAGGGCTCATCATACCCCCCAATTGGAACGTTGCATACATATATGCAATATAGAATTAAAATAACCCAAAGGTAGTGCCGTGCTTTAATAATTCTCCATCTTCAAGTTGTTGTTGCTTGCATTTCTCCCTATGTTCTTAATATGGCACAAAGTGTATAATGGTGTCTTTGTCATGATATCCTAATTCATTTTCCATTGTATTCCATCTCTTCTGCTTCTCTCTCTCTAAGTCAATTATATGATTAGTATATTTCCATGATGGAGTGGGGTGTAGCAAAAGTGGGAATCTAAATCTTAGGCCAATCTTTTGATAGTGTCCATATACAATTGCAATTTGTATAGAGAAATTTTTAGGCCTTATGGAAAGTGAGGTTTTGCTCTTTTGAGTGCAGTTAACTCCTCCCAATTATTTTGGAATAATTATAACACTCTATCTTGGAAGTTCCTCATGGTGCTTTGATATTGCAGTGTGCCTTTGTCTTGTTCCTCTTTTAGAATTGGGATCACCTTTCCACTTTTTTATATCCAAATCTCAAAGCATATTCCAATAGTTTATGTCCGGTTTTTTATATCCAAATCTCAAAGCATATTCCATTATATTTCAAAGTATGTCTCACATAGTTTATCAACCCATAGGCTTGAAATTTTGATGATTCCTTCTTATACGAACTCAAGGCATTCAAAAATTAATTTTGGCCATTTTTTCCAATTTTGAACATCCAAGACAATTAAAGGAGAAAATCCCTTACTAATCCACACATGCATTTTCAAGATTGGGGGAGGCATGGTAACTATGTATGATGATAGTGGAAAATGCATGCCTTAATGCCTTGTAATTTTCTAATATGAACTATGCATACCCAACAATTATTTGAACTTTTTTCCCATGGTGCAGGTAGAACCAAACAGGTATTTGTCAGATATGTCTTCCTCGAGCAAGTGGAGTTTAGGAAGACTAGAGGAAAGTGAGACATCTAGTAGGTCTACAAGAGTTATATCAACTATATGTCAAAAGATTAGAAGAAAATTCCATAAACGCGTGGAATTTTTTCTCGCTGAAGGGGGGTCATGTTCCTATGATGATGAGACAATATGGGACATCGAGGTGCCCTTGAGGTACAAACATCTAGTGAAACAATGGGTACCCAAGGATCTTCCTCAACTAAACATAGATTTTTTTGTAAATGAGAGGATATATCGAATTGCACCATCGTCATTACATGGTTTGGGGTTGTTTTGCATGGATGGCATAAAGGTCGGTTACGACAGATGTACTAAATTGATGGAGTATGTTGGACCCTGTTACAACTACAAATATTGGATGTGACTGGTCCAATATACACAAAGTATGCGCAGATATGGATTTTCAGCAAATTATTTACAACTGAAAGACAATGATCAAAATAAAGGAGCAACGATGTACATTGACAGAAGGCCAAAGGCTACAGGGAATATTGCAGGGTTTATAAACAGTACACAACTAGGGTCTACAATTAAGCAACCCAACTGCATATTTGAGGGGCGTGAAGGAAACCGTGTTTTTGTACGTGCCATTAAATCAATATCTGTAGGGGAAGAGTTGCTTATTATTTACAATTTGAATCGAATAGATACAAACATGGTTACTATGATAGTGGTACATCTAACAATTTACCCAACCTTTTATTAATGAATTTAACATCTTATGGATTTTTCGTTAGACTATTTTTATAATTTAGTCAAAATTTTCTATATTTACTTCGCAGGTTAGTGATCGGGGCATCTCCCTAGCAGTTGGTTAAAGGAGTAAAACATCCTCGAGGCAGCAGGTATACATATTTGCAATTATACACATATAATATGAAAAAATAGTTCTTTTTGTTGTGTTTTTCAATGAGTGTATTTGTTTCGTTTAGATAATGTTATCTATATATTTGTTGCAGATTGTTAATTGGGGAAACCACTCAATTGTTGATCAGACGACAACATCCTTGGGGAAATAGGTATACCTGATTATAATTGTACATTTCAAATACATCAATATGTTTTCTTATTATGTTTTTTCCGTGAGTATTTTTCTTTCGTTTATATAATTTTTCTATGTTTTTGTTGCAAGGTGTTGTTCGGGGCACCTCCCCAGCAATAGATGAGACCATACAATCCTCGAGGTAGCATGTATACATCGATGCAATTGTACAAATTTAATACGAACAAAAAGTTTTTTGTTGTTGTGTTTTTTCATGAGTATATTCGATTCGTTTAGATAATGTTATCGATATATTTGTTGCAGGTATAATTCATTGCAATTGTACAAATATAATATGGAGCATCATGTTTTTTTTATATGTCTTTTTCATGTGTATATTGGATTCATTATGATAATTTTTCTACATTTTTTTGGCAGGGGGATGATCGAGGAAAGTCCCCAGCTGTGGATCAGACGACACCAGCATCGAGGCATCAAGTATACCTAACTATAATTTTAGGAATCTATCATGATCAATATTTTTTTTAATATATTTTTTTTACGTATTCTATTGCTTTCATGTCAATAATGTTTTATATATTTTGTTTGCATACCACTGATTCGGCGTATGATCCAAGGTCAGAGAAATCAACAGATTTTGATGTGGATGAGTTGATGCACGATGCTGACATTGGATCTTCTCTAGACCCGATTAAGATGATAGAGAAGACCTTAAAAAAATTAATAAGGATATCCTTCGTGTGCTATTCATTCTGCCACAGACAAATGAAATTAGAGCAAAGGTTAATGTTTTGGTAAAGAGATCTCATGCCTTGAAAGTAAGTTGCGGAATCTTGAATCAGAATATAAATTCATTCAGTATTTTATAATTTTTACTTGTATATGATGGTGAACTAAAATATGGTTTGAATTTCCATGATTTTTTGCGCCCACACACTAATGGTCAAGGCGGTGTTGGCACTAGTGACGCTCGTGCAGAGTCGTCACATGAGAAAATGAATCCACGTGCATCTCATATGCCATTGTTGTCGATTGAACAGTCGGAAACATGTTCCGTGAAACCCTAGAGGCCAGCTGTGAGTGCACCCGCTAGTGACCGACACATGCCAGATCGTGCAGAAGAAGGGGTTGATGCAGAGACTACTAGTATTGATATTGTTGAAGCAACATTTCCTGGATATTCCCGTGTCACTAGCACGGATACACTAAAGACAACATTTTTGGTGGACGAAGAGTTCGTTCCAATAAATATAGAGAAGATCCCAGGTATTTATACATTGTTCAAGTTAGTGTTTATAATTTGAATGTAATATACTGATAAAACATTGTTTTTCAACTAATGATGGCATGATTGTTTTGCAGGAAATGATGTTTTTTATAAACATCTTAATGATTTGTCATTGGAGATATTTGGTCCCACCATCCGCACAGGGTGGGATAAACAAAGTAAAAATTTAAAAGATGAGCTCAATAATCGCTTGGTTGGCCTATTCAGTAATGATACTTTTAATCGAGCCGAGGTCCTAAAGAAGGTTGGACAACATATGAATATTGTTTGGGACCAATATAGGGTTCATCTAGAAAGGAACCCTAGGTATGAGTGCCTCCGATGATTCCAGCAAGAGAGTGGAAATCCCTAGTGGAAGATGGAAAGGAGAGGGCTCTAATAAAAGAAGGAAAGCTACCACCGGGCACAGGGAGGTATGCAATACTTTCCACAATGTAATTCTAAACCTTATTATTATGAATTTTTAGATCAAATTTGAAACATCTAACGTATTTCAACACTCTCATAGGCTGTTAGACACATCAAAGGCCACAAAGGAAAGACAAGAAAAAATTGGTCAGCACAAGCTTGGGCCTGGTGGTTATTCAAATTTGGTGGCACGAATTGTAAGTATTGAAAAAGCAATATTGCATCCAAATAATAAATTGCAAATTATGTATGTTGTATTGCACTACAAAAGGTAAATTCATGACGTTATGCAAATATGCAGGCTGACCGATTCAAGGAAGTGCCCACTGAGGAATACTTGAAGCTTGGATTCCAACACGACTTTGGAGTTGTTGTTGAAAGCCAAAAAAGCTTATCTGGGAAAACATAGTCTTTTGGAGATCCACCCTTGCGCACAGGTATATAAAATCAATATAGTTTAATGATATTTATTACTTGTGCAATCTATTCACTATAAATATTTTCCATTGACTCTGTTTTGAGCAGGAAAGCAACAATCCACTTAATGTCGAGTGTTGTGCAGGATTATTACCTTATAGTGAGGAGAGACACTACCAACTTGGGTGGGGTTGACAGGTAAATACATTCATTACGTTGCATTTAATTCCTACAAATGAAAGTGTCAAGATATAGAAAGATGTACCTTTAATCGACGGCTGGTCCTAGCTTTCGCTTGATCCTTCACTATGATGAACCTGCAACACAAAGGAAACCTTCCTCAGCATATCTTGACTATATAAATATGATGAATGTTGAAAGCAATCAAACATCAACAACAATTAGATACTACACCAAATGAACATACAATCTAATAGACATTCAATTTGGGACAGGAAGGGTATTGCCACCTTTTTATTGTCAAAGAAACATGAATCAGTACAATATACCTGACATGTCAAGATGCTTCTGCAACCGAGTCCTGGGATCCTACTCTTCACAATGAATTGGGAATTCCTCCAGTGTAATAGCACTTCAAGCCTTTCTTCTAGGTCTAGTTCTAGTCCCCTCTCATGGATCCTCCTTGTATTTATGGGACAAGGTAGGCAATTGGATTCGAGAGGTGGTTGAATTGGGAGGTTGGGGAAGTTGCAGAACCAACTTCAACTAATCCCAATTCGTAATCTTAATATATTTTTTGACTTCATATTAAGATGTACGCGGGTTTCATATAACCAGAGTAGCGTACAATAAGCAACTTTTGTGCTTTACAACAAGCGTTTGCAACATTTTTATTGTGTACGCTGGTTTTCCTTGAGGAAAGCAGCGTTCATCTCCAAGGTGTACGCTGGTTTGCTATACAGACAGTAGCGTTCATCTCATGAAATCAGTAGAAACAGTAATTTTCTTAGTTGAAGAGAGTAATCCAGTCAATAAGTCATCTAGGTCAACCTAGCTCTTCAATCCTTAGTGTCCTTTTGTGTGATCAACAGAGCAATGTGATCACAGACGGAGAAGTGCAGATTTGACCTATAACAGATGCCCCCTAATGTGTGAGGTCATAGGGAAACGATGGCTGAAATACATTATAATTCCAAGTCAGAGGAGGAGTAAGAAACCACAGAGCCCAGTCACAAAAGTACCCGAAACAACGATCAAGGTTAGCGAGCAATTACAATCTTGACATCATATAGATGTGTAGCATGATACAACATGATCTCCGATACATAACTAGGAGATTTATATATAGCGTGGCCACTGAAATACAAGCGTCGATCCATGTCAAAATGAGAGATCATAGCCATAAAAACAAACTGGATCTATGTCTCATGAAGAGCCAAAATGAGTGAGGCTCAGTCTTGTGCAGCTTGGGTTATAACATAAATATGGTGATCCTATCAGAGTCCCAAGGTCTTCATCCAAAAAACCCAAGGTACAAACCCTAACCATGTGAATAAATGAGCTGAAGTCAAACATGGGGGGATCATTTGATTACCGGTCATTGATGTATACCATTAACAAACACGAAGACTTCCATAGATAATGATAATGGGGTCCAAGGTACCTAGTACGATCCAACAAGTGTGAATAAGTGGAATTGAAGTCGAACACTTGAGGAACCTTTCGAATAAGAGACATTGATGTATTCTCATTTATTCAACAGCGAGGGAAACTTCCACTAGTGATTGCAATCCCCAATGTACTAACCAAAACTCTAAACTTCGTTCCCAGATCATAATGAGCTGAAGTCGATGGGAAGAAGTTTGTTGGAAGGGAGGCCTTAATGCATCCTCGATCATCCAACACGAGGAACACTCAACAGGTATGAGCTAATGTGGAGTAGGACAAGTAACAAGATGAAACAAACTGACACCAGAACGGCCGACACATGAAGTCAAAGTAAATTGCAGAATGGCCGACACAGGTTGTATCCTTGAACAATGAGCACGACACAAAGTGACTTAGGCAGCTTTTAACATGAAGGGGAAATGATATAAGCATGCAATGTAGGAGACATTGACAAACCCTCCATATGGTTGGAAGAATAACCAACTGGGGGAGTAAAAAAATCAGAGATAAGGTTCACCCTAAGGTCAAGAACTAAAACCCAACTGACATGAAAAGACTCAAGTAGGTGTTGTGTTCAAGGACATGACTGACTTAACTGCCTTTGAAACTGAAAATATGTGATATACCCTTCTTATCCCTTATTCTTTTTGGTAAAAGAATGTCCTTCTTGTTGTTTTAATGAGTCCAAGAAAGAAAGAAAACTCAATAAGTCCAACCATGTAAAAATTTTAACGAGCCAATGGGAGGAAGACTCAGGACTTTCTTCATTTTTTACAGAGTTCGAAGAAGAGATAGACGAATACTCTATAATACTGATCTCTGGATTTTAATATCGAGCCGAGATCTGTTCTTGCTCACCGGTGTTTTCTTGTTTAAGGAGTCAGAAAAACTTAAATAATCCTCCATACACTTACTCATGGATTTTAATATCGAGCCCCAGTAGGTTAATGCTCGCCGGTGTTTTCTTGTTTATAGAGTTTGAAAAAATTAAACAATCCTCTATATACCCTCTCGTGGATTTCACATCGAGCCCGAGTAGGTGAATGCTCGCTTGGTGTTTTCATGTTTCGAGAGCCTGAAAACCCTAAAGAAGGCTCCAAAAGGTCATTTTTTGTACAGTTAGTCTCCTCCCCGAAAAAGTGTAAAACAATGGAAGAAGAACTCTTATAGCCACGTATGACTAGAGTATTCCTTTTTTGTAAGTAATCCACAAAATTCCGGAAAAGGGTTAAACTTATACTTAAGCGGATGGACCTTCAATTCCTTTAACGAGCTTGAAAAGGACCAAGTTTGCTCAGCAATCTTGTTTAATTTTTCAAATAGTCAAAACAAGAGCTTAAAACGACTTAAAAGACAGCTTCTAGGATCGTAGGTTCATGACCTACCAAAGAATAAGATCTCAACAATCGCATTCGTAACTATCGACAAATTTTCTCAATAACATAATAATAACAACATGGTACTTATATTGGTCTATCCATAAGAAAATAAGTCGTGTCCGGTTTAATACTTTGAAAATCTAGTGAAAATTTGAAATATATTGGTTAAATTTAACTCACCAAAACTTGTAGGTATTAGTGATTAAATAGAACATTTTAGGGACAACTTGAAACTGTACACTTTGCAAAAAGTGGGTAAAAATTAAAGTCAATTTTATATAACTAGTTTCAAATTGGAAAATCAAATATCACAAATGAAAATTCTAGGGCAAAATTGGAGCAAAACCTTGATCTTTCTCCGTTGATTGCGACCAAACCGTACCACCGATCGATCTTCCGCTTCCACCAAGTAAGTTCATTCCTCCCAAACTTGCAATTTCATGTATTTTTTGTCAATTTTTGTGGTCAAAATTCATTTTCTAGCAATGTTTACATCGTGTTCTGCGTGTACACTGCTGTGTATGAGGAAAAGCAGCATTCACTGGCCAAGTGCGCTGGTTTAGCTCATAAAGAGCAACATTCAAACGTGTCTATTCAATATAAATAGCAGCATACACCTCTGAAAGTAGGGTAAAAGGTGAAAAAGACTAAAAATTGACTGTTGCTTGGCAGGATGGTTTTGGTATGGCGTGAAAAGAAGCATGAAGACATGGATTGAGAAGCATTAAAAGACCCAACGACACTTCATACGCTCCGAAGATGTGGATTATTGAAATTTTATAGAACGGTCAACATGCGGGCACAAATCCACTTGCTTGAAAGGCTTGTCCATAGCTCACCATAGATGACACATACTTCATCATGGGTCTCTGTCGGAGGGGAGAATCGGTGAATCTAAAAGGGTCCTCACGCAATGTGGGTGCCTTGTCCGTGTAAGAATATGT
This sequence comes from Larix kaempferi, assembly GCA_027924585.1. NCBI lineage: Eukaryota > Viridiplantae > Streptophyta > Pinopsida > Pinales > Pinaceae > Larix > Larix kaempferi. The sequence continues at coordinate 7,886,781 of BSBM01000052.1, read as the reverse complement.
CAATGCTTATTGCATACCAGGAACTAAGAAATACGGTAGTCAAATTCTCATCTCGACTGTTGTAAGTTTCCCTCTTTGAGTTATTCTGAGTGTTCTCAACCGAATGGGGGGAAGTGCTTCACACCATATTTCCTCAAGACATTATATGCATATCGGTATTGAATGCTTACAAGGGCATGTTTATGACTGGTGTTCAAGTCTTTTGGCAAACATGAAGCTTCAACTCTCGGGGTGTAAGACCGGGAGAATGAAGAATTTCCGGTATGGAAGCATACTTTGCACCTTCTTCTTTGAGAGGGTGCCTGCTATCAGTTTGGGCATGGAAATGCCCCCTGTCAACCCTCGTGAGCCAATGCTGGCCCGTTGGGGTGAGATCTTCCTCCGCTAGGGTGGTGGCGAGAGTAACTTCTGTTACCATGAGGATGACTTCTGGGGTTGGTGGGAACGAACGTGCCAGCTCTTGAGCAGTTTCTGTATGAAGGAATAGACTTCCGCCATGATCCTGAGCTGATAATTCCTCCAGGAGCAGCCTAGGGAGATATGGGTATGTTCATGTTTTTGAAAAATTATTTAATTTTTATATTTTATATATGTGATTTTTATGATGAGTTTGAAGTACTAAAACAAAGTGTCAAATGCAGATGTTGGACTAGTACACCCTGACGGACACCCATATACTTTCGTGAGACCAGTGGAAGTGGGTGCAGCTGATGCCACGCTGGGAACCATAGAGAGGAAGATGAGTCGGTTGACTCATGACATTCCTACATATCGGATTGAGTGCATGCCGGTTGATATGCAGGAGGATGTGGTTGGTGTGCCCCCAACCTAGATTAGGTTACTGAGGAAAGTAGCTAGGATGGTCATTTGCTACCAATAGGCAACAGAGGCAGATGAGGCCCCACCTTCTCCATAGGAGAAGGATATTCTATGTATATTTTTTAGGCCATCGAGCCCAATTTTGTATCTCATGACATGACTCTTGTGACAGACTTATGATCCAAACTCATACTACTTTTTTATACGGATATATATATACAGTATTGGTTATATTTACATGTGTGCTATTGTGTTTTATGCATGAATTACTTATGTGTGTGAATGATGCAAATGCCAATCTAAAACGTAGTTTGCAAATGAATCAGCTAATGCATTCAAGTTCCTTGGAATATGTTGATATATGATATAATCAAACTATCTCTCAAGTAGCTTAATGTGCATAAACTGACGTAGCAAGGTAGGATCTCTAACCTGATAAACACCCAATAACTGAAAAACAACTAACTGCAAGTCGAGACGTACCTCCAAATGTGAAATTCCATGAAACAGAGCATCTCAGAGTAGCTCTATGACTACACTGTATTCAACCACATTGTTCGTTGTGGGACCTAAACAAGCCCCTCCCAAAGACACCAGTTGACCAGTTGGTGAGTAAATAACCCAAGCAGCTGCGGCCAATTGACGGGTGTGGCGGCTAGCGCCATCAGCAAACCCTATAAAGTGTTCAGTCGACATCTGAAACACAAAGCAATAAATGCATAAGACATAACTACAACCATAAACAAAGCTAACTCTACAAAATGTACAGCTAAAAATACTTGAAAAAGAACAGATGCCTAAGCGTAGTACTTCTTCAAGTAGGGTCAATGCCTGGGATCTCTTCATGAGACCGGGAAAAAATGTCATGGAAATCGTTAAAAAGATTGGTATATGGAATGATCTCATCAAGATAAAAGTCCGCTCCAATAAAAATATTTTTCGTGACTCCAGGTTCAGTGGAAATGTTGATCGGGATGGTTCTCGATGTATTCGCCCTGTTCCCTTTGGCAAAAACAACTTGTGAAGTAGAAGGAATAGAGAACAAATCAACATTCTCACTGGGTTTCGGAGAGAACTCACCTCTCTCTATCAAGTTTAGAACAGGAAGTAAATAGGACCTGGGGTGTATATGTTCCCGAGGGTGGTCCAGGCCTATCATAGCTTCCAGAAACGTTTCTTCAGAAGGAAAAACCGTGTCTAAACAATCAGGAGAGTGGGTGGATTCCACTGACCATGCAGGAGCATAGTCCATATCTGACTCAGCAAAGACCAACGGAGTCATGATATGTTTTGTTGCGGCTTGTTGTGTATCCAAGTAGGTTACCTCTGCAATAAATACAGGCACAACTGGTTCTGATTCAGTTGGGAGAATCTACGGATCTGTCGTTAAACCAACCGTGGAAGTCTCAGACGAAGAACATTCTTCAAAACCAATATAATTAATGGGAGAAGGTAGGTCGAAAGTTCTTATTAGTGACCCATAGAGCCCTACTCCCTAACTCTTAGTGACTGGGCAAGACTGATTAACCAACGGGATAGTTGAATCCGATGAAGCCGGGTTGGTTTTCTGGGAAAATGAAAGTTGATTGACTGTGACGATCTTGCCTTCGTGAGGGAACATTATGATCCGAAAAACAGCTTACAGCACTGCCTGCATGGCATATGTCCAACTCCTACCCAACAGCAAGTTATAATCGAGCGAGCAGAGCATCTAGAACTTCAACCTATACCGACACTAGTTTTCCCGCAAGTTCAACATCAAATGATGGTAAGACTCCGTGTGGACGGAAAGATCTTCCATCAAAGGCGGTAAGTACCATATTAGAGGGATCTAACTCAGGTTCACCTAAATCCTTCCAGCAAGAAATATACATTACGCACGTCGACGCGCCCTCATCTACAACAGCTCATCGAATGGTCATGGGACCATGGACGACCTCTATCTGGAGAGTGACATGGTATGACAACCGGAACTTGATATCTTTCATATCAAAACGCACCAACATGGTGGATGAATCAACACTCCCAATTGCTGCAAGGAGTGCACTGCTTTGCAATGGGAAACTTTGCAATACCTCCAAAGTAGACATGGCACAGGGGGTTTGGGATAAATCCTCCACAACATTTTAGTTGGGGGCATCCCGTGCATTGGGGTTGTGCACAACCTGTTTGTAGACACCTTTCGGTATCTTTTGCAGCGTCTCCACTGGTATGTGAAGAGGAGTAGAGGATTTAGGAACATCCTTCTTCTATGGATCCGAGGTATAATTTTTTGCTCGAGTTTGCAATAGAGCATCTGAATTAACCATATTAATGAATGACTGATCAACTGAGGTGGCACGAGTAGTGCCCCCAGCACTAGAGCTGCTAGAAGCTGAACTCTGTCCATGAGGAAAAGGATCTTTTAAGACAACTGGTTTCTTCTCACGGATCAGCTTCTGGGCTTCTTCCATTAGAGGGAATTGATGGTTAAGGTGGTCCTCTTGACATAGCTTGCAAGGGAACTTGACCTTCCTTTTTTCCTTTATACCCTCCTCGGCATTTTGTGTGTTTCTGGGCTTTTCTGGGTTTCCCTCCCCTTTCTTGCCCTTTCTTTTGTTGTTGGGCTGCCTAGATCCCTTTTGGTTTGTCTGCACCTACTGTACAGATTCTATAGTTGAAGGGGAGGATGCAAAAGAAGTTGCTTCTGCAGCAAACTGTTTGAATGACAAGGCGTGAACCTGCTTTGTTAAGGCATCAAACGCTGCAGAGTCGACTGAACCCACAATGCCATCAGCATGTGGTCCAGGTTTAGGTTTACCTAAGTCTATATTAGACCTCAGCACATCAGGAATAATTTCGTATAAAATCCCAGACTGAGCATAGACCAAGTCCAGCTGTTGGGTTCTCAAAATGGATTCCTCTTCGGAGGACACCCTTGAAGTGACAACTTTCTTAGAAATATAAGGAAGAAGAGATTTAAGGTACCATTCTAATAAGAATGCCGGGGGAATGTCGGCTTTGATGAGCCTCTTTCACCTTTGCCACTCCTGAATATGATCAGATAGATGAGTGGCTTTGTTCTGTCGAAAGGTCGACAAAAGGTTTGTGTCGGCATCGTACTGGACGGGAAGTTGAAAGTGGTTCAGGAAAACATTAGCAAGATCCCGAAAGGTGCCATAGCAGCTGCAGGCAATTCGATATACCACTTGGCTACGACACTTGTCAAGGTTCTTTGGAAGATCCTTAACCTTATGGAATCATCGTTCAACGAATTTGAGGAGCACCAGAGATGAAATGTTGTAACATGGTCACCGGGGTCCTCACCAGTCTTACCTTCAAACTTTGGTATGTCTGAGGGCAACTTAGTGGGAACGGGTGGCCATGCAAAGTCATGACGCACGGGGTCGTTTGTAAGCTTTGAAATATCTGGCAAGTTCAAAGTTGCCAGAAAAGGTAAACGGGGTTGAGCCGATGCAATTTGATAGACCCAAACCTAGTATTGGGAACCACCCACTACCTGATTCGTGTATTGTTGGTTGGGGTTTCCCCCAGCCATCGGTTGTGAAATGAAAGGATTGAAATTGCTCCACCCAAAAGAAAGTGGATTAAATCCCTGTGTGTTTTTCCATTGTGGCAAGGTGTTAGCCCCGCCATACTACTGGTTAAACATATTACCACCTCCTCCAGAAGTCAGAGAGAAAGGCATACTCCCTGCGGGTATGCTCAATGTATTCACATTATAACCTGCATAGGGGTTGAAACCAGGTGTGGTCGTAACGGACTGCGCAGTCATGGTACCCATGATAGGCATAGATACAGAGGGAATCGATCCTACAGCGTAAGTGGAAGCAATAGCTTGAGTTACACCCTGAAAATGTTGTGTAACAGGAGGCTGAGTGAAATTCACTGCGGGTATCCCTGACAGAGGGACATTGTTTGGTCCAAAATTTGGGGTAGAAACTGAGGCAGATGTCGAAGCTAATGAGCTTGGCATGCCTAGAGCACCAGCATTAAAACTAAAGGACGGAGTTGAGGCAGAAGCAGTCTGCGACGAACTCGGTGTGGCAGTGTTTGTGAATGAAGGATTGACAATCCTTGTAGGAATAGAAGTTGTGGGAGTTTGAGGGACTCCCTGCTCATCTCCTGGGTTAACCATGGTGTAACCAGGTGTGAATAAACAAGCACTATACTCAGGTTGTTGGAATCCAACAGGTACCAGAAGTGGATCGTTGGGTCCAGTAAGAGGAGGGTTGAAAGGAGTACTAAACTCTCTAGAAGTTAGGTCCTCAACCTCGACAATATCAAAGACTTGTCGATCCGGGGTTCTGGGTTGTGGTTCTCCAAGAACCTCTATTTCACCCGTAAGTTCAAAAGAACCACGGGAGTTTGTCCTCTGGCGCCGTGGTGGCGGTGGAGGATCCACAATGGGTGGGGGAAGGTTTTGCAACCTCCGAGACCGACGAAGATGTTGGTCCTCCACAACTATGAAAATAAACTAAGTAAAAACCTAGTAGCCACTACAACTAAGGAGAAAACAACATACCACTAAAAAATTTCCTAAGCAATCAAACCAGGCAAACAATGGAAAATACTCTTGGAAGCAAGTCTGGGATGATTAGGGCCCAGAACAGACTAACAGAGTATCAACGGTCAGTTATGTGGCATCCTCCGGAGGTCCTCTGGGTGCAAGCATTTGAATCACCAAACCGCCCTCTCGGATTACTGCCAAAGGGTTACCTTCCACGTTTGTCCGAGGTGAAGTGGGAATAATCGCCCACTATACCTGTGTAGAGTCCTAAAGGTCTGAAACTAAGGCTACCATCAATACGAAATAACCTGGGGAGACAGTCGTCAGCCTAGTCGAAACGCATGGGCAGGGTAGCAAAGCCCGAAGTTCGAAAGGACCCCCGTACGCGAATCAAGTCTGGTTTATGGTTGAGAGGAAAGTCAGGGGATATCCTCAACAATTCCAATCGCCCACGGCCTCGTGCTTAACTCTGGTTTGAGTAGAGTGTCCCAGGACTATTTGATAGAGATGGATTTACCTAATAGATAGTCGTACTACGATTGTTGAGTAATGAAGCCAGTTTCGGATAGTTTAAGGTGATTTAAGTCCGAAACTCTAGCCTAATCTAGTTGATGATGTGTGTACCTAAAAAGAAAAATGTTGCTGATAAATTTTATTAATATTTCTTTTAAGGGATACTTCTTACTCAAGGGTTGTAGTGCAGTGTGTGGAATGGTTTGTATGAAAGAAAAGTGCATGTAAAGTAATGCTTTCAAATTCACCAAAAAAAATTCTCTTTTTTGTTTATATTCTTTCAAAAATCGACAAACTAGGCAATCCTAAAATCAAACTTCTTTTTGTATTTTCTTTTAATATTTCAAAGCAAACTATGCTACCTTAAAATAATTATAGACCTTACTACTAAGCTACTTAAACAATTTTTTGTCTTTTCTGATAATTGTAAAAGAAAGAGAACTTGTACAAGAGCAAGTAAGACCTAAATGTAAAGTGTGGGTAAGACAAACATCTAAATGGCTCAAACAAACAAATCAAAAGACTTGAGGAAGACTCAACTTACCAAGTTGTTTCAAAAGAAAAAACTTTGAACTTGGAAACAAAGTGTAAAAGAAACAAGGGAAAGAAATGCTCCTAACGAAAAGGCAGACCTAAAAGGCTGCTCCTAAGCACCAAAAACCTAAGAAAACACTAAGCCAAGCAAAGGAGTAAGCAAGTGAACCAAAAATGTCCTTACTAACACACAGAATCAAAAGAAAGCAAAGTAGAAAACTTTGACTCACTTGGACTGAACTGACAAGACAATTAGAAAGTGTATAAACCAAGCAACCTTTCGAAAGCAACCCTAAGGACTCAAACTTGAGGTCAAACCCTAATGGGAAGGATAAGACACAGTGAAAGTGTGCTAATGTTTCCACAAACAACAAATGTTAATAACGCAGGTTTGTATGACTGCAACAAGCAACTAGGGTGAAAGTATGTAGCTATGTCAAAAAGAGAATAGTGCACGAACTTCAAAGAGGGCTAGAAAGCAGTAAAGACACTTAAACAAGTACTCAAGCAAGCAAAAGAAAACTAAAAGACTCAAGGGAGGCAAACAAGAATCAAAAGAGACATGGAAGTCTCAGGGGTCAGTCAAGGAAGCAAAGAAATAGGATAAAAGTGAACCCAAACAAACTGGAAGTCAAACCCTAACAGAGAACTGAAAGCTATAGGAAAATACACTATTGTGCAGTGCATAAACCAGTGTATACTATGACAGAAACACTACTGTGTAGTGCACAAAGCAGCTTTCATCAGGTAAAAAACGTTATTGTAGGTAGGGTAAACCAGCGTATAAGGCTCAGAAACAAACAAAAGGGATTTGCAGAAGTGGACTGAGATGAATCAAGTAGTAAGGAACATGTAACAAATACCCATAAGACCTCTCAAAGAATCAAAAACTGAAAATGGACTGGAAGAAACCCTAAACTAGGTCTCCTAGAGCAAAAAAAACTACCGGTTACTCCCCAGCGGAGTCGCCAGTCCATTGTGCAGGATTATTACCTTATAGTGAGGAGAGACACTACCAACTTGGGCGGGATTGACAGGTAAATACATTCATTACGTTGCATTTGGTTCCTACAGATGAAAGAGATAAAGATATAGAAAGGTGTACCTTTAATCGACGGCTGATCCTAGCTTTCGCTTGGTCTTCCGCTTGATCCTTTGCTATGATGAATCTGCAACACAAAGGAAACCTTCCTCAACATATCTTGACTATATAAATATGATGAATATTGAAAGCAATCAAACATCAACAACAATCAGATACTACACCAAATGAACATACAATCTAATAGACATTCGATTTGGGACAGGAAGGGTATTTCCACCTTTTTATTGTCAAAAAAACATGAATCAGTACAATATACCTGACGTGTCAAGATGCTTCTACAACCGAGTCCTGGGCTCTTTCTCTTCACAATGACTTGGGAATTCCTCCAACATAACAACACTTCAAGCCTTTCTTCTAGGTCTAGTTCTAGTCCCCTCTCATGGATCCTCCTTGTATTTATGGGACAAGGTAGGCAGTTGGATTCGAGAGGTGGTTGAAATGGGAGGTTGGGGAAGTTGCAAAACCAACTTCAACTAATCCCAATTCGTAATATTAATATATTTTTTTACTTCATCTTAAGATGTACGCGGGTTTCATATAACTAGAGTAGCGTATATTAAGCAACTTTTGTGCTTTACAACAAGCGTTTGCAACATTTTTATTGTGTACGCTGGTTGTCCTTGAGGAAAGCAGCATTCATCTCCAAGGTGTACGCTGGTTTTCTATACAGAGAGTAGCGTTCATCTCATGAAATCAGTAGAAACAGTAATTTTCTCAGCCGAAGAGAGTAATTCCAGTCAATAAGTCATCTAGGTCAACCTAGCTCTTCAATCCTTAGTGTCCTTTTATGTGATCAACAAAGAAATGTGATCACGGATGGAGAACTGCAGATTTGACCTATAACATCGAGGATGGAGAACAACCAATCGAAGATAATGCTTCGAATCCTGGTAATTAATTTATTCATATGCTACAATTTTAAATATTACATTGCAGATGGTGAATATTAATTGTACTTTTCCATGTTTCAACTACAGAGCATGTAGAGGGTCACACTGTACATGATGAGCCTAGACAGGAATATGAAGTACATGATGTGGGAAAAACAGGTGAAAAATCGCCTTTGTAATGTTTTTTTAAATGAAATAGTTGTCATTATAATATTAGAATATATCAATGTAACATTTCACATTATTGCAACAAATCCGAACCCCTTGCCGCAACATCCATGCCGTGAGTACTCTACTAGGCTGACATCACGACAAGTTGATGAAGCCCCAAGAACTGAACAACAAGTTCCAGAAGATGAGTTTCTTGCTAATTTTGTCAAGAGAAAAAGACCTAAAAATAAATGACTAAAGAAACACTATGTGTACTTATTGTTTATAATATAATGTCATCCATAATTTTTTGCCTACTGAATGAATGAATGGTAAATGTTTCTTTAATGATGAAATCCACATGTTTTCACATAATAAAAAAATTCAAGTACATGCATTGGGTATGGGGAATTGAGAGTGATGTGAGGGGGGTGAGGGGCCATAAGAGCTTCCACCTTCACGTGTTTGGCCATGTTCAGTAGAGAATATTAAATTATTCTTGAAACAAAGTGGAGCTCAATGAGACCACATAAGTGAGACCACACTATTATGATCACAAGATCATCTAGGTTTCAACCCATCAAATACTTCACGCATGCAAGTGCTCATCTCAAGCACACAAGGGTTTCACCATTAAATAACCACTCATAGGTTCACCAACCAAAATACTTGTCTTTCAAAACAACAAGAAGGAAATTCCATCCCATAAACCCCCCTAGCTATAAGAAGTCAATTCCAACCAAATTTCGTCGTTTTGTCATCTGTATCACAGAAGTGAACATCCAAGTACATCATCACATCACGTTCCCAAGAAATGCGTCTCTCCAAACTCCATCAATCATGACATCACATCAATATCCAAGTCCTCGAAACAAATCATCTCGCCATTATCACCGATAAAACCTACAATAGTTCCATTTATCACCGATAAAACCTACCCTATACAATATATAGTCTTACCAAAACCAGATAAGTTTCCCCATACTAGAGATTACATGATTATGATGGTTCATTCTTATCCAACTATGTCTAGATGGTCAATTGTAAAATGATTTCGACTGTGTTCTTCCCCCAAGGGGTCCATTGACTTTGTGATAGTTAATTACCAATCAAATAAATGGATCTTCTAAGGATCAATTTCTCATCAAATATTACAACTATTTATCATGCTTGAGATAACAATTAAGTGCTATTAGTGTGGTTACAATACATTAGATTGGCAAAGTATAAATGTCCTTGTCAACAATGCAATATAGGGCAGTGATCAAGGTCGTATGCTTTAGTAACAAAACCAACAATATGAAGAAACTAAAATGACATTAAAAGGGACCAACTCATTGAATCGAATGACCCTAAATATTTTCATATTTCATATTTTCCTAAGTATTGGCATATATTTCCAGTTCCTAGGTAATTCATTATGAAAAAGCCTAGACTTAGCACCTCAAAATTCTTTGTTCACCTATTGGTCACTTCTTCATGATGCCTTTGCACAAGGATTTGGTATTCTTCTTATAGGTGGTAGGTGCCTCAATTCTTTCCTTCTTCTATGTTCAATGTCAAGTGGACCCAAACCCAACTCAATGTGCAACCAACTCCTCAAAGTCCTCCAAGGCCTTAATAATGTTCAACCCTTGGGTCCATGTTGTCAACAAAATGTGCATAACTACCCAAGGCATCCCAAGTATTTAAAGAATTCCATATCATCAACGAAAATGTCAAATCTTATCAAAAAACAACGTATGGATAGTGGAAAATGAATTACAGTGTTAAAATAGGTTCTCTTAGCATAACTCTTTTGAACTAATGGATCCTTTTCATGTCATTTGAACCTCTATTTATACTTGATTTTGGGTAGAAAAATATTGTAATTATCACCCTTTATAACAAAATATTAAGAATTCTTCCATTCTGGGAAGAGTTTGAGGGATTTTATAAGAGGGAAAGTTAATTTCTTTTCCATTTATTTTTAAGAGAAAGGAGGTAAATGTAGTTTCAAAAATAATAAAAGTCAACAAGGTAAGAAGGGTCCCACCATAATAATTCTATTGGATAAGTCATAAAAGGAGTAATTATATTACATCTCATCTAATAGAAAACCAAGCATTTAAATTTGTTGAATGGATCAAATAGATCCAACAATAATAGGCTTATGGCATTCTCAAGGAAATCAACACCAGTTATAAGCAACACCACAGTCAACACTAGATTCCAGACCATTATAAGTTTAGTTACAAAGTGTAGGAAAAAGAGTGACTTACAAGTTCCCACAAGAAGATCAAGCCACTTCCTTAAAGGTCTTACATTGTCACCAAGTAGTGGATGAGAATTGACATGAACTTATCTTAATGCCATTCCTTGATTCACATATGAAAAGTCGTGTTTGTTTTTTTCATTTGTCATGAATATCTATAATATGGGTCTTCATCTATGTCTAGATTTGTTTCATAGAAAAACAATGACATTATGGACTTGGGAAATGATCACAATGACAAAAGTTGACCAAGGAATACATATCAAATGTAGACTATCATATGTTCGAAACTTCATTTTCTTTTGGATTCAATCGTCGGGGGGGAATAGTGGTTGGGGTTAATAATTTGCATATCAGATGTTTGAAAATTCATTTTCATTTGGCTTCAATCATTGGGGGGAAACAATGGATGGGGTTAACAATTTGCATAAATATCTTGGGAAAATTGCAAGGAGAGGAGGAAACCAAATTATCACATCTAGTTCTATGCAGGACAACTGAACATGCTAACTCGTTTTTATCTTGAGTTGTGAATCAAGACAAGACTTATTGCTAAGGTACGGTGAAACTTTTTCCAACTTTAACCATTTTCTTTTGATAGTCAATTGGTATTCTATTAGGATCTTAAAGTTAATTTATTCATCTATAGTTTTGTTTTAAACGCACTCTAACCATGAAATGATTTCTAAACCTAGTATTTGGATGAATATTTTCAGTTCGAACTAATGTTGGTGATATTGGAATTTGGAAAATGGGATCAAGTGAAAATTTAACTCACAAGCCATTCAAATATTGGGATTTCCCTAGTCGCACAATGGTTGTGCAGGTTTAAAGATCACATTTAGTTTTAGCTTTAAGTGATTTGGGTGAATAAACATGATTTATACTTTATTTTTCACAACACATGTGCTTTCCTATTAGGTTATTCTTAGCAGTATAGTGATTTTGATGACTCAAACACATTTCTTGTTATGTGTTTAGGGGTCTCTTTCAAATAAATCAATTTTGTAAATGAACCAATGTATTTGGATCCCGGATGGAGCATTCGTTGGTATGCATATTTCCCTTCTTGGTGTATAGTGTTGGAATTTATATCTTATGTCATGACAATTTCTTCATATGGTAGACTGAAAAAGCCATTACTACCTTAACAACAACTATATGGGAAGCACTATTTTGATATAAACTAACTTGTAGGAGTGGCATTTTTTTTAGTATATAGTTCACATATATTATTATAATGATACTTGTGAAATTTATTGGTGGTTGTGTCTCTATTTCAGGTATCAAAACTACTATAGCAGTTCAATCAGTTAATGAGGGATGTGGATGAATGGAAATCAAAGTTAGGAGAGAGTGATATAACGATTGTGTCAATATAAAAACATACATACAAAAGGATAGAAAAGCATAGTAATAAAGGGAATAAGCTCGATGAAATATAAAATAAGTGGCATGAAGAGAATAAATAGGTGTTGGTGTTGAAAGAGGAGATAGAAACATGGAATAGAAGGCACGAGGAGGCCTTAACTGAAGCAAGAATGGTGAAAACCTTAAGATAAGTCAAATACATAGTGTGGGATATGTCTTCAAGGATATTCCATCATTAAGAGTCCACCTCCAATGTTATCTAGAATTTGATGCCCTATACAAACAAGTCTTGAAGTACCTCAGTAATATAGAGAAAGGTGTGCATCCCAATAATAGGGTGGGAACCATAAAAAAAATGAGTGATTAATAAATACACTCCCTATATAAGCCTTGGAATTATTTGGAATCAAATATAGGACCTTTGCATACATGGAAATAGAGATATGTATAAACAAGTGCAATAGTTGGAGGATTACCAATCAGAGGTAAATGGGAGCAAATAAGCCAATTAAATCTTTCTTGAAAGGAATTGGTACAATGATTAACCATGGTTCTCCCTATCATGGCCCTATCCTCGGAATGATCAGTTCAACCTGCACCCTGTTGATATTTACCAAAGAATGGTAAAGGATTCCATCCCTCATTTGATAGATGTGCCAAATAAAAAAACAATCCCATATTCCATTGAAATATGTAATTAACTACATCATTCAATTTCCACTAGGGACTTGATGTTGAGGTTGACTCAATCCCTAGGGAATATTGATTACACCCCTCTCATAGAGTTAGACAAGTCTTTATTAATTTTGAAGGGAGGAAGGAGAATTGATGATTTTTGTTACATCTTGATAAGCATAAGTACATGACTATGCTACCAAAGGATAGCATGGATAGGTACCTAAAGTAGTTATTGAACTGGCACAAAGACTTCTAGATCATTCAAGGACCTCACATCCTCCTTCTCCTAATGTGGAAGGTGCAAGAAGAAAAAGGAACTAGTTATTTGTATAGGAGGATCTTTGAGTATGTAATAGAGAAATATGATGGAATAAAAGTGGTGCATGTATTTTGAGTACTATCTGTTTTTATTTATAGCCATTGTAGATGAGAGAATCAAAAGAGGGAGGAAAGAAAGTGGTTGTCAACCTATTTTGGAATTCTCTCATCATGATTCATCATATTTCCCAATGATGTATTATACTAGGATGCACCAGTTGTAGATCACACTCGTGCCATCTCAAGTATGGACCATCTACCACATAGAGAGAATAAAATCTATAAATAGAATCCTCGACTACAAAGAAAACTATTAGGAAAATCCATACCATCAGGTTACCCAAAAAAATTATGAGCTGAGTGCAATGGGATCTAAAACATCAGGGTAATCTCTTTTTTAAGTCTTATCCTCCTTCGAAAGGAGTAACTCCCTTCAACACTATATGAGGTACTCTATTTTGGATATAGCAAGTCCAACTTATGGCTTCTACCCATAACCATGAAGTAAGAAATTTGGATTATAGCATGTAATTTTCCATTTCCTTCAACTATTTGTTCTTTCGCTTTGCCACACCATTCTACTAAGGAGTATATGGGATATTCTACTACAACTCAATGCTTTCAAAGGCACAAAACTGCCCAAATTTTTTGTTCACATATTCTCCCTCATTTTCTATACACAGAATTTTAATGACCTTTTCAAATTACTTCTCTGCAAGAGATTTAAAGTCTTGAAAGTGCTCGAAAACCTCTGATTTTTTCTTGAGAAAAAGCACCCAAGTATGCCTATTCATCAATGAAAGTCCAGACATATTTGGCTCTGTTCAAGAATGGATGAGGAAATGGACCCATCATATTGTTTTGAACAAGCTCTAGCACTTCAATTGCTCTCCACACTTCACCTTTGTCAAACTTATCCTTTGGATGCTTTCCATGTATGAAACCTTGATAGACTCCATCATAAAATTTGTCATTCTATAAGCCTATAAATGTGTTATGCTTGTTGAGATACTACAAATTGATATGGTCAAACCATTCATTCAACAATATATTCACTTCATCTAAATGAGTGAGAATGATAGCAGAAGGAACTTTGGAAACAAGTTTTTAGAACAGGTACAACATTGACTAGTAATAAATTTTACCAACAACAATTGTAGCATTTTTTGTCATCTCACTAATGACCATGAAATTGGGTGTGAAATCAACTTACTTTCCTGAACCAAAATGAGTGATTTGGTAGATGGATATGATATTGGTTAGAATGTCCATTCATCTACATCATTAGATACCCTCCTGTAGACTTCAATAGGAGTGTTATCCCCCATTAAGATATTCAAAGTAGTAAAGGGATCCAAATATGCAAATCCATTTTGAGATGAACCTATGTGATGTGAAGCACCCAAATAAAGTACACAAGAATATGATTGAGATGCCACTGCTACAAGTGCATGTGTTCCATCTCTTCCCCCTTCATTTTCCTATTCCTTTGATTATTATTCAGTCATGACCTTCGATTGACATAATCAGGTAGCTTGATACTATTCTTCTCGAGGAGATGAGTAAGCTTAGAAATTTGTTTCTTCATGCACTTGTGTTATTCATTCCCAATATTATTGTAGTAGGCACACTTGACCTTCTTAGACTTGGGATTTTAGCCTTTGAATGAGAGGTTTCATGAGCAAAAAAAACAATAGCATTTTATATTTTTATGTTACAATATGTATATGAGTACATGATTTGAAGATAATGTTGTAGGTTAAGGTTCATTAAATCCTTAGATTCATAAGAGTAGAAGTCCTTTATTTAAAAAGGAATGCAACAAACCTAGCATTAAAATTGGAAGAGGTGAAGTCCGTTTGGAACTACTATTTTTTTTCAAATTCCCCAATGTCATCACATATCCAACGGAAACCCCAGTAAATCCAACGACGGTGCCATACCTCTGATGGAAAATGTCGTTGGACTTTGTCTTGTGTCTATGGTTACATCTGTCGGAACTTTGACGCCTCCTTCGTCGGATATCCGACTTAGGAGTATGTAATATTTGCAGGATATCCGACGTATTCTTGGTCGGATATCCGACCCTTCCCTATGTAAGTTAGGTCGGATATGTAACAGAAATTCCAACGTCTTCTTAGTCGGATATCCAACCCTGGACCCTACGTAAGTTATGTCGGATATGAGACGGAAAGTCCAACGTCTTCTGGTGTCGGTTAATCAACATTTTAGTGTCGGATATCTGACTAGAGCTTCTTGTTGTTGGATATATGCCAAAATTGAACCGACATTTAAAAAAAGAGAGGTTTGTCGGATTGTCGACAATGTGATGTTGAAAATAAGACATACATGTCGTCGGATTTTGGGTTCATATTTTCATGTGTCTATTCAACCTAAAGGCCCCCACATATGTAAACCACATGGCGATAGAGTGTATTGTTAACACACTCCTTGCAACATCACGGGATCAAACCTTGTCTAGCCCATGCTCCATGCATGGGGGATGTGTGGGTGTGCCTAGGGGTATAGTGGTAGAAAATGGGAATTGATCCCATGTCACATGAGTATGATACCTGCCCCAATTGTCAATTCCCCTAGTATAAAAAAAATGCATTCAACCTAAAGGTGGTTGTATTTAAAATCAATCCATGGAAACTATTGCACTAATCTATTATGCTACCAAAATTATGAGTGTCCTACAATAGTTCCAAAGAAGAGTAGGATGCACTAGTAGAGGATGATAGGGAGAAGAAGATGAAAAAAGAGGGATCATTGCCAAGATTTGGAGAGCCAAAAAGGTAAATATACTATAAAACATAATGAACTTATAACTTTGTGTTTGACCAGACTTATTAAATCACAATAACATGCACTAAACATTTTGTATGCTCAAAAAACAATATGAATGCCATAGAGGCGATATTGGAAAAGGTTGGGAAGCACAAACTCGGCCCAAGGGTTATGTTAAAATAAAAGGGAGATATGTAACTACTAATATATATAAAAAAATCGTTACCTATAATTTAAAATATTTCCTTACTAAATTGTGTCATGTTATGGTATGTAGTCAACTGAATTTGGCACCATGCCCACTGATGAAGATCTAAAACTTTCCTTGACTAGAGGGTATAAAGCCTTGGTTGAAATCAATAAATGCAAGGTAGAGAATACATCTATTGTCAACAAGGAGGTAAATAAATTTTGACTAAAGGAGGGGGTAGTTACACTATTCCAACATAACATCTTCAACCATACTTTGTGAATATGTCTTTGTTACACTATGTTTGCAATGACCTTCCGACAATACACTTCATCGATAACATTGCACGTATGTTGCTATGATGTTGTAAGCTCGATGAGGTTCTTGCAAAATATTTCATCAATATAGTTACACGTAGATTGGTAGGACTTCATAATGGAGATGCTCGACTGACAACATAGTTCATCAGTATAATTGCACTTATGTCTCTACGACGTCGAAATTCCAACATATGTCCTAGGATCAAATATTCACTATTGTTGACTGCCCCTCATAAACATCAAGATTGGATTTATTGCTCAGGTTGCACCTATCCTTTGGAAGCTTAGTGTCCAAGATGATCCAAATTTTATCCAAGGTTGGAAGTTAGAGGACATGGAACTTGCAAACTATAGGAATTCTATGGCTCTAATACCATGTAGGAATTATTAATAGGTTCAAGACCATGATAGAACTCTAATAAGCCTGGATATAGAAGCAAAGAAGTCCTCACAAGAATTTGTTCAGAGATATGCAAAAATAATAAGAAATATTGAAGCAGAACCATGAGAGACTAAACTCAATTGGTTTAAATATCATATCTATATTATTAAAGAATATGAATACAATATATAATACATCCTCAAGATAGAATTAAAATGCCTTGGAGGCAAGTTTGAAAATATCACAAAAGGCAAGCTGACTAAAAGCTAAAAAACCCCAGGGTGGCAAAATCACTTTCCAAATCAGTCAAGGACCTCATGAATTAGCTAAATTAGGTATGGAAGCTAATGAGTGATGAAAAGGGAATGTGATGATGGATTTTGGAGAGAAAAGGATGAAGGATGAGTTTTCCAAAAGGAATACAACTTTTCAAGTCAAAGAAGGGCGCCTAGCTTTATCCTTATCCACTGAAAAGCAGAAAAAGCAGGACAAAATTGTATAAGGAAGGAAAGCGCTCTTACTAATTCAGGGCAGTCATAAAAGTAGCAGAATCTTATCTAGAATCTCTCTAAGTGTTATCTTGTGAATAAGATGGCAAGTTGTGAACCAAAAGAGGCAAGTGGTGGCCAAGTACCTAATCAAAACACCTACAAATGTATCAAAATGAGTAATATTCTAACACCCCCCCTTAAGCATGAATTAGTGTGAGTAAAATATGATGAGAGCCCATGAAACTATGGCCTATGGTCACCCTTTAAAAAAATTTATTAATCCATGTAGGCGAGGAAAGAAGGAAAACCACTTGGGAAGAAAATCTCTGTTATAGCTTGAAATGAGACCTCTCTGTCCGTGACGACACTTGCATCCCTTGGTTGCATGACGACACTTCTTGAGATCAAGTTCAGTCACACAACAGGACACTTGTGGATGGAGGAGTCATTTGGGACACTAAAAATGGTTGAAATTACCGCATTCTTGACCCATTTGATGATTACAACCCTTAGGAACATTTTTCCAGACCAAACCATCTCCTGAAAATGAGCAGAAAAGCGTGTTTTTGGCCATTTTTTCACATGAGCACTACTCTACCTTAACAAACTAGCGTGTGTACCCTACTCTAGTGTACAATAGTAGCGCTCAACCCTCTTGAGCGCTACTCCACTGTGAAATAGTAGCGTACACCCCTGTTTTGGTCAAAATCTGGAAATTTAAGTTAAGTTGGTTGGGGAACCTCCTGAGCGGTTATAACTTCTTTTCCTCTCCTTCACTAACTATATAAGGAGGGTAGAAGGGCCATGTGAGGGGACCAAATCTACAATATTGTTATGTTGGAGGAATGGAGACCCTCATCCCCCTCTCTTGTGCTTCAGTTTTGGTAAACCCTAGCACAGTTGATTAGAGGCTGGAATCCTTGGAGAACGGAAGCAGGAGACCTTGAATCTAGGTTTTGTGAAGTACCAATATTGAAGGAAGGTATAATTTGATGTACTTGCTTCATTCATTAATAAAGATCAGACGTTCTTTCCTTTCCAAATATGACCTATTTATGTGTGTCTCAGATTTGATTACAATTTTCTTATGATCTGATGTCTTCTTCTATTATGAATATCAGTCTTATGTATGTAGTCAAATGTATTTGAGAAAGGTATCAAGTTGTTTTGCAGGTCTGGGCATTGCGACACTGGATAAGCATTGAAAAGCGAGGGAGGAAAAGCTAGGATCAACCTTCTGAATGAGGTGCCTACATCTCTAAACCCTAATCTCTTCACTTATTTGTTGTACTTGCAAAATGCTTGTAAGTCTATCTTTATCACCGTAAGTTGGTAGTTTCTCCCCTAAACTATAGGTGCATTTTCCCCACAACAGGATGGCGACTCCGCTAGGGAAAGCCCAACTGCTTAGGGGTATCCAAGGTCATTTCTTCGGTCTTGTTTGATGGTCTTTGTTCATTTTCTTGATTAGGATCAATTAGTAGGCTCTGTTTGACCCTCCTTGGCTCTTACAGACCCTTCCCAGCCCTTGCAAACCCTTGTGGACCCAGGTGTGGGGGTTTTAACCCCATTTTTCCAACTTTTTCCACCTATACACTACTGTTTGTACAACACAGTAGCACTCATACGCTACTTTTCCTCTGCACAGTAGATCCCATCCTGCTATGGGCGCTGGTATGCCTCATACATAGTAGCGCCCACAATCTGGGTTTGATTTTTTTGAGTTTTTGGGTTGTGGACCCAAATCTGGGGGTTGTGGCTACATTTTTTGGGGTCCCTGATGACCCTAGGTCTGTGTTAAACCACTGTAAGTGGTCTCCCATCCTTGTACTGTTCCTACATTCATGATTTGAACCTATTTTGATCAATTTGGGCTTGTTTGGAAAGTTTTGGGGCTTGTTGACCCAAGTTGGGGGGTTGTGGACCCGTTTGGTGTTTTGTACCCTAATTTGAGTCTAACTGAACCTGCTTGCCCCATTTCCACTGGATTTGAAACCTATTGAGTCTTCTTGACCCTGTTTGTATCTATTTGAGTGAAATTTCTCTTTTAGATTGGTTTTTTATCCTCCCTTATGCTTTTAAGTTTTCTTTTGTAGTGAAAGCTCAAGTGTTTTGGTTGTTGTTCAAGACCTTGTTTGCATTGTTTATGTGCAGACCTGACTTTACCAAACCATACTTCTTCGTAGGTCATTTGCTTTGTTTGTGTCTAAAAGTAGTTTTCATACTCTTTTCCCAATGTTTGGCATGCTTACATCAATAAGTATCTGAAAGTCATATTTGGTAGCTTTTACTGTTTCAATAAAGAAGACTTGAAAGTTTCTTTGCTTTGCTTTGATAGTAGGTTAGTTTCAGTTTTGTTTCTTACCTTTGTAAAGCATAAAGAATTTTGATTTATTTTCTGAATAGAGTACCTTGCAAGTGGCTTAAAAGATTTTGGAGTGCTTTGCATAAAAAAGAACAAGTTTTCTTTTGCATACCTATTTGTTTGAGTAGCTGCATTCTTAGTTTTTGAGTTTAATTTTGTACATTTAGACTTTATTTTTACCTTTTTTGCATTCAAAAGATTAAAAAATTGCATTTGCATATGCATTCTAGATCATAATTTTAAGACTTGCATTCAAAAGAAAATATTTGTTTGGTGGTAAATATTTCATTTTCAGTACTCTATCTCTATTATAACCACTCTCACACACCCACTACCTTTTTGAGTAACCAAGTAACCTTTAAAATGAACTCTAATAAAATGTACTAGCAACATTTTCTTTTCTAGGTTACACTACACCAACTAGTCTTGGTTAGGATCTTGGGTTTAAAACACCTTAAACCACCCAAGATCACACATTACGCAAAAATCGTAGTTCGACTATCACAGGTAAACCCACCTCATTCAAAGCTTGCCTGGGATCTATGCAGTAGGTCTTGTGAGATCAGATTGTTGGGAATACTCCTCCTACTTTATGTTTCGAGCATATACCAGGATTGGATCATGTTTGGGGACTCTTTGGAGTTTCGGGCTCAGTTACCTTGCCCACGCCTTCTAATTCGACGAGAGACTGTTCCCCCAGGAGTTTTCGGTGTGGTGGTATCCTTAGTATCTGACCATAGGTTCATACACAGGTGACAGTGGAGGGTATATCTACTATACCTAGGACAGACGTGGGAGGAAATCCCTTGCAAGTCTTTGGGAGGGCGGTTGGGTGATTCCAGCACTTGCACCCTTAGTCATTGTATTGTGGACCCCGGGTAACTGTTCTTCATCCTTCGTTGATCTGTTCTGGGCCCTCATCATCCCAGACTCTTCTCCGAAAGGCATCTATTTGCCTGGTTTGATTTACCTAGGACCTTTTTTAGTGGTGTGCTCTTTGTGCTACTTGTCTTAGTTTGCCTTAGAGATTTTCTTGCTCATTTGAGTAGGAAACTATGTCTAGCATTCCGGCAAGCGCCAATCAAGGTACCCCTGTTCCAAGAGATCCTTGTGTTGTTCCATTCATTGGAAACATTGGTACTCCCTTAATGGCTACTCTGAATCTTCCAGGATTCACTATAGGGCTACCGGTTTGGTTGTTTTCCACTCTGAATGCCTTGCATGCTCCTGACGCTTCTTTTGTGAGCACCTCAAATCAAGAGCATCAGAACCCTGTGCCTCCTTTGCCAGTAACATCTTCTCCTCCTCCTTCTACCTCATATGGCGAAAGTAGCAATACTAGTAACCAGCAGTCTAAAAGGAATAGACGAAGGAAGAATAGGAAGAAGATGCCAAAACAAGGGGGCAGCAACGTAGCCTTTGTAAGTCATGCTAGGGGCAGCAACCCAGCCTCTGTAATTCATGCTAGGGGCAAGAACCCTGCCTTTGCAAATAATGCAGGGGGCACCTACCCAGCCTCTGGAGGTCATGCTGGAAGAAAACTTTTAGTCACCGAAAATCACACTAAAATTTTGTCTTCAACCACTGTCAGTCATGTTGAGGACACGTCATTGAACACTGCTAGTCATATTAATGACAAGTCACTAGTTCCTGTGAGTCATACTGGAGACACCAGATCAGCCACTGCAAGTCATGCTGAGGGAGTTGACATTGTCGACAAACCAAACAAATAGAAGCTTAAGTTCCCTTGTAAGTTTTGCGAGGGAGATCACCTTACTTACTTGTGCCCTGTACTTCCAGAAGTGCAAAAAGTGTGGTCCTTAGTTCAAAAGTCTGATGCTTCTGAGCAACCAGCCTCTGTGAGTCATGGTGGGGGCGAGCTTTCAGCCAATGCTAGTCATGCTAAGAGTACTGACATTGTAAAGGAGTCTAAACCTATAGGACAGAAACCAAAGTTCCCTTGTAAACTTTGTAAGGGAGATCACCTTACTCACCGATGCCCTGCCATTCCAGAGGCACGAAGAGTGTGGTCCATGTCTGAAGGAACCTCTGTTCCTGAGTTGTCTATAGATTCCCTGCAGTCAGATCAACCTTTGGTTGATAAAGTGGTTGAACCAATGTAATCTTTGGTCGACCCCACTCTTCCTTCGAAGAGTGAAGCGATCGAATCGATGCAATCTTCGACCGATCCCATCAGTCCTTCAGAGATTGATGCACCTACTGCTGAAGTCTTCTGCATTACCAGTTTGGATGTTCCTGAAAAAGGGGGCACTTCATCTATGCCATGTGAACCCCTACCAAGCCCTAGGATTGTTTCCTTTGATTGGAATAGTCTAGCTGAGCCTCGTCTTCCTTCTTCGACACCTTTCCAGATAAAGGTTGATATCGGGAACCATACGGTTGATCGATGCATTGTTGATGAAGGTGCTTCTATTAGTATCTTATCCGCTTATGCTTTGAGAGATTTGAGTTTCCCTAATGTTATTCCAGCTACTAATTGGCCGTTGACCTTTGATAGAAGACCTAGTGAACCAATCGGATTCCTCCGTCAGGCACCTGTTACTTTGGGTGGAAAAACAGTCTTAGATGATTTTATGGTTTTAAAGAACCCTGTGGATTTTGATATGATCCTTGGGCGTGATTACGTTTATGCTATGCATGCTGTGGTGTCTACGCTCTTTCGTGTGATGCATTTCCCTCATAACAAAAGCATCGTCACTGTCGACCAGCTTGCATTCGTTGATCCTCCTTATTACCCAACTGTAGACCAGTCTGATCCCTCGTCATTAGGCACTACTATGTCACATGGGACTTATGTGGCATATTGTTCCTTGAGTTCAACTGCTACTGAGAAGAAGTCTATGGGTTCATGCTTACCTTCTCGGGACTTAGTCCCATCTTTTGACCAAGTGACACCTTCATCTGAATGTTTAGATATGTGTTCTATCTGGGACAATATACTTCTTTCTGATGAAGTTTTCCTAGAGTCCATAGTACAGTCTACCATTCATTTGGATGTTGATCTAGTCGCAGTCATGTCCAGCCCCGGTTTGAACTTAAAGTCTGATCTTTCTACTGTTGAGTCTTTGGACTCTCCTATAGATCCACAAATCGATGTTCCTGCTGAGTTTGATTCTGCTTCTAGAATTTTCAACTCCCGTGATGATGAATTTGTTTCTGCAGATTCCATCATGTCCTTCAACTTTGATCTTCATCCTGAAGTTGATCTTGTTGATTGTAAGTCCTCGGGCTTGGGTACCATAGAGTCTTCATTTGAAAACTCTGCCTTGTTTATGCCTATTGTTGATGATAGTGAAGTAGAAAGTATTTCTACCACAGTGACTTGTATCGGGTCTTTCTTTACATATGTTTTAGATATGATCTTGGTACTGATGTTTCTTGGAGACAGGATTCTTAGCTGGATGTATACTTGCTTACTGGTCCTTGTGCGACCATGTCAGGTATATTCGGAACCTTGCATGTAGGTTTAGGCTTCCCCGCTGTTATGTTGCATTTGAACCTTTTTCCATCCGAATTCGCCATAGGGTCGAACCTGTTGGATATTGGTGTGTTAGCCATCTCTTTATGCATTGTGCACCAGTCCGACAGCAGAGCCTACCTAACATGGGTCACCCTAGTCAGCACCCTTATGCCATTTTGGTGCCCATGCTGAGTTTTTCTCATAGGCCTGGGAGCCTTTTTAGATTTACTGTGACTTTGAGAAGAAGCCTCATATATTTCTTCCTCATATATTTTTGGCCATCCCTTATAAGGCTCCCATTTTTGTGTTTAAGTTGCATATGCATCTGTTATGATCCCGCTTGTGCTAATGAGCCTGATGCCGGCTTCCACGCTTTTAGCTCTTTATATAAACCTCTAACTCTAATCTAATTTCCGCTAAGCCCTGTATCATTTTGCCTTCGCAGTTTGACACCTTTTACCTAGAGGAGACACGCCCCGAGTGTTCTTCTCTTGCCCATGTTCCTTGCATTAGGCATAGCTTTGTTCCATGCGCTTGGAGCTAGTCTCGCATGTCCCTGACACTCGTCTCCTCCCATTACGAGCATTCTTCCACTTTTACTTCGATCTCGTTAAAAACAGTAAGTAGGTTACGATCATTCTTCTACCTTTACTTCGAGCTCGTTAAAAATAGTAAGTAGGTTACGAGCATTCTTCTACCCTTTACTTCGAGCTTGTTAAAAACAGTAAGTAGGTTATGAGCAGTCTTCCACCTTTCCTTCGAGCTCGTTAAAAACAATAAGGAGGCTATGAGAATTTTTTGTATCTCCTTTGAGCTCATTAAAAACAGTAAGGAGGTCATGAGTTTACTTTTTCAGACTCGTTAAACCTTTACGGAAAAGATCCCTATGGAGTTCTTTTAAGCCCTTTTCAGACTCCTTAAATAGGAAAAGTTTGCCAAGCATAGTTGTCTTTTTGGGCTCATTAAAATAACTGAACCGACATCCACTTAGGTATAGAATTACCCCTTTTCCGGGCCTTGGTGGATAATTTACGGAAAAGGTATACTCTAGGTATACTCTGGTATGCGCTAGAAGAGTTCTTCTTCCATTATTTTACACTTTTTCGGAGAAGGAGACTAACTTTACGAAAAAGGACCTTCAGAGTCATCTTTAGGGTTTTCAGACTCTCGAAGAGTGAAAACACCAAGCGAGCATTCACCTACTCGAGCTCGATGTGAAATCCACGAGATGGTTGATAGAGGACTATTTAAGTTTTTCAACTCTATAAATAAGAAAACACCGCCGAGCACAGACCAATCCGTGCTCGATATAAAATCCACGGATAGGTGTATGGAGTTTTCTTCTAGGTTTTTCAGACTCCTTAAATATAAAAATACCGTCGAGCATGCTTTAGTTCTTTGTCAAGCTCGTTAAAAAATGAAAAAGGAAAGGGAAGGGAATAATGTTAAAATATCTTTCAATATGATGGCAGCAAGTCAACTATTTCCTTGAACAAAGCACCTGTTTTGAGTCTATCAAACAAGTTGGGTTCTAGTATTGGCCTTAGGATAAACCTGATCTCAGAGTTTTTTCTCCTCCGTTTGGTTAGTCTTCCAATCATATGGAGAATCTGTTAATGTCTCCTACATTGCAGATTTGCATCTTGGTCTCTTTTTGTTCAAAGCTGCCTAAGTCACTCTTGTGTCGTACTCACTGTTCAAGGATATAACCTGTGTCGGCCATTCTGTAGTTGCCTTGACCTCATGTGTCGGCCATTCCTTGGTGTCAGTATGTTTCATTATGTGTTCAGTCCTACTCCAAATCAGCTCATACCTGTTGAGTGTCCCTCGTGTTGGATGATGGAGAATGCATTAAGGCCTCCCTTCCAATGGACTTCTTCCCATCGACTTCAACTCATTGTGCTCTGGGAACGAAGTTTAGAGTTTCGGTTAGTACCTTGGGGATTGCAGTCATTAGTGGCAGTTTCCCTCGCTATTGGATAGATGGGAATACATCAATGTCTCATATCCGATGGATTCTTCAAGTGTTCGACGGCAAGACCATTTATTCACACTTGCTTGAATGTACTAGGTACCTTGGGTTCCATTTTCATTATTGGTGGACACCCTCGTGTTTGTTAACGGTATACATCAATGACCGGTAATCAAACGATATCTTCCATGTTCGACATCAACTCATTTATTCACATGGATAGGTTTGTACCTTGGGTTGTTTTTGGATGAAGACCTTGGGATCCTCGATGGCATCACCTTATTTATGTTATTGCCCAAGTTGCGCAAGACTGAGCCACACTCTTTTTGGCTCTTGATGAGACATAGATCCAGCTTGTTCTCTATGGTTATGTTCTCCAGTTTTGACATAGATCCACCTTGTATTTATGTGGCTATGTTTACACTTATGTTCCTCATGGATCCATGCTTGTATTCTAGTGGCCATGATATATGCATCAGTATTTGGATCATTATTGTATCCTCTTGGAGGTCATGTTCCACCATTTGAACATGGACAGCTACCCCAAGGATGAGTTTGTTTGACATTTCCTTTGCTTTCAGGTACTTCATTTGAGCCTATGATTCTTGGTTTCTCCATTCCTCCATGATTACTCTTTGTTATTTATAATGTATTTCGGCCATCGTTTCTTGCACTCCCTCTAACCTCATACATTAGGGGCATCTGTTATAGCTTGAAATGACACCACTCCATCCGTGACGACACTTGCATCCCTTGGTCACATGACGACACTTCTTGAGATCAAGTTCAGTCACACAACAGGACACTTGTGGATGGAGGAGTCATTTGGGACACTAAAAATGGTTGAAATTACCTCATTCTTGACCCATTTGATGATTACAACCCTTAGGAACATTTTTCCAAACCAAACCATCTCCT
Organism: Larix kaempferi; assembly: GCA_027924585.1. Lineage (NCBI taxonomy): Eukaryota > Viridiplantae > Streptophyta > Pinopsida > Pinales > Pinaceae > Larix > Larix kaempferi. The sequence continues at coordinate 7,860,730 of BSBM01000052.1, read as the reverse complement.
GAAAATGAGCAGAAAAGCCTGCTTTTGGCCATTTTTTCACATGAGCGCTACTCTACCTTAACAAACTAGCGTGTGTACCCTAATCTAGTGTACAATAGTAGTGCTCAACCCTCTTGAGCACTACTCCACTGTGAAATAGTAGCGTACACCCTTGTTTTGGTCAAAATCTCGAAATTTGAGTAAGTTAAGTTGGTTGGGGAACCTCCTGAGCAGTTATAGCTTCTTTTCCTCTCCTTCACTAACTATATAAGGAGGGTAGAAGGGCCATGTGAGGGGACCAAGTCTACAATATTGTTATGTTGGAGGAATGGAGACCCTCATCCCCCTCTCTTGTGCTTCAGTTTTGGTAAACCCTAGCACAGTTGATTAGAGGCTGGAATCCTTGGAGAACGGAAGTAGGAGACCTTGAATCTAGGTTTTGTGAAGTGCCAAGCTTGAAGGAAGGTATAATTTGATGTACTTGCTTCATTCATTAATAAAGATCAGATGTTCTTTCCTTTCCAAATATGACCTATTTATGTGTGTCTCAGATTTGATTACAATTTGCTTATGATCTGATGTCTTCTTCTATTATGAATATCAGTCTTATGTATGTAGTCAAATGTATTTGAGAAAGGTATCAAGTTGTTTTGCAGGCCTGGGCATTGCGACACTGGATAAGAATTGAAGAGCAAGGGAGGCAAAGCTAGGATCATCCTTTTGAATGAGGTGCCTACATCTCTAAACCCTAATCTCTTCACTTATTTGTTGTACTTGCAAAATGATTGTAAGTCTATCTTTATCACCGTAAGTTGGTAGTTTCTCCCCTGAACTATAGGTGCATTTTCCCCACAACAACCTCCCCTCAAAATCAACATGGAATACACCATAATAAATATCTCCAAACTCCAAGCAGGTGTGAAATTTGTCAAATGTATGGAGGAATATTCTTCTTGTCAAGAAGTGGAATGTGCTCACCATATTTGAACTTCCTGAGATAAGGTCCAAATGATACTTGATGATGTCCATTTTTTGTGAAACTCTGAGAGTAGGTTCCAATCATAATCATGCATTCGATCAGAAGCATGACAGTAAGAGTGAATCCAACCACTTTAAACTGTAATTATGCCTATATAGCATCCAATGATACACCAAAAAGAAAACCAACAAGAGGTTCTAAGTGCATATGAGCTGCAACAACTGGTTAATGATATTCAGAATTCAAATTAGGATAAATATGAGAGAACTGAGAGGTGTCTCCAACTTCGTGAGAAACCATGCTGGAAATCATGTAGGAAATGGAAGGAACATGGAGAGTGGAAGTGAGAGCGCAACTAACAACCTCACACTGTATATTGGACTTCCAAATAACCGTTAGATAACCTTCTTGGATACCAATGACTAGAAAAGGATCCTCAATATCTAAAGTGTAAGAGGGGAACAATGATGAGAGATGGAAAGATTCGATTTCTTCTTCAACAATATATTTATGCCATTCTATCTTTAGTACCTACAAAACAAACTCTCTGAAATATTATGCTGGAATACTAATTTAACCAAGAACTCCCCAAGCTCTAATACCATGTAGGAATTATATGGCTCTGATACCATGTAGGAATTATTAATAGGTTCAAGACCATGATAGAATTATAATAAGCCTGGATATAGAAGCAAACTTAAGTCCTCACAATAATTTATTCAGAGATATGCAAAAATAATAAGAAATATTGAAGCAGAACCATAAGAGACTGAAATCAATTGATGCAAATATCATCTCTATATTATTCAAAAATATGAATACAATATATAATACATCCTCAAGAGAGAATTCAAATTCCTTGGAAGAGTTTGAAAAGCTCACAAAAGGCAAGCTTACTAAAAGCTAAAAATCTCCAAGGTGGAAAAATCACTTTCCAAATCACTCAAGGACCTCACAAATTATCTAAATCAGGTATGGTAGCTAATGAGTGATAAAAAAGGAATGTGATGATGGAGTTTGGATATAAAAGGGTGGAGGATGAGTTCGCCAAAAAGAAGACAACTTTCCAAGTCAAAGAAGGGTTCCTTGATTTATCCTTATCCACTGAAAAGCAGAAAAAGCAGGACAAAATTGTCTAAGGCAGGAAAGCGCTCTTACTAATTCAGGACAGTCATAAAAGTAGTAGAATCTTATCCAGTATCTCTCTAAGTGCGCTCTTGTGGATAATATGGCAAGTTGTGAGCCAAAAGAGGCAAGTGGTGGCCAACTACCTATTCAAAACACCTAGGAATGTATCAAAAGTATTAATACATTATATCCTAAGTCTAAAGTGGGTTTTTAATATTCTAACACAAACATGATCGATGTGTCATCCTTGCAGGAAACTACATGCATGCTAAGAGAAGTTGCAGTATATTGTTGGATATGCACCAGCAACTAATGTGTAAGTAATGAGAATAAGATCACCTATCATTGTCATTACTTACAAATAAGTTGTTATATATGTACAAACAACTTATGTGTTATAATATCTCGATTTTGACCCCGTTGCATCAAACATGTAAATGATGTAATATCAATATGAAATCGTGGTGAGGAGCTCAAGTCCAAGGCCCCGCCATCGATTTAGTGTTAAAATTGATGCATATGGTTTGTGTGCCATCCAGGCACAATAGAAATCATAAATATCATGTAAATATGCATTTTTATAAAATACCCACAAGTAGCTATGCAATGTAATGCAACAAGAGTATGGGGGCATGATTTTTACAATGAATTGGGAGGGAAATAGTCAAACCCTTGAACCAATCAAGTCAAGCAAAGTGTCAATGAGATAACCCATGAACATTCAACTACCCATGTTGAATTTTGTACCCAATCATTTATTTCTCTCGAGAGTTGGTTGAAATAGTTATTATTTGGGGAAATGGAGAGGTATGGCTATCCAAATTCGGGTATGGGAAAGCCACCATTTGTGGAAATTCATGTTTGTATTCTTGGGCAAGAAAAGAGCCACGAATTTGCTCCCCGAGTCATTATTCATCAACCAATTTGGCTCTCTCACGCAGTTCTAGCTGGTGGGGCATTTTTCCTCCATGTTTTTCTTGTGTTTCCTTGATTTCTAGCTGTGAAGAGGGCGTTTTTGGTGCTGCAGAGAGGTTGGGAGGAAGGGATCTCGATTTGGGGGTCCATAGAGGTCGTTTTTGGCCAATCGAATGCTCATATGCATGTGGGAAAAAACATTTACTTACCTGTGGTCTATTTTCTTTTCCCCTAACTCGTTTTTGTGGTGCCACGATTTGGGGAAAACCCATGGACATCTTGTTTGTGAATCCCCTAGTAAAAACGTGTATCCATGCCAAAAATTGTGCTTGTTGTGTGTGGAAAGAGTATGTTGTGGTTTGATTCATGGATACCCATTGTTTTGGCTTGAGCTTGAGTGCAAGCATCCAAGAATAGAAGAGGGTTCAGTTTTGGCTTGATAAAATCCAACTGTGGATTGGCTTGGCTTAGATGTGGTGTTCATTTTGTTGCACATCAGTTGCAAATACCCTTTCCTTGTAGAAATCATGCCCAGCTCGGCGGTGGAAGTTCTGTGGAGATATTAATGAACACAACTGGCCTATGGTTGGGTGGAACGTTGCAGCTGCATAGCTAGTTGCTTGGGACAGCATTACATCAAGATTATTACTCTCTATGTGTTTTACTTCTACATTGTTTGCATTTGAAGACTATTATGATTATGTTAATGAATGCAAGTAAAATGTGTGGATAGTCTAATTTCGATGAGCTTGTTTATTTTGAATATGCATCTGCACACATGTGTTTCTTTGCTATGAATTGATGAATGATTCATGATTTTTTGTAAAAGTCCCAGAATGTTGAGTCATGTTCCCTTCCTTGCGTTGGATCGACGAGAGGGGACGTGATAGAGTGGTATCAGAGCGTATATTGAAACATTGGGCCTGCATGGGCTACATCTCACAATTGCAGAGGTAAGACCCCTTCCTGATCACCACTGATCATCAGGAAAATTTTCTAAAAAATTCTAAGTTTTTTATTTTTCTGCCTAAGTATGTGTCGACGTAAAACTGGAAGGAGCACCAAAATTATCGGCAATAAATCATGAGAGTCGCCGATACATGTTGGGGAGAAATCAAAAGTGGCCGAAAAGGGTCGTTTCAGCATAAAATGGAAAACTCGCCAAAACGGTCGACAGAAAAGTAAAAGTCCGCCGATCGGTGAGAAACTGGAAAAGTCACTGAAACTGGTCAGTGAAAAATCGACGATTGCGCCAATCGGAGGAAAATTGAATTTTGCTCCGAAGTAGGTCAGCAACAAAGTGAAAGTGTGTCGATCGGAGGAAAATTGAAAGTGCGTCAATCGGCGACAAAATGAAAATCGTGCCGAAAAGGCTTTCAAAGGAAAATTGAAAAGTGCGTCAATCAAAGAGAAAAGGAAACGTCCACCGAAATGGGTTGGTGTCAAATTGGAAAGTGCGCCGATTGGAGAAAAAAGGATAAGTCCACTAAAATGGGTCGGCGTCAAATTGGAAAGTGCACCAATCGCAGGCAAAATGATAAGTCCACCGAAACAAGTAGGGGGAAAATGGAAAAGTCTACCGAAACAGATAATTTGAACTGTTTTTTCAGGGATATTTTTAGGTGCCAGAAGATGAAAAATGGCATTGAACTTATGCGCCAAATTGCACGAAATTGAAAGATTTACAAAAACAAAAAGAGGGTGTTTCCCTCGACCCGCCCTGAAGCCACAAGGGGGCAAGCCCCCTTGACCCCCGTCGTCCCCCTAAGACATTATCAATTTTGAGAAATTTATATGGTGATGAAAAGACTCATAGAAATGGAAATGTTGCATCCTGATAACAGTCCATGGGACAATTTGCAAGTTGTAGATTATAAAAGGGTGATTCATATGTTTATGTAATTTGACAAAAGTTGTCAATTTTGAAGGGCTGCAATTTTTGCTCAATAATCAGAAACAGGCATGCTCCTACTCTTTTCAAAGCTTATCCATAGGAGTATAAGATAGAATGATCTTATTCTTAAAACATGTTTCTAGCTGTTTCATAAAGAAATCATGGTAAAAATGCTTGTTAGCTAGAAATGTAAAAGAATTGAACCAAGTATGGTTGGATGCTTGGTAACAAGGAAAGATCATTAATGAGCGGAATACTCAATTGACAGTATCATCGTCATTCATGTTAACATGTGGGAAAACATGTTGAATGGATAAGAATACACCCTTGTAGATTGTATTTTATAAGCATGGGATGGAATAAGGGAACTAAAAGGAAGTGATGTTCCTTAGCCAGAATGTATGAAATGCATTTTCTATGCTTGGAATGTGCAATATGAATTGCATAGAGGGGTTTTGGAAGCCTTAGTAAGAGTAATTGGTTATAATATCCATTATGGAGGAGTGATATCCATGTCTAATCATTGGAGGATGAAAGGGACCAATAATGGATATTGGTGCCTTGGATAAGAATGCATCCAATGTGTTATTTTTAGTAATGTATGCAATTTGAATTGCAAGGAAGAGCCATGGGAGCTCTTGATTGTCAAAGATGAATATTGTATTCCATGAAAGAATGCTCAACAAGTAATGGAATAGGCTATCAAGTAAGGGACATGCAACTTGTAAAGATGATGAGTCGATCATGCTTGTCGGAAAGTGCATGCATGATAAGAGAAGTTAAAAGATATGAGTCAGTAACTTATGAGTATGTAAAGAGAATGGGTAAGGAAATTCCATTCTCCCAAAAGTTGTCACGCATACGAATAAGACATCCCAGGACGTGGACTTGAAATGTGTCTCTTGATGGTGACATGGTGGCCATGCAAAGGCTGATAATTGGGGAATGGGGCATTCCCATGTGTGAATCAAGTATGTGGTTCAAAATTGTGGCAAATATTTCTGTGAGAAAGAAAAGGAAGCATCATAGCTGAATAACGTGCAAGGGCATATAATGGACCTGGAAAAGACTCCTTATGGAGTGATATTTAATCACTTGTAGCGCTAATAAGTGCTAGGAAGTCCAAGAAAGGTCAAGTTGGACTTGACCATAATTTCTTAAAGCAGTTGGAGCAGTAAGGAAATATTGATAAAGAGGGAAATTTCTCACCTTTAACTATTTATGTTTATAACATAAGAATTGTGTGGTTGGAAAGTAGCAAGTAGGAATGTTGTAAATGATTATATGTATTGTGATAGTGCATGTCATATGAGATATTCATGGTTAAGGCCATAATGTGGTTGGAATGGTAATGCTATAGTGCTACACAAGTATCCCATGAACCCCCATATTAGTGTTAATTTAGGATGAAACCTCTTTTCCAACAACCAAGGAGTGAATAAAACTCCTGAGGTGTTGTTCGGGTGGAGAAGGAAGGAACTCAGATAAGTTAACCAAGTGATCGGGAGATGGTTGGGTGATGTGTCAAGGCATTAGCTAGACCTTCCAAAACATCATGGTGGAATGCATGACATAGCATTATGGTATTCATGAATCAATGTAAGGAGGCATTGAGTGGATATACATTAAAAGATTGTGTAAACTTTGTGATTGTTTCTGCATATGTGTGGGTACATATGTTGAGAGGCATTCTGTGAATGCATGGTTGTGGCATATATATTTAATTTCAATTCATTAATAACTAAAATGATAGAATTATTGGCAATTATGAGATCATTTCATGAGCTGCTATGGATGCAGGAAAATGATTGCATGAAGAAGGTAGTCATGTTTGATGGGCTACCAAGAATGCTCTGTTAGGAGGATAGAGCTGCCTGAATGGATACAATTGTGTAATCATGAGAATTGGAATTTTTATTTAAATTGCATAGATAATGTGACTGTATCTTGCAATTTTATTGTGATAATGATGCACATAAAGTAAAAGCATTTCATTGTCTTTGAGATAACAACAGTTGATAGAGTTTGAATTATTGAGTATTATAATTATGAGATCACTTCACCGACTATTGTAACAATGAAAATATTATATGCATAGATACTCACCAAGTGTTTGACTGATTGAAAATTTTAGATTACGGGTAGAATTGTCTTGGATATGGCAATGTGGGTAAGTCCATAATAAAGACTGGAATCTACCACATACAAAAGCCAAAAATTATGAGAATAATCTCATGATTGTGAAATTTAATTTATGTAGGGAACATATTGTAAATTTCAGAATTGAAATTTTGTTAATAATTACTAATGGTTGTTTGGCTTATCTAGAATTGTGTCAAGAGGACCTGTTGTAGGTGGATATTCAGGTTATGGTACAAGTGTAAAACCATATTGGACATAGTGATGCCACTTACAAGAACTAAACAATATGAGGATGGTCTCATGGTTAAACAAATATAATTTCTGTAGGAGACAGAATTGTAATTCGGATTTGAATTTGATTATTAATTTCATTGATTTGTTGATTGTTTTTGAATTGTGTCAGGAGGACACATTGCAGGAAGACCATGTGTTATGGCCTGCAAGATCTAAATATCATGAGAAGTAACTCATGTTTTGGAAATCTAGTTTCTGTATGAAACATATTTCAGAAATTATAATTGAAATTATTATGATGACATCTCATCTAAACTGCATGATTGTGTGAATGTAGGTGAGATGGTGTAAATATGCCATTGGGGCAGATGTCAGTTGTTAAGGAGAAGAATATAAAAGAATTCCAAAAGTGGCTTGGGTTTGAGAAACCCTGTAAAAATTCCTTACATGGGCTTGTCTCTACACGGTGCTATTAAACCCGGTAAGAGCATGGGTACTCATGAGGCTCGCATGAGCATTGGTATCCTTTATACACTCACACTGAAGAGCACTCGAGGGATGGGTACGCCCGAGGGACTGTGTAGCAGATAAACGGTACCATCCTTGTGTTGTGTGAGTGGGTATTGTGGGGTCGTGCTAGCCTGCAGTCAAGTGAGTTACCTATGGAGTTATTGGAGGAAACCACTGGTTTGCATAGGAGAAGGAGCCATGTAATTTTATTATTTTGTTTTATTGCCTAATAAACCCATTAGAGACATTGGCTTGGAAATGGTTTTTGTATTCTTGATAAACCCAGTCGGAGAACTGGCTTAGCATACTGGCTAATGGTTGTTGTATGCTTGATAAACCCAAACGGAGAAATGGATTAGCATATTGGTTAATGGTTGTTGTATGCTTGATAATCCCAGTCAGAGAATTGGATTAGCATACTAGTCGGTGAAGTGGCTTAGCATACTAGTTATTGGAATTCCCGATAAACCCAGTTGGTGTACTGGCTTGGCATTGATTATTTGAATGATGTGGTGCAGCCAGTGTGTTGGCATAACATTTTTTTTATACATATGCACAGGTGATCCAAGGCTTGCATAAACTTGGTTTCCTTTCGATGCACGCCCTCAAGAGCATTGGAATGGATGGGTACGCTCAAGGGACTGTGTAGTGGAGAAGAGGTACCATCCTCGTGTTGGGTGGGGAAGGTCTTGTGGGTGCCATAGTTGTCTGAAGTCAATGCAGGATACCTGTGGAGCTAAAGGAAGATGCTCATGCAGATAAGTATTTGGTTTATCTTGCATCTTCTTGCTTATTTAATGTGAATTTACGTGTGTATACGATTCGAATATGGTTTCTAAAATCTTGTTAAGAGATGAATCCTATGAAAATAGATTTGACATGTGAACTAACTCAATGTTTGAGTATAGGTATTGTTGTATGCAAGGACCTTGAAGACATTTTAAGAATGCAATGGGCATTTGGTTGTCCTAAAAGGATTAGTATGAGCAACTACGGATTGGAAAGAGATCCAATGGACGTTGATGGAGAGGGAGAGAGAGAAAGGTATTTCAATTGTAGCTGAAAAGAAGGACATGGAACCTTGCTAAAAATAAAGAGAACACCGAGGATAGTGTTATTCCAAGGGGGAGGGGATTGTAATATCCCGATTTTGACCTCGTTGCATCAAACATGTAAATGATGTAATATCAATATGAAATCATGGTGAGGAGCTCAAGGCCAAGGCCCCGCGATCGATTTAGTGTTAAATTGGATGCATATGGTTTGTGTGTCAGCCAGACACAATAGAAATCACAAATATCATGTAAATATGCATTTTAATAAAATACCCACAACTAGCTATGCAATGCAATGCAACAAGAGTATGGGGGCATGATTTTTACAAGGAATTGGGAGGGAAATATTCAAACCCTTGAACCAATCAAGTCAAGCAAAGTGTCAATAAGAGAACCCATGAACCTTCAGCTACCCATGTTTATTTTTGTACCCAATCATTTATTTCCCCCAAGAGTTGGTTGAAATAGTTATTATTTGGGGAAATGGAGAGGTATGGATGTCCAAATTCGGGTATGGGAAAGCCACCATTTGTGGAAATTCGTGTTTGTCTTCTTGGGTAAGAAAATAGCCACGAATTTTCTTCCCAAGCCATTATTCATCAACCAGTTTGCCTCTCTCACGCAGTTCTAGCTGGTGGGGCATTTTTCCTCTACATTTTTCCTGTTTTTCCTTGATTTATAGCTGTGAAGAGGGAGTTTTTGGTGCTGCAGAGAGGCTGGGAGGAAGGGATCTCAATTTGGAGGTCCATAGAGGTCGTTTTTGGCCATTCAAATGCTCATATGCATCTGGGGAAAAATGTTTTCTTCCCTGTGGTTGATTTTCTTTTCCCCCAACTCGATTTTGTGGTGCCACGATTTGGGGAAAACCCATGGACATCTTGTTTGTGAATCCCCTAGTAAAAAGGTTTATCCATGCCAACAATTGTGCTTGTTGTGTTTGGAAAGAGTATGTTGTGGTTTGATTCATGTACCCATTGCTTTGGCTTGAGCTTGAGTGCAAGCATCCAAGAATAGAAGAGGTTTCAACTTTGGCTTGATAAACCCCAATTGTGGACTAGCTTGGCTTAGATGTGGTGTTCGTTTTGTTGTGCATTAGTTGCAAGTTCCCTTTCCTTGTAGAAATCATGCCCAGCTCGGAAGTGGCAGTTGTGTTGAGAGATTAATGAACACAACTGGCCTATGGCTGGGTGGAATGTTGCAGTTGCATAGCTAGTTGCTTGGGACAACATTACATCAAGATGAGTATTCTCTATGTGTTTTATTTCTGCATTGTTTGCATTTGGAGATTGTTATGATTATGTTAGTGAATGCAAGTAAAATGTGTGTGGATAGTATAATTTTGCTGAGCATGTTTATTTTGAATATGCATCTGCACACATGTGTTTCTTTGCTATGAATTGATGAATGAGTCATGATTTTTTGTAAAAGTCCCAGAATGTTGAGTCATGTTCCCTTCCTTGCGTTGGATTGACGGGAGGGGACGTGACATGTGTAAGTGATGAGAGTGGGATGTGTCCCATTCTCATTACTTACACATTATTTGTTGGTTCATATCCAACAATATCCTACAACTTATCTTAGCATGCATTCACTTGACCCCGAGGATGATACATCGATCACCTTTACTGGTTCCATGTCCTCTAACTTCTAACCTTGGATAAAATCTGGATCGTCTTGGACACTAAGCTTACAAAGGACAGGTGAAACCTGAGCAACAAATCCAACCTTGATGTTTACGAGGGAAATTCAATAGTAGTCAATATTTGATCATAGGATGTACATTGGAATTCCGACGTCCTAGCAACATAAGTGCAACTATACTTACGAACTATGTTGTCAGTCGGGCATCTCCATTATGGCATCCTACGAATGTACATGTAATTATATCGATGAAATATGTTGTCATAACTTCCTCGATCTTACGACATCATAGAGACATACATTCAATGTTATCGATGAAGTGTATTTTCAGAAGGTCTTCACAGGTTGTAACGTCCACATCCGGGAGGGTTAATTAACCAAATCGGGGCCTCTAAATTTTGTCCATAAGCATAATCATGAATTCATGACATTAAAAGCATGTGTGCAGATGTAGAATGAAAATACATAGTGGAAATAACTCAATCTACACACACATAACATGCAACTTACAAGCATAATTATTACATGAATACAATTAAAAATCATTTCACATAAAATACATAAGAATACTTATCTTTAAACAGAGAATATCCAAGCAATTGGCTATGTAAGAGTGATTTTCCACCCAGCCATAAGTACTTTGTCCAGCGTATACTCTTTTTGTTGAGCGGACAGCCCCGAGTTGGGCTATGAGTCCACCATGGAAAAGGAAACACCTATAGGATTCTATCTCTCATCCCACAACCCATTCTTCTCTCTATGCTTAGCCAAAAGCTCAACTAGATCTCTATAAGGATCTCACTAATCCATCACAACCATGGAACTCCTTCCAACTTCCCCACACAACACAACGAAGGTATTTCCCTTCACTGATCCACAGTTCCCTCAGGAAATCCAACCCTTACAGTGATTACCAGTGTGTGTAGTAAGAGTCCAACCTATTGTATGTTAATGGAGAACCTCCTACAACATTAATCCATGGCTTCTCAAGCATTAAAAAGTAGCAGAATTAAATGGGTATAGGATCCTATCTTACCCAACCTCCATGCTCACCTACATCCATATATTTTCTCTTCCAAAAATGAAAATATGTCTTCAAATTCAAATTTTTGGGTTAAACACATTCTGGTAATGGTCATGAACATCAATTGAAAGCTCTGCGTAGTGTAATAAACATGCATGAGAGAATGATCAAAAGAGTGTTGACTCCAAGGATATGAGGTAAGGGTGAAAAGATAACTAACATAGCTTCTGGCCATATAAAAAATAGGAATGCTGACAGCTGACATAACTATCACAACCCCCATGCTTCAATGACTGCATGAAGTGACTTTTCCCATAAACCTAACATATGCATTCAATGATTGGATTTAATGGTTAAGAGAAGGTAATTGGTGTATTTAAGGCACATGGTAGATTTTGGATGAGTTCTAAGGTTGACACATGGAAACATAGGAATTGGTTTCCCCATAGGCACCCTTCCTCTTCCCCTCTAGTGGAATCATATCCCCTCTAGTGCTCTTTACACAGCCATCTTGGACCATTTTATTAATTTCCAACATAATGTTTACATACAATTCGAATTGGCATAGTAAGCCAACCATATGGTCCAAATAAAAATATATACATCATACATGCCTAGCCATTATCTAGTCAGGCCTTGGCCTTGAGCTCCGCACCAGGAATCCATACTAGCATATTTACATCATTTACATAATTTTGATTAAATACATTCCAACTCAAAAATAGGGGTATTACACAAGTATGGTGTAAAAGAGACATATCCGCAAAGTATGGTTGAAGAAGTTATGTTGGAACCATGTGAATTTCAACGTTCCATACAGATTGTTCTTCAACGTTACTAGTTTTAAAAATGATAGTAGCACTTCGTAATGATGTCCTTAAGTCATCAAAAGATCGACATCTCCGAGAATATTTTCAGCTACAATGTAGTTGGCATGCATGCATCAACGTTTATGTAATAACGACATTGTATGTGGAAGTTGGCTTACTGATGAGAAATTTGCAACGTTCCTAATCCACGGTTTTTCAATGTTGTTATGTTGGACAGATTGTCGTTCGTGTTGTAAAATGGGACCTATTGTAGTAGTGCATCAATTCATGGCTTATCAAGCACCATGGAGTAGAAAATAAACAGTGGGTAAAGGTTCCTATCTTTCCAAACCTTTATGCTCACCCATATCCATCATCTTCACTCTAATGTCTACAATTTTCCTCATCACAGTGTTAACTTCGGGTTAATTTCGTAGTCTCATCGTTGGCAATGGAGAAAACATCTTGAAACTACCTAGTCTATAAATTATCCATGGAAAATGAGTGATAGACTCCAATGGAGATGAAAGGATTGGTGAAATATAGATGGCGTACTTCTAACCATAAAAGAAAGGAATCTTACAATTGTCTTAAAGGTATATTCATCCCATGAACAATTTTCATAAAAGTATATTCATCCCATGATTCCATAACTACATGAGAATAATTTTCCCACCAACCTCACACATGCATTCAATGATTGGATTTAATAATTCAAAAGGAATTGAATGGTTCATTTAAGCAACATGTATAAGATGGATCAATTTTAAGGCTAACATTTGGAAAAAGAGGATTTAATATCCCATAGTCCCCCCCCTTTCCTCTTCCCCTCTAGTGAAATCATAGCCCCTCTAGTGATCTTTATACAACCATCTTGGATCATTTTAATATTTCCCATCATAATATTTACATAGATTTTGAGTCATCATGACAATCCAACCACATGTCCCAGATAGAAATATTTAAATAATATATGCCAAGTCATTCACTAGTCAGGTCTTGGCCTTGAGCTCCGCACTAGTAATCCATACTGGCATATTGACATCATCTTACATAATATGATTTAATATATTTCGAGGGTCAAAATTGGGGGCGTATTACAATCCCCTCCCCATTGGAATAACAGTGTTCTTGATGTTTTCTTAAAATCAGAACAAAAATGGATATGCCTCTCTCATGGCATCCTATTGATCCCATGTAGCCTCATTGGTACCAAAGTGCTTCCAGTGCACCTTTACCTGTCTGATGGATCAGTTCTAGAGAAATGTTAGTTTTATGTCGATGATGCATAATGGATCTGTTTGGAAATATCCCTCGAGTTACACCTAGATCACATCCCAATTAATCACATGGTCAGGATCACCTACATATTTCTTAAGCAAAGAAACATGAAAAAACATTAAGTATTGAACTTATGCTTATATTTAGAGGGGGTTGAATCAATATAATACACTTTTTACATTAAATGAGCATTCATCAACCATTCATTAAATTCAAATAGTAAATACATATAAACCCAAATCACAATACACAAAGTTTAATGTGGAAACCCTTTCAAGAGAAAAACACAAAATATTATCTTTATAAATTCATGTAGACACCAACCTACTATTACAGAGTTTGTAGGAACCAAACTACTAGAGAAACGAATCCCCTCAACTGAGCACCAACTCAACAAGATCTGGTTGTTCCAACCTACTTGTTACACCAATCTCCTTGTCACACCAATCTCCTTAAGTGATTATCAACACAACCAGATCTATAGGAACCAACCTAATGAAGACACCAATCTCCTTAACTGAGCACCAACTCAGTAAGTTCTTGTGTAGGCACCAAAGAAATTAAGAAACAGGTACAATAATGTCGATATAATCACTTCAAATATTGTGCCACAATCTGTCCTTAACACTATCATAAGATCTCCCAAAAATATGTGCCATACTTAGCCCTATATCATCATTCAAAATTGTCATAAGATCACCTCAAAATTTGTACCATACTAAGCCCTATATCAGCCTTCAAAACTATCATAATATCACCTAGAAATATAGGAAATACTCGTCCCTATACTAGACTTCAAAGCTATCATTATATCACCTTGAAATCATTGCTTAAATATTACCTATATCACCTTGGAATTTGCACCATTACTATCCTTTAATCTACCTCAAACATGCACCATAACCAGTCTTGAATCAGCCCGTAAACAGATATATAATGTGCCTTAATTATCCCCTTAAATCTACACCATAATCTTGTCAATTCACCTAGGAATATGTGCGACACTTGGTTTGTCATTTTCCCTTGAGACTAAGTTAAACATGCCTAAGAGTTCATCTCTTTCCTCCCTAGTACACCTTATATTTCATATTTAAGTCACCTACTTGTCATTTAAAAAATGCACCACTTAATGTATATTTATAATGTTTTAATTTACTTGTATGGGTCGACCTAACACTATCCAATTTGACATAGATAGGGCCGACTTGTAAAAATGAAGGGCCAACTTTTGAGTTTGGCATTTTTACTTCATTAATTAGGTGGAAGGGGCAACTTATCATTTGTTTATCATTATTTGGTACCTTAACTTCATTTGTTTATATTTATTTTTCACTTTAGATTCTTCGTGGATATCAATATCACCTGCAATCTCCCTCTGTGTTTGACATTAATGACAACTACAATCTTCTTGTCTTTGACATCAATGAAAACAATATTTCCAAAAATATTCATCTTGGACATCAGTAGTATCCCCTTGTCTTTGACATCAATGACAACAATATTTCCAAGAATCTCCCCCTTTGTCATTTATGGCAACCCTTCTGCAATGATAATACTGGTAATCCTGTAACTACTCCTTGTGTCTACAATTATCCCTATATTTGTCCATGTTTGTAGCACTTCCCTTATCTGCAACTTCTCCCCCTTTGACATCAATGGCAAAGGGTTTCTCCCACTGATCTTATGCTTATCCTTAAGAACTTAGTGATGAGATGAGACAGATATTACTCCCAGCTTCTGTCTTGGCACTTGTTGAAAGAATCATGAAGAATGGTATTACTTTTATTTAACATGCCAATCTCAACATCCTTCTATATTTTAAGATCATCAAGAATTCTAGCATTTTCTTAGAGATACTTTTGAAGCATCATGTAGTTGCTTAGGAATACATCTCTTGCTAAATTTACAAGGGTCATAACCATATTTTCATGCACTATTTTACCGTCATAGAATTGATCTTAGGGATGCAATATGTGCACAAATTCCTTTGTAACCCATCCATCCATTCACTATATATTAATCACAAGAAAATCACATCTCTAATTTCCCACTTGTTGACAACTGATCAATCCATACTACCTTTGCTTTCTTGGAAAGTATTTTCTTCTAAAGAAATAGGATTATTTATCAAGGATAAACTCGATACTTGTGTCACAGTTTCTTCCTTCCTTAACGCTACATTCACTGTAGTCTAAGGATGATCCTTCTTAATTGGATTTTCAATTGCTTCCTCATTTTCCCTACCAATAAATCCATTCATCATTGGAGGATTCATATGGAAATATGAAGCTTCATCGTTGCTTCTACTTGATTCTCTAGTAATGGGGTGTACATGTTTCGAGTGAGAATCAAAAGAGTGTATCACCCTACCATCTTCATCTAGCTCATCACATCCTTTCTCATAACAAATAGTTTCGCCTCTCCCTCTTTCTTTATTTTGCTTCCTTTTTCAAACCTTTGATTATTCTTCTTTATGCTTGGTAAGGACATATTCTTCCATGTTTTGTTTAGAAGATACTACTATGATGCTTACAGTAATGTGCTATGTGCCCATGCTTATTGAACTTATAGTATTAAGTACTATAATCAAGTAGGGGAGGAAATGAGTTGTATTTTTTGTTAACAACCCTATAAGAACTTATGATTTTGTTGCTTACATAATCATCCTTTGAATTCTTATAAGGACCTATATTTCTGTTACTTCTTGCATGAGCTCTACAATATATTATTTTATGACCAAAAATATTACAATAAAAATAATAGACAAAGTAGATATTTTGGTGATGGGGTGTGAAAGGTATTTTTGGTGGAACAACTCTTCTAAACTTATTCTTCTTGTTCTTGTGAGAAGAATCTAGTTACTTCTAGTCATCATTTTCTTTGGTGTTGCTTTCATTGTTGATGGAGCCTTTGAGAATATTTGCATAGCTTTTAGGCTTTTCCTCATTTTCCTTGCTTGCATCTTCTTCGGGGGTGTTCTGATTCTCATCATAGCCAAGACATGTTTTGATGAATGGTGACCTTTGGTAACTGAGAATCTCATTGAAAGTTTCAGTGTTGTCCAAACGTTTGTGTAATCATAACATTTGAATTTTCCAATTCCTTTCTTAAAGAGACAACTTCAGATTCTAGCTTCTCACAGATTTATTTCTTTTGTTTGAGATGAATTCTCACTATTCCTTCTATCCTTTTTTTCTCTTCTAATTGGGTCTTTAGTCTAATAATTGTATTATTTATTTAATCAAGATCATGATACTCTTTTCATGTTTCTGCTATTTCTCCCTTTTCGTTATAATTTTCTTAAGTATCTCTATTTTGAGTCTCGATTTAATGTCTTCTTCTTCTTAATAGGGATTTTCTTTCTGACTATCTTTGTTTTCTTCATCAACAAACTTTGTGTCCATGGCCATGAAGGGATATTCTTCTTTATAAATATGTTGTATCTTGTCCCAAATATCTTTAGTTGATGTGCACTACTTTACCTTGACAATATCATAAACTTATAGGCCACTCAAGATGGAATCCAGTGCTTTTTATTTATTTTCACCTGACTCCTTTGCAATTGCATCTGTTGAAGGAGTGGTTGGGACTGTATAACCTATCATGATTGACTCATGGATATCAAACCCAAGGGACATCAAATATATCTACATTATCATACTCCATATAGTATAGTTTGTTCCATCGAACAAAGGATCTTTGTTTGTGAATATACTTTTCCACAAGCCATATGTGCATGAGATATGTCTTTCAGTGGTTAAATTTTCTATGAAGGAACCTATTCTAATATCAATTGTTGAACTTATGCTTATACTGAGAGGGTAGGTGAATTAGTATGAGATACTCTTTACATCAAATGAGCATTCATCAACCATTCATTAACTTCAAAACAGTAAATACATATAAACTGAAATCACAATAGGGTGAAAACATGAAGTTGGGAAACAATTTTGGCTTGTTGTTGACAAACAAAACTGCTAAATTTTATGTTTTTCAACTTCGACCTCTTTAAACCCATATCTCCCTTAGGAATTTCAACGTGAAGTAAACACAAAGGTTTTAGAGAATTGAATTAGCTTTCTACTTGTATTTTTTTAATTTTTTTTATGGACATATCGTGGGACAAATTTGTTGTCAACCAATGGCATATACTTGAAAATTTTAGGTATGGATAATGAGTGACCTGTGTTGACGTTGGTTTTTTATAAATGGTTATTCATTTTAGGGAAAAAAATTGTAGGCTCATAATCTACACACACTACACTGTGCATGGACTATATTTTGAATTTTTTAAGAATTGGGAACTATTTATTATTATTTATCGAAACAGCATATGTTCAGAAAATGGTGCATTATCGACACATGTTTTTGTCTTCGCATTTTATTTCAAATGTGACTCTTATTGGAAAAAATAAAAGTACCCTTTTGAAGAGGACAAGCCAATTATGATCTCTGTGAAATTTCAAATTTTTTGGTGTTGTCTTTGTTATGATATTGAATTTTTATTTCGGGTGATTTTCAGAGTAATAAAATTCTTAAGAGATAAGGTTTACAAAAAAAATATGAATAAATAGAAATTCAAATCGAAATGAAACAATTATTATATCATTGGAAACTAGATTCGGAGATGAATCCATTGCTACCAAGTTCGACAAATAATATTTAGAATTTGCATGGGTTAGGGTTTGCCAAAGTTGCGGGTTCCAGAAAAATGCCATATATTTTCGTAGGTTTGTTGATCATAAACTTTCGGCCGAAACAATATATTCGAAACTCTAGGCCGAGAGTTTAGTTCAAACTCTCATCCGAGAGGTTTTTTAAAAATACAGCACGGCGATTGGTTCAAACTCTCGGCCTAGAGTTTTATTAAACTCTCAGCCGAGAGTTTGAACTCTCACACAATCTCGGCCTAGAGTTTGAGGTTAACTTTTTTTCGCGTGATCATCCGCCCGCACTAGTGTTTTTTCACTCTGTTTTTCATAAAATTGTTTCCCAGGTTCGCATTTTCACCCAATACATAAGGTTTAACGTGGAAACCCTTTTGGGAGAAAAACACAAATCTTATTTTTATAAATTCATGTAGACACTAACCTACTATTACAAATTTTGTAGTCACCAACCTACTGGATACACCAATACCCTCAACCAAGCACCAACTCAATAAGATATATAGGCACCAACCTACTGGAGACACCAATATCCTTAATTGAGCACCAACCCATCAAGATATGTAGGCACCAACCTATTAGAGACACCAATATCCTTAACTGAGCACCAACTCAATAAAATCTTGTGTAGGAACCAACCAACTAAAAAAACATGTACAATAATGCATATATAATCACTTCCAAGATTGCACCATAATATGTCCTTAACATTGTCGCAATATCTCCTCAAATTATTTTCCATCCTCAACCCTACATCATCCTTCAAAATGATCATAATATCACCTCAAAATTTGTGCCATACTCATCCCTATATTAGCCTTCAAAACTATCATAAGATCTCCTTGAAAATATATTCCATACCCAACCCATATTATCCTTCAAAATTATAATAAGATCATCTTGGAATCTATGATAAAATATGCCTTATATCACCTTCTAATTTGTTCCATTTTCAGCCTTTAACCTACCCTCAAACATGTGCCATATTCAATCTTGAATCAACCCTTAAACGTGTGCCATAATCAATCTTGAATCATCCCTTAAACAAAGATAGAACGAAACAAATATAGAATGTGCCTTAATTATCCCCTTAAATATGCATCATAATGTTTCCAAATCACCTAGGAATTTGCACCACACTTGCTTTGACATTTGCCCTTGATACTGACTTAAACAGGACTAAGAGGCCATCTCTTTCCTCCCTAGTGCACGTTCTATTTCATATCCAAGTTCACTTGCTTTTCATTTCAAAAATGTTCTACTTAATTTATAGTTATAGTGTTTTAAGTTACTTTTATGGCCCAACCTATAAATTCTAGCAAGATCGACCTAACACTGTCTAATTTGACATAGACTGGACCAACTTGTAAAACTAACAGGGCTGAATTTTGAGTTTGGCATTTTTACTTCATTAATTAGGTGGCAGGGCCAACTTATCATCTATTTGTCTTCATTTGGTACCTTAACTTCGTATGTTTATATTTATTTGGCACTTTAGCTTCTTCTTGGATATCAATATCACTTGCAATCTCCCTCCATCTTTGACAGTAATGACAACTGCAATATTCCTATCTTTGACATCAATCACAATAATATTTCCAACAATCTTCATCTTGGACATATATAGTCTCCCATTGTCTTTGACATTAATGACAACATATTTCCAACATTATGAGTTCTAGTGTTATCATGCAATGCAATTCTATATGCAATTGTCCATATCCTATCAAGCACTTCAAATGGCCCACAATATCTTGATGAAAACTTGGCACAACTTCCAAGCTTCAAGGAACTTTTCCTTGGCCTCACTTCGAGGTAAACATGATCCCAAACATTAAATTCCTTATGCACTCTATTTTTATCTACATAGATTTTCTGTCTCTCTTTGGATTCCTTAAAATTCTATCTAATCCTTGCAACTTCTTAGTTCCATTTCCTTCAGAATTTCTATCCCAAACATAGTTCTATTCATTAGAATATCCCAACTCACTAGTTTCCTACACTTTTTTTCCATATAAAGCCTCAAAAGGACTCATTCTCAATTATTCTTGATGCCCATTGTTATATTCAAAATATACCAAGTGTAGATATCCCTCCCACTTTGATGGTTAATCCATCACATACATACAAATCATGTCTTCAATCACTTTATGTATTCTTTATATTTTCCCATCTATCTGTGGATGGTAGACAGTACTAAAATTCAGCACTATAACCAAATCTGCAAAAGACTTTTCCAAATGTTAGATGTAAATGTTGTATCTCGATTGGATACAAGTGCCTTGGGTAACCCATGCAATTTGAATATGTATTTCATAAATATTCTTTCTATCTCATCAACCTTGTGATTAGATTTAACTAGAATAAAAATGTGCTTCTTTATATAATTTATCCACCACAACCATTATGGAAGCATGCTTTCTTGAAGTAATTGGTAACCGTGTGATAAAATCCATAGTCACCACTTCCCATTTTCATTCCAGAATTGGATAAGGATGCAATAAACTTGTTGGATGTTAATAGTCAACCTTTACTTACTGACATTTCATACACCTGGAAATATACTCAACAACATCTTTCTTCAGTCCCAACCAAAAATATTGATTCCTTCTTGTAGCAATTGTTTTCTAGTTTCCTGGATAACCAGAATATCACATTTTATGGATTTCATCCACGATAATTATTCTCAAATATTCATAATTATTATTATACATTCTATTTTGCAGATGAGAACTCCATCATCCTCTAAATTATAACCTTCATACCTCCTTTCCAAATTCCGATGTTGTAATTTAATCTTTACTTGCACATAGTGTTCATCTTCAACAAGGGAGTGAACAATCATTTGCCTCAAATATGTTTGGAAATTATGAATGGTTGTCATGTGCATTACATGGATTTTTATATCAAGTGAATAAACCACAATATTTTATTTCCCTTTTAAGTGCTTGATTTCAAAATCAAATTCACAAACAAATTCCATCCATGTAGATTGTCTTGCATTTAATGTATGATGCTCAATCAAATATTTCAAACCATAGTGGTCAATTCTAAGATCAAATTTTCTATCCCTCAAATAAGCCTCCACATTTTCAAAGCATGCACTATGGAATCAAGCTCTAATTCATGGTAACATGAATTTTTTCATGTTCTTTATACTTTCTTGACTCGTAACATACCACATGATTGTCTTTCATCAAAACTCCTCTCATTCCTTGTTTACATGCTTCAATACACACCACAAACACCCTTTCTAGATTTGTAATTTTCATTGCAACGTAAGTAAGAAGCTTCTTCAACAGATGGATGCTTTCCTCGCATTCTTCTGCAAACCGTATTCCCTTGTTTTGCAAAGAAGTAATGAGGTGTGCAACCTTGGAGTATCCTTCAATGAACTTCATATAGTAACCAGTAAAATGCATTAAAAATCTCACATCAATCACATTATTCAAAGTTCTCCAAATAATAATGGCCTCAATATTTTTTGGATCCACAAATATTCCTTCCTATGAAATAATGTTGGCACGGGTCCAAAGCGCATGAAGTGTGCTACAGTCAGCGATAAGGGAAAAGGACCGGTCGCGATGCGCAAAAGTGTCGATAATGTGGAAGTTAGTTGAGTGTTAAGTTAGTTAATGGGTCATTGGACCATTTTGTAACATCCAAGTGAGACTATAAAAAAGAGTATGATTGTAAGCCTAAGGGAATCTTGCGGGATATCACCTTTTGGCGCATATTTGTTCTTATCTTTTGATCGATCCATTTTGGAGCATCTATCTGGTTTCGGTCTTTTTGATCGCAACTGTTGTTCTGAGTTGTAATGATTCTGCAATGTATGAGACTAGTTGATGAGTAATGGAAGTGATTGATTGATATATGTCTTTGTCTCTTCTTGAGTTAATGTGTTTGAATATGTGATGTCGCAATGTTTGATATTGCTACATGGTTCTATATGGGTTTATGAATGAATTCGCAGTTATGTTATGTGGAATAGATCCTTTGAGTGTGTTGTAATAACCTGTTTAATTTGTCAATTGTGAGATGATAATGTGTTGATGCGAAGAATGTTTAAGTAGATCTCATTGATAGGTCGACAATGTGATGTTTTGATGCGAATGTGGATCTCTAGTTTACACTGTGAATGAGTGTGAGATAATGCATGTCTCCTTACAACTGCGGAAACTTGGTTCCTGCAGCCCCCTTAGACATCTCAGGTGAGACTTCATTCGCTCGGTGGACGTTGTTCGAAAGGGTAAAGCCTTTCTAGGTCGATGTTTAAGGGAGTTTGTGTCAATGTTTGTTGGCAACAGTGCAAAGTGAACCCCTGTTGACAGAACTGTGGCAATAAATGGTTTTCTTGTCGGGACCTTAGTGCGAAAAGGAGAGAGGACATGTTGTGGCATCCGACGAAACCAGAGATCCAATACTGGTTCAATAAGGTTCTGTTGTCGGGACCTTAGTGCGAAAAGGAGAGAGGACATGTTGTGGCATCCGACAAAACCAAAGATCCAAGACTGGTTTGATAAGAAGACACAATAATTCACTAAGAAAGAAAATTGGAAACCTAGATGGTCGACAAGCGAGTGGTTGCAGAAATACATCTACTCTGATACCCACGAAGTGTTTTTCTGTGAATTTTCGATAGTGCTATATGAATGGTTGCGCAACTAACTTTTCAGAAGAAGAATTTCCAAGGAGTTGATCCTGCACATTGGACCCCAGAATTGATCCAGCAACTGGGTCAGGTTAACAACAAGGCTTCAAGGGTTGTCGATGTGTGGGTAGATAGTATTCTAGAGGGATACACTACTGAATTTGCAGTCGACACAGTTAAGTCGTACAGCGACGTGGAAAGAAAAAATTTCAAAGGACCCAGAGGAAGGTATCTACTATCACTTCACTTGTGGATTAAGATGCTTATCTGTGAGAAAGGGATGTTGAAAATGAATTCTAACGAGTAAAGCTCTGGTGTGCGGAGGTTGTGGGTACTGTGCGAATAAAAGTTTGATGAAATGATGCGGGGTAGATGGATATGAGCTACGAAGAAATTGAGAGGGAAGCTGAGGAAGATTGTGGTTTCCTGCGAAGTGGGGTGAGGTTTCGGCCGGAGAAGAAGAGGAGGACTGAGATAGAGAGAGAGTCTCCTCGTGCGACCGGAATAGATACTGTGAAAAGGGACCACAAGGGACGAAGCGACCTTATAGTGATTAAGGAGAAAACCAGGCTACCCCTAAATCTGAGGAAGTACGAACCCAAATCTACAATGTACCCACACCTCTGTGCACTGTGCGAAACTTCGTAGGAAGAAATATAAGCTCTTCGTAGGGTTGTCCTGCGTGTCAAAATAGTGGTAATAATAGTAGATCGACGAATACTGGTAGAAAAACAAGGATGGAAGGTGCTGGCGTAAATATGCCTTTGTTTCAAGGTAACGGGACCAAAGATCCCAAACAATACTAGTTCTTATGTGAAGCGGTGTGGACAGTGAAACAAGTCCAGGATGATGATATTAAGAAGGGACAATTGGCGATGACCTTTTGGGGTCGTGTGTTGGATTGGTTTATGAATTTTGTACAAGTACCTACTAGGATTCCACAGAAAACCCTGGCTGAAATCAGATCAGGATTGATCGACGAATTTAGGAAACCGAAATCGGAATCGCAGTATATCACAGAGTTGAAGGAAATAAATCAATTTCCTAATGAATCAGTATGGGAATTTGATCAGAGGTACAAGACTATGATGTCCAAAGTGAATTTCGGGATGAGAGACATGCAACATAAAGAGTGGTTTATTATAGGATTGATACCGCACATTCGGATGCCTCTTATGCAGCAGAATATTGTATCCCAGGAGGAGGCATTAGAAATTGCGATGAAGCTCAAGGCTTCGTTGGTTGGCGAAACAAGGATTGGCATGAACCAGATCCCAAGTGCAGCTAGCAAACTTGACAATCCAACTATAGGATATCAAGAAGGGGAAGGAAGTTTGTGAAGAAATATGGTGCATTCGATGCAAGTCTGAAGGACACCATAAGGATCAGTGTCCTGAATTTCGTGAATACTTACAGTCTGTTGCACCGAACCCACTCAATCGAGGAGGAATTCCTTGGTGTCGAATTTGTCACACGAGGAGACATCGACCAGAAGAATGTGTGTACTTACAGAAGATTTTTTCAAATCCGGCTAACCTTTTTTGTAATTTCTTTCGATCATTCGGTCATGAGGAGAAGGATTGTAGAGCATATGATTTGCTCCAAGAGAGAACTGCAGATACATTTTTTATTAAGGGAGAGGAGAAACCTCCTGTACAACCGCAGCCATAGTATAATCAGCCCCAGTTGCATTATAATCAACATCCTCATTATAACCAACCACTGCCACAGTACAACCAACCACAGTATCAGCCACTGCAATATAATCAGTAGCAGTACAACCAATCGTGAGGTGGATTCAGAGGAGGTTTTTGCGGAGGTTGAGGTGGAGGCTTTGGTCGCGGAGGAACTTTTGGTTGATGTTGAGGACCGGTTATGTTCTATAATTTTGGCCAGATTGGACATTATCAGAGGGATTGTCCGAACCCAACTCCACAGTGTACCTATTGCAGTGCAGTAGACCACAATGTCGAAGATTGTCCTCAGTTGATTGCGAAGTGGCAGACTAAGAATGTGCCACAGCCACAACCAAATCCGAATGTAAATCGGAATCAGAACCCTAATCCAAATGTGCAGAAGATCTCAGCAGAGATAAGAAGTCGACTCGTGAATGTTGCAGTGGTAACCAGAGGAGGAGCTGCGACAGGAGAAGATAGGCCACTGCCTAGTATCCGGCCTGCAACCTATAAACAGGTTCGATTTGATACGGAAGCAGAGAAGGAAACCTTTTTGGAAGCGTGAGATGCGATGAGAAAGAATAATACTAAGTTGACACCTATATGCTAGAAGGAACCTGTCTATGATATGTCGTCGATATTTGATACGCCAAATTTGCAGAGGACACCAGGGAGGGTCAGCACCCTAAGGAATTTCCCGAAAAGTTGTTTGACATTAGCAAAGGATCAAGACACACTAGCAGAGATAGATAGTTTATTGTATCTACAAGAGGAAGGACAATGGGATCGGATAGTGAACCGATTTCACAGGAAGAAGATGGGAAGAGAGATGAGTATGAACGCCTAGATTGGTGCATACAATGTAGATTCTATCATTTTGGACTTAGGATCGCACGTAAACATCCTGACTAAGCAAACATGGGAAATTATTGGGTATCCACAGTTGGTATGGTCCACTGTGCACCTTCGACTGGAAAATCAAAGCAAGGTCAGACCAATTGGTCGATTATTGCATCTACCAATCAAAGTAGAAGGACTGAAGACTTACGCATACTTCAACGTCATACAGATAGTCGACAACACAATCCCATATTCGGTGCTGTTGGGAATAGATTGGGAAATGGATAATCAGGCTGTCATCAATTTTAAGAAGAGGATGATGTCTTTTGAAAATTGCGACATGAGGGTAATCGCCCCACTTGATCCAATGGATGGGAAAAGGAATGTCGAATCGATGAGAGATGAGTTTATAGAACGATGGGACAATGTCTACAATGTTTCGGAGGACTACATCAATCCCACCGTCGATGGGGAATTGGGGTGGCGAAGTGTTAGTTCGGAGTCGTCAGACTCCGACGAAGTGCTAGAAAATTGGCAGAATCGACTGCATAAGGTGTCATTCAGAAAGTGCGCATGAATCACTCAGTCGTTGAGATGGGTAGCAACAGAGATTTGTGATTTGTCGACATATGAAGGATTACCTAATCTTTCTATGTTCATCAATGAATTTGAATACAAGTTATCAAAACCACAGTGACTATTGGTGCTTGAATAATCATTGAAGGCTACTCCAGCAAGGTTGTGAGATGCACACAAATCGTCAATAACAAGATGGAAACTATGTCAACAATTGATGGAAGTCTGGTTTGGGGAGACTGAATGCTCTACGGGAAGACATACAATGGACGGGATGATCCAATGGATCATCTGGGAGAGTGTCAAAACACATGGGGAATGAGACTGCAGCATGAATGGGTTCATGCATTCATTCATACACTAGATGAAGTATCGCGGAGCTGGTACATCGCAGCAGAATTTCAACAAGGAACAACTACATGGGAAGAATTGACCATTAGTTTCAGCCAGACTTTCAGCTTCGCTGATGAGAATCCTTTCATCCACAGTGCATTGCAGGAGATCCGCGAAAAGGTACTCGCAACAATTTCGACAGAAAGACTAATGGGATTACAGTGGACTATGACACCGGAAATGATGATGGAATGCTATAATGTGTTGGGAGGACCTGATGATGAAGATGATCCTAGAGCCATTTATGTCTCAAAGTCAAAGGGAATTCGCGATGTCAAAGCACCAGAAATGCCATTTGACAAATTCCAACAGCCGCTGAAAATTAAGAAGGTTAATATTGGGTCAGAGAAGAACCCCAAGTTCGCTAGTATTGGAGATTATTGGGATGATTCAACAATTGGAAAGGTCACTAATCTACTGCATGAGTTTCAAGACTTATTCCTAACAAAATTTTCAGAGATGAAGGGCATTTCTGGGGACCTGGGTGAGATGAATATTCCTCTCAAACCTAATGCAAATCCAGTAAAGTAGTGACCATATATATTGAATTCCAGGTATAAGGAGTGAGTAAAGGTTGAGATCGAGCGCATGCTGAACGCAAGAATCATAGAACCTATTGAAGAGTCGAAATGGATCATCCCAATGGTCATCCAAGATAAGAAGACCGACGAAATCCAGATTTGTGTCGATCTAAGGAAACTGAACGATGCATGCCTTCACAATCCATTCCCTACGCCATTCATTGATGAAGTACTGGAAGGTGTTGGAGGCCAGGAGATATATTCATTTACAGATGGATTTTTCAGGATACCACCAGATTAGAATTGCGAAGGAAGATTGACATAAAAATAACTTTGTGACAGAATGGGGTTGCTTCCAATACATAGTGATGTTGTTTGGTCTCAAGAACTCTCTCGTAATATTTTCAAGGATGGTTGTCGTTGCATTGAAGTATTTCATTCACAAGTTTATGGTAGTGTACATGGACGACTGGACCGTATATGGGTTGGTTAAATACCACGTTGCGAATCTAAGGATGATGTTGGAAAAGTGTCGACAGCATCAAATTTCACTAAATTTAAAGAAGTGTATTTTCTCCACACCATTTGGGATCCTACTGGGACATATTGTATGCAAGGAAGGAATGTTGGTCGATCCAGCAAAGATAGAAATCATTGTCGATTTACCACCACCAACGACAGTGAAGAAAATGAGGGAGACGTTGGGACATACTGGATATTACAGAAGTTCATCAAGGGATATGCAGTGATTACTACACCGATGGAAAAGTTGTTAAAGAAGGATACAAAGTTCGAGTGGAATGACGATTTCCAAAAGAGCCTCAACATATTGAAGGAGAAGATGGTCGCAGCACCGATATTAGTCTTCCCTGATTGGAAGAAAGAATTCCATGTCCATGTGGATGCATCATCAGTAGCGCTGGGAGTGATATCGGCCCAGCCAGAAGAAGGGTCAATTGACCATCCAATCGCATTTGCAAGCAGGAATTTGTCTACCGCAGATAATAATTATACGACGACGGAGTCAGAATGCCTAGAGATGGTATATGCACTGTAGAAATTCCGCCACTACCTTCTTGTAGGACACTTCAAAATGTTTACTGATCAATCCGCATTAAAATACTTAGTCAATAAGCCTGTGTTGGGGGGGGAGATCTGTCGATGGTTGTTTTTATTCTAGGAGTTTTATTTTGAAATTATTGTGAAACCGGGGTGATTGAATGCAGGACCTAATCACCTGTCAAGGACTAAATCAGGTGAAGAAACCAGAAGCATTGATGAAGTATTTCCTGATGCGCGGCTACTCAAGATTGGAATGGTGGATGATCATTATGAGCAAATTATTCAGTTCTTGGCTACGGGAAGAGCACTTGAGGAGTTCACTACCAGTCAAAAGAAGCATCTAGTAGTTAGGGCTGTTGATTTTCAATTAATCGCAGGACATCTCTACAAGATGGGACCGGATTAAGTCCTTCGTCGATATGTCCTTCCGCATGAACAAGAAAGAGTATTGGCGGAAGCTCATGAGGGGATCGCAGGAGGTCATTATGGAGGGTGTGCAAATTCCAGGAAGATACTTAGGGCTGGACTATGGTGGCCAATAGTGCATAGTGATGCCGCAGACTATGCTAAGAGATGCAATGTATGTCAAAGTACAAGGAAACCGTCGCGGAGGGATTAAATGCCATTAGTACCTCAGTTGATGTTAGAAGCCTTCGAAAAATGGGCATTAAATTTCATGGGACCCATTTGTCATGTCCCAAATTTGGAATTGGGTCACAATGGCCTAATCACATTAGCCATATTCATTAGAGTTTGTAAAATTGATGTTAAGGGTCAAATAATTGCCAAGGAGGAAAATTACTAGTTTCCTAGGTTTGGGGTGGAAGCTTTGGGATTTCGAATAAGGGGGATAATAAATGATGTTTAGACATTAGAAGGGTTCAATTATTTAATAAATAGAGTGAATAAAGAAATTCAAGAGAAATCCTAGGTGACAAATGGTTTTGGAGACATATGGAGGATGTGGGACCCACACTAGCTTGATTTTTCATAATACATGGTATCTCTCTTTTGCAAATTCGAATTAATGGGAATGTGAACACTCTTGGGTGAGTTGGTAAGTCATAACACATGTCATTGAACATATTAGGTCGAATTGGGAAGGATTGGTAACCTCCATGGAAGATAAAGAGTCAAAGTGGAAGTTTGTGGACACTTGGGCTAGATTCCCTAGCCCCTATGACACCAATGATGGAGTATCTATGACAACTATGACAAATTGCAGACCTGAACTCTGACATCTGACCACTATGACATGTCAGCCCCAAAAATAGGCTCAAAGAAGGCAAATTTGGGAGTTGGAGAATCCAAATAGACTCAAAATCGAATTTGGGAGAAGATGGAAGGTTGGAACTAGGAGACAAGTGGCAAATGTGGAATATTTCCTAAATGGAAATCTATTGAATCTATTGAGAGGATTTCGACCCTTAGAAGGATAATGTTGGTTATAAAATGTAGAAATGAAGTATGAGAATGGCTTTTGATCATTTGTAGAATTTGCAATTGCATTTGTGAAGAGGGAGAGCTAGTGGATGACTAGTTTCTTGCCTTAGCCAATTTCGAGGGTGAAAGATTCCCATCCAAGTTGGAAATTGGAAAGGCCATTCAGACCTTTCATTTGGAGCTTTAATGGAGTCTTTATTTTCAGGTGTAAGCTACATGACAGCTCATGGTTTCTTCTATTGCAGCTCGCTCCTTCAACCATTTCCAATTTTGATGGCATATTCTTGATCCTTGAGGGAGGGCGTTTTTGGTGAGCTATTGTACTCTTTGGGGGAGCTTCTAATGCCCCATTTCTTTTGTAATATGAATTAAATACTCTATTCTTCATCTCCAGAAAGTTTCAGGTTGAAATTCCAAGTAGAAATGTATAAATCTCATTTTTAATGGAAGAACAATGCCATTTCCCCACTACCTTGTTGTGAACCAATGTATTGATGATGATTTCGAATGAATGGATGATTCTATGATGAATTTTTTATTAATGGACTGCCATGGATTTATTTTACAAGTTTCATGTGCTGTACTTGAGCATTTGAAGTATTTTTACTCAGTTTAATTGCATTGGGAGAAGAAATAGTGTCATTTCCCCAAGGGTCGAATTGGTGATTTTTGCAATTGAATGGGAGAGGGTGAGAACAGTTGTAATAAAACAGTAATGGTGCATATGAGACCTTAATAACATACTTAACACATTACATACCTCTGTTCTTAAATTTGAGTGGGTTTGGAGGCATTTGGGAAGCCATTTTCAGTACTTACCTTAGGGGGATTTGAACCCCAAATTACTAGTAAAATTGCATACTTGGTCCAGAATCTTAAGAGAGTTTACAGAGGTATTTTGGTGGCCATATGTTATCCCTTAACATCATATTCAATTCCTAATATCATTAATACACCTTACTTGAAGATTTGAAGGCATTTGGAGTCAATTTGAGACCTAGAGACCAATACTAGTCAAAGGGAAATCACTAGTAAAGTTACCTACATTGACCAGAATTGAAAGAGTATTTGCAGAAGTGTTTTAAAGGTACAAATGCATCCCTGAAACACATATTTATGTTCTAATATCATTTATATACCTTCTCAGAAGATTTGGGATCATTTGGGGCAAATTTGGGACCTAGAGATCGAAACTAGTCAACGGTCAAACCAAGGAAAAAAGTGGAAAATTGAAATTTTAATAAAATTCCTAACAAGGGACATTACAGTGGTATCAGAGCATGGTCCTTGCACCTGTGTATTAGGTACATAAATTCAAGAATAATTGGCAGCCATGTCTTACTATTATGATGAATCTTATGAGTACAATTCTTATGAGGAATATGCAGATGCTTATGAGCAATATGAAGCAGAATGTGAATGGTATGAGGAAGAGGTGCCATCATGCAACACTTCTTACAATTTCAAGAGAAATGAAGATTATTCTTATGACTTTAAATCTGATGAATATGAGTGTGTCACACCAACCAAGGATAATTCTATGAGTGAGTTCCAAAGATGGAGAGCAAAATATAAAACCTTGCCCCAACAATATCAAAAATATCAAGAATATCTTGCTTTTAGAAAAAATACACAAAATGCCATGTCTTTTGAGTACTATGCTGAACATGTTTTTGAAAATAGGCCCAAAAATGAAGATGTGGAGTTAGTGAAGAAAGGTTTATGCCCTTCTTGTAAAAACCCTTGGAGCGAGTATCATATATGTGTGCATGAAATGATGTCCTCCTTGAGGAGAGCTTTTGAGATTTATTCAAGAAGAGATTCCAAATATATTGATCCTAAGGAAAACAAGGGGCAAAATGCATCATCTTGCTTTAAGGAGAAAAAGGAAGAGACATCACAAGAGCATGAAGAATATTCTATTGAAAATATGGAAGATCATTTCGAGACACCTTCTAGCTTAGACATGAACCAAAGAGCATCTACTGATGGATGCTTAAACTATGAAGGAGTACCTACTGATGGGTGCTCACACCTCTATGTTGGTGACATAGAGATCACTTTTGAAAGTGTTTCTACAAGTATAAGTTTCATTAAGCATGATAATGAAGACCTTGTAGCAGTTGAAGAAGAACCAAGATCAACTTCCCCATCACCACTTGAGCTTCATGAAGTTGGTCCAAGCAAAATTGAAGAAGACGAGGAGGTTCATTTGCAAGAGCCTCATTTTCTTGAAGGGTCCTTAAAGATGAATGAAAATAAGATCCAACAGTCCCTCAGCATTCTCCATGACACTCAAGCATTGGTGTCAAATTCTTGTTGGAGAGCTACTTCATTGGAGGAAACATCCTTCCTTGAAGACATGGAGAAGATCCAAAGAGCAATGTGCCACATCAAAGGTAATTTCATGTCTTTGCTTTTTGATAGAAACCATTTGTTTGAGCTTAATGAATTGTTACATGATGCATACTTGAAGAATAATGAGGATATTCATAAGCTCACAATTCAAAATGAGCAACTTCTTGAAAAGTTGCAAGATACTTGTTTTTCCTCTTATGTTTCAGATTGTCAAATGGTAGATTGTTTGGAGGATTCTCATGACATGGTAGATCATGAGAAATGTGAAAATTTGAATGTTCTTGATGTGTTTGAAGATGAACTTGAAGAGATCCAAACACTTGATGTGGTGGAAGAGGAATTTGAATTGCCTCTTGATGAAGGTTATGCAATTTTTAAAGAAGAGCATGATTCCTCTACATTGGAACCAAACTATGACAAAGAGTTAACAATTTTGAAGGAGCTACATGATACTACCCATATGGATCCTTCCCATGATGAAACTTCTGTACTTTTTGATCATTTGGGTGATTTGATTCATTCTCCTACATCCTACAATTCCATGTTTTGCAACATTAGTCTCAATGAAGTATGGGTGAAAGGGTTATTTTTTATGGTGCCACATGAGGAGTATGGAACTCCTAGATTTACTTTTTATGATGATATGGTTGGAGCACATTCTTATTCACATTTGCAGCAGCATAATTTGTCACTTTATGATGATTCACATCTACATGGATGCACCTATGATATGGATTTGAGTCACTGGAAGACTCATGGTTTTTCTTGCTCAACACTGGGTTCATTTGATGTTAGAGGAACTTCATCCAACATTTGGGTGAATAGATTTATGATGGGAGAACATTTTTGTTGGCAGCCACATACTTTGTTACATCTTTATGATTCTCACATTCATGGATGTATGGGTAAGACTTCTTTGAGTCATTTGAAGTCTCCTTGTTTTTTCTACTCCTTATTTGGTTCAGATTTTAGTGGAGATTCTTCATTCACTTCTTAGATGAAAGAATACATGGTTGAATATTTTGATGCATATCGCATCCTTTTGGAGCAGCATTATAGGACATGGGATCCTCACCTATGTCATTGGAGCAGATTTGATTGGTCACTTGAAGCTTGTATGCACTTGGAAAATCGTGGTCTACTTGCTTGGAGGTACAAGCACTTTTATGATTCTTTGATGAAGCACCTCCTTGATGTACATTTTCATTATGTAGTTATGTACTTTGATGATATATATTTTGTACTCATGATGTTTGGAAGAATGCATACAAGAAAATGGGATCCAGGAATCATCTTATCTGATGGTATGGGTTGGAGAGCACTCTTCATTGTTGGGGTGCAATACAAGCAATGGGACCCTGGAATAATTTTTATCTCATTGGTTTCAATTTTTTGGGGGGAAACAAAAAGTATGGGAGATGGATTTCCCACTTAATAAAGTGATTTTTATCAGAGTAGTGCAGCAGCAAGCATGGTGGTTCCTTTCTAAAATCTTCATGGGAAACTCAAAGACTCAAGGTTTGGCAATTCAATGGCAACTTCAAAGAATTATACAGAAAGCAGGTTCTTCAACGCCCATGTTTGAAATTGCTTGAGGACAAGCAACATTGGGAAGGGAGGATTTTTCATGTCCCAAATTTGGAATTGGGTCACAATGGCCTAATCACATTAGCCATATTCATTAGAGTTTGTAAAATTGATGTTAAGGGTCAAATAATTGCCAAGGAGGAAAATTACTAGTTTCCTAGGTTTGGGGTGGAAGCTTTGGGATTTGGAATAAGGGGGATAATAAATGATGTTTAGACATTAGAAGGGTTCAATTATTTAATAAATAGAGTGAATAAAGAAATTCAATAGAAATCCTAGGTGACAAATGGTTTTGGAGACATATGGAGGATGTGGGACCCACACTAGCTTGATTTTTCATAATACATGGTATCTCTCTTTTGCAAATTCGAATTAATGGGAATGTGAACACTCTTGGGTGATTTGGTAAGTCATAACACATGTCATTGAACATATTAGGTCGAATTGGGAAGGATTGGTAACCTCCATGGAAGATAAAGAGTCAAAGTGGAAGTTTGTGGACACTTGCGCTAGATTCCCTGGCCCCTATGACACCAATGATGGAGCATCTATGACAACTATGACAAATTGCAGACCTGACCTCTGACATCTGACCACTATGACATGTCAGCCCCAAAAATAGGCTCAAAGAAGGTGAATTTGGGAGTTGGAGAAGCCAAAGAGACCCAAAATCAAATTTGGGAGAAGATGGAAGTTGGAACTAGGAGACAAGTGGCAAATGTGGAATATTTCCTAAATGGAAATCTATTGAATCTATTGAGAGGATTTCGACCCTTAGAAGGATAATGTTGGTTATAAAATGTAGAAATGAAGTATGAGAATGGATTTTGATCATTTGCAGAATTTGCAATTGCATTTGTGAAGAGGGAGAGCTAGTGGATGACTAGTTTCTTACCTTAGCCAATTTCGAGGGTGAAAGATTCCCATCCAAGTTGGCAATTGGAAAGGCCATTCAGACCTTTCATTTGGAGATTTAATGGAGTCTTTATTTGCAGGTGTAAGCTACAGGGAAGCTCATGGTTTCTTCTATTGCAGCTCGCTCCTTCAACCATTTCCAATTTTGATGGCATATTCTTGATCCTTGAGGGAGGGCGTTTTTGGTGAGCTATTGTACTCTTTGGGGGAGCTTATAATGCCCCATTTATTTTTTAATATGAAGTAAATACTCTTTTATTCATCTCCAGAAATTTTCAGGTCGAAATTCCAAGTAGAAATGTATAAATCTCATTTTTAATGGAAGAACAATGCCATTTCCCCACTACCTTGTTGTGAACCAATGTATTGATGATTATTTCGAATGAATGGATGATTCTATGATGAATTTGTGATTAATGGACTACCATGGATGTATTTTACAAGTTTCATGTACTGTACTTGAGCATTTGAAGTATTTTTACTCAGTTTAATTGCATTGGGAGAAGAAATAGTGTCATTTCCCCAAGGGTCGAATTAGTGATTTTTGCAATTGAATGGGAGAGGGTGAGAACAGTTGTAATAAACCATTAATGGTGCATATGAGACCTTAATAACATACTTAACACATTACATACCTCTTTTCATAAATTTTAGTGGGTTTGGAGGCATTTGGGAAGCCATTTTCAGTACTTACCTTAGGGGGATTTGAACCCCAAATTACTAGTAAAATTGCATACTTGGTCCAGAATCTTAAGAGAGTTTGCAGAGGTATTTTGGTGGCCATATGTTACCCCTGAACATCATATTCAATTCCTAATATCATTCATACACCTTCCTTGAAGATTTGAAGGCATTTGGAGTCAATTTGAGACCTAGAGACCAATACTAGTCAAAGGGAAATCACTAGTAAAGTTACCTACATTGACCAGAATTGAAAGAGTATTTGCAGAATTGTTTTAAAGGTACAAATGCATCCCTAAAACACATATTTATGTTCTAATATCATTTATATACCTTCTCAGAAGATTTGGGATCATTTGGGGCAAATTTGGGACCTAGAGATCGAAACTAGTCAAAGGTCGAACCAAGGAAAAAAGTGGAAAATTACAATTTTAATAAAATTCCTAACAAGGGACATTACACCATTAACCCACCAGGAAGAAGAATAGGTGTGAGATACATTATTACTGCGACAGACTACCTGACCAGATGGGCTGAAGCATCACTAGTAAACGATTGCACAGCTGCGACGGCAACGCGGTTTATCTTCGACAACGTGGTCACTAGATTCGGGTGTCCAAAGATATCGATGAGCGATCAAGGCACTCATTTCGTCAATCAAACTATCAAAGCCATGACGAAGGAATTTCAAATTCAGCATCGAAGGAGTACCCCATATCACCCACAGGAGAATGGCGCAGTGGAGGCACTGAACAAGATATTGGAGCATGCGCTCACCAAGGTGTGTAACACAAACCGTGACGACTAGGATTTGAAGATTCTAGTGGTATTATGGGCCTACAGAATGACATGTAAAAGGTTTACAGGCCAGAATCCTTTCAAGTTGGTTTACGGACAAGAAGCAGTGATATCGATGGAATACATTGTCCCTATTATGCGCATCGCAGCAACGACATGAATGAGCGACGACGGAGCCATTGAAGAAATATTGGCGCGGCTGTTATAGCTTGAAGAGGATCGCTTCATCTCAGGATTTCATCAACATGTAGAAAAAGACCGACAGAAAGCGTGGCATGATCGTCATGTAAAGGAGAAACACTTCCAGCGGGGAGACATGGTTTTGTTGTGTGACAGTAAGTTTGTGAAGCACCCAGGTAAGCTACGGATGTATTGGTTAGGTCCATACATAATCAATTTTATTACTGACGGAGGTGCAGTAGAGCTGCAAAATCTAGATGGAACACTATTGAAAAATTTAGTGAATGGGAGCCGGCTAAAGCCCTATCGGGATAGCCAGGCCCATATCGAATAAAAAAGCAGTTGAGTCGACATGAAAAAAAAACCTAAGTACATTGCGAAGTTTGGGAGCCTGTCGATAGCACTATGTTTGTCGATGGAACAGCAGTGAAGTTTGAAATAACGACAAGGTTTGGGGCCTGTCGACGTTCGGTAAGGTGTGAACGGGTCAAATCGGATAATAAATGCAGTAGCAAACAACGACCCAAATGGATGAAGACACAATTAATGACCAATGAGTGCACAGGATTCGGTGAATCAATGAAGGATTCGGTAAAATCGACGGATGACTTTGTAATCATTGTCCAAAGATCGACAAGATGGAAGGGAAGCGAGAAACTGAAGTTATAAATATACGCACAGATGGACAGTTTGACTCACTGTGCATTGTGAGAGTTAGTGAATAAATTGCAGAAGAAGAGTTAGAGCGAAGAGTCACAGTGAAGAGAGTTAGTTTCAATGGCACATTTCGTCTCCAGCATGAGCACAAAAGAAGCGCCAAGGGAGAGGACGACAATTTTTCATGAGAAACCATAGATTGCATCTATGCGAATGATTAGTAAGAAAAGAAGTTCCAACCAACCGGTGGATACCGACCGAAGGAGGAAGCGGGCCTTTTGACCACCACAGAACCAATGCCAGGGGCACTACGACTACAGCGAAGGATGATCAAATTTGTGAAATGGATGTACCGTAACAGGTTCAAGCTAACAAATCCAGTTCTCAAGTTCTGTGAAACAGTGGAATCCATCCCATATGCTTGGAGCAGTTGGATCTCGCACACCTCGTCCACTATCGGTGCTAGAAATATTATTTTGAAAGACGAAGAGGAGTATGAAGTAGCAGAAGTCACAATGATGAAATTTGCGACCAAGGAAGCTATCTACCAGGTTAAGGAAGCATATGACAAGTTCAAGATGCAGGTAAACGCAACAGAAGTTTCCAGCTGAGGTGGTTCGAGGGCGAGCCACAAGTTTGTATTGGGGGATTGTTGGCATGGGTCCAAAGCGCATGAATTGCAGTACAGTTAGCGACAAAAGTGTCAACAACAAGGGCAAAGGACCGGTCACGATGCGCGAAAGTGCCGATAATGCGGAAGTTAGTTTAGTGTTAAGTTAGTTAATGGGTCATTGGACCATTTTGTAACGGCCAAGTGATCCTATAAATAGGATTATGATTTTAAGCCTAAGGGAATCTTGCAGGATATCACCTTTTGCCACATATTTGTTCTTATCTTTTGATCAAAATGTTTTGGAGCATCTATCTGGTTTCGGTCTTTTTTATCGCAATTGTTGTTCTGAGTTGTAATGATTATGCGATGTATGAGACCAGTTGATGAGTAATGGAAGCGATTGATTGATATATGTCTTTGTCTCTTCTTGAGTTAATGTGTTTGAATATGTGTTGTCGCAATGTTTGATATCGCTACATGGTTCTATACAAAGATAATTTTAGGGGCGAAATTTAGCCCATGGGCTATTTTTCCATGTTTTTTTCTAAAAAAAGATTCACTAATTTGCATTTTTTGAAGCCCCGTTTCTCCCAATTTTGATGGGGCAAACTTTTTTCACTCTAAAAATTTCCAAACTATTATATAAACTATATAAAATCCTTAGAAATTGAAATAATTTTAGGAAAATATCGCCAAATATTTTATAGTTGACATTTTAGGAATTGGTAAGACTTGCCAAGGTTTATACACTTTTAAATAATTATGGGTCCTTAAAATTACCCCTGGTTCTATATGGGTTTATGAATGAAATCGCAGTTATGTTATGTGGAACAGATCTGTTGAGTGTGTTGTAATAACCTATTTAATTTGCAAACTATAAGATGATAATGTGTTGATGCGAACAATATTTAAGTAGATCTAGTTGATAGGTCAACAATGTGATGTTTTGATGCGAATGCATATCTCTGGTTTACACTTCGAATGAGTGTGAGATAATGCATGTCTCCTTACAACTGGGGAAACTTGGTTCCTACAGCCCCCTTAGACATCTCGGGTGAGACTTCATTTGCTCTGCGGATGTTGCTGGAAAGGGTAAAGCCTTTCTGGGTCGATTTTTAAGGAAGTCTGTGTCGATGTTTGTTGACAGCAGTGCGAAGTGAACCCCTGTCGACAGAACTGTGTCAACAAATAATGTGACCCAAATAATGAATTTTTCTTTGATAAAATGTATGTTCTCTCAACACCTGCAAAACCATTCTAAAATGTTATTCATTCTCCTCTTCATTCTTAGAATAAATAAGAATATCATCTATAAAAACTAGCACAAAATTATCCAAATGCATACCAAAAGTATTAGTCATGAGACACGTGAATGTAGCTAGTGCATTAGTGAGACAAAATGGCACCACCACAAACTCATAATGTCCTTACCTCGTTCTAAAGGTTGTTTTTTTATGTCTTATTTATTCATTCTAACTTGATGTTAGCCAGACCTCAAATCAGTGTTTGAAAGTGCTTTTTCCCTCTCATTTGGTCAAAGAGGTCATCAATATGAGGTAAAGGGTACTTGTTTTTCACCATAACCTTATTTAGTTTCCTATAATCAATCCACAACTTGAGAGTTTTATCCTTATTTTTCACAATCCAACAACTCTTGCAATTTCATTTTGAATTCTAACAATTCTAGCTACTCATTCTATAAAGATTCTTGGACACTGGTCCAGCTCTTGGCACAATATCAATTGTGAAATCAATATTCATATTTTTAGGAAGTATCGGCACTTCATCAAGGAATAAACCAATGAATTCTTGCAAGAGATTATATTCTTCCAACTTGGGAACTTCATTTTTTGTTCCATATAATCCAAGGGCCGCATACAATTGATAACCTTTTATCAAATATTTATTTGGCTGTAAAGTTGAAATCTACCTAGTAAAAACCATATTTGTAATGCCATTTACTATCATTGGGTTTCCTTCTTCATCAATGCATTCAAAAGTGTTAGAATAACAGGATCACAGAGCAATAACAATAAACAATATGCAAATACAATCACACAAACACATTACAAGAGAGACACCAATATATCGTGGTTCACCCAAGATGGGCTACGTCCACACTGAAATTTCCAGTCCTTATTATTATACCATCCAGTAAATGAATGGATACAACCTGCAACACATCTGTTGTACTTCCTCTTCATTGTCTCACAGTCTCTCGTTTCGATCTTAGAGATCTTTACAATGCATAATACCTAATACATCCACACTAGCCGTATTACAATGTCTTTCGTATAAAGGGGAAATACAATGGGAAAATCCCACGGGTTACCCAAAACCATGTTCCCGTAAAACAACCCCAAAAAATTCCTCTGGGGGCTTCGCCCCCAAACCCCCGCTAGGGTGAGTGTACAGTCCTTTTGCATATCATATAAAGTTGGGTACAAACACGACTGAATAATAATATCTATGAATCTAGGAGATCATGCTCCACAACCAACAAAAAGTCGTGATGTATCAATCAATTTTAACTTGGTGTCCTTCCAACCAATCCATTCCAATGAGTACATCATAAGAACCTAGTGGAAAAATATTCAGTTTTTCCTGTGTGGAGATTTCATCCATCTTTAATGGGGATTTTTCCACCATTTAACTAACTTTTCTCTAGTTTCTAGTGACTATTTGGACCAATTGTTGTATGGAAAATGTTCCTAATGACTGGGGTAATTAAAGGTCACCAACATACTCATACAAACATGCAGAAACCAAGGAAAGTTGCATACAAACCACAA
The DNA here is from genome assembly GCA_027924585.1 of Larix kaempferi. Classification (NCBI taxonomy): domain Eukaryota; kingdom Viridiplantae; phylum Streptophyta; class Pinopsida; order Pinales; family Pinaceae; genus Larix; species Larix kaempferi. The sequence continues at coordinate 7,820,726 of BSBM01000052.1, read as the reverse complement.
GACATTTTAATGAAATAAACAAGGACTTGAAAGTTAAGCAATTGGTACCTTGTATCAATGGAGGTTGATCCAAGCTCTTCAATCCTTTAGCTTTACTCCACAATCTTGTATAAAGACCTACAAAACAAATGTGACCTTCCTCAAAGAATTTGGCTACAAATGGATAAATAATCAAATTGAAAGCACATATACATATAAATATGAAATACTCTCAAATATCCAATTCATGCATCAAATAATAACAATATGAGAAAGGAAATATCTTTGTATTAATTGCAATAAATGGCAACAAGATACATTCACCTTAGTCTGCACAAGCACCTCTTGAAACCTGATCTGGATTCTCTTGCTTCTCCCTTCTACCAAAATTCCTCCAGCATGACTTTGCAAAATGAGTGAACCCCCTCTCTCATGGCCCTCCCATTGTATTTATGACAAAGCAAGGAGAGTAGTTTCGAAATAGGATTAGTTAGGATAGGTGTGGAAGTTAGGAAATCAACTCCAACTACACATATTTTGAATTTGTTTTTTTTTTTTAGTGATTTATGAGGAACACGTGGGTGAAGACTGTACCATTAGCAAGTAAAATGCTAGAAGGATTCAGAAAACATGCGAGTGCAACTTTTGGGGAAAAACGCGAGTGGTAAAGGGACCACAAGCGAGTAACTCGCAAGTTGTCAAGTCAAGAGTAGCGTGTATGTCCTAAATTAAATAAACAAAAAATGTGATCTGGAGAAATGGGGAATGAATAGGGCCACATACATCTATAGAAAATCTGGGATATTCCATCCATAGTGTCCTTTTTTGTGAGCGACAAATCAATGTCGTCGTGGACAGAGAATTTTTTATTTGATTGATAACATATTCCCCCTAATGTATGAGATCAGAAGGGTAGATGATGGCCGAAATACATTATAAACAATTAAGTGGAGGAGCGCAGGAATCACAGAATTAGAGTCCGAATCAGTACCTGAAACAAAACAAAGGTCGTCATACAATATAAACTTGACATAATGTCATGTTCAGTAGGATAGAACATGATCTCCAATACATATGTATAAGTGATGTATAGATCATGGCCACTAGAATACAAGCGTGGATCCATGTCGCAAATGGAGAACATAACCATAATGAACAAACTGGATCTATGTCTCATGAGGAGCCAAAAATGAGAGTGGCTCAGTATTGCGCAGCTTGGGAAATAAAAAAAGTAATGATTCTATTATAGGCCCAAGGTCTTCAATCCAAACCGTCTAAAGGTACGAATCCTAACTGTTAGCACTCTGAATGTAACCAGGCTATGAAAGGTAGATCCCGAGGTAACCACAAACCACTTTAGACTGTATTTTTGACCTAATACAATTATAGAGGGATCTCCCACTATTTACAAAGCATTCTTACTCAAGATATTCTATCAATGACATTCAGAAGGTCAAATTTCTGATAGGGAGATTTGTTTTTAAAGTTTTGGTAGGAGAATCATGAGAGAAACCATTGGGCAATGGAGTCAATAATCAGATCTGAGTTAGGTTGCAAGAGGTAGGGGCTTGAAAGGATCACGGAAAGAGGCAAAGTAGACACCATTTCTTCAGTCTTGAGGCTTTTGCAGGTTGATTGGAGGACAAGGAAGACAGCCCATCAAACAGAGCACCTAGCTTGGATGAGTTATGCAAGAATTTAGAAGAAAATGTTTTGAAAATGCTTGAACAATGAACCTAGAGCATGCAAGATGAATTCTAGCCCATGAAACTGTTATTCAAACATGAAAAGAAACACAGAATGGAGTGTTAATACTGGAAAAGCAGTCACATAGAAGATCACTTACTGAAGAAAGTGATGGCACAAGAATCTCAGCCATGGAAACCTCTCAGCATTCCATCTCTGCAATTTTATTCATCTACTGAAAATGAAGCCATTACAATGAAAGAGCCTCTTTGCTATTGAGAATCCACCCATTGAATATCGAACACTTATCTCTGTCTATTACATATGAATATATAGGAGAGGATATCCTCATCTTTCAAGATCGAATTATTCTAACCTAGCCTCTAGAAACAGAAAGTTGTTACAAATATAATGACATATGGCTAACTGACTTCTTGATTTCAAGGAATTTGTTACAATTGAGTTATTCATTGCAGTATGCGGACTGCTAAAAACTAGGCTTAAAATCCCCAACTGTATGTCTCAAATGGTGATAGTTGTGTATATTTTGAGAGAGGTTTTGATAATTGAGCATGTTCCCAACAAAACCCATGTCTTCATTTCCTCAGATTCTCCTCCAGCTCATCGGAATCTGCTTTTGAAGTTGATGACTCAGACAGTGAACTGAAATTCTGGAAATTTTTCCCGTGAAGATACCTTCGATTCTCCCAAACCGTGATACATGTGTAAAAACTGAGAGAGGTTGTTGTATATGGGCTTGTGCTGAAGAAAAAACTCCCTCAGTTTGTGAAAATTCCTTCCCATTTAGCGAAGACATATCTTTGAACTTGATGACTAAAATAGTCATTTTCATAAAATTTGCCCAGCTACACAAGCATGTAGATTTCGCTAAATTTGAAATTTGGTTTCTCCTTGCATGTTGAAATTGCAAAGTTCATTTGGACCGTGGATCTATTTTTCCTGCTGATTTGATCCGTTGAAATGTGTGGTCCCTACCCTGACTTCACATGTTTGAAAAGTTTATTAACTGGCCCATGTTTAATCTGCGAACTAGATACTGACCGTAGATTCCTTTCTCCTCCAGATCTGACGGTTGATTTTGTCTAGAAGTTAACACCACTGTGACTATATCAAAAACAATTAAGACCGAGCGTCTCACCTTTGTGAAATCACTTGCAACCGTTGATCTATTTGGAAAGATGATGGATGTTGGACACGTGCTTGAATGTTAGGTTGTAGGTCGTTGCTAACCTATGGTCTCATGTGGTCGTAGGTGCATGGAGCTTGAGCTAAGCCTTCGGGCTGATCTCTTTTCCTTTTGCAATAAATCAAATCTTTATCCATAGTTGCAATTTTTTCCAAAATTATACTATGCTAACACTAACCATGTGAATAAAGGAGTTGATGTTGAACATGGAGGATATCATTTGATTACCAGTCATTGATGTGAACCGTTAAAAAATGCGAGGACGCCCACCAATAATAAGAATGGGGCCCAAGGTACCTAGTGCATTCTTACAAGTGTGAATAAGAGGTCTTGAAGTCGAACACTTGAAGAATCTATCAAGTAAGAGACATTGATGTATTCCCATAACTCAATAACGAGATAATATGCCACTGATGACTGCAAATCTCAAGGTACTATCTAAAACTCTAAGTCCCCTTCCTAGAGAAAGATGAGTTGAAGTTGATGGGAAGAGACCCGTGAGAAGGAAGGAATTAATGAATCCTCCATCATCTCACGTGAGGAAAACTTGGAGACTAATTTGATATGAAACAGGACTAAGTACAGACTGATACCGGGGAATGGCCGACATGAGAATTGAAGGCAATTGCAGAATGGCCGACACAGGTGATATCCTTGAATAGTGAGCACGACACAAGAGTAACATAGGCAGCATTGAACATAGAGGGATCATGATATAAATATGCCATGTAGGAGACATAACATATTCTCCATATGATTGGAAGAGTAACCAATCGAAGGAGTAAAAACTTTGAAATCAGGTTTATCCTAAAGCCAAAACTAAAACCCATTGACTCAAGACTAGTGTTGTGTTCAAGGAATAGTTGGACTTGCTGCCATAGTTTGAACAAATGATGGAGATATTTCCCTTCCCTTTCTCTTTTTCGGTATCTTTTCATTTTTTTATTTTTTTTATGAGCATGAAAAAGATAAAAGGAAGCTCGATAGTGTCTTTCTTGTAAAATTTTAATGAGTCCAAGAAAGTAAACTCAGTACCTTCTTCATTTTTAAACAAGCTCAAAGAAGAGAGAGAAGAATGCTTGATAGGGGTCCAACCATGTGAAATTTTATGAGTCCATGGAAGGGAAACTCAATACTTTATTCATTGTTTTACAAGTTTGAATAAAAGATAGATTAATACTCAATAAAGTATTGATCCGTGGATTTTAATATGGAGCCTGGATCTATTTGGTCTCACCTGTGTTTTCATATTTAAGGAGTCTGAAAAAATTAAACAAAAAATCCATACAACTACTCGTGGATTTTATATCGAGCCCAAGTTGGCATATGCTTACAAGGATTTCATGTTTAGAGAGTCTGAATATCCTAAAGAAGAATCCAAGGGGTACTTTTTTGTAAAGTTAGTCTCCTCACCCAAAAAAGGGTAAACCAATAGGAGAGAGAAATCTTCTAGCCACAATGAACTAGAGTATTCCCTTTTTGTAAATAATCGACAAAGGTCCGGAAAAGGGTTAAACTTATACCTATGTGGATGTCCCTTCAAGTCCTTTAATGAGTCTGAAACAATTAAGTATACTCGGAAATATTGTCATTTTTAAGGAATCTAACAAGAGCATGAAGAAAACTCCACATGGATGGGAGCTTTATAAAAGGGTGGTCAGCAAATTTATTAAAGAGTATGTGACTGGTCTTTGCGGATCACAATATACTAAGAAAGCTCCTGAAGTAGCAACTGGCAGCATGGGCACCAATATGGAAAAAGTGTGTTATCTAGGGTGTCCCATGTGAGGTGGGTCATAACCATGGAAGAACAACGACGATAGTGGGAAAATAAAAGGTTTAATGTCATAGTCCATGGTGAAAAAGGGGTCTTATGGCATAATAATATGGTGAGGAATTAATTCAATGTATAGCGCAACGGTAACCTAACCTATACGCCATGATTAACAAACCTTTTTCAAGTGGAAGTGTGGACAAAAACCTTATAAAAAGCGTCTTCTTGCTTGTTGACCTAGTCAAAACACCTTCATTAGTAATCACAATTAAAAAATATGACATAAAAAGACATTAGTTTATATAAAGTAGGTAAAAATCAAAAAATATTTACCACAAATAGCCAAAAAAGAGTAAAAACCAAGTCATTTACCATTTTACCATTTCAAAGAGCCAAAAATCCCTAAGAGTTCAATCATTGATTGTGACCAAACCAGTGGACAATTCTTCATTCCATCAATTGCAAGTAATTCTTCGCCCTCGCCTCTACATTTTGCATATAATTTTTATGGTTTTTGGTGAATTTTTTGAGTTTTTATTGACATTTAAATTTAATTGTGTGTACCTGTGGGTGAATAGTGTTAAACTAGCGGGTTCGAGAAAAACGCACAGGTGAAGGGTTCTTCACCTCGGGTAGGCCGCTACTGTCATAATACAAACTCGCGAGTGGTGAAGTTTAGACTTGAAAAACTCAACGCTCACTCAAATTAATGGTTGGATTTCAGATAATGGGCTAGTATGGAGAGAGTGAGAACATGATGCCATGGATAGAGATGCCATGGCATATCCCTTGACCTTAAATGCATTACGCCGGTGGTGATTGTTGAAATTATTTAGCATGGCAAACATGAGGGCTCAACCCAAGCTTCTTGAAACTTTGGTACATCTTTGGGATCTTGACCAAGCAGTGTTTAATATTCATGGTGAGACATTAGACCTCATGGTAGATAATATCTACTTCATCACCGGACTATCCCACCGTGGAGAGGTGGTAAACCTCAAAGTTACTTTTAGTGGAGTGGGGGGCCTATCTGTGCAAGATTATGTGAACATCTATTGTGTACCCGGAGAATAAAAGAGTAGAAACCAAGTGTAAATAATCCAAACAGGTAGATTTCCACTCAAATTCATTGTGAGTACCATCAACCGAGTGGGAGGTAGTTCTGTACTACATTTGGATACTCACAACTACATGCAAATCAGTGTAGAGTGCTTATGCAATGTGATCTTTAAATCGTGCACTGGATTGTTGGTGAATATGAAACACCAACTCACTAAATGCAGTACGGGGAAGAAGAATAAATTTGGTTATGGAAACATCTTAGTTGCATTCTTCTTCGAGAGGGTTCCTAGCTTGATCCCAAGAGTGGACCTCCCACCCATCGACCATCGCGAGCCAAGGTTGGTTCGTTGGAGTGATGTGTTTATCCGACAGGGGGGTGGAAATACCAGGACTTCTTATGATAATGATGATTTCCTAGGGTGGTGGATCCAATAGGTGCTTGCATTTGAGTAGTTCCCCTACACTGGATTGGACTTCCAAGGATACCCTAAGATCTTTCTCCCTCCAAGAGCATCCTGGGGAGACACCGGTATGTTTTTTTGTTTTGTAATATTCAATTTTTATGAATTTTATCATAATTATGTACATGTATATGTTTTGGTGAGTTTAAGTGTTAACAAAGTGTTTGATGCAGATGTCAGACCAATGCGGCTAGCTGGACACCCAAGGGTGTTTGTACAACCAGCAGAGCCGGGTGGAGCAGATGTCATGCACAGGGCCATTGAGGGGAATATGAGCCAATTGACACATTATGTTCCTACATATAGTATAGAGCGTATGCCCATGGACATGTAGGATCATGTAGTGGGAGTGCCCCCTGCCTGGATCAGGATGCTCTATAAAGTATCCAGCCTCGTCATCTGTTATAGGGAAGTAGTGGTTGAGGTTGAGGCTCCACCCTCTCCATAGTGACATTTACATCATTTTAGGTTATAAGCCTAATGTTTATATATTGATATGTATTATTGATGGATATGCATGCCCAAACTCTTTTATTTTTTGGACCTATATATGCATCTATCGATTATATTTACATGTTTCTTCTATGTGTGTGGTTATGGAATTACTGTGTATGATAGAAATGCCAATCCATGGTATAGTTTGCATATGCATCACTTATAGTGTTATAATTTCTTGAAATGTGTTGATATGTAATAAAATCAAATCGTCTTTCAAGTAGTATAACTTTAAATAACTAATGTAACAATAAAGGATCTCTAACTCGATACTCACCATTAAGTTGAGACACGATTAACTGAGAATCAAGTCTAACCTCCATACACGCATCTCGGAGAATCTCAATAATAGCACTATACATAGCCATATTGTTAGTAGTAGGGCCTAAACAAGCACCTCCTAGCGAAACCAGTTGACCTGTAGGTGAATAAATCACCCGAGTGGCCCTGAAGAAAGGTTACAAGTATGACGACTAGCACCATCAGTGAATCCTACAAACTCAGTTCACATATGAAAACACAACTAGAACTACATTAGAAACAAGAAAAGATAAAATCTACACTATTGCATAGTTATTTACAAGAAAAATTATATGAGCTACGCATAATACTTCTTCAAATAGAGCCCATTTCTAGGCTCCGGCAGCTTATACCCATCATAATCAACCAATTTATAAGCACCTTTCTTCAAAACTTTGGAGACTATATATGGTCCGAGCCACATAGACATGAACTTACCTGACCCCAAAGGATCTTTGTCCTAGTCATAAACCAAAACAAGGTCTCCTTTAGAGAAAACCCTAGGTCTAATAGACTTATCATATTGAATTTTGACTCGTCTCTTGTGTGCTTCACTTTCAATGAGCACATCGCACCGTTGTTCATCAAGATGTTCTATATGAAGAAAACATTCTTCCAAAGCAAATGTGTTAGGTCAAATTTGAATGGCCAACTTTAATGACGGTATTTCACACTCAATCGGCGTGACTGCCTCCATCCAATGAACGAGTTGGAAGGGTGAAAAAACTATAGCAGTCTTTACAGTTGTTTGATACGCCTAAAGAGTCGGATATAGCATGATATGCTAGTTTAACCTACTAGCATTAATTGTGCGTTGGAGAATGGTTTTCAAGTTTTGTTAATTGCTTCTACTTGTCCATTCTCCTGCGGATAGAAAGGAGATTAATGCTCCAATATAAATCCAAGCATAGTAGTCAACTCAATCCTCATGTTATTTTGAAAATGTCTACCACGATCTGTAACAATTTCTTTGGGTATACCAAATCTAGAGATAAATGAATGAATATGAAATAGGTTGCAGTCTCTCCATCCGCCTTCACAGTAGGCATTCCCTCTACCCACTTAGTAAATCAATCTACAACAACAATAATGCACTGATTCCCCCAAGTAGAAACTGGGTTGCATGTCATATAATCAACCCCCCATTTAGTGAAGGGTACCACTACGATGACGGGGAATAAGGGAGTTGGATGTGGTCGCATATTTTTGGTGAAGAGTTGACATGAATGACAGTGCTTAACAGCTTCCACACTATCCTTGAAGATGGTGGGCCAAAAATAACCAGCACGTAATATTTTCTGATTTTTTTCCAACCTAGATAGATGACCCCCACAAGCTCCATTGTGGGAATCATTCAGCACAAAATCAGCCTCTTCAAGAGTTAGGAAACGACGTAAGATGAAATCAACCCCTCTTCTATACAAAGTATCAGCAACTATGAGGTAATTCTTAGCATTATGTTGAATTCATCATCGCTCTTCTCTCGAAAAGGTTGGTGGACACTTCAAAGTATGGAGATAAATTAAAATATCCCCATACCACGGATCAAAGGTAGAAATTAAGAATATGTGTTCATCAGGGAATGAATCATCTTCCATATTAGAATCCTCGCCACTAGGGAACTCTGAAATGAGCTCGGCGAACACTAGAGACTTTTTAGATTTAGCATAATGAAAGTTAAGGTCAAACTCCTGAAGTATAACATTCCATTTATTGAACTTTCCCCCAGTTATGCACCGGGTTAAAACATACTGAAATGGATTAAGGTATGTGATAACCGTAGTGTTTTGCAACAAAATGTAATGGTGAAGCCTCTGAAAATTGTAAACAGCTGCAAGTGCCAACTTCTCGGCATGAGAATACTTAAGTTCAGGTCTTACCAAAGCGCAACTGAGATAATAGATGACGTGCTCCTGGATTTGGTCATCCTCCTGAACTAGAGCTATCCCAATTGTAGAATTGGATGCATCCAGATATAGAATAAAGGCTCGAGTATAATCTCGCGAACTCAACAAGGGGGGCCTGATAATATTGTCTTTTTCAAAGCCTCGAACGAGTTTTGAGCAGCCTCATCCCATAAAAATGGGGTATATTTTTTTAGTAGATGCATGAACCCTTTTTTTATTTTTGCATAGTTAACTATGAATCATCTGAGAAAGTTGGACATGCCCTGCAGACTTTCAAGTTCACGAATGTTGTGAGGAGGAGGCAATTTAATGATAGACTCAACTTTCAATGGATCGACCATAATCCCTTTGTTGGACACAATGAAACCTAGAATTCATTCAGACTCGATGCAAAACACACATTTTTGAGGATTCAAATGGATCTTGTAATGACTACATCATTCAAACACAAGTCATACATGGTCTAGATGATCTCGTCTCTTTCCAGATCACGCAAGGAGATCATCCAGGTACAGTTCAACTTGATGTTTGATATCATGGAAAGAAAAATGCATTGCTCGCTGGAAAGTATCTCCGGCATTCTTCAAACTGAAAGGCATCTTCCTATAAGAGAAGTTACCCTAGGGACAGATAAAATCATACTTATGCTGATATTTAGGTGTGATTTGAATTTGGTTATATCCCAAAAATCTGCCCATAAAAAGTAAATATTTTGTTACCCACACACACATCTACAATCTAATCAATAAAAGGTGTGTTGTAGTTATCTTTAGGACATGATTTATTTAAATCCTTAAATTCAGTGCAAACGCAAATAGTAGCTTTCTTTTTATCAACAAGAACTGGGTTAGAAACGCATTTCATCATTGCAACAGGATAGGTAAAACCGGCTTTCAAGAGCTTTTCTACTTCAGCATTTACAGTTGCAGCTTTCTCTGGGTTAAGTGGACGAAGCTTTTGTCAAACAGGTTTATTGTTCGGATATGTCTTAATATCATGTTCAACAATAGATGGGTCTATGCCTGGCATCTCCTCATATGACCAAGCAAAAACATCTTGGAATTCCTTAAATAGATCGATATACATGCAAACCTCCTCGGGAGAACAGTTCACACTGATAAATATATTTTCCACGACATTAGGTTTAAAGAGATATTGATTGGAAACGTTTCTAATATATTAGCCATATTGCATTCAGCAAAAATTCCTTGTGTCTCCAAAGGGTTAATGGGCTGATCAACATCCCCACTAAGTCTCACATGGAACTCATCATTCTCAATCTTGTCTAACTCTGGAAGGAAGTATGATCTATGATGCATATGTTCCCAAGGTTGATCAATTCCTATAATTGCTTCCAATGATGGATTCATCCAAAGGAAAAACCTTGTCTAAACAGTCAAAATAATGAGCAGAGTCCACCGCCCATGTGGGCGCATAATCAACATCCAACTCCTTAGAGAATGAAGGAGTAGAGATGGAATCTATGGCAATTTCTTGTAATGATTGGTAAGCAACTTCTGCCACAGATAAGGGCACTATTGGTTCATCCTAAGTAGGTAAGATCCAAGGATTAGTTCTATTAGAGATTGTGAAAACATCCTTATATACTAAAATGGTGTTTTGAGTACTCATTGAACAAATATATCTCATGAGAGAAGGAAAATCAAAAGTGCCCATAAGAGAAGAATATAAACCTACTCCCAAACTCTTGTTGGGTGGACGTGTCTGATCAATCATCAGAATGTTTGATACAGAAGAGGATGTGTTATTTTTTCGAGTAAAGGACAACTGTTCTACTGTGACGATCCTTCCTTCATGAGGAAACACCAAGGCCCGAAAAACGGACAATGGAAGAGCTTGCATAGCATACGTCCAACTCCTTCCCAATAACATATTGTAATCAAGAGGAGCATATTAAACCTTGACTTCCATTGAAAACACTTTCCCTACTAAATGGATTTCAGAGGAGGGTAAAATCCCATGAGGACAAAAATATCTTCCATCGAAAGCAGTAAACAGTTTTATTGAAGAAACCAACTCAGGGGAGCCTAAATATCTCCAGCAAGAAATAGCCATTCCGCACGTAGACGCACCTTCATCCACAACCATTCATTCAATGGTTTTAGAAGCATGAACTACTTCAATATGGAAGGTCACATGATACGGAAATTGGGGTTTGACATCAGACATATCAAACTTCGCCAACATATTGGAAGAATCAAGGCTTCCTATAGCTGCCAGAAGTGCATTCTGTTGCGAAGGGAAACTTTGCAAAAATTCTAAAGCAGACATAGCACATGGTGTTTTGGCTAATTATTCCACAACATAACAGTTGGGATTAGCCCTCGCAATGGGATTGTGTGAAGCCCTCTTATAGACACCTTTTGGTATCTTTTGCATAGGATATGTTGGCCTCTCGATATGAAGAGGAGTTGACACCTCAGGAATCTCTTTGTCTTTTTGTGATGATTTTGGACTATAGTTCCTTGCTCTGGTTTATAATAAAGTCTTTGAGCTAACCATGTTTATATATGACTGATCGGATGATGTGGCACCTTGGGTACCCCCAGCACTAGAGCCACCAGAATCTATGTTTTGTCCCTTAAGAAAAGGATCCTTCAAAACGGCAGATTTCTTTTGTTGTAGTAGCTTCTGGACTTCATCAATTAAGGGGCATTGATGAGTCAAGTGATCTTCCTTGCAAAGCTTACAAGGAAATTTGACTTTCTTCTTTTCTCTCTTTCCCCCCTTAGCATTGTCAGTGGACTTGGGCTTGTTTGTATTACCCTACCCCTTCTTGCCCTTGTTTTCATTACCACCAGGTTGTTGAATAGCCTTTTGGTTAGACTGCACATTGTATTCATTAGTTGTTTGAGAAGGGGAGGTGGCAATCGTAGCTGCCTTCGTTGTAGAATTCTTTACAGATAGATCTTTCACTTGCTTGGACAAAACTTCTCCAGTCGATGAGTCAACTGAACCAAGGATATCGTCAGCATGCAGTCCAGGCTCATGTTTGACGGGATGAGTATTTGATCTCGGCGTATCCGGAATAATTTCATACAGGATCCCAAACTGCGAGTAAATCAAGTCTAACTGTTGGGCTCTCAAAATGGATTCCTCCTCTGAGGTAACCCCTGAAGTAGAAACATATTTGGATATGTAAGGTAGGAGTGATTTCAAAAACCAATCTAATAATAACTCCAGAGGTATCTCCGCCTTGATCATCATTTTTCTTCTTCGCCACTCCTGAATATGATCAGAAATGTGAGTGGCCTTATTCTGCCTAAATGTATACAGAAGGTCAATGTTGACATCATACTGAACAGGAAGTTGGAAATGGTTAAGGAACAATGTCACTAAATCATAAAAATAATGATAAGCAGCAGACGGAAATTCAATGTACCACTTGGACGCTATCCCAGTTAAGGTTCTCTGAAAGAGTCTCAACCGTATAGAATCGTCGTTCAGCGAATTGGAGGAACACCACAAATGAAAAGTTGTGAAATGGTCCCCGACATATTCTCCAGTATTATCTTCAAACTTTGGAATGTACTTGGCTTGGTTGGAACGAGAGGCCAAGTCAGATCGTGACGGACCAGATCGTTCATGAGTTTCAAAAGGTCTAGCAAATTCAAAGTTTCTAGAAAAGGTAAACGAGGCCTAGCCTATGGAAAATGTGTTTGTGGAGGTGGGTAAGGATATTTTCCTGATCCATAGCTCCTATAGGTTTGGTTGGGGTTGCCCCCATCCATTGGTTGCGAAATAAAAGCGTTTTTAAAAGAGCTTCATCTGTATGCAAGTAGATTACTCCCTTGGGGTACACTCCACTGAGGTTGAGTATAACTACCTCCAACTAAAAGAGGATTTTAAGAGAAAGTAGTACTACCTCTTCCACCATAAAGTCAAAAATGAGCACTCCCTATAGGCACATTTGATGTTTGAACATTAGTTGGTTGAAAATCATATCTTGTGAAGGGATTTTGACTCGTGTAAGGTGCAGTGGAATGAATAGGCACAGATCCTACAAAAAGTGCAAAAGGATGAATATGTCCTCCATGACAAGGGAATCCGTGAACAAAAGGATCCAAACTAGTGGGATCATTCTAGAAGTTTTGAAGGAAAGGAGATGATGTAAAAAGGATCGTAGGGATCCCAGTAAAAGGTACACCAGATGAACCAGTGTTGGATCAAAAGGGTATAGAAGTAGTAGTAGTAGCATGATCAGCGGTCAAAAATCTGCTTTAGGTGGAAAACATGATCTTCTCTCTTCTTTGAGAAAACCGTCACATCATCTAGATAAACGACAACACACTGACCGCCCAATCCTCGAAATGCAATGTCCATTGCTCACTGAAAAGTGGCTCCTATGTTTATCAAACCAAATGGAATTCTGCAATAAGCAAAGGTTCCCCACTTTGTACGAAAAGTGGTTTTGAGCCAGTCTACTTCTGCTACTAGCACTTGATTGTAACTAGAAAAATTGTCTAGTAGAGAGAAGAGCTCTGAGCCTGAAACCATCTGTAAGATTTGCTCCATTGGGGGCACGGGATAATTGTCTTTATCAGAAGCTTTATTCAAGTTCTGAAAATCCACACACAATCTGATTTCTCCTTATTTCTTCCACACGGGAACTAGATTAGCAACTCATTCTGAATGTCAGACTTTAAAAATAATCTTTGCATCGAACAATTTCTTCAACTCCTTTTGTATCAAAGGCTCAAGAGTCGGATGCATTCTTCTCAATTGCTGCTGAAATGGTTTAACACCAGTCTTCATTGGTATTATGTGTTGAATAATGCGAGTATCATATGTCTTTAGATCCTCATAAGTCCATGAAAAGACATCTTGATACTGCTTAAACAGTTTGATGAATTTATCTCTTTCGCCAGACGAACAACATTTACCAAGATTAACATATTCCGGTTCAGCTTCTGTACCCAAATTTACTAATTCATGCTACATAGTGGAGCTGTGAGTTTTAGCATTTACTGGCCTTTTGAACTTATTCTGCAGATTGAATAAACCTTCAAGAGATCTTACTCCCTTGGGCATGAAATTTCCTTTCACAACATCTTTGTTTCGCAGATCTGAATCATGCTTCTCTTCGTCTATTATGGATTCTTGGAAAGCATCCTCATTTGTTAATAAACTGATGATCTGCTCATCATCATCAAATACTCTAAGATTCGTATGTTATCTGGAACAGATGGCCTGAAAACCAATTCAATATAGCACTTGTTATTAGTAGGCACTAACCTAGAGGCAGATGTGGCTAGCAAATCATCTGCAGCATTTCTTAATCTAGGAATGGAATTAATATTAAAAGCATCAAAACACGAAATCAAATTCCAAACCTCTGACTGATAACTCTTTAAGTGTGGTGAAAGGCAGTGAATTGAGTCTCTTACTTGCCTGACAACTATCTCTGAATCACCAAAGACTTTCAAATATTTAACATTTAAACTAATAGCTTTCTTCAAACCATGGACCAGAGCTTCATATTCATCAGTATTGTTAGTGCATTCGAACTCTAATATACAAGATAAGAAGTGCTTGTTTGTTTCGCGGTCAATTAAGACACAACCAACTCCGGATCCTTCTTGTGTCTTGGAACCGTCAAAGTATAGAATCCAAAAAACATTTTCTGTTTTAACTAAGTTAGTATCACTACAACCTAAGTCAGTGACTAATCCTACTGTGTTACAATCAATATCATCCGCCCAAGAAAATGAAGGAGATCAGACTGTTCATCTGATTCATGGCTAACATTTTCTGCTTGATAATTACCCGGTTCAACCTCTAAGAAATAATTTCCCAAAACTGAAGACGAGAAAGCTACAGCTTCATTCTTTTCCTCTAACTGAGTTACATTTTGTTTCATGTGGGGTCCTCTCAGTATTTTAATCTGATTTTTCCTATTCTGATAAGGCAACCACAAATGAGACCAATCTGTCGCGAAATAACCATTTAGTTGCATAGACCAGTCCCTGCTTAAAATCAAACCATAAGCCTCATGAATATCAACCACCATTATATCAACAAATTGACACACACTCGGATCTGCTGACAGTCGAATAAGAACATCTTTCATTTCTCCGATGACTTTAACAGCAGTCCTATCTAACTGTATAATCTGAGATGGGGATGGAATTGGCTGCCCATTAATCCTTTTGCAAATTGACAGCGGCATGACATTCGACGAAGCCCCAGAATCTACCAAACAATTATGCACATTATGATTGAAGATTTCAAAATTAAAAGAAAAGGCAGGGTCTGTGATCTTGATTTCCCGCCAATGCTAGCTTTGTTTATCTCAGGGTTCTCCTCAATGTTTTCTACCGAAGTGCTACCATGTGAATCAAAACTAAAAGCATCTAGCAATTTCTTCCTCTGCTGGGGCAAACTACACATATCAAATATAGAAACATTTTCTTTCGCCTTCTTGATGTCTTCAATTATATCATACCCCATATCACATTCTTTTGAAACTTTAGGTTGATTTTATGTTTTGTTCAAAGTGACCTTTGGCTGTTTAGATCTTTCTGTGCTTGGCTCTTTTGTCACTGTTGGGTTTTCCTTAGGCTGCGGCGGAATGATAGTTATGTGCCTTCTAGGTATCTCTTTCATAACCTTGGCTTTAGGTGCCTCGATAGTTTGGTCAAGCATGGGTCCTTTACTTATGTGGTGACATTAATTGCTGCAGTCTGAAAATCATCAGCTATATCTTTGAGAGAAGGTTATTGTCTGGGTGCCCAATCCCATAAGACCATTGTTGTGTCAGGAGCGGGTTCTTCCTGCTCAAAAACCTGCTCTTCCTGAGGATCTTTCTGATCATTTATCTGTGCATATAACATTTGGTTCATCACTAGGCTCATCGAGTTTATCCATTGTGGACAAGTTTTTTTTGAGTGATGTTCCTGATGGAAGGTATAGAAATGGTCCATGCCTAATTCATTTAAATTTAGCACAGCAGAATTATTTACAGGCGGAAGCGGCTATCCATTTTATTCTCTTTTCTTATAGAAAGGTTTGAATGGCTGCCTGGAAGTGCTAGCCGTCTTATCTTTCTCTAGATCAATGATCTTATTAGAAATCTTTTGCATCATTTTGACCATATTTTCCATATCTGTTGATGGTTCCTCTTTATTTCTGGTTAACAGAAGAGGTTTCTTAACAGTTGCTGGTTTTGTTTCCAGATCGAGAGAATGCCTAGCAATGCTATCAGCTTCTTCTTCTACCTTCTTTTCTTCTTCGAAGTTTTCTATCAAGGTAGTTTTCTTCATTCTTTTAACGAACATTGCTATGGCAGGATCAAGAGCCGTTGTATAATATTCAACTAAAGATTCCTCAGCAGGCCTTGCTGCATCACTAAAATTGTTCAACAATGTAGTAAATCTTTGATTAAACTCTTGAACCTTTTCTTTCTTTTCCATTGGTATTATGTGCTGAATAATGTGAGTATCATATGTCTTTAGATCCTCATAAGTCCATGAAAAGACATATTTCTACTACTTAAACAGTTTGATGAATTTATCTCTTTCGCCCGGTGAACAGCATTTACCAAGATTAACATATTTCGGTTCAGCCTCTGTACCCAGATTTACTAATTCATGTTGCATAGTGGAGCTATGAGTTTTAGCATTTACTGGCCTTTTGAACTTATTCTGCAGATCGAATAAACCTTCAAGATATCTTACTCCCTTGGGCATGAAATTTCCTTTCACAGCATCTTTGTTTTGCAGATCTAAATCATGCTTCTCTTCGTCTATTATGGCTTCTTGGAAAGCATCCTCTTTTGTTAAGAAACTGATGATCTGCTCATCATCATCAAATACTCTAAGATTCATAATGCTATCCAGAACAGATGGCCTGAAAACCAATTCAATAGAGCCAACACTTTGAAGTTGTCTTAAAGGAGGATCGGGTTGATCGGAGCCATGAAATTACCAGAATTACTAGCCTTATCCCCAGGTTAGTCTCAAGGGAACATAATGAAATGCTTGGTAAACCAATCTCCATGCAGGAATTTGAGGAAGTAGTGAATCAAATGGCCTTGGGCAAAGCTCCTGGTCCTGATGGGTTTACTGCCAACTTCTTCCACTTCTTTTGGGATCTAATCAAGCAAGAGGTTCTTCAAATTGTAGAGGAATCGCGCAGCTGTCGTGGGGTCTTAAAGGCTTTTAATGCAACCTTCTTGTCTCTCATCCCGAAGGAGGAACGATCAGATACCCCTGGTAAGTTTAGACCTATAGCCCTCTGTAATGTTATATACAAGATCATTACTAAGGTTATAGCCAACAAGCTCAAGCCTCTTCTCCCTAGCCTTATTAGCCTAGAGCAATCAGGTTTCGTCGAAGGCAGACAAACTGTGGATGGTATAGTTTGGTTCAATAAACCATTCACTCCCTGAAGATCACAAAGAAACCAGGCATGTTAGTTAAATTGGACATAGAAAAAGCTTATGATAAAATTAGCTAGCAGTATATGCGTTGTATTTTGGAAGCCTTTGGCTTTGACAGGGATTGGGTGGATTGGATTATGAATCTGGTTTCTACCCCCTTTTTTCTATCTTACTTAATGGGGGCACCGAGAAAACTTCTGCAGGATTAATCAGGGCATCCATCAAGGTGATCCTCTTTCCCCTTTCCTCTTTATTTTATATGGCTGAAGGGCTAAGTAAGATTTTGCAGACTCAAGCTGCTAAAGGAGGGATCCGTGGAATTCAACTCCATGAAGGTATGGATAATCAATGCCATAAACAATTTGTGGATGACACTATGTTAATGGGGCACCCTTCAGTCCAAGAAGTTCGGGCCTTTAAAAAAAATTTAGTGCTTATTGCAAAGGCATCAGGGCTTGAAGTCAATCCTGACAAATCGCAAGTGTTCTTCTTTAACACCGCTGGAACTACCCAACGTAATATTTTGAGGATCTTTGGATTCTCTAGGGGATCTTTCCCCTCCAAGTATTTGGGAGTTCCTCTTACATAAGGAACTATACGAAAGGTTTCATGGAAATATTTGATTAACAGAATGTAGAGAAAACTAGCCAGTTGGACTCTTTGGCCTTTAATCTTCCTAGTCACCTGATTTTGGTCAAAAATTTTCTTCAAGCAATGTCGGTCTACCTATTTTTGATGCTCTTAGCTCCTAAGGCCATTCTTAAGGAAATTCTCTGCATTAGAGAAATTTTCTATGGGGGAGCAAGGAAACAAAGTCTAAATTTTCCTTGGTTGGCTGGGAAAAAATTTGCAGATCCAAGGATAAAGGGGGTCTTGGGAATCAGAGATCCTGAGGTGTTAAGTGAAGTTTATGGCGCTAAGATCTGGTGGAGGTGGTGTAACCATAGGTTGGAACCATGGGCAAGAGTTTGGCACATGAAATATGCCAAGGATAGACCGTTGGGGAAATTGATCAGATATAATGAGGAGAAAAATGGATCTCATATTTGGATAAAAGCCTATTCTGTTCGAAAGTTAATCCAAAACCATAGCTTCTGGGAAATCCATGATGGGGAACTTGCAAACTTCTAGGAAGATTCTTGGAATCAACTTCCCAAATTAGGTGATGATCCCAGATGGCAGAACATCAAGGTTAGAGGGATGGAGGAAGGTAAACTCAAAGTTTGCAATTATTGGGAGGATCTCTTGCAGGATGGGGCATAGGAAATGGTTGGATCATAGTTGGTGGGAGGGACTAAACCACTGAAGAGGATCTTCATGCTTTCGAGACCACTCTCCAAGAGCGATTCATTCATCCAATAATGGTCCTGACAAGCTGAGGTGGGGGTTATAAGCAAAAAGGTATTTTCAGTATCAAGGAAGCTTATGATATTCAGACTAACCGCGAGGAAGGGGAGGATAATACCTGGAAAAATATATGGGGGATGAATCTCTAGCCAAAAAATAGTAGTCTTTTGTTGCATGGTGATTTGGAGGAGAATTCTGACAAGTGAGAATCTAAGGAAACGGGGGATCCAGGGGCCCTGGAATCATCCTAAAAGTTTTTTTCGAATACATTGGCATTGATTCTAACAATTCCGTGAATTGAAGGTTTAATCCAAGGCATACATCTTGTGATCATAGAAGGTTGGTTCTCGGCTGTGATGGAGGGAGATTCCCAAATCATAATTCAAAAGGAAAAGAAACTGTCTAGCGGCTAATCCCAGATAAGATTTCTACTAGCTAGCGACTTTTGGACAGGATGGATCACCTGAGGACTCTTGTCGCCAATCATAATGCCATATCCTTCTGCCATGTCAAATGGGAGGCGAACAAAGTGGCAAATCTTCTATCTATCCAGGACATCGTAGGGGGTGGGCCCTCACTTGGTGGAACCACATAGACTTTCGTAATGAGAATTGGATCACGAATTGTTGCCACCTTGCAATTCGGATATGGAAAAAAGTAGACAGATGGCTAGTGGAGCTAAGCACTTCCATGATGGTGACAGGAGGCGGTTGGAGATCGTTAATGGGGAATCAAGTCATCAAGGAAAATCATGCGAGGAATGACATCTACCCCCATTTCGATCCCCAATATAAGTACAAGAAGGTACAGGTTAAGGTGTGTGAAGAACGGAAGGCAGGATCGGTATCAGCTACCATATCCAGCCATCAGTATCATCTTAATTTTAGTTAGCGGAAGGAGTTGTTCCATGAATGTAGAATGGTACCAGTTGGAGGATGATTGAAGAATTACTGTCACCCTAATAATGACCTCTCGGGATATATATTCATGGGGAGTTAAACGCAATTCCATTCGCATTTTTCACTACTCGGGTGTATTCTATATCTGTGCGGTTTGGCAGTTTTTGTTGGGAGCTGACTTGTGACTGGCTTTCTTTTGTTCGGTCGCAGGATTGTCTCTGGGTAGTGTGATGGCTCCCAAGCATCGATTCATCTATGATGCCTCTATGGATCCTGGTGTCAGTGGGCATAGGGGAAAAGGAGAGGTGACCGAAAAGATGGAAGATTGTAAGGGGCGTGTCACACGAGCTCAATCCAGGGCCCAAGATGCGGCTATTTCTTCTGAGAGTGCATTCATCTGCTGATTCTGGATGATATCGACTCAGGTGAGAAGGATTTGTGGGACACAGTGTAGACAATCCCTATAGGGACCTTCGACGGGAGGTTGAGGAATGGGTGGTTGACCCGGGCACCACGACTGTTAGAGCCTCCGCCTATGATCGTATGATAATGGTATACTGGGTTATGAAAAATATGTTGCCGCATGTTACCATGGATAGCTTAAACAAGCATCGGGGGGATGAGGAACCTGTTCGGTCTTGGAAGGCGCATAATACTAATTGTCGATTGATGCATGGTAAAATTGATGCGATTGCATCTAAACTGGGTCTTTTCCTTCTACTATACCGGGCATGGAGGAGGTGGAGCACATCGGAACCAGCTGCAAGCGTAAGCAGAACACCATGGTGATGCAGTCAAGAGATGAGAAGAGAAGATGGACGAAAAGGGGAAGCAGAAGGACATGGACGACAGCAGTGGAGGAAATGGCTCCAAGAACCCTGTTTGAGTCTGGGTTAGCAGTTTCTTTTTTCCTTTTAGTTGGCATTTGTAGCATGATACTTCCAGCTAGTGCTCATAGTAGTATTGTCGGTAATCTGTATTGGGGTTTTTTGGGTAGACACTTTGAACGATATGTTTCTGGTTCACTTCCTGTTTGGTTGAGAATGGCCGGGAACTCGAAGACTTTGAAGACTCTATAAGAGCGTTATGTACTTTGTGATTTAGCAGTAATATAGTTTTTTATTTACAAAAAAAATGTGAGATATATATTTTAAAGAACTTAGAAGTAGTGATAATATAAAATACTCTATATTTATTATTTCAAGCTTTATTTATTATTTCAAGCTTATTTATTATTTCAAGTATATTTATTATTTAAAAATTACTCCACTATCATCTTAATTAATGTGATATTGATATTTTAAATAACTTAGAAGTAATGATAATATAAAATACTCTATATTTATTATTCAAGTATATTTATCATATTTTGAGATGAACTTTTCAAAATCTTAACCAAGGTGGGGTTTATATGAAGTTAGCTATTGTCAAATAAAATTATGACACATAAGCATCTTTGACTTCTATATGTCCAACTCAACCATAATGGTTGACCAAAGTTATTGAAATTCTATTGGTTTGAGAAATCTAACTCATCCATGGCACATTTTTTTATAAGGCACATTTTTTTATAAGGCGCATTTTAGAACCCAAATTTCATCTAATTAGCATCGGTCCATTACAAGTACCTAGATGACGGACCGATGCCCGGTATAATCTCTGCAGTTGAATATGTTACTAAATGGGCTAAAGAAGAACCTGTTGAAGCATGTATGAGTGAAGTCACAGCAAAATTTATCTATGAAAATTTTTTACCAAATTCAGATGTCCTCTAACAATAATCAGTGATAGACGAATGCATTTTATTAATAGGACTATAGCAGTATTACTTAAAGAATTTATGACAGGCCATCACAAAAGATCGACATATCACCCCAGTTGAATGGCACCATTGAAGCATTCAATAATAAACTTATAAATGGATTAACAAAAATCTTCAATATCGACAAGCACAATTGGGATGACAAAATTCTTGCTATCTGAACACACCGTTGTTGGCCAACCATGGAAACCTAAAGGACCTCATAGCCAAATTCAACGTGATTAGATAGAACCACTGTAAAGTATGGTTTGATTAAAAAATGGAAATTAATGACTCCTTAATCACTCATATCATTGGTCTACTAGACAAGGGAGTGTCAGTCCCCATCACAACTAAGCCCTTGGAGTTAGTCGAGGAATTTACATGTACATCATCATGAAAAAACACCAAGGGATTGATAATTAGTAAAGTGACATACCAGCTAATAAAATGGACATCATTAATAATTTCATTGTACCTAACTAGTTCTAGTCAACTATTTGACTTGAAGATAGAAATGCTAGAAGCAGTGAAATTTATTTCTCATGACACTAAAATTTTCAACTAGGTTAACCACCTAGCTACAATAGTCAAGACCAACTATGAAAAATACCAAGAATTTGGGCTAGCAATCCAGTTTCCTTCACTGCTTATATGGATATAAATGGCAAAGGTAACCCCAGTTGATATTTACTAACATGAAATTGCCCATCATGAATAATTTTAGAATATTTGCACCTAAGGGATCATCACTTAGTTCAAAAAAGATAATTCACTTCTAGAGAATTGGTTTCAAGTAATAAAAACTAAGTGCGATAGATGGAGGGTGCCTCAACACATCCTTGCATCTTATCCTCGTCGACCCACATCTAGCTCGACCTCGACCATACCAAGTTCTGGTACTTACAGGGTGCAAGAGGAGGTGCCCAGTAGATCGACTATTACTCAAATGTATAGAATTTATTCATTGATTTTTCTAGGAAATAAAATATCATACTACCAGTTCTGACCATGGCTTGGGATTCACAATTGGATTTGTTGTTACTCCTTATGGACGGCAAAGTAGAAGACCAATATGAATTTTCTGTGTACATTACCACATTTGGCCTAGATGATGAACTACCACAGAACCCCCTTGCAATTTTTTCATCATCTAGTCAAAGAAAAGAACCAATCATCGAGCCTACCTAAAATGCGACTGAAGAAAAAGAAGAGGAATCATTAATAAAATAAGGAGTCGAGCCTAACTTCAACGAGTTGTGCCTGAAATAGAAGCTCGGATAAGTCATTGAGGAAATGCTCACGTTTTAGTAGAATATCAAAGGTAAAGCCACTCAACAACAATCCAGGAAAAGGAAACTGTTGTTGACCTGCACACTTGAATAAGACTAAGTAGGACTACGAGCGCAGACTAAGGTTATCATCATTGACGTAACTAAAAAAAAAGTGACCACCGACCTATAGATTCGTAAAACCTTTTGCGAGCAGAGAAGACTAGCACTATCTATAGCACCAAAAGTAGCCACTGCATCCCTGATGCCCCCATAGAAAAAATTAAATTTAACAAAAATATCTCATGAGGAGGATCACGTCAGTGTGTCCGATGAATCCCTACCACCTTCCTTGACTCATCTAGAGGAAGAAAATCCCTCGAATACAACATCACTTTCGACCACCATAGATAATATAGATTTATGTGAGAATGAAATGAAAGAACATATATAGAACCACATACACAAATATATTGCACGGAGCACAATGATATAGTAAACACAAATTATATTAAATGGCATAAATAGAAAAGACTATAAAATAAAGTAGTCGTAATGGTAGTAGCATATATGTCATGTCCCCCATTTTGACCCTTGTAATATTTGGGCTATAATGTAAATATTGTATGCATATTGTTGGGCGCCATTTTTCACCTATTTTGCCATCTAAATACCTTCCAGTTTTCTCCATAAACCTTCATACTCGATCCATAAAACCTTAATTTTATCCACAAAACTTTGATCAAAGGTATAAATGTCATTGCTTCCTAATAAGTTGAATTATGAGATTTTTAAGGCATTTAAATTAAGATTTTATTCAAAATTACAAAATGTGCTAACTTCCCATAATTTCTCCCAGGTTGGATACTTGCAGGCTAGCTGGGCACAAACTGAAGAGTGGAAGAAGATCCTCGACATCCAAGGATGGTTAAACTTCTAACAAACTTGTGGTATGTTTCTCACAGGTGACGAGTCAATGCTGGTCAACGATGACGACCTGCTCATTCATCTAGCATAAAAATAGGGCAGTTCGATTTTCTAGCGATCTAGACTATTTTCTTGGAGATGATGGGTGATTTCGAATATGGGGAGATTGTTATTTCCGTCATTATTAATTTTCCATAGATATAACATTTCAGTTCAGAAACGAGGGATATAACTATTTGTTTTGAAAGAGGAAAACTTCTTGGATAATAGAGGTATGATTTTGAAATAAAGACGAGAGTATTCGATGAATTACTGTGTATGTCCATTTCTATATGGTGAATGCGATTGAGTTTTAGAGTTCTGTGATTTTCTTTGTGTGTGTAAGTAAAGCATTGGAGGGCCCCCTTTGCCAAGCCTGCACACATATCTCTGCATTGTTGCGTGTGGTATGTTTTAGTTGAAACCTGTAGAAGTCGATTTTCTTTATTTGATTACTCATACATTGCAGAACGAGTTAGATCATACATTGCAGAATGAGTTAGATTACATGAATAGGGTTATGAGCTCTTTTATCTAAATGGTTAAACGCTGTAGAAATGATTTCAATTGCATTACTTATTTGATATTGCACTGCTGAAGATAGTTACACATTGCGAATTGTCTTCTTGTAAAGGAAATCAATGATTGTCTGCTTTCAACAGTGAGATATTAGGCATTGTATTGTGATTCATTTTTAAGATTTAGGTTCAACATTTTAATCTCAGAATATTTCATATATGAAGTGTTGGTTAAACTAAGAGATCGAATGAAGTTTCTTCTGTAAGGGAGGTTTTGCATTTCAAAGTTACAGCATTCTCGCATTCAATAGATTTATTTCACAAGTAAATTGAATTTCCAGTTAAGTCTAGCTCCAAGTCTCTATATTTGGGATATGCCTCTAAGTCTTACAAACTCCAGATTGACATAAACTTAAGGTATAATTTACACCAGTGGATTGGAACCCAAAACATATTTTGTATCATTCCTAACGTGGAGCTCAAGGCCAAGGCCCCGCTAGTGAACGCTCGATCTTGAAGAGGAAAGTATGTTGGTATTAATTAACCCATGTGCTAGTGAGCCATGGGAATTGTAAATATGCATTTTAATATAAATGCCCACAACTAGCTATGCAATGCAACAAGAGATGGGGGCATGATATTTCAAGGAATTGGGAGGGAAATATTCAAACCCTTGGGCCAATCAAGTCAAGCCAAGTGTCAATGAGAGAACCCATGAATCATCAACTACCCATGTGGATTTTGATGCCCAATCATTCATTTCTCCCAAGAGGTGGGTGAAGAAGTTAATGCCTTGGGGATTGGGAGGTATGGCTGTCCAAATTCGAGTATGGGCAAGCCACCCTCATGGAAAAACGTGTTTCTCCTTCTTAGGCAAGAAAATGCCCACGAATTGCCTTCCCAAGCCATTTTTCATAGTCAGACTTCACCCTCTCACGTTGGGAGAGCTTGCTGGGCGTTTTTCTTGAAGCCTGCTAGGCGTTTTTAGCTTGCTGGGCATTTTTCTTGAAGCCTGCTGGGCATTTTTAGCTTGCTAGGCGTTTTTCTTGAAGCCTACTGAGCGTTTTTAGCTTGCTGGGCGTTTTGGGGAGTTTGTTGGGCGTTTTTAGCTTGCTGGGCATTTTTGGGAGTTTGCTGGGCGTTTTTGGCTTGTTGGGTGTTTTTATTTGAAGCTTGCTGGGCATTTTGGCTTGATGGGGTTTTATCCTCCACGTTTTTACCATTTCCTGCATTTTTCCATGCTTGCAAACTCATTTTGGTTAGCACAGTGGCTGGGAGAAGAGATCCACGAATTGGGGGTTTAATGGAGGTCGTTTTTGCTCCTGAGTTGTCCCCAAACGTTTTCTGAAAACGAAATTTGCCTTTCCAGGGTTGTTTTCCCATTCCTCATTTCATTTTTGGGATGCCCACGTTTTCCCTTCATACCCATGGCCAGTTTATGAGTTTCTGTGTGTAGGAGATTGTTGGGGTTGAAATGGGTTTCCATTGTTTTGGCTTGAACTTGAGTGGAAGCATCCACAATTGAAGAGGGTTCAGATTTAGCCTGATAAACCCAGCAGTGGTCTGGCTTAGACCCAAATGACTATTTGGTTGTTTGGTTGTGTATGAGTTTGAAATCCCCTTTTTCCTTGTAGATATCATGCCCACCTCGGGGGTGGCCTTCGGACGAACTCAATATATGCTGTCGAAGAGCCTACGATTGGGTGGAACGTTGCTACAACATAGCTAGTTGCTTGGGACAATTGCACAATGAAGATAAGTGTTTTCTGTCTATGTATTTACTTCTGCAATGCATTAATTTGATGACTGTTTTGATATGTTGGATGGGCATGAATTGTGTGTGGATTAGTTTCAATTCCACTATGCATTTTGCCTAATTTGTATCTGCACACTAATTTTTTTATTCATATGATGCTAATGACTAGGCTAAGCTTTATGAAAAGCCCCACGGATTGTTATCATGTCCCCTCTCTTATTGGGTCAGCAGGTGGGTACATGACAACATCTCTTAGAAGAGATGTGGTGACTATGCTCATTCATGACAAGATGAATACAAAAAGAGTCCAAAAGGGTCCATTTATCATAAGCATGATGGAAAGAACCCTAAACATCCAAAATCCTAACCCTAGGAGATGAATTGTTATAAAGATTGTGGCCCAAAGGTGGTTAATGGAGCAATCAGCTTCCCGACATCATAACATTTGCATACGATCTTCATTTGGGGCGCTCGGTAAACCATTGCAAAGATATAAACGATGAGTAAAATAGTGGATCGGGCCCAAACAAGATCCTATGGATATCATCTAGGCCCTTGCAGGAAAAAAAAAACATCATTTAGGGCCTCAAAATTTTAGGACCTGAAAAATTGTAGAAAAACTACTAGAAAATTTCCAAAATGGAAATGTGTTTTGAGCCAGTGAAATAGGTGGGTTCCCACTAATATCCATTTGGATCAGTCCTTCCCCCTTAGGAAACAATGGTATCCATTGTTTTAAGTTCCCCCGTCAAATGGAGAAACTTATGTTGAACTTGACTCCTAGTGAGCCACTTGCCTTGGTGGAGTAGTTGCTATGCTTTGACAACCTGATAGAGTTTGATCTTCTGCTGACGGGTTCCCTTAACCTATGTGTCCATGATCTGATCAATGGTTGCATGTTCCATGCAGTTAGGGCTAATTTTTCTAAGTGTTAACTGTTTTTCCACCTCTGATGTGTCCAGCAATGGTGGAACATATGGGCAAAGGAGGTCCACATTAAATACTAGGTGCAAGCCAAGAAATGGAGGAATGCTTAATTCGAAGGAATTCTCACTGATTTCCTAAGTGATGATGTACGTCCCATATCAAAGTGTATGATGCTTGAAATGGGGTCCTATGAGCCTTTCTTTTTGCAAATGCAACCAAACCTTATCACCCACCTGCACCATGTGTGGAACCCGATGTTGGTCATGCCGTTGCTTGTACTTGGTATTGTATTTTTCCAAAAATTGATGGATTTGTTGGTGGATGTGCTGGATTTATTCAACAAATACGGTGGCCTTATCAGCCTCATTCTGAGCATGGGCAGATTCCTCTTGTGTGGATTCAATGGGCATAGCTACATCAATTGGCGCCAATGGTTGGAATCCCAAGCACTCCTGAAAAGGGTTATGGCCAGTGGAGATTTGAAGGGATATATTATATTTATGTTGAACATATGGAAGAATCTCATATCATGTGCGGGGAAGTTTATAATTGTACATTATCATAATATGCACAATCATTCGGTTGACTACCTTTGTCTGCCCATCTGTATGGGAATCGAAAGCAATAGATTTGGTAAGCTTGGTATCCATCAATGAATATAGGATGGAACAGAAGGTGCCTAGGAACCTACTATCCTAATCTAAAATGATAGTCTTTGGCGGGCCAAAATGAACCAAAACACGCTCAAAGAAGAGCTTAGCAATGTCTTTGGTGGAGATGCTCTTCTTACAGGCAATCAGAATGGCCATCTTAGAGAAGCGATCCACGACCACAAACACACAGTCATTACTATGCTTGGTTGAAGGTAGTCCTGACATGTAATCCATAGAGATGGATTCCCACAGCCCATTCACTACCACATATGGGACCTTTTTTTGACGAAATTTATGATGTTTCATTGAAATTTCGTTGCAAATTTCGTCGAAGAGAGGTCGTCGGAATTCCGTCCCAAATTGGATTTTTGCCATAAGACTGATGGAAGTTCGTCGTAAGACCAATGAACATTGGAAAGCCTGAATTCTGAAGTTGAATGTTCAACATTTGTTAGACAACCTCTCTTCAACAAAATTTTAGCAAAATGTCGAAACTTTAGTCGAAAAAAGGACCCATATGCGGTAGTGATTAGCAGTAGGCAGAGGGGTGTACAACCCCTACTTATTAATGGAAGGTTTTGCAATGGTGCATGCAGTGCATGATTTGATATATCTATCAACATCTTGTCATAACTTGGTCCAATAAAAATACTTTTGCAATAACACCGTTGTATTCTCGGTGTCAAAGTGCCCTGCCACTCGACTGTAATGTGATTCCCAAATCAACTTTGCACGCTCGCTTGAAGGAACACAAAGATGGCCCAGATGGAATATAAATACTTCTTAGAGATGAAAATATACCACTATTATGACTCAACATAGTGCTTGATAGGTGGGAGCCAATTTGGTAATCATTGTCATATAGTTGAGGCCACCCGAAGGTCTCATGGCCACAATAGTTGAGCACCATGGTCAATGCTGCTACTAGAGGTCAACTAAGGAAATCAACGACTCGATTGGTGCTTCCCTTCTTATATTTAATGTTCATGTGGAATTAATACAAGTATGTGGACCACTTTTGGTGGTGTTCATTCTGAAACTTTCCTTGTGTTTCATGAACTGCAGGGGCTTGTGATCAGCATGGATGATAGTTTCTTTGCCTAGGATGTAATGCTTATATTGGTGGCAGTATTGGAAAACATAATACATTTCCTTGTCATAGGTGGGGTACTCTCATACTACATATGAAAGCGTTTCACTATAATACGCCACTAGATGGCCATGTTGAGTGAGGATTGCGCCAACATCATAGTCTGAAGCATTTGTCTCAATATCAAAGGGTTCTTGCATTTTAGGTAAGGTAAGGATGGACACTGAACATGAGAGTTGCTTCAGTTCCTCAAATGCTCGTTGTTATGTCTTGGACCAAACAAACTTCTCTTTAGACCCATTTTTGGTCATCTTTCTAAGGACCCAAGCAATATTAGAGAAGCCCAACACAAACCTATGATAGAAGTTGGCAAGGCCTAGGAATTTGCGAAGCTCTATGAGAGTTGTCGGGGTCGGCCAGTCGTGAATGGCTTGGATCTTGCCCAGATCCACTTGTACACCATGCTTTTCCATGATGTATCCTGGATATTGAATCATGTCCATGCCAAATGAGCACTTCTCTAGATTGGCATATAACTTGTGTTGTCGCAGTGTGGTGAGGACCCGATGGATATGTTGTAAATTTTCTGCCCATGTTCTTTTGTAGATGAGGATATCATCTAGATATACAACCACAAAATAATTGGTGAATGGTTGGAGAATATTAGCCATCATCCTCATGAAATTTTTTGGAGCATTAATCAAGCTGAAAGGAATAACCAACCACTTAAAAAGGCGTTCCTGGTATTTGAAGGTAGTCTTCTAGACATTGGTCTACTCAATCAGCACCTGATGATAGCTAGACTTAAAATCAATCTTACTGAAATATTTGGTGCCCTTGAGTTGGTCAAAAAGGTCATCGATTAGGGGAATGGGATACCAATTCTAGACTGTCATTTTATTTAGAGATTTGTAATCAATACAGAGTTTCCATGTTCCATCTTTCTTCTGTACCAACACAATTTTACTCCCACAAGCTGAGGAGTTGGGTCAAATATGCCCTTTCTATATTAATTCTTGAATCTGATGTTTGATTTCTTCATTTTCCATGAGGGAATGCATGTATATCATCCAATTAGGTAAAGGCACCTCAGGTATCAAATCAACAGAATGTTTGACCTGGCAATGTACTGGCACCTCGACAGGTGTGGTGAAGATGTCTCTGTATGCTTCCATGATTTTTTCCACCTATTTCTGCTATGTAGAGGGATCCTGTGTAGAGGCAATGGAATTTGTTGTGATCTTTTGCTAACCCTCAGATCTAATCATGAAGAGGAAAAATATTCGAGTCTAGGAGATTACCTTCCTGCACTATAACGTCCCCAACCCTCAATCTGACCAGCAGGAGGGGACGTTAGCTTAATCGAAGCCTCAAAATTTTGCCCCATTGCCATAATTACGAATTCATAACAGCTAAAATGCATTGTGAAGACACAAAAATAAAATGAATAGCGAAATAAAATTTATCCACACACACATAACATGCAAACTACAAGCATAATAATCATAGCCATATAAATAAAAATCATGGCACATCAAATACATCATAATACTTATCTTTAAACAAAGAATATCCAAGCAATTGGCTATGTAAGAGTGAATTTCCACCCAGCCATAGGCACTCTGTCCAGCATATACTCTTTCTGTTGAGAGGCCACCCCCAAGCTGGGTTATGAGGCCACCAGGGAGAAAGGAAACACCCACAAGCTTCTATCTCTCAACCCACAACCCATTATGCTCACTGTTCTTTGCCAAAAATCTCAACTAGAGCTCTATAGGGATCTGACTAAGCCATCACAACCATGGTACTCCTTCCAACTGAACCACACAACACAAAGAAGTAATTTCCCTTCATTGATCCACAATTCCATCAGGAAATCCAACCCTTACAGTGCTTACCTGTGTGTGCAGTGAGAGTCCAACCTGTTGTATACTAATGGAGAACCTGTTGTATAGTAGTAGTTCTCAAAGGGTAAGGGTTCCTAGATTACCCAACCTCCATGCTCACCTATAGCCATCTATTTTCCCTTCCAAAAAGGCATCTTTGTCTTCAAATTTGAATTTCCGGGTTAAACACAATCTGGTAATGATCTTGAATAGCAATGGAAAAACTCTACGTAATGTAGAATCTTTCATGAGAGAATAAGAATGATCCAAAAGAGTGTTGACTTCAAGTATTTGAGGTAAGGGTGAAAGGACAACTGACATAGATTCTGACCATAGAAGAAATAGGACTACTGATAGCTGACATAACTGTAACAACCCCCATGCTTCAATAACTACATGAAATGACTTTCCCCACCAACCTCACATATGCATTCAATGATTGGATTCAATAGTCAAGAGAAAGTAATTGGCTTATTTAAGGCACATGGAAAATTTGGATGAGTTCTAAGGTTGACACATGGAAACATAGGATTTGGTTTCCCCATAGGCCCCCTTCATCTTCCCCTCCGATGGAATCATAGCCCCTCTAGTGATCTTTACACAGCCATCTTGTACCATGTTATTAATTTTCAACATAATATTTACATACATTTCGATCCAAATAAAAATATATACATCATACATGCCTAGCCATTCACTAGTTGGACCTTGGCCTTGAGCTCCACACTAGGAATCCATACTAGCATATTTACATCATTTACATAATTTTGATTAAATACATTCCAAGTCAAAACTGGGGGTATTACATGCATTGCTTAGCTATAATGAGAGACACTACAATGGTGGGAATTGTCTCTAGTATCCTTTAGATTTGTTTTCCCAAAGTAACAATGACACTAAGATGCCTAGATTCATACAAAGCATGACGTTTCCACATATACGGTTGTCCTAAAAGAACATCACAAACTTCAAGTGTGGAAACATTACACATTACCTCATCTTTTAAAGACTTGATGTCGTAGGGTAGACAACATTGTTGACTGACACATATGTCTCATCCCTGGCTGAGCCAACCAATGTTGTAGGTTGCAGGTGTGGTGTCGTTGGAAAATTCAATCGTTTGACGACTTCAGTCAAAATCAGGTTCTTTTGGATTCCATTGTCAACAAGGAAATGTAGTGCATCTCCCATGAAAAAAATTTGAGAGTGGAAAGGGATTTCTCCTTCCTCCAACTCCTCTATATTGTCGGGATGGACCTTTGTCGTAGCGATCGTAACATTGGGTTCTGCATCGATGATTCGTTTCCATTGTCTGCAACTACGAATTTGGGTTCAACATCAGACAGTTTAAACCGGGATCTGAGTCTGAAGCCTTTATATCAACCACCAATGACTACTCTGAGCGACATTGATCATTGTTGTGCCAGGGACTCCTATGGAACTCGCACCATTTCCCAGTGTCGTTCTTTGTCGTCATGTTACCCTTCTTTGCTTGTGATTTGGAATGGTTGTCCCAGGGTTGTTTTTCCTTACTCTGTCCTTTGTTATGTGGCCCAAGGTTTCCCTTTCCTTTCTTCTGCAATGGATTTGAAGACCCAAACTCCCGCTTATTCTTCTACTTGAAGTTTTGCTCAATTTTGATATCATATCGATAAGCGGCGCCTAATGATGAGATGTACAAAAAATCCATTTTGATTTGGATGTACTTATGCATGCCACTGCAATATTTCAAAACCAAGTTCTGTTCAAATTCCCTAATACCAAACTTTATGTGCAAGGTATGGAAGTTGTTAGTGTACTTCAACACCATTTGGTCCCTCTCCTATCGCGAAGTGGTCCATTTCGTGTATTGGTTGTCATAACTGCCAACTAGATAGTATTGCTTCTTAACGGCTTCCAAAAACTATTCCCAGGTGGGTTCTCCCCCAAAAATATCATTCCCATTTATGGCGTTTTCCTCACAATAAGTGTCCCGCCAATCTTTCACATGGGGCACCGCCTTAGGAAGTGCAAAGATGATCTTTTCCATATTGGAGAAATTTTGGACAGAGAAATAGACCTCTAGCAAACTCAACCATTTATCTAGGAAATCAACATCTATCTGACCTTCAAATAAAGGAATATCAAATTTAACTTGTACCTTGAAGGTTGTGGCTCCTTTGAAGTGATTGCTTATGCTTGATGATCCCCCTAACACTATTGGCACCTGTCGAAGGATTTGGACGAAAAGATCCATCATCTAGTTCCTCTGTCATGTGAGGACTTCCTCGAGCAATACCTTAATAGGATCTCCTGCTCTGTCATATCGTTTTTCCTCGATCATGGGGGACGGTTTGGGTCGCCGAGGGTGATCTTCCTCAAGTTGAACTAGTTCAAGACCCAACTATTTATATTATGACCGCGTCAAGGACATGCATGGAGATATAACGAAAGAGTAGACTGCTCTGATACCAATGATCTGGATTTATGTGAGAACAAAATGAAAGAGCATATATAGAACCACATACACACATATATTGAAAGGAACACGGTGTTACAGTAAACACAAATTCTATTAAATGGTGGAAATAGAACAGACTGTAAAATAAAGCAACTATAATGGTGGTAGCTTATCTCTGAGAAGAGATGTGATGAATACGCTCATTCATAACAAGTTGAATACAAAAAAAGGTCAAAGGAGCTATTTATCCTAATAATTAGGGAAATAACCCCAATCCAAAAACCTAACCCTAGGAGATTAATCGTTATAAGGTTTGTGGCCCCAAGGTGGTTAGTTGAGCAGTCAACTTCTCGAGGTCATAAATTTTGCATATGATCTTTGTTTGGTGAGATTGATGGACCGTTGGAAAGATATAGCCGAGGATTAGAATAATGGATCGATCCTAGACTAGAGCTTATAGATCAATTTTGGGCTGCTGCAGACCCAAAAAACATCGTTTAGGGCCTCAAAACGGCCCTAGAAGTTCAGGACCCGAAAAACAATAGAAAAACTACTAGAAAATTGCCAAAATGGGAAATTGTTTTGAGACAATGAAATAGGTGAGTGGCCATCGATATCCATCTGGATCAATAGCTTTAAATCTCGATGTTACCCATCTTGTAAGAAATCTATTGAGTATGTTACATGAGTTGAAGTAGCTAAACACCATTTGATCTGTCTTTGAAGGAACAGACAAGCCAAGCCAGTTGGCCATTTTTCCTCCACCTCAACCACAAATTTCCAAGTCCCCAAAGAAAGCGCTTCAGCTCCCCTTAGTTAAATCCCTCCTCCAAATTTCATTAATTATGACTTCTTTACCATCCATTCGTGTAGTTTTACCATCGACCAATCCTTATGCCATTCTAACCACTGCTATGACCATCACTGCAACCCCTTTACTCCCGTCGAGTTCCATTCCTATGCACACCATAGTTTAAAAATTCATTAGCGCAACTGATCAACTTCTCACCTCGTCGACTACTCCCACACCTATTTCCATACCCACCACATTGAAGACCACAAAGTTGACCACCTCATTATCTCTCGTCTCAACCGCCAGGTCAACATCTATCCCAATCATCATTTTTGTTTCCCCGACCATTACCATTTAGGTACCCTTGATTGTACCCACTTTGACTGCTACAATGTCGTCGATAGTCACGATCACCCAATCTCTTATTACATTATCCGCTCAGCACACATCTCCAACCAATATAACGAGTCGACCACAAAGTTTGAGAAAATAAGAGAAAAATAAAGAAAAGGGAGGAAAGAATGACACAAGAATTTCAGTACCAGTGAAACAAGTGACTAGCACTTCACCAACAATAGGCATTTTAGTACCAACTAAAGCCTCAGCTCAAGAATTGGAGGAATTCTTTAAAGTTGTCAATAAAGAAAGAAACAAAAGATGGATAGACACCACCAAAAAGCTCAAAGCTATAAAAAATGAGCAAGACGGCACTTGGAAATCCTTCTCCTTGGAATTTGAACAAATCATTGGACTGATAGTAGGACCTCAACTAGAAAAAACCCTTAAAATAATCCAGAGTCTTCTTGGTTCCATGTTAAATTGTCTCCATCAGTATTAGATCCAAAGTCAACAGCATCAATATGAAACAAATCTACTCATGGTTGACCAGTTCAAAAAATTCAAAGAAGGCGACAGGTAGCTAAAATAATATGAAGTCCAAGTGACTAGATTTACCCTAGTATTCAATAATTGGTACTCATATTATGGTAAGATATGCATTGAAATACATAATCTACAGACCAATATTTTGGAGCTATATGCAAGGAAGAGCACAACCAACTCTTAGACCACTAAAATTTTGGAGGAACAACTTATAATGGAACATCGGTGCATGGTAGAATTACATAAGAAGGAGCACCAATGGTTTCATAAAGCCAATACTACACAGGGTAAAGTCAATCAAATATACAGATTGATGAGATCTACAGAGTTTCAACACTAGTTCTTTGGACCAAAACTTTAGAACTTGCAGAACAATCCACTTGCCGAGAAACTGCTACGACTATTAGGGCTCACCACAATCGGCATGAATATCCAAACTATCCTCGTTGACTAGGAATATTTCCAATGACACCTCACCGTCTCTGTCGCTACAATAGTTGAAGCTTGTGTTGAAACCACTTCACCTGGTGCAGCATCCAGATCTTAGCAACCTTGGAAAGATATAAAATTTCTTGTAATTTTGTAATTTAAAAAAAAAAAAACACATCTCCATGTTCTCTTTAGGATGAAGAAAGATTTTGGGGTGGGGGAGATGTTGGAGGACTAGCCTAGTCAACGAGTTCACTAGGTCCTCTCGACCGACCACCTAATGGTTGGCCCAGTCTAGTCAAGTTGGTTAGGACGACTAGCAGACAATTATATAGTTACACATGTCTAACTTATTGTATACTACATATATATAAGTTGTTGAGCCAAGATGTTATATAGATGATTAACCCCATTTTGTACATGATGGATTTATGGTACAATAGAATATTTTTTTCTAGTGTGACCATTACTCTTATTCTTTCTTGCTCCTTTATGTATGCTTGTTCTTGTATTAATTATCTGTTATAATGCACTACTAGTATCCTAATGTAATCTTGTAGATTACAACAGGTTTCAAGGGTTACAAACCAATCATATACTTACCTCAATTAGATAGAAAGGTTTGAAGAAGGGAAATCATTCTTAGGACAAAAGAATCAAGCAGAAAAGGGGATATCTCTCCTATCCTCGATCGCTACAAGAGTCTTTGAAATGAGATTTCAACTAGACATCTTTTGGGAAGGAAGAGTTGCTCCTCTGAGAACATAGTACAATGAATGGTGTGATTTTTATTAGGGGGGGATTTGTTTATCATTGGCCTCTATGGTATAATCAGTCAAGGAGGCATGAGAGATGGTGGTTTATCCTATGATGGATGTGAGTGATTTGAGTCCACTTATCTCCAATCCATGACCCTAGCCAATACAATAGTATATGATAGCATGAAATTCTTCAAATTTGACAGTTTTATTTATGATTTGTCATTCATGGATGTTCATAATATCCTTCCATTTTATAGCACCTTAGGATGTCATATTCTTAAACGACAAGGTTCAAACAAAGGACTTAATACCTAGGCACCCAAAGACGATGAATGGTGTGGTAAGAAACAAAATGCTTAAGGGAGTTGAAAATAAGCATAGACCAAAGATGGGCCTGATTAGATTAACCTTTTTAAAAGATAATAAATCCATGGATGGGAAAAAGACAATCTGAGGAATTTAAACATCTTAGTATCCAAAGCAATAGAAGACAAAAGTGATTCCCATCATAATGGCGAGCGAAATGGGAGAATCATAAACCATGAAGATACGTAGTGTATGAATTCTACATGGAAAATGAGTAATAGACCAATGGAGATGAGAGGATTGGTGAAAATACAGATGACATTGCTTCTGACTAGATGACATTATTCCTTGGATCCTTTATTCCCAAACAAGTCATAAAAGGTACAAAAAAATACCTTGTCTCCACATTGGATCAAGAACATGATCAAATAGATCAAAAATTGCTAATCCATACACATCCATTTAACCAACCCAACCATAAACTAGATTTGTATGCATTATGTGTACCAAACTTAACCGAAAATGATCATTCAATACTAAAATATGAATGTAATACCAAGTAAAACCCATGCAAACAACCCTTTATTGAAAAAATTAGACACTATGTAACTTTCTCACATTGGATTGGAAGAGGTCACACTATCGAGTTATATCTGAATCATTTCGAAGGTGAACATCTCTACACCTATGAATAATTTAGAGAATACAGAGTGGGTAGGTGGTTAAATCTAGTATGGATCATACATGGGAAATAGTTCATCATAGAATATTCTAGATGCCAATATACCTAATGCCAGATAGCTGCCAAAAAGCATTGGTCATAAAAGATGAAAAGTGCTCCAGACACACCTTCATAACTCCAAATACCATGATTAATTATAGTTTCTCCAGTGATGCTCCATTCACACCAAGAATCATTTATTCCCAAATGAGTCATAAAATGTATAACAAACATACCTTGTATCCACATTGGATAAAACAACAGGATCGTATTGATCAAAAATTGCTAATTCGTACAGAGCCATTGAATTGACCCAACCAAAAACTAGATTTCTATGCATTATATGCACAAAAATTAACTGTCCATAATCATTCAATACAATGGCATGAATGCAATACCAAGGCAAACCCATGCAAACACCCCTTTATCCAAAAAGGTAGACACTACAACTTTCTCACATTCGATTGGAAGAGATTATGCTATCGAATTAGACCAAAATCATCTACAAGGTTAACATCTCTATGCCTGTCAAAAACGCAGAGAAGGTAGAGTGGGTAGGTGGTTATATGTAGTATCAATCGTACATGAGCGATAGTTAGAGTCAACGGCTCTTCTAGAGTTACCTCATCTTAGAACCCTAGGAAAGAGGATCAAGTTGACCCTTAAGAATAGATCGATGTACTATCTCCCTTCAACCCATCAAGCAAAATGTGGTAAAAGTAAAATCCATGCCATGGACCGACCTCATCATCTCCACTACATATGGACTACAAGATCTCCCATGGATGATGCAAGCATTAAGGGTCACAAACCGACCATATATCGACCTTGATTTGAGAAGTGGAATACATTAGGTTTCCACTCTTGTTAGAAAAAAAGGCTCCTAGAAGGGCCATCATTCTTAGGTACAAAGAATCAAGTGAAAAAAGGGGAGAGATTTCCTTTCCTAGTTCGCCCAAAACTACAAGAACCCCCAAAATGGGATTTCAACTAGACACATTTTGGGAACGAAGAGTTTCACTTTGGAGAGAAAAGTACGATGAATTTTGTGAGATTTGTTCAGGAGGGCGGGTTATTGTTTATCCTTGTCCTCTATGGTAGAATCAATTGAGAAGGCCTAAGGGATGATTTTTACCCTATGATGAATATGAGTGGTTCGAGACTGCTTATCTCTAACCGATGATCATAGCTAATGCAATATATGATAGCATGAAATTATTTAGATCCAATGGTTTTATTTATGATTTTTCATTCATGGGAGTTGATAATATCCTTCTTTTTAGTAGCACCTTAGGATGGCATAGTCTTAAACGACAAGGTTCAAACGTAGGAACCCAGAGACGAGGAAGGTTGTGGTAAGTGACAAAATGATTCAGGAAGTTGAAAATGAGCATATCTCAAATATTATTGAATAGATTAACCTTTTTAAATGCTACTAAATACATGGGCACACAAGAGAGAAGCTTGGGAACTTAAGCATCTTAGTAGCCAAAGGAATAGAAAGAAAAAGTGATTCCCATAGTAGCGATGAGAGAAATGGGAGCATCCTAAAACATCGATCTACATAGTGTATGAATTCAGCATGGAAAATGAGTGATAGACTCCAATGGAGATGATATTAATGGTGAAAAGACATGTGACATTGCTTCTAACCATAGAAGGAATGACTCTTACAATTATCATAAAAGTATATTCATCCCATGTTTCCATAACTACATGAGAAGACTTTTCCCACCAACCTCACACATGCATTCAATGATTGGATTTAATAAGTCAAAAGGAATAAATGGTTCATTTAATGTCCATAGGCCCCCTTTTCCTCTTCCCATCTAGTGGAAT
The DNA here is from genome assembly GCA_027924585.1 of Larix kaempferi. Classification (NCBI taxonomy): domain Eukaryota; kingdom Viridiplantae; phylum Streptophyta; class Pinopsida; order Pinales; family Pinaceae; genus Larix; species Larix kaempferi. The sequence continues at coordinate 7,782,169 of BSBM01000052.1, read as the reverse complement.
CATAACCCCTCTAGTGCTCTTTACACAAAAATATTCAACTATTTTGTTTTTTTCCACCATAATATTTACATATATTTGAGTCATCATGACAAGCCAACGACATGGCCCATATAGAAATATTTACATTATGCATTCCTATCCATTCACTAATCTATGCTTGGCCTTGAGCTCCACACTAGGAATCCATACTAGCATATTTACATCATTTTATATAACCTGATTTAATATAATCCAAGTGTCAAAACTAGGGGTATTACAGTCATCTCCCCCTTGGAATAACAATGTCCTCAATGTTTTCTCAAAATCAGAACAAAAACGGATATGCCTCTCCCAGGGCATCCTCTAGCTCCCATGTAGTTTCATTAGTACCAAAATGTTTCCACTGTACCTTTACCCATCTGATGGCTCGATTCCATAGCAATGTTAATTTCCTTTCGAGGGTGTATAGTGACTCTGTTTGGAAATCTCCCTCAGATTCCATCTGGATCACATCCCATTCAATCGCAAGGACATGATTGTGTACATATTTCTTAAGCAAATATATATGAAAAACATTATGAGTTCTAGTTTTAGAAGGCAATGCAATTCTATGTGTAATTGTCCCTATCCTCTCAAGCACTTCAAATGGTCCACGATATCTTGGTGACAAATTAACACAACTTTCAAACATCAAGGAAATTCTCCTTGGCCTCAATCGAAGGTAAACATTATCCCAAGCATTAAAAAATTTATGCACTCTAGCTTTATCTACATAGTTCTTTTGTCTATCTTGGGTTGCTTTCAAATTCTACCTAATCATTGCAACCTCTCATTCCATTTCATTGAGAACTTATACCCCAAACATAATTCTATTCACCGGATTATCCCAACTCATTGGTGTCCTACAACTGTTTCCATATAAAGCTTCAAATGGACTCATTCTCAATGATGATTGATGCCCATTGTTATAAGTAAAATCTACCAAGTGTAGATTGTCCTCCTATTTTGAGGTTTTATCCATCACATACCTTTTAGGCATGTCTTCAATCACTTGATTTACTCTTTATGTTTTTTCATATGTCTGTGGATGGTAGACAATATTAAAATTCAACTCTATACCCAAATTGCGAAAAGGATTTTCCAAAAGTTAGATCTGAAAATTGTATTTCAATCAGATACAATTGCATTGGGTAACCCATACACTTTGAATATTTATTTCATGAATATTCTTGTTATTTCGTAAACCTTGTGATTAGGTTTAATGGAATAAAATGTGTTGGTTTAAATAATGTATCCATCACAACCATGTTGGAATCATGCTTTCTTGAAGTAATTGGTAACCCCGTGATAAAATTCATAGTCACCACTTCTCATTTCCATTCTAGAATTGGCAAAGGATGCAATAAAAAATTTGGATGTTAATGTTGAGTCTTTACTTACTGGCATTCCGTACAATTGGAAATATACTCAGCAACATCTTTCTTCATTCCTGACCAAAAAGAGTGCATTCTTCTTGTAGCATTTGTTTTCTAGTATCATAGATGACCAAAATATCACATTTTATGGATTTTATCCATAATAATTATTATCAAATATGCATAATTATGATTATATATTCTTTTTTGTAACTAAGAACTCCGTCATCCTCTAAATGATAACATTCATACCTCCTTTCCAAATTCTATTGATGTAATTTATCCTTTACTTACACATAGTGTTCATCTTCGGCAGAGTCAAAAATATTTTGTCTCAAATATGTTTGTCAATTATTAATGTATGCCACATGCATTACATGTATTGTTATGTTGCGTCTATTAGCCAATTTATTTTCTTTCCCTTTTATGTGTTTGATTTAAAAATCAAATTTACATAAAAATTCCAACCATCTAGTTTGTCTTGCATTTAATGTTGGCTACTCAAACAAATCTTTGAGATCACGGTGTTCAGTTCTAAGATCATATTCTCTATCCATAAAATAATGCCTCTTCATTTTCAAATCATGCACTATGGCAACAAGCTCTAAATCATGCATAACATAATTGTGTTGATGTTCTTTCAAATTTCTTGACAGATAACATACCACATGATTGTCTTGCATAAAAACTCCTCCAATTCCTTGTTTACATGCATCGGTACACACTACAAAATCTCTTTTCTGGATTTGCAATTTTTATTTCAACACTAATAAGAAGCGTCTTCAATAGTGTGAAGATTTTGTCACATTCTTGTGTCCATTCAAACGTTTCCCTTCTTTTGCAAAGAAGTAATGAGGTTTGCAACCTTGGATAATCCTTCAATGAGCCTCCTATAGTAACTAGTAAGACCCATAAAATATCTCACATCTATCAAATTATTTGGAATTGGTCAATTCAAAATGGCCTCAATATTTTATGGATCCACAGACATTCCTTCCTCTGAAATAATGTGACCCAAATAATGAATGTATCTTTGATAAAAATACATTTGATTTGCATACAATGTATGTTATTTAACACTTGCAAAACTATTCTCAAAAATGAATCATTCTCCTATTAAATGTTAGAATAAATAAAAATATCATCCAAAAAAATTAGCACAAACTCATCCAAATACATGTTGAAAACATTATTTATGAGAAACATGAATATAACTAGTGAATTAGTGAGATCGAATGGCACCACAAATTCATAATTTCCATACCTCGTTCTAAAGGTTATTTTGTGGATAACTTCTTTCTTCATTCTAACTAAATTCTATCTAGACCTCAAATCAATATTTAAAAATACATTTGCCCGTTTCATATGGTCAAATGGGTCATCATTTCAAGCTAAAGGGTACTTGTTTTTCATCGTAACCTTATTCTAAAGGTTATTTTGTGGATAACTTCTTTCTTCATTCTAACTAAATGCTATCTAGACCTCAAATCAATATTTTAAAATACATTTGCCCGTTTCATATGGTCAAATGGGTCATCATTTCAAGCTAAAGGGTACTTGTTTTTCATCGTAACCTTATTCAATTGCCTATAATCAATGCACAACCTGAGATTTTCATCCTTCCTTTTCACAAATAGCACCAGTTCTCCCCATGGATACACACTTGGCCAAATTATTTATTTTCCAACAACTCTTGCAATTGCATTTTCAACTCTAATAAATATGGCTACTCATTCTATAAAAAGTCTTGGACATCAATGCAGCTCCTACTACAAGATCAATTGTGAAATCAATATCCCTCTTTAGAAGAAGTCTTAGCACTTCATCATGGAACACATCGATAAATTCTTGCAAGACTTGATAGTCTTCCAACTTGGGAACTTCATTTTCTGCTTTGTCTAATATTTATTTTCTAAAAACCATCTTTTCAATGCTCGTATCACTAGCTTTCCTTCTTCATCAATGCATTCAAAAGTCTTGTTTTAGAAATCAATTTTAACTTGATGTGCTTCCAACCAATCCATTCTAATGAGAGCATCATAAGAACCAAGTGGAAAAATATTCAGATTTACCTATGTGAAGATTTTGTTCATCTCTAATAAATATTTCTTCACCACTTCACTAACTTTTATATTGGTTCTAGTGGTCAGTTGGACCAGCCATGATTTATTATGTTTTCTTTTATCAAATGTGCAAATCTCAATAATTTTAGGAGTAACATAACTGTGAGTAGATCCAAGGTCAATTACAATAAAAATAGACTACTTAGCAATCTTACATTCAACCTCAACCACAACTTATTAATAGTCTACTTAGCAGTCCTCTAGTGCAACATATATTCTAAGGACAATCTTTGCTACATCCCCAAGAGTTTCATCCTCTTGGATGTTGTGAACATGCTTATGATTTCCATTCCTATATGGACATTTTTTTAGCAAGTGGTTCTCTCCACATCCCAGACATTGAAGGGTTCCCTTAGCTTATCTCCCATATTTTTTGTTTAGCCTCACCATGTGATGCCTTCCTTTGTTGATTTCTAAAATGAGGAGGCTTGAAATTTTGGCTTGCTTTTGTTTTCACAATAACAATCCTTAACATTTCTTATAGTCTCATCTAAGGTTTGAAGTTTATCACATTCAATTCGGTCATTGCATGACTGAAATAATTCACTTAGAAAACGTTAAATTTTTACTTTAGCATCTCTAATATACTTAACATGCCTCAATGGATCCAAAATTTTATTTGCATATGCATCCATAGTCATTTGCCCCAACTTCAACTCATGGAAATCTTTGATTTTGTTATCGTGGTACCTATTGAAGAGATACATTTCCTTGGAGTACTTCTTGAATTGGTGCAAAGCAAACTTTCTTCTATAGATACTCTTGGCTTGCCTAAGGTGATCCCACCGTATTGATGCTCTTCCATTCAAATTAAATATGGCCACCTTTTCCTTCATGTTCCCATAGTAGTCATGGAATTGGAAATACTTTCTCATCATAATAATCCAAGCCTCAATTTTTTGCCTAGATTTCATTTTGCCATCAAAGGCAAGGCATTGGCCTTCCAAAATTATCCATGTGATTTTTCCTTGAAATTTCTCTTCCTCTCTTTCTTGTGAGATGAGGAACTTGAATTTTTGGTGGAGTCCTTATATGCATATAACTCACTAGCAAAAAATTCTAGTGTATATGTCCCATTTCTATAAATTATTTTTGAGCTATGCAACCTATTCTAAGAATGTCTACTGGGGCTATTTTCACTCTTATAATTATTGTTTAAATTGTATCCATGGTGCATCCTCCTCTATATGCATGTCAATATTTGAAGTATGGCTAAATTCAATTGATTATGTTCTTCTTGAGCTCTAATCAGTTTTTCACTATCTATTTTGCAACTTTTAAACTCCACTCTTAGACTTCTCATGGTCTCTGAAATATTTGGAAGAGTTGCTTGGTTTCTAAGGCCATCGTATCACGTCTTTCAATTTTCAACATGTATATTTCCTTCCATGGTATATGTTTCAGTTTCATATGGATCTTGTGTATCATGCATGGTGATAGTTTTCTTATCCCAAGCAAAAATAGTGTCTTGAATGTTGACCCCTGATTGTATTTGATATGGTATTGTGTCTGAAAAAGTGTTCATATAAGTACACTTGTTCACTGCATCACATCCTCATATATATATATATATATATATATATATATATATAATTAATTTTCATGCATTTTTTAAACTGCCCATATTGACATTTTTTGTCAAATCAAGGCTACAAGCTCATTTTTGTTCAATTCATGGGAATATCTGAAGGACTTCTTTATAATCTAATTATGCATATTTTTTATCATGTGGGTTATCTTTTCAATGACTATAAGCATGCTCAGTTCTGATTGTAAATTTAAAATTTACAGCCATTCAAAATTACCAAATTTGTTCAGTTTTGCACTTTTCTTATAGGTGCATTTAGTCTCAGAGACCAACTTTAACCGCCTGTAGAAGAATATTTTAGTAGACCCAAAAAATATTTTGTATAGAAAACTAATAATAATTATGATATGGATTACTCTAAATATTTCATATCTCTAATCTAATACTTCAATCACTTTTTATAATTTTTTGGATTTGACTACTTTTACTTTTTGCACTTCTTCAAAACTTAGAATTTTTAGCAAAAATCAATATCTCTCAAACGGAGCAAGACTGGAAAATCGTCCTCTAAACAAACGTGTTCATCTCATCGAGAAGGTAAAAGGTCGAGTAAATAATTTTTCGTAATTTTGACATCTTGGGTCACTTTTACCTCCTTCGAGTTTTCCAAAATCATCAAAATCTTTATTGCAAATGGTTGATTTTGGCTTATTTCTACATTTCTGCTCTACACCTCTTGGAATTTGACCAAAATTTCTCTGTGCTTTCTTTGTACCTGGTCAAATACTGCATTTTAAGATTCACAATTGCAACAAGACCCCTATCAATCAATTGGGTACGGGTCTTCTAAAATCACTTATTCCACATTTCAAGAAAACTGGAAATGAACATGCCCATGCCTCATTGAAATTTTTGTAGTCCTTCCTACAGATAAACACCAACAAATTCATCCAATTTTGACTTCATATCCTTTTGTTATGGCCAAAATAAGGTTTTGGCTCCATTTTTTTAATAAATATTTTGTGTACACTAATGTAGCAAGTGGTGATGTGGCATCATACCCCGCCTCAACCATACATGGCATTCTCTAATTTTTTCATGTCATATTCCTTTTGGCCCCTATCCATGTCATCGTACTGTAGATCTTACCATGTTGAAAGGAATCCCGTGGATGAAACTCAATCGTAGATCTCAAATCCCAAAATGATATGAACCATTCGCGCCAAGGCACTTTGTCCACTACCTTTACCTTTATTGTAACGCCCTGCTTTGACCTTACTACCTGAACTATCATTATATGTTGTATTTGCTTATTATTGTGAGACTTCGTCAGTTTGATGACACTATGGACATATGGTTCTATTATTTTGCCGAGATATATATGTGTGTGATGTTAATGTTATGATATGTATTCATGTTTTGATATATATTCATGTGTTAATTATGTCTCTTACATGCAAATTACTGAATGATGGGTACGTGGATACCAAGTTAAAAGTTATATGTTAAATGGATAAATGTGATACCAGGTGCATGGTACATAGAGATGATTTTCTTATTGTTTCTTAATAATGAAATGTATATATAAATGTCAAATATTTGCATGATATTCTCGATCGTATGTTGGAGACTAACCTATAAGTTAAAATGGCTAAGTGATAGCTGGATCCTATGAGGTGGGAGTACCTCGGGGACATGGACTCCGAAAGATAAATGGTATGCAAGTGATGCATTATTTATTTAGCGTGATTATTGTATTTATTATCATGATGTATGGGTGGGGTAGGGTTTCAGGAAACTCAACCGCCCAGATTGGTTATACGATGACAAACTGGGTACAAGTCGCAACGCAATCACTATGTCGGTGTATACATAGTCACTTCTTCCATTAGGGGGGTGGAGGCTTTACTCACCGTTTATCCCTGAAACCCAGAGTCATGGGAGGACTGTGCTACGGCATGCACCCCAAGGTGTGGGATGAGGACTAGTGATTTCCTGTTGGGGAAGCTTGGTTGATCTAGTCGACACTTCCACTTACGGGTTCTAACTAGAGCCGGTCATGGCGTGACACTTCAAGGTAGTCCAGCAGAGGAAGGATAGGATGTGGAAGTTAGTTGTGAACTATATAGATGATGTAGGTAGATAGGTGTATCATGAAGTTAAGAGGGAAGACTTGGTTAACTGTGAATGTTGAAGACCTTGTCGAGTCATGTGTCGTAACTCAGTAACTTGTATAATTGTTCGCCAGTTAATTGTATTTAATTAAGTGAATTATCCAACAATTCAAATTATGTTAAGAATACGCCAGTGAACAATAAACTTGTGTGATTTTGATGATGTGTGGCTAAGACTATTAGTGTACCTACACGATCTATGTAAGCATTAGCTACGCTTACATAACTCGTCTACCTATGTTGTATGAATTATTATTATATTATCAAACATGGCTTGGATGCATTGTGGTTAAGAACAATCACGTTATAATTATTATTACCTACTTAGATGAGAAATAAAACTATTACGTCAAGTGTGAATGAACGGTTAGTTAATTATGACTAGGGCTAATTATTAATTATGGTTAATAAAGGCGAATTAATGCTAATGATGTAGGATTAAGGGTCAACATGTTGGTTAATAACTTGGTCGATAAATGTTAATGATGATTAACAATGTTAATAAGGTTGTGGTTATCTTAGGTGTTAATTAATGTACTTGAATATTAATTGCTTAAATGAGTATTAATGATCTTAAATAGTCAATACCTTGGTTTAAAATATTAAATGGTAATTGTAATGTCAATTAGAGTAATATTAACTGGATCGGTTAATATTAATTACGTATTAAACAATGTTAATTAATTAATATAAATATATATGGATCAGATTTAGTTTATAATTATTTAATTAATTATGATTATGTCGAAAGTCATTTAGAACATAGGGTAAATTTATAAATAGTTACCATATGCAATTTATAAAACAAGTGTTAAAATATGTTTTGGATTTATTTAATAAAAAGATTAATTAATTATAAATTTAATTGTGAAACTTGAATTGTAACGTCAGCGAGTGATAACTAGTAATTAATGTGGATGAGATGTGTAAATGTGAAACACTTACGGATGGTAGGTGAACCAACCCAAGCATTTATTTATATAATAAAATAAAACAATTTAATTATATTTTGAGTCAAGTGTTGGGCTCGAGAAAGACTTGGAGGATGGAGAATATTAATGATGGGGATAGGGGTAGTTATGGTGGAAAAGAGTTGGCGAAACAGAGGGATAAGGGGGAGAACAATAGGAAGGAAAGGAGGATCTTTTGGATTTTGAGGGAAAAGGAGGAAAATTTCATAACAGAGGGGAAGTGTTGGAGAAAAATTTACGGGAAGCACTGGTTGGGCTTATACTCAGTTTGGGCTCGGGGGTCCAGGAGGAAACTTTTGGAGCTGGGTGGTCGGAGAGACCTCTCCAGTTGGCAGGGAGGCATACCAGATTGGTTTGGGCTGGTTGAGTTTCCTAGTTTGGGAAAGAAAATTGGTTGCAGGGACAAACAGGAAGGGCAAGGAAGAATTGAAAGGGACAACTAGCTATCTTTAAGGTAATTTTCATACAGCTATAAAAATCTCTTTCTAACTATGTTAATTTTTTTTACTTGTTTCAAGTTATAACTTAATGGAATTTTGGGAATATATATATATATATATATGTTGCTGCACATGCAAATTAGTAAATGATAAAAATAGTAAAACAATGCATACATTTATTACAGACCTGTAAATGTTATTTTTTACATGCACTTGAACTTAAACTAAACCAAAAAAGAAAACATACATAATTTAAACAGAGGAAAGATTTAGTTTTTACTGATAAAATGAGGAACCTAGGACGGGTTCCTACATTTATCCAACCTCACAAACAATCTCCACCATTGATTTCATATGTGCAACAAGATCGTGGTTGTCCGCAAAATTACCCCATTTATCATTGTCCTACACGAGCAGGAAATATCAACAAGTCACACTTGCATGGTTTAATCTCAATCATTTGCACCAATGCCCCAATCGTAAGTCATGATCACCTTTTTTTGCGTGAACAATCAAGATCACTTGATCGTACTTGCATGAAAAATCTCATCCATTCACGGCAATGCACCCATGGTAAGTCATGATCACATTGAATTTGCACAAACGGACAAGATTTGTTGATGGGAGTTGATCGTTTCAATTTGGGTTGTTCACGTAATGACACATTCATTTAAAGCATGGTCAATTTGCTCGAATGGTTCAAATCTACCAATTTACCGATACCATTTGATCTCAATCATTGGTCATTCCTAAACTCTAACCAACCTACCATTCATGTTGATAACCATAAGATGTAGTCCATGGATTTATTAAGACACCATATGAGCAATTCAAACCACAAGTTTCATACAAGCATTTTGTCAAACATTTGCCTAAAAAACTCAAATTTCTTCTTGTAATTATTGATTCTAACACATACAACCCTAGTATTGCAACCAAGAGCTCTAATACATCTCTATAGTGTCTCCATCCATCATTCAGACTAAAGGAGGGAGTAGTTACGAATTTCATGTTTCAAAATTTCACCCCATGGGACCATTATTCAAATTCATAACTATTTTAAGCCTCCGATGAACAACATAGACTAAGAAATGCATGTGCAAGTGCATGAATACAAAACATAATGAAAGTAAAACTATATCCACATACACCATGAATAAACAAACATCTTCATCACAGGAAGTACATATTATCATTATATAAACATAGACAACAACAAATATTTATTTTTTAACAGAAAAATATCCAAGCAAGTCATTGTATAAGAGAAATTTTCCACCCAACCATAGGTATCAACTACAGATACCACCTCTAAGTCGGGCTATGAGGCCACCAAGGCAAAGGAAACAGTCGCATGCTTCTTTCTCTCAGCCCAAAACCTATATGCTCTCATGTTTAATCAATCTACTCACTACTAAGCACTATAGGAATCTCATTCAACCACCTCAACCATAGAAGTCTCTTCCATATCCCCACACAAGACAAGGAAAGCATATTCTTTCTCTACTCACTAGCCCCTTAGAGTACCCAACCCTTATGATGCTCTTCAATGTGTGTAGAAAGAGTCCAACCTATTATATGTTCATAAAGAACCTCCTATAACATCAATTCAGTGGTTTTTCAAACCTTCTGGAGTACCAAATAAACATTAGGTACAGGTTTCTAACGATCCTCTTCACTCTAATGTCTGCAGTTTTACTCATCACAATGCTAAATTCTAGTTAATTGTATAGTCTGGTTATTGACAATGGAGAAAATAGCATGCAGTTACATAGTGTATTAAATCTGCATGAAAAATGAGTGGACTACAATGGAAAAGAGAGGATTGGTGAAAACATAGCTAACACTACTTTAGACTAAAAGGAAGAACTCTTACAATTGTCATAAAAAAAATCATCACATACTTCCATAACTACGTGAAGACTTTTCCTGCCAAACTTACAAATTCATTCAATTTTTAGATTTAATAAGTGGAAAGGAGATAATGGTTCATTTAAGGCACATGGTATAAATGGATGAGTTCTAATTATCACACTTGGAAAAAGAGGATTTAATCTCCCATAGGCCCCCTTTCCTCCTCTTCCCCGCTAGTGAAATCATAGCCCCTCTAGTGCTCTTTACAAAACCATCTTGGACCATTGTATTATCTTCCATTGTAATATTTACATAGTTTTCAAGTCATGACAAACCAACCACATGCCCCATATATGAATATTTACATTATACATGCCTGGCCATTCACCACTCGAACCTTGGCCTTGAGCTCTGCACTAGGAATCCAAACTAATATATTTACATCATTTTACATAATTTGATTTAATACATTTTAAGGATCAAAACTAGGGGTATTGTATGATGGGAAAGAAAGAAAAAGGATTTGAAGATGCAAAATTATTTTCCCCCTCTACCGAGAACTTTGGGTGGTTCTAAAAAAAACGAAAAGGATTAATCAATACTAACAAGAATGTATATAAACCAATGCTTCCAAAAATTCAATTGTAATATACAATTACATATACATAGATAGCTTTCATACTAATATAAATTAGAGAAGAGATGAGAGCAATATCATACCACTTCTCTTACTAATTGGATCTCCTTGTTTTTGGAATGCTCTAAATTCTACTCTTGCATCCAAATCTGAGTCGATACCAACAAAAACATCTATGAATAGGATTCTAGCACCATGCCAAATGTGTCTACAAAGAAAATGAGCAAATATAGCATGTCCGGAAGTAAACCAACCCCTTGGACTACTACAAAAAACACCAACGAATTTTGGAATAGCACGATCTAATTCAAACTTTTCAGCTAATTGAGCACATCTAGCATATTTTTGCTATAGCAGCATCACCAAAACTAACCATGGCAAGTCCTACATAAAACTCAACAATTACACCTAGTTGTTCTGCCAAAACCATTGGAAATTTTCAAACAAAAAAAAGCCATACCATATACAAAAGGCTCATGTCCCTCCTTATCTTTGAAGATAGTTCTAACCAACCAATAACTATTCCATCTCCATTGTCTATTTCACTTACTCTAAATAGCCCCCCCCCCCCAACTAAACTATGTAATCATAAAAAAACAATTTTCTCGGAAATCTTTTTCCAATCTTTTGATAGGCTCAAATTTTCAACCAAACCAACATGAACCTGTCAAACTTTCTTATTAATGTATCCCTAATCCCACTGCTAACAATTGGGACCAAATAATTCAATCGAGGTGTTGCAAAGCCATATCACATGGTTCCAAAAACAATGAAAGCTGCAAAAAACATAGCAGCAATATTGTTGGATAAGAACATTGGGGAGAACAAACATTGAGATGGAATAGACCTGTTAATATACCAATCATACCCTCTACAATATGATGAAACTTTATTTCTCCCGGAACAAAAAAAACCTTCAACTTCGCATACTGGATCCACTAGTTGTACTTTTCCAATTAGTCCATAAGGATTAGACACCCATATCCTAAGACCATACAAACCCATTAAATCAAACGCTCCAAATCTAAAGCACTACTTTTGAGAGGAATAAATTTATTCCAAATATTTTTGACAAATCCAAAAGTTTTCCCGTATGTTCACCAATAATATTTCCATATTCCAAATACCCATTTCCAAATAGCTACCAAAAAGCACAAGCCAAAAAAATGATATGTACACCGACCACAGCTCCATAACTCCAAATACCATAATTAATTACAATGTCTTTGTCTCCACATTGGATTAAGATCAAGATCAAATGGATAAAAAATTGTTAATTTGTATAGAGCCATTGAACTGACCCAACAAAAAACTGGGTTGTATGCATTATATGTACAAAAATTAACAAACCATGATCATTCAATACAACAATATGAACATAATACCAAGGCAAACCCATTCAAACACCTCGTTATCAAAAAATGGACACACTAACATTCTCACATTGGATTGAAGAGATTAAGCTATCCAGATACACCTAAATCATCTCGAAGGTTACCATCTCTACACCCATCAAGAATGTAGAGAAGGTAGAGTGGATAGGTAGTTAGATCTAGAATGGATTGTACATGGACACTAGTTCATCATAAAATATTTCCAAAACCCAATGCCAAATAGTTGCCAAAAAGCATAGGGGGAATATGTGCCCTGACCACACCTCTGTAGCTCCAAATACTAAAGATTAAATATTGTTTCTCTGATGATGTTCCATTCACTCCAAGTATCCTTTATTCCAAAAAAAATCATAAAAGGTGAAAAAAATACCTTGGATCAAGAATAGGATCAAATAAGTTGAAATTGCTAATTCATACAAATCCATTGAAACAACCCAACAAAAACTAGAGATGTATACATTATATGTACCAAAATTAACCCACAATGATCATTCAATACAATGGTATGAACACAATACCAAGGCAAACCCTTGATCGAGAAAAGTAGACACCATGTAACTTCCTCACATTGGATTGGGAGAAATCATGCTATCGAGTTAGACAAGAATAATCTTGAAGGTGAACATCTTTACACCTATCAAGAATGTAGAGAATATGAAGTGGGTAGGCAATTAGATCTAGTATGGATCATTCTTGGGCAATAGTTCATTACAAAATATTTCAAACCCCAACATACCCAATACCAAATAGCTTTCAAAAAGCATAGTTTAGAAATGATGATACTTCGGCCACACCTTCACAACTCAATACCATGATTAATTATAGCGTCTCAAATGATGCTCCATCCGCTCCATGAATCCCTTACTCGCAAACTAATCATAGAAAGTATAACAAACATACCTTGTCTCCACATTGGAGAAAGAAGATGATCGAATTAATCCAAAAATGTTAATTCATACAAAGCCATTGAAACGACCCACAACCAAAAAGTAGAGTTGCAAGCATTATATGTACAAAAATTAATTAGCCATAATCATTCAATACGACATGAACGCATTACCAAGGCAAACCTAGGTAAACACCTCTTTACCCAAAAAGGTAGACTAACTTTCTCACAATTGATTGGAAGAGATCATGCTATCAAGTTAGATCGAAATCATCTCGAAGGTGAACATATCTACATCTATCAAGAACACAAAAAAGGTAGAGTGAGTAGGTGATTAGTTCTAATATCGATCATACATGGGAGATAGTTGGAGTAGACAACTCTCCTAAGGGCAAGTTGGCCCTTGCAAACAACTTGATGTACGATCTCCTTAAACCCTTGTAAACAAAATGTGGTAAAAGGAAAAACCATGACTTAGACCAACCTCATATGTCTCCACCTCATAGAAACTACAAGATCGCCCATAGATTTGAAAGCATTCATGGATCACAAACTGCCCATAATCATTCAATACGACATGAATGCATTACCAAGGCAAACCCAGGCAAACACCCAAAAAGGTAGAGATCATGCTATCAAGTTAGACCGAAATCATCTCGAAGGTGAACATATCTACATCTATCAAGAACACAAAAAAGGTAGGGTGAGTAGGTGATTAGTTCTAGTATCGATCATACATGGGAGATAGTTGGAGTACGCAACTCTCCTAAGGACAAGTTGGCCCTTGCAAACAACTTGATGTATGATCTCCTTAAACCCTTGTAAACAAAATGTGGTAAAAGGAAAAACCATGACATAGACCAACCTCTTTTGTCTCCACCTCATAGAAACTACAAGATCGGCCATAAATCGGCCATAGATTTGAAAGCATTCATGGATCACAAACCACCCATATGCCAACCTTGATTAGAAAAGTCATACACATCAACTATCCACTCTAATCGATTGGACAAAAAGGCCCTAAGAAAAGTAATTATTCTTGGGACCAAAGAAAAAAGGGAATCGATTGGACAAAGAGTCCCAAGGAAAGGCAATCATTCTTAGGACCAAAGAAAAACGCTAAGAGTTATCCTTTTCTGTGTTCACCTAAAACTATAAGAATTCCCAAAATGGGATTTCAACTTGACAACTTTTAGGAAGGAAGTGTTACTCTTTAGAGAGCATGACACCATGACTGTTGTGAGTTGTGTTAAGGATGGGTTACCACTGGCCTTTATGGTAGAAGCAAACAAGTTGACCTAAGAGACTGTGTTTTTCCCAAAGCAAACAATGGTTTTAGTTCAAGTCCACTTATCTATAATCCACTTATTGGACTATCTCCAACCCATGATCTTAATCAATACAATAGTGTATATGATAGCACAAAAATCTTCAAATCCAACCATTTTATTATGATTCCTTGTTAATGTTTTATTTATCTATCCTCTCCTAAAGCAACTATGAGTGGTTTGAGTTCAAATCCACTTACCTCTAGTCCACTTATCGGGCTATCTCCAACCCATGATCTTAATCAATACAAGAGTGTCTATGATAGCACAAAATTCTTCAAATCCAACAATTTTATTTATGATACCTCATTAATATTTTATTTATCAATTTTATTTATGATACCTCATTAATATTTTATTTATGATTCCTCGTTAATGTTTTATTTAACATTCCTCATTAATGAGTTCAAATCCACTTACCTCTAGTCCACTTATCGAGCTATCTCCAACCCATTATCTTAATCAATACAAGAGTGTATATGATAGCACAAAATTCTTCAAATCCAACAATTTTATTTATGATACCTCATTAATGTTTTATTTATCAAATTTATTTATGATACCTCATTAATATTTTATTTATCAATTTTATTTATGATTCCTCGTTAATATTTTATTTAACATTCCTCATTAATGGGCCTCATTAATGTTTTATTTATCATTCCTCATTAATGGGCACTAAACATCTTTCCATTTAGGCACCCATAGAGCTCTTTCCATTTAGGAGCGCCTTGGCATATAGTCTTATACCTAGGCACACATAAAACGAGGATGGGTGTAAGGAACAAAATGCTCAAGAGAGCTGAAAATGAACATCAATCAAAGATTCCTAAAACATTTTTCAATGCTACATCAATCAAAGATTCCTAAAAACATTTTTCAATGCTACAAAATCCATGGGCGGGTAAGACACAACCTAGGAAAACTAAAACATTTTAGTAGGCGGGTAAGACACAACCTAGGAAAACTAAAACATTTTAGTAGGCGAAGGAATAGAAAGCACAGAGTCGAAAATGAATATAAATCATAGGAAAACTAAAACATTTTTTCAATGCTACACCAATCGAAAATTCCTAAAAACATATTTCAATGCTACAAAATCCATGGGCGGGTAAGACACAACCTAGGAAAACAAAAACATTTTAGTAGGCGAAGGAATAGAAAGCAGAGTTGAAAATGAATATAAATCATAGGAAAACTAAAACATTTTTGTAGGCAAAGGAATAGAAAGCAGACTTGAAAATGTGTATAAATCGAAGACATTTTTGTAGGCAAAGGAATAGAAAGCCGAGACTTGAAAATGAGCATAAATCGAAGGATCCCAAATAGATTAACCTTTTAAAATGCTACTAAATCCATTGGCAGGCAAGAGACAACCTCGGCAACTGAAACATCTCTAAGCAAAAGCGATTCCCATAAGCCAAACTAGGCAACTGAAACATCTTAATAGGCAAAGCAAAAACGATTCCCATAGAAACATAGTAGCAGCAACCGAAATGGGGACAGAGCTGTGAGGGGGCACAATATAAAACTTAAGCTGCTAGGCAAGGCGGTTGGGTCCCGCACCCTAAATGGTAAGTTCAACAAACCAAAAACATCAATGGATTATGCTCATCCAAATCCCGTATGAATCAGCAAGGACCACCTTGCAAGGTTAGATACTCTACCAATTGCAAAGTAAGTACTAAACGAAACCCATCGTGGAATGAAGTAGAACATGAGACCGTAAACTCCCAAGAAGTGGGAGGACATTTAGATCACTAATCGTGTCCATGTTGAAGAATACAGGAGGCATAGCGAGACCGAATCTTCACAGGGCAACTGTTACTACTTATGGACCTGAAACTGGGTGATCTATTCATGAACAGGATGAGGCTTGAGTGAAACTACACTACATATGGACCTGAAACTGGGTGATCTCTTCATGAACAGGATGAGGCTTGAGTGAAACTACACTCTACTTATGGACCTGAAACTGGATGATCTATTCATGAACAGGATGAGGCTTGAGTGAAACTACCGAATAGTGTTGACAAACACCGAAAGAGTCATGGTTATCACTACTTATGGACCTGAAACTGGGTGATCTATTCATGAACAGGATGAGGCTTGAGTGAAACTACCGACTAATGTTTGACAAACAACGAAAGAGTCATGGTTAAGGGTTTAACTCCTTCATGGTTAAGAGTGAAATGCATCCTATATTCTTAAATGAATAAGAGGACATTGCAGAGCAATTATTTAGGGCCAGAGGTCAAAAGTTTAGAGTATCTGATGATTACTGTTGCTTTTCCTTTTTTAAAGGGGACTATTTGATGCTTACTATTGATTTTCCTTATTTTTTTAAAGGTGTAAACATATAACCGCATATGTTAACATGTTATCCTGATTGGATCTGCTGTAAGGAATTTACTTATATGTTATAAAATCACAAAAAAAATTCAATGATTCTTAATATTTAAAGAAAATAATGAACAAGGACTAAAAGACAGACAGTTCCACTAAATTATAGACGAGTAGATCGCCCAGGAGCTTAATGTGAATAGAAAATTGTCAAAAACAAATTGTAGATGAACAAATGTGCATAAAACATTGTCGAAAACAAAATATGAGTATCCATAAAAAAGATAAATAAATTCATCAAATAGGTAATAGTTATTATGTACATAAACACCACATGAATAATATTGTTAAAATGCTTTAGATTTTGTAGTAAGAACTTTGTCGAAAACTAAAATTGAATAACCAAAGTTGTATAATGAACATAATGATCGTTAATATTTAAAGAAAATAATGAACCAGGATTAAAAGACGAACAGTTCCACTAAATTATTGACGAGTAGATCGCCCAGGAGCTTAATGTGAATACAAAATTGTCAAAAACAAAATTGTAAATGAACAAATGTGCATAAAACATTGTCGAAAACAAAATACGAATATCCAAAAATAAAAATAAAAATCATCAAATAGGTAGTAGTTATTATGTACATAAACAGCACATGAGTAATATTGTTAAAATGCACATGAGTAATATTGTTAAAATGCTTTAGATTTTGTAGTAAGAACTTTATGTCGAAACTAAAATTGAAATAAACAAAGTTGCATAGGCCATTGCACGCACATTCCCTAGATAACTTGACAAGGTATAGTACAAGCGGAAAACTTTCAAATGTATCTATTAAAAACAAGGACACCGGCTAAAAGTTGCAAGTGCATTCAAGGTTGGTGAGACAAAAATACTACGGAATACTCAATTTTACTTCAGAGAAGACTTGCATGCATCCATAAAAATACTACGGAATACTCCATTTTACGTCATTAAAGACTTGCATGCATCCATAAAAGATTTAAATCCCTTTCACTAGATTGGTGGGCAACTCACGCTCATTATTCCTAATCTGTCAAATACAAAGACGAACAGAAAGTAAGCTTCACATAACTACTTTCACAATAAAGATAAATTCTGACCATGCAGAAGCACCAAGATGTTGAAAAAACTCGTTGATTTTCATTTAAAATGTATGGTAACATGTAAACCCTGCCTCATTATCACGCGTTCTCAATCGTAATGAACCGTGTGCCAGCATTGAAACTATGCCTGATAAAAGGCTTAAGAGACCAAACCAAAACTGACACAGAAGATGAAACTAAAAACCTTACAACAAATAAAATTGGGATTTTTGCATTGGAACAACATTGCTGCTCTTTGACCTACCAAAATTTAAAGCTAACATGGGTAAAGTATTCAAGTTGGCATTCAGAATACTATACAAATATGGTAGAAAGATAACAATAATCCTTGCTCTGTGATGAGCCTGAATATTGTTATACACCAAATTTTTCAATCATCTCCGAAGGTAGTCTTTTTACCTGCAAAATGACAATGAAAGGTAAAGCTAGAGTAAACTACGATAAAAAAAAAATCTATAAAAAATGGGCAAATCTTATCATTGAAAACATCATGGAAAATTAAGCCATGGGCAAAATTTAGCCCAACATTTAACCATGGAACACAGAAAAGTATACCCGATGATGAGAACTTTGGAGTTCCACGACCTCCATTGCGATCTCCACGACCACGACCTCGAGGAGTGCCACGACCACCACCACCACGACCTCCTCGTCCTGCAGAAAGGTGGTACAAGAGTCTTAATAAACTAACCGTATATTCATTAAGACCGAAAATGTGAGTGACTTGCCTGCATAAGCGAGGTATACCAAGAGAAACAAGGTATTATCTTTAACTCTAATGACAGATTTTTAAGTTGGAACCAGAATGAAAAACAAACAATTATGTAAAGGACACCACAGAGAAAGTCCAAAAAATGGCCATCTGCAAACAGCGCAGTGTTGGTAACTGAGACAACTCTATACCACAACAAAATGACTTCATACATTTAACGTGGCTTCCTACAGAATGTAGGGACTTCAAATAATATCATGATTGATGTTCAAGAAACGCCTACTGAATTTGGGTAAACTTTACTTCAAATTTGATCCGCAACTCAAGAATAAAACAAAACCCAAGACACAAAATGGGCAAATCAAATTCATACATAAGAATAAAATACCATCATTCAATTCCTGTCTTACAATATACAAGACTGAAATCCTTACCTCCAGAGAATCTACCGCCTCTACCGCCAAAGCCTCTGCCTCCTCCTCTTCTACCACTTCCATCACGTCCTCCACTTCTTGCCATTGCTTCTTCAACAGACAACTCATCAGTTCCCAACTCCAGTGCCTTTGATAGAGAAGCACCGTCCTTGAATTCAACATAAGCGAACCTGTGACACAGTTTCATAAAGTACAATAAGAACAAGCGTTAGATGACTCCCAACTCCATGGCTCCCAACTCCTAGTTTAGTACGAATATCTATTAGTAAAAACCAAATCACGAACTCACCCTTTAAAGGTTCCTGAGTCATAGTCCTTGGGAATTCGAATATTCTCAATACTTCCACAATCTCCAAAATGCTCTTGCAAGCTATTCCGAATCTAAATTTCATAAAAAATATGACATGATGCAGTCAGTGGTTGCGAGGGATATCAGAAGAACAGTTCAGAAAGAAAAAAAGACCTTACAAAACTTACATCATCCT
The DNA here is from genome assembly GCA_027924585.1 of Larix kaempferi. Taxonomy (NCBI): domain Eukaryota; kingdom Viridiplantae; phylum Streptophyta; class Pinopsida; order Pinales; family Pinaceae; genus Larix; species Larix kaempferi. The sequence goes on along the minus strand of BSBM01000052.1, from coordinate 7,762,338 downwards.
CCTCTTGATTCTTGTCAAATCCTCTAACAAAAACAGTACAGCCAGATTTCTGGTCCTGTTGATTCCTGCATTACATTCAATCATTTAGTAATCGGTCCATTTTAACCCCAAAAACAATATTGACACAGAAGCAATGACAATCTTATACCTGGACTTAAAATCCGGTTTTGTTCCAGGAGCGCCGCGCTCCGCAGCAAAATCAAGTCTGACAGCACGCCCAAGCAAATCTTGCCCAGTTTTTCCCATTGCCTGAAAGCCAATACATAACCACTCAGACTGGCTTGTACAGAAACCACCTTCATTACTAAGGAAATGGAAAAGATCTGATCCATGAAAAACCACCCGTGAAGCTACTCAATATTATGAGCACCAAAGAGCATGCTTGCTTTGCTAATATATGTTTTAGCAATGACAGGATTTTATGGCACAGAATACTATGATGTAGGAATACTTCAAAAAAACAACTTCAAAACTATGAGCTGTTCCCTAATTGGGAAATTCCGGCTCCAGCATCATTTAAAGTTTTTCAGATACAAGATGATTGGAGAATCCATGACTAATGACAAAAACAGTAGTCATTTGAGAAAACAAATTAATTCAATACATAAGATCTATTTAAAAAACAATGTTAGTTACTCTGGCAAAATGAACAAACCTTTAAATATCAATTTCATTTTATATGAAACAAAATATACAATCATAATTAAACATAAGTGACTCTAGCCTACACAGGTAGAAAACATAAACCCATCTAATTTCTATAACAAGAATGATCACAATTTTATACTTTAAATGTCTCTGGCCTAGACAAGTGGAAAAGGTAAACCTCCACAGGTAAAAAGAATGACACAATGAAAGGTGTTCAAGAAGTCAAAAAAAAAGTTACAAAACTCCAAAACTAGATACCTTCGCAGCTGCTTCTTCGGTTGCAAATTCCACATGCCCATAACCTCTATAGGAACCATCATCATTTGTAGCCAGCCGGACATCAACCACCTCTCCAGCATCTTCGAAAAATTCAACACTGGAAAGCAAAGCTAAGAACTCATACTGCTAGAAAGCCGATTACCAGATTCTAGAAGTAACAACCACAAAACTAGCTAATACTCTTAAGCACTATCAAAAATGTCAATAAAAATATAAATCTGGGTCAGAGAAACATACATGATGTCTGCATCAATAGAAAATGACAGATTGCCTACAAAGAGTGTCTTGACTCCAGAAGTTACTGGTGTCTTTGGCGTCTTTGGCGTCAAAGCCTGCAAAAAAGAACAAAATCTGACATTATTATCAAACTTACAAACAATGAAGACCCCAAGTGGCTGTGTTGACATTTATAGTTTTACAACCTGCCTAAGTTTTCTTCTGCCAGTGGTGTTGTGACTAAGAGTGGCTGTGTTGACATTTATAGTTTTACAACCTGCCTAAGTTTTCTTCTGCCAGTAGTGTTGTGACTAAGAGGCTCAACTTTTGTATAAAAGCCCAATTTCAATTGCTGTAACTCTTCCATCTCAATGTCAGACTAGCACAGTAAGGACATCAGAGATTTACTATTAAATTCTTCAAAATTGTTCATTGCAACCTCTTTTCTCCATCGCCCCCTTTTATAGCAGTGCCGAATACATCAGTTCAAAAGCTATCTCAAGGGCATTCATTGAAACCTCAGATACATCAGAGATTTACTATAAAATTCTTCAAAATTGTTCATTGAAACCTCTTTTCTCCATTGCCCCCTTTTATAGCAGTGCCGAATACATCAGCTCAAAGGCTATCTCAAGGGCATTCATCTTCCATGATGTCCAAGACTCCAAACATTCCAGCCCTATGTTGCACTAAAACTCCAAAATGTTTGTCCTTATCCGTTGATTCTCCTTTTTTTGATTTGGTGCGATACTCTCTGGCCAACATCTCAAGTGAGGGCATATAACTGTTTCCAACAACATGATTTCATTTTCTGTTAAAAGTGTTTTTTAATTCTAGAGATGAGGTTAGCAGTGTTTCTGCAGTCATATGATACAACAATTGTATTTTAAAATGCTCTGGCCTGACACACAGCCATAGAGTATCACTAATGTAACAAGGACCTTGTATAGGGCTCCCATTATTCCCCAATCGGATATCTCAGATGTCCTACAGTTAGTTTGTAGAAGGGTTCCTTGCGACCCCTTTGAATTATTTTCTATGTATGTACATTCCTTGTACCTTCAGATAGCTTAATCTTCCAAAGCAAAATATCTTTTAACATGAACCAAACTTGTTGAAATGTACATCCGTCTGCCTATATGTCTATCTGTGGGCTACTTGCCTATTATGGCAGGATACATGTATGTATTTATAAAATAATCATAAAAACATCAGCCTTCACAATATAAGCAGAAACAAAAATACAGAAAAGAAAATCCTCAGGGTCGCAAATAAAGAAGCAAAGTGAAATTGTTAAGACTGAAGTAGATAAATAACGAAGCTGTGGGAGCAAAGTCACAGTATTACACATCTCAGCTATATGAATAATAAAGCATTGCAGCAGCAACATTAGTGTAACGAATCTGACAGTGGATAAATAAGGAGGCATGGCAGGAGTATAAGAAACAAAACCTCAACGTACAAGTCACGATGTACCAAATTTGACAATAGATAATAAAATCGCATTGCATGAATATAAGAAACAAAAACCTCAGTGTGTAAATCATGATGTATAGAATATAACAGTGGATAAATAAAGAAGCACTGCAGGATTACAAGTAACAAAACCTCAATGTATAGGACGATGTAACAAAACTGAGGGTTGGTAAATGAAAGTAATGCAAGGAACAAATAAAAGTATTTAAACTGAGGGCTGGTAAATAAAACATTGCAGTAATACAATGAACAAATCCTAAATGTATTTAAACTGAGGGCTGGTAAATAAAACATTGCAGTAATACAATGAACAAATCCTAAATGTATTTAAACTTTAAAGTAATCAAGGATGAAAACACTTCAGTTTGACATGAAGGTTTGATGATATGATCGCTCTTTAGCACTTGACAAGGGTCAAGATTCAACAGTCTCACCTTTCTTACTCGTTCATTTTGAAAACCCAGAAGATAGAAAACAAAACTTTAGAAAGCAGGCAGTGCTTCTTGAAACCACAGTTTCTTGGATTCAACCCAAGATCACAATAGCAATCACTAATACTACTGTTTTGGTCAGACTCCTGTGTCTGTTCCTTGCATATTTTAGGAGGTTTGTGAAGAATTAGGAAATACCCCTATAGGAAATTTATGAAGAATTGGGAACTACCCCTTGAAGATATCTTGCGTCAAATATCAATTACAGAAAGGGAATATCACTTTAGTTTTTACCTTGACACTCTGCTTCTTTGATGGTTCGTCATCACTCTCATTTGAATCATCATTCTCACTCTCATCAGAGCTGCCCTCGTCACTGCTCTCTTTCTTCACAATTTTTGCTGGTTGGGTCTTTTTTACCTAAACAAATGAATCTTATTTGCACTTTAGTATTGATTCCACAAAAAAACAAATGCAGTCATCATTTGATTTTATAGATCTATTAAAAACACAGTAGACTGGCCAAAAATCATCCTGATGTTACTTGTAATTTTTTTAACAGGATTGGCAAGAAAACCCTCTAAGGATACTTATGATTCAATACCTAACATATATTACTTTTTTCTTGAGACAATTTGAACATTGCTCCTAAAAATAAGAAAAACATTACATTGCTGAATGTCATATACTAAAAAGAAGATAATCAAAAAATTAAAAAAAGCCCATCCCATTCCTAATTCAAAACCAAATGTGATGGATAATTACATTTTGACAATCCTAATTCCAGACAAAACAAAACCAAATTTACCTTCTGAACAGTTTCCTCCTCTTCAGATTCTTCGCTGTCCGATCCCTGCAATAACAAACCATTTTCATAAATTCATCTTGTATTATTATTACATGGAAACCCTTGCCTAATACAATGACTAATTAATAATTACAAATTATACAATGCAAAATACCACATCAGAAGGCTCATCCTCACTGTCGTCATCATCACTGCTTCCTTCTACCGGTTTCCCTTTGAAAAAATTCCCTGTACCCTTTGTTTGCAAAGGCTTCTTTACCTGAGCCTAAAAACCGTTGAGCATTCATAATTAAAAACAGGTTATAAAACCGAAACCAACCAACCAACCTAAGTAAAAATAAGGCTTATACTTGTAGAATAATGCATATCATTACCTCTTCTTCTTCAGAATCACTTTCAGAACCATCACTTGATTCTGCTTTACCATTCTTTAGAGCAGCAACTGAACCATTATTTGCCAACTTTGCGCTTTTCTTAGCTGCAGGAACCAGTATTGGTGCAGTTTCCTGCGCACATGCATATTAAAGATATTTTCCATAAAAAATTATTATTTCACAAGCTCAAATCTAATTTCAACTTCACGTTCTGTATCACATTGATTAAAGGCTAAAATTATAAACAACCTTCAGAACACGCTTTACCTCATCTGACGAATCCTCCTCCTCACTGCTACTACCTTTCCCTGTAACTTTCTTTGCCAAAATAGTTTTTTTGCTTACAGAAAGTTTGACCTGATATCGTAAACAGCCACAATGAGATTCGAATTCTAACATGAAAAATTTATCAAAACATTATTAATAGGACCAAACAACAATACAACCATATTAATTCACAAACAATAATATTCAAAGGATTAATAAAATAAAAATAGCGAAATATTGGCATGATAGTTGCTTACATTAAGTCTCAACCGTTATTATTCTTATAAATCGATTGCGTTATTGAAAATCAGAGCACCATATGAGAGTAACATCTGCCAATAGTCAAACAGCAAAAGCGCGCTACTTTTTCTCTAAGCATGTGCTGATACAGACATCAGCTCGATACTTAGTTTTAAGGCTACTCACGAAATCCGTATTCCCTGGAATTTAACACCTATGTCTGCTATATAATAAAGTACCTTTGTACTTAGTTATATCACAATAAGGGAGCTAATTGGTCATTCTCAATTATGTCATCGCCACAAAACTAGAGAATATCTTATAGCTAGATACACATTTGGGTGAACTATAGTAAACAACACATTTGATTGTCCTGGGACTCATATACAGACTTGTAAACAGTAGCACGGATATATTTCTTAAGGCTAGCTATTTTAGAATTATATAAGTTACTACTGCACAATTACATAGGCAAAGTAGCATAGTGGGTCAAATCCCCGGCAATACTCTATTACCCCAACATGTCGCCGGACGGTCAGGCATGCTACAGTGTACACCAACGTAACGTTTTACCCAGGTTACCACCCTTCGACGGGTGTAAAGTCCCTCCGGGAATTTCACGTACATGGATTATATAGTAAAAAAATTAGAGGCAAAAATTTTTGAAGTTATAGCTCAAAAGTATTAAGTATCAAAGCCAGGATAAACCAAGACAGACAAACACAAATCTAGGGTGCAGGAACCAGTATTGGTGCAGGTATGCCTAAACCGAGACCGACAAACACAGTGGAATTGTGGCCAAAAAAAACACCAAACTACTCGGAAAAGAATCTTCAGGAAAACAAACAAAAAGCTAGGCATACATGAAGCAGATATGTAGATGCTTCTTTTGTCTTTCCATCATCCATGACACATATTCCCATTTACATATATAAACAATTGGCACCCCCCACTTCCCCTACACCCCGCATCTCTATTTCTCAGCAAGTAGACCAAAATGCAGCTTAACCCCGTATCAGAACATAACTATACCATCCTTGAGAAATTGCAAGGAATCACAATGAAATGAGAATCTGTTGATATTACTTGAAAAAGCGCCAATAAATGCACCTGCAGTACTTCTCTGACTAACATGATCTTGCAATACAAGAAAAAACGACAACCGGATATACACAAAGACATATCCAAGCAACAAAAGATAGGACGAAAACAGAAGAAGAAAAGGCAGTTAAAATATACAGATAAATCCTAGAGATAAACAAAATCATTACCAATAACCGAAAAAAGCACGACTCACCTCTTCCTCTGATTCGGAAGCTTCCTCAGATGAGGAAGATATCTCCTGTTTCTTCTTTTGAGGTACTTTGGTAGCAGACTTTAATTTCTTTGGTAATGGCTGAATCTCAACTTCGGCTTCTGGCTGCCTCTTGCCTGGACGCAAACATCAAAGAATATCAATATAGTGCTAGAGCAATCAAAATAATTATGGCTCTTTTAATTCAAACTATACATAATTCTTTATGAGGTACTCTTACAAATTATTAGAAACATCTTCCATTCAATTTCCTTATTGAAAGTAAAACGCACCTTTTTTCCCTTCCACTTTAGGAATAGTTGGAGTGACGACAGCAACCTGAGTTACAGAATCAAAAAATAAAGTCAAAAGGCGCAAATATATCAATAAAGTCAAAGAACCAATGAGGAATATAAGAAAATATACAGACTGGTAAATGTATAAAATATGTTACCAATGGAATTTACCTTAACATTAGATTTCTTGTTAGACTTCCCCATTGTTATTACACAATAGACTTGAGGAACGAATCACCCTGGAACAGATACAACTAACTTTCGTTATACATGATTAAAATATGTAGTATAATACTGTCTATGTTATTCTGCTAAAAATAAGTAAATTGACAATTTTGAAGTTGTTTTTTAGCATATAAGATCACACAGCTACTATAGATCCAATATGCAATTTCAACAGCAAACATATACGACACCAAGTATCCAAGTATTGAACCATTTCGTAAAGACAAGCCTTTAGTTTTCCAGTTTCCCCCTTACCCTATTGTCAGACTTCTAAACCATTTTTTGGAATATCATATCACAAACTATGAACCTATAATATGACTAGAAGCTAATAACTTACGAATAAAAGAGGCAAATAGATAATAACTTGAGAATAAATTAAAATAATTCATAAAAAGCCCCAAAATACACAGTTCTTGTCACTTTGCACTGTATTCAAGCTCGATACAAATTACTAAATACAAAAAGAAAAGGAATCAAATGAACAGATAGATAACACGAATGTGATTATGAACACCTCACCGCTGACCAATAGCTAAAAAGACTCCACCTTGCTACACCTAATCACCTATAGGGTTTACTATTCAAAGGTCACGTGCAACAGTCCAAAGCGCTACACATATTCAACGAAAATTAAGAAAGAGCTGAAAATAAAACAAAGAAAGGAAAGAGGATCAAGCAATGGCCTGTACAACTTCTTGACATCCAAACATCTAGAACAGGGGCTTCAAATCGTCCACAAGCAAAAACCAATGGCCTGTACAACTACTTGACATCCAAACATCTAGAACAGGGGCTTCAATTCGTCCACAAGCAAAAACCCTGAAGCAATAACTTTCTCTAACCCTAAGCAAACAAATGAAGGAAAAAATGAGGTGATTACTTACTTGGTAAGCAGAAAACCTTCAAAGCCGCCGACGTCGTCGACTGTTAAAAATTGAGAGTTCGGGTTTCAGAAAGCTAGTGACCACTGTTGAAACCTAGTACGCAGTCACTCAGCTTCGATCCGAAGAGAAAAATAATGCAAATAAAGAATAGCTAAACGAAAAATGTTGGCGTAAAACCCTTGCTAGGGTTTAGAGAAACTAGAATGATAAAAGGCTTCCTTGCGTGAAGCTTTAAAAGATATCTCAGTACCACCAGCTCTCTTCAAGACTTTATTTGTGATATTTATTATTTATGTAATGCGACTCTGAAGGTTTTGGAGTCCGAATTAGGGCTACGGGGTCTGCTGAGCTTTGATATTTTGGGAATAATTATCAGTCAAAATGCCGCCTGACACGTATGGCCCGCGATTGCTGACGTGGCTTTGGTGGCCTACCCAAATTAATATAGTTACACTTGAGGGCAAGTGTATGTGGTTTTTTATTTTATGTTTATAAAGGGATAAAAAAATATTTATATTAGCATAGTGAGTTGGTGAACACCATAGGTCACAAGTTAAGTGTCATGAACAAGTTATTTGTTACTTGTTGTCCATGTTTAGTTGTAATTACTTGTTGTCTATGTCTTAGCAACCTCTTACATTTTTAGTTAAATGGATTGTTAGTCACTACTTGTTAACCATGCATGAGCTAAGAGTTATACCTACATCAACTACTTGTTATCCATGCATGAGCAACGAGTTATACATGCATCAACTACCAGTTATTTTTTATATTTCTTTTTTTATAATTGTTTATTTCGACTTTTGAACGATGCATCTAGGAAAAGCATAAATGGTAGTCCACCCCAAATTCTAAGATATAAACACCTATCGGCATAACTAGGAAAAGCATAGATGGTAGTCCATCCCAAATTCTAAGATATAAACACCTATCGGTATAATTAGTAAAAATTATTCATACTTTAGAAGGTTGTAGTACACTCCACCATTCCGATTATTTCATAGGGATTAAGGTTTCACTCGAAGTATGCAAAGAAGCTTCTTACCCAACCCCAAAATGATATGTCTCGTGTAGGGTGTTCTCTATAAGGAGTAGTGCAATTGCAAGTTGGTACATAGGTTAAAATTGAAAAAAGGGTACCATTATATGCCTAAATAACAATGCCATCTCACCCTCCTATAAACTTCACTTTGTAAAAGAGCATTGATTTTGTAATTATCTATCAAACCTAATGGCATCGATTCCATGACTATCTGTCAAACTTCATCTCTTGATGATTAATACTTCTTCCTCACTGTAGATTGTACTCTCCCTTGTCCCCTATTAGTGTGCCCCTCATTTGCAAGCATCTCTTTCCACCGTGTTGTGAGGAGATCTAATGGTTTGTGAACACATAAATAAACAAAGTAGTGATGACTTAGGAGGGTATGCTCTGTCTCAAAGCATGAGAAATCTCCCACAAAATGACCCCATGGAAACCATAATACCAATATACTTTTCAAGCCCTGATAATTTTGCAATGGAACAATGGCATCAAAAAAGGCTTGGTGCCATGCATAAAAATTCTTTGATAAATGTCATGGATCCATCACCTCCCTTGTTTTGCCTCTCGTGGCGTTCCTCCTCTCACATCATTCCTCTATTACTTCTTGTCCTTAGCACAAACTTTGGCATCCATTCAATGCAGGATTAATCCCCCTTGGATTGATTTACACAAGCCCACTTAGAGGTCAATCAATTTGAAGTTGGGAGCTTTCAACATGAAGTTGTTTATGTGTTTTTGTTGCCTCTCATTCACTTCTATTGAGAATTAACCATGGTCATTCTCTACAATCCATTACTTCTGGGAAGCGACGTAGTCCAACCTCTAACACCCTACAACCTTGGGCAGTATGAAGTGTGTGCAGGAGGAAGTCAAACAATTTAGAGCAAAAGTCAATAAATTACAAGAGGTGCCTTCAAGACACCCAACTTTACTGTATTCAATAAGTTATCATTGTCATTCTCTCTAATGAACGACATTGAGGATACATCTTTGAATAATTAGCCTCTATGAGAGTCTAGGCATAGGCAATTTGAGGTGAATCAATCCAGCTCAGGGGGGCATCATGATGAAATGTTGGAGTACATGAGAGCCATCTACAACAAGTTAGCATCAATTTGAGGAGTCATTCACCCTCAATCAGTAAGCAACCAATCGCTAAGGCTTTTGGCCCCTATGGTGCCTATAATAGGATCGAAGTTATAGATGATGTCTCATTGTCAAGTGAACACCAACCCCATTGGTAGATGTGTTACAAAAATGGAAAGATTGTTAGTAGTTTCATAAAGATTTACACTAGTAGGTTACATTGTACCCCAATAAGTAAATGAAAGGGAAAACTCTTATTTTGCACTATATTTTAACATAAAAGAACTCTCTAAACTATCATTTTGCATTTCCAATGCTTTGTTTGTAATTTGTTTTCCACTATTTGGTTCATCCAAGTCACTCTTTTGTTAGTATAAAATAGTTGTTGCTGTTAAAAAAGGAATTAGCGCTAGTTAACTACTTCAAGACACTTTTCATTTATACTTTCTAGATTAGCACAAAAAAAACATTGCTTCTTCTACATTTGTTGACTCGCACATGAAATGTTCTTTCAAAACATTTTCTGAAGTTGTAAGTATTAATCCATGATACTCACCAAATAATGTGCATTGTTCTTTTGCAATGATCTAGGGGAATTTGAATCTAGCTCTATCAATCTGTAAGTTCAAATAAAAATCAACGATATATTTTGTAATTTATTCTAATTTGCCCATCTTCAATGTTCCGGAGATTAATAAAGGAGATTGATAAAGCTTCTTGACCTTTTCCTTGGAGGCATAGATTCTCTATTGTCTACTTCACAATTATATAGTTTATACCATAACTTATAATTTTTGTGTGCAACATTAGTCAATTGTGTTCTTGCTTCATTTGTCTTCTTCATGAATTCCTCTCTGATATACAAAAAATTAATGGCTTCTTATGAAACAAATTTGCGTAACATGCAACCTTCGTCTTCAAATCCTCTCTCTCACTGTGTTGCAATGAAATACATTGTATTGTAATCATTGACACTTCAAAAACCAGTACGTGATTAACCACAAAATTACCATTAATCATGGAGGTTGATTTTGTATATCAAGGTATAATGAGGTATTTGCATTATATTGATTTAAAGAAATATAACGAGTAGAGTATTAAAATACATCAAACTAAACCCAACAAAATTCAAAAGTTCCATTGAGATGATAAAATAAAACAATGTAATGTTGTGACAAAAACTTAATTCCCCCATACTATATACCCTTGAGCTTAAGGATGGAGATGTTGAGCTAGTTTGGATTGCAAACCCTGTTGGAGGATACTACACAATCAAGATGGATTACTCAGTGGCTCGTCCTTGGATCAAAGGAGTAGAGAAGAAGGTGGTAGGAGGATGTATGGAAGTTCAAAGCACCACCAAAATTAAAAGATTTTTATGTGACTTGTTCTCTCTAACAAAGTCTTGATCTGATACAACCTTCAAAAAATAACTTGGCAAGGCCTTTGTATTTGTATGTTATGTAAGGAAAGTGGACAAAGTGTCCATCTTCTATTGCTTGATTGTTGTTGTTTATTGGGCATTATGTGGGGTGCAATTAAGAATGTCATTGGCAGTGACGGGAATTGGTAAGGTACCTATGTGGAAAAGGCATTAGATAGATGGAGGGAGGATAAGGATGTGGCATAATAGCCAACACTCTTGGCAATTGTCCTCTGGACTATATGATTGATTGACTATAAATAAAGCAATATTTATGATGCACCGTTCACTCCTCTTCAAATTCTATACAGAACTAGGAACATTTATGATGTGCTTCCAAAAGCAAGTGCCAAATATTTTTTCCTTGGGGCTACTTTGATAGAGCCTTTAAATGAAACCCTGGACTTTGTGGTGTATAAGATGTCCTCTACCTTTCAAAGGGGCATAAAACAACATGTTATTGTGGTCTTAGTCAAGACACTAAGAACTTGGCAAAGATTAGGGTTGTCTTCATTCTATTAGCAGTGGTAAAGGAAAGGTAAGTTGAGGATATCCAAATCTTTGGGGAATTGAAGTTAATGTTTTCTTTTAATGAAAACAGGTAATTTGTATTTATAAAAGCCTGAAAATTCAACAAATTTAAGAACGTAAAAGGCTATCTCTCTGGCCTCTCCAGGATTTTTTCGTCGCTCACTCAGTTTTTTGGCTCAGGTCTCGCGATGGCTTCGAAGGGGGCTTCTCCACCTCCACCCCCGACGAAGACAAGGAATTCTTCACCCTCATGTCTTTCCTATGGAATAAGGTCCGTTCAAAGAAAGCCCTGGAACACTTTGTGAAGACCATAGCTGAAATGCCCATAAAATCATTCAAATGCATGACTCGTTCATTGACGAAAAAGAGATTTATTAGCCAATTTACTGGGATGTGGGATTCCCCCTTTTCAATCGAACAATGGCTTGATAAAAACTGGAGACCGCTCATCAATGGTAGTGTGACATTCTATGCCTATGGTAAGCGTTTCTTTATCTTTCGTTTTCAATTCTTGGAAGACAAGGACTTGATTTTTTGCAATGGTCTTTATTTCTTCGGCCCCCTAGGGCTATATCTCAATAGATGGTCTTTAAATTTCAACCCTGATGATGATATTTCCTTGGTCGTGCTTGTTTGGATCAAACTCCCCCATTTGCCCCTTTCCTATTAGGGAGATGATTGCTTAAGGGAAATTGGAAATTCTTTGGGGAAATATATCGATCGATCTACCCCAAAAGGAAACCAATTTATATGTGCAAGAATTTGCATTGAGGTCAATCTGGAGAAAGGGTTTCCAACATAAATGGTCATTGCCCATGGTCCTTGGACACATCATTAGCAGTTGGACTATGAACAAGTCCCCTTCAAATGCAAAATTTGTCATGATTATGCGCATTTTGTCAAGGATTGCAAACAAGGTAAGCCTGTCAAAGCTTCTGAAAAGCCTCCAGAGGCTCAATGGCAAACTCAAAAGAAAATACCAGCTCAAAAGGGACCCATGATTGCATCAAAACCCTCAGTGGGTCAATCTTCTTCTCAAAATCCTTTAGCAGGTTCGGCGGTGGCCCAAATTCCCCAATCGAGGTATCAATCCTCCCAAGACCCAAAGTCGTTGGTCCAAATCTAAATCTTCCAGTCTTGAATAAATTTGAAGCCCTAAGCTCAATTCTAAAAGAAATCTCCTCCTAGGATCCAGAGGATCAGCTACCTAAATCCCAGACAAATCCCTCACCCAACAAGAAGCAAAAAACATTCTCTCCACAACCATCCCCAACACACATGACCTTTAAAGAAGCAATCATTGAAACAATCCCAACCCTCGAACAACTTATGACAGCTCAAGAATATGGTCTTTAGCTCATCTAGGAACCCTTGGAGTCCTCTGTCCCTACGACACTCTCAAAATGATTCTCCAGAAGAACACCAGTTTTTTTCCTCCTCGGAGTGACTGGATAGGGTTTCAACTAGAAGCAAGTTTGGCTCCAAATTCGTAAGGGACAAATTCAAAATAGTAGATCCAAACCCTCAGAAACCTCGAGGGAGGTGACCTAAAAAACAAGTTAGAGATGATGAAGCGGCTTGAGAAGTGTGACAAGGAACACAATCTAATCTTGACAAGCAAAAGGTTGGGGGCAAAACCTCAAAGTCCTCAGATGCAACTGGAGGCAAGTCCCACCCACACTCTATTAAATACTGAAAGCGGTCTCCTGAAATTGCAGAGGCTTAGGTAATAACTTCATAATTTTAGCCATGAAGCAACTTTAATTTATTAAAAAACCCTATGTCCTTTGTATCCAAGAGACCAAACTCAAAAAGAAAGTAATTTTATATCTCAAAATGACAATTTGGAAAAACAATCAGGCTATTGTAGTCATCTCAAGAGGTGCATCAAGAGGTCTCTACCTTTTGGAACCCCTCTCATCTTCAGCTCATTGAGTCAGTAGAACATTCTTCATTCATAATCACCTCATTCAAAAATCTTGCCACAAGGCATCTGGTCACAATTATAAATGTTTATTCCCTTGTCATCTATGGGGACAAGCTCCTCTTTTGGGAAGCACTCAAACAACTAAAAGATAAAGGATTTGACAAAAAATGTATGATTGGTGGGGATTTCAACACAACCCTAGCTATTTCAGAAAAATGTGGAGGAAGCAAGGTCAGAGATCCCTTTCATGAGCAAATGGAAGATCTCATTTATGATTGGGATCTTATGGACGTTAAGCCAATCAAAGGAAAATTCACATGGACTAAGAGGCGACTTGGTTTAAACCACATTGTGGCCAGATTGGATCATTTTATGGTTAGCAGTGATCTTCTCTTTCAAGATAAGGAGTTCTCCTCTTCAATTCTCCTTCTCAGTGATTCAAATCATCACCCCATCTCCCTTCTGTTTGTGGATTCAGAGAATTACAGGCCGATCCCTTTCTGCTTCAACCCATTGCAGCTTCAAGAACCGGGAGTATTTGACTTTATCACTCAAGCTTGGTACGAGCATAGAGGGATCCCCCTCTTATGTATGGGAATCCAAGCTAAGAAGCATGAAAATGGCACTTAAAGGCTGGGCTAAAGTCAATTTATGCTAGTCGGATGCCAAAAAGGCTCTCAACCTCTCCAATTTAACGAGAGTTCACGAACAACTTGAAAAAGAAGAGGTCACCCAACATCTCCACTATGGAGAAAAGACTCTCAATACATAATTAAATGTTGTTCTGTGCACTGAGGAGGAACACTGGAGGTTAAAGTCATAAAATTTATGGTTGTGATCAGGGGATAGCAAGACCAAATATTTTCATAATCAAGCTCGGGTATGAATGCACCACAACAGAGTCAAAGAAATACACCAAATGGATGGGTCTATCTTAAATTCCTTTGACACAATCAAGTGAGAAGCATCTAATCACTTTAGCTCACTATTATCTAAGGAAGAATATTTGAATGAGGACACAACCACTCCTTTTCTCAACTCCATTCCTAGTTTGGTCATCGCCGAAGATAAATTGAAACTTTATCAAGATATCATTGAAGAAGAGATTATTAGCACTATTTGGAATTTGGAACCTGACAAGGCACTGGGGCTCAACAAATTCACCATCTATTTCTAAAGAGCTTGTTGGCATATCATTAAATATGATCTCCTGAAGATGTTAAAGTACTCCAAGCGCAAGGACAAACTGGGGGGAGGAACAAATGCTACATTCATTTCTCTTGTCCCCAAGGAGGTAAATCTTATTTCTTTTAATATATTTGGGCCAATTTCTTTATGTAACACTTCTTATAATATCCTTACTAAAATTCTAGCAACCAGAGTGAAGCCTCTTTTATCCAAGCTAATCTCAGAAAACCAAGGAGGTTTTATGCCATGCATAAATATACTAGACAACATTATTCTTATTAAGGAAGCAATCCACTCCAGTTGCACAACAGGGGAAAAAGGAATGGTAATCAAGCTCGATATGGCCAAAGCCTTTGATCGAGTAAAGCACTCTTTTTTTTTACAAGTGTTGGAAAATTTTGGATTCAGTCAACAGATGATTATATGTATAAAGCCTTGCATAAACAGTCCTCGAACCTCCCCCTTGGTTAATGGACGTCCTCTGGTTTTTTTCAAGCCTCTACAGGGCTTTGATAAGGATTCCCTTTGTCACCCATCCTTTATATCCTTATGGAAGATAGTTTTAGTTGCTATCTTGATAAGGAAATATCTATAGGCGGATTGATAGGGCTGCAGATAGAAAGAAATGTCAGGACTATAAAGCATTCACAATTTGCAGATGATACCTTACTTATTGGTGGGGCCTCAAGAATAATACCTCGAAGATTCAAAGTCCTATTGGATAAGTATATTCTCACTTCCGGAGCCAAAGTCAACAACAAGAAGAGTTAGATTTACGGATGGAATTGCTTGGATGGGGTCCTTTGAGCTATTTCGCAAATTGTGGACTTCCCCTTTGTTGCTACTTGGAAATCTTTCAAATACCTTAGACTCCCAATTTCAAAGGGGATCCTCCTTGTCAAAGAATGGGAGAGACTTCTTCAAAAGCTAAAGAATCACATCTCTTCCTGGGGATAAAAATGGCTCAACACTACAAGTCATATCATCTTAGTCAAATATGTCCTAACCGCCCTTCGTATCTATCAATGCTTAAGACTTATGGCACCCAAGGGAATTCTCACTCAAATTGGGGCATTAATCGGGAAATTCTTATGGGAAGGACAAAATATCAACACTAAAAAAATCCATTTGCTAAACTGGAACACATTCCGGGCCCAAAAATCCAATGGAGGCATAGGTGTGCGAGATCCTCTCTTAATAAATTAGGGTCTAGGTGCCAAGATAGTCTGAAAGCTTTTAAATGAAGGGAACAAATGGTGGAAGCAAGCCTTTCGTCAAAAATACATTCCCAATTTCAGTTTAAATAACATAGAGTGCATTGAATAAAAAGGTTATGGATCCAACATTTGGAGACTCTGGAAAGTTGCATCTCCTCTCATCGTGCAACACCTCAACTGGACAACTAGAAGTGGCAATACAATAGACCTCTGGACGAACTCCTATGCACCTCACCTGAATGAAGAAGTTCATAGGCTACTAACAGGTTTACGTGATCATCTATGTTCCCAAGGGAAGCACACTCTTGTTGATATCCCAAATTGGGACATGGAATGGTTGGAACTTAAATGATGTCCCAGAGTCCCTCCTTGAACAAAAGACTATTTTCCTCTCCTCAATCAAATGTGTTGCTCATTTCAATAAAAATGAACTAGATAAGCAAGCCTGGAATTGGAGAAGCAAGGGCTACAAAGTTAAGGATGGGTATCAAGATCTCCTTTCCTTTCTCCCAAATCCCCCCCTCCTCTTTGGAACAAGATATGGAACAACAACGGGCTCCGCAAAATAAATGTCTTCTGCTGGATTATGGTTCATGGTAAAATTCTCACGCAATAAAATTTGAATAAAAGAGGCTTCGCATGACCTACACAGTGTGTGCTATGTAAAAAATCAAAGGAAACCGTTCAACGTCTCTTTCAAGAATGTGCCTACTCCATGGAAGTTTAGAAGCTTGTTTTTAAATCCTTAGGCAACATTTCACACATCCCTCATTGTTGGAGAATAATGTTCATCAACTGGAAGGCTTATCTCCCAAGCTCCCTTCAATCCAAAATATTATTAAGGCGCTATTGTTGCTCTTTGCCAAAAAATTTATGTTGGAAAATCTAGCTTGCTCACAATCAGACAATATTTCAAGATGCGCTCATGAGCACAACACAAGAAGCACGCTCTTTGCTCATAGAAACCCTCGATGTGAGGTGGATCTCTACAAAAAGTATAGAGGAGCTCATAGATAATGAAAAGAAATGGATCGGTGGGCTCACATGTTCTCCCAAGAGTCTTTCAATGTCCCTAAAACCAAGGCAAGCAGAAAACTGGAAGCTCAGAATGACCAAAGTAGGCTTCTCCAACTAGTTGCAAGAAATCAGAATTCCCATCCTTTTCTTCAATGGAGCCTCCAAAGGCAATCCAGGGGTGGCTGAAGCGAGAGGGGCAATACTCTATCCCGATAGAACACAAAAATTAATTGCTTGGGGAATCATCCAAGCAACAAACAACCAAGCCAAGCAGCTAGCCCTTTGGATAAGACTCAATACTTTTCAACAGCGTGGAATTAGTTCGGCTATTATATTGGGTGACTCACTCCACATCATATCCAAAATCAACTCCTTGATTCATAAGAAAGAGAAGGTTCCTCATGATATGTTGGGGCGCATCTAGCTTGCATCTAAGTGGTTCCACTCCCTCAAGTTTATGCACATATTAAGGAGCAATAACTCCTTGGTAGATACACAAGCAAACATAGGGGTTACATTACCCTTTACGCTTGTAGAATCTTCAGTTCATGGGTCGACATTATGCTTTCCACCATGAATAAATTCCAAAAAGATATGAAGAAGGTGATTACCCTTCCAAGGATTAGATCAACAGGCTAGTGTCTTGGATTAACGATCTTGAATGGTTGATCTACAGTTTACTCGCTTAGGAGGCTTGGAGGGATTTACGTTCTAGGCGACGGATTGTCTAAAGCATGAAATGAATGGGTTTCGGGGCACAGGTCCTCTTCTATATTTATGGATGTAACTCCCATCTATGAAATTTCTCTAGGTGTAAACTATAATAATCCACCTCCTATGGTAAATCGGGGATCAAATGAAGCTGCATCGCAAACTCCTTTGGTTAGCTAACAGAACAACAAGAGCAAGTCTTCCACAATGGGTTAATTTTATGTATTGCAAACATTTGTTTTTAGTCTCCAACTTTTGTCGGCATTATAGTTATTATATATATCAATTATGTCGGAATATATAGCCCAAATTCCATAAGGTTATTAAAGACCTTAAGAATAGCTATTGCAAAGGACAATTCTTTTTTAATGTTGAATCTTTGTAAGCTTCCTGAGAGTTTGCTCAACCTTTTAAATTATTAATTTATATCCATGTTAGTTATAGAAAATAAAA
This sequence comes from Larix kaempferi, assembly GCA_027924585.1. NCBI lineage: Eukaryota > Viridiplantae > Streptophyta > Pinopsida > Pinales > Pinaceae > Larix > Larix kaempferi. The sequence continues at coordinate 7,744,299 of BSBM01000052.1, read as the reverse complement.
AATCAGCAGAGTAGTACAAAATTTCCTCAATAAAAGTTCAAAGGTTCTTGAAAAGTATCATGAAAGGAAAAGTTCCTAATTACAATCATCCAAAAAGGACCTAACTTATAACAAAAAGCAAAACTTCCTGAATTGCTATAAATTCTTACATATTGTCCAACGAGCAACATACAAAAAAAGTTCATAAAAGTAAACTAGATGCTAGCATCGCTATCTGAAACCTGGACTTCAAAGTATTTTCTTCATTTTTAGAATTGTGCACTGTAACTTCATCTTCTGCATATTCTTCATGACTGACATCATCATAATCTCCGTCCTCTTTCATAGTTTCTTCAACATATTCACGATCCTCGTCCATAGTTTCATCATCGTCTTCATCTTGGGAATCTATAGAATCTTCCTCTATTTCCTCACCGTCCATATTCTTATTTTGTGACTATCCTTTGCAACTCCAACTCTCTCCTCTTAGCTAGAAATGATTTGAATTGGTTGTAGAATAGAGAGTCCATCAACAAGTTTATCCTCTGAATTATCATCAACCTTAGAATTTTTCCAGCAATGAGGTCCTCATGCTTGGAAACAATCTTTGAAATCACTTTAACTTGCTCATCACAAGCACGAACAAGACCTTCAATGTCAATTAGACTGGAATCCATCCCATAAGTGAAGCTTGAAATATGTTGAGAGGTTTCTTCAATTTGGTCCAAACGACCATCCAGAACAGACGGATGAGTAGTTAACTGGTGAACAACAACTATTAAACCTTCCATTTGATCCTTCAAAAACATCATATGATGTCGAATGTCATGGATGCTAGCTTGAGCCTCACTAATTCTCTCTGAGAAATCCTCTAACTTCTTTTCAATGTCCATAGTACCAATGCAGTTCCAAATCCTTTCAAAATTGCCAATAGCAACACAAATTCAACCACTAAAGTTGTCGAAATGAAACTTCACAATGTAGAGACCACCATCAAAATTATCAAAGTGCTTTGTCCAGTCCTTAGAAGCCATTGAAGGGGCAATACTTCTGCCTACCCAAGCAAGCTTGTCAATGTCGACACGAGCACCATAGAAACCAAACAAAGACTTCAAATAGATATCCGCTTGGTTCCAAATCGACCCTAGAAGAAAAAGATTTCCACCAACCCAAAAGAAAGACAAAGTGAACACTTCCTCTCTATCACAAAAGAAAACCAAAGAAAAACTCTGCTCATTCCAAATAGAGAGCAGCCCCAAAGATGAATTTGAGCCAACAAAATCCCTCCAAACACCAATATCCTAGACCTGCAACACAAAAGAAAGAGCAGAACCCAAACGATTCAAACAATATATCACCTGAAATTGAGAGTCCTTGAAGATAAGAGCTAGTCCGAGAAGCCTATCTCCACGAGCATGGGAGAAAGCATGGAGATTCGTTTAATCCCTCAACACCATTATAGAAATGAAATCCACACAAGGTCCACAACCTTCAGAATGACGAACATAGAGATAAAGGCAATTGCAACTCACTGTGTGCCACACCAGAAATTGCCCTGAATAGGCCTTTAATGCCTAGGGTAGAATCCCAAGATTACTAAAATGGTGTGCCCAAGAAGGTTGAGGAGCACGAACACCAACAAAATCCCATCTATCCGAGTGCATTATGTGAAACATCCTTTCAAACTACCGCCAAATGATGCATGATGGAACTTTGAACATGAAATAATTTGATCAAGTGCAAAACAGTTAGGGGATACAACATGGTAAAACTGAGCATTCAAAATTTGAAGAAGAATACTTAGAATATGCTTATGAAGCCTGCCTGCTATTTGGTCCATAATCTCCTGGCAACGCCTAGATTGTGAAATGATAAGGAGATAGTCTCCTACCACCACTAGCAATTGAATTCCTAAGTTGATAGAGTTCTTCAATCCTAGATAAAGAGAATATCACTCAGCCTGATTATTGTTGCTTATTCCTAGACCACACGCGAGCTTTGAAACTATAGTTCCTCCAGGGTAAAAAATAACCCCCCCCGCACCTACTGCCCACAGAATTGAAGTTAATGTTAGAATGGATGAGTGGATGATATAATAATCAAAACTTGTTAATTCATGATTGTTGCAATCTAAGGGATTACATGAGATTACTAATAACAAAGCAATACATAACAATATATAAGATTCATACATGCATAAAGATAGGAGAAAGAACATAAGTAACGGTGGTAGAAGCAATAGGTGTCTTATATTAAAGGACCATCATACACAAGAAGTATCATTACATCTTCTGGTTCACCAACCTAATATATATTGTAGACAGGTAGTTATTCCATTACAACTTTCTAACTATTTGATCGGTTCACCCAACCGACTTGACTGACTTGAGATAACTAATCCCTTGATCGATCGGGAGGACCTAGCCATCTAGATGACTAGGCTCCACCAACATCCCCCCACCTCATAACGTTTCTTCATATTGAAGAGAACAGGGGGATGCGACTTTTATACAGGATTTACAAAATTACAAAAATTAATGACTTTTCAGAGTTGCTGCAAGCCGGATGCTCGACCTAGTGGAGTAAAGTCGACACATGCTTCAACAATTGATGGGGAAGAGAGAGCGAGGCGGCCTTGAAAATCGTCCCATTCAGTGAGGACAGTCCTGATGTTTGTTGCCATGCTTTTGAGTTCTGATAGGCGGATGAGCTTAACTTGCATGGGCTAATCCACCACTTTCTGCATGTCTGGTCTGAAGTTTTGTAGTTGAATTTTAGTTGATCTCATTAGCTTGTAGATGTGGTTGGCAAGTTGACTGATTTCTTCTTGTGCTTGCTTTCCTTCATGGAGCCATTGGTATTCATTTCTTCTTAGTTGATCCTATCGCTGATGCTCCATGCTAATTTGGTCGTCGAGGATCTGTGTTATGGTCGGGTGGACTGCTTGCCCATGCTTGTAAATCTCGAGTAGAGTGCTCTGCATATTCTGAATTTCTACGCAAACCTTCCCAGAATATGAGTACCAATTATTGAGGACGATTGATACTTTGGATGCATGTGTTTCATATCCTTCAACCTTTTGTCACATTCTTCAAATGCTTTGGATTGGTCGACGATGAGGAAGTCGATTTCATCTTGTTGTTTTTGAGTTAGTTGTTCTTGAATTTTCTCATAGCTCTCTAAGACAAATTTAACTAGAGTTTATAATTTGTCAACTATTTTTTTCGGGAGAGGCTATGGTAGCAGTCCAATAATCTCTTTTTCTTTTGTTGCACATACTGTCCATACATTTGCTTATTTGTCCTTTAGTGCTTTTAGCTTCTTGGAACTTTTTGACCAGCTTTTGCTACGTTATTTGGTGGTGACTTTGATAAAGTCGTCAAGTTCTTGCTCTGATGCTTTGGAGGGTGAAAATATAACTTTGTCTGCTGACAATCCCATTGGTTGTTGTATTATCAAGGTTATCTTGGTGTCACTCTTAGACTTCTTTCTTTTGTCTCTTTCCTTAGATGATTTCTTTTGGTCGTTGATGGGGTCTAGGGTCATCTATGGACCCACAATGTATCGCCAGTCGATAGAGGGGGTGCGAACGACTATGAGGCTGAGACAGTTGAGGCCGAGATGGTCATGACAGAAGGTGGTTCAGTCAGAGGGGTCGTCGTTGGTAAAGTTGATAGCAAGGTTGCAAGTAGAGACGTTATAAGTGGGGTCGTCTTGGGAGGAAGTGACATAGGGGGGCCTCTAGAGTCAAAACATGGATAGAGGGTGTTGATGGTATCATCAAAGGGACTATCGATATTGTGGTCGATAATACTGTGGAAAGTGGTGGAGTCGTGACAATAGTGGAAGAAGTAGAAGCCGAGATGGAGGAAGTTGTGATCATCGTCGAATCAATTGCGGTCAACATGGGTATTGATGCAGTAAGGGGGTTTGTATTATATGTGGGTAACGGGAGATATGTGCTTAGGGTGGTGGTTGATGGTTTGGAATACAAAATACGTGGTGATGTTATACTTATTTGCAGAGGGTTTTGTAAGGGAGATTCAAATATAGTCGAATGGGAAACATAAGGTTTAATCATTATTTTCATGGAAGGAAGTTTTAATTTGCTTGGAGAAGGAGAAGTGGGGAGTCTGAGCTCAGGTATATTAGGTGACTAGTTAGGGGGGCTTGTGGACAACTTGGATAAATAGGGGATGTATTGAGAGTATTGAGCAAGAAATTGTTAAAATTCAGGTGTCCTTGTAAAGGCTTCGGGATTGGATGAGGATACCTCTTGTTGTTGTTCTTCTTCTTCGACTCAGGTCGGAGATGGAATTGGTGAGTCGTCTAGCAAATTAAATAGACTTTTTTCTTGTAATGATTGTGTTACCTTAATTTTCTTTGGTGGAGGTGGTTGTATTACAACAGAAGTCGTTGATATTGATGGTTGCGACAATCATTTCTGTTTATGCTCCTTCCGGATTTAATGGTATATTGTTACTTTGTTCTTCGTTGATTCCACTAAGACATGCCTAGCCTAACCTTAGAGTTCTTCTATATCATCTTTTGTGGCTTCTAGCAAGAGTTGCTTTCTTTTCTTGGAAGCTTTACTGGTTGCTTTGCTTTTGAGATTATGTTGATATGTAAAGATCTTTTCAGCAACTTGGTCGACTTTTGCCTTAAGTCGGGGTTCGTGAAAGTCGTGCTCGACTCTGAATTTGATGAGCGGCTCTTCCTCCACTTCTTCACTCGTCTCGATGGAAGGTTCGTTGACTGGTTATTTATTTTTACTAGCGATTGGTATGACTGCTAATGGATTAACTAGTTCTTCTTTTGGGAAAAATGTTGTAATATATAATGATGTTTCTCTTTGGTCTTATATCTCTCCATCTATTAAAGGTTCGATGAGATCCATATGTTGAGCTCTGGCCATAGTCGGTATGGGGATTGTAGTATTTTTCAGTCTCGACAAGTCGGTAAATAACTCAAGAATGTTAGGGTAATAATCAAGCTCCCAAGCGTCCCCATCCTGCACCCTACATGTACCATACTTCTGTATGGTCAAGGCCAAGCTCGATGTGTGCTACTTGAGGTAGGAAACGATGAATGTGCTGTGGCACTCTCCATCTGGTACATCTGTTTTTTATTTCTCGAAACCAAAGTTTCAAGTAGGTCTTTGCTTTGTTTAAGTTGAGTGATGGCCCTTTTCCTGCATATATATGAAAATTTCACATCATAGGTGGGTGAGTATTGGTGAACGCTGCTTCACCGACTATAATAATTTTCACCATTATTATCCAAATGAGTAACGACGAAAATCTCATGTCATGTGCAGATTCCTGACACTTCTCACTCATATGGTTTCCTGAGAAGGAGTACAAGAGTATATATAAGTTGACCAAAAAGGAAGAAAATGGTTGCTTGCAAAGGGTATATAAACTGTGGAGATAAGCCTAAATATTCCTTCAATCTCACTAACTTCCACAGGAAAATTTTTGATTCATATTCCGATTCAGATTAACTTTAGGTTGTTGCATGAGGACATGCAATGGGATAGTTGGGGGAAGATGTTGGGTGCCGGAAATGACCCTTTTTGGTCACTTCCATTGTAATCCTTTTTTTTCCTTTTTTTCCTTATTATTATTACCATATTGCCTTGTTTATGTATTTTGTTCCTAATTGTGTTGAATTATGATGGATTGATGAAAGTAATTTGAGACTACAGGAAATTCGAGTGTATCAACTTGCTGATACACGTGGATGAAGAATCACTCGACAAGCAACTACACCTTTTCAGGGCTTTGGTTCAGATTATTGCAAGGTAGTCCAAGTTATCCTCCCACGCGTCCAACTGAAACTCACTGGGCGTTGAATCAATTCGAGCTGTAAGAGCATAAGTGTTCATGAAACCGATTTTATCCCAAATGTAATAATGGTTGTAACTGTCTCTATTTTGGGGTATTGACTTAACATCTGAAGATCTTCGATCTTCATGGTTTCCCGAATTGTAAGGAACTGATTCGCCTTGTTGTAATATTTTAAGGAGGATAGGATGGGAAAAAAGTTAGGCTTATTTTTGAAAAGAGTTTGTAACAAGAGTGGAAGAGCTTTGTAATTGAACATCACCTTATTAATGAAATCAACAGCATTTTCTTGAGTCACTATGTACTGATCGATTTTCCATTCATAGCCTCTCTTGGTTTGTTGAAACAATCGACTGGATAATGCGTAGTTTCTATTTGCAAATGTGTTCTTGATTATTGCTATTACACCTATGCTCTGTTGCTGCATTTTATCATTATCGATTTATTTTCTATGTACTGATGAAACTGGTACATGGCATATGGATTTATAGAATGAGAAGATTGATTTCCTTTATGGTTGAGTATTGCAGATTGTGATGATGATTAGGATTTTTGAAAAGATTTTGTAACATGAGCGGAAGACCTTTGTAATTGAACTTCAACTTATTAATGAAATCAACAGCATTTTCCTGAGTCACCGTGTACTGATCTCTGGTAGCGTTTAGAGGCATATCTTTTAGAAGGAAAGGTCCCACCTTCTATCATGGTTGCCTAATTAGTTAGTTGTTTATTTCCTTTGCTTTGTTTTGTGTGAAATTGCAATTAGATTTCTCTTTCGGTTTGCAGAAACAATTTGAATATTAAGCGTAGGATTCTTTGATTACAGTTCCTTTTGGCTTGTTGAAATAGTGTGAGCATTAAGCGTAGGATTTTCCATTCATAACCTTTCTTGGTTTGCTGAAACAATTGACTGGATAATGCATAGTTTCTATTTGCAAATGTGTTCTTGATTATTGTTGTTACACATATGCTCTGTTGCTGCATTTTATCATTATTTATTTATTTTCTATGAACTGCTAAAACTGGTAGATGGCATATGGATTTATAGAATGAGAAGATTGATTTCCTTTATGGTCTAGTATTGCAGATTGTGATGATGATGATTGTGACGACGACGATGATGATAATGAGGAGGAGGAGGAGGAGGATGAGGATGATGATGATGATGTAACATACTAAATAAAAAATGACATAACTAAATAATTTAAACATAATACATTATGCAAACATATATACTCACATACCTCCTAGATTCCAACATTGCTACAATATCATATATTTATGGACGAATTATAAGAGACCCCTTTGGGGAAAATATGGAAGATATGCAATCCTTATGGAATCTAATAGATATCAAACCAAAACAAGGAAAATTTACTTGGAACAATAAAAGATCCTTCCCAGGGAACATTGCTGCAAGGCACCTGCAAGGTTAGATATATTCTTGGTAAGCGTGACTTCCTTTCTATCTAAACCCTTCATTCTTGAATCTAAAATTCTAGCCTCTCCAACTTTGGATCATAGGCCTATCTCCCTTTACTTCTCAGCTATAGGGAATCTTGTCCCTCTTCCTGTTAGATTCAATCCTATTTGGTTCGAAAGTGAAGGATGCATGGACGTGGTCAAAGAAGTATGGAGGCAGTATGTAATGGGATCCCCTGGATACATCTGGGAGACCAAGTTAAAGTGCGCCAAAAATCCTTAAAAATTTGGGTAAAGCATAATTACAAAGACGCGGGAACAAAGATAAAGAAGGTTCAAGTAGAATTAGAATAAATTCAAACAAAAATGGAGGTAGCCCCAATCATAGAAGAAATTCTGAGGAAGGAAAAGGATATTGACAAAAAGATACATGATCTTTCCAGAAAAGAAGAGGAAGAATGGAGATTGTGGTCTAGAAACCTGTGGTTATATGGAGGGGATAGAAACAAAAAATTCTTCCACACCCAGTGCAAGGAAAGGAAAAGAAAAAATACAATTTTGGAATTGAATAAAGAGAATGGAGAAAAAATTGATGAGCAACAGGGAATAAAGATAGAAATAAAAAATTACTTTGAACACTTGTATAAAGAAGAAGAAGAAATAAGTAGAGAGGCGCTGGAACAAATGAGTTATGATATCCCCAATGCCATCTCTGAATAAAATAACAAGACCCTTATCGAACCGATCGCTAAGGATGAAGTTAGAAGAGTTGTTTGGTCCCTTCACCCAGATAAAGATCCAGGGCCTGGTGGGTTTTCCATCCATTTTTACAGTAGATATTGGTCTTTCATCAAAAAATATCTAATCAGAATGCTAAATTGGACCAGAAGGAGGTAACATATAGGAGGAGCAACAAACTCCACCTTCATCGCCCTCATCCCCAAGGAGAAGAACCCAACCTCTATCTGGAGATTTCGACCAATATCCCTCTGCAACTCTTCCTACAAGATTCTAACCAAGATCATAGCCAACCAAATCAAAGGACTTCTCCCCAATTTAATATTTGCAGATCAAGGTGGCTTCATATCAGGAAGGAAAATCTATGATAACATTCTTCTTATTCAAGAAGCGATACACTCTAGTCAACAGAAAAAAGAATCAGGTATGGCCATCAAACTCGATCTAGAAAATGTTTTCAATAGATTCATACATTATTTTATTTATATATTTCTGGAAAGGTTGAGGTTTTCAAAGAATTTTTTCAATTGGATCAAATCATGTATTGGATCCCCTTGGATTTCTCCCTTAGTTAATGGAAGACCCACTCCCTTCTTCCACCTTTCTAGAGGTCTACGGTAGGGCTGCCCTCTATCCCCGTTCATTTATATTTTAATGGCAGTTTCCCTTAGCAGAAAACTCAATAGCTCGATCTCCAATGGATAAATTCATGGGCTTGCCATCGCAAGGGGATTTCAACCGATTAACCATGCAGTACAATTCGCTGGTGATACCATTTTACTAGGAAGTGCTTCAGTGCAGATTGCCAAAAGATTCAAATCCATCCCGGATCTATATCTAAGAGCTTCAGGAGGAAAAATAAATAGTGGCAAGAGCAACATTTAGGGTTGGAATTGTAGACCTACAGTCATAAGAAATTGGAAACAACTCTTGATTTTAAGATATGTGCTGACTGGATGGACCTCTTTCAAGTACTTGGGAATTTCGATTTCTCTCAAAAAATCCACCTCTTCTCTATGGAGTTTGATTATTTAGAAAATAAAAAACAAAATGCAGTCTTGGGGAACGCACTAGTTAAACCTAATAGGAAAAGTTACTATGATAAAGGTTGTCCTATCCTCCTACCTTGTCTTCACTGGGGCTATTTTGATGGCTCCCAAAAATTTTATGAATAGTATAAGCATAGAAATAAGAAAATTTCTATGGCAAGGAGAGAAAACTCAAAGCAAAATATTTCACCTGGTCAACTGGAGAACATTAAAGGAAAATAGAAAGAAATGAGTACTGGGAATAAGGGAACCGATTCTAATGAATAAATCTTTGGGATCCAAGATATCATGGAGGTTAATTTTGGGAAAAAAATAATGGTGGAAGGACGTTCTCATAAAAAAGTATACTAGAAAATATCGTTTAAGGTGTCTGGATAATCACTTTGAAAGGAAAGGCACCAACACTTGGGACCTTATAAAATCCTTTGTTGGCCAAATAAAAGACAAACTTTACTGGATCCCAGGCAATGGGAAAAGAATCAAAATTTGGATGGACAACATAATGGGTTTCTCACCTTTGAGCACTATTCCAGAACTAGCCGAAATCAGAAATTGGATGCAAACCTAGGTCTATCATACATTAAAAGACATCTAAATTTGGGGAAACACAAGGGCTTGGGAAGGATGGAAGCAGTTGGATCTCCCAGACAAACTCAAGCATGATTAATCTATTCTCCTCAAGTTCTTGCACGGGAAATCCCCTCTAAACATAAGGGTCAAAGATATTAGAGGATGGGGACGAGTCGACCACTACACAGTCAAGAAAGGATATGAAAGATTGATCAACACCAATGGTAACTCTTCTCAAAATATCTAGACAAAGGTTTGGAATTATGATTGCATCCCAAAAATAAATTACTTTTTTTGGCTTTTGGCCCACAATAAATTGCTAACCGCTGATAATCTAAGCAAGAGAGGGATAGAGGGCCCATCTAGATGTGAATTGTGCAGGAAATCCATAGAGAACGCTTGTTGGTGTCCATTTTGTCACCAATTTTTATCATCAAATCTACTCTGAGTGGCGTCAATTTCATTATTTTTGCTATGATAAGTTATTCTTTTCGCCATTCAGACTATCAAATAGACCAGGTATGCATGTATTTATTTATCATATGGATTTTGGTCAAATCTCGCTATATTATGATTTATTAATGTTTAAAGTGACATTTGTAGACATGCGTGGCAATTTAGTTTTTGCTCTACAGGCTGCGGTCTTCAAATGGACCTTCATCCAGACTCGCTTTCACGCCAAAGACGCCAGCAGCATTTAGCCCATCGTCCAGCCCTTCGTTTAGTCCACGGAATCATCGATTGGCATATTGCTGGCCATTAAATATAGAATCAGACACGTGGGTTCTGTTAGCAACGTGGTGGTTATGGTTGATGAGCCCCGGTTCTAGAAGATTCGCCTCCTTTCCTCCTGAGCTCAACAACACACGGTCTCCCCACTTCAACACTTTAGTGTTTTGACTTTCTTGTTCATTCAACCTGATATTACGCCCGTCTACTCACGCCAATGTTCTAGAGGAGCCTCATCCGCCCACGCTCTGCCCATGTCGACGCTCCAACAGCCCTCTCCTTCGTCCATCCAACTTGCCAGCATATATTCTGCCCACGACTGAAGGAAATGAACACGCAACTGTTTGCGTCGGGTAGGATTGACGCCATGAAAGCAGGCAGGTGACCTCTGCGTTGTCGTGAGCCACCAGGTAGCCGTTTTACAATCTTAAAGACTGCCTATTATTAGAGCAGTCGACCACTAAAGGATTGACTTGCTCTCCCCATTGTAAAATTGTATATATAGACCTCTTCGTGACTAAGACAAGTTGGTCCCCGAGTCTCCAAGTCTCTAGAGTTTAGGCAATTGTTAGTCTTTTAAGCTACAAGAACTGTGTAAGTTTCTCAGTTAATGGAAGCTCCTGCGTTTTATTGTTGATGCTCTACTATTGGTGACTAAGTTGATCTAGTTTCCATCTCTGATTGCTGGGAAGGGCCCCTCATCAACCGAAGGTTTTATTTATGTTTTATGTATTTTCTTTTCTGCAAATAGCTAGTTTATTTTCCAGTTTATATAATTAACTTTGTTTTCCTGTACATGTCATTCCCTTACTTCTCTATAATTTGTATTTTGCTGCTAACTTAGTTTGCTTTCCAGGATTGATAATGGTCGACCAAGCATAGTGTTTTTAGTTTGCTTTCAATCTTCTGCAATTAGATAGAGTTTAGGTAGTTGTTGTTTCCAGCTTAGTTATAATTAGAGTTAGTTCCATTAGTTTCTTTCTCTGTAGCTGTAGGTTAAGTGTTATTCTTAGTTTTGTTTAACTATGTTATAGAAGTAGTCCATCTTTTCAATAATAATTAGAATAGGTTGTTTCTACTATCTTAGCTTCTCAACAATCTTCTCACTGACTTCTTTGCACTGTAGGTTCATTTGCATTCGCCAGCTGACGATTAAGATCATCAAAACTGCCTCTTTACTTAGTTTAATTTGTTTTTCTTCCATCCGGACTGTCATTCGGACAGTCATCCGGACTTTCATTCTTTCTGCACTGTTTTTATGCTTATTTTGAATTCAGTTTCTTAGGATCTTTAATTGTAATCTTTCTTGATCTTAATTAGCATTTTTAACCATAATTAGGGCTTTGCTTTATATCCCATAAAAGTTTTAATTAAGTTTGTCATTATTCTTAGTTTCCATCTCATTTTCCTTAGCTTTGTTTTAACTGTTTTTTTTAGTTATGTCTTTCATATGTGATTTACCAATATGTTACCGTTTTAGAATTTATCAGTCTTATTCTTAATATAGTTTATTTCATGTTCTTAAGATTTATTTCAGATTAGAGTTAATAATTTCATTCTCCAAGTATTCTAGTTTTAATAGTTTCTTTGTTAAGTATAGGATCAGTTTTCCATTCGTATAGATAATGAAGATGTTCATGAGATAGAGTTTGGATCAGAAATAAATATCTTTATTAAGTTTTCTACTTGCTTCTAGATTTCATTAGTTTCATACTAGGCTGGTGGCGGGTGAGCGGTAAGATGAGAGGTAAGAACCTGCGCATCTGTTATAACAGGCATCCCCAAAACCCAACAGTAGTAGTGACGCAGTTAGAATTTATTTTAGTTATAGTTTGTTTTCATGAATAGGTCTAGAGACTCAAAAGGTAGATTTATTAAAACTAGCCCTCCTACTAGAATTCCTACTAACCTATACGGGGGGCATGCCACCCCAACTACTAACTCAGCAGAAAGGTACCAGAAGACACCTAAGAGGGATAGTCCTACTTGGAAAGCAAAGGAAATCCTTTCTAGAAATCAATTAGGGGAAACCATAGGGACATCCGAATAGTCTGTTCATAAAGAAATTCCACAAGAACCTCAAGCTCATATTGAAACCGAACTTAGACAAGAGGAAACTCCAAAGGATAAAACTTCAGAACCTTCCAACCCTCCATTAGTCCAAGAACCCAAAGACACTGCTTTTTCAATAGTAGGTGGTTCAAACTTAGTAGATTTTGTTGATCTTGCGCAAGTAGACACTCTTTTTTGGGAATTATGTGAACATAGTCTTTCACAGATTGAGACAACAACAGTAGGACCTTTAAAACTGGATACCCACGTAGCTGGTAATTCTCCTCCTAAAAGAAGAATACTCTTCCTGAGACAGAACGTTGGGACATCCCATATTCAGCAAGAACGGATCCACCTAGGTATTCCTCTTTGGCAATCGAATCTTCTTGGAGGATGAAAATGAAGATCGTGTCCGACAAGATGAAGGAAAGGAGAGGTTAGAACCGAAGGTACTTTTGGATTCCCTATCTTAGACACTGCACAAGATGTAACTATGAAAAAAATATCCCTCCCTCCTTACTACCAACCTTCTATGGGAAGAGTAGTGAGGATCCAAATACATTCTTTTTCGAGTTTGACATTTTGTGTAGGAGTTATAATTACCTACAAGATGGCCAAAAGCTAAAACTTTTTCCTGCCACATTAAAAGATTTTGCTCTTCGATGGTTTATGGGATTAGGAGAGTCTAGTATTAGAATTTGGGAAGACATGAAGAATGCATTTCTATGGAAATATCAGGAATACTGTACACCCAAGGACTCTCGCAATGATATTTTTAAAATTCAACAACTTGAAGATGAGATCCTAGAAGACTATCTCGAGAGATTTAACTATGTGTTACATAAATCTAAATATAGTGATCTTCGGGAAGATGCAGTAAGGACACTCTTCCTCAAGGGAATCTCAGAAGAATTCTTAGAAAACCTTAATCTCATGGCAGCAGGAGATATCTCTCATAAGTCTTTTGCACATATTTGTGAACTATGTAGGAATTACTCTAGAAGCAGAGGGAAAAGTGGAAGACACTTTTGAGAACCTTATGCTAGGAACCCAAAAGGGAACACATCCAGTCATGGTGGAGTTACAAGGGTAGAGTTGGGAAACCTATTGAAAAATTTCAAAACAGATATCTTAGGAGCCATGGGTTCTCAACTAGATGCACTACAAGCTAAAAAGAGGCAAGATGGAGAGCATGCAACAATGAGTGTTTTCTGTCCTAGGTGTAGAACTAAGAATCCCCAACAAGAATGTCCATTGAATAATGTTTCAGTTTGTCACCTCTGTACAGAAGATCATCCAACTGATAATTGTCCATCATTGCCTGGGTTGCAAGTTGTGTATAAGAGTGGAAACTTTGGTGAATCATCTAGGAGGCCTTCGCAACCTAGAGATCAACCATCATATCAAGATCCATCACAAATTCCACCATATTACTATCGTTATCAACCCCCTCAACAATGGAATACTTCAGGTTGGCTAAATTGGCCAGCGTAGTACCCTCCTCAGAATACCCAACAACAACAATGGCCACATGGGTGGAGAGGACAAGCTTATGCTCAACCACCTCCTCCTATGCCTAACTATCCTTACCCACCTAATAGTCAGCAACTTTTGCCTGGATTTACACCTCCTTCATTACCCCCTATCCCAAATCAACCTCACCATTTCCAGAATATGAATCCTCCAAGACCCACAATATTACCTACACAACCGATACTGAATCCTAACAACAAACCAACCCAAGATCTTAACAACATTGGGTTGTTACCTCTTCCATCATATGCCATTTCGACCGCACTAATACACGAGATTCAACTGCGGTCTGGAAGAGTTTTGCAAAATCAGCCCAAGTCATCAGTTGTTATCCAAGAAGAAAATGAAGAAGAAAACATACGTAGTGAAGTTTTGAATGATGCCATTCTCGAAGATGTGGTTATTCCTAAATCTTCAACACACAACCATCCACATAAAGAAGTAATTACAAGGGAAAAATCACTTCCATATCCGGAGCGTCTAGTAATAAAAAAACTTGTAACTTATCCATAGTATTATATCATTAACAAATTGAAAAATATTTGCGTTAAGATCCCTTTGTTACAAGCCATTAAGGATATCCCAATCTATAGTAAGGTAATAAAGGAACTTTGTATTAAGAGACCAGGTAGAAAACAAAAATACCCTCCAACGATTCATGTGATAGGAGAAATATCAGATTGCATAGCAAACCAACCTAGAATACCAAAGTATTCAAATCCAGGAAACCCTATGGTGACTATTATCATCAATAACATCGCCATAGGGAACACACTTATTGATCTAGGAACTGCTATCAACCTGATGACTACCACAGTTTTAGAAACTCTCAATTTAGGACAGTTCCTCCGCCCTACCCCAACAATGTTAGAATTAGTAGATCGCACGATGGTGCAGCCTGTTGGGATGTTAGATGACATCATTGTATCAGTAGCTTGATGGGAATATCCTGTGGACTTCATGGTCATAGAATCAAAAGACCCCTCCAAAGGTCACCCCATTATTTTAGGAAGACCTTGGTTGGCTACGGCCAATGCATTTATCGGATGTAGGGATGGAGAGATGATTATCTCTGATGGGTTATCTACAAGAAAACTAGCTTTATACCCACCAGCTCAGCCAGTAACTGAAAACCTATTTTGGTTAGATTGTCCTTTCGGAGATGAGAACTTGGAAGAACTTTACCTTGTTAGTGATTTATCCCGGGCACTTCAAGATCAAGATACCGAGAATGTGTTGAATCAATTTATCTCTTCCACAACATGTGTAGACTTTCCTCAGTCTTTCTCCCAACTTGACCAGATCTTTGGAGATGAATTCCAAGAAAACATGAGTCTCTCAACATTTATGAGTACACCCTGTGTCTTCACAATCGAAGAACATCTAGGATCCTATACCATACCTTGTGAAGTTAGTTCCGACAAATTTCTACATATAAATGCAGGTTTAGATGAGAGTCAGCAAAAACAATTACTAAAAGTTCTGAAGAGTCAAACTGGAGCATTCGCATGGGAATATACCGATATGAAAGGTATACACCCAGATACCTGTATCCACCACATTTACACAGACTCGAACATACCTCTTGTTAGGCAGCCCCATAGAAGAATGAATCCAGCTCTAAAGGATATAGTAAAAGATGAACTACAAAAACTCCTTAACGCCGGTTTCATTTACCCAATTTCCAATAGTAAATGGGTGTCTCCTCTGGTGGTAGTTCCAAAGAAAGTCACAGGGAAATGGTGTATATGTGTTGACTTTTGAGAATTGAACAAGGCCACTCTTAAGGACTACTTCCCATTGCCTTTCATCGATCAGGTGTTAAACACCTTATCAGGGAAACACTAATTTTCATTCCTTGAAGGGTATAGTAGATACAATCAAATCCTAATAGCACCTGAGGATCAAGACAAGACAACCTTTACTTGTTCTTGGGGGACATATGCCTATCGAGTGTTACCATTTGGCCTATGTAATGCACCTGCTACTTTCCAGCGGGCAGTTCTAGGAATCTCCACTGACCTTATACATGATTGTGTAGAAGTTTATATGGATGACTTTACAGTTTATGGTAATACCTTCCAAGAAGCCCTTGATAACCTTGAAACAGTTCTTATTCTGTGCCAAGAAACGAACTTAGCCCCCCTTAGTCATGAAAAATGTAAAATGTTACTAAGCGAGGGCATAGTTCTGGGACATCATGTCTCTCTTCAAGGTATCAAGGTAG
The DNA here is from genome assembly GCA_027924585.1 of Larix kaempferi. Classification (NCBI taxonomy): domain Eukaryota; kingdom Viridiplantae; phylum Streptophyta; class Pinopsida; order Pinales; family Pinaceae; genus Larix; species Larix kaempferi. The sequence continues at coordinate 7,728,154 of BSBM01000052.1, read as the reverse complement.
ATCCTGCCAAGATAGATATAATTGTTAATCTTCCTCCTCCGAAAAATCAGAAGGAAGTAAGAAGTTTTCTTGGCCATGCAGGCTATTATAGACGTTTTATGGAAAATTTCACTAAGATAGCCGCACTTATGTTCAAGCTACTCATGAAAGACACATAATTCCAATGGACTGAACCGTGCCAACATGCCTTCGAAACCATGAAGGCAAAGCTATCAGTGGCATCAATACTTAGGGGCCCAAATTGGTCCCTTCCTTTCCATATATCCACTGATGCTTCCGACATAGCTATAGGGGCAGTATTAGGTTAAAAAGAGGGACATACATCACATGCCATTTACTTTGGTAGTAAAAATATGACTCCTGCAGAATCAAAATACATTGTTACTGAAAAAGAGTTTCTTGCAGTAGTCTATGCCATCAACAAGTTTCCTCATTATATCACAAGATATGAAATCTTTATACACACTGACCACTCCGCCATCATATTTTTAATGAATAAACCTATCGCCAATGGTAGAGTGACTCGATGGCTTCTTTTGTTACAAGAATTTAACATCACCATTGTTGATCGTCCTGGTCGAGAGAATGTGGTAGCTGATTTTCTCTCTCGAATTCAAACTGACGATAATGCTAATCCTGTCGATGATAGCTTCCCAGATGAACATTTGTTCGCTGTGTCTGTTCGAACCCCATGGTTTGTAGACATAGTCAATTATTTAGCAACTGGAAAGCTACCAAACCATCTCTCTCCACCTGAGAAACGTAGGATCATAGTTCAAAGTTCCAATTATTCTTGGGTGGATAATGATCTCTTTCATACTGGTCCTGATCTCATTATTAGATTATGTGTACGAGAGGATGAGATGGAAGAGATCCTACATGCATGTCATGGTGGACCTTGTGGCGGGCATTTTTTCGATAAGAGAACAACATACAAAGTGTTGTACTCTGGGTATTATTGGCCAAGCATTTTCAAAGATGCTGCCAAGTATGTCAAGGGGTGTGACAGTTGCCAAAGAATGGGTAGAACTACACCATCCGATGAGATGCCTTTACAACCCCAAGTCATGATTGAGCCTTTTGAAAAACGGGCTCTAGATTTTGTTGGGTCAATTTCCCCTATGTCTCACAAGAAGAAGTACATTCTAGTCTTTAAATATTATGTCACCAAATGGGTAGAAGCCAAAGCCTTATTTTGAGCCACAGAGAAATCTGTGGTGGAATTCATATATGAAGGAATATTTACTCGATTCGGTGTACTTAGGGAAATTGTAACCGATCAAGGGTCTCATTTTACCTCCAAATTAATGAAAGAGCTTACTGACAAATATGGTATTAGACATTGTAAATCTTCACCATATCACCGGCAAGCCAATGGTCAGGTGGAATCCACCAACAAAGTATTAGAAGCCATCCTGACTAAGACTATTTAGTTACACCACAAAGACTGGGCAGATAGGCTCCCAGAAGCCTCGTGGGCTTATAGAATAACTTGGAGGAACACCACCGGCCACACACCTTATGAACTCGTTTATGGTAAACAAGTTCTTCTACCTATTGAATTTCAAGTTAAAACCTTTCGTATGGCTGCACAATTAGGGATGAATCTAGAAGAAGCATAAACACAACGAATCCTGCAAATAAATGAATTAGACGAGATTAGGCAAGATGCTATTCAGTGCACAATTTTAATTCAAAATCAACGTAAAAAGTGGCAAGATAGATACATCAAACAAAAACAATTCAAAACTAGAGACTGGGCATTACTTTTTGATTCAAGATACAAAAACTTTAAAGGTAAATTAACTACTCGCTAGATGGGTCCATATGAAATTGTTATAGCTTTTGATAATGGATCCGTTAAAATTAAAACAATTGATGATTCTCAAATTTCTTTTGTTGTAAATGGACATAGACTTAGACTTTATCATCAACCAATATCTAAACAAGATTTTGTGCAAAATGCCTTACAACAGGAGGAAATGGAGCTGGTAGAAGAGGAAATCATTCCTCCTTCTCCTAGTTCTTGAAATTATTTTGGGTTATTTTCATTTGTATATATGTAAATATGTTCTTGTTTTTTTTAATAATAAGAGTCATTTCTAACCATTGATTGCATCTCTACAGGAAATTCATTTTTATGATCGGCTTGTGAATTCTGTAAAATAAAACAGGAAGACTCTTTTCCTTAATTCTGAAATTTTTTCATAATTTTCTTTGCATATATGTTTTTATCTTGAATAATTTTGAATCATCTAACAAGTGGTTTTGTAGTTTGATTACAAGAACTTTATAATCATCTCATGCAATATTATCCGAAAAGGGAAGTGCTCTAAAAAAAAAAAATAGTTATAGTTTTCCTTCTCTTTCGATTACTGTTGAAATTGAAAGTTCATAGTGAAAAGTTAAAACGTTCTTTACATCATTTTTAACCACTTTCTTTTATGATTCTGTATATGGTTTTTGATTCAGACATGTACATTTCTGATTTATCATTAGAACAGTTGCTTAAGGCCCACTTTAAATTACTATGATCTTCAAAAACTTTATCTTACACCTATGGATTACTAGCTCATCCTAAACTCATTATCAAAACTTGTCTCAAGCACTTTTAAAAAGGTATCCCAAAAGTGAGTGATATTTTCTATTTTTGTGGGGAACATTACTGATCTTTTATGAAGAAGATAGACTGAGAGGTCAAAGAACAGCTTTAGGTTATTATCTTTTGACACGATCTATAATTTAGGCCATTATAAATAAAGTTACTCATAAGGTTTGCGCTAAAAATTTGAATTATGTGTTTAACAATTGGCACACTCTAGTTCCAACCGACTTCCTTACTAAAAATATCATTATTCGAAGCAAACCCGCCGGGGTACTGAACAGGCTCGCTGGCAGCGGGTCCATGCTAAGTAAAATCTTAAACAAGGAAGCTCGGTAAATGCAAGTAAACACGTCGGGGTACTGAACAGGCTCGCTGGCAGCGGGGCTATGCTTGCATGGTACCAAGATAAACCCGTCAGGGTACTGAACAGGCCTGCTGGCAGCGGGGCAATATCGGGTAAAAGAGGTTTGGTTAACGCATTGCTATTCACATGGCACATAAAAAACCTGAGTATACAAACACATGTTTAGGCCAATTGTTTATACTGTCATTAGAGAATGGCTGTAAGTTGGACTTGGACCCTGTCATCTAATTCAAACAATACCTAGGATATGATTATTCTAGAAATGGGACCCATAACTATAGTAAATCTCACAAGCTTTACGGTGACCCTTATCTATATTCTTTGGATGACAACAGATCTTTATAATGAATCATGGATGACTAGTTTTCCTATGGCATTTCACATCAATTATACTATCATTCTTCATATGGTCTTCTTAAGCACTATTGTATTTTTTTTTACGAATGTACATATCTGAATCATCTACATATATTAGTTAATATTTCATTTTCTTGCGAAAATTATCACAACATTTTTTTTCTTTTAAAGTATTGCCTGAACCATGTATTAAAAATATTTGAATATTAATCAATTTTTCTTTGATGGCTCGAGGACATGCCATATTTTTGGTTTGGGGGAGGATCAAAACTGTTTTTACTTTCTGAATATTTATAAAGAAACAAGTTTATTTATCTCTGATAAAATGATAGGTATTTTCAGGAATAATGCGAAATAACAGAAGAAGCATTGTCCTAATCAAGTACAAATAAAGAGGAACGCAACTGAAAGATCCACAAAAGCAAAGTTTACAGCATCTTTTGTGCACTAACAGTCTCAGAAATTCCTTGCAAAAACAGTTTCAGTTAACATTAGCAAGCAAATTTTGTACAGACAAAAGTTTGTATGAAGGGTTGAACGACGGGTCGAATGCCGATCCGAATGAGGCAAATGTATAACGATCTGAATGAAGTGCCGAATGAAACCATAGCTTATAATGGCTTTATTAAACATGCAAAGGTATCCAAATTTGAATATTATTGATAAATCTAATTGGCTAATTATGTCAGGAATCAATCAAATGCCAATTTCGCACGTGGTTTCATTCCCTTATTTATCTCGCCTCCATTAAATGAATGGATTATGCATCATTTCGAATCATTGCATGATTGCCATATGGTTTTTAATTTTCCTATTGTACGACTTGTCATCATATTGATCGAGTTATCATGATCTCTCATGTATAATCTATGTCTATAATTTCATTTCGAGAATTTCGTTCAACTTGTCCAAAGCTCGGCTTTGGACACGGTTAAATATATCATAGCCACATATTCTCTGACTCATGCATTTCTATGTTGGCGCTCGATTCAAGATCTTGGAATGACAAGTGTGATCTCTCAAGCATGCACCTTGTCCATCGTTCAACCACTCAAACGGACTTCAGTTTAAACTGATGGCTGCGTGAATTTCGCTCCATTCTGTTCGCTGTCCCATCTTCTCTGTTGAGCTACGTCCTCTGCAATTTCTTGCACCTCTTGTATCTATTTGCATCCCCCATCCTCTATCAACAATGCCAATCTGTCACAAACCTGGAAGTTACCAGGATTTACTTTGCATCCCCGAGTTCAAAGAATGCCGTGAGGTATTCCTTCGAGCTGGATGGGGTCTGTTTCTCCACCTTCTCCAAGGCCACGACCATGAAATTGCACTGCTGTTCACAAAAGGATTCGATGGCAAGACGACCAAAGTTGGCCATCTCACTTTTTCTGTGACAGAAGAATCTATCGCATTAGCCACGAAGCTCCCTAGGGAAGGAGCCCGTTGGAATAAACATCTCCTCCTTCCACGGAAGGCTCATGAATTTGCTTTGAAAGCCGAATATCAACATGTTGCTGGAACAAAAGGATTCCACCGGGAATGGGTCAAGCCGGAATACCTAGATCCCTTGATTTTCATCATCCATCTGATCACTTGTGAGGGTAAGTGTACTGTTTTTAAAGTCTGCCATTTTAGATTGCATGCACATTTTGTTAACAATTAGACCCTCAATTTCCCATTCTATTTCTTGATAAGTTTAGAGAAAATGTCAAGCCAGGTTAAGAAGAATACTGTTAATCCCTCTGGAAGCTTGTACCATCATTGTCTTATTAAAATCTTGATCATTCACCCACTGGAAAAGAGAGGGAAAACCTGGGATTGTTTTGTTTTTGAAATTCTAAACCCTCATTTGATCGAGAATCCTATTGCAAAATCCCCTGCTGCTCGAAAACACCATCGTTTCCAAGCCAGTATTAGTGAGCCTACCCAATCCTCTACGCAAACAGAACAAGACACCAAGTGTGTGCGGTTTGATGAGAATCCCTTAGGAGATGTACACCTTGTCCATCTATCACCTTCTCCTGAGCTTACCCTTGGTGATCCTACTTCGGAACCTCCACTCTTTTTAGTACCCACTAAATCCACAAGAACAAATTGTGACTATCTCATCGACCAGTCTGTCATCCAGACTTATGTTCAGCCATCATGTTCAGACAACCAATTAGACGACCATATCCTTGAAACACCTCTCCTCACATTAGCAAACGTATCTGCCCAATTGTGTGAATTTCCTGCTACTGAAAGTTCCCCTGCACACAACAAAGACAAAGTTCCTGAAGAACATACTGTTGAGCTTGAAGCATCTTCGAGAAATTTGAGTTCTCAAAAGGACCTGGAACATTGCATAGAACAACCCATTCTGAATCAGTAGGAAGTGGATAGATTGACCCAAGTGATAGCACGGTTGACAGACCATAATAAAAATTATGTGGAAATAATCTCTGAACTTCAAAAAGAAAACAAGGCACTGCACACACAAGTAAGAAGCATTGAATGCTTGGTCAATGCCAGAGCAGCATCCCATACTACTCTCCGGATGAAGTATGACACCTTGAAGGACCAATTTAGGAAGCTCCAGAAGCTTAAAGCTAAAACCACTTCCTCTTCTAAGTTGAAGGCAGCTGCTACCGCAGCTCAACCTTCTTCCTGAACTTTTCTGTTTTCCTCAGTGGGACCTGGCATATCTCCAGTTTGGGGGAATGTTGGTGTCCATTTTGTCACCATTTTTTATCATCAAATCTACTCTGAGTGGCGTCATTTTCATTATTTTTGCTATGATAAGTTATTCTTTCCGCCATTCAGACTATCAAACAGACCAGGTATGCATGTATTCATTTATCATATGGATTTTGGTCAAATCTCTCTATATTATGATTTATTAATGTTTAAAGTGACATTTCTACACATGCGTGGCATTTAGTTTTTGCTCTACAGGCTGCGGTCTTCAAACGGACCTTCATCCAGACTCGCTTTCACACCAAAGACGTTAGCAGCATTTAGCCCTTCGTCCAGTCCGCGAAATCATCGGTTGGCATATTCCTGGCCATTAAAGACAAAAACGGACACATGGGTTCTGTTAGCAACGTGGTGGTTATGGTTGATTAGCCTCGGTTCTAGAAGATTCGCCTCTTTGCATCCTGAGCTCGACAGCACATGGTCTCCCCACGTCAACACTTTAGCGTTCTGACTTTCCTGTTCGTTCAGCCTGATATTACGCCCATCTGCTCACGCCAATGTACTAGAGGAGCCTCGTCCGCCCACGCTCAGTTCGCCAGCACACGCTCTGCCCACTTCGACGCTCCAACAGCCCTCTCCTCCGTCCATCCAGCTCGCCAGCATACATTCTGCCCACGACTGAAGGAAACAAACACGTAGCTGTTCGCGTTGAGTAGGATTGACGCCGTGAAAGCCGGCAGGCGACCTCTGCGTTGTCGTGAGCCACTAGGCAGCCATTTTATAGTCTTAAATACTGCCTATTATTAGAGCATTCGACCACTAAAGGGTCAACTTGCTCTGTCCATTGTAAAATTGTATATATAGACCTCTTCGTGACTGAGACGAGTTAGTCCCTGAGTCTCCGAGTCTCCAAGTCTCTAGAGTTTAGGCAAATGTTAGTCTTTTAAGCTGCAAGCACTGTGTAAATTTCTCAGTTAATGGAAGCTCCTATGTTTTATTCTTGATGCTCTGCTGTTGGTGACTAAGTTGATCTAGTTTCCATCTCTGATTGCTGGGAAGGCCCCCTCATCAACTGAAGGTTTTATTTATGTTTTATGTATTTTCTTTTCTGCAAATAGCTAGTTTATTTTCCATTTTATATAATTAACTTTGTTTTCCTGTACATGTCATTCCCTTACTTATCTGTAATCTGTATTTTGTTGCTAACTTAGTTTGCTTTCCAGGATTGATAATGGTCGACCAAGCATAATGTTTTTAGTTTGCTTTCAGTCTTCTGTAATTAGATAGAGTTTAGGTAGTTGCTGTTTAGTTAGTTGTTGTTCCAATTTAGTTATAATTAGAGTTAGTTCCATTAGTTTCTTTCTCTGTAGCTGTAGGTTAAGTGTTATTCTTAGTTTTGTTGAACTATGTTATAGAAGTAGTTCATCTTTTCAATAATAATTAGAATAGGTTGTTTCTACTATCGTAGCTTCTCAACAGTCTTCTCACTAACTTCTTTGCATTGTAGGTTCATTTGCATTCGCCAGTTGACGATTAAGATCATCAAAACTGTCTCTTTCCTTAGTTTACTTCGTTTTTCTTCCATCCGGACTGTCATTTGGACAGTCATCCGGACTTTCATTCTTTCTGCACTGTTTTTATGCTTATTTTGAATTCAGTTTCTTAGGATCTTTAATTGTAATCTTTCTTGATCTTAATTAGCATTTTTGACCATAATTAGGGCTTTGCTTTACATCCCATACAAGTTTTAATTAAGTTTGTCATTATTCGTAGTTTCCATCTCAATTTCCTTAGCTTTGTTTTAATTGTTTTTTTTAGTTATGTCTTTCATATGTGATTTACCAATATGTTACTGTTTTAGAATTTATCAGTCTTATTCTTAATATAGTTTATTTCATGTTCTTAAGATTTATTTCAGATTAGAGTTAATAATTTCATTCTCCAAGTATTCTAGTTTTAATAGTTTCTTTGTTAAGTATAGGATCAGTTTTCCATTCGTACAGATAATGAAGACGTTCATGAGATCGAGTTTGGATCAGAAATAAATATCTTTACTAAGTTTTCTACTTGCTTCTAGATTTCATTAGTTTTATACTATTTTGCTTATGGATAGAAGATAGATCATAATGTTTAAGGTTAATTGTAATTGGTCTCTTTGTAGTTTACATCTCTTTGTCGAAATTAGATTAGATTTATTTCCATTTTGTTTTGCTGTTACATTTGAAAGTCATTACGATTCATTCACTCCAGTTCCTATCACATTTGACATACAACATCAGGGAGAATGGAATTAGAATTAGATGCTTTAGTGTAGTTTTGAAGTATTAAATGAATGTATAAGTAGTTATTGAATTCATTAATAGTTTGTAGTTTTGCTTTGAATTAACATAGCTTTCTATTTATGTAATTTACAATTAATTCATTTCATATATAGGTCTCTGATTTCATTTACAGTTGTTTCTAATTCCTAGTTTAGAATCTGAACAATTGATTAAGTAGTTTCCATTCTTAAAAATAGTTTGTTCTTTAATCAGTATTTGCTCTTTTTCCATTGTTTAATCATAGAGTAGAGTAGTATGATTTGATACTATTATGATCTGTTGGTTTAATTTGGTTTAATTAGTTCATTTGTTATTTTTTCTGAAGTTTGACTCGGTTTTTCATTTTGAAAGATCTTTCGATCTTTTCTTTATTAAAACATTTCTAAGGTCTGACAAGCCGAATCTTAGGTACCATTCTACCTTAGCATATATTGTGCCTCAACTCTAATATTACCAACCCTGGTCGATAATTAAATATTTTGGTGTTTCTTCAAGACAGTAAAGACACCTCAACAACGCTCAACCTCTCTTTTTAAAGTGCGAATTCTCCCTCCAGGTTTGTGGAATTGTCTTGGGGACTCTATGGAAGGACTCAATAGTTCCGAATCAAGTCATTGATATGATAGAGAAATGGAGGAATCTCTTCCTAGGTGCAACAAAAGCTAAACCCACTATGGCCTGAATTTGGAAGTTGATTCCTATGAATATTTGTTGGCATATATGGATAGAAAGGAACAAAAGTATTTTTTAAAACAAGAAAGCAGATTACACCAGAGTAGCCTATAAAGCGTCAAATCTAATCTCTGAATCCCTCACGGTCAAAGGTGTTCGCCTCCCTAATACAAAGGCTCTATCCTGGGAAGAATTCCAATTGTGTCAAATCTTTGTGAAGGTGAGCTCACTTCAGTCCAAACCCAAAAAGAACAACTCTGAAAGGGAAATTAGAAAAGAAAGCACATACTTCAATCAATGGTGGAAAGCACAACCAAGTCACACTGTTTTCTTTGACGGGGCATCCAGAGGAAACCCAGGGGAGGCAGGTGCGGGGGAGGGGGGGGGATTATTTTTATCAAGGAGGAAATAAAATTATTTCCTATGCTTGGGGATTAGGAAAGAAAACAAATCATGAAGCAGAATGGATAGCTCTATATGAATCCATGGAAATTATTTCGACTCTCAACATCAATAGGCTCAAGGTTTTCAGATATTCCAGACATGTCATTCAAAAAATGAAGACATGGATCTTGAAAGGAGACTCTAGAAGTAATAGAATGCAAAGGAGGATTAAGAATCTATCCTCCCCCCCTGAAGTCCTTTATATACACATACTCTGGGAAAATAACAAGCAAGCGGATGAAATTGCAAACCAAGGGGCTAACCTCCCTATGGGAACAATTAAATATTGCAATGATAAGGAAATTTACAAGTGCATCCCTTAAGCACCGATCTCGAGGGTGGTTAAGTTTGGTTAATGAAATAATGGTAAATGTTTCAACTCCAGCCTCAGAAAGGACGTATGGGCCTTCAGATGGTCTCACCTCCGCTTGTCCCCTTGGTGGCAGTAGCCACGCTCCAACATTAAAGGCGACACCCTCCTTCTTCTTTCTCCGTGAACCCATCCTTGGCATGATGATGATCCCCTCTCGCTCAGAATCCTCTGCGAACTTGCCCCTTTGGCTCTTCAGTGGTATGGAAAAACTCACCTTCACCGCCCTCCCTCTTACGTGTTTCCCTTTGGCTGAAGACCTGGTTCTCATTCATGGCAACAGCTCAATGATCGACCTTGCAGATGGAATGGCGTACCTAAAAGCAAGCGTGGATGACTTTAAAGTTCATACGCGGAAGGTTTATGAATCATTTTGCATGGGTATAAAAGCACACAGGGAGTCGGCCGTGGATATGAGGTACATTTCCCAGCAATTAACCTACCAGGACCACGAATTGATGACTTGGAAAGAAATTTGTTTGAATTGATGGGTATTGTAGATGTTATGAAAGAGGAAATTTAAAAAATGGCTAGAGTGTCACAATGTAGACATTGCCGGGAATATCCTTCTATGGACATGAGAATTGCAAAAGAAACTTTGGTACAACAATAGAAATATGGTTAGACTATCTCCTTGTCAGTTGGGTTGACACATATATTTTAAAAGTTTGAATGTTTTTTTTCATTTTGTTAAATTTCCAGTATGTAAGGGTTTATCCCTCCTCTGTAGTTACCAACAATAGACAACAACTCAGAAATGATATCAGAGACAGATTTGGTATTCATACAATTCCCATTTTGAAATTCTCTTATGTTACAAGGCTCTCATTCTTTGTAATGAATGGTTGTACACAACCTTTTTGAATACAAATATATATACCCCGTTTTTGTTAAGTATATATATATATATATATATATTTATGGATGAATTGATAACACATTATTGGCGTATTAAGAGAAACACATTTTTTAGTCAATTGATAAATATTAGGCAAAGTGGTCCAACTACATGGCACATTAATCAGTTTCAAAAGTTGAGTATTAGAGTGAAGAACATTCTAGAGGATAATTTGTTAGATTTCTTTATGAGCACTTTAAAGGAGAGCATTCAACATGAGGTATGTATCTTTGAACCTAAATCATTGAATATGGCTAATAGAAGGGTTGCTACTAACACATATACATAGTGAATTAATGCCCCCCCAACCCCACCAAACATCATTCAACCTAAGAGTTTGACTCCTTAGCAAGTGGATGAGAGAAGAGAAAATGGACTGCCTTTCAAGTTGCTAGCAAGTACAGTAAGGAGCATAAATGCAATGAGGAGAAATTATTTTGCATAGATTGTGAAGAGGAAGAAGATCTAGAGTTGGAATAGTCTCAATATGTAGGGATAGAATATACTACCCCAACCATATATTTCCATGCATTGGTTGGCATTAGCACTTGTCAAACTCTTAGGATATAGGGATATATAAAAAATAAAAAGATAATAGTGTTGATTGTCTCTAGTAGTACCCATAACTTCATTAATTGCAAACTAGACAAACTTTTCAACTATATATCCAACATTGGAGTCTCAAGTAATTATTGTATATGGAGATATCATAAATTTTTCAGGGAGTGTCATAGTATTAAGGTTAATATTGGTGGGGGTTTTTTTGGATAGTCCAATGATTCCAATTCAAATGGTTGGTGATGATGTTGTATCAGGGGTTCAATGGTTACAATCATTGGGAATAATGGCTCTTAATGTTCAAGAAGTTGTATGAGATTCTCCTGAAAAAGGAAAGGAAATTGAGCTCAAAGAGATTCTAGGGAAATCCTCTAAAGTGATAATCTCTAACAACATGACAAAATTGCTAAAAAGGGGACACCATGGTGTGATTGTGCAATTGTGCTCATTAAATGTTCAAGAATCTATACCTTCTTTTCCAATGGATCTATAAAGAGTTACTAACAATCATTCCAAGATATTTGGAGAGATGAATAAATGTATTCCACTTGCTTGCTCGAGATTATGAGCCTTTTGTTCACTTCCAAATAGGAATTATACCGTCGACCACTAGACCTTACATGTATCGATATGGACAAAACAATGAGATTGAGAATATGGTTCAATAAATGTTAGATGTTGCATCATTTAGCCTAGACAACGTGCTTTCTATGCACCAATTGTGATGGTTCAAAAAAAGGAAGGTTCATGGCATATGTGTCTAGATTATAGAGAGATCAACAAATGACCTTTAAACATAAGTTTCCTATTCATGTCATTGATGGATTATTAGATGAATTACAAGGTTAAATTTTCTTTATCATGTTGGATCTTAATTTTGGATATCATCAAAGTAGATTGAGGCAAGAATAAATTCTTAAAACATCCTTTAGAATACAAGAAGGTCATTATGAAATTTTGGTGATCCCATTTGACCTTACCAATGAACCTTCTACATTTCATTCCTCAATGAATTCTATTATTAAACCCTTCCTCAAAAAAATTGTGTTAGTATTTTTTTATGATATATTAATCTACAACAAATATTGGGACTCGAAGCATGTACACAAGTTGAGATGGAATTAGAACTATTAAAGGAGTATCAACTCTATGTAAATCCTTCTAAGTGTACCTTTGGGGTTCATGAAGTGGAATATTTGGGTCATAATGTATCTCATGAAGGTGTCAACGTGAACCCTAACAAAATTAATCTATGATAGAATGGCCAACTCAAAAAAGCTTGAATAATATTAGAGTATTCTTAGGATGAGAAGGCCATTACTACATGATTTCCAAGAAGTATAGTCAAATAGAATAACCTCTAACAATGTTATTGAAAAAGGATGAATTTTCATGGGCTTAAGAAACAACTAAATATTTTGAAAAACATAAAGAGGTTATGCATACAACTCTTGTATTAGCCATGCCTAACTTCATATTTTTTTTATTGCTGAATGTGATGCCTCAAGGCATGGCATTGGTGCAATTTAATGCAATAATGAAGTCCCTTGCCTTTGAAAGTTTCCAACTTAAAGGAAAAAACTTAATCAAACCAATTTATGGAAAGGAAATGCTATTCATGCTGCATGTAGTTAAGAAATGGTTCCCTTACCTAATAGGAAGGCACTTCAAGGTAAAAAAAATATCATCATAGTCTTAAGTACTTCTTTGAACAATAATTATCTTGAAAAGAGCAACAAAAATGAGTTACAAACATGTTAGAATATTACTTTGAAATTTTCTATAAGAAAGGAAAACAAAATGTGGTGGCAAATTCAATTTCAAGGAAAGAATAAGACATAAAGAACTTACTTTGTTCTATTTTCATTCTTCAATCCAATTGGGTGGAATAAGCAAGGATAGAATTAAGCAAGACCAAAAGGCATGCAAGTTAATTCAACAACCACAAGAGGACCCTATTGCATTAGATAAATTTGTGTCGAATAGTGACTCACTATGGTATAAGTATCACCTATATTTATGCAAGAATTCCCAACTGAAACAAAAGGTCCTTTTGGAATTGCACATTTCTCCTATAGGAGGACATTCGGGTTTCTTGAAAACTTACCACAAGATCTAGAAGGAATTTTTTGGGAAGGTCTCAAGACTGGTGTCCAAAATTTTGTGGTTGATTGTTTGGTTTTCTAATAGAATAATGGAGAGACAATAAGGATGACAAGTCTTTTACAACCATTAGTCGTAGCAAGTTAACATCAGTAAGAGGTCTCAATGGATATTATCATAGGTCTACCAAAGTTTGAAATAAAAAATGGCATCATCGTAATGGTGGATCGGCTCACAAAGTATGCCCATTTCTACTCTCCTTTTGATTTTTTTAAAGCAAGTACAATAGTTGTAGCATTCATGGAAACGATTCAAAAGATACATGGGATCCCAAATATTATTGTAAGTGATAGAGATCCAATTTTCACTGGTCATGTTTGGAAGGAAATAATTTATTTGCTTGGGTACTCAATTGGATCACAAATCCTCTTACCATCCTTAATCTAATCGGAAAATGGAGACTGTGAATACATGTATATAAGGTCATCTTCATTGCTTTTCATACTATAAAAAAACACAATGGGTCAAGTGGTTTCCCTTGGTATAATGGTGGTTACCCCCAACACCTAACTTGGAGTCCTTGGATAAACTCATCACATAAAGGTTTTCAAGATTAGGACACCCATCTGACACAATTCCCAGAAAGAGGGGGGAAACTTGAGGAAACAAACATCTATTGAGGAAAATTAGGTGCCTGGCCCGGTGGAGAACCCTCCACCAATCTATCAACCCCAACACTACAAATGAAATGATAAATAGAAGGCATACGAGACTTACCTGACACAGGGGCACTTTGATGCCACAAGAAATTTAATTGTTTCATCTAATATGAAGAGAAGTTGAAGAATCCTAGGGTAGCCGAACTCTCATCCACCATAGGCTCACAAGATCGACTCTCCAAATCCAATGGGGTGGAAAAGTCACCAATCGACACTTCATCCTTATTTTCTCCAAGGGTGTCATCCAAAGTAGTTTTGTGAGATAAAAAAATCATTAGAGCCTCGAGCCAAGACACCTTCATCCACCCAAGGGAAACCCCAACCTTATCAACACTAACCTTCGAGGAAGACTCCTTTTTCCACTAGACTTGCTTCTATAAGGGCTTAGGAGTATCTTTCAAGATGTGTCCATACAAATGACACCGCACACACCTAAAAGTAAATTTTTGGTAATCTAGAAGCTGAATATGACAAGTATCCCCCACCACCAAATCCATCGATCAATAAAGACCCTCACTTACATTGATATCCACCAAAATGTGAGCTACTGACTAGCCATTACACTGCTTTTAGTTGTCGTCCCACAAAATGAACTTGTCCAATGTGTTCCCTATGTCCCTTAGTGTTTAGTAAGTCCACATATCCATGGGTAAACTAGGCAATTTAACCCTACTTGGAGTGGATTGAGAGAATTCCTCCTGCACATCAAAACCTTGCAGGCTGCCAGAGCTTTAAAGACCAGAAGGCAGTGTCCCAAAACCAATTCCCTTTCAAAACATTTAGGGAATCCTCCTCATTTTCAGAAATGAAACCAATCCACGCTTTTTCTAATGGATGGAAATTCAGGCCATACCCCATCCATGGATCCGAAGCATCCTATATCCATCAATTCGAACTATAAATTCCCACTCTACGTCCCAAGGATTTTCCCCACTAGCATTCCAACCTATTCAACTCAAACATCACCACCCACAACCAATGCAATAACTACACCCCGAGACTTAATGGCATTCATCCTCCACTTCCTCTTACCACTCACAGTGAGAGATCCTTCTCCACCACACAACTCATCCACCCAAACCCTTGAGGCAACAAGACCCCCGAGCTCAGTAGAGGTATTAAGCTCTAGATCACAACAAAGTTTAAGTGTAGTGGATACTAGAGGGGGCCTAAGATTTTCCTCCTGAGCAATGAAATCCCTCTTTACTCGTTTTCTCACCCACAATAAAGAGAACATGGACCCCATGTCAGATCATGTGATATTCAACACCTTTTGTCTCACCAATGTCTGTCATCAAGACATATCCCTTCCCTTTTTCAAAAGTCTAAAGACACCTTGTGTGAATCTCCTATAGAGGTATGAAGGACCTGAGATAGTGATGGAATAGTGCAGATGTGGGTGGGGAGGACTTTGTGTCCTTAGGAGAAAGGACCATTTCATATGCTATCCTATCCCCCTACTCCATGAACTTTGAGATCTCTTCCTCAGACACAATATCTTATGAGTAATCCACTAAAGGCAGGTCACACTCTATTTGATTTCCCTCCTCATTGCCAAGGGGTCGTATCATAAAAAATATTTATAAGTCTTGTAAGCAATGCCAAAAATCATATAGGTTGTACTTTGTTTTATGGTGAAAGCAAATGTTTTTTGGACCTATGCATGCTATACTTTTAAATTATCTCATTGTCCAGCTTGGCTACAACCCCTTTTAATACAAATTTAAAGTGTTTATGTTAATATATATATTAACATAAACAATTTAAATTATGTGTGTGTGTGTACGAACCAATTTAAATCGTTTATATGTGTATGTGTGTTTGTGTATACATATATATGTGTATGTATGTGTGTATACATATACATACATACATACATATATATATATATATATATATATGTATGTATGTATATATAAGCATAAATTGTTTAAATTTGTATTAAAAGGGGTTCTACCAAGTTGGACATCAAGATAATACAAAAGTAGAGCATGCATAGGTTCAAAATGTTAGGATATTCCTATACTCCATCCTAGTCCTACTAGCATTTTCATCCTATGCATTTCCAGTCTTGCATGCATTCCTACATGCAGCATGCATCCGCATGCTGCCCAGTCATCAGGTTGACACCTCCAGCACCTAGTCCCTAGTCTTCCAGCACTCGGGAGCTACTTTCCACTCAGATTAAGCCCTCCTAGCCTGTCATGTGCCCAGTTCTCACCTTCCACTGAAGAAGGGCACCTTTCTCACCTACTAGTCCAGTTTACTTCAGTTAGCCACCAATCTTTCCTTGATTTGAGGCTGGACTGACTCCTCACTGCACTTATCACTCCGATTGACCTCCGATGAGACATGTCTACCTATTTTGACTTCAGTTAGCTCCTCATGCGCCCTCCACTGAGCCTCCTTCATTCAGTTAGTTCCAGTTACACTTAGTTACACCTACCACACTCAGTTAGACTCAGTTTGAATGATGGTTGACAGTTACTTGAGCATTGATGACTCCAATGATGATGATGAAGACTTCCAGTTGTGCTCTGATGACACTCCAATGATCTTTTGATCACTCCATGAAGGCTAATTTGAATTGCCACCTTAGGCATTCGAATCCTCATGCATTGTACTACTTATTTGTCCATATTGTGATTAATTAATTAGTGCGCGTGAAGTATTTTTGCTTCTATCCAAGTTCTACTATATTATTATTTTGTTGCTCATCTTACTACCTTGACCACTCTTAATCTTATTCCTAAATTCTTTCATTGTGAGGTATACATCATCTCTCAGATCTGCTGTGAGGATTTTCACATGGTATTAGAGCATGTTGAGAGTATTGTTTATCTCCATTCCTGAGAGTTTTTTGCAGGTTATTATCAAGATTTCGAGTGCAGCAGTTTTTGCATCTTTTGCAGCAGTAGCAGTTGCAAACTTTTCTATTGTTTTTGCAGGTCTTCTACAGCTTCCATGTATTCAGAAGAAATCCCTCCTCTTTCTCCATTCAACTATGATCTTCTTTCTCCATTCAACTATGATGAATGGAAACCGAAAATGATAGCATATTTGAAGAAAAATGATATCTTTGATCATTGTTTTGAAAGAGAGTTCGAATCCTCTGAAGAAGAGATTGACTGGTTAAATAAAGGTGACAGAGTTTATGAAACAATGATGTTTGCTTTGCCTGAATACATGATATACCAATACCTTGATGATGTTGAAACTCCAAAAGAGCTATGGGCCCATCTGGATGAAAGATTTGGCAGACAGAATGAAGGGATTGGTCCAAACCCTTTCGAGAGCAAGCAAAGTGTTGCATTCGCCCTTCTTGATGATCTCATTGATCATGAATTAGTATCAAACATATCTCATATTGAATTTGTCCACAAAGAAGAAGAACTTGCAGATTCTACACTCATGCTCCAAATTTCTTCTATTTGGAATTTTGTGCCAGCTCACACTCTAGAAATTGCAGAAGGTCCTAAATCCTCTCTTGCACTAGAGTCTGTTGGTTTGCATCATGATCACATGAATGTTGCAGAGGTAAAATCAGCCATTGGAGGTAATGCATTCGCTCTCCATGACAAATCACCTCTTATTTACTATTATATGATCATTATTTCATGCTTTCATAAGGTTATTGAAGACTATGGCCATTGCCATTTGCTTGGGATAATTTCTCATGCATATCATGGTTTTGATCTCACCTCTTATGGTTCAAAGGAGATATCAAGAAACCATTGCCATTCGCTTGGGATAAATTCTCATGCACTTACTGATTTTGATCTCACCTCTAATGGTTCAAAGGAGATCTCAATAAACCATGATTCAAGTCTTGGATCCAATTTGGATTCTAAGCAATCACTACTTGGGATAATTTCTCATGCATATGATAGTTTTGATCTCACCCCTGCTGGTTCAAAGGAGATCTCAAGAAACTATTCTTCAAATCTTAAATCTGATTTGGATTTCAAGCTATTATTTGATGGTTCTTTTTGGCATAATCTCACCCATGATGGTTTGAAGGAGAAGACAAAAGACTATCTGCACATTCATAGATTTGATCCTACCTCAGCTGATTTGAATCACAGGTTCAAGGATCATCCTCATACTTTTGGATTTGTTCTCATTACTTTTGATCTGAAGAGCAAGTACAAGCACATGCTTTCTGAGCATGATCCACTTCTTCCCAATAAGAAGATACCTCCATACATATGACCAAGCATCACACCTGCTTGAGTTTGGAACATTTATTTTTTGTGTGTGCCTTACAGTTTATTTTGAGGGGGGGTATTTTTCCCATGAGGTTTTCCCCATTTCCTCAGTTTATTGATTGTTATTATTCATTGTATTGGGTGAACTTTGGTCTTAGTTACCAGGGCCCAGGATGGATTAAGGGGGGGTGTTAGGATATTCCTATACTCCGTCCTAGTCCTACTAGCATTTTCAGTCTTGCATGCATTCCTACATGCAGCATGCATTCTGCATGCATTGCATGTATCCGCATGCTGCCCAGTCATCAGGTTGACACCTCCAACACCTAGTTCCTAGTCTTCCAACACTCGGGAGCTACTTTCCACTCAGATTAAGCCCTCCTAGCCTGTCATGCGCCTAGTTCTCACCTTCCACTTAAGAAGGGCACCTTTCTCACCTACCAGTCCAGTTTACTTCAGTTAGCCATCAGTCTTTCCTTGATTTGAGGCTAGACTGACTCCTCACTGCAGTTATCACTCCAATTGACCTCCGATGAGACATGAATACCTATTCTGACTTCAGTTAGCTCCTCATGCGCCCTCCACTGAGCCTCCTTCATTCAGTTAGTTCGAGTTACACTCAGTTACACCTACCACACTCAGTTAGACTCAGTTTGACTGATGGTTGACAATTACTTGAGCATTGATGACTCCACTGATGATGATGAAGAATTCCAGTTGTGCTCCGATGACACCAGTTGTGCTTCGATGACACTCCAGTGATCTTTTGATCATTCCATGAAGGCTAATTCGAATTGCCACCTTAGGCATTCAAATCATCATGCATTGTACTACTTATTTGTCCATATTGTGATTAATTAATTAGTGTGTGTGAAGTATTTTTGATTCTATCCGAGTTCTACTGTATTATTATTCTGTTGCTCATCTTACTGGATTGACCACTCTTAATCTTATTCCTAAATTCTTTCATTGTGAGGTATACATCATCTCTCAGATCTGCTGTGAGTATTTTCACACAAAAAACATTTGCTTTGACCAGAAAACATAGTACAACCTATAATATTTTGTAGCATTACTTACACAAATAAAAAAAGGACCGATAATAGAGAAAAATCTAAAAAAGTATCCTAAAAACAAAACACATTTGCAGTACATTGATGATTACAAATTTATGATAAGGCACATTTTCTTCATGGGCATGATTGGAGGGATGTGATTCATGCTTGTCTACTTCCATATCCCCACATAGATGATGAACTATTTCTTCTTCCTTGAATTGCATAAGTAAGTAGCCCACTAAAATATTCAAGTTTGAATTAGTCGAGGAAGAAGAACCTTTGCCAAGTGTTATGACCATGGCTTTCTGTTACGCTCTAAATATGGGCACATTTCCCCCTATATTGTGGTTCATTACATTAGTTTTGATGTCAGATTTGGTCCATTAGTGGTAATTGTCATTAGTATGGTTATATTATTTATGTCGTCTTGGGTCAGTTAGTTGGGATTGTACCCCTTAATCTCCTATATATAGGAAGGAGACCTTTCATTTTGGAGTATCTTGTCTTTTCTTGTCTTGTGTACTTAGTACATTGTATAAGGGGTTGCCCCCTCGAAGAGGCTTGTTATTCATATATTTTTTTCAATCAAGTCGTGTAGTACTCTTTCTGATCTATTTATTCTCTTCTCATCATCTTTTTGGAAATTTGTTGCATAACATTTGGTATCGGAGCCCTTTCCTCGGGACTGGTTTCTTCAAAACGAGTCATCTTGGAATTTTAACTAATTTTTTTTTCTACAAGGGTTAAGAGAACGAGACTTAAAACCAATCTAGAAAAAAGGCTGAGATCACTGTGGTCCAAGTTTTAGATCCTGAACATTACAGGTTCGGAGATATTCAGTCTATAATCTAGGGCTTCTGACTAGTCCAAAAACTAGTCTAAAACAAGTGTTATGAGAAAAAAGGTCATATATGGAGCATGAAAGATCCAAATTGAGTGAGACCTGTTGCATCTGAAATAAGATGGACCACAGTATCTTTGATAGGGTTTTCAACCTCATATACAAAATATTGGACACGTGTCATACAATACAAGTTCACTATTATGGAAAGACAAAAAATAAGAGGTGTTGGGAGATTTGCAATAACTTCTTATTGGTAAATAAAAATTAGGCCAGACCTATGGAATTAGAAAGAGGACGCATCAAGCTACAACAATAAGAAGTTTCAGATACACAGGAGTAGAAATTTAAAATATACATCAGTTTCAAGTCGACCTTAAAACTGTCTTCCAATGAGGGTTTGAAAAGGTACGCCATTTTTAATTTTGATTAACTTTGAGTAGAAGGATCTAATTGTGGTGACACCTAAGGTGTGATATCTATTTATATTGTTCAAAATTCCACCAAAAGTAAGTCTAAAGACCTACACTCCATCCAAACCACCATAGGATTCATCATTGACGCTTGATGAAAGGGAAGACCTCTCTTTTCAAGTGTCCCAGTTGGAAGATATGATTAAAGGGTCTGTGAAAAAAGTTGATTTGGATAATTTAGAGGAGATGTTGAATAAAATGGAGCAAAATATGAAAGGTTTGGTGAGAACAATTCATTTACTCAATCTAGAGGAGAATTTGACGGGGAATATGACAGATATTGTTAATCTCATACAAAATTCAAGGGATACTCTTCCTACAGGTGATTATGTGTTCCAGGATACTCAAGAGGATAACGATAATTCTCATGTTGAGAAACCTTCCATGAATAATAATATTCCAAGAGGAAATTATTCTGGTAATGGAAGTCATTAGGGATGGTCACCAAGGGGTACCCAACTTCCCAAGATTGACATGAGAAAGTTTAATGGCAATGATCCAATAACATGTATATTCCAAATGGAGCAATTCTTTGATCTACACCATGTTCCAAATTTGCAAAAGGTAACTATTGCATCATTATATTTAGAGCCTGATCAATTTGTGTGGTACCAATGGCTTTGTGACCGTAAAAATGACTCTATTATTTCTTGGTCTATATTCACCGAATAATTGATTGCACATTATGGGGATATTAATAACAATACCTTCTTTAGCCAATTAATAAATCTCAAGCAAAAAGGTTTAGTTGCATAGCACATCAAACAGTTTCAAAAGCTAAGTCTTAGAGTGAAGAACATTTCAGAAGATAATATGTTGGATCTCGTCATTGGCACCTTGAAGGATAACATTCATCATGAGGTGCGACTCTTTGAACCACCATCCTTGGAGAAGGCCTTCATGATGGCGAGGAAGGTTGAAAGAAAAAATGTGATGACGACTACTAGAAAGAGCACCTCCAACACATATCGAGAGAATATCGTTACTTATTCTAACCCACCTCAAAAGTTGACACCTCAACAAATAGAGGAAAGAAGAGAAAAGGGACTATGTTTTAATTGTGATAGAAAGTATAGTAAAGGACATAAGTGTGGTGAGAAGAAATTATTTTACATAGAATGTGAAGAGGAAGAACCAAAAGAACAAGAACCATATCTAGATGAAGAAATAGAAGATAGTACTTCAGAAGAGATTATTCGCACCATATCATGTCATGCATTGGATGAAATTAGCACTCCTCAAACTCTCAAGATAGAAGGATTTATCAAAATGAAAAAAGGTAACAATGTTGATTGATTTTGGTAGTACTCATAATTTCATTCACTATAAATTAGCAAAATCTCTCAATTTCTTTGTATATCCAACACCGGAGTTTCAAGTAATGATTGTAGATGGAGGAACTATCAATTGCTCAAGGAAATGCCATAATATAAGTATTACTATGGGGGAATATGTATTGAATAGTCCAATGATTGCTATTACAATGGGTGGTGCTGATGTTTTGTTAGGAGTTCAATGGTTACAATCTTTGGGAACTGTGGATTTTAATTTTCAGAAGATTTTCATGAAGTTTTTATGTGAAGGAAAGGAATATGAATTAGAGGGTATCATAGGGAAACCAAGCAAGGTGATAATCTCTGATGGTATGAAAAAATTGATGCAAAAGGGACATCAAGGTGTAATTGCACAATTATGCTCATTAGATGTTCCAACATCTAAGCCTCCTAATCCCCAGATCTCCAAAGGGTCATTAATAAGCATTCCAAGGTATATTCCGAAAGGTCTTCCACCTGTCTAAGATTTGGTTCATGCTATTCACTTAATTGTAGGAAGTGTTCCTCCTAACATCAGACCTTACAGATACCACTATGGACAGAAGAGTGAAATTGAGCATATGGTTGAAGAAATGTTAGAGGCTAGCATAATTAGGCCTACCAAAGTTCTTACTTTGCACCAGTGGTAATGGTACACAAGCCGGATGGATCATGGTGTATGTGTCCAGATTATAGAGAGCTCAACAATATCACCATTAAATATAAGTTTCCCATTCCTGTAATTGATGAATTCCTAGATGAATTACATGGAGTAATTTTATTCACAAAGTTGGATCTTCGTTCTAGGTATCATCAAATTAGAGTGAAAGATGAAGACATCCCAAAAACAACATTCATAACTCATGAAGGTCATTATGAATTTCCAGTCATGCCATTTGGTCTCACGAATGCACCTTCCACATTTCAAGGTTTGATGAATTCCATTTTCAAGCCTTTTATTAGAAAAATTATTCTAGTATTCTTTGATGATATACTAATCTATAACAATTCTTGGGAAGAACATATTCAACATGTTGACAAGGTACTACAACTACTACAGGAGAAACAACTATTTGCAAAACCTTCCAAATGTTTCTTTGGGGTGAAGGAGGTAGAGTATTTGGGTCATATTGTATCACATGAAGGTGTCAAGGTAGACCCTAAAAAAATTAAAGCCATGATAGACTGGCTGATTCCCAAAAAATCGAAGAATCTTCGAGGATTCTTAGTTCTGATAGGGTACTACAGCAATTTTGTTCGAAATTATGGAAGAATAATAGTTCCTCTAACAACATTATTGAAGAAAGATGCATTTTCTTGGACTTCAGAGGCAACTCAAGATTTTGAACAACTTAAACAGGCAATGTGCACACCTCTTGTATTGGACACACCAGACTTCACAAAAACCTTTATTGTGGAATATGATGCTTCAGGAAATGGCATTGGCGCTGTTCTAATGCAAGAAGGACAACCACTTGCTTTAACAAGTCATCCAATCAAGGGAAAGAACTTACAAAATCCCATTTATGAGAAGGAAATGTTGGCAATACTGCATGCCCTTAAGAAATGGCGTCCTTATCTAATAGGTAGGCACTTCAACGTCAAAACAAATCATGATAGTCTTAAATATTTCTTGGAACATAGACTATCAGTATCTGCCATTTCTGTAATTTGCGCAATTCTGAAGCTGGGAACAATGTATTCCATAGGCATAACTGCTTCTTGTCCATACACCAAACTGAAAGGTGTGTGACCTGTTAGTTTCTTGCATGTGGTTCTGTAAGCCCATAACACAGCTGTGACTCTAAGGTCCCAATCATCTCTTTGTTGATTACAGATCTTTGTCAGGGCATTCTCGAGAATCTTATTGAATGCTTCCACCGTACCATTAGCTTGAGGATGGTAGGGTGTACTCTTGTGGTGACTGATGTGGAATTCTTCAGTAAGGGCCTCTATAGTCTTGTTCAGGAAATGCGTGCCCTGATCACTCATTAGAAACAGTGGACATCCAAATCTAGTGACAATGTTCTCAAAAATGAATTGCGCGGCAGTGACAGCGTCGCAATTCTTAACTGGCTTGGCCTCAGCCCATCTGGTGAGGTATTCAGTAGCTGTGATGATGTATCTTGCGCCGGTTCTCTTTCCTGGTGGGTTGATAGGTCCCACAAAATCAATGGCCCACTTATCAAAAGCACGCACTGTTATCTGGGGTCTTAGCAGCATTTCATCTCTTCTTGAAGGTTTTCCTGTTCACTGGCACACATCGCAACACTTGCAGAATTCCTTAGTACCCTTGTGCAATGTTGGCCACCAAAGACCTGTGGTTAAGATCTTCTGCGCAGTCGGCTTTCCTGCGAAATGGCCTCCTGCGGTTCCTGAGTGCGCTTCTGCGATTATGGATTTCTTCTCAGCTGTTGACATTTTTCTGCTAGAGTAAGCAATGGGTGGTCAATACCTCCTTCTCCCGGTTGTGTCAGCGCAACCCCCAATGCTATGGAAGAAGCATCTACATGAACATGAAAGGGTTTTCTCCAGTATGGGAAAACTAGAATAGGCGCTGTGATCATCTTTTCTTTAAGTGTATCCAAGCTCTGTTGGCATTCTTCTGTCCATTGGAATTTCGAATCCTTTTTCAGTAGTCTTTCCATAGGCGCAGTGATCTTTGCATAACCCTTGATAAATTTCCTGTAGTACCCTGTATGTCCCAGTGTAGTGCGCAATTGCTTGACTGAATTGGGCGTAGGCAAGTTAGCAATGATGGCAACCTTCGCAGGATCCATCAGGAGTCCTTGTCTGCATACAATATGACCCAACAGAATACCAAAAGGAGCACAGAAAATACATTTTTTCAAGTTAAGGGAAATCTGATACTGTCTACATTTTTCTAACATCATCCGCAGATTCGCTATATGGTTCTTTAGTAAACCAAACACAGTCTAGTCATCAAAATAGACTTCTAGAAACTTATGGATAAACTCTTTAAAAACAGCAACAACGACTCTAGAGAAGATAGTAGGAGCGTTTTTAAGACCAAAGGGCATTACCATATACTGGAATGAGCCCCATTCAGTCGCAAAAGTGGTCTTATGGCGGTCTTCTGGATGGATTTTGATCTGATGGTATCCCGAAAAGCCATCAGTGAAGGAGTAAGCCTCTTGTCCTCCAACATTATCAAGCACTTCGTCTGTAAAGGGCATAGGAAATGGATCATGCGCTGATGCGTCGTTGAGCTTGCGCAGGTCCACGCAGATTCTTATTTCACCTTTTGCCTTTTTCTCTTGTACCACCATAGGACTAATCCAATCACTTTCCTCTACTGGCTCAATAATACCTACTGTGAGCATCTTATCAATTTCTTCTCTAACCTTTTCTTTATATCGCGGGTTCAACCTGTACGGGCGCTGTTTTACTGGCTTAGCATCTGCTTTCAAAGGTATGCGCATAACTCCTAAATCTCCCAGTATGCCTTTCATTTCTGTAAACTTGGTAGGAAAGATATCCCGGTAGTCACGTAGTAAATCTGCAATATGGCCAACAGTTTCATCATCCCAATAATCTCCTATAGAATCAAACTTGGGTTCGGCTTCTATACCAATGTTAATCTTCTTGAGCTTGATGTGTTTTGTAATGGCAGGGATATCAAGCTGAGGGCCTTCGACCTTGCGCGTCCCTTCTGATTCTGGAATATTGATGTTGCGAGGATCATCTTCCTCTTCACCAGTGGTGAAATTATAGCATTCCAGGGCATGTTCCATCTGGACAGCCCAATCTGGTTGAGAATATTCTGGTAAAGGAGATTGTTCAAATACCTTCTTTTTAATACATTTTAAAGCGTGGTCGATGCTTGGATGTTCTGACTCAAAGCTGAAGGTAAGTTGAAAACTTTCCATCATAAGAGGCCAAGTGATAATGCCTCTGCGCAATTCTGTTTCAGTGTACCAGTTCCTTGGAACTGTACCCAACGTGTGGATGAATAGGTGAACCCACTCATCCTCTGGAATATCTGACCATTGCTGAATACATGCTTCAACATGTGACCTGGGGTCACTCTGTCCATCATATTTGCGTAAAACTCCTGCTGTAGTTTCCTGAAATCTGCGTAGTATCAATCTGCGACAGTCTTGCCATGTGTCAATATTTTCTCTATGCGCACCCCACCATCTTGCGGGTGTAGAGCGTAGAGCTACATCCAATGCTTGTATGCGCTACTCATCTGGAATTTGTTGTTCATATGCATGTATGAATTCACTTACTTCAGTTAAACCATCAAAGATTGGGGTGTTACTCAATTCTGTGCCAATCCATCGAATGGATTTAGTCATCATGGCACAACGCCTTGCAGAAACTTCATGTAAACGATTCTGCCAGTTTTCGAATCCTGCTTCCGAATCTGATGTGCACGAGCTATCGCATCGCCAGCTGATATGGCCGTCCGCTGTGGGATTGACATAATCATTATGACTAGCAGTCATCTGGTACAAACTTTCCATGTGGCGCGCTTCTTCTTCTGCTCGAATGGGTTCTATATACCGTGGTCCTTGAAGGGGATCAAGCGGTGCAATGACCCTAATCTGCTCATCCTCAAAGGTCATCTGTCTTTTCTTCAAATTAATGACAGCCAAATTATCAAATGCCTAGTCTATGCCTAAAAGTGCTGGGTAAGGTCTACTGTCATCCACAATTTTGATTACTTCGAAGTCTGCAGAACTTCTTACTCCCTCAATATCAATGGGTACATTGGGTAATCTGCCCAATGGAGGGACTCGTTGCTGATTTGCAAGTCTTAGCTGGATAGGAGATCTGGTAAGCTGAGGGCTACCCATCTGTTCCCATGTCTGCATGGTGAGAACATTAACTTCTGAGCCTAAATCCAAGATGACTTCATCCATTTCAAATGCTCCAATCTGCACTGTGAGTCTCATCTCTTTTCCAGTTCTACTATGACTCCCAATCTGATCAACAGTACACTGCGGTGTATTCATCGAAGCAGATTGTTGACACTGATCCAACAGGTGTTGGAGCTCCATAGTTGCTTTTTCATTGCGCAATAACTTTAAACAGTTTCTCAAGAAAGCATGAACACTGCCTAGTGCATCCTCCTCATCAGGCCTTCCGGATGTAGTGGCCTGCTCTCGCGCCAGGTTCTCTTGACGTGGCACATGCGGTCTGATATCATTATGCGGAATTGCGACAGAGCTTGAAGCTCGCGGATCTGAGAAATACTCTTGAGCTTGCTTGAATGCTTCTTTTTTCTTCTGTAGATCAAGCGGGGCTGGTTTGATATTAGCGGGGCGCACCCATTACGTTGTTGGCTTACCAGTTCTCGACTCTGGCACACCAGTAGTTGCTCCACTGCGCGTCACTATATTAACTGTGGGATCTGGTTCTCTTTTTTCTGCTGCAATCAGCTGAATATTCTGGTTAACCTGTGGCTTCTTTTCTTGCATCTTGGCCATCAACTGAGGGCATTCTTCGATGACATGATCATAAGATTTATAGTATCTGCAGAGGGTTGTAGGATTTTGGAAATCCCTTGCATAATGGCCTTGAGCTCCGCAGTTATAACAAGTGACCTGTCCTCTTCCACGACCAAAACCTGCTGCGCGTCCGCGGCTCCTGTAATTTCCTCCTCGGCCTTCCTGAGCTTGGTCATACTGCGGCTCTGCTGTGGGTCCTTGTGGTTCTGACTGTACTCTATAAACATCGTGTTTTCTTTCTATCATAAGCTCATATGCTCTACAATTGTTCTCATCATGGCCTACTGATTTACAGCAATTGCAATATAGATTCTTTGGAGTTTGTACATATTTTTGTAACAAGTGACATTCTTGTGGTCTGTGACCTCTAGCTCTACAAATTTCACACCAAGGCCCCTGAGCCTGTGGTAAAGGGTTAGGTGCTCCAGTCACAATATATTCTATGAAAATGGGACAATGGTCCTTTGAATGACCTTGCGCTCTACATTTTGTACACCACATTTCTTCTTTAGCATCCTTTCCTTTCTTAATATCATGCACTTGCAAGGTTAGGTTTGCTAACTGGTTCTGCAACTGCGCAACATCGTTGCTTGTTCCTGCAATTGGCGAAGCTTCTAGTTTCATAGCCATCTCTAGAGCTTGTTCTTGTGTAGTGAGATTCTGTTGCATAAGAGGAAGTCTAATGTGAGGAAGCAGCGCAACAATGAACCATTCCTTATGCTGCTGCGGTGCAAACTCAAAGCTTACTTGATCTATCAAGGCTTTGAACTTCTGGTCAAAGTCCCATACTGACTCTGTGGGTAACTGTTTTATGTCTTTGAGTTCTGTTATGCACTGTGATTCTGATTTAGGTTTCTTGAATTCTTTAATCATAGCATTTCTTACCTTAGCAAGCGTCCTATTCTGTGCTGCTGAGTATTTCATAAACCAAGTTAAGGCTCTCTCTCTTAGTGTGGTTGCTAACTGAACCAACTTAACAGCATCATCATTAATTTGCTTAATCATCCAGATGGCTTCACATAGAAACCAGTGCTGCTCAGGGTCTTCTAGCCCTGTTCCTCTAAAGGTCGGTAGCTTCATGTCATCACCCATCCTTCTTGCGCTAGGTTGACGTGGAGGTGCTGTGGCACTGCCTCCGGGATGGTTAAACAAAGGTGGGGCTGAGCTACTAGAAGTACCGTGCGGGCTACTAGAAGGTGTTACTGCGGGGTTATGCTGAGCCCCGTCTGGCTTTTGTGGTGTAAAAGGGTGATAAGGGATATGAGCACTCCCTTGTCTCTCTATATGGCTCGCTCTAGGAGCTCGACTATCTTCTGGGCTAGACTCAAAAGAGTACTCGTCTACTTTATATCGTTTTCAACTACGAGTGCAACCAATAGCTTCAAGATCACTATCAGAATCTGCGGACATTACTTGTCTATGCTATTCATCGAAAGCTATGCATAGTTTTCCTTTTTCATGTAAGAGCATTTTAATCGACAGGTTCAGAGAATTTAAGAACTTACCCCTGTATGCGTTAAAGAAACTCCTCTCAGCCTCGCTGAAGCTCTTTCTCGTATCTACTGCAAACTCGGTGATGAAGCCTTCCAGCAGACTGTTCAACCAAAAGTCTACTGCGCGGGACACAGGATTATCTACTCGCTTCAAAATGCTAACTCGCTCAGGTGTCCAAACGATGGGTCGATCAACATGCACAGTGGGTTGAGTATTTGCTAGCTTGGATACCCACCCATGCAACTCGAAGGAAAATGTTGCAAAGAAGATTTTGTGAAGGTCAGTATAAATATGCTTCTGCAGCCAGTCTTCTGTCTGAAGCCTAGAGCTTCTATTTTCTCGTTCAGCGAACTCTCTCGCCTTTGAATCAAACCAGTCTTGAATTTCTTTAGCTATAGGATTCCAGCACCACATTGCCTTTAACATAATAGGGTTAAAACCGACGGCGGAACCATTTGTTGGCTTAACAAGTCATAAGACAACGGAACTATTTGTTAGCTCGCTCTTTGTCTAGGTTTCGCATCAATCTTGCGCGTCGCCGGAATAACAAGTCTCAAGGCAACGGAACCATTTGTTGGCTGCTTTCTGGACAGACTCGGGTTTTCAGGATGCGCAGCAACAAACACCCCTTGGCACATTGGCCCTCTCGGCAATGAGCTGCGTAGCAGCCCAAAGTCTCACCCGAAGTGGCTATGGGGGGGCTAAGGAATCAGGCTTCCTTAACCGAGGCGATGTGGATATTATAACCTTCCCTTCCCCCTCTAGGAGGATTCCTCGGAGCGGAACGTCTTACTCTTCCGCAGATCTCTCAGCGCGACAGCGCGGAAGCTCTTACCGGCCTTGCTGCGCGGTATCTCTGCACCTGCGAACGAGGCATTACCCGCGACGTCCGATACTCTATATCGTTTCTAGACTTGCACCACAGCGCAGTAGCACACTCCTCAAGCGCTGCAGCGATAGCATTCCACACTCCTTCAACACTTAACAAATATAACTTCTAAGGAAGCTTCAAGAACTTACTTAACATATGCTTTCATAAAGATAGCGAAACCTTCTTATAACCCTAGATAGTAAAACATAGGCATGCATTCACGTAAAACATCACCATAACAACTGGAATTATGTGGTTCGCCTCCATGGGCAATTCTCATGCACGGGAACTGCATTCTATATTAACTCAAAATGGGAATTACACAGTATGCTGCGCACACAGCTGCAGCCTTAGATCTTTCCGGGAAACTCCACGCACACAGCTGGGAGCCCTTCTCTTAGATCTATTCTCTTCTTCTACAAAGATTACAACAGTTCAGACATCAACTTAGACTGTCTGAAACTCTGCAACTATCCAACTCTTCTGATATTCAACTAAGGCCAACCACCTACAATCTTACTTTGATGACTATATAACTTAAAGCCAACCCTTCTAACCTACTGACTTATCCAACCCTTTTCCCTTATCAATTATACATATATATAGGTGGCCTTGACGGTCGCACCTTTTACAAAACTGTGGGCCTTTCCCAGCAGTGATCCCCAAAAAACCCTAACCGCGGGCATGGCTAGGTGTACTGTAGGCGCCGCTTGCAGTCATGTCGTCGCTTCCTGTAGATTCCATGATTTTCGGCGCAGATTGCGGGTATGGGTGCTGCTTCATCGTTCACTGTTCCTTGTCCTTCACCTTCAATGCTTTGGTCCGTTGCTCTTCCTTGGTCAGAGCAACCCTAACTTCTGTACTTAGCCTTAATGAGGGTAGTTGAGCCCTCTATTCCGTCGCTTCATTTACTGTGGTAGCTGAGCTTTCTACTAGGCCACATTCACTCTCTTTTGACGTGTGCGGGCGAGCTCCACGATTTTCGGTCCGTAATCTGCGCTGAGCTCGCCCATCTGGCACCGTACTGCGCACTGTTCACTTCTGCCCAAAATTGGTGCTTACTCAAAATTAGTATTGTTTCCCTTCAACACTTGTGCTTTTTCCTCAAAATTTGCAGCTTTACTATAGCTGCGGCCTATGCTCCAACAATATGAATTTGAAATCATCTATACAAAGGGGAAACATAATGTGGTGGCAGATGCACTCTCCATAAAATATGAAGATTTTGGGGCATTACTTTGTTACATTTCCATTATACAACCATATTGGATAGTAGCAGCAAGGGAAGAAAGGAAAAAAGACCTATCTGTGTGGACGCTCATTCAAAAGCTACACAATGATCCCAGTGCATCAGATACTTTTGTGTGGAAAAATGATTCACTATGGTATAAGGATCGCTTATATTTATGTAAAAACTCCCAACTCAAGCAGAAGGTCCTTTCAGAATTACACGCCTCTCCTACAGGTGGGCACTCGGGATTCCTGAAAACTTACTACATGGTAAAGAAGGAATTTTTTTGGGAAGGTCTTAAATCTGATGTTCAAAGGTTCGTGGCCGAATGCTTGGTTTTCCAACATAATAAGGGTGAAACAGTTAAGACCCCTGGACTTCTACAACCATTAGACATACCTTGCCAACGTTGGGAGGAAGTCTCCATGGATTTGATCATGGGTCTACCCAAGTACGAAGGAAATAATGTTATTATGGTGGTTGTTGATAGAATCACGAAGTATGCACACTTTTGTGCACTCGCTCACCCTTTTAATGCAAGTACAATAGCTGTAGCCTTTATGGAAATTGTTCAGAAGTTACATGGAAATCCGAAGATCATTTTAAGTGATAGAGATCCAATTTTCACTGGAAAAATTTGGATTGAATTAT
This sequence comes from Larix kaempferi, assembly GCA_027924585.1. Lineage (NCBI taxonomy): Eukaryota > Viridiplantae > Streptophyta > Pinopsida > Pinales > Pinaceae > Larix > Larix kaempferi. The sequence goes on along the minus strand of BSBM01000052.1, from coordinate 7,696,450 downwards.
TTTCTTGATTGGGTACTCAATTGGCTCACAGTTCATCTATCTTATCACCCTCAATCTGATGGACAAACTGAGATCGTGAACAAGTGTTTGGAAGGCTATCTTCATTAATTTGCATATGATAAACAAACACAGTGGGTGAAATGGTTGTCTTTGGCAGAATGGTGGTACATTGCTTCCTTCCATACATCATAAAAAATGTCTCCATTTATGGCACTTTATGGGTACCGGCCTCCATCTATCACATCTCCCTTACAAGGAAAATCTAAAGTTCAAGCCGTGGAAGATCACATAGAGCACCAACAAGAAGATCTCTAGATACTTAAGGAAAACCTGACTATGTCAAAAAACAGGATGAAACAACAAGCTGATCAACATCACAGTGAAAGGAGTTTTGAAGAAGGGGATTGGGTATTTTTCAGGATACAATCTTACAAGCAGATGTCTCTCAAGATATTAAAGAAGGACAATAAATTAACACCCAAGTATTATGGTCCTTATAAATTGTTGCAGGAGATTGGTAGTATGGCTTACAAATTGGAGCTCCCTTCATCTTCAAGAGTACATCCATTTTTCCATGTTTCTTGCTTAAAGAAGGTAATAGGAGACAAGATCCCAATTCAAAAAATCTTGTCGGAGCTTGATGAAGAAGGAAAAGACATATTGGAACCTGAAAAAATCACTGAAACAAGGACTAATCAACTACGAAATCGGGCTATTACTAAGTACCTCATAAAGTGGAAGAACTTACCAGTTGAATATTCAACATGGGAAGATGAGTCCTTCATATAAAGGCATCCACAACTAATCAGGCGTTGAGGACAACACTTGTATGAAGGGGAGGGGCATGTTAAGCCCTAAATATGAGCACATTTCCCCCTATATTGTGGTTCATTACATTAGTTTTGATGTCGGCTTTGGTCCATTAGTGTTAATTGTCATTAGTATGGTTATATTAGTTATGTAGGATTGGGTCAGTTAGTTGGGATTGTACCCCTTAGTCTCCTATATATAGGAAGGAGACCTTTTATTTGGGAGTATCTTGTCTTGTCTTGTCTTGTCTTGTGTACTTAGTACATTGTATAAGGAGGTTTCCACCTTGAAGAGGCTTGTTATTCAACTATTTTCTTCAATTAAGTCGTGGAGTACTCTTTCTGATCTATTTCTGCTCTTCTCATACTCTTTTTGGAAATTTGTTGCATAACAATTTCAACCTTGCACATTCCTCCTCTAAGTCCCAAATTTGTACTTTTTTTTTCTTCAGACCAATATATCCATTATGATTGCATTTTGTGAGATATGTTGATAACTTGATATTGTAATTCATGGGCTTTGGTTGTGATAGAGAAAATCAAATTCATGTTCCCATTAATTATAAGATCCACTTGGAGTCGAAGGAACCTAAAGATTTATTGTATATATTTCTAACAGGAGTGGGCATGATGATTGTCCATATTGCTCAACAAATTTAGAGCCCAATTCCTCTAAAAAATTATATCCCCACACAACAAAGGAAACCCAATTTCTCTACAACCAAGAAGAACCTTTGCCTTGGGGAGGTTGTGCCACAACCAAGCATGAAAAACCCGATTTTGAAGTTGTCAAAGCCTAGAGCCTATTTACCTTGTCTTAAATTCCTTTTCCCTAAAACATATGTGACCACAACTAGATATCACATAGGTTTTTCTGGCCTAGGAAAACCTAGAATTAGTGAGTACCATGGTGCTAATAATCGAAGTTCTAGCCCAAGGAATTCCCTAAACAAACATACTTGGAGGATATCCCACTTAATCCCTTGGAATGAATCCTAGGAGTATTAATTGATTAATGGGAAAAAACATTTTAGACTTCATCAACTACATTCTTTGAGCAAATTTTGAACCCAAGACCAAATCCACAAAACTATAAACAAATAACAATTTTTGTTGCAAGAAATAACCAATGTGACCATGCATAACTTACCTTAAAATGTTGAGTTATTTTCGCCAAAACTAGACCCAATGCTATGCATGTGAGTAGCTTCCAATACCCATAATTATCTACAAGGAGAAGCTCCATGGCTTCAAAATTCAAGTGAGTAGTTAAATGTGGCATGTGTGGAGGCAAGGTGCCTCTTAATGTGGCATCCATTTTCCCCTCGAATGAGTAAATGCTGATGCAACATGGCCTCTTCATAGAGTTGACTTACATGCAATTGGAGTATGATAAAAATTAGGGGATGAGTGCATAATAAGTATCCCTATTTTTCATAATTTTACCTTCCTCCAACCTTGATGCGTGGTTGGCATGATGATCAACCTCTTTATTTAGAGTCTTTAGAATATGAAAAAAATGAATCTCCTTAAACCCAGGGATTTCTCTCCTTGTTCTGGAAATGATACAGGCAAGTTTTTAATCCTTTGGAGGATAATTATTGTTCATATACTAGAGTACAATTGAAGACTCCCAAAAGACCATCAAGATTCTTATGTCTAGTAAGATTGCAACCTTGATTCCTTGGAGAAGAGGGTAAGCCTTTGCATGGTTGTTTGATGCTATACCTAATCCCCAATAAAACAATTCAATTCTTAAAATACTCTTATAATACAACCTTTTATATAAATTATTAATTATGAATTTAAAAAAATTCTCTCGATGCTTGAGAAAAATATTAGAGCACCAGTGTATCATTAAGATCATAGCACATCGATGTGCTTTCAAGAATGTGGGTCACCATAAACTGGATATGCTATTCAAACCATCATATAGTTTTCCGCCCTAACAATAAACTTTACACCAGAAAAACTGTTGTTTTGATTGTAAAAGAAATAAAAACACAAAAATTGAAAAACATGGATAAAAACAATGAAAGCATTTTGGTAGATAAGTAAAGTTATTTAATGTTGTCCTTGTTCATGAGGCTCCATGGCTGCAAATTTATGAAAATTTAGATAACTAGGGTTTTTAAATGGAAAACTCAAAAACCCTACCCCAACATACAAAGAACAATAATGAAAGCTACACAACAAATAAATGGAGGGAAACTAGTAAGGATGTTGGGCACACAACAAATTAGTAGCCATTGAAAGGGAAAAAAAAGAGCACTAATAATTTGTGGCATGTAAATGTGAAAATAAAATCTCTTACTTACATTTATTCCCATCTTAATGCCTCTACCATATATACACTCATTCTCCCATGTCAAATGAGAGCATCGGTGTTCCAAATATTTGATTGGAGAATCAATATGCAAATATAGAAAATCTTTGAAAATGTTTGAATAATAATGGACCTATATTAATTTTACCCATATTTGATAAATCAATAATACAAAATGATATAAGAACATCAATGCTTTCGATAGATCTTGATAATGAATGAGGTTTCACTCGAAACATATCAATCATCTTTAACTCTCCACACTATGAATCTTTATAAAACTCAACACCATCAATGCTTCTAGTCATAAAATACCTATATACATTAAATTAAAAATTGAAAAATCCCACATACATTAAATTGCAGATTAAAAATCCAAATCAAATGTTTTTACTTCAAAATAACTCTTCATATATCATAAATGCTCCATTCTTATATTGAAGCATTCGTGCACCCTAAATAACACATTGGTGAACCTAAAATGGAGTGACACCAATAAATATATGTAATTCAAAACAAACAAGTGAAAAATAAATTTCAATTCGTTTAGTGTAACCGCCAATAAATCAACACGTATTGATTTTTAAATCGCAAATTAAGACCACAACAGATTTTAATATGATGAGATATTTATGTATTTATTAACACTTTTTATAACATTATAATGCTATTTTATATTGTAGTGTGACAATGAAATTTAACTTGAAAATATATATTTGTAATTGTTTTTTTATAAAGTAAAAAATTATAAATTTGTTATTCATAAAAAAGAGAACCAAAGTTTACAATGTACTTTTTTTATATATTGCGATACCAAGTACTAATTCCTTGCTTGTTAGTAGCCAATAGCATCTTTATCTTACTACAATAAATCGACCTTCTATCATTTTGATCCACTTCTACTATTATAATAAACAATTATAATATAAAAAATAGCAAAGAAACCTGATTACAAATTATATGAGACATCCCTTAGAAATAGTGTCTAAGACCACTATCAACCAAAATTCCATCTATAATATCTTCAAAGAAAATAACACCATTCATTTCTCCAATAGCCAACTTTGAGAGGTTATCCACTTGCTTGTTAAACTGTCTATAACTGTGAGTAAAAGATAGATGATAGTAGTTGCAAAACAACTCTCTAGTTCGAAGATACCAGTGCTGTAGATGGGAACTTGTAAATTGGAAATATCAGTAGCCCAATTAATGATGGCACTAGAGTCACCAATCACTTGAAGATGCAGAATACCTCTGTGCTTAGTGAACCATAGGAGACCCCATAATGCCAAGAGTTTGGCTTTGGTATTAGAGCCCTTGCCACAACCCATTCTTAAGAAGATAGAATGATTATTATGTAATTGTATGACCATACCAGCTCCACACTAGCCCATGTTTGCAGCTCCATCGAAGAAGCCAACTGGCATTGAAACATCAAACTCAAGTCTAAATTGAGCACTAACATATTTAAGCAGAGCAATTTTCACATATTCATGAAAAGACTAATCATGGATGCAAACACTGAAAAGAGAGTAGGCACTTTATCCTCAATTGGTATTTGTACATAAAGGTAGACAACTATAAAATTTACAAATACAACTTTTAATCTTTTAAGTTATAAGTATGAATTGAGTTTTTAAATAAATTATTATGTGACTTTGTAATGCAAAAAAACACAAAAACATATCAATAGAAGATGTTTTTTTGTCATTGTTTGGATGTAGAGAGCAGCAAAATATTTTGTTATCGACAAAATGTACATCTTGGGAAACTCTTTGGGCATTTTATCGCATTTCGAGAATTGTACACGAGATTTATATGGAAACCCTATTGTGCGTAGGTAAAACTATAGGGTAATGGAAGCTTTGATCTTTTATTATTACTTATAATGGTTCTTACATTTTTTTTTGTGTCACAATGTAGGGGTCACTTCCCTTTTATACAATGCATATGAGGGTTCTAGAAGGAATTGCAATACACTAGAAGGATTTAGAAATTTTCGTCTTAGGGGCTTCACACCTACATCCTTGGAGGGGGAGCCTCCCTATGAACCCCCACATGTTCGGAACATACAAACAACTAGTGCCTAGTTGTGAATTCTACAAGAAGAATATCAAATATCAAGATATTGACTTCATCTCCTAACATAAACCACTCAATTGCGGTTTTGACAACCTAACTCGATCATGACATCAAGCCCACAATATTCACATAGGGAGGTAGCCTGGAAACTTTTCCCTGTAACCTCCTAAATGCAATTCAAAACGCTTTTTTTTGTCCAACTGTTAATGTCTATACTTTAATATTAAAAGCATAAGTATAATATTACATTGGGGACACTAAGTACATGCCAACCCGTAGCATCTAGAAAAGAGATAGGAGGGGCAACTACAACCTAGAACCAACAAGAAGAAAAGACATGACCACTTCCCAGAGCATATAGAAAAAACATAGCCACTAAAGTTTCAACAAGCAAAGGGCCTAGTAGGGAGAAAGAAAGGTCAACCGCTTGGTACAACCAGTCCCAGGGAGGCACAAGACCAAGGCGACGAGAACAAGATAGGAGAAAAAACAATAAGACAGTCCCCCGAGTCAAGGAAGAGTAAAACGACAACATAAGAGCCGGAAACACCCAAGTAGAGGAGCGGAAAGATAGAGAAAGGAACAAAAAAAACACTTAACTACTCAAACTAACTCACCAAAATAATATCTCATTGAAAAATATATATTTTATATTATTTTAATGAAATTCCCAAATTTTGTAGTTCTTAACGTCAATTGTAATTTTATCAATAGTTGTAGTGCCCCTTCGACGTTTTAGTAGACGTGTACTACAAGCCTTCACCTGTTTAATATGTCAATCGAGTACAACATGGACCAAGTTTACTACTCCCCATGATGCATGTCAACCCATGAGCAAATGGAACACAATTATGTCTTTTAACACATAATGCAAGCATGTATGTTTGGCCATGTGGCACAAGTTTGTCTATATAGCGCCTATGGAATAAGTTTGTCTATGCGGTGCAATGTGTGTGCCCTTGGGTATCGCTGGTTGCAATTTTTTTTTAATATATAAAACATATATGGTCATTTAATTATAATCATACGAGCTTAATGACTCTCATATGTGATTTGTATTACCTTGAGAGGGACTAATGTGTCTATAGAGTTATATGTTGTTATTCATGCACTATCGAGTCTCACATTAACAATATGGTCAGTTACTAGTTACTAGGAGCCACCTAATTATGTAAATAATATGTGGAAAATGTATGCAGGGGATTAACTAATTAGGCAATATATTGGGTGGTTTAAAATTTTTAAAATTGAAAGAGATATATAACTTAGTATATAGAGGTCAATGTTTTTTAAATATATTAAACCATATAGATACTGGGGTTAGAATTAAGTATTAGGGGTGCTTGAATTAGGTTATAATAAAATAAGGATGAATAAAGGCAATCCACTAATTTGTATAATCTTTAACTTAGATTATAATAGTTGGTTTATGTTCTCATAATATGGATATGAATTAAGAAAATGATAATAAAAATAGATTATAAGAGTTTATTTATGTTATCATAGTATGGATATCAATTAGAAAAGGATAATAAAATGTTATGGAAAAATGGATTCTTAGGATATCTATAGAAAAATGTGTTTTTTTTAATTGGAAGGTTAGTAATGGGAGGGGGTTTCAATAAAAGAAATTTGAGAGGTATTCTTTGATATTTAGTGAAATAGGGTAATATCCAATCAATATATGTGCTATGTCATCTGCTCACTATGTGTAGGGTGTTGGAAAGATTGAGATATTAGTTTTGAATGTGTAACTAGGTAGTAAGATGTGTGTGATGACTCAAAAATTTCAAAAGGACTATCGGGGATCTTCAATAACCTCGATTGGTTGATCTCCTCTACTATGTTCCCGACGACTCCTGGTTCGTTGCTGCAGAGCCATATTGAGACAAAACCAAATAATCCTACCCTAAAGTAGACTACCTTCCAAGAAATGAGAGTACCAAACATCAAGAGTTGTACAATGTCTTTACTGACTAGAATTATTGTTCCTTTCATCTAGGCTTTGAAGCCTAATAAACCACGAGTCAGAGTCGTGGTCGATAGACATAATCTCAGGCTTGGTGTCATTGACTCCAAATCCTCCTTAAATGTGCCTAGGGAGGTTCATTGGAAGGGAAGTACCATCTGCAATTAAGTGACCAAGAATCGTTATAGTCCCAGGATGTCAATCACACTTGCACATTATAATCTCCATTGCATCAGTTATCACTCTGTTGTCTAGTTTGTATCCTAGACTCACGCGAGTTCTGTTTTCTTTCATGCCTACTTTTACCTTATTTTCTCGGCATCATTTTGGATATGTGGCTCATCACGACCTTGGACACTTGGTTCGTCTGTGCAACAACCTGGTATGTTGGCATTCATTAAGCACTAATGGATAGATTGACCCGCTATCCAAAATTACCCGCATCCGAAGAAATCCTCTTCTTAAAATTGGCTAAGCATTAATGAATAGTTAAATTTGAATTAAAAAAAATTAAAATAAAATTCAGAAAGTATACTTAATTCTTTGTAACGAAAAATTTGAACATTGTATCTGGTTATTCTTCTTTTAATTCCTTCACACCACTAAGTGTCTATAAACATCACAAACACCAAAATATATCATTTTATTAGATGAATTATAATACTATAAGTATCATCATAAAAAATGGCCACCTAATATTAAGTAGGACGTAATCTAAATTCACGACTCCAATTAAACCATTGAATTAAATCCAGCTCCGATTTCAAAATTTATTTATATGTATTGATTTAAATATTTATACTTGAAATGATAAATTAATTAAATTAATTGATTAATATTTTATTTTATTTGATTAATTTATTGATAATTAATTGTTTTAATTTAATGATCATTATTTAATTTAAATGATGATTAATTTTTAAATGAGAAAATCAAAATTATAACAACCAACTTTTATAAGTTTCATAAAAAGACAAAATAGTAAACAATACCTAAAACATGTGGATAAACAATGTATAAAATTTGTGACATGAATAAAGTAGAGCATGAATAACAATTTCTCTTGAAATATCAAACTAATATAGACATTAAATCCAATTTGATAGTGATCTAGGAGGATCTCCACAAGTCAAAGAATGCAGAAGGTCTTTATTAGTTTCAAAGGCATTCAGTCGACGAAGAGCTCACATAAAGATTCCTGATGCAATTTGAAGGGAGTTGAATGGATTTCGTATGTGAAAGAAATTGCAGGTTGAAATTACGGGCAAAGAGGAGGTTTCTCCAACAAAATGTTCATAAAGTGTTTCATTCAAAGTTCAACGAAAAAATATGTAAAAGGGAATTAGATGAAGATGCTCATACAAATTCTCATTTAATTTGTAAAAAGGAAAAATACACCTCACCAATTGGTTTCCTAGTCCTAAGGGGTGTTGAGATCTTCATGGAGAAAAATGAGACCTTTTCTACACCTACCCCTTAAAGTGTCTCTTGATTCTAATTTAGGGGATCATGGGAGAGATAGTCTCCTTAACATGTGTGATGAGTAATCATCCATGGAAAAGCTATAAAATCCTCTCATTTGGAGAAGAAAGGCAGGGTTTTGTTGAAGGGAGTTTTAGTAAGCTTTGTATGAAGAATTTCATCCCAAGATGGGAGAAACAATTCAGTTCATGTGAGAGCCTTGGTTCTTCTTGGTGAGGAAGGGAAAGGCATCCTAAGATGGGAATGAGTCACTTGACATGAAGAGCATACAAATGTACTTATGAAGTTGTATATCTTTGAAGGAGATAATAAAGAGACTCAAAGTTTCAATGAGTCCGGAGACGTAGTCAGGAGGCTTGACGAACTCTGTTAACAAATCTGGTTTGCATATCTTTTTCGTGTGCTTGTTTGTTAAAATTCAGAATTGATTATGCCAATTTCTTTATGTTTATTGAGAAATTGAGAATTTGATTATGTATCCGTTAATGGAATAAAAAGTGAATTTACCCATTTTCGGATCAAGTTTGGTATCAGAGCTGGTTTCGATCTAGTTTCGGATTTATTTTGGCTTATGTGTGGACACTTATCATCTTGGTTGTTGATCTAATATGGAAAGTCCACAAAACAATTATCCTTCTTTTTTCAGTATGTCCAAATTTTGTAGAGATGCAGATTTTCGTGAAAGATTCTTATCTATGGAGAAAAAAGGTACTAGAATTGTATAATGAAGGAAAAGAAAGTGCTGAGCTGCGAAGACGATTGGAAGCCTTGACAGAAGAGAAGCATGAACTTCAATAACAACTCAAAGAGATGCAACATGATATGCAAATTAAGGAAGAGTTTTTAGCTAAGTATGAACAAGACAACAATCCAAGAAGTCCTTCTACAGTAGAATATGATGGAATTTGCACTTTTTTTCCTCATGCGAAAGATCACATGGATGTGTTGTCTTCTACATCTTCAATCAAACATGAAGATGATACCTCAAAGATAAGAGAGGTGTATTTGGACAAATTCGTTCCTCAGTTAAAATATGAGGTAAGTAATAATCATGTTCATTCAGTTGCCTCTCATTCAAACGTTTGTTTGGGTTCTTTTGAAAAACATACGCATGAGATTGGCATGAAACTTCTAACAAAGATGGGGTTCAATGGAGGAGGTCTTGACACTGATGGCCAAGGCATCATACAACCAATTGAAGTTGAGGAACGTCCCCGATATCAAGGATTGGGATATCAAAAGACGACGTCTGACGAAAGTTGTTGGGAAAATTGTTCCTACTACCGCAAATGGGGACACGCCGCAAACCATTGTTGGGATTTACATCCAGATTTGAAACCAAAATGGCTTCAAATTCGAGAAGGAAAAAGGAAAGCGTATGCAAATAGTGATTCAGAAACATCAAGTGGAGCACTAAGAAGCATTGCAGTTAAAAAAACCCAAGGTATGCTTTCGATGACAATTTTAATAGCATGAAAAATGAAATTATCTGTTCCTTTTGTGGAAGAAGGAATCATCATATTTCGGAATGCTGTAAATTTAAAGCATATGGACGAAGGAAGAGTGCAATTAAAAGTAAAACACTGAAAGCAAATCCTTCTCTTCATGTAAAGAAGGAGAATGATCCTGTACATTGTCAACAATTGTGGAAAAAAATTGTACAAGATCAGGAAAAACACGAAAAAATAGAAATAAGATGCACAAGATGAGGCTTCTTCATCCAAAGACAACAAGCATCATTCATTTGATTGGTTAGGTAAGATGTGGGTGTATTTTCTGCATAATTAAAATTTCTTTGGATGGTTTACCGATTATAATATCACAGAGAGGAACTGTATTGTGTATTATCAAAGGGTGAATGTGTGGCAGAGTAAAATAGCTGGCCCTTCAAACATGAGTTAGAGTCATCTTATGAAAGTAGCATGGATGATGATGAAAGTGCACTATGCTTAATCTTGACGACACTCTTCATTTTGATTTGTGTGGTGAATATTAGGAGTCTGAAAATCCTCAATGAGGGGTACTTAGCACCATCGAGATTCCTATTGAGAAGTCATCAACGTTATCATTATCAAAGAAGCATATTGTTATTGGGTTTGCACCATGTTATGAAGTAATCACTAGATTACAAGCCTTGTTGGAAATCTCGAAGCAAATGTTAAATAGAAGGGACTTGACAGAGGAGGCGGACAACAGAAATCTACTGGAGATCGCAGAGGTTCACGTGGACGAGAAGCCAGTGAGAGATCCGGGAGCAGGGTGGACTGGGTCTCGGGCAGTCTCACGAGATGGAGAAGGTCGCAGGAGGAGGCGGGTCGAAATTGTGTTTCTTCAACACCTTCTTTCTTATTCGCAGTGAAAACTTGTTCCCCATTGCTGAGGTTGACTATGGTAAAGAAGGATGCCGATGAACTCGGTTTTGATATTGTAAAGCTTTGCAACTGATGGCAGAGAAGCACGGAAGCAGATTCTGCTAAGCCGAAGACGTTATGTTCTTTTTGTTTGTTGATGAATCCATTAAGACCACAATAGATCTGTCACGGTTGTGTAGTGGAGAACATCACTGTTGATGTTGTCAAGAGCCTGAAGAAGAAAGCAGAAGGATCGATGCTGTGTTATTTATTTATAGTGCTTAGATCACTGTTGCTGCACCATTGTGGAGAGGTAGACTATGAAGCTGTTGGAGCCACCTGGAATAGTTATCACCATCCATCAAGATCAATATAATTGTTAGGAACTTGTGTCAACTATTCTCTTTATTTTGTTAGTATATGGTTATTGGATGCATATGCTTTGTAAGTCGTCTCGTAGTATTGTTGATCCATAGTTTGTATTAGTCCATGGTATTGACCCATAGTATTGGACGCATATGCTTTGCAAGTCGTACCGTAGTATTATATGTCCCATGGTATTGACCCATATGTCAAAGGAGGTTTCCCCTTCGAAGTGGCCTGCGATCACTAAATCGTTCTGTTATTTATACTATCTTGTGTATTTTCATTAATTAATTGTTGCAGATTCTTCACCATAATAGAAGAGAGACATTATCATAGTTGATCAATACGAATTGGAGATTTGATGCCAGAATCGTTGCGAAGGAGTGACTGACGGCATAGAAGTGCAAGACGTGGAGCAGAGAGGCGGTAGAAGGAGTCTTTCTCCAGATCATCTATCCAAATCTTGTTGTTTTTACGTCGTGGCTTGATCATAGCCTCTCCCAGAAATCGGTGCAACCATCTGTTGTTTTCAGGGATTGCAATTTGATTTGACAAATGCAGGCAGTGGATCTTGCGGTGGTTGTTATCGCAAAGATATGCCACGCATAGTTTAAAGAGACTCGGTGCACAAGCTTACATCTTGTATTTGTTCTCAAGTCTGTGAAAAAAAGAATCACATCATCCTGGAGAAGAGCTTGACATGAGTATCGAGGCCAGAAACACAAATAGTCTTCAATTTATGGATAGCACCATGTGGATGCACCATACCAGAACTCGTAAAATGAAAATAGAAGTTGGTGGTGGCCGCACTAACACTTGGATCCATGGCGGCGTCCCATTGCACAGGCAGGAAAATTATATCTAGCGCCAAGGTTCGACCATAGGGTTTTGAAAATTCAGAGTTCGAAGCTGATAAAGCAAATATTTAGTGGTTCAAGAGTGGTGAATCCTGGAGCCTCTTTCTGGTGACCTCTGCATGCAATCATCAGATCTACATTTGCGATCTTGTATTATATCAGTTGTCAACTGATTTGGGCTTGAGATTTGGACAAAGTCTATCGATGAGCTGTGCGGTTTCGCGAGCCAATGCACAGGAGCTGAGGGAAAGAATCCAATTTGTTACATATCGGATCGGTAGTTACATATCATATTGGTGGAGCCAAGGGAAAGAATCCAACACGACCGAATCGAAGGTGCCATAATGGATTGCCAATGGTATGATTGCAATTTGATAAAGTGTGTTTTGCATAACCAAAGCTTCATGCTATGTATGGCATTAAGTGCATGATTTGATATTTCCAAAGGCATGCGAGTCATGGGAGTAGTTTGATATTTGATTTTTAGTCAAGAGTAATTTTAATTGCCACTTCTAAAATTTTGGGAAGTGAAAGGCCATAAAGATTAAAAGCATAAACTGTTTATCTTTGCAACAATGGAATGTATTTGAAAAAAAACATTGTAAAAGGCTTGTTTTTAGCCACTCTTAAAGATGCAAGAAGTGAGAGGCATCGTTTTTATGTCTAAAGCCTTATTAATTATTAAAAATTGTAATGGCCTTGTAGCCACTCTTTGGAGTTGGAAAGACTTAGAGCATTTTGTTTTTTTAAGTCTTATCAAACATTGTAATAGGTTTTTGTAGCCTTTATCCTTGTAATTACAATTTTTTTGTGGGGTGCATGATCAGTTGTACCGGACACTCTAAAACTGGACAAAAGTGTAAATGAATCAGTCCAAGTAAGCAAAGGGATAACCATGGACAAAACTTTGAAGGAGGAGAAGACAAAGACCCTTCTACAATCATGAATCAAGACTTTTTGGGGGTCCAAAAAATACTCTTCAGTGGGGAGATTTGATCTAGGAGGATCTCCACATGTCGAAGAATGCAGGAGGTCTCCATTAGATTCAAAGGAATTCAGTCGACAAATAGCTCGCAAAAATATTCTTGATGCAATTTGAACAGAGTCGAATGAATTTCATATGTGAAAGAAATTGCAGGTTGAAATTACGGGCAAAAAGACGGTTTCTCCAACAAAAAGTTCATAAAGTGTTTCATTTGAAGTTCAATGAAAAACTATGTAAAAGTGAATTAGATGAAGATGCTCATACAAATTCTCATTTAATTTGTAAAAAGGAAAATTAAAACGTGTGAGAATACACCTCACCAATTGGTTTCCTAGTCCTAAGGGGTGTTGAGATCTTCATGGAGAAAGACGAGACCTTTTCTCCACCTACCCCTTAAAGTGTCTCTTGATCCTAATTTAGGGGATCATGGGAGAGATATTATCCTTAACATGTGTGATGAGTAATCATCCATGAAAAATCTATAAAATCCTCTCATTTGGAGAATAAAGGTAGGCTTTTGTTGAAGGGAGTTTTAGTAAGCTTTGTATGAAGAATTTCATCCCAAGATGGGAGAAACAATTCAGTTCATGTGAGATCCTTGGTTCTTCTTGGTGAGGAAGGGAAAGACATCCCAAGATGGGAATGAGCCACTTGAAATGAAGAGCATACAAATGTATTTATGAAGCTGTATATCTTTGAAGGAGATAATAAAGCAACTCAAAGTTTCAATGAGTCCAGAGACATAGTTAGGAGGCCTGATGAACTCCGTTAACAAATCTGGTTTGCATATCTTTTTCGTGTGCTTGTTTGTTAAAATTCAAAATTTATTAAGCCAATTTCTTTATGTTTATTGAGAAATTGAGAATTTGATTATGTATCCATTAATGGAATAAAAAGTGAATTTACCCATTTTTCGGATCAAATAGCCTTTATAATAACACCAATCTTCATAAATTCTTAACCCATAAGAATTAAAAACATCATTACCAAGTTATTAGAAACAAAAACAATTTGATAAATCAAAGTAAGTAATTTTACTTTATAGGTTATTTAGAAAAAATATGGTCTTAATAATGGTAATCTTCATCATCATCAATTAGTTTAATTAATTATTCTTATTATGTAAAAAATAATTATGATTAAATAATTAATTAATTAAATTCATCATTGAAATGTAAATATTAAATGTTAAGGGTGACTATACTTGGATACATGGATGGAGTGATGTTCATGGGAATAAATGCAGGAGTAGGCTCAAGTTAATTACTAGCTAGTTAAGTGTACCTCAGAACTTGAGGTACATTGGATGGGAAGAAGTTAATAATGCTTCATGCATTTTCCTAAATGGATTTGAGCCAAAGAAATATAATTTTCACATAAGTCTTCATCACATTAAGGAACACAAGCTTAAAGTTTCATACTTGTTTTCGTTTTTTCTTTTTGAAATTACTTGTTCAAATTAAAATGATTAATTTGTGAAAAATATAAAAATGATTGTGATATATTAAATCCTCTTCTTAAAATTAGCTAAGAACTAAGAAATGATTAAATTTGGATTTAATTAATAAAATAAAATCAATAATACAAAGCTTGATTCTATGCAATAGGAAAGTTCATGATATTCAACCCCATGCCAACCCACTACATGGACCTAATCTAATGCGTATTCTAAAAGTTCTACGATTTCAAACAAAATAATTTGATTTTTCCAACACAATTTAAAAAAAATCTGACATAAATTTTTAAAAATCCTAGTTACAACTCTCAAACTCTGAAATTTTGGGTTCTTTGGGGGTTTTTGATGGTGTTGAATCCGCCTCTACCATCAAAATCACCATTAAAGCACAATTAAATTCAGATTTTGCAAAATAAAAAAAAGGTCGGATTTCGGTGAAAAGCCTCGTCCGAGCCAAATCATCGAAGTTTTAGACAACTCCAATAATCAATGAAAGAATCACTCACCAAGAACCTATCCAGGTGCTTCACAATCCTACCCTCTCCAATCCTATAGGCTCAATATCATATAGTTTGAGACCTTCCAATTTCTTCAAGAAGTATTCAGACAAGGGATTTGAATGAGCATTTGGCGCCAAATGTTTTACCTTCCCTGGGAGATATTTAGATCTGCATCAACAATGATGTTATATTGACTGAAAAGATTCATATTAAAAATTATATCCCAATATGCCACATGATCCAAACAGGGACCATAAATATTTAGGACTATGAGTTCTTCTCCAAGCTCCGAGGCATATAGATTTGCACTTAATGATGAATCAAAATAGAATATGTTAAATCATTTGAAAGGCCTTTTCCTCTCACTAGAGATTAAACCCCTGAATTTCCCTAGTGAATCTACATAACAAATTTCCAATCCCTAAATGATTTATCCAAATCACTAACACATTTGAGTTCATCTCTCGTCGTTTCCTGCAACAAGGAAATATATAGCTTGTGGACATCCACAAGCCTTTGAAGGGCCTATTTGTTGCCCATCCCTCAAATGTTCAAGGACATCAAAATCATGAGACACCCAACTGAGGCTATGGGCACATCTAAAAACCCCATTAATTAATAGTTGTTTTCCAAGTTACCATCATCCCCTTTTTAGCTTCTTCTTGGGCCAATGACATATATGATTTGTTTGCCTATCATAGACCTAGAAAAGCTTTTGTCATCTTTCATTCACAAACCACACTCAACCTTATTTTCTAACATCATATTTTTTGATTTCCTTGATTTGAGTAGGTAACTTGATGAACCCTCAAACATACTTTCTACTTCACTTGAGGAAGGGTGGGGTTTTCTCTTTAAGCCATTACACTTATTGGAAATCAAAGAGTATTGATCTTAGGATAAACCCCCTCCTGAGAAGGATTTTTTCTCAGCAAGATTCACAATCCTCTCTTCAATCCTCATATCCTTACAAGACTAGATAAGGGATTCCATCTGAGCTTCACATTTATGTATACTAAATATTCATCTCCCCATCAACCCGAGGTGTCTAACACTCCCCTCTAAACTTTGCTTTCTTGTCCTTCAATTGAAACTCTCGACAACAAACCATTTGCACATGCAACTTGAATAGTCTCCTTCTTAGTAGGATTTGTGAGAACCCTCCCCTCTAAACTTTTCTTTCTTGTCCTTCAATTGGAAACTCTCGACAACAAACCATTTGCACATGCAACTTGAATAGTCTCCTTCTTAGTAGGATTTGTGAGAGTCTTCAAATTGTGATAGAATTTTTTGCCCATATTCTATTTTAAAACATTAAAACACATTCGGTTGCAATATGTCCATATTGATGGAACCTAATATAATGGAATGGAACAACAAAAACATCCAATATCTAATTGTGGATAACCTCTACCCTTGCTAACTTAAAGAATAAAATAAATATAACAAAGATAAGATACAAGGGTGTGGACACGACCTAAAACACAACATGAAAGACCTTTATAAAATTTATGAAACAAATAAAGTAGATGATGAACATTACATATCAATAAATAAAAGATCAACATCACTTTTAGATATAAAAAATTTGCAATTATTTATCATAAAAACAATTTAATAATCAAAGTAATTAATTTTACTATTATATTTTGGTTAGAGAAAAGTCATATTTCCATCACTTGTGAGAAGTGATCCTTGATGCCCGAGGGTAACAATCTTTCCTCCCAACCACCCAAACAAGACTCAATTGACATTAATTTAATGGAGATCATTTTTATTCATCATTAATTAATTTATGTATTCTAGTTAAGTAAAAATTACTCTTGGGTGTAGTTTTTTTTAAAATAAAAAACCTGTAAATTGTTATTCAAAGTAGAATCAAAGTTACAATTGTCTTTTAAAAATCATCCAACACAAGTTGAATAACTAGAAGGATTTCATGATATGAATAAAAGCTACTGTGAAGCTTACAACTCCTCAAAAAAATGGAAACATGCTAAGGCTACTGGTATATACAAAAATGTAGCTCTTTTACCCAAACAAGGAAAAGTTACAAAAAAAATTAGTATAACTAAAAAGTGCTAGAACTACGTAAAAGAAAATCATTGAACTCCTAGTATACAAGGAGGCCTTCAGGTAATACCACTGTATCCTTTGACAAACTGTCAGCCATAGTGTTTAACTCCTTATATACATGTCTAATTGAACACTTTTGAAGAGATCCAACAGCCTCCGGGTTTTGTCACACCAATGCTCCAACAAAGTAACCTGAATAGAAGAAACACCCTCTATTGAGTCCACCATGCCCAGTTAGTTAGCGATAGGATGCATTGTTAAATTACTTTTTATGATGCTGTTGGTTCAAACCTTATCACTGTATCCTTTGACAAACTGTCAGACATAGTGTTTAACTCCTTATATACATGTCTAATTGAACACTTTTGAAGGGATCCAACAGCCTCCGAGTTCTATCACACCAATGCTCCAACAAAGTAACCTGAATAGAAGAAACACCCTCTATTAAGTTCACCATGTTCACCATGCCCAGTTAGTTGGCAATAGGATGCATTGTTAAATTACTTCTTATAATGCTGTGGGTCCAAACCTGATAGAGTATGCGCCATGCTCTCATATCTTACCAGTATGAACCTGCCCCAGTTGTCAATTCCCTGCAAAAATAAAATTAAACAAATTATTATGATTACATAAGTAAAGTAAAATCGTATCTTTATGGTCTCGATCAAGGTCCGTACATCGCTTACAACAGTATTATTTACACTTTCAAGGAAAACCTGCAACACAAATTTGATACCAAAATGCTTATGAATATATATTTAAATTATTTGCCCACAGGTCCGCATTTTCTATGTTCATTAATTGCAATTTTTTTTTTGTCAACTTGAAGCTATTGTGAACAAATTTAGATACTGTTGGTTGTTGAAGAATTTGCAAAATGACAACTCAGGAAACTGTATCCATCATTTTTCCTTGCCATTCAATTTCCCAAGTAATTCATATAAACTTAGGACTGCCATTTCACATTTCTTGACTCATTTCCTTATCTACATGAAAGTTACAGTGAATGCCATTTAGTTTAACTCCTTTAAGCAATGCAGTGGATTTTATTTTATCTTCTGTATTTATCCCTTTTACTGGTTATTTCAACATCTCCTTTGTGATGTCCCCAGATGGGGTGCTAGGAGGCGAGACGTCACTGTAGGTTGTAGAGTAAACACACAACTGTGCTATGCAGCTTGCAGTTATAACATGCATGTAAAGGAGGAGGTGATATGGGAGAGAAGGTCACTCTGCACTAGTTAAGACCTGCATCCAGATGAAGCAAATGCTGTTCATCTGGACAGAGGCTCCCGATGATGAAGAAAATGTTGTTCAAGATAACATTCGGCAAAAGGAAGCAGAGGTGCACAATATACTTCCTACACTAATCAATAAGATATTAAGAAAAGAATATGTAAAAAACTAACTAAACATAGCTGCAGTAATAACAACACATAAACATAAAATCATTATAAAATGATTTCGAAGCTGGAAGGCCTTTTTCAGGTATTTTTTTCTACCTTTTATTCCATTATGGATACACTTTGAAAAGAGTTTAAAATACCCTCTTTTGAGCTTTTCTCTTACCAAGGAACAAACTAAGCTTGTGCAATTAGATGTTTTTTCAAGATCTATGAATCAAGTTCTTGTGGCTCAAACCTCTAAAGATAAGGACGAATCTCAACATAAATAGAAGATTGATCCTGTTCAAGCTGGTAAGTATGCCTCTAAGCTTCGACCCAAATCAAAATATTTTGCTCCCCCATCTTCCTCGTGGCGAGTCCTTCTCTTAAAAAAGAAAAAATATAAATAATATAAATGTAACTTGGAGTTTTTGTATCCATACTTGGGCATGAAGAATCCAAATGCATGAAGAAACTAGAAACATTGAATGAAGCCATGCAATAACACAAAATTTTAGTGTCCAAACCTTCTTCAACTTGTAAAGGGCATGTACTTTTTACTCAAACTTTATATGCAAATAGCTAAATACTTGATTCCAATGTCTCACATCATAGGATTCATTGTTACGAGCCACTTCCTTCCCTATTTGATATCATCATTTCTATCATCATTTCTTAGATTGAAGTTGGATACTTTTCACACCTTGATATTTTAGGATCAGGCACTGTGCAATTAGTTGATGGCTACATGAATGGTGTTCTCTTTGTTCCTTAAATATCTTGCAATCTACTCTTTATTTATCATAGTAGTCCCTATGGCGATGAGAAGACAATAGAGGTTTTTCCTTATAATGTGGTCAATAGAGAATTACAAAATCCAAGAATTGTTGTTGCTTTTGGTAGAGTTGATCATAGTTCACGGTTGTACAAGTTCACCAGTTTTGAGCCTTATCCAGGGTCCTTTTTCATTGTGCATGTTGATTCTTTAAGTAAACTTTAGTATGAAATATTTGGACATCCAAAATGTTAGGTATTTGTATAGGTTGAGCACACAAAATTTGGTGCTTAGGTTTTTGTTTGGCTCCCAACAAATCCTCTCAAATTTCGCAAAAAATTTAAAGTCCCCCATTCAGATGTTGAAAAAATATTATCCAATGCTTGCTTTTGATTGGTTTGCTTGATTTGATGATTTTCTTTCTTAAACATTTAATCTTCTACTTATTATTGATTATGTAGCTCTGTTTTCATGGGATTA
Source organism: Larix kaempferi (assembly GCA_027924585.1). Classification (NCBI taxonomy): domain Eukaryota; kingdom Viridiplantae; phylum Streptophyta; class Pinopsida; order Pinales; family Pinaceae; genus Larix; species Larix kaempferi. Next base: position 7,676,551 of record BSBM01000052.1, on the reverse strand, counting down.
TGATTTGGTGATTTGACTGGTCTCTGTCGTTGGCACATTTTGACTTTCTGGTTGCTAAGTAACACTTGCATGCCCTTATGTGAGCCTATCTAAGTTGATTATATGCCTAAGTTTAAAGGATCGAGCCTTTTAGATCTTTCGACACTCTTCTTAACTTCCTCTCTTCAATACTTCAATCGGTTCAGAGGGCATTTTGGTGGATCTTAATAAATTGATTAATTACTTATTTTTAAGGATTTTAATACTTCAATTGATTTAGAGGACATTTTAATGGATCTTAATAAATTGATTATTACTTATTTTTAAGGATTTTAATTCACATCCTGAATTATTGCATATTGATGGATGAAAACATGCTCTCAATTCTAATTTTGGATAATCTATCACATTTTGCAAGCCTTAAAATTTTAGTAATTTTTTTGCCATTTTTGTGCAATTTCTTAATTTCAGGCAAAACTTGAATAATTCAATAAAACTTGCTTAACACAATCTACATCTTAAAGCATATCCTTATACACGCAAAACAAAAATTGTAAATTGTAAATAATATAACTTGGAAATATAAAAGTAAAAATAAAAATATATAAAATTAAATTAAAAAATGAAGATTTATTTTTCTAAATTTTCTTTTCCTTTGAATTTATATAGTTTGATATATAATATAATGTATATTAATACATAATGTGGTATATAGAACATAGTATTTACTGTATAATACAACTTTTATTATTATATATACCATCTAATTTTTAGTTTGTTTCTTAGAATTAAATTTATTAGAGTTTCATGTTCTAATCTGCAGTAAAAAAAAATTAATTTTTTTTCTTTATATATTGGGCTTGTTTATATGTCAACATAACAAAAGATACAACTTTTATTATTATATATACCATGTAATTTTTAGAATTAAATGTTTAGAATTAAATGTATTTGAGTTTCATGTTCTAACCTGCAATAAAAAAATTAATTTTTTTTCTTTATGTATTGGGCTTATATGTCAACATAACAAAAGATACATGGGTGGCTGCAAAATAAAGAAACTATATTGGTTCAATATAGTGTTACGTTTCGAAAGTTTTTGGCAAGGTCTTTTTGGTAGAGGTCTATGGACAAAAGTGCTTCACGGTAAATATATTAAAGGCAATTTTTTTGAGGTGGATTAGGAATCCTGTGAAGTGTACTGGGAACACTTCAAACTTCTGGTCTAGTTTTGTTAAGGTTTATCAGTGGATGGGTAGACTTCTGGTCTAGGTTTACCAGTGGATGGGTAGAGGTCTTATCTGGAAGGTGGGGGAGGGTACTAATGTGTTGATTGGGATTGATCCTATTTTAGGAATGGAGGAGAACTTTCAATTATCTTCTTACTTGTTGGGATACTTGGCAGAGTTGGGCTTTTTCAATTTGGCTCATATCAAACGACCAAACTGGCTTAATCACTCTGATTCTATTAGCTTTCTGATTCTGATATGGGGTTAGGTAGTTGCTGGGCAGTTGAATGGGACAATTACATCTTTAAACTAAACTATACAGGATGCATATTGAACAATGGAAAAGACACCCTTATTTGGTCATCAGATCCTGCTACTGGTATTATTACTGCTAAAACTTCATATTATGTGATTGCTTAGGAAACAAACTATACAGTCCCAAAATGATGGTACAAAAACCAGTGGAGCTGGCACATTTCATTAAAAATGAAGTGTTTCTTATGGTTCTCATTTGAAAATTGCCTCAAAACTTGGGATATTTTCTCTTGGAGAGGTTGGATTGGGCCAAATATATGTATTTTATGTAAAAATGAACTGAAACTTGTGAAACACTTATTGGTTAAATGCCAATTTCCAATTTAGGTTTGGAACTTTATTTGTTCTTCCCTTAACATAAACTAGTCTTAAGGGATGCTTTCCTCTTAACATAATTTCTTTCTATGGTTTAAAAACTGTAAGGAGTTCAACACTTTACCCACGTTTATCTCATGGGGAATCTAGAATGCCAGAATTTCTCACATATTTGAAAACAAGAATCTGGATATTGAAGGGGTCTGTATGTGAATCATCAGTATTTATAGAGAATATGATTTTGCTGAGGAAAAGTGTCCAAAAATTAGATAAGTGATGGATGTCCCACATTATCAGAAAGCTATGGGCTTCTTTGACGGTGCTGCAATGGATGGGCTATGTGATGTTGGTGTGGTTCTCAGACTTAATGAGAATCTGCTTTCAATCACAAATTAAGTTGTGGTCGTAGATCCAACACTAAGAATGAGTTGTTGGCATTATGGTGTTTATGCAGGATGGCATTACTTTTTGGCATTGACTCTTTACAAGTATATGGGGACTCATTGGTGATTGTCAAATGGGCTAATGACTGCTTCAATCTACAGGTGATTAAGAGCTCTTGTCCTCTTTTTCTCATATTGATACTAAACACATTTATCGTGAACTTAATCATGAAGCTGATTCACTGTCAAAAGAGACACTGTCCGGTGAAGGGGGTATTCTTGTTTGGGAGGAATTTATGGATAAATCCCTGGAAGATAGTTGATCAAAAAATTAATTTTGATGTAACGTGTGAATTCTATAGTTTTTCTGAACCACAATCCTGTGGATGGTTTGCTCGGAGTAAGTATGTAGTCAAAAGACTTAGTGTTGAGGTCGTCCTGTATGACTGTCTGATATATTATTGGGATGAATGTTTTGTAGCCTACTGTAATGTGTCCTATTTGGATAGTCAGTACTCATCAGGCTGTTTGGTTTTGTGATATATTTTTTTATTCATAATTAATAGTAAAGTACGTTTTTTACTTGCTGAAAAAAACATAGCATAAAATATTATTTTCTTAAAAAGGGAAGAAATTATATTTTGATTTATTTTTGAAGATATATAAGTCCTAGTTATTTTTTCTGATCGCATCCTTCAAAGCAACATGAATACGGAGATCTCTCATTACCATAATTTTCTACTAAATTTACGCCACCAAAGATCATGATTGATGTCCTAGAGTTTTTTTTTTTTGACGGATTGCCACACATTAAGTTTCAATTATATCGCTGTAACAACTCCATTTACCAGACAGCCAGCCTTGTTACATTTTCACCATGAAATTAGCAGAGTTCAAGAAGATCCCAACAATATTGAGCAGCAAATAATCATAGCGCAGAGATCTTATGCAGGCAGACTTTATCATCTTCAGATTTTGACAGCAGCCCATCAAACAGAAAACTAGAAAGATGCAGAAAATCTTCTAGAAACTCGTTTAGATTGCTGGGAAAAAGAGAATTGGTTTCTCAACTCGTCCCTGGTGATCGATTCTAAAACAAGCAGGAACTTGACTGTGAGGGGAGGTGGTCTCAATAGACCAGAGAAATGACTGTGTTCTTTTTCTGTTCTCTAATTCTTTTGTAAAACTGTGTATTTTACTTCAAAGAATCAGAGATGGAGGCGCTTCCTGCAGTTTATGGATCAAGTTTTTCATGCTGCAATCTGTAAAATCTCTTTTTCTGCTCTGTATGAATGTCTTCCACAGCAATAATAAAACCATATTTTCTCTTTTCTGTCCATCGTTGCTTGCAGCAGGGTTTGAATAAACATAGACTTTGTTTTCATTTGTTTTACTTAAATTCTTTAAGAATGGTAGTCTTTTTAACTGTGTTTTAAAATGATTATAATTGTTTCATCTGATCCATTTATTGTAAATCAGTTTAGTTTTGCATAACTAGAAGTCTTTTTGTAATCCTTTATAACTGTGTTCTATGGTTTTGCAATATACTATTAAACTATATAAATGTGGAATGGTTGAATAATGGAATGGTTTCTATAATTTTAATCATTACACAAGTTGAATTGATCAGCTAAAATCATTTTTTGCTCCCATGGGATAGGACATAGATAGGTTCATTAACTTAATTGGTTGATATTTAACTTTGCATTTGCATTCTGTAGTTGTCAGGTTATGATTGTGTAGCTGCTTGTGCTGCAGTTATGGGGTTATATTGTAATTTGCATTAGATTGGAATCTTTTAGTTTTCATTGAAAGTCTCATTTCCAGGAGAAAACCCACTTAGCGGCTCGGGCTATTTCTTCAACGGCTATTTCTTCTTGTTGAAGATAGTTCTCATTTTCTGCATCAACAGTTTTCTAAATTATATTGCACTAATGGAGTTTGTTAAGTTTGTATTCTTGGAAAACAACATTAGGGTCCTTTTCCTAAAGATAAAGCCTTGCATGCTTACCAAACCTCTTGAGTTGCTACATAGTGATCTCACATCATTTTTTACGTGTTTATTTTCAAAGGTTAAGCACACACTCACCCTTTATTGATGACTTCTAATGCTAGGGTGTACTTTCTTAAGTACAAGAATTATGTCTTTGCTACTTTTAAGATCTTTAAGGCTTTTTGTTGAGAAGAAGTCTTCTCTTTATATAAAAAATACACATAAATAATTGGGGAGTAGGTCAATCGAGCATTCAAAGATATTTTGTAGATAATATGACATTCACCATCAACACTATATCCCCTACACCCCTTAGCAAAATGGAGGTTTTGAAAGAAAGAATTGGACATTGAAAGAGATGCCCAATTGTATGATTCAATCAATAACATGGCACCTTGTTTAAGGGTTTGATTAATGAATTGTGAAAATTACAATCATAATCACATGTCTCATGGTGTAATGTTGAATATGACTTTCGAGGAAGCTTGGACACATGTTAAGCTTGATATTTCGAGGAAGTAGGAGTATGTACTTGATTTACTTTAGGATTTTGGCATCATTGATTGCAAGCCTGTACCCACTCCATTTTAGTGAAGCGTTACCCTCTCTACAAACTACTCTTCACCACATGTTAATATTTTTCCGTACAAACAATTGTTTAGAGTCTCATGTATTTGACTCATACATGCCTTGATATTTCCTTTGTATTTGGGCTTGTCTCTCAATTCTCTAAAGATCATCATGAGATTCAATAGAAGGTATCAAAACATATTCTGAGGTACATTCAAGGTACTTCCATTTTGGCATTCAATACAACTTAAGTGCTTCTCATCTTGTGGGTTTGTTGATCCATATTAGGTTGGTTAAATTGATGACTAAAGGTACACATCTAGATTTGTCCATCACCTTCGCTCTGCTCCTAATTTCCCAATATTGAAAGAAGCAACTAGTGATTGCATTATATTCTACAAAAGTTGAGTATCATGTTGTAGTTCCTTCTAATCAATGGGTTCTTTGGTGTCAACAATTGATGACAATTTGACATTCAATAGTATCATCCCACTACTCTTTGGTGTGATAATCAAAGAGCCACACATTTCTTTCAAACCAATGGGGCATCAACAAACAAAAAACACATTGAGATTCACATTCACTTTATTCAACAACTCATCCATAATTGTGTACTCGTCTTTGAGTATTTTCCTACAAAGGATTAAATTGCAAACATATTCACTAAGCCTTTGACATCACCTTTTTTTTCTTTAGTTGTGATAGATACCCGAGGTGAAGGAAGTTTTCCGTAGAGGGTCATCTTGAGTCCTTCCTTCACACGTTTTTATGTTGTTTTCCTTGTATTGGGAGGAATTTTTTTCCTATTGGTTTTCTCATTTCTTTGCTTATGGGATTTTATTTTGTAGTCAAGGGTGCCTTAGCAAACCTCATTGATGGGACCCATTTTAGTCTCTTCTTTGTTCTTACAAAGTTCATGTTATGTAAATATTTAGCACCCTCGATGAAGACAAACATTTTTTTACTCAAAACATCCTTTGTGTAAGAATGAGCGATGAAATTATAAAATTTTCCCCCAACTTTAAGTATGGTCGTTATTGTTCCCTAGAGAATTATCAATTGGTCGCTCCATTGCTAGGAGGAGGTGTGACCAAGGCTGTTTTGTCACCCCTTTTGGGCGATAAAGTATGACTAGGCCCCATTTGGGTAAAAACATGATAGAAAGTGCACACTCAAGGAAGAATATAAGTTTGTTTTTCATATGAAGGACACATGTAACACATGCTTGACAACACATTTCAAACTCATCACCTTCACTAGTCCTATAAATAACAAGGACCCTGAAGAGTAAGAAGGAGAAAATCCAAAGTAAACACATCCTTATGCTAGAGTAATCATGGTTGAGTGGAATTGTTCTTAAAAATGTTTCTATCACGAATACATGGTGTATTCTTATGGGTGAACAGACCTATATCCATTGATAATCAGTTGATAGAACTGATCACTGGACTACCTACTAGGGGATAAGATGCGAGTATTCTTCTGGACATGAAGCAGGAAAAGGCCCTTGCAAAGAAGGTAATAGAAAAGTATGAAACTGAAAGAGAAAGCATAGGATTTTATGTTTACCACATAAATGATAAAGATATGAGATTTGCAGCTCATATTTTGGCATGCAAAATGTTCCAAAAGAGTCGGCGGGACAAAGTCTCAACAGAAATCATCACAGTCGCACAATGCGTGGAAGGGGTTCAATTCAACTGGTGAAAATTTCTACTAAATGAGTTCTTAGCTGACTGCCAAGAAACACAAGAAAAAGGTACAACTTTTCATTATACCTAGTTGTTAATATGTCTTACACTAGTAGGTTGGAAATAACCAGATGAAAGTCAATTCTTTAATAGAAACAAGAAACCCTTCTTAGCTGGAAGGTACGCAAATTTGTGGTTTACCAAAATTCGTCGCAGACAGGAAGAAATTAACATTAATTTATTTACGTACAATGAAGAAATTAGAGTTATCATAAATGAGACACCACGCATACACCCACGAATTATGTATATATACAAAGAAATTGCAAGCTTCAAAGTGGGGATGCATCATATCTATGTACAATCCAAAAGGGATCCCTAGAGACAATGGTTACCCACTATGTCATATTTCTCTAAGGAGGACATTACGCAGATTGTAAATGATTGGGATCCAACATGGCGAATCCCCTTAACATAATAAGAAGTCACACAGCAGGAGAAGCATGTACAGTAGAACCCTTCACCACAAGATACATATACAAAAAAAAGGAAGTGTATAAATATCTTCTGATTCCACAGAGCAGACTACACAAACAAGGAAAAGAACGAGAAAGGAACAAGTGGAGGAGTCATCAAGAAATAAGAGAAAATATTCCAAGCCTAGTTTTACTCAGGGATTGACAGAAGATGACATGGATAAAATTGGCATAGAGGTAAAAAATGTCACATAAGAGCTTATGGAGAAGGTGGCAACAAAGGGGGAACTAGAAGATCTCACGAAAAAACAAGAAGAGATTCTCTTAAGGTTGAAGAAGAGTTAGCAACAATGAAAGAGCTAATACCGAAGACTAAGAAAGAAGAAGGACAAAGCAATGATCAAACATCCTAAAAAACACAAATAATCAGTGTGCAAGCACAGGAAGTCACATAGGTGAAAGACACAACAGGACCACAACAAGGTTTCAATATTCTAGCTGAAACACTGGTGTTTCCCATTCACGAGATGCAAGAATGGGAATTTGCAGTAAGTCCAGTAGAAATGATCGCGTCACGACTACCTATAGAGGAGATACATACGTTGCATGCATCTGTTGGGAAGGAAATTCGAAGATGACATGAAGCGGTTTCTGTAGAATGGTACAAAAGCTTCAATGAAAAGGAAGCATTGCAGGAGGAATGTCGAAATATACAAACAGAGAAGGAAGAAACTGCGCAAAATACTGACAAGTTGAAAAAGGAAGTAGAGGAAATACAACAAAAAAATTCCAAATAGTGGAAGGCAGTTGAGGATGTATGTGAGAGGCTGTGAGATGCACAAATAGAAAAGGATGCCCCTTCAGAAGAAAAGGTAACCAAGATAAGCGAATTTATTCAAAGTCTTTGCATTAAGATTAAGGAGCTTGCAACAAAGCAACAACCATGGACACCTCTAGAAGTTAGAGCTAAGCGAGAACAAAGATACGAAAAATGGATATTGCTATAGGCAATATTAGGACTTTGGAATTAAAATGTGAAAGTTTGCATGAAGAAAGCATGCAATTGTGGAGCAAGTTGGTTGCTGACAAGCAGCTCAAGGAAGTGGATCAGAAGCTACTAATTGTGCAAGAATCATAGCAAAAGTTGTGCGATAACTTGGACATACTACCAGCTGCTGAAAAAATGGCCAAAAAGAGAGAATATAGGAAATGGAAGCAGGAATTCAGCATGATCAGGGATGAATGTCAAGAGATATCCAATAAGCTTGAAACACTACAAGATGAAATCTTTTAGATCACATAATGGTTTGCGCAGATACTAAGGGAAGTTAGAGAAGTTGTCGATGACTGCCTAGAAACCCTGAAATTTTCTATTGGTTAGCATGCAGAAGAGGAAATATTAGGAAAAGAATAAGAAATGAAGGAAAAGTTGCAACAATGTAGGCATCCCTACATAATTTCACAACAATTCTACAGCCAGAAGATCAAAAAGAAAATATCATTCTATGATTGTGCCGAGAGGCGCTCTACATCCCAGTAGGAGGGAGATCTTGTAACATGTGTGTGTTTGTCGAGTAGCAAAATAATACAAAGTAAACAAAAAAGAATAATACAAAGTAAAAAGTAATAAATATTATGTTGGCCATAAACAAAAAAGAATAATACAAAAGAAAAAGTAAATATGAGGGAGATCTTGTAAGGTTTGTCGAGTAACAAAATAATACAAAGTAAACAAAAAAGAATAATACAAAGTAAACAAAAAAGAATAATACAAAGTAAAAAGTAAATATGAGGGAGATCATGTAAATTTGTCGAGTAAAAAAAAAGTAAAATAATCAATGGAATAAAATATAGAAGTAAGATTTAAAGATAAGATGCATATTGATTTGATTATTTTTTACTTTGTGCAATACCTCTCCTTGAATAGCTCCTTGAGTGCAATACCTAAGTGGTTTGCACCTTGGGAGATTTGATCCCTCTCGGCGCTTGATAGAGCCTAGGATTTGGATCTATGCTGGTATTTTCTAAAACAAGGGATACTGCATAGGATGGAATTTGGAGTGAAGCACAAATCCAGGGGGAGAAAATTGCATATGCTGATAAGTTTCAAACAATTTGTCACCAAAAGTACAGATCCCCTTGCCATTGATGTCAAAGGGGGAGAGAGCCGTAGTAACAAAAAATATGAATTGTGACAAGGGGAGTACATTTTTTATACATAGATCATATTCAGGGGGAGCTTAGTTTCTGCTAAGTGTTGACATCAATGACAAAGGGGGAGATTGTTGGAAAATTGTCATTGATGTCAAAGCAAGTGGGACTTCCGCCACTATTATAACTCGGGTAAGTCGGCCATACTAAAGAAGTTGGGACTTTCGCCATCAAGTTAAGGTCGCTATGCCATAAAACAAGGAGAATTACAACGAATATGGTGAGATGACCTTACCATACAATGTTTTGTCAGTCTAAGAAGTGACTCAACCCTCGTATAAATAAATGAGGTGATCAATCTATTCAAGTATCCATCCAAATAAGTATGGAATTCTAAGTAAGTGTGTTTATTTCAAGTAGAAGATGAATTCTTGGGGCTTAATTAGAAATGATGGTTCGTGATGAGTGCAGTAAATGCATAGATCTGGGTGTGTAGAGAATGACCAGATTATATGGATGAGAATGTGCACAGAAACATGATGAAGTATAAAAGGAGCTATGAGTAGAATTAAATAATATTATGTCAAAGTGTACGCACTCGGAAGCAGAGAAGAAAAATGGGTATAGTAAGAATAGTACACGAGATCTGAGGTCAAAATACAACAACATCTATATCTCAGGGCGGTTGGACAGGGAAAGGAAAGGAGATTGGTGTCTCCACTCTGCTTGGTTCCTGAACACTGCGAGTTGGTACTTGCACAGAGGATTGGTGTCCTCACAAGTTGGAGCCTGATTCAACAAGTTGGTGCTTGCGCAGGGGATGGGTGTCCTCACAGGTTGAATCCTACACTAGTCTGCAAGTTGGTGCTTGCCAGTGGGATTGGTGTCTCCCAATAAGAGGGGTGTCTGAGTGATTCAGTGCTCCCATTAGTGGATATTGGTGTTTCCCATCATTCTCTGTAATTTCATTTTATACATATATACAAAATTTTCTTCAAATATATGCACACAATTTGTTTTATTGATGTGGTTTTAAATATCAATTGGTGCATGTTTTAAAAAGTGAATTATTTGTAAATATGTGCATGATACTAATTCACCCCCCCTCTCAGTATCATTAATAATTCTAACAGGTACAACCTCTTTGAGTATTACATTGTTTTAAGTTATAATATAAATTTTTAAAATTGGTTTTGTCCTTCTGATTGGGTTATTAATCGAATTAATCAGGACTATGTGCAGGCATGATAAGAATACGTTGATCATCAGTTGAATAATTAATGTTTCTACTTCTCTGTGTGCTCAAGTATCAAGCTATCTTTGGTTTAATGTTACTAACAATGTTGTTACTTCGGAAGTATAGTGTTGTCATCATTGTATGACACTCAAGCATTTGGTCTTCGACAGATGCTCGAGTGTGGATTAGACAAGTGTTGGCATGGAAACATTCATTTATATAGGAATATAGGAGTATCATCATTGTAAACATATATGGATGGGATCATGAAATGTCATAATGTATTTTTGTAATCAAATTGTAACAACATTGATGAGTAAAAAATCATAGGCTATAATTTGTATTAACAACCCTGAGAATCTCTAATTCTCAAGGTGTTCAATTATTGTAATTTGAAAAAGCCGTTACTTGAAGATAGTATAAGGATATGTAACCATGTCAGTCGAGGTATGTGGAGATTGAGGTTGGAAAAGAGAAGACATGGTGCGAACATAGCATTGTTGTAACTTGTATCAGATTTCCTTTTATAATTTCAATTCTTCTTAATTATTCTGAGCCTTTAAGTGTGTGTGTTTTCATCCATGGTTAGAGAAGGAAGGCCCCCCTTCCCTAAACAAGAGTTGGTCCTGTAGCTTATCATCTTCATAGATAAATCAATTGCATTGTGTTGATTTTATAGGTTCATTATCAGTAATTGTTGTTATTTGCATAGTTCGTTTTACAGGTTATTATTTACAAAGTTTTGGAGGTAAACGATTGATTTGTTATTGAGTAGTTGGTTAATTTGTCATTATTTAGATTGGTTTTATGTTATCATCGTAGATTATAAGTTTGATTATTGAGAGCATTGATTGTATTTTCCTTACAATAGATCATATATCTAATAGAATCATTTTCTTGAAGGTTGATTGAATTACTGTTGAATTAGTTGAGTTCTGTAGTTAAGATCTCCTTTCAGAATTGTGTGGATGAGTGTGGATTCCTTTTCAGATATAGCAAGTTTGTTTCAGCGATATGATTTTCATGAACAAGTGCTCTCAGAATAGAAGTGTGGTTCCCCTTTCTTTTCAAGTAGAGTGGTGAATAATTGGATTTTACTTTAGGAATATTCAGTGAATGAGTTCTTTTCGATTGAGTGGATTTGAATGCTACTTTATCGCATTAGTTTCATATGTAATTAGCTTTTTTTATTAGCACTAGAAGGAAATCGTGTCTTGCATATAGTTTGTGTGTAGCCTTTAGATTAAAAGAGTTTCCTAGATTGGCATTTAATGTGAGTGCTAGTTTGGTTTTTTAGTAGACCATTATTAGCCCCAACATTTTGGCGTCATTTCAGGGGAGGTTACAAAGGTGCGAAGTTACGACTTGTGTTTCTTTTAGATGCATCACCTTCGGTTCTACTGAGGCCTAAGATATAAAGATGAGAGGTAAGAACCTACGCATCTATCACTAATTCCTTGCATGGGGTTTATCCATGGTAGACTCTCGTCTCACCTAAACTGAAGTTTATAATTTGTATAGGTAAGTTAACATATAGAATGCATGAATAGAGTGAGAATTCCTAGGGGTAGAGGCAGGCCACCATATACTAATAAAATTTATAAAAGAGGGGATGGTAAGGACCAGGGGCGAGTAACATATATTCAAGAAATTATCGCAAAGGAAGAATAAGAAGCAGCATCACTCCACACTTTTATGGTGACATCTCAAGCAGGTCCTAGCCATCATCCTTCTTCATAGGGTAAGTCTACTGCAACCGTATAAGGTGAGTTACATAATCTTTCAGAAGGAAGGAGTGAAGCTAAGGGACCAAGCCCACAAAAAGAACCAAATTCACCCCTTGGAGTTTCAAAACCTGAGCTTCACATACCAACAAAATGACACAGGGAGACATGGGAATTTACACCACACCATCAAAACTTAGCCTCTGAACCTATTTTTCTAGATCTAGGAAGTGTTGTTAAATCCTCTGCAACCAGAATGGAGGAATCCGTTCCATTTGAACGCGTCCCTACTGATTTTGGAATTCCTAAAGGTTATTGGTGATTGTGGGAAATCACCAACCTAAGAACAATGGTTTCCGCTATATCCACCATTGAATTCCCCATCATTGGTACTCTTGGGGTAGCATCAATGAATCCTATTTGTTGTATGCTCTCCCAAATTTACATGGGGTAACCATAGAGGAATCATAAACCTACCTATTCAAGTTTTATGTGTTATGCGGGAGTTATGATTACACAACAGACCTACAAAAACTCAAGTTGTTCCCTACCACTTTGAAGGGGGTAGCCTTGAGATGGTTCATGGGACTTGGTGGTGGTTCTATATCCACTTGGGATGAAATGAAGAATTCCTTCCTTGCGAAATATCAAGATTATTGCATATATCGAGACCGTAGAGAAGAAATATTCAAGATGAATCTAAAAGAAGATGAGAACTTGGAGGGCTACGAGGAACATTTCCAATATAATTTACAGATATCTCCACATTCCACTTTGGGAAATGATGTCTTGAAAGCAATTTTGATCCAGGGAATGCGGGATGAATGGATAGATATGTTGAATGTTATGGGAAATGGAGATATCTCCAAGGAGAGCTATGATACCATTTGTGATTGGTACATGAGATGTTCATGAGGATATTCTAGGAGCAGAACACGAATCAAAGATCTTCCCCCTAGAGTAACCAAGTCAGCTAATGGTGGAGTAACCTGAACAGAAAGAGGGACCCAACTAGAAGATTCCAAAAAACATATCCTCGGGGCTTTATCATCACAATTAGATGTATTTCAAATGAAACAAAGGAAATTTTAAGAGGGTAAGGCATTGGTTGTATTCTATCAACGATGCAGAAAAAAACACCTAGTGAAGGAATGCCTCCTTAATGTTGTGGAACTATGTGCAGTTTGTGACAAGTATCATCCTACGAAAACATGCCCACTATTTCCAGGGATGAAAGAAGTATCTCAGAATTCCAATGAAGAAGTTGATCCAACATACTTTCTAGTACAAAAGAAACCATGGCAGAATCAACCCCCAGGTATGAACGAATACCTGTCTACATTTTTTAATAATTGGAAAAATCAATGTGTCTTAGCACCCACAAAATCAATATGTATCTCAGCAGCCACAATTCCCTTCCCAACCTTGGAAAAATTCACAACATCTCCAATATCCTTCTCCTTGGCTACCATTGTCGGCTTAGCCAACCCAAAACTCAACCTGGCCTCAAAACTAACGAAATACTCATTTTCCCACACAACATTTCCTGGTGCCACAACCTCAGTTACCTTAGCAATTACCAGCACCGTTACCTGCTATTCAGAGTGCCCCTGTTATTCAGCCCCAATTACATGTACAAGCAAACCCCAACCCGAATAATAAGGTGCTTCAATAAGATGAAACACATACCTTTCCATCCTATAGCATCAATCCTTTTGGATGTAATGATGTCTACTTGAGGTCTGGAAGAATATTTCGATCTAAAAATCCACCAATAATCATGGAGGAAGAACCTTTACCCCCCGATATGAATCCCAATCAAGTCACTACCCTATGTGTAACAACAGTTGTTACTAACTCAACTCAATCCCAGGTTGTTACTCCTCCATACCCAAATAGATTGCCAATAACAAAGGTACCCCTACAGCCTAAGTTCAACCTTCTGGGAGAACTTCAGAATCTATGTGTCAAGATACCATTATTATAGGAAATTCGGGACGTGTCAATTTATGCCAAGACTATTAGAGAGATGTATCTTAGGAAACCTGGTAGGAAACCCAAAGATCCACCAATCATTCATCTATTGGGGAATTTATCTGACCTTATTTTAGAAAAGATTACACCCATCAAATACGATGACCCTAGGAATCCAATCGTTGTTGTTCATATTTAAGGGAAAAATTGTCCTAATACTTTAGTGGATCCGGGCGAAGCCATCAACATCATGACAAAGGAGACCTAGGAAGCATTAAACCTTCCAAATTTGAAACCTACCTCCATTGTCCTTGAACAAGCAGATAGATCCACTATTCATCCATAGATGATAATAGAAGATGTCAATATTTCAGTAGACTCCTAGGAATATCCGGGCGATTTCCTTATTTTGCAGACGAAATCCTATCTTAAGGGCCATCCCTTAATTTTGGGAAGGTTGTGGCTAGCCACTACTGATGTTTACATTAGTTGCAGATCAGGAAATATGACTATCTCCCATGGGGACTCTAAGAAAAATTGATTCTTTATCCTCCAGCAAGGCCCAGTATGACTTGTGAATATTCTGTATGGGTTGATTTTGAAATTGAAAATAAAAATGTATAGTCTGTCCTCACCTTTAATAAAGAAATGACTTTCAAGGATGAGACAAAGGACGATGTTATTTCTAGTTTTATCAATAACCTGCCCTATGTTTCCCACCTTGCATACCAACTAATAGAAATTGCAATGGATGATAATACACATGACAATCCTGAACATGAACCAAAGTAAGAAGAAGGAATTCCAACCATAGTGGTCCATGGTAGCATTAACATTGAAATTGAGTCTGGAAAAACTTTAAACATAAATCCAAACCTGGCCCCATCGCACAAATACTAGGTGTTACAAGTTTTAAAATATGATAAAAGGGATTTTGCATGGGATTACAGATATATGAAGGGTGTACACCCTAATCTTTGTACACACCATATCTATATTAAGAAGGATTGCTTCCCAACTAGAAAACCGCAGAGGAGGATGAATCCTGCATTAACAGACATTGTCAAATAGGAGCTACAAAATCTATTGGACGTTAATTTCATCTATCCAATATCCAACAGTGAATGGGTTCTATCTATTGTTATAGTTCCAAATAAAAATGGTAAGTGGCATATTTTTTTGGATTACAGGGAGTTGAATAAGGTCACACAAAAAGATCAATTTTCATTGCCATTTATTCACCAAGTACTCGACACGCTCTCGGGAAAGAAATTTTTTCTTTTCTCGACGGTTTTAGCAGATAAAACCAGATTCAGATATCCCTTGAAGACCAAGATAAGACCACTTTCATTTGTCCATGGGGCACGTTTGCATATCGAGTTCTTTCTTTTGGACTATGTAATGCACCTACCACTTTCTAGAGGGAAATATTGGACATTTTCTCAAATTTGGTTAATGACAGTGTTGAAATCTTTATGGACGACTTCACGCCATATGGAACTTCCTTTGAGGAAGCATTATCTAACCTAGAGAAAGTGCTCAAGTCTTGCGAATAGGTAAATCTTTTGTTGAGCACAGAGAAATTCCATATGTTAATGACATAAGGGATTGTGTTGGGAAATGTTTTCTCCATCGTAGGCATTTAGGTCAACCCAACAAAGGTCAAGGTAATATTAGACATGCCTCCTCCAAAGACACAGAAAGAGGTATGCATTTTTCTGGGTAAGACTGGTTATTACCATCATTTTATGGAAAATTATTCAAAAATTGCCTCTCTTCTATTTGATTTATTGATAAAAGATGCAGACTTTTCTTGGACTAACAAGTGTAGATCATATTTTGAAAAATTGAAAGAACTACGGTCTACAACCCTTGTTTTATGAGGACCAAACTGGAGCTTTTCATTTCACATCACTTCAAAAGCATTGGACACTATTGTTGGGGTGGTATTGGGTCAAGATACATTATTTATTATGCCAGCAAAAACTTGACCCCTATAGAGAAGGAGTTTCTTGCGGTGCTATTCTCAATCAACAAAGTTTGGCATTATATAACAAGTTAGTAACCTACCTTTATTCATACAAATCATTCATAAATCGGGTATCTTGCTAACAAACCCATCACAAATGCACGAGTCACTAGATGGATAATAATTTTATAGGAATTTGATATTACAATTGTTGATAAGCCTAGAAAAGACAATGGAGTTGCAGACTTTTTATCTAGATTTGTCACCAATAGGGATGATTCTCCTATAGGAGATGCATTTCTAGATGACAATCTACTCATGTTATCTACTTACACGCCCTAGTATGCAGATATTGCTAACTATCTTGATACAAGGAATTTTCCTCACCATCTCTCTCCTAGAGAACGATGAAGGATTATCCAACAAAGTGCAAGTTATTCGTGGATGGGGGGATATATTTTCTATATAGGGCCTGATCAGATCATCCGAAGATGTGTCAGAGAAGATGAGATCCATGATGTTCTGAAGGCCTGTCATGATGAGATCTATGGGGGGCATTTTCCTTATAGGAGGATAGGTTATAAAGCATTACACATGGGCTATTATTGGCCCAGCATTTTTCGATATGCAAAATAATATGTGTAAAAGTGTGATGGTTTCCAAAGAATGGGCCAGTCTATTCAATCATATGAGATGTCATTACAAGTTCAGGTGGTTATATATCCTTTAGAGAAGTGGTCACTTGATTTTGTTGGCCCAATCTGGCCCAATCAACCCCCTATCCTAGAAAAAATCATACATTCTGGTATGCACGGATTATGTGACTAAGTGGATTGAGGAAAAGGCTATTTAGAAAGCAACGGAACAAGTTGTCATGGATTTCATGTTTGAATATTTTTTTTTCTATATGGAATTCCTAGGGAGATAGTCACCAATGGAGGAGCACAATTTATAAGGAATAAGATCAAGGAGATGCTCTCAAATTATAAAGTCCAACATCGGGTCACTTTTCCATATCATCCATAAGCCAATGGGAAAGTGGAGAGTACGAACAAAGTACTGGAGAACATTATTACAAAGACTGTGGCTATCCATTTCATAGATTGGGATGAACGATTATCAGAAGCCCTATGGGCATACGGGAAAACTTGGCGGAGTACCACAGGATTCTCCCCATTTGAGTTGGTATATGGTAAGTGCCCGGTATTTCCAATAGAATTTGAAATCAATACACTTAGGACTGTTGTAGAAGTTGGTTTGGATTTGGCAGCATCTCAAAAGCGCAAGTTGGATCGGCTCAATGAGTTAGATGAAATCCAATTGGAAGCGCCGCAACACACTAACATTGTGCAACAACAACGTGCTAAGTTGCATGACAAACTTATAAAAAAAGAAGGTGTTCCAACCTGGATATTGGGAATTATTGTATGATTCCAGATTCAAATATTTTAAAGGAAAACTACGGACTAGGTGGTTGGGTCCTTATGAAGTGGATACTGTTTTTAGCAATGGGACTGCTAAGCTTGTCACTGTAGATGAAGATCATACACCCCTGCTTGCAAATGGACATCGCCTATGGGTATATCATAATCCATCTTTGAAGGAATATTTTATCCATTAGGTTTCTTATAACCCACAATTATAGATGATGCATCGGGAGGAACCAGCCTCCATATCTGCACTTGCATAATTCTCTTAATTCTAATAAAAAATTGTGACTGTGAAAATTCCATTGGAACGCAGTTAGGTGGATGTCAACTGAAAACTAGTTTTCTAGCGGTTGGCATTTGATAAAAAAAAATCAAGCTATCCTTGATGAAGTCCTTTATATTTGAATGTTTTAACTCTTCTTTTGCTTCGCAAGGATGCTTGAATTTAAAAAATAAAGCATGGTGTTACTTCTATTAAAGTGTTGTTACTTGTATAAGTAACATCACGACAAAATATGAAAATCGCCTAAGTAACAACATGTCAATTATGTTGAAACTTGTCCAAGTAACAACACATAATGTTGCTAAAAATTGTATAAGTAACAACATGACAATAATTCCATGACTTCCATAAGTAACAGCACAAGCCTGAGGATGAAACTTGTATAAGTAACAGCATGACAAAATATCAAAATCTATCTAAGTAGCAGCACATGTATAAACACTGAAACTTGCATAAGTAATAGTGGGATTAATTGTTGAAACTTGTTCGAGTAACAGTATTCAATCAAGAATTGGTTTGCATGTTGACATATTTTTTTCAAGTTACAGCACTACTACATCCAACTCCAAATTAAAGACAAGCAACACTTTTATTTTGTTGTTACTACCGTTGAATCTGTTCATGTTGCTAAAAGTGCTTCCAATGCCAAAAGCCACATTGACGGATTATCTTCATAATGAAAAGATAATTACATTTCCGCCTCCATCATCATATCAAGTTCACACATGTCACTACCATCAAAATGTATTATCTCACTGCACACTCCACTAATCGCCATGAAAGGTAAGCTTAACACAGGTACAACCCACTTAAATGTTTGATTATTTCTTAAAATTATCGCGGTACAAAAAAGTGATTGATACCATCCCTTCAAGTGGAAGTGAAATCCCAAAACCATAAGTTGGTGAGTGGGGGGTGTGTTATTCCCAAGTACCAACCTTATCAGACCACACAAATTACTTAATGAGGATAATTAATCATTTGTGTGACTGGATCCGTAAAATCTAAATGGAAACTTACCTAATTTAAACCAAAAACCATGCCACCTTTATGTGTATGCATGCAACCCGAAACCTATCCTTGCAACGAATATTTGTTGTAACCTTTGATGATTCAGCAACACGCCAATTGACGGTTGAGTATAGGAGGATCAGTTGTACGTCATGAGCCTAGAAACATAGAACAACTACAACAAAGTGGGGAAGGATATCAATTGTTTCAAGACGTTGTTTGGGTTGTATATTTGGAGAAGTTGCGAGGATTTGATGAGGAGATATGTCATGTCCCAAATTTGTCATTGGGTCACAATGGCCTAAGAAAATTGGCCCTATTCATTAGAGTTTGTCAAATTGATGCTAAAGGTCAAATAATTGCCAAGGGGGAAAATTACTAGTTTCCTAGGTTTGGGGTGGAAGCTTTGGGATTTGGAATAAGGGGGATAATAAATGATGCTTGAACATTAGAATGGAATAAACATTTAATAAAGGAGATAAATAAATATATACAAGTGAAAATCAAAGTGGCATTTGATCATGAAGACACATGGAGGAAGTGGGACCCACATATGGCTAGATTTCCCCACTACACTTGGCATCATTCTCTCACCAATTCGAATTCAAGGTGAATGGTAACATACTTGGGGGAGTTAAAAATGTATTATTCATGGCATGACTCATCCAAGGTCGAAATATAGAGGAAGAGTAACTCCCATGGAAGAGGAAGAGGCAATTTGGAGCTAGTGGGACACTTGGGCTAGATTCCCTAGCTCTATGACAACAATGATGAAGATGCTATGACACCTATGACACAAATCAGACCTGAATTCTGACATATGACATGTCAGGGCTAAAAATAGCCTCCAAGAGGGCGCTCAAGGGAGTTAGGTCAGCTAAGATGCTTCCACATGTGATTTGGTGGAAGTGGGAAACTAGGAATTGTTGTACAAGTGGCATTCTTTGGAATCTCTTCCCAACTTGAGTTGGCATGAGTCTCTTGGAAGGAATTTGACCCATGGAGGACATTAGAAGTTTATAAATTTCAATAAAAAAGAAGGAAATGAGCTTTTGATCATTTGTAGAATTTGCAATTGCATTTGTGAAGAGGGAGAGCTAGTGGATGACTAGTTTCTTGCCTTAGCCAATTTCGAGGGTGAAATATTTCCATCCAAGTTGGTAATTGGAAAGGCCATTCAGACCTTTAATTTGGAGATTTAATGGAGTATTTATTTTCAGGTGTAAGTTATAGGGCAGCTCATGGTTTCTTCTATTGCAGCTCCCTCCTTCAACCATTTCCAGTTTTGATGACATATTCTTGATCCTTGAGGGAGGACGTTTTTGGTGAGCTATTGTACTCTTTGGGGGAGCTTATAATGCCAAATTTATTTTGTAATATGAAGTTAATACTCTTTTATTCATCTCCAGAAATTTTCAGGTCGAAATTCCAAGTAGAATGTGTAAATCTCATTTTTAATGAAAGAACAGTGCCATTTCCCCACTACCTTGTTGTGAACCAATGTAATGCTGATGATTTAGAATGAATGGATGATTATATGATAAATTTGTGATTAATATAATTCCATGGATGTATTTTACAAGTTTCATGTACTGTACTTGAGCATTTGAAGTATTTTTACTCAGTTTAATTGCATTGGGAGAAGAAATAGTGTCATTTCCCCAAGGGTCGAATGGGTGATTTTTGTAGCTGAATGGGAGAGGGTTGGAACATATATAACAATCAATTAATGGTGCAAATGAGACCTTAATAACATCCTTAATACATTCCCTACCTCTGTTCATAAATTTGAGTGGGTTTGGAGGCATTTGGGAAGCCATTTTTAGTACTTACCCTAGGGGGATTTGAACCCCAAATTACTAGTAAAATTGCATACTTGGTCCAGAATCTTATGAGAGTTTTCAGAGGTATTTTGGTGGCCATATCTCATCCATGAAAATCATATTCAAGTACTAATATAATTAATACGCCTTCCTTGAATATTTGAAGGCATTTGGAGTCAATTTGAGACCTAGAGACCAATACTAGTCAAAGGGAAATTACTAGTAAAGTTCCCTACATTGGCCAGAATTGAAAGAGGATTTGCAGAAGTATTTTAAAGGTCCAAAAGCATCTCTGAAACACATATTTATGTTCTAAAATCATCCATATACCTTCTCAGAATATTTGGGAGCAATTGGAGCAATTTGGGGACCTAGAGCTCAAAACTAGTCAAAGGTCTAACTAGGGAAAAAAGTGAAAAATTGCCATTTTAATAAAATTCCTAACAAGGGACATTACAAGATAACACTGGAATTTGCTCAAAACTTGGTTGATGAGAAATATATAGTTAAAGGGATGGAAATTACAACCACATAGGAAATCATAGTAAGGGTAACAAGACTTCCTTCACTCGGGGAATGGTGGTTTGAGAGAAGAACGTCACTGGCACAGGAAAAAAAGGAATTCCGTAAAAAGGCGAGATGTTGCAGTGGAGGGTGGAAGGATATTCTCAAGACTCATTTCCTGGCATATGGAAGGAAGTGACTCTGTTTATTCAGAAATACCTCAAATGTGAAGGTCGATACGAGGTAACTTTTTCCTATCACCTTAAACTATTGAAGCATATGAGGCATGGTGATCAATTGAATGTTCCTTATTTTCTTTTGGTGTCTTTACAACTTATGGAAAGGTCTTCAAGGGGCACAAAACACCCCTCATCGGAACTATCAAATCATGGCTTAGTGAAACTCCTAATTATCGATGCCCTCGAGGATGCTCAATCATCTTGGAATTGATTTTTGGGCCTACTAGAACAATCCGAAGAAAGATAGGAGGGTGAGGAGGAACAAGATGAAGAGATTGTGCAAGAGGAATCAGGTAATGAATAACAATCAGGAGGAAATAGGCATCTTGAAGAAAACATGATGGACGAGTCGACAGAGGAAACTCGACAGAAGGAAAATCCGGGTGAGGTTGAAGTAGGGGTAGTAAGTGGATCCAATGAGGTCGATCAAGATGAAGACCCCAAAGAGGAGAGAAATGAAAAAATAGAGGGTCAACTCATGTCGGAACTCTCAGAAATTGAAGTGAAAATCAATGAGGAAAACTCTCCTAAAGAAGATTGGAAGTTGTGTGTGGTTGAATAAGAACAACCCCCAACATCAACTGCACTGAAAAGCAAGAAAAAGAGATCAATCCCATAATTTATAGCTTTATACCTAGAAGGAAAAAAAGATCAATGGGATTAGAACCAGTCATTATAAAACCTCAAATCATTAATCCCAAGAACCAACTGTGAAGGAGGGTGAGAGCGAAGAAGTTGATGCAATTCATCTTGAGGGTGAAAACCATCATGCTGTGACCTCTGGTCCAACAGGGGTGAATTATATCATGGGTGAATCATTTGGTGATACAGTAATTAATGTTAAAGATATGCCTGCAGTTACTACTCCTAAAACAAATATAGACCCCTAAAACTAATACAGGCCCCTAAAACTAATACAGAAGAAGCCATTCCTGCTCCACAAGAACCAGGAATTGGTGAGAAGGAAAGCGAGGAGGCCTTATACAAGAGACAACTAAAGACATGTTGGAAATTCCTCTAGAAAGTATCATGGGAGACAACACCATTCTTTCCCTACAAGAACCAAGAATTGGCGAAAAAGAGGATGTGGAGAACACTACTTATGATGCTTCCATGGGGCATGTTGTTCCTGATACATAAGAACCAGGTACACAAGTAGAAAAAGAAGAAGAATTTGTTGAACAAAACCTGGTTGTTGGAACTTCAATAGGTGCAGAGGTTGTTACACTGATACTTGTCAAAGTGAAAGATGAAAAAGGAGAGCCTAGTACAAGAGGTAAGAAAACTAAAAATTATTCTATGATCATACAAGTTGTGAATTTGAAAAGAACCAATATTAGGTTGAGACATACCATACCCCTAGAAAGAAGCCTACCTCAAAGAAGGGTAGGGATAGAACAAAGAAGGGACATTTAGTGATGGTTGGGAATAGGCTCTGATAGATGTTGGATCTAAGACTTCAATAGCTACATAAACATATTCCCCCCTAATTCTACAAGTTGAGCGGGACAAATGGAAATCATTGACATAATCACTCTAGGAAGGAGTGGTTTCTATTTCAGAGCATCAACAGAGTATAAGGGCTATGGAAATAAGGAAGGAAAAAGAACTTGTTGTCTATTGGATATAAGAAGAAAATTGGAAGAAAGACAAAAGCAAATTGAACATAACACAATAAAAGATTAAGAAATAGGAGGAGGAGAAGTAGAAGATAAAGGAACTTGTCTTTGAATTACTTGAATGTAGGGCACCTTCCCCTGCATATGCACTATTCTTAAAGGAACAATTTTGTATTTTTCAATTGACTGGCATGGTGGAAGTTAAGACCTATTTGTTTACTGATGATAAGGAATTTTGGAAAATCTTTTTCCAGTTTGATGTACTTACACAACATGCCCTCTGTGAATCTTATTTACATGATTTCATTATGCCTTATGAACAATAATTCAACCCCATACTATATATATGATATTTGCAATTGTGTGCCTTTGTATCTTACATGATGAATCAATTTCGATGGAAAACAACTTAGGATGCCTTTGAGAGGAATCAAGCTACATGTGAACTAGATCATGTAGCTAATTTTATTCGGGTCCAAGCCCCAATCTATAGATCACTTGAATTGTCCAAACTAATTATTTCCATTCAAAATTGAGTGTTATCTCAGTGTATTAGTTGCAATAATGATATCTCACTATAGGCTTTGGAAGATAACAAAAGAAGATGGGAGTTGTCAGCTGTAGCAATAAGAACTTGGGATCCTGTTGGGTATTTGAACTTTCAAAGAACCATGTGAAGGCTAAATAGGTATATCTTGTGCAATGAGAAAAGAGGGGCTAGGTGGATTTGGTCTAAGTTCCACCATCCTGTCATATGGCCTCCTACAAGAAAGTACCAACCTGTTTATCAATTAAAATCAATAGAGCAACAATGGGGACTTGAGGTCATGATAATAGTAGGGTTCAGGTCTGCTACAGAGGACACACACAATGCATATTGACTTAGTACTCTCCATGAAACTTATGCTCGGTCCAACACAGATATCAACATAAATGCATGAGGACATGCATCAAAGCAAGTTGGGGGGAGATGTTGGGTCCATAATTTGTCAGCATTTTGTCACCTATTTACCTTGTTCTAATCTTCCTTGAGTCAATTTCTATCCTTTTAACACCATCCTACTTATTATTTAATGTCATAATCCAAGGTACAACCTCTTGGAGTATTACATTGGTTTAAGTTATAACATAAATTGTTTAAAGTGGTTTTGTACTTGTGTTTGGCTTATTAATCGAATTACTCAGGACTATGTGTAGGAAGGGTAAGAATAGGTTGATCATCTATTGAAGAATTAATGTTTCTACTTCTCCACGTGCTCGAGGATCAATCTATATTTGGCTTGTTGTTACTAATGATGTTGCTACTTCCGAAGTATAGTGTTGTCATCATCATATGACACTCGATCATTTGGTCTTCGACCGATGCTCGAGCGTGGATTATATGAGTGTTAGCATGGAAACATTCAGTTATCCAGGAATATAGGAGTATCAACATTGTAACCATCTCTGGATGGGATCTTGAAATGTCATAATGGGATTCTCAAGGTGTTCAATTATTCTATTTAGAGAAATTTGTTACTTGAAGATAGTATAAGGAGATGTAAACTTGTCAATCGAGATATGTGGAAATTGAGGCTGGAGAAGAGAAGATAGGGTGCGAAAATAGCATTGTTGTAACTTGAATCATATTCCCTTTTATAATCGCAATGCCTTCTTAATTATCTTGAGCCTTTAAGTGTGTATGTTTGCAGCCCTGGTTAGATAAGGAAGGCCCCCCTTCGCTGACCAAGAGTTGCTTCTGTAGTTTGTTTTTTCATAGATAGATCGATTCTAATGTGTTGATTTTATCGGTTCATTATCAGTAATTGTTGTTACTTTTCATGGTTGGTTATACAGGTTATTATTTACAGAGTTCTTGAGGTAGACAATTGATCTGTTATTGAGTAGTTGGTTATTATTTAGATTGGTTTTTTGTTATCATTCGTAGATTAAAAGTTTGATTATTGAGAGCGTTGATTGGATTTTCCTTACAATAGATCATATCTTTAATAGAATCATTTTCTTGAAGGTTGATTCAATTACTATTGAATTGGTTGAGGTCTGTAATT
Source organism: Larix kaempferi (assembly GCA_027924585.1). Classification (NCBI taxonomy): domain Eukaryota; kingdom Viridiplantae; phylum Streptophyta; class Pinopsida; order Pinales; family Pinaceae; genus Larix; species Larix kaempferi. The sequence continues at coordinate 7,651,588 of BSBM01000052.1, read as the reverse complement.
AAGATCTCCTTTCAGGATTGCGTGGATGAGTGTGGATTCCTTTTCAAATCTAGCAAGTTTTTTTCAGTAATATGATTTTCATGAACAATGTGCTCTTAGAATAGAAGTGTGGTTCCCTTTTCTTTTCAAGTAGAGTAGTGAATGATTGGATTTTACTATAGGAAGATTGAGTGAATGAGTTATTTCCAGTTGAGTGGATTTGAATGCTACTTTATCACATTAGTTGCATATGCAAATATTTCCTTTTATCAACGCTAGAAGGAAATTGTGATTTTCATATACTTTGTATGTGGCCTTGATATAAAAAGACGCTCATGGTTGACATTTAATGTGAGTGCTAGTTTGGTGTTTTAGCAGACCATTATTAGTCCCAACAATTATGTCAACATGTATGTTAAATTCTAGGGAGGATTAGGATAAGAATTTATTATGTATTTCAATGATTGACTTAACCCACTCACGAGAGGGAAAGCACTTAACTCCTTAGTTCTATCACTTTCCCTCTTAATAGTTCCACTTAAGGGAGGGTGTTAGTGTATGTATCCAGTTGTATAGTTGTGACAATTGTAAGCTTACATAAGTCAATGCCTATTTTCCAAACTGTAGAGTTATCCTTCTTAAACATTGGGCCTCTTAATGATGTTATATATCAAGGGATTCCTCTTCTATTTTTACACAAAGATCTAACAAATCTAGCTTTCTCTCTCGTGACAAATTTTTTGGTGTTGTAGAGGGTTATTTCACCAGGTTTGTGTTCTTTTCTAAACATCTATAAAGGTTTCATGACTGAATTCTCAATTTGCATGAAAATATTCACTATGCACATGAATAGATAATCCACATCTTACTAACTAAAGAAAAACATGTCATTTATGATGTAAAATGTGGATATATCAATGGATATATGGAGCTCGAGTATTGGATTTTATTTCAATATGTGTGTAAGGACTGTTATATTTAATCTTAAAATTGTAAGTTAACAAACATTTTTGGAATTGCTCAATTTTAATCCAAGTATAACAAGAGCTGTTGCAACCTATATTTCATGATGATATAGAATCAGTTATTGAAAATGTTTTTTTCTCTTATCCCATTCCTAGAGCTCAAAATTTATACATCTATATTCAAGACCGTAGTAAGTTTTCACACTTATAATGATTCACTTTTTAACACTACGATCCTAATTTAAATGCCAATTGAAATCAATACCCAAGCACTTGTAAAATTGCACCTCTTCAAGGGTGTTATCACCAAACAAAAGACAAATTCTTTTCTTAGATTTAATTATCAAAATCTTGCTTTAATCAATATTAATGGTACACTCGTCATTTTTTTAGATTCATGAAATTGTGAGTTTCTTATTAATATAGTATGTACTTTTTGCAAGAAAGATATCATCCACCTATCACATCTCCTTAGTTGTTAATTGATTATTTAACTTTTACAATTACATATTTCAATTTTATTTTGAAAATATTATTCCAACAATTAATAGGAAAATCCCCTCTATTTTTATTAAACTGTTCATTCTCCCATTATATATTTCTAATTCATTACTAATGGTTACCAAATCCTAAACTTACACTTATCAATTATATATTTCTTCCATAATAAACAACATACATTAGCAATGGTTTATGCTAATATTCTAGGTAAATCATTTCAACTTAATATGTGCAAATATCAAATTATCAACAACAATTTTAGGAACAAACCATCATGGTGAGGAAATAAAATATCTAAATTTAATATTTCCCCTGATTTTGACATTACTAAACTTTGTTCTAAGACACTTCAAACATCGCTAGTAAATGTATTACTTTAGTTTTACATAATATTCATTAACATTATGGAGGCAGGTGCGGGGGGATCCTCCTGGATTTTGGAGGAAATACTGTATTAACTTTTGAGTGGGGACTTGGGGAAGCTACCAATAATCAGGCATAGCACCATGCCCTTTGTCTAGGAATAGAAAATGTCGTTGATATTGGAATTCAATTTGTCATGACCATTGGAGAATCTCTTCTAACCATAACTCAATCAAGGAAAATATTGGAATTAGAATATAGAATTGCAAGACGACTCCAATGACGGATCAATGGGATTCTACAACAAATCCTTAATGCCTAGTTGATACATGCCAGGCGAGAAAACAATAATACTACGGATGTTCTTGCAAAGAAAACCGGTAGATTGAAAAAAGGAAGTTTGGTTAAAAATGGGGACCAACTTACAACTTGTTGTCTCCCCTAAGAGTCAATTATATTGCAACTAAACATGGTTGAGATCACATTTAACACTAGTCTATCAATCATAGGCATGTCCAACCACCATTACACCCCCCCCATCAGGCGTATGGCCATTATGAAGCACATGGATTCATGCATGGAGGAACAACCTAAAATTTTGGACATGAAGCTTCGTAGGAAGCCAAGGACTTATATGCCATTATCCTCCTTTAGTTGTATTGAAGGTGGGATTATTAGTTGCAACACACAAGGGAATTGTGGTTTGCATTGTGAATTTGGATTGATGATTGTGGTTCCGGAGGAAGAAAACACCATCCCCTACGCCTTGGGGGAGTGGCACTCTGATGTGTATGTTGCGGAATGTGAAGAGGATGGATAGACGATGGGATTCATTTTTGGCAGCACAAAGGTCTCTCTCTTCCTGTGTTGGGGGGTTTGGGGTACAATAACTAAATTGGGTTTTCTTGGCTTGGTAAGCAAGATGAAGCTGGAGGTAGATTGGGAATCTAAGTTGTAGTAACTCTTTGGGTGCATAAGGGATTTTCATGCGTACATACAAAATATCCAAAACAATTTAAGATGGATGAAGTCGCAAATTGAAGGGGTTTTATATGTTGTTTGTCAGATTAAAGTTCACACTTAATGCATTGAGCACCACTTGGACAATGATGAAGGGAAAATTCGAGTACATGGTGGTCATGTTGACACCATGATGAATGCACTCGATCAACACAAATCTATGTTGGTAGCCAAGCAGTCTCAATTATTGGACCAAATAGGAAGTAAAGAAGTAGAGGAGGACTATGTTCATCAACCCCTTGACCCTGTCATTATTTCAAGCATTGATGAAAGCACAGAGGATAGTCATGAGATGCATGAGGAGAATGCAGAGGACAGTTGAGAAATTCAAGTCATGGACAATGAGAAAAACACTAAAGAAGATTGTGAGTTGCACGTGGAAGATGCTAAGGACAACCAAGATATTGAGGTCATGGACAATGGTGATATGAAGTTTTTTGCAAACTATTATTAGGACAATATGTCAAAATTTATGGTATTTTAGGAGAATATGTTTTCTATATAAATATATTGCAAACATGGGTGAGATCACATTTAATACTAGTCTATCAATCATAGGCATGTCCAACCACCATTACACCCCCCACCCCCCCGACGTATGGCCATTATGAAGCACATGGATTCATGCGTGGAGGAACAACCTAGATGCTTGGACATAAAGCTTCGTATGCAACCAAGGACTTATATTCCATTCTCCTCCTTTAGTCATATTGAAGGTGGGATTATTAGTTGCAACACACAAGGGAATTATGGTTTGCATTGTGAATTTGGAACGGTGATTGTGGTTCTGGAGGAAGAAAATGCCATCCCCTACGCCCCGGGGGAGTGGAACTTTGATGTGTATGTTGAAGAATGTGAAGAGGATGGACAGATGATGCGATTCATTTTTGGCAACACAGAGATCTCTATCTCCCTATGTTGGAAGGTTTGGGACAAATTAACGAAATTGGGTTTTGTTGGATTGGTAAGCAGGATGAAGCCCGAGGTAGATTGGGAATCCAAGTTTCAATAGCTCTTTGGGGGCATAAGGGATGTTCATGCATACATAAACGATATCCATAGCAATTTAAGATGGAAGAAGTCACAACTTTAAGGGGTTTTAGATGTTTTTCGTCAGATTAAATTTCATAATTCATGCATTGAGCACCGACTAGACGATGCTGAAGGGAACATTTGGGTATATGGAGGTCAGGTTGACACCATGATGAATATATTGGATCAACACAAATCCCTATTGGTGGAAAAGAAGTCTCGACTCTTGGACCAAATAGGAAGTAAAGAAGGAGAGGAGGAATATGTTTTCCAACCCCCTAACCCTGCCATCATTTCAAGCAATGAGGAAATCACAAAGGATAGACACGAGCTGCATGAGTAGAACACAGAGGAAAGTCAAGAAATTCAGGTCATGGATAGTGAGGAGAACACTAAAGAAGATCGTGAGCTGCATAAGGAAGATGCCAAGAACAACCAAGATATCCAACTCATGGACAATGGTCATATGAATTTTTTTTACAAACTATTATTAGGGCGGTATGTCAAAATTGATAGCTATTTAGGAGAAGATGTTTTATGTTTAAGGCTTATAGTTTTATGAGAGATTGTAATAGAGCTAAATAATGCTCAAAGACCTCTGAAACCTTATTTTGGAATTTCGTATTGTTCTATTGATATCTTTTTCAACGTTTAATATATATATATATATTATGATGTTTTTTATTAAATATAAATTATACAATTACTTTATTTTCACATAATCGTTATTAAAATGTTTTTTATTCTGAACATAATTTATATAATTTGTTCCCCAAAATTAACATTTATTTATTGAAATGGGTGCATTTTTTTGAAAAAATGCATGCTTGATGATCATTACATCAAAATAGTCTTCACTAAGCTATTATATCATATTAGTGCCCCCAAGTATTTTTAAGATTATTGATTAAAAAAGCTCTGCAAAAACATTTGCTCACCGACCTTGGTTAGAAACCTCCACTAAAAAAACATGGAGAAGTGCTTTTGCAAAAATATCCACAAAAGCCTATTTTTTCTGTAGTGGTGTCTTTGATTGTAATAAAAGGTAGACATTCCATGATTTAATAATTTGAGATTGCAAATTATTTTGGTGCATGTGAATATTTTGAAAATCCTTGAAAATATGGTCAGAAGATAAGATATTTTGGTATTGAGAGTGGTGACCTCAACATTATATTTCTGGTGTTGTGAGTGACAATCTCAACATTATAATGCTTCTCTTTATTTGATCAACCAATTTTGATATCTATTTCAAATTGCATATTGAGTTGTGAAAAATCTGCATGGTTAAGGATCGCCTGCTAAGACTTGCATTTGGGTAGGAGTTAGTTGTAATACCCATGTTTGTTGGAGTTCCATATTTCATTAGGAGTAAACTACATGGGTAGGAGTTAATCGTAAAACCCATGTTTGCTAGAGTTACATATTTGGCTAAAGAAAATTTGCATGGTTAGGGGTCATCCATTAAAACCCACATTTCAATAGGAGTAATATGCAAAACCTTTGTTTGTTGGAGTTCCATATTTGATTGGGGGCGATCCATTAAAACCCATATTTGTTAATGTTGGTTATATTGTTAAAAGGCCCATATTTTCATTTTCAAGGTGATCTACCATTTAAGAGTGTTTATTGGAGTTCACGTTTGAAATGGGTCATTAGAGAAGCAAAGTACAAACTCCATTATTATTATTATTATTATTATTATTATCATTATTATTTTTATAGTCGAAGATACATTTGAATTAGATAGTGTTGCAGTCAAATCGAACAATAGTGCAATACAAAATTTTAAGGATTGGCCACAACCTTGTATAATAATAAAAAGTTTAGCTTCAAGAAATTATTATTCTCAACTATCCATTTTTTGTTGTTATAGACCTAGCAAGCATATTTACGCACAAATTGAAATAGAAACAAACATACTTGGTAAAACATTGCATTTATATAGCAAAAACAGTTACATTAGAAAGTCTGGATAATAGGTAGCAATCAAACTCTAAGTACCTCATTCTTTGTTAAGATCTACTTCTATCTCTCAACATTCTTGATTGGTTTTTATCCCTCTTGTGAGAGGTGGCAAGATATGATGATTCTTCTATCTTAATGCATTGATATAAGAGATGTAAAGAGGAAGGGGGAATTTACCAATTTGAGAGTCTTTGTTGTTTGATAGAGAATTTTTAAATGTGCTTGAGGTCCTTTCTCACTTTCTAAAATTGCCTCAATATTTGGATTCTTTCTCTTGTCTTCACCCACTTGTGGGAATTGTAGTGATTCTACTTCTTTTGGAACGGCCTCTTGATCTTCTTGAGTCATGCTAGCAAGTTCAATTTTATCCTTGAGATCTTGTATTGGCTACTTTTACACATCCTCTCTTTCCTTTACCATATATTCTATGTTTTCAAGGTACTTAAAGTTATTGATGTTCACTTTGGATGAACCTTCTTGATTATCTTACTCCCATGTCACATTTGACTATTTTGTGTCTATTGTTCACTGGCCTAAATGGCCTCTGCTCCATTCCACTGGAAGGATTTGTATCCTACTTAGTAATAATTTGATTCTCTATAATTTTTAGGTGACTTTTAGCACAATTCACAATGCCAGGAGTTATATTTGAAAAAAAATTGCTCATAGTCTCATTCTCACTAATCGCTCCAACCGTCCATATTTATTTGCAATGTCTCTAGAAGACCCTTCTCCAAAACACTTCCACACATGTTCTGACACAAGAATACATATTTCCTTTTGGTTCAATTCAATTATTGTATGAACCCCATTTGTCCCTAATAGCTTTGAAGATGATTCCATCCCAAAATATTAATAGGAAGTGGGGAAACCTTAACTATACAACACTATTGTGATCCTCTTTTTAGAATTGAAGTGACGGGACTAGTGAGCTAAGAACATTCCTTGAGATCCCATGAAGTAAGGACCTGAGTTAAAAAAAAGATTTCGATCCTCTCTATTTTGGTATAAGAGTGCAAAATACTCTTGGTCACATGCAAACAGAGTTACTTCACCTTTTATCTTGGGAAACCAATGCTTTGTTGTCCACACCTCTATAGTCCTTGGGTTGGGCCAAGCTCTATAAAATTTACAATCAAAGTTTGCTCTAATAGAATGAGTGTTTTTTTTCCTTGGGTTTGGGGACTAGAGTTCTAATTGGGGGATAAAACCCAACCATTTGATGAATCCATGTTGTGGATATCAAGATCATTTCATTGGGTTCAACATTCTAACCAAGAGTTTGAATGCTTCAATCTCAACAAAAAATGCCTCCTTCAAATCCATTTAGGTGAATGAGGTTCCCACCATAAAACTTGTGGATTGCTGGATTTTTAGTTATTCTTGAGAGGTTATCAATCATCAATAGAGTCTATTCATGGCTAAATCAACATTCTAAGCTCACGACAACTAAGGATGGTGTAAATATTTTGCATATAGGATGTGAATCCTAGGTTAAAGCCTAGTCCTTGGATAAACTCGACCTTGTCACATTGTTAGATAGTTCATTTATGTCTTCCTAGTTGCTTCTTTTTACCTCTTTGTCTTTGGTATTATTTTTTCTTCTTCCTCCAATATTAATATTTTAATGTATTAATACGACCACATAATGTAACAATGAATATGACCTAAGTGTCTTAGGTTTTTATATATATTGTAATCTAAGATGAGGAACACCAAAGTATTTGTGTATATAAGTAGCCCATGTCAAGCTATATTGTGTATTTCTATCAAATAATTTTCTATTTGTTGATTCTAACTTATATAATAATTATCATTATCATTTTCTATTAGTTGATTCTAACTTATATAATAATGATCATTTCAAACTGAAATACGATATTGTAAGCGCTTGTTTTCCAATAACTTTATGGGTTATGATCATTTTTATTTTATATTAGTTGATTCTAACTTATATAATAATGATCATTTCAAACTGAAATATGATATTGTAAGTGATTGTTTTTCCAATAAATTTATGTGTTTTGAGCATGAGTATATTTCCATTCTTATTTATTTTATATGTGATCATAACATTATAAATTATATTAGGGGTGGCAGGCACGTGGGGGATCATCCTTGATCTTGATAGACATGAAGAACTATATTATGAATGGGGACTAGAAAATACCACTAATAACTAAGATAAAGTTTCAACTCTTTATCAAGGCCTTCAAGCTCATTTTCTCAAACTAAACCATCTCTGTAAAATCCCTATCCAAACTGAACTTACAATTTTCAACTGCCTATGATTTGATTATGGTTATTTTCCAAGCACTTGAGAGTACTGTCAATACTATTGTAGATTCTAGATCTAGACCAACTAACCCCTTGTATTATTTGGTGATGGATTTAGGTGGTGAACTGCCAACAAACACTTCACAATTGCTAATAATATAGCTTACTCAGACCAAATTTGATTTAGAGAGTACTAACAAGAAGGTTGTTGAAGATCACTATTGATCAAATCTAATTTAGAGAGTGTTGAATGTGGATTTTTGGACTTGAAATTTTAATAAACACTTGGTTGATTATCCTTGAACTTGCTAATTTTGTGACTACATATTCATTTGGTAAAATGTGGGACATAAGAGATCAAGCATACTAACCAATATATCCCCATAAATGAGATCAACAACATTTATATCACAAAAGGGATCTATTGCATTAATGTCTTTAAATATTCTCAACAAACAATGAATTTTTCAATCAGTTTGCATCAACAATAGATAAGTATGAATTCTGACTTATACAAGGCCTCAAACCTAGCATTGTTTACTGGATTAATGGCCTTCGTTGTGGACTGTTAGAGATGAGAAATATGTTGATTGGGCCACTTTTGTAGATGGCAGTTTGTTGAAATATGGCAACCCGTTTTTGATTGACCTTTGAGGAGAGAAGAACAACTTCCAAAATCAGCTCCAACACTTAGTGATCATGCCCAATAGTGGAGAAGGAGTTCTCAATACCAAAAATAAATGATATTCTAACCAGCAGAATGCGAAGGTGATTCCCACATTTTCTTGAGACTGTACCCAGTAACAACTCCATGGAATGACCGCAGCTTGGATTGCAAATTCATTGTAACAATATGTCGAGATTTTGGTTGTGCACAATTGAGGGGAAGCATCCTTCTACACAGTATTGTACATCAAATAGCCACTCTTTTTACCTCCACGAGTTGACAATCACATAGTAGCGTTCCCTCTCTTACTAACTCAAATGAATGTGATATTTGGGATTGGTACCTCTCCCTTGTGATGCTCCCTTCCCAATGGTGACAATAAATATGTAGGTGCACCGCCTTCTAATAGTATGAAACTTCAAACAACATATACACCCTCTCTATATTCACTAGAAACCTTGCAATTGAATACTCTTTCATATCTGGAATGAAGAAGCAAATATTTCCACGACAATGAAGAACAATGAGAAAGCCGAGTGATTTCTTCTTCCAATAGCTAGGTTGGGTTTGTCTCACCACCGAAACAATTCTCCTCCTCTTAGGGTTTCATCCAAGAGAAGCTAAAGCTCAAGAGCTCTCAAATTTCAAAAATGCAAATGACAAGAATGAATGAGAGAGTGGGCTCTCTCACTTTTTATAAATCTCATTTCATAGTGTGACTCTTCAACTTCCCTTTTTCCTAATTTATCACTTTATAAATTAAAATTGACCTTTTAGCTAGAAAGTGGCTTTTATTCTCATGTTGACCCTTTTGGCCCACTTTTACCCTTTTACTCCACTTTTAACTTAAATGACTTTTATAAAGTCACTTTAGGAAATAATTATTAAGTGTCACTTTATAAAGTGTTTTTGGACTCAAGTGACACTAAATAATTAATTAATCCCCTATTATGTTGACTATGGCCTACGGGTACTGGTGTAATGTCCCCATTCAAATAAATTATCATGGAGGAAAAATTCCACTAACCTACTAGTTCCCTAGGTTAGGGTGGAAGCATTAAAACTTCGAATAAGGGAGCTACAAGACCCAAATTGACCTTAGAATTACAAATTCACATTAAATGGGCCAAATAAACTATAATAAAAAGAAAAATAAGGCAGCCCTTGGATCATGAGGGCGCATAAGAAGGTGTGGGACCCACATGTGGCAAGATTCCCCACTACACTTGGAATCATTCTCACACAAATTTGAGTTCAAGGTAGAGGATAACGTACTTGGGGAATATGAAGAGGCAATATTCATGGAAAGAATCAAGGAGGCTTGACTTGGAGTGGAAAAGTAACTCCCAATGAAGAGGAAGAGGAATCATAGAGAAATTGTGACAATTGTTACAAGATTCCATGGCATCTATGACAACAATAATGAAGGAATCTATGACAAATATGAAAAATTTAGACCTGGTTGCAGACCTATGACAAATATTACATATCATGGATAAAAATATCCGTCAAGAGGGCACATAGAGGGATTTATGGTCAGTCAATATTCCCAATTCGAATTGGGGAAATAAGAGTGCAAGAAAGAAGTGGACAAGTGTCACATGAAGGAATCTATCACTAACTCGAGTTGGGTGAGTGTCTTGGAGGGAATTTGACCTCATGAGTCCACATGAGGTTAATAAAAGAGTAGGATGAGGAAGGAGAGCATCTTTTGGATTATTATTTTTTTGCACTCTTGGAGAGCTTAGCTTGTCCATGCACAATGGGTGTTTACCTTCCCTACTATTGAACCAATTTCGAAGGTGAAATATACTTTTCCAAATTGGTTGTAGGAGAGGTCATTCATACATATTATTAGATATTAAAGGATGTGTTTAATATAGGTTCAAATCCCTCTTTAGTTTTAGTTCCTCTCATAGAACTTCTTCTACTTTCTCTTCTCACATTCACTTCTCAATGCCCATTGTTCTAGTGTCGATGGCGCACTAATAGTTGCATAAATCTTGTGGAGGATGATTTTGTGAATCCATTGATGTATGATAATATGTATGTAATTGTGTTGATATGAAAATTTGAGCCATATCTCGAAATCCCATGCATATCATGTAAAAGTTCCAAGCAAACTACTTATTCGAGCTAGTTTCCCCTATATTTTCTTGTGGACTTTTTGGAGTAGTTATGCATTTGTTTTGAATCAAAATTTATCTGAGTTTTTGCATCTGTTAGATCATCCTATGATGTATTTTATATGACCAAATTACTATATTCAGGCCCCTTGGGAATTTTATTAAATTTTATGCAACAATTTCCTTGTCCATTGTTTACATTTTCCAATTAAGCAATGTATATGTGTTACAACCTTTTGTTTGATGGGTGCAATAACCAGTTGTAGATCGTGATAAATGTTTCATTTTGGTTTTAAATTAAGTCCTTTATCCATTCAAATCCTCTGTTTAGAAATTAGGGAAGTTCGTACAACATTTGGAAATCCAAAGAGTCGATTATTAGTGGGGGGTTTCAACATCGATTTCACTAGTATTTTCCCCTTTCATTATTCCTTGATTAATGTAAGTCATGAATTAATTTAACAAGTGTATGAGTGCATATTTGATGCATTAATATGTCTAAGACCCATCAATCTCTTCTAGACAAAATTCAAGATCATTTGGGAGCATTTGGGACAGCTTGGGTTTCACTAGTCCAAGGTTTGAAATTGGCCAAAATTGAGTAATTTTCATGGTAGGGATGTTACAATGGTATCATAGCATGGTCCTTGCATCTTCTTAGGGTGGAAATTTATGAGGCCAAGGAGAGAAATAACACTCCTAGTATCAGAGACAAAAGATACCCTCGGTGGAGAAGAAGAAGTAAGTTATGCTGAAGCAATGAGCAAGGGCGATAAAGGAACCTTAGAAATGGAGGAAAATGAGGAGTTCAAGAAGTCCATGAAACCATTTTTTGAGGACATGAAAAGGCAGATAATGCAAGGGTTCGAATTGTTGGCCAACCAAATTGGGGGCAAATTGGAAGTAGGAAGCAGTAGTAGCTCTCATCCTGAAGAGAAAAATATAGATGGAGAAATAATATTCTCAATGGCTGGGCCTCACAATCGACCTAATGAATTCAAGAGTCCATAAATACCCACTATGCCCAAGTTTCTTGAGCCTAAAGAGGATCCTAGCACTTAGTATGGGATGGAGGAATCCATTGATGATTGGAAGCAGCTGAGTGAAGAGTGTAGGAGGACCTTACAATTAGAACAATTCTTCAATGTCTCAAACAAGCTCAAATCCAGAGGAGGTAACCGAATACCTTTCCAAAATAGAGAATTGAATTCTACCACAGGAAAGGTATCCATATCCCCTTTTGATGTCTCACCACAATGTTCTGTTAGTACTTGGATACATAAATTAGATGTGTATTTTCATTCGAATCCAATGGTTCAAGAGGATGCATTGAAGATGGCTATTTTGCATCTTGAAGGAGAAACTAATGATTGGTGGTTCCATGGACTTAAAACCTTAGGAAATGACCAAATAACATCCTATGAAGAGTTTGTTAACAAGCTGGTAGAAAGGTTTGATTGAAAGGACCCTAAAATGCCTTTCAAGGAATTGGAACAGCTGAAGCAAACTGGAACCCCTGAGGCGTACATGTTGGAGTTTCAAAAATTGATAGTTGAGGTCACTGACATCTCTATGGGTCACTTAGTATTTCTCTATATTCAAGGGTTGGTTGAAACGCTGAAAGGATTTGTTAAAATCACTAGCCATCTACATTGAAATATGCCATGAACTTGACAAGAGATCTACAAAATGTGTTACCCAAGACAAGGTATCCTCCCAATCCCACTTTTCCTTCCAAGTTCAAAGATGATAAGGAACCATGGAAAAAAGACTCACTTGAGAAGGATAAGAAAGAGGGACCAAGTAAGGAAGAGCTCAAGAGGAATAAGCTATGCTTCACATGCCATCAACCATGGGTACCCGAGCATAAATGTGCTAAGGGGAAAGCACACTTCCTTGAAGTTTTTTCTGATGATGATGAGGAAATGGAGGAAGAAGTACAACAATCAGCCCTAGAAGAAGGATATGAAATAACAAAAGATGATCAACCACCACATGAAATAGGGAAGATTGCAATACTGTTAGGGGTGCCTCGGTTTCATACCCTTCGATGCAAAGGAGTTGTCCAAGGGAATAAGGTTTCTGTCCTAGTGGATGGAGGAGAAACCCATAACTTCATTGATTTGGCGTTGGTGGAGAGGAGCAAGTTTCCTATTGAGATATTTAATGGGTTTACGTTCATCATCCTAGGGAACAATTCTATGAACTGTAACACAAGGACAACTTACCAAAGGAAATTACACCGTTGTTGAAAGTTTCTATGTGGTGAATGTTACTGGTACTAATGTGGTTTTAGGATTCCAATGGTTGTACCCTATAGGAGAGAATTCAGTGAACTATAGAGTACCTGAAATGAGGTTTAAAGATTCAGAAGGAAATCCAGTATTGATGAGAGAAATGCACACCTATCCTAACCAAGTGGTGTCATCCCACGGTATGAGGTCCATTTTGATACATGGAGACATTGAATGGGTTGCAGAGTGTCTAATAACTTCCTTGAAACCAAGCATAAAGGTTTCAGAACATCCGAAGGAGATAAGGCATCTATTGAAAAAGTATGAAAAGGTTTTTGGAGACCTTACCCCTCAAAGGCCACCTGACAGGGGAGTTGAACATGCCATTGTGTTGGAGGCAGGAACTCAACCTATCCAAATACAACCATGCAGACACCCAAAAAGGTTCAGGGATGAGATTGAGAAGGCTATAAAATAAATTTTGGAGTTGGGACTCATAAGGCCAAGTTCAAGTCCCTATGCTTCATTGTTTGTCTTGGTGAAGAAAAAAGATGGAACCTTGAGAATGTGCATTGATTTCAGATCTATAAACAAGAATACAATGAAGAATAGATATCCCATTCCCCGGAGAGATGATCTCATGGATGAACTATTTGGAGCAAAGTTATTTTCAAATATTGATCTTATATTTGGTTACCATCATATTCGAATGAAGGAGGAAGATGTGAAGAAGACTTCTTTCATATGTCATTATGGTCATTTCGAATTCCTTGTCATGCCTTTTGGTTTGACCAATGCTCCTGCAAACTTCAAGTCATGCATGAACAAAATATTTTGCAAGCATCTACATAAGTTTGTTTTGGTTTTCTTTGATGATATTTGATTTATATTAAGACATGTGAGGAGCATTTGCATCATTTAGAAGTTGTATATAAAATATTGCATGAACAATCTTTGTTTTCTAAGCTATCCAAGTGTAAGTTTGGGTTGACATAAATTTTGTACCTTCAACACATTATTGGGAAAGATGGTGTAAAGGTGCCATTCTTGATTGTCCACCACCCAAGAACATCACTGAATTTAGGGGTTTTATTGGGATCTACACTTACTATAGAAAATTTGTGAAGGGGTTCTCCCAACTGACAGCTCCCCTCACGGACCTAACCAAGAAGGATGATTTCCAATGGAGTGAAGATGCAGAAAAGTCCTTCCAAAGGATGAAATAGGTAATGAGTAGTTGTCCAGTACTTGCATTACCGGATTTTTCTAAACCATTTATCTTGGAATGTGATGCATCAGGGGAAGGCATTGGATAAATTTTAAATCAAAATCAACACCCCATAGCTTTTGAAAGCAGGAAGCTACATCCAAATTAAATACTCTACTCCATATATGACAAGGAAATGTTAGCCATCATGCATGCCTTGGTCAAGTTTAGAAAATATCTGGTTGGGAACAAATTTGTGGTCAAAATTGATCGCAATAGCTTGAAGCATTTTCTTACACAGAAAGATATCAATGAAAGGCAACAAGAATGGGTGAGTAAGATTCAAGCCTTTGATTTTGACATTGAATATGTTAAAGGGAAGAATAATATTTTACCATATGTTTTGTTTAAGAGACCCTCACTCTCTCTTATGGACATTTCATAGGATTGGAAAAAAATACTAACAATAGAGTATGCCAAAGATAAATTTGCTTGTGAAATTTTAGATGGGGCCAATGGTGATGATAGGTATAAAGTGTTGAATGGAATAATATACTGTAAATATCGAATCTATTTGGTTCTGGTTCGAATTTGAAGCAAAATATCTTGAATGCATCTCATGATTCTCCCTTAGTAGGCCATCTTGGTTTCTTTAAAACATATAGGAAGTTAAGAGAAATATTTTTTTGGAAAGGATTGAAGGGTGATGTTATAAAGTATGTAAATGAATGCAAGATATGTCAGCAAAAAAGGGTTGAGCACAACATCTTGCTGGTCTCCTACACCCCTTGTCTATTCTAGAACAAAAGTGGGAAAGCATCTCCAAGGACTTCATCATAGGTTTTACCAAGGCACTTGGTAAGGACTGTATATTTTTTGTGGTGGATAGACTCACCAAATTTTCTCATTTATTTTCTAGTACCTCATCTTTTACTATTGCACAAGTGCCTGAGCTATTCTTTAGAGATGTTTTCAGATTGCATAGACTTCCAAAAAACATTGTTAGTGACAGGGATAGTAAGTTTATGAGTGCATTTTGGCAAGCACTCTTCAAGTTGGTGGGAACACAATTGACTCATAGAACAAGCTACCATCCACAAACTGATGGGAAAACAAAAAGGGTGAACCAATGGTTGGAGGGATACTTGAGAAACTATGTTAGTGGGAAGCAAAAAGCATGGGTTGAATGGCTACATTTGGGCGAGTTCTGCTACAATACTACCTTTCATATGTCCATTGGCATGTCTCCTTTCAAATAAATATATGGTTATGAAGCACATACTTTTGTTGACCAAATATTTGGTGATAGTAGAGCTCCAAAATCTAAGGATTGGATTGAGGAAAGTCAAGAAATTTTGAAGGTTTTAAAAGACAATTTGCAGATTGCCCAAAATCAACAAAAACAATATGCACATCAACATAGGAAAGAGATAAATTTTCAAGTGAATGATTTGGTCTATTTGAGTCTACAACCTTAAAAAACCACCTTGAAGGGAAAGGGTTCATAAAATTTAAATCCCAGGTTCTATGGTCCATACAAAATAATTCAAAAAATTGGGGAGGTAGCTTATAAAGTGGAGCTTCCGGAAGGGAGTAAAATTCATAATGTGTTTCATGTTTCATGTCTTAAAAAGGTGGTAGGGTAGCAAATTTCAGTTTCATAAATACTTTCTCCAATGGAAGACGAAGGGCATCTCATACTCATTCAAAAAAAATAAAAAAATTTGAAGATAAGGGAAAGAAAATTAAGGGACATGACCATAAGAGAATATTTGGTACAATGGAAGGATTTACCAAATGAGGATGGCACATGGAAAGATGAGAAAACTTTGCAACATCCAAGTTTTAAATTTCTTGGGGACAAGAAATCTTGGGTGGGTAGGACTATAATGTCCCCATCCAAATAAATTATCATGGACGAAAAAATCCACTAACCTACTAGTTCCCTAGGTTTGGGTGGAAGCATTAAAACTTGGAATAAGGGAGCTACAACACCCAAATTGACCTTAGAATTACAAATTCACATTAAATGGGCCAAATGAACTACAATAAGAATAAATTAAGGTGGCATTGGATCATGAGGGCACATAAGAGGGTGTGAGATCCACATGAGGCAAGATTTCCCACTTCACTTGGCATCATTCTCACACAAATTCGAGTTCAAGGTGGAGGGTAAAGTACTTGGGGAAGATGAAGAGGCAATATTCATGGAAATAATAAAGGAGGCTCGACTTGGAGTGGAAGAGTAACTCCAAATGAAGAGGAAGAGGCATCATAGAGAAATTGTGACTCTTGTAACAAGATTCTATGGCATCTATGACAACAATAATGAAGGAATATATGAAAAATATGACAAATTCAGACGTGATTTCATACCTATGAAAATTATGACATATCGGGGCTAAAAATATCCATCAAGAGGGTGCATAGAGGGATTAATAGTCAGCCGATATTCCCAATTCGAATTGAGGAAAGAAGAGTGCAAGAAAGAAGTGGACAAGTGTCTCATGAAGGAATCTATCACTAACTCGAGTTGGGTGAGTGTCTTGGAGGGAATTAAAGCTCATGATTCCACGTAAGGTTAATAAAATATGAGGATGAGGAAGGAGAGAAGCTTTTGTATCATTTTTGTTTTTCACACTTGGAGAGCTTAGCTTGTCCATGCATGCTGGGTGTTTACCTTCCCTGTTATTGAACCAATTTCGAAGGTGAAAGATCCCTATCCAAGTTGGTTGGAGGAGAGGCCATTCATATCTATTCTAAGAGATTAAAGGATGTGTTTAATGTAGGTTCAAATCCCTCTTCAGTTCGAACTTCTCCCATAGAAATTCTTCTACTTTCTCTTCTCACATTCACTTCTCACGGTCCATTGTTCTAGTGTTGCTGATGCACTAATAGTTGCATAAAGCTTGTGGAGGATGATTTTGTGACTCCATTGATGTATGATAAGATGTATGGAACTTTTTTGAGATGAATATTTGATCCATGGCTCTAAATCCCATGCATATCATGTAAACATTCCAAGCAAACTACGTATTCGAGCTAGTTTCCCATATATTTTCTTGTGGACTTTTTGGAGTAGTTATGCATCTATTTTGAATCAGACTTTCTCTAAGTTTTTTTAGTTTTTATAGAATCCTATGATGTACTATATATGACCAAATTACTATATGCAAGCCCCTTGGGAATTTGATTAAATTTTATGCAACAATTTCCTTGGGAATTTAATTAAAGTTTATGCAACAATTTCCTTGGGAATTTAATTAAAGTTTATGCAACAATTTCCTTGTCCATTATTTACATTTTCCGAGCAATGTATATGTGTTACAACTTTTTGTTTGTTGGGTGCAATAACCATTTGTAGATCATGATAAGTGATGCATTTTGGTTTTCAATTAAGTCCTTTATCCATTCCAATACTTTTTTGAGAAATTAGGGAAGGTCATATAACATTTGGAAATCCAAAGAGTCAGTGATTAGTGGGGGTTTTCAACATTGATTTCACTAGTATTTTTCCCTTTCATTCTTCATTGGTTAATGCAAGTCATGAATTCCTTTAACGAGTGTATGAGTGTCCAGTTGATGAATTAGGATGTCCTGAGACCCCTCAAGCCCTTCTAGATAGAATTCGAGAGCATTTGGGAAAACTTGGGTTTCACTAGTCCAAGGTTCGAAATTGGAAAAAATTGAATAATTTTCATGGTAGGGATGTTACAACTGGATAGGATAATAATTCGTCCCCCATAGTGGTCATCTGGAAAGGGACATGACAGTACTCCATTCCCGATATTGATTGTCCTCAAGCAACTACAAGTTGGGATGCTGCATAATCTTCCCACTCTCCCAAGTGGCATCCTCTACTTGCATATGCCTCCACCTGAACAAGTACTACAAGAAAACCTTGTTTCTCAGCCTCCTCTCTCACACATCCAGAATTTCCTCCGAGTCTAAAATCAGTTGCCCCTCCTCATCCAATGGGGGTAATTCTACAAAGGTTGTGACCTGTTGTCCCAGTACCTTCTTGAGGCATGATACATTGTGAATATTTCTTCCCTCAAGAAGCTCCAACTCATATGCCACCTATCCAACCCTCCTGACCACTCTGTAAGATCCGTAGAAGCGAGGCCTCAATTTTTTTGCATCGCTCTTCTTTAGCGAGGATTGATGATAAGAATGCATCCTCAAAAATACGAAGTCCCCCACCTCAAAACTACGCTATTTCTGGTGCCTATATGCATATACCTTATGTTGATGCTGGGCCACCTGTATATTTTATTTGAGAAATAGAAGGATGCACTGAATTTCCTGTATCCATTCCTTCGCCTCGGGTGACCTGCTATCCCCGAATTCCATATCAAAAAATGATGGGGTGTCATAGCCATATAAATCTATCAATGGAGTCATACCGATTGACATATGGTTCTTTGTTTTGTAATAGTTCTCTCCTAAGTGTAGCCACTTGATCCAAGCCATCTATTGCCCAGACATGTAGTTTCACAGGTATCCCTCAACCCATTTGTTCACAATCTATGTCTATCAGTCGGTCTGAGAATGATAACTAGTGTTGGGGGTCAACTCAATACCTACCTGTCTGAAAATCTCCTTCCAAAAGGATCCGATAAATTTGTTTTCCATGTCACTAACAATGTTCTTCAGGAGCCCATGCAATCGAAATACCTCCCTAAAAAACATATATGCCACCTGTGTCGTTGTATAATTTGAAGCAATCATGAAGAAGTATGTGAATTTGTTCAATAGATCTACCACAACATATATACAATCTTGTCCCTATACCCGTGGCCACCCGATAATGAATTCCATGGAGACACTCTCCCACTTCTGCTCAGGAATAGGCAATGGATGCAGAAGTCCTGTTGGATGAATCTGTTCGGTCTTATTCTTCCAACAGGACATGAATTCCCTCATGTGTCGCATTACATCATCCTTGAGGCCTTTCCTAGAGAACCTTTCCCTAAGCTGACGGTAAATTTTGAAGAACCCATGGTGTCTTGCTGTAGCGACGTCGTGTGTATCCTACAAAATATTTTCCTTCAGTTTGGAATCTAGCACTAAATATATCCGGTCTTTGTAGAAAATGACATCATTGACCACCCGGTACTTATCATCATGTATAAGGTCATCCATCAACACACAAGCAAATTTATTTTTGGAATATTCCACCAGGAGGTGGGATTTCCAAACAGCTGAAATCTCCATCAAGGAGTATGAAACTGGTTTCCTGGAGAGTGCATCAACAACCACATTTTTCTTCCCCTTCACATATTCTATATCAAATTCATAGGCATGTATCCTGCTGGCCCACTTTTGTTTCCTCTCATTCAAATGTTTTTGCTCCAAAAATATTTCAAGTTGTTGTGGTTTGTCCTCACCACGAACATGCTTCCCACCAAGTATTGTTTGAACTTTGCTGAGGCGTTCATGATGGCAATCATTTCTTATCATATATTGAGTAGAGCCTTTCTGGATCCTTGAGCTTTCTACTCTCGAAGGGTATTGGGTGTCGGTTCAACATCAATACTGCCCCAATGCCAATGCCTGAAGCATCACACTCCAACACAAGAGGCTGGCTTAAGTCTGGTAGCGCAAATACTAAGCAAGTGCTCATCGCCTCCTTGAATCTGTTAAACGCCCGTTGTGAATCATCTTTCCATCTGTAGCATCCTTTCTTTTTAAGATCGGTGATGGGTGTGCCCAACTGTGAAAAACCATTCACAATTTTTTTGTAATATGTGCACAACCCAAAGAATCCTTGTAACTCCATGAGGGATCTCGATGTGGGCCAATCCAGAATGGCTTGAATCTTCTCCTGATGGACCTATAAACCCTGTGCACTAATCACATGGCCTATGTATAAGATATCAATAAGGCCAAACTCACATTTGGAGGCCTTGGCATACAAGGACTGCTCCTCCATAATGCTCAAAATATCATCTATATGCCTCATGTGCTCCTCCCATGTCCGGCTGTATATGAGGAGATCATCGAAGAACACCAACAAAAATTTTCTCAACTGCTTCCTGAAGATATGATTCATGCATGACTGAAAATTGGCTGGTGCATTGGTCAATACAAATGGCATAACCAAAAAATCGTAATGCCCATAGTGGCATTTGAAAGTTGCCTTATGTACATCCTGCTCATGGACCCTAATCTGATGGTAGCCCGATCTGATATCAATCTTTGAAAAATGTACAACCCCATGCAACTCATCCAACAAATCGTCAATGCAAGGAATGGGGTACCTATTTTCAATGGTCTTCTTGTTCAATGATCGGTAGTCGATGCACATCCTCATCATCCCATCTTTCTTTTTGACCAATACAACCGAAGATGCAAATGAATTGGAGCTAGGTCTAATGTGTCCCATGGCTAGCAACTCCTTAATAGATTTTTCGATCTCATCTTTGAATTTCCTTAGATGTCTATAGGGGGTGTTGACTACTGTTTTAGACCCCTCCAAATTTTATAATGTGCTCAAAGACTCTGTCTAGTGGTCTCCTTGGGGGAATCTCTCCAAACACCCTGTCAAGTTTTCCTAATAACTCCTCAATGTCTATGTGGTAATCTTGGTTGTACTGAGGAGTCTTCTAAGTTCTGGTCAAGCACTCTGCTGCATATGCTACATCTCCAGGTATGAATAGTGCCCTAATGCAAGGATTTCCTTGGGCTGAAATTTAAAGAGAGAGAGAGAGAAATAATGTAGGGATTTCCGAGGGTCATCACTTTTGACTCCTTTATCCGTTTGGGCTCAAATTTAATAGGAAGTTGTGTTTTAAAGAGTTCATTGCAATGACTAATAAATCCTTCTGATCAGAACTTTTTTCGACACATTTCCGAGGCCAAATTCCTTCATATAGTGCCTCAAATTGGGGTTTTAGTGTTATTGTAGGATTTTTTTAATTTCTAATTATCAAATATTTGTTATTTTATGCACCTAATCAGGAAAGTGAGTTGACAACTAGTGTCGCTCTAGTTAGATTTAATTTAGTGGTCAGTTTTAGATTCATGCGAGAATTTTCTAAAATTAGCAATTTTCGAAAATCTCATATAGTAGTTATAAGGGGTTGAACCCTCATTGTAATACTTAGGAAGGAGAAGGAATAAAATATTGTTATTTTTCCACTCTCATGTGTTTGCATGATTTATAGATCTCGTGAATGAATTAAATTTTATTGACTACATCATATGGTATCAGAGAAGAAAGATGGTTGGGAGAGGAAGGGGAAGAGTAGGCCTTGCTCAGATGCGTAGAGATATGCAAAACCTCCAAAGGAAAGTAGTGGATCTTACAAAAATGTTGGCTAATTAGAGAATAATACAAATAGAAGTGTTCGATGAGGAGACAGACCAAGGAGATGTGAATAAGCATATAGAACACGAAGAAGAACAATTACAGCACATTCCTTTTGAAGAAAGGAGGCTCAGGGCTCTAGAAGGGAGAAATGATGGGATCAAAATGGAAGTTTCAGAATATGTCAGGAGTATTAAACTAGAGGAGTTAATAGATTGGCTGAACACCATGGAAAAAAAAATTGAATGGAATCCAATGACAGAGGAAAAGAAGGTGAAATTTGCATGCACCAAGTTGAAGGGTCGCGCCATGATCTGGTGGGATCATGTGCAGAAGGACAAAAAAAAAAAGGGAAAAAACAAAATTAAGACCTGGAATAAGATGGAGAAAAAAATTGTGAGAATTTTTTTTTGTCTTTAGACTATGCACAAACCCTTTTTCGTAAATTTCAAAATTTGAAGCAAAACCTATCAACCGTGGAGGAACTCACACACGAGTTTTATTAGTTGTCCATTTGTGTGGATTACCATGAAACTAATGAGGAACTGGCTGCAACGGTATGTGAATTGTTTGAAATTTTCTATTCAAGATTGATTGAGCATGTATAGGGTTCGCAGCGTGAAAGAGGCATACCAATTAGCCTTAAAGGTTGAGGAAAAAAACCGGCAATTTTCTCAAAGGAACATAGGAGCAAGGAGGGGTACATCGTCTACCTCACATGGTAGTTTTAAGTATGGCAGAGAAAAATCATCCCAAGGAGATAAGAAAGCAGAAGATCCTCGACAAGATAACCCGAATCAACTACGAGGAAGAGGATTTCATAGGGTTAGAGGTTATGGTGGTTCTAGAGGAAGACCTTATATGTGTTTTAGGTGTGGTGTAGAGGGTCATCGAGCATTTTAGTGCTCAAGTTGTAACATGCAAGAGCCGAAGCAAGGATAACAACTTAGTTTTAACCTGGTCCAAGTTGAGAATGAAGAAGAAGGAGTGAATCTGAAGTCCCGCCCGATATGGGGGAGAATATCATGATACGGAGGTCAGTGGTGATTCCCAAAAAAGAGTAAAGACGGTGTGGCGGTAATGAAGATTCATGACTTTTGACAAATATTTTTCGAACCACGTGCACTTTCGGAGGAAAGGTATGTCAAGTTATTGTTGATAGTGGTAGTTGTGAGAATATGGTTTCCAAAGAGATGGTAGATAAGTTGAAATTATGCTATGAAACACATCCCCATCCTTACCGAATTGCATGGTTCAAAAAAGGAAATGAATTCACCATTAATAAAAGATGATTGATCAATGGATGGATGCATGTCATATGTTATCGGGGAGGCTTTGGAAATATGAAAGAAAATTCATGCATGATGGAGAAAAGAATACCTACACCTTTTGGAAGGATGGATCAAAAGTTGTCTTATTTCCCCTTAAGGATGAAGGGAAAGTTGAGAATCTGTGGTCAAAAAGAGAGCTTGTTAAGGAAATGAAAGCAACATGATTATACTATGAATTAATAGTGCAAAAGGGGGTCAAGGAATACATACCAATACCTACTGAAGTGGCCAAGGTATTAGAAGAATATGTTGATGTTATCCCTAATTAACTACTTGATGGTCTTCCACCAAAGAAGCATATTCAACATCACATTGATCTAATCCCAGGATCATCTTTGCCTAATCAGGAATCCTATAGGATGAGTCCTACACAACATGCAGAGCTCAACTGGTAAGTAACCGAGCTTATAAAGAAAGGTCTGGTGAGAGAAAGCATGAGCCCCTGTGTTGTACCAACATTGTTGTCTCCAAAAAAAGATAATACATGGAGTATGTGCACAGATAGCTGAGAAATCAATAAAATTACCATCAAATATCGGTTTTCTATACTGTGCTTGGATGACATGATGGATGTACTAGTTGGAGCTAATTATTTTAGTAAAATTGATTTGTAAAGTGGATACCACCAGATACGGATTCGCGAAGGGGGTGAATGGAAAACTGCCTTCAAAACCAAGGATTGACTATATGAATGGATGGCGATGTCATTCGGGTTGTCCAATGCACCTACTACCTTCATCTGTTTGATGAATAATGTGCTTCAACCTTATATCAGTAAGTTTGTTGTCGTTTATTTTGATGACATTCTAATTTTCAGTAACAACAAAGAAAATCACTTGCAACATTTAAAGATTATATTGAATACATTGAGAAAACATCAGCTTTATCCAAACCTGAAGAAATGTAGGTTCCTGTAAGAAAGTTTGGTATTTATGGGTTTTGTCATCTCAAAAAAAGGAGTCAAGATGGATTCAGAGAATGTCAAAGCAATTTTGGAGTGGCCTAGTCCTAGGAGAATAACAAAGGTAAGAAGTTTTCATGCGTTGGCCACCTTTTACCAAAAAATTATTTGAAATTTTAGCAGTATTGTAGCACCCATAACATATTGCACCAAAGGCATGACAGTCAAGTGGACCAATGAAGCTGAGGAAATTTTTAATTTCCTGAAGAAGAACGTAACTGAGGAACCTATATTTGTCTTACCATATTTTGATAAAGTGTTTGAGGCAGATTGTGATGCCTCACATGTGGGCATTGGAGTTGTACTTATCCAAACAGGTAGACTAATTGCATTTTTAGCGAAAATTTGAATGAGGTAAGAAATAACTACAACGCATATGATGTATAATTTTATGCAATTGTTCAAACATTGTGACATTGGAGGCATTATTTAGTGCTGAAAGAGTTTGTGTTATTTACTGATAACATTGCATTAAAATATGTAAACACCCAAAAGAAATTGAATAGTAGACATGGAAAATGGGTCTTTTTCTTACAAGGCCACACCTTTGTTCTGAAGCACAAATTAGGAAGGTAGAATCAAGTTGCAAATGCTTTAAGTCAGCGCACCGTTCTTTTGAAAACCATGGAAAATCAAGTAAATGGGTTTGCTGCATTGAAGGATTTCTATGTGTCTGATGACGATTTTTTGGAGATTGTAGAACAATTGAAGAATTCAGTCGATGGGAACATGGATCTTATTTAGGGTGAATATTTTATGCAAGATGGATACCTCTTTAAAGGAAAACAACTATGCATTCCAATTAGTTCTATGAGAAAATATTATCAAAGAACTTCACAGTAGTGGCTTGGCATGACATTTTGGAAAGGATAAGATGCTAGCCTTAACCGAAGATAAGTATTACTGGCCGAAGATGAGATATAACCAGGCATGTGGCATGGTGTAGGATTTGTCAAATGGCTAAAAGACATTCACATAATACAGGGTTGTACATGCCACTACCATTTCCCACAAGCCCATGGACAAATCTAAGCATGGAATTTGTGTTGGGGCTCCCAAACACACAATGAGGTAATGATTCTATTTTTGTGGTTGTTCATAGATTCTCTAAAATGGATCATTTCATTGCTTGTAAAAAAACTAGTGATGCATCAAAGGTGGCAGATTTTTTTTTTTTCAAAAATTGTTAGATTGCATGGTGTTCCAAAAAAATATGACCTTTGGTAGAGATACTCTGCTCTTGGGTCATTTTTGGAGGACTTTATGGAAGAAAATGGGGACTAAATTACAGTTCAACAATTCCTATGACCCCCAAACAGATGGGAAAACCGAGGTAGTAAATTGGAGTTTGGGAAACCTATTACAGAGCATTATTGGAGAGAAGCTTGTTGGAGAGAAGCCCAAATAGTGGGATTCGGATTTACCTCAAGTAGAATTTTCCTACAATAGCTCAGTGAATAGATCTACAAGTAAATCTCCATTTCAGGTTTTTTCAGTAGAAATCCTATGGGTGTCCTAGTTTTGGTGTAGTTACCACTTGGGGATAGAATCAGTGATGACGGGGAGCATTTGTAGAACACATTCAATGGTTGCAACAACAAATAAGACAAAAGCTAGAGGTCAGTAATGAGTAGAACAAAATTATAAAATATGCTCACCGATGCCATCAGGTATTCAATGAAGGTGATTCGGTGATGGTTTATTTACAGAAAGAGCGGTTTCCTAGAGGAACCTACTACAAATTGAAATATAAGAAAATTGGTCCTTGCAAGATTCTCATGAAAATTAATGACAATGCTTATAACGTCAATTTACCTACTACTCTTGATATTTCCCTCGTGTTTAACGTTTTTAATTTATATATATTCCATGGGAACGACTTGGGTGATGACAGTGAGGCAAAGGTGGATTGGAAACAATCCATTCCAAGCAAGAAAAAGGAAAAGATTGCACATATTTTAGATAAGAAGACCCTTCATACTCAACAAAGCCAACACAACCGATATCTGGTCCACTGGGAAGGTTTAGCACCAGCAGAGAGTACATGAATTACAGAAGGGGACTTGCTGAATCTAGATCATGTTAAGTGGAAGCAGTTTGAAGACAGTAATTTGCAAGAGTTGCGTTCTTTTCAACCAGAGGAGAATGATGCAGGGATTTCTATGGGTTGAACTTAAAAAATAATAATAATAATGATGTAGGGAGTCCCAAGGGTCATAAATTTTGAATCATTTATCCATTTGGGATCAATTTTAACAGGAAGTTGTGTTTTGAAGAGTTCATTGCAGTGACCGATAAGATCCTTCTAATCAGACCTTTTTTCGACACATTTCTGGGGCCAAATTCATTCATATAGTGCCTCAAATTGGGGTTCCAGTGTTATTGCGAGATTTTTTTAATTTGTAATTATAAGTTATCTGTTATTTTATGCACCTAATCGGAAAAGCGAGTTGACAACTAGTGTCGCTCTAGTTAGCTTTAAGTTAGCGGTCAATTTTAGAGTCATGCAAGAATTTTCTAAAGTTAGATTTTTCAAAAATCTCATATACTAGTTATAAGGGGTTGAACCCTCATTATAATAGTTAGGATGGAGAATGAATAAAATATTGTTATTTTTCCACTCTCATGTGTTTGCATGGTTTTTAGATCGCGTGGATGAACTAAAGTTTATTGGCTACATCATGTCTCCATCTGCTTGGTTCATACAACCCTTGGGGCCTTATTGGACATCCACCGCAAAACTACTCTCGGCTCATCTGGAGCATTGAACCCCATCTCCATGGTTCGGTAGTTTGTCATTATGGAACCCAAAGTGTTGAGCCACTGAACGCCCAAGACCATGTTCGTATTTTCCAAATCAACCACATAGAGGATATCTGTCACATTGTAGTTCCCCATGGTCATCGTCAACTATGGAAACATCAATAGACAAGGCATCACTCAATCACTAGCTACTTTTATCACCAAATCCCTCGAACTACTTTACAGGGAGGCCTCTCCTGGATACCAAGGACAAATCTACGAAGTTGTGGGTTTCCCCACCATCTATCAGGATCATGATATGTTGCCACCTTATAACTCCTCTAACTCTAAAGGTGTTGAAACTGGGGTGGCTAATAAAGTGGCAATCGCCCTGCCCTATGGTTGTACCTATGGTGGCTAGACCTGTGGCTGCTCCTTTGTCCCACTGTCCTGCCCATCATACCGCACCTGCTCATCCACATCAGCTTCCTCATCGTTGTCTAAATATACCTTTATGAGGTGAACCTTTCCTTTTACCCTGCATTTGCGCCCCAGTTCCCAAGGTTCTTTGCAACTAAAGCATAGATTCTTCCTCCTCGGCTCATTCCCGGTCTCTTCATCCATCATGTTCTTCCCGACTCCTCACTTCTTAAAGGGCTTCTTGTCCTTTCCTTTATGGGGAAAGAAATATTTGAATGGAAATTTTCTCTTTGGGGCGGCACCGTCCATGTCCCACACTCGAGTGATAACATCTTGTAGGGTTGCGGGCTTGAAGGCCTTGAACTAACCATGTATTGGTTTAGACAACCCTTCTATGAATAGCATAATAAGCTGGGTCTATGAGACATCTGTCACCATAACTATCAACCTCCGAAACTCTGTAATATATGCATATGCAGTACCCATCTACTTGATCTGTGATAGCTCTCTAAAATGTAGTTCTGGGTTCTTCCTATCGAACATGTCCATCAACATCTGTGTGAAGTCCAGATATGATGTAAATGCTAGCATGGCCCAATGTAACTAGTCCATCATACCACCACTCATGGGCATCTCCCTCCATATGTAAGGTGGCATATTTGATGGCCTTTGCCTCCCTTATGGGATTGAGCTAGAAGTGTCCAACTTCTGAACCCATGCCCTCGCTGTGCTTTTATTGGACCCATCGAAGGAAGGGATTGTTAGCTTCCCAACCTTCCACTGAATATCAAAGTTGGGATATCCCCTGTTGAAACCCCAGGGCCTTTTCATGTACTTAATGTTGTGGAAATATTGAAAAGTCATTGCGGCATGAAACTCATCACCTAAGTCTCGATACTCCACCAAATAATCTGCAAAACTGTCACCTAGCACTGGTTTCCCTGGTTGGAAAACTTGCTACTCATCAATGAACTAGGGAAAGAGGGGTCTGGGTATCACTGCATTGGATGCTTGTGTGTTGGGTTGAATGGGAATATTAGTGTTTCTTCCCTCGGCATAGTTCCTATTTCGTCCATTAGCACCCCTGGCATCATTGTTGTTTTCTTCTCAATGGTTATCTCTATTGTTCATGAGTAGTTGAGTCATGAGGTTAACCAGTTGTTGCTTCCCCCTAGCCAAATTATTTAGGATGTTCATGGTACTATCACTACGAGGTGCTTCCCTGCTTGGGTCACTCCTGTTCCCCCGTACTAGCCCATGCCCATCGCCCCCAAGCGAATCATTTATGTCACCCATCTCTTCGTATTCCTCTGATTCTAGGTGCTCTTCTTCTTCCACACACTCTTTTTCCGTAGACTCAACTAGTCCTTCCTTGTACTCTGATAGAAAGATTCGTCTAGGATCTCCCCTCCTCCTATAAGAGACATGTTCATTGTCTCTTGGATTCATAAAATAGCATGCACCTCACAGGATGGGAGGATTGCATGCTCTGATACCACTGTAAAATCCCTATACAAACTGAACTCAAAATTTTCAATTGTCTAATGATTTGATTATGGTTCAAGCACTTGAGGGTATTGTCAATACTACAATAGATTCTAGATCTGGACCAACTGGCCCCTTGTATTATTTGTGATGGATTTAGGTGGTGAACTAGCAAGAAACACTTCACAATTGCTACTATAGCTTACTGAGACCAAATTTGATTTAGAGAGTACTGGCAAGAAGGTTGATGAAGATTATTGTTGATCAAATCTGATTTAGAGAGTGTTGAATGTGGAGTTTTGGACTTGACGTTTTAACAAACACTTGCTTAAGTATCCTTGAACTGGTTGATTTTATGATTACAAATTCATTTGGAAAAATGTGGGACATAAGAGATGAAACATACCAACTGATATATCCTCATAAATGAGATCAACATCACAAAAAAGGATCTACTGCATTAATGTCTTTATATATTCTCAACAAATAATGAATTTTTCAATTAGTTTGCATCAACAATAGATAAGTATGAATTCTGACTTATACAAGGCCTCACACATGGCAATGTTCAGTAGATCAATGGCCTTTCTTGTGGACTGTTAGAGATGAGCAATATGTTGATTGAGACAGTCCTATAGATGGCAATTTGTTGAAATATGGAAGCCCCTTTTTGCTTGACCTTGAGGAGAGAAGAACACCTTCCAAAATCAGCTCCAACATTCAGTGATCACGCCCAGTAGTGGAGAAGGAGTTATCAAGACCAAAAACACATGATATTCTAACCAACAGAATAAGAAGGTGATTCCCACATTTTCTTGAGATTATATCCAATAACAAGTCCTTGGTATGACCACAAATTGGACTACAAATGCACTATAACAGTATGTCGAGCTTGTGGTTGTGCACAATTGAGGGGCAGTGTCCTTCTACACAGTATTCTACAACAAAGAGCCACTATTTTTACCTCCACAAGTTGACAGTCACATAGTAGTGCGCTCTCTTAATAACTCAAATGAATGTGATATTTGGGATTGGTATCTCTCCCTTGTGATGCACCCTTCCCAACGGCGAAAGTAAATATGCAAGTGTGCCCTCTTCTAACAACAAGAAACTTCAAACAACAAATATGCCCTCTCTATCTTCACTGGAATCCTTACAACTGAATACTCTTTCAGATCTGGAATGAAGAAGCAAATCTTTCCATGGCAATGAAGAACAATGAGAAATCTGATTGATTTCTCCTTCCAATAGCTAGGGTGGATTTGTCTCACCACCGAAATTATTCTCCTCCTCCTAGTGTTTCGTCCAAGAGAAGCTAAAGCTCAAGAGCTCTCAAATTTCGAAAATGCAAATGACAAGAATGAATGAGAGAGTAGGCTCTCTCACTTTTTATAACTCTCATTTCACTCTTGTGACTCTTCAACTTCCTTTTCTCCTAATTTCTCACTTTATAAATTAAAATTGACCTTTTAGTGAGAAAGTGGCTTCTATTCTCATGTTGACCCTTCTGGCCCACTTTTACCCTTTTACGCCACTCTTAACTTAAGTGACTTTTACAAAGTCACTTTAGGAAATAATTATTGAGTGTCACTTTATAAAAAGATTTTGGACTTGAGCGGCACTAAATAATTAATTAATCCCCTATTCTGCCAACTATAGCCTATGGGTACTGGATAGGATAATAAGTCATCCCCCATGGTGGTCATTCAGAAAGGGGCATGACAATCTCATGGTGATTGGAGACTCTAAGATTATGATCAAGCAGGTGCAAAGTACCTCCCTTCCAAAGGATATCACTCTTGCTTGATGGATAATTAAGATCAAATATGACATCGAGAAATTCAACAATATTCGCACCTTGCTTCTTCCATGTTCCTCGCCATCAAAATCAAAAGGCGGATGCAAGAGAAAATCATGTTGCTAGGAGCATTGAAGGGACAATTAAAACAAAATGGGGTTCTATCTTTGAGCCACATCCCCCAATGTATCCAATACATGAATTGTTTAAGCGCCAACATTCAATTCTCATCATTCATTTATCTACTATTTGGGCTACACGCAAGGATCACAATCTTGCTCACACGAGTGGGAGCTTGGAATACTTAACCTCTAAATTGATTGATATATGTTCCTCTAGAACATACATAATGAATATGGGACTCAACCCTCGTCATTCACTGGGAAAGAGTCATTTACAAGTACTCAAGCACACTCCATCGTCTTAAAGGTTTCCAGATAACTCTGCTTGCATGCCTTATTCCTCATCCAAATTGCAAGTCCTCTTGGTTAGTGTTAGGTCTCATTGCTTTCACTAGGTATCAAACTCTAGGCTCTATGGCTTCAATCTCAAGTCAAGCTATCAAAGAAGTTATAATTGCCCAATAATATTGAAGAATTTTCAAGTTTGCAGGAGGATTCTCGGGTCTGCAAATGTGTCCAATTTCATTCATGGAGAAGGCAAGCTAATTTTTGTAATCATCGAAGTGCTTCAATCCACTGTGTTTCGCATTAGGCCTCCTGGCCTTTCTCCTATCATCGCTCAGCTTGGACCCTACGTTGTTGGGAGGTGCAAGGATAGGGATAGTGAAGATTTGAAAGGGATTTCGAATAGCATTTGTTGGGCTACTAAAATGGAATGCCCAAATTGGAACAAGAATATGTATGAGATTGTGGAATTGAAGAAGACTCTTAGACGCCATGAAGATCAACTAAAAAGCAATACATCAACCATTCAATCTCTATCATCATAGATTCAAAATATGGGAATGCAAAGTGCCTCTACTACTAAAGCTTTGGATGCTCATCGTCAACGTTTGATAGTTTTGGAAGAAGAGGTGGGTACTCTTCGTAACTCCATCAATAATGAGAATCACAACTCCACATTACCAATCTTGGATCAGCGAAGCACGATGGAATAATTGCATGGCCAACCTCAAGAGGAAGAAACAATTTAGCAATCTTAAAAAAATGTGGAAATAGTCAAAATCTTACAATCATCTGGAGCCAACCAACAATCAAATTAGCAAGTAACTTCTCATGTTTTGTAAATGCATTTTGATCTGAGGCCTTTTTTATTGGTTGTATGCCAATAGAATTTGTTTTTTTGCATAACTATGGAGAACTGTAATAACTTTTTTGGATCTCTTTCAATTTCCTGCCTGGAAAGACATATACTCTCCGTATGTAAAAATTTCTAGACTCCGCCCTGCAACAGATTTTGTTCATACAAATCTATCTGTTTGTGTGAAAAAAATTTGTAAATTATATTTTTAATAATACAAAACAAGCACAAAATTATTTTAAAATTTAGTAATCGTTAGTTTGAAAATATGTGCAGTTCATAAACATGTAAAACTTTTTAGATTAGAATTCTGCTATACAACCATTGGTCAAATTACAACTTTTCATTGTTGAAATTACATTCTTAAATGCATAAATGGATTAGATTATGCAATCTCAGGAACTCATATTTATAATTCCAACAATTCTTTTGAATTTTTGATCAATTTTTTTAACAAAATGTGACTAGAAA
Source organism: Larix kaempferi (assembly GCA_027924585.1). Taxonomy (NCBI): domain Eukaryota; kingdom Viridiplantae; phylum Streptophyta; class Pinopsida; order Pinales; family Pinaceae; genus Larix; species Larix kaempferi. The sequence goes on along the minus strand of BSBM01000052.1, from coordinate 7,619,466 downwards.
ATATCTAAATCCTTATAAGTTTAGACTTCTCTATATATAAACTCATAATACTCCCCTTTCTCGATATCGTTGTTAAATCATATATGTACACTTGTATATATGTAAACACACATAAACTCCCAACAATTACTAAAAACAAATGACAGATTCTTCTTATCAAATAAATTTATTATTTAAATCAATCAACAACTTAAAAAATAAAAGATCCACATATTATGTCCTCAACACAACGTGCCTTTTAGCACATGGCTTTGATAATGAAAACCTATGTAAATCATATTCATAGATGCATACTTTTAAACCTTTATTAAAAATAAATACACATTTTTTAAATTTTAAAACTCAATTCAGTTTGAAAATATTTTTTTCAAAATTCTAAAAATAAAATAGAAAATAAAAATATACATAAATGACAGACAAAATGCACCTTTACCCAACCAACAACGCCATACATTTGTCATATTCAAATGTATGTCGACAAATTCATTTAAAAAACAAATTATTATAATTTTAATATTTCATACATTCTTAAAACCCTATTACATGGAATATTGAAAGTTCAATGCAGAAACGTGTATTTCATCCATAATCACGTCAATGCCTAAATTAAACTATTTTTTTATAGAAGATATCTAAATTTAATATATGTTATACAACTTACCTATTATTAGTAAATGTATTCCTTTAGGTTCAGGTAATATTCATTAGAAGATATCTAAATTTAATATGTTATACAACACTGAGTTATTATCAGATTCAGGTAATATTCATTAAAATGTTTTTTGGATTAAATAAATTATATATATATATAAAAGATTTATTGATGATATATATGATCAATAAATGTAGGTTCAAGTAATATTCATTAAAATGTTTTTTGAATTATATATATATATATATTCAAAAAATACACACTAAGTCATTATTAGTTTTTACAAACTGATATTTAATATATATATATATATTCAAAAATACTAAAGAATACACCCTAAGTCATCATTAGTTCTTACACGCTAAGCCATCATTAGATAAAAAATAATATTTTTTTTCCAAAACACTTATATTCATAATATGTTCTACAACACTTAGCTATGATCAGTAAATGTATTCCTTTAGGTTCAGGTAATATTCATTAAAATGTTTTCTAGATTAAATAAAATTAATTATATATATATATACGTTTTCTGGATTAAATAAAATTTATTATATATATATATATATACACACTTTAAGTTCAGATAATATTCATTAAAATGTCTTTTGGATTAAATAAAATTATATATATATATCCAAAAAAATATTGAAAAAATACATGCTAAGCCATCATTAGATAATTTTTTTTCTTTCCAAAAAACGGATATTCATATTACTGGAAGGGACAATCCCTTCAAAGAATACATTCTAAACCATCATTACATCAAAAGAGTCTCCCCCTACCACCCAATAAAAGTAGAGCAGGTCCATGAGGTCTAGCTCATGCATACAAATAGATAAATTTTTATATTTAACACGCAGATATGATTACTATTTGATGCCAGAGAGAATAGTCAAGAGACCGGCGTAGAGTTCTCTCTAATTGATACAAAGCTATCTGTAAATATAATGTCACCAACTACATTCAAAACGTAACGCAGCACTCTGACCATCTCGACCAAATAAGGAACAAATAGGATTTCACCATTATGTACACAATATATTCAGAGTAACTGATTTTTATATCATCCCGAGGCCACTGCATTTAACTTCTTAGAATATTGGATCCTCCATTCAAGCATATAATTGCAGACTTATTTGTTTCATCTCATGGTTTTGTATTCTCTAATCATACAGCATATACTTTGATGACCTGTTCAATGATGGCCCGACAAACTGGGCAACCCCAATTCTTCACCTTGATCTCATTTAAGCAGGACATACAACCTGCAAGATGACCACAAGGTATACAGACTCCTTCTGCTGGAGAATCCCAACAAATTATACAGGTGCCAGAAGTCTCACCCTCTGCTTTGCTTGAACTTGCTAAGGACTGAGTACCATGCTCTGCTGTAGAAGAGAAATCATCTTCGATGGGAAATACATCAATGGATGGATAAAGAATTGGACCATCATCAGAACTAAGGACATTTTCTGCTGGCAAAGGGGGAGCTGAAGGAGAACAAACAGCTACTGACGCAGTAACAGAATTTGCAGAAATTGATGGCCTAGAAACTGCAGGATCATTTGTTAGAGTTTCAGCAGTGTTGCTGCTGCTGGGTCTTGCTTCATCTGCAGCCCAGCCATTGCAAGAAGTTGAACCGACATTACCTGACCAGCCACTGTTTCCAACATTATTCGATGGCACTGTTGTTCTATCAGAAGGTCCCCCACCTGCTGATATACTTTCCCAGCCATTCAAGTCACTTGTTAGGGAAGCCTGTTGAGAAACAGGAGGAATTCCTTCTTGCGATGCAAATTGTATTGAAGCAGCAATTGCCATAGCAAGTTCTGCATCTTCTGGGAGAGGCATGTTTGCAGGTGGTGTTGCATGTAGGTTTGGCTGCAAAGGAGGTGATCCCCAAACAACTGGACCATTCACTTCATTCTGTCACCGAACATCAGGGATCAATCACACAAATCAATAGATAAAGATATCGCAGATACCAACACGTGATTACGTAAGCACAACTGCTACTGCAGACATGGAACTATTTTTGCATACCTGCAGCATCCGGCTCCCTTTGCAGGCTTCATAAAATCTATGCAATTGTGGTTTGTCACCTTCACTCTCAGAAAGAAACTTATATCTACTCCCTGTGGCAAGGACGTAAAATAGTTGGATCAAAGGCAAACTTGAGAACACAGGCAACGTCAGCTCCTTTCATCTTGATATTTTTCATATTCATTTAATCAGTTCTAAACGTGGGCCACATATGTTACACAAGTTCTGTGTGGTGCATTAGTCTAAACAAGTCGTGGCAACAATAATTAGACACTAGAGGATGCAACCGAATTCAATAGAGTCATCGACTACAAGTAATTAGCAACTCTGTTATAAAAGCCTCGTATAGTATGGTAATATATAACTATCGCATCCAAAGTGAAATTGGAGCAAAGCAAATAGCACATGAAAACAAAAACAAAAAAGAGAGGAAGCTATTTTAGTTTTCACAAACGCACAGTGACTTTCTTATCAGGACCGTAGATCACATCATGCAATCTAGTACTATATCGATTTTGAAGTTGCAATTCAACACATCATGCAATATAGTACTACATCGATTTTGATGTTGTAATTCAACAAATATAATAAGACATCATTCTTAAGCTTTTATACTTCTCTTGTAATGCTTCTTTACTACTTCTGGAGTTGTGTAAGCCACTCACAGTGCATTGTACTTGGTCTTTTTGCCTTGTAATACACACCATTTAGTCATTTTTGGTCTAATGCGTTTTTACTACTTCTGGAGTTGTGTAAGCCACTCACGGTGCATTGTACTTGGTCTTTTTGCCTTTTAATACACACCATTTAGTCATTTTTGGTCACTAATAATATTGCATTTCATTACAATATTAGTTATTGACAGAGGACAGGATTCTTGATCATCAACAATTGTACAACAATCTCAAACCTCATGATGTCTTTTGGTGGAAAGTTTATAATAATGGTATGGTCTCTTCTACAATCTTAGGCTGTTGTCAAAGAATGCCCCTCAAACAAAGAGTCTCTAACAACAAAGGTTGATCTCATTTTTGAAGCAAATGTGAAACCGTTAGTCATGCAGGCTTTAGCCTATGTCCTGCATATCCATTGAAAGACTCTACTTTTTTTTAAATGGGAACATCTTTCTATAGACAGTGAACCTGGAATGAAGCTCGACCCACCTTCACATATTTAAGCAAAGATGGGGGTATGTTTGTACCATGCCAGTGCCATACAATAATCTTCCCAAAGGCTTCATCAACAATATTCAATATAATCCATAGCCACAACCAGGATTTGAACCATGGTAATTGTAATGCCCTATAAAATAAATTGTAATTATAGGTGCATAATACGCAAAAATACACATAATGGGGTTAAGTGCATAGAGGAGAAGTGGAGTCATCGAAACAAATAAACTTTTTTTTCCCGTTCAGACAATCTAGGCAGGCCCACCCGAAGGGGCCACATCCCACCGACTGTATCCATAGGAGCCCGACCCCGGCGGACCCAGAGGATCGAACCCACAACCTCATGACAGAGGGCCAATGGCTTGGCAGCAGGGGATCCGACCATCTGGGCTACCCGTTGGGGCTAAATAAACTTCATTATTTTAATAAGAAAGGGGGCGATTTAAGGGGGGGAAGAGGGGCTTGGGGTCCTTCTTCCTTTGGTTCTTCTTTTGCTTCGGGGCTGGTTGATGGAGGGATGGTGATTTCTTACTGGTGTGAAGAGGTATTTGTCGAGCATAGTTTAACTGATTGAGGGCTCAGGGGCTCTCAGTCTTTGATTGAAGGGTAGGTTGGGTGGTGAGTTGTCACTTGTCTCCCACACCTTGTTGCCCGTTACTACTGCTGGTCCTAGAGGTGCTTGCTGTTGATGTTGTAGTTAGTGTGGGTCTGCTGCACACACTCGTGTAAGTCAAGTTTTTCCATGTTTCCATTTTCCAGGTATGTTTCCTTGACTCTCTCTCCCATTTAGAATACTCTCAGTTTTACAAGTTATCTATAAATACTTATAGTTTTATGTTGCATTATTGGTTCTAGTAGTGACATTAGAGGATTAATTATTGATTAAGTAGTTTTATAAAGGTAGGCATGAAATTTTGGTATTAGATCCACATGCTCAAACCCTAGGGCCCCTGAACACTTGGGCCTATATAGAGAAATCAAAGCTCTTACAAGGAACTGATTTCATACAGGATTATTTGAGAATATTGCTTGTTCTCCATCTTTGTTGGGTAGAGTTTTCCCATTTCCCATTTCCCAATTGTCGCAATTATTCACTATTTTACCTTAACATAGACAATGTTCTTTTCATTTTGCAAATATTTCCTGTCGTAGTTATTAAGTTAGTTTACAAGTTTTGGGGAATTTTTGTTTAAATGTATATATCTGATATGAACACTGCTATGGTCATCCGGGGTTTGTGAAAGCTGAGGATGTTTAATGTCTAGGTTAGCACTTTAGTCAGATAAAATGCAAGTCTTTGTACAGTAAAGTTGCCAAGGGTTCTTACTTTCAAGTTTGTTTGAATTCTTTCTGTACTTTGGAGTTTGTGAAAGCTGAGGATGTTTAATGTCTAGGTTTGCACTTTAGTCAGATAAAATGGAAGTCTTTGTACAGTAAAGTTGCCAAGGGTTCTTACTTTCAAGTTTGTTTGAATTCTTTCTGTAGTTTGGAGCTTCTGTAGATTCTTAGTTACTAATTTGTTCTGCTGCATATTCTTTGTTACTAATTTGTTCTGCTGCATATTAGGTTGCTTGCATTTTTTGTTAGAATTGTCAATGGTTGGGTCTGGCTAATAATGCTCTCTGAACTTTTATGTGTTTGCATACTCTAGCGTTCAAGACTAAGATTTTTATCAGTTTTTGTCTTTTACCTGATGTTGTGGCTGCTAAGGTTTTCAGAGTTTTGTATGCAAGAAGCATTTTTCACTATCGCCTCTTGCAGATATCCGTTCTTCTGTCTTTGAATGCATAACTGGCAACTTAAGTCAGAGTCTACTACAGATGTGTAATTGATTAAAGTCTTGTGAAATTTGTCTTTTCGCATCGAGGGGAAGAGGCTGTTCTTGCAGTGTTTTGTGGGAAGTTAAATTTACTACAGTGTAATATTATTGAATGCTTTTGAGCTTCTCCATAGAACTTAGAAATTGTTCTTCTCTCTTAGTCTAAACCAGGAGGTAGAGTGAGATTTTGAACTGTGGTAGGAGTAGTTGCATGAATAAATGGCTTCCATAGCTGGACAACCACAGTTCCGTTACACTCAGCCACCTTCCAAGTCAGGAATTTGCCCTGGGAGTGTACTGAAGCGGAACTTATTGAAGCAGTAGGTCTGATCTTTCTAGGAATTAAACCCCTCTCTATCTCTGTCATCAGTCCACCACTGGCCATTAGAAAGCCTCAATCATAAATTTTCTGCTAAAAGTGTTTAGTGTCTACACCTTTTAAGGTTTAAGACTTTAAGGTAAGTCACATGACACGAGGACACGGAAATACGAGTATTCGACATGGGACACGACGACCCCGAAAACAGGACACGGGGGACACGCTTTATATATATATATATTAAAAAAATACAAAAAGATCCACATTTAAAAAAAACTAAAAGTCTATACATCAATCTGAATCATAACATCATTCAATTGAAATTTGACAATGATGAATCAATAATAAAATTATCAATGAACAATGAACAATAACATTGAATCATGAACTTTGAGTTTGAACCATAAACTGCATATTTCATATTAAACCATCAAAATCAATATGTATTGTTCTCAAATGTTTGTTCGTTGCTGCTACATAGGGTCGTGGGTGTAGCTGCTGCGTGTGCACTATGCTCTCTTCACGCGCCTCTTCCCTAGACTACTCTATTCACGGGGCTCTGCCCTAATGTGCCTTTGCCCCAACTCACGAGCTATTTGTTGCTACAACAATTGTTGTAGCTGCTGCATCGCTTCAACAAATGGGCAGTTACATGGTACACCCTCACGACCTCACAACCTCACTTCTCCACTCCACCGGCAAGCTCTCAGCAAGCAACCATGAGTTGGAAACAGTCACGATCTCTGCAACCACGAGCTCTATTCTCCATGGGCACGACAACTCTCTTAAATCGTCAACAAAGAAGGGGCCTGAAAAGAAGAAAGCCCTTGTTTTAACCCGCAGGAGTGAACTTTTGACAGGACACGTGTCCAGAAATCGTGACATGATCATGGCACGTGTGTGACACGTGCCAGACAGTGTCACGATTTTTGGACATGTAAATTTTCTTGTCGGACACGTATTAGGGCACGTGTCGTGTCCGACACGTGGAATATGCGACACGAGCCCTCTTTTTAAGTGTCATGTTACTTAGACTTTAAGTATATGCTTTTGATTCTTCTAGGGTTTCTGATCCTTCTAGGGTTCAACGATGCATCTGTCTCTGATCTTTCTAGGGTTTGATCACCCCTCCGTCTCTGGAATCAATCAATCTGCTTTTGACCACTAAAAACCTTCTAAATCAGAAACTGTCTTCAGTAATTTATCCTGGGAAAATTATATTTAATCAACTACCAAATAAATCCTGACCACAAGCAATGTAAATTTCTAGTAAAATAGGGATACCAAAATAATGCGTGTAAGGGTTTACAGCCATGTTGATTCTTCGGTTCTTTCCTGTGCATAATAAGTGAAGAAGCTCTAGTTCATCTACTGCCTGTGGATTGCATGAAAATGAAGTACATCCCTAAGAAATAAGGGAAAAATGTCCCCAAAAAAGAGTTTTAAAGCAACTTGAAATACCAATCACCATGTTAAATTTTGCTCAAACCAACCTGACAGAGAGTTTCGCTCTTGCTCACAATAGTGTGCCCTAATGCCCTAATCTCTGTTTGGGGTTTAAAGCAGTTGTGATTTTGGATATACAACGCATATTTGTGGAACATGTTTCTGTTCTGGCATATGAAGAATCAATGTATTTGAGTCCACATGGTACGAAAATTTGGAGACTTTGTGGGATGCATATGCTTCTTGCTTGGCCTTCGCTTCCCAACTAAAAATGCTAGGTAGGCACTATTAAAGAAGCCTGGTTCCGATTACATATGTCTGTCAATTCTAGCCTCAACAGACTGTTCTCTCGTACTAAATATCAATTCTAGCCATTGAATTCAGAATACTGAAAGAAATAAAAATTGTAGACACTAGGTGTATGAAAAAAGGGGCGTAATTTTATTAAAAAAATTAAAATTATAGTGACAGAATGTCATTTCTGTAGTTTTTGGTTGATGATATTTTATTAGTTGAGGTAAATTAATTGAGTTCAGGAGAAATTTCTCCCATTTCTCGATTCATAGAATTTAATAACCTGACACGTTTTTCAATACTTTGAATAATATATATATATATATAGCCTGACACGTTTTTCAATACTTTGAATAATATATATGTATATAGCCTGACACATTTTTCAATACTTTGAATAATAGATATATATAGCCTGACACGTTTTTCAATACTTTGAATAATATATATATATATATATATATATATATATATTGCATCTTTACACATCCCACACAGTGTTGCTCTCTACAGATGGCATTAATAGTGAACAACTGCCATGCATGCACTAGCTCTTTCCTTGTTTTGCTGTCCATTGTAAAAATAATAGCAGGTTTAACATCTAGACAGTGACCACATGCCCAAGTAAAATTAATGGAGGAACTCACGAAGGAGCCTTCATGCACACTGCGTCAGTACAGGTCGGATATGTTAAGAAAGATTGCATTTTATTAATTAGTTTAAGAGTCTAATGATTACCATTTAGGCCCACCTCAACTTGTTGAAGATCCGAATAGTCAACAGAGCCATTCTGTTGAGTATCAATTTTGTTGATTTGGCCAAACTCTAAACATGATATCAGTCTTTGGATCAAACGAATCATTGTCATTTTGCACTTCTAGAAGTTATTTGACACCCTGAATTTAAGCATTAAATCCCAACAGTTCTATTGAAGTTCGTAATACTCTATAAAGATGGCCCAATCATAGAACAAACCCGAAATTTTAGCTCTTTACTGTGTTTAATTTCTTCACAAATCCAAAAAGAGAGCTTATCAGATTAATTAAAACTAATGTTCATTGGTTCTAAGGTTGCAAACTTGCAAGAGATCAATACCAAACGTGATCCTGTCAAAGACCAAGGGTTTATCCTCTCATAGTGAGATCTAGACAACACTAAACCAACTATCAAAAGAATTTAACATTCTGCCAGATTTTTGAAATATTGAACTTTCTGAAAAGCTTGAATCCAACCCTACAACCTTTCTTTTCTGTTTGGTTCGATATGTTGAACAGATTTACAAGAACAGTCTGCAAACAAACCCACCATGGTTCCCATGTTCCCAGCATAGAGCAATGCTTTGGTTGTAACTTTTCAATTGTAACTTGAAATGTAAAATGTGATTTATTGCATTGAAAGAAGACTCACTGAGTCTTCCAAATACTTCTGAGTCTACTTGGATTCGCTCAAAACAAAACGAGTCTACTCACTTCAGCCAAACTTGGTCAAAACTGGTAAAATGTGTCAAGGCTCAGAAAGTTTGAATATTTTTTTCCAGTCATTCAGGAAATTTCACCAGGTAAGGTCAAATTTGACCATTTGGTTCAGTTTTGACAAAACAACAAAATTTGCTCTTTTTTTAGTTTTTTTATTTGCCAAGATTTATGTCAAGTAAATATCACAAATTGTTGCAAAGGTAACAACATTATGTAACATCTCTATAGATATTGAAGTTGATTCCTCATAGATTTCTGTAAGCAAATCCAAGGCTATAACAGATGCTAGAAAACTCCAAAACTGGAAGACCAACCAAGAAAGTTACTAAGCGTTTTAATTGAAACATTCCAGCTTTTACTTTCTAATTTCCTACTGAACAATATAACCATCAAATATTAAAATGTTGATGGAGATAGAGCATCCTTGGACACTTGTGCCTCTGTGCCTCTTCTTTACATAGAATTTTATCAGAGCAGCTTGGTAAACAGAACAAATTCTACACAACATAGAATTTAACATTTTCCCTGACTTACCCAACTGATGCCCATTGCATCTACCAACCTCCCAACATGGGCATATCAGGCAACCATTGCAATGCATGCAAACTTGTCTTTCACAGAAATTCTATCAAACAGTTGATGAGCATCCTCAATTCTTCCAATATTTGCATATCCTGAAATCATTTCTATCCAAGAGACAACATTTAATTTAGGAATACCAAGTTGCCACACGTCCTCGATTCTCTCATGCTTCTCATATCCAACTATCATGGCAGTCCAAGACAATCCAGCGATAATCTAAACCTTGAGTTTAATTGTTTTAGGGAAAGAGATCTGCATATGTTGTGTTGCAAGAACGGTGCTGAAGATGAGTTTCTGTAGACCAATGTTATCTTCTCGATCGCATGAACTTTCCACTCCTCATTCCCAGCAATTCTCTGGAGGAATGTAAATGAAATTAGAACAAACACATTCACTGCCACAGTTAAAAGTTGATTACCCTTGGACTCATGGCACCTATCCACGAATATGTGTTGAATTCATTAAGAACTTCCACTTGTCTATGAGTGGTAATTGCCACACCGCGACAAAATTTATCTCCAAGATTGTTGGCTAAGAAATTATTTATTATTGTTGGAGATACCGATTGCTTCCATTATTTGAAGGATGGGTTTTGTTCTTGAGGAAACTACTGGTGATGATTGCACTAAGAAAAGCAAGGTGCACCCTACAAAACTTCTCCAGATCACATTCATAAAAAAAGCTTTGAGGTATTTCTCATGACAAACAAGGGAAGCGCATAACTAACAACTGTATGTCAATGAATTTATCATGCAGCCACACTAATTATCTGTTACAATTTACAAATATCAAGTCCTCCATTGAGGTACTCCTATGCATATTTTAAGATTGCATTTCCAGATACGTTTCCATTTCCAGGTATGTTTCAATCTTATAAGTCATCTGTAAATACTCAAGGTTTTATGTTGCAATGATGGGTCTAGCAGTGACATTAGAGGATTAATTGTTGATTAAGTAGTTTTATAAAGGTGGGCATTGCCGTCATTATCACAAGATTCACAACAACTGCTCCAAGTTGCCACTAGACCACAGCCGGATGGAAATTGAAAGATTCTATTAAGGGCTTGGGTGAATGTCATTTTCTAGACAATGGGCAACTCATACATCTTTCCATAAGGCAAAGTTCTGATTCTGTTTGACAATAGAACAAAAGTGGCTAGAAAGAAGTAATCAGATGGAGTTTAGTTCCTTTGTATCTATCCCTCATAAGTGTTGCCTGTGCAAAACAAGTTCACTAATAAGTAGAGCTATCTACTGTGAATCCCCATATCTGAAGATAAGACGTAACCCCTTCAATCTTTTCAACAAATAGTACATATAATTCTAATATCATAGTGGCCAGGCTTCTGGTTGACAATAGCACAAAAATGGCTAGAACAAAGTAATAAGATGGAGTTTAGTTGTTTTGTATCTATCCCTCATAAGTGGTGCCTATGCAAAACAAGTTCACTTATAAGTAGAGCTATGTACTGGGAATCCTCATATCTGAAGAAAAGGAGAACCCTTTAAATCTTTTCAATAAATAGTACATATAATTCTAATATCGTAGTGATCAAGCATATGAAAGCGAAATGCTTCTTAAATTTAAATGTGCTGGATTCTAGGGATATGATTCTCTAATCTCAATCCTGACTAGTGTCAGAGCTCTGGTCTGTCCTGAAGAAAATATCAAGCTATCCTGAACTAGTGTCAGCAAGATATGGCTTGCCCTTTCAATCTTTTCAAGAAATAGTACATCTAATTCTAACAACAAAGTGACGATGCATATTAAAGCAAACTGCTTCTTAAACTTAAATGTGCCAGCTTCTAGGAATATGCAGTTCTAATATCAATCCTGAACTATTGTCAGCAAGCTCTGGCCTGTCCTGAAGAATATATCAAGCTATTGGATCAACATAGACTAAGACAACTGGGAAACATAATATACCATCTGATATGTTTTACAATACGGAAGGCAATATAAGGACTGCAAGGCCTAGAGGGAGTAATTGAATGTAAATTATTTATGTTTATTGCACAGAGATGCTTGGGATATAGTACAGGAATAATTAAAGCCTTTTTTAGTGAAAACATGAACATTTATCTTTAAGCCCATCTTAGTGAAAAAATGTACATTCATTCATTGAACTAGTGTCAGCAAGATCTGGCCTGTCCTGTATAAAGTATCAAGCTATCAGATCAATGTAGACTAAGGCAGTTAGAAAGCACAATATGCTATATAATACATTCTACAATATGGAAGGCAATATAAGAAATGCAAATCCAAGAGGGAGTAATCCATGTAACTTGAATGTAAGCTCTTTATCTTTATTGAGCAGAGATGCTTGGAATGCAGGAACATTTCAAGCCTATTTTAGTGAAAACGTATTCATTCATTCATTGAGCAATAATGCTGTCAAATAAAAATTTATTGAATGTAAAATGTTTATGTTTATTGAGCAGAGATGCTTGGAATGTAGTGCAGGAATATTTGAAAACTATTTTAATGAAAACATAAACATTCATTCATTGAGCAATAATGCTGTCAAATGAACATTTGACAGTGTTACGTGGAACCAGTACCAGCGCACCTTCAGATGTGCCCCCAGGGGGAGAGGCTCGTTTTTTCAGACCAGGAGTGGTGATATCCAACATTTTCTGAGTGGGGGTTATGGCCAGATCCTTTGGTCCTTCTCTTGGGAGTACTATGGCTTAATGGCATTGCTGACTGCCTCATTAAAGGGCTTGAAGCCCTGAGGTTGGTGTCCGGGGCTCCTAGGGGTGGGTCACTGGATCATATGACCCCTGACTTGTTTCATCACTCTGGTAGCATTTTTCTCAGCACTGAAGCTTTTGTCTCTCTTCCAGGTCACCATTTACACCCTCCTTGTCCCTCTACATCACAGCGCCCTCTCTCCTTGGGCTTCTTCTCATGATGACATCATCTCTTGTATCAAGCCATACTGCATGATATGGGGGGTGGGGGGTGTTGAGGGATTTTCACCACTATTGGGGTTAGATGGGGGATGACGTCCCCCCCTCTCCACTCTAGTCTTCAATTCGGAGTGTTTTGCTCATTTTTAGCTACTTTAGTCATTTTTGGGTAAACTCTGGGGTAAATGCCCCAAGTTACCGACAGATTTGATTATTTTATGTTATAATTTTAAGTTGACATTTTAAAGCATGTAGGCTTGAATATTTTGTAAAAAGTGAGTGTGAGATCATATAAATACAATCTCCTCACTTCATTTTTACACACAACTTATGTGATAGAATTCATTATGTTACTTTTTTACCCTAGAAGGGTCTTTTTGGAGTGATGCGCACCAATTGGAGAAAGATCTTTTTGTTTCTTGGATGAAAGTTGGATGCACTCTTTGTTTTGCAAATGCTATGTGGATGCTAGAATAGTTGGAATAACTCATGCACAAGTAAGCCTTTTTTCTTTTGAAGGTTTGCTTGTTGAATGGTAGGTAGATTTTGCATCTTGAAGGATCGAATGGTAGCCCTAGGGCTGCATTCTCTTTGAATAGGGTCATTTATCTACTTTTCTATCTCTTAGCATAGTAGAAACGCTCCTACGAGGAGGTTCCTACATAGCTTAACTTTGGAGCTCCAATTTTGCTTTAGTTTAGGCTCTTGAAACCAACCCTTGGGGTTGTTTCAAGAAGCCCAAATCTAGTGACAAGGAGATCTTCCCTCCAAGAGAAGGCTGGTCACCTTCGTCTAAGGCTAGGGTTTGGGGTAACATCCATTAAAACCCTAAGTTGGTCTATCTTTTCTACATTAAACCCTAGTTTGTACTTTTGTAAATATTATTTTTAGGTTGATTTTTGTATTTTGCTTTTGTAATTAAGTCTGCAATTTTATGTTAAAAACCCTAGAAAATCAAAAAAATATATTTTTTCGATTTTTTGGCCTTCCTAAATTTTCGGCCCTTTCCTACAATTTCGCCCTGCTTTCTTTAGCCTAAAAACCCTAGGGCGAAATTTTAGGAATCCTTAAAAATTTTAAAATATCAAAAATTCCTAAAAACACCCTAAAAATAAAAAAAATTATTTTTTTTTCCAATTTTTGGCCTCCCTAAAATTTCGGTCCTCCCTTCTACAAATTCGGTATGCCATTTAAAGTCATAAAAACCCTAGGGCGAAATGTTAGGAAGACATAAAAATTTTAAAATATAAAAAATTCCTAAAAACCCTAATTGTACATGTGTAATTATTACTTTTAGGTTACATTTTTGCAATTCTTTTGTAATTAAGTTTTATTTTTGTTTTGTATATTAATTAAATCCTAAAAACCCTAACGACCTCCCTTTTCTTCCTCCTTTGCCTTCGCTCTCCCTATTCCTCACCTCGCTTTCCTCTTCCATCTCCTATTCCTCCTTCTCCTCTTCCTTTCTTTCCTCCCTCTCTCCTTCCTTTCTTCCTTCTCTTCCTCTTTTCTCCCTTCACTTCCCTTCTTTCCCATACCTCAGCCCTCCTTTACTACTGCATATAAGTTTGCAACAAAATTGCAAACTATCACTTGGACAGTCCTCTCCTTCATGCCATAACACCTACACAAAACACTTAAAAGGTTAATCATTGATTATATTCGAATCTTCTAATGTCTAAAAAGGGTGTCCTAAAGAGGTGATTACTTTGTTAGATGAAGTTTAATTAAAGGTCTGAAATTGCATATTAAACTACAGTACGTATAGTCCTGAAGCTAGTCCGTATTGCACTCATACTTATTGTCATAAATGTTTAAGGGTTGAAGTGATCAAATAATGCTAGCTTGGTAAATTTGTTTACATTTTCTACACATCTTAATTGCTGCTACGAATTTACCATAATTAAGACTGTCAAAACTTATCTACCGCTGATATACACTTTGGAAACTTATATTCATTGCATGAAAATTGATAAAAGGAAGTGATTGAAAGTAGAAGTTGTATTGGAGTACTCAAGTGCTGTCCTCTGACTCCTAACAAGACTACTTACTGTCATCATACCGCTGTTAAGGTTATCATATTGTATTAACTGTATTGATCATATCAGTCCCTATATTTGTCATTGAAGAGTTTATGATTGGTTATATGCTCGTCTCATTGCACATGCATTAAATAACATATGATTCCATGTTAAATGTCTATTGTTGATGAATGCTTTTCTTAATGAATGTCATACTCCATTAATTTTTCTTGTCTTGGAACAATTTGAGATACATATATTGGTTTGACATAACAGTTTAGTATCTACAAACACTTCTCTCACGTAGTATGTCTCCTTTGTTCATAGAATTAATTGGATAAAGGTATTGGTCACTAACTCGGTCATCTAGGAGGCATAGTTTCCTTTGTTATAAGTGTTTCGCAGATCATTGAAGGGCTCTGCCCTTGGAGGTTCCGACTCTCTGAAGCAGTTTGAGAAGTGACTAAGGTGACAGTGGTCACTTTCTCCGTACATTTGTTCATCGGATACTAGCCCTGTTAGTTCATCTGGTAACAGACAACATTATTGCTCAATGAATGAATGTTTACATTTTCAATAAAATAGGCTTCAAATACCCCTGTAATCCTAGAGAGAGTGATCCATGTAACTTGAATGTACAATCTTTATGTTCAATTGAGCAGAGATGCTTAGAATGTAGTACAGAAATATTAGTAGCCTATTTTAGTGAAAACATGAACATTCATTCATTGAGCAATGATGCTGTCAAATGTGAATATCAGTTTATAACATTTCGGCATGCATTTGCACCAAGTGTTTGGCAAGCTACGAGTATTGGATACATCTAGAAGTTTCCTCCAAATTTGCATGAAACGACAAGTTGGGAACAACAATAATATATATTAAAAATAATTAAAAAACATGAGAACCAGATGACTTACCACAAATCACATGACTTAGCTTATTCCTTATATTATGGTTGTAACTAGAACCTCTTAGTAGATGGAAATGGCAATAAAATCAAGATTACCATCCACGTCATTGATTATATAAGGTAAACTTTTTATAAAGTGGAAACTTTTAGAAGTTTTAGTCCCTATATTTGTGGCTATATGTATAGAGTAAGTTTTTAGTTTTGTGTCAACTATGATTAAAATGTATTAGAATATTATATGTTTAAAAGACATTCTATGCTAGGGTATTTGCAAAGGTGTATAAATAATCAAATTTAAATTATTATAAAATAAAAATTATTTGAATTTAATATATGAATTTAGTTTTAAAGTAACATTTAAACTATTTCCAATTATTTAAAAGTTTATTTTTTTATTCATAAAGTAAATAGTAAAATATATAAATTTAATTTCTTTTATTTAATGTATAAAAAGTAAAAAATAGATTTACATTTATTATTGATTAGCAGTAACTACAATTCAGCGTACGGACGAGTGAAAACTCTAGCACATGCGGTAGACAAAGATCAATGCACCAACTCGACAAGGTAGCAAGAAATAGACTTTTACTGCAACTTAGTTTTCTAGAGAAAAAATTATGAGTCAACCATGTAAAAATATGGTCACGAGGAAATAGGAATGTCATTAACAACCTACGTGGCGATCATGAATGCGTGGAATCTCCCGGTGAAGGAAACGTGCAAGAAAAAGTCCCCAGGTTCCCAATTTTAGAGGGTAAAAGTTCTCAATAAGTTCCCAACCATTTGGAACGGTTCCCGCTGGATTTGGAAAGTTTCCTACAAGTTCCCAAGTTCCCTGAAACGTCGGAACTTCGGAAACGAGTTTCCTAAAAGCCGGGAGCGGTTCCCGTGCTATATATATATATATATATATATATATATATAAGGGTTTGATTAAAAGGAGTATTAATCATATAAGTCATAATCAAGGCATATCTTACGAAGGAAGTTTTGACAAAATTGTGACAGAAAAACCAATGGAGTCCAAGGGTGAAAAACAAGGAAGATTCCCTAAAATTTCAAGAATTTTTGCTACAGTTTGTTTAGAATAGACAAGAATTTATGCTACAGTTTGTTTAGAATAGACGAAACAATTTGAGGTAAAGATATTACTATTTCTATTGCTCCCGTTGAATGCAATAATTATATTAGTGTTGAATTCGGTAATGAGATAGTGATTCATGAGTCAAATAAAGGTGAAAAGTTAGACTCTTGGGATAAGAAACATTATGAAATAAGTGATTTACAATTGAATGTTGGAGTTTATATCGCCATATCGCAATTCAGTGTTAGATCCTTGTGAAGCAATGACGGTGACATAATTTTGGGATTACCTTGGATAGAAACTTTGGGGATTTTCATCTTAAATGCCGAAAAGAAGTTTCTAATGTTTTCCTATAAGAAGAAGAAAATCACATTGTTGGACGTTACAATGGAGTCAGATTTAGAAGTTCCATCATTTGAAGGCTTCAAAGATATCTCAAAGGTGATTTCGCAGGAAAATCAGAAGTCAATACAGATGATGCAGAAAGAATTCGACAAAGTTGTCATTGATAAAAATGAAAAGATCTCTCATTTAAGAGATCACAGTAAAAAATTACTTGTTCAAATCAAGAAGACAAAGGATAAAACACATTGCAATCAAAAGTTAGTAGAGAAGAATCAAGATCTCCAAAAATATTATCAAGAAAAGGCGAAGAAAATTCTTCCTTAAAGAAGGTTAATAAAAAATTGCTAGAACAAATAAAATAGTTAAGAGAAGGAGAGCAAGAGAATCAAGATACTCAAAATGAGGTCGACAAGTCAGATTATAAGGAAGAACTCTTACATTTAAAGTGACATAATCAAGACTTACTTACACAAATTAGAAAGCTAAAGCATGACAAGAAATATTTACAAAAAGAATTAGATCGCAAGGGATCATTAGTCGACAAAGAAACAATGACTGACCCAATAGAGAAATCATCATACGTTCAAATTCAAACACCAAAAAATAGAACCAATACAAAGTCAATCGACACTCAAATTCAGAAGAATGCTTATATTAACAAATGACTACAAATATCAAAAGAAGATGGTTCCGAAGAAAAATCACAAAAGATTAGGATCCCTTATCGTAATCCAAATCACAAGAATCGATATGACCAACGACAAGGTCAAAAGGAACATAAACAAATGAGTTATGATTCAAAAAAAGAATGGAGACAAAATCAACAAACTAGGTGGAAGCAAAAAACAAGAAGTTCCATCCAACAAATGGATAAGCAAAAGGTCCCAATGAAATTAACTTGGGATGGACCACTTCACAAATAATTCAACATTTTTATTCGGGAATTCGTAACTCATATCACCTCGTTTCTTCAAGTGTCGCAACTACCAACACAGAAGATCATGAGAAGGCATCACGAGCAAGAACAAAGGATAAAGTCTTCCATAATCTTGCTTTGAGGACAAAGCATTTTTAAGGGAGAGGCAATGTAATAAACAATATATATATAATATACAAATATAAATAAATATTAACAATAATCCAAATAAATATTCAATAAACTAATATGTAATCAAGAGACACCTTCCTAATGAAAGGCCACGTCTCTTTACGAAATGGCACCCCTGCATGGGTATATATATATGAGCCCTCATTCTCATTGTAATCATCTCATATCTCTTATTCATTTATACATTTATTATACATTTATCCTTTATGGATTATTTGTCCTATTTACATTGGAAGTTCCTTTATAAATGAACTTTTTTTGTCTCGATTGTACAGGAGAATCCCCCATGATTTCACGGGTCTGAGATTTTACGGAATGGCACTCCTAATTGCTAGCCTACTGGGGCTCCTACTAGATGGTAGCATTGAAAATAATGATGTAATCATTTGAGTGGTGTTTGGATGAGGCGATGTCCTAAACATGGAGGAACAAAGACCTAATCCTCTCTCATAAACAAAGCCAAACATTGTTGGTTTAGATACCTAAAAAAGACGGAGAGAGAATTCTGAGACTTTCTAAAGAGGCAACAGAACCATCCTCAAATCTTCCTCCATCTCACTCTTCTGCAAATGGTATAGTTGGCATATCCTGTCCACCTGGAATTTGATGCTCAGCCTCCACTTGAAGCTTATGTGAACCCACTCGAAATTGGCCTAAGGGTATCCTAAGTGCATGCATCCACTACCATAGAGTGTAGGGGGATTAAAGAATGAGGTCGTTTCTCAACACCAAGAAGTGTTTGATGTAGAATGCCATCTTGGGCCTCAACCCCCCTAGTGGGTCAAGCAAAGTTACCTGAACACATCACTATAGATGTCAACTCTTATAAATTTATAATCATGTTCACCTCTTGCTTGCTTGGCAAGAGGCATCTAGGGCATTCGAAGAATACCTATAGTGGGGAGGCAGTCCACTAAGATGCCAACTGATTGGAGAAGGCACAAGACCTCTAAAACCAACAACCTTGAGCATGGCCAATAGGTCTACTAGAAAAACCAACCTTTCAAAAGTAATAAGCAAGGTATGTGTTGATGCACAAACTAGCAGCCCAAGAAGATGGAAACACTGATCGGCTGCTAACCTGACACAATTATGAACTTCCAACCCAACATGTCATTAACAGAATGGAGTTCGTTACTTTTGGATTCCCAGGTCCCACAGTAAACGAACATAGACTATCCAAGGGGGAGTCCTTGGCCAAGATTTTGCTTAGAGTTGTATGAGAACAACTCCAAGTATACACCTAGCACTATCTTTTAAATGAGGTGTTTAAAGGATTTCGACATATGATAGCTAGAGTCTAGACACACTCTAGTTTAAGGTGATTAATGATATTATTATTACTCAATGAAAAGCACATTCACCATAAAACATTTAAAATGAGAATCATATAAACAAAGTACCAAATTAACATTTAACCATGAACATTGATATGAACATTTAAGAATTTAACACATTAATACATCAAATGAAAGTAAATCATTTAGTATGCATTTGCTCCAAATATCGTATTTCCCCCAAACACGGGCTTGATAGGATAGGTTTTAGGATTCCTAGGAGGATCTCTGATATACACGATGGTACATGGGGCCTAATTCTGTGTTCAAAGAAACACTAGATGCAATACCCCAAGCCAAGTACCGAAATGAATAACAATGGTGGCACACGGCATCCATCTGTCCAAAAACAGATGTGAGTGTACGCTTTCAGCCAGAGGGTTATTTAACTAGTTTATTCAAAAGGGTAGCTCTCCCAACGAGAAGCAATACAAACTAATGAACCTTTGTCGTTATTTATAGACGCGGGACACACGTCTTCTACCCAAGTAATGAAAGGAACATATATAATCTCTGTTGACAATGCCAATGTGTTACTCAGTGTGCAATAGAATATGATGAGCTCATGATTTTTCCAATTACCATATCAATGTCAAGAATAAGCACTAATCAGATGTACTTTATCAAATGGCATAGAACATCATTCCACTCAAATTGATTAATCCATTCAAAATAAGATGAACAAATTAAGATTATAATTATTTAATAAGGATTGAGAAGATGATGATTCTCTTAGAATTGACTTAATGTTATGTGTTACCGGATGAACTAGCATGGCTAGTGTCCAACGAACAAATGTAAGGAAAGTGTGACCATTGTCACCTTAGTCACACCTCCAACTGCTTCGGAGAGTCGTAACCTCCAAGGGGAGAGCCCTTTGGTGCTCTGCAAACACTAAGAACAAGGAGACTATGTCTTCTAGGAGACCAAGTTAGAGACCAGTTCCTTCAATTAATGTGATTTTACAAATGAAGAAGACATACTACTTAGATTTAGTGCTTATAGATGCTAGTGCAATGTATCCAATGAAAGTAGTGGCAAAGATCATTCAATATCACTTTAGTATACAAGAGAGATCATTCATCAATAATAAGCAACATTAATCATAGATCATCAATGTAAGTGTAATGATAGAAGAGTATAATAACCCAATCACCTATCCAATAACAAGTGTAAGAACTGATATTATAGCAGCAGTATGATGATGAACTAATAATCTTTCTAATGACAAGCTTAAGGACTGATAGCAGTATGGTATTTTGACAGTCCTAACACTATGCAACAGCAGTAGTAAGTTAGTCTTTGGAAACATGTGTAATCAATGCAGTTTAAGCATCCAATGTAAACAATATATTTCAACTTTCAACCACTCTTTTTCATCAATATTTATGCAATAAATATATATTCTCAGACAGTATAGCAGCTAGTAAAAAGTGTGTTTCAGACCTTGTATGACAGCCTTTAATAGCAATTAAAGCACCATTTATGTCATCCACATAAGTTTAAGTGATGTAAAGTTGTGCAATGAATAAACCACAATACTTCAACCAACTTTAGAAATTGTCTGACTGTCAACAAGATGTAATTTTCAGACTGTATGTATTATGTTTTCAGACCTTACAATTTGATCGAATAGGACAGCCAATCAAACAATGATCAAGTACTAACCCTTTTAATGTTTAATATGTTGATTTGGCAGGTAAATGATGACTGTCAAGTGTGTTGACAGTCTGCAATTTTGCAGACCCTAACAACAGTAAAAGGAGGGCTGTTATAAGTTGTTTCAGTCCTGATTTTGGACAATAAATGGAGGGCCGAGTTATGGGAAGACTCAAGGGAGGGAAGGCAAGGCCAAGTGAGGGATTAGAAGGGAGGACCGAGGCTCAGACATGTAGGGTTGAAGGTCTTTGAGGGAGGAAAAGGAGGAAAGGAAGAAGAGGAGAAGGGAAAGGAAGGAGAAGGAAGGAAAAGGAGAGAAGAGAAAGGGAAAAAGAGGGAGAGGGTGAGAAGAAATAAAGGAGAGGCCGAGTTGAAGAAGAAGGAGAGCGAGGTTTTGGGGAAGGAGAAGAGGAGGCCGCTAGGACTGTTTTAGGGCAGAAATAGACTGTTAGGGTTTAATTTTATGTCTGATTTTAGTGTTTTTAGGGTTTTTTAGGAATTTTTGATATTTTAAGTTTTTAGGGCTTCATAAAATTTCGCCCTAGGGAGAACCGAAATTTTAGGGAGGCCCAAAATTTGATTTTTTTTTTTTTTTTAATTTTCTAGGGTTTTTCACATAAAATTGCAGACCTAATTCTAACCCTAATTTTACCATGAAAATGCAAAATTAAACATGAAAATGCAAGACAAATTTGATAAAAATGACAACTTAGGGTTTTGATGGATGTTACCCCAAACCCTAACCTTAGAGGAAGGTGACCAACCTTCCTCTTGGAGATATTTCTCCTTGCTACTACGTTAGGGCTTCTTGAAACAACCTCTAGGGTTAGTTTCAAGAGCCTAAACTAGGGCAAAGTTGGAGATCCAAGGCCAAACCTCGTAAAAACCTCCTCTTGGAAGCGTGTTGATGCCCCGAGAATCGCAGCATCAAGCAGAAAGGGATTCTCCCTGATGGGCAATCCCAATTAGATCGCTCACCGTTTGGAATTTGAAATTATCATTCCAAGCGGGTTTTCAGTAACATTTTTGACAATGGGAGAATTTCCTTTATCAGCCATGCACTTCAGGCCCTCCTTCTAGTGCCAAAAACTGTCGATGCCCCGAGAATCGCAGCATCAAGCAGAAAGGGATTCTCCCCGATGGGCAATCCCAATTAGATCGCTCACCGTTTGGTGTAGGGAATCCGTCCGGTTAATAGTTCCCGCTACCGTAAGATTTAAAGTTTCTGATTCATTATACAGGTTGCGGCCCGGTCCACCGTTTATGTATTTTATGTTAAATATGAAATGCACATGCCCTAAGCTAATTTAATCTAAATGCAAAGCTGAAACAAATCTTTATCTAAAACTGAAATCAATCTAATCTATCATTGCAAGGAGCAAACTCTAAATCTGAGTAATGTGTTGGAAGAAAACATCTAAAGATCAACAGGTAGCCATTAAATTTTACAGATGCATCTACAGCAGGAGGTAAACGATATTAAAGGATAGCTTCTAATTTAAATGCAATACATTCCATTACTCATTTGAGAGGGACATCAATGTACAGGAAAATAGAGAAGATCATTCATTGCATAGAAGTAATTCATAGCAGCAAAGAAAGATCTCACTGTAATATGTGAATGATACAAGAGTAGTCCAGTAAGCATTCAACACACAATTCCAGGCAAAACGCCCTCTCCAGGCTTTCATTAGGCAAAACGAGTTCCTTATACATGCAGAGAAGTAGTTCACGTACAAGACATGCAATGTCTTTTCACCTACCAAAAGTCCCTTACACTATTCACTATTCATCTATTTATAAGTTTACAAAATGCCTCTAGGGCTGCCACCTGGCCTTTTACAATTGTCTTTAAAGACTTTCCAAAAATAAAACAATTCGTGACCTCTTTTACATAACATAAAAAAGAACAGCTGTCCTTGTGACTCCACGCTCTAACCATAGGGACAAAGAGAAGTAAACAAAAACAAAACAACGCATCATGGCTGGTGCAGCTATCCTTGAGGTGGTGCCTCTGCTGGTGATGATGTGCCTGTGCTGGCTGCTAGTGTTGCTGCTGCCTTCTTCTCTTCCTCTGCTATTTAACTAAACCATACACCAGTGTCTCTTACAACCACATTTGCTGGCGAGGGGAGCAGGATCTTCTGTGAACTCACATGTTTACCAAGTTCTGCTTCAATACTCTGAATTTTTGCTATTGTTGTCTGGTGGATCTCTCTGAGCATATGATTGTGCACTGATGACAACCCAATGTAGTGGTGAAGATCATCGGTGGCCAACACATCAATTTTCTTTACATACTCCATTTGAACGCCCAACTCGTCCTTTAACTTTGACAGGCATTTCTCTTTGCTTGGAAATTCATCCAAGGTCTGAGGAAAAACAATCTTGCACTTTTCATGCACTTCATGAATCTTTTGATACAGGCTATTACCTTTCACCATCGTTCCCTAGATCTTAGCCATTAGCTTGGCGCCGCAATTCCTGAAAAACTCCATGAGGGCTACATCTTCCTTAAAACTGTTCACAGATTTGAACGGGAGATGTTTGGGGAGATCTGCCTTCCCTTCTCTCCACTCCATTTGGCTCAAAATGTTTGCTTTTACCCGAGTGTACTTGCCTTTAAGCCTAACGGCTTCAGCATTAACTTCCTTCATCCTATCCAGCATGGTCTTGAGTTTGCAAACCTCCTCAGTAATCAGTTCTTGTGTGGCATACATTTGTCTCAAGATGTCACAGGACTGCTCATGAAAAAGAGACATATCCATCGCTCTGCTTGCTCTAGCTGCTCAACCATTGACTGTTTATCTACTTCCAACTGAACAACTCTAGCTTCAGAATCATTCTTTTCTGCCTCTAGTACCATCATCTGGATTGCCAAGTGCTCCTTTTCTTCTTCCAGGTGCTGATACTTATTCGACAACTCTTTGTGGTCAGCAGACAGGCGATTATATTTGTTCACCACAAGGTCCCTGTAGGCCTGCTCATTAGCCACAATATGTTGCAGCATACGGGCTCTTCTCTTTGTTGACTCTAACTCTTTAACCATGTCAATCACATTGTCCTCGGTTGCTTTTGCTGCTGTCACGATGGCCGATGCCATGGCCACGGGAGCCTTATTTGTATTTTGCATAACCGTGGTTTCTCGCTGGGTGACAATATCTAAATGGAAAGGTCTCTTTAACCTCGTTTCTGACTTCAAGACCACAGACTTTCTCTTCTTATAATATACAAATCTATCCCATCGGGACACTGTATGATCTTTGGATGGGGTGAAAGGGATGATTGGGAGATCTCCTATATGGATGTCTGCCTCCACGGGTGGAGTTTGTACCACCTGAGATGAGTCTATTTCATTATCCTGGGTGTTAGAACCACCCGCTTGTGTATCTTGGTTGGCTTTAACCTCTTCTTCGGCTTTAAGCCTTCTTTCTTCTTCCTCAGCCTTCTGCTGATTTTCAATTACCTCCCTCTGCTCTTCTTCTTGAGCTTCCTGCTGCAACCTTGCTTCTTGAGCTTCTTGTTGTAACCTTGCTTCTTGAGCTTCCTGCTACAGCCTTGCTTCTTGGAGCTTCAAAGCTTCTTCCTACTCCTTTTGCAATTTATCAGCAGTATTTTTCAGGATCCTATCCGCCTCCTCTTTCAACCTTTGCTCTTCACGGGTTAGGACCTCAGCCGCTTCCCTTTCTTTCTGCAGGTTGGCTTCTCGGGCTGTGGCAGAGCTAGAGCTAGCTCCACCGCTATGACGACAAATATGTAATTCAGTCATATTACTGATTCCCCTGAACACCTCTTCTTCGGCATCATAGTAATGGGCATACTCAAAATGAGCATACAACTCCTTGCAATGCTCCGCAACTTTGTTCCGTTGGTCATTTCTATGAAAGAGTGCCTCTCCGAAGTGGAAACCTCTTAACTCTTGAATGAACTCTTCGGCTGTTGCAACCCCCGAGAACTTATAGGCTTCTATACAGAGAGGCAAAGGAGGGAAGGAAGCCTTATGTCGCTTATTAAGAACTCCTCCCACTCCATCAAGGAAAACTTGTCTGACTGCTTCTTTTAGGACTATGTAATCAGTGGCATATCTTGGTAAGATGTATGGTCGCTTAGTACCTCCGAACATTCTGATATAGGTACTCTCTTCCGAGAAGTAGAAATCTCCATAATTTTCCATGACTTCCATGGCATTTTCTGACAAGCAATTGGGTTCTTCATTGAACATCTGCTCATACAGAGGCATAATGAATTCTTCACATATGAGCTTATAGTGCATTCTGTAATTTTGAGCCCATAGTATTTTATAAGCAGTGTATACCGGGGTGTTGAACTGATCCCATGAGCACCCTAACCTGGGGAAAGGGAGCTTTGCCAAGATGCAATTAATGAGGTATGAAGACATGTAAAATTCTGACCTTTTTAGGGCCAAACCTTCTTTAGCTGCGGCCATAGTGGATGGCAAACTATCTGAGAGGATAGTAGCCCAATCAAAAACAGTTCCCTTAAATGCTATGTAGTGGATTATGGGGGCCCATTGTATCCTATAAACAGTTCCATTAGGCATGCCGAAAATTCTGCTTAACATAAGGGCAATCAACCTAAAAGGAGGTCTCAGGCTCTGAACGTCATACTCATCATTGTCCCTCTTCCTTAGCTGTTTTCCCATGATTAACAGCTTTTTAGCCATTTCGAAATTATTCATCTGTCCCAACCATGCATCGTTCAGCGCCTGCTGGGGACGTGAGAACTTGTAGGCTGCTGCAATATAAGCTGGATGGAACGAAGCGAATGCCTCTCCCTTGTTGTCCTGCAACACTCTTGTTTCAAGGTTGGCATGTTCCAATATCCACCTGATTACTTCTGAGCAAGGGAATAGCTCAGGGCGAGTAGAAGCCCTGGATATGCCAGAGGTCCTGATGTTTAGGTAGATTTGTTCTTCTTCTAAGAGTACCTCTGGGATATCTTGGTCTCTGATCATCCGGTAAATATCTCCCCACCGGACCTCGGGAGGGACGCCTATGGTGCACTTAGTGTCTTGAAAGAGAGTTTCAGTCCTTAGCTCTACTGGCTCTGGTTCCATCATTTTAGCTTTCTTTCTGCTACCTTTTGGCATTGTAGCTTATCTCTGTCAAGCAACCATACGTGAATGAACATAAGATTGCAAACCATTATGTAGAAATAGAGCAAGATACCGAAGCATTTTGAACTATCATGATAATATTTAACAATAATGAAATGACGCCGCTGTAAACTTGGGAAGGAGATACAGAAAATCAGTTAAACGGACCCTCATTATAGCTGTGAAACTAAACATTCCAGGGAAGGCGAGGCCGGTTTTGGAAAAAAAAAGAGCAGGCGTATGACCGAAGTTATGGATAGTGCTATCAAAGAGGATTGAGACTCGCTGGTTTGCAGGACTAGGAATGCGCATGAGGGCCAATGGTCGTAGAGCCTATGTTTGTAAACAACCGAACAAATGAAGAACGTTTATGGGCCAAGCAGTTTAAACGACGATATTTATCCCGAGAAAGATTTGATGCAA
Source organism: Larix kaempferi (assembly GCA_027924585.1). Classification (NCBI taxonomy): domain Eukaryota; kingdom Viridiplantae; phylum Streptophyta; class Pinopsida; order Pinales; family Pinaceae; genus Larix; species Larix kaempferi. The sequence continues at coordinate 7,592,742 of BSBM01000052.1, read as the reverse complement.
ACAGTGGAGTAAAATAATGGTGGAACCACCTACCTGGCAAAGAGACGATGATCTCACGGAAGTCGACAAGGCAGTGGACAAGCTGAGCTGGAGCGATTTGCACAGTCTCCAAACGACATTCTCCAAAACAAATAGATTTTACCAATGAGAGTGGAGAACCCTTACTACCCTTATATTCAGATTGATACGTGTGGGCATTTAATGGGTAGGTGACGAATTTAAAACGGAGTTAATCATGCGTACGGCGGGGTCATTTCAACATATTTGGCATTTAAGCGTAACTGTCAAAATCGGAGGGAAAAGGTGAGTTTCGTCCACAGTTGCGGCAAGAACTTGTGAGTTTCTTCCGAAGCGCGGGAGACTTGGCGTTTGAACGCGGCATCTGCTTGTTGCGGCAAAGGAATGGGAGTTGATCCACCGTTGTGGGAAGACTCGATGAGTTCTTCCAAAAATGACAAGTCCATAGTCCCTTGCAGCGAAAGTTCTTGAGTTGGTCCGCCGTTGCGGGACGACTCGACGAGTTCTTCCGCAATATCGGATGAACTTGGTAAGTCTTTTCCGAAAAAATGAACGATCGAAGGACTTGGTAAGGAGGCGCCTGTTGTGGAAGAACTTCATGAATGCTTCCGCCGTTGCGAGTGAACGTCTCGAGTTCTCCCGAAAAAACAAAAAGTCTAAGTGCGTCTGCCGTTTCGGGGAAAAAGTTTAAGTGCTTCTGCTGTTTCGGGAGAAAAACTTGAGTTTGGACTTGGAAGAAAAAAATGCAACTCAAAAGGGTTTCTCATTGAAACCAAAACTTAGTACAGAAAACGTTTCCAGAGAAGACTTAACTCCTAAGCAAACTTTCTAGGAAAAGAAAAAGGAGGGGCCCCGATATCTACACAAAAAGTTGGGGGGGATGTTGATGCAACAACAATTGGCGAATCGTTGGCGAACACAGATCTCTGAAAAACACTCTTCTCGTTCATCGGAAACTATTTTAAAAGCTGCTCACCCTAGGTGCAACAATCGGTTTGAGAGTTCGAATCTCGGCAAAGGAAGTAGTCACTTTATCTGCTTGTCATTGGGGAAGGGGAGCTTTGATGAAGACATCCTTAAAACTTTCTAAGGGCCAGAATATGAGGTTCATTTTAGGATATTTATCTTTCAGATGACCACTGTTATCGGACTCCACAGGATTGTAACAACATCTCGTAGACACTATTGCTCTTGTTCCTCATTCCCATGTTGCTTGCATCCTTTTGGATGTTTCATATATTTGACAGCTTTTGCTGTTTGAGCCTTCCAGAAATGTTTTCTTTAAAATCACGATCTTTGATTTTGGTTCCTCAATCCATAATGTCCTTTTGTGTGAGCGAGAGATTTTATTGATTTATCAAGCCTCACGGACGGAGAAGAACCTAGCTTGAGCTGAGTCTTTTGGACAGCTTTCTTGACTTGTACGTTTTACTTTTATCTCAGCCGTGCTTTGATTGAGGCGAGAACTTCTGGAAAACAAACCCTTGATTACAAGCGTTTTGGCTTTAGATTTTGCAGCATGGAGTCATTTCAATACCCTATGCCTTCGAGATGTGCTTCCTCTCCGTGGGTCCAACTATAGTGATCTTCTTGAGATGCTTTTAAGTGTGAGGTGGATGGAGCCCAAAGATAGTAATAAAGATAATCATAGATCTCTGCTATTATAACAAGGGTTAGCGTGACCAACAGAACAAGATTTCTTCATTTTGGAGAACGATCAGCCAAAAGCCAAAAATGCATGGATAAACTTCCTTTTGAGGACGCCTTCCCAGTTTCACGAGTTGTGAGATTTCTTGAGAGATCTACCTTCACAAGAGGCCCAATTGCAGGCGTTTCAGAAAACAAACTGTACAAAAAGGCTCAAATGCTGAGAAAAGAAAACAACTTAGCTGAAACAAAGAAAACAAGAGACTAAAGTAAAGCAAAAGAAAAAACTTTATTTATGTACAGAAAGCCTCAACAAGGCTATGCAAAGTATTGTTTCAAGGCGAGGCCATTGAGAGGAAGGGTTACTTCCTCTCCCTAGAGGTCTGTTAGCTTGTAAGTGGATGGGCCGAGCTTTGCAGAAATTTGGTAAGGGCCTACCCATAAGTGTTGGAATTTCGTGTGCATTCCCTTGCCTTCATGATTATGGCCCCATTTCAGAACTAAATCTCCTACTTCAAAACTTCTTTTACCAGACTTCCTTTTATCGAACCATCTTTTGACTATGTCTTGGTGTTGATGAAATCGGTCCTTAGCTTTATGTCGGGCTTCTTCAAGTTGAAACAAGGTGTCAATCCTGGACTGTAGAACCTGACTACTAGACCCTCAAGAGGCTTGGGACAACTGCAAGGATGGAAGCAAGATGTTGGGAGGGAGGATGGCTTCCTTGAAATAGACGAGGGTGTAAGGGGAAACCCCTAACGCATTCTTTGGAGTCACCCTATCTGCCCATAAGGCATTTGGGAGAGCTATATGCTAGCTTCGCTGATTTTCAATCCCAGTTTTCTTGAGAATTCGAATGAGGTTCTTGTTTGAAGATTCAGCTAGTCCGTTTCCCTGGGGGTAGTAATTGGCTTGTTATCACATATATAGTAGCCGGGCTACCATACATTATTTTTCTCATTCCAGTACACTATTCAGCCAGTTCCCTTACATTTGAGATGATGAGATGAGCATCTAGATTGGATCACTATCAGATTGTGGACAGCAGTTGTATTCCCCATGCCATGACTGAGTCTCAGGACACTCAGAGAGATGACCGATATAGCCATTATACCATTTGTACAGAGCAGTCAGTAGTGCTCAGAGTTGCAGCAGCAGTTCCAGAGGACAGGTGATGGTACAGGTTGATGAGCTTTCAGGTATATGACTCAGCAGGTATATCATGGTGTTATGGTTAGATTGCTTTTATACTTATTCTTATAGCATGTCTTAACACTTAGTGTCATGATCTGGCGATCATATAGATATTTGAACCTGGTCGATCTATTATATATATTACATTGTCCCTACTCAGACTTAGAAGTTCACTATTCATACTCATTGGTTTTACCCTCCTTAGGGAGAATAGAGGTGATCATTCAACCATACCTTGGCTTGCTAGTGTTGGCTCCATTATTCATTGTCTTCATCAATCCATGGCCTACCCTTTAGATTATCACCCTGACTTACTACTCGACTAGTGACATGGAGGATCTTTTCCCCACTGTAGCCTCTGTATTGGATGAGCTTCCCTGTTTATTGTGTCTCGGCTCTGAGTTGGTGACAAAACTTACCTATGGTGAGTTGGAGTTCCTTGGAATTCCCCCTAGTCACTAAAGTTGTGTTGGCTAAACCTGAAACTTTTGGTGCTGCCATGAATACAAAATCTGGAAAAATGAAATGCTATATCTTGTATGAAAAGCCCATTCATGCAATGTGTTTCTGAACACACATGAATGAAAAGCATGCCAAATGAAAATGGCTATGAAAATAAAATGTTATATCTTTTGGAAAAATAAATACCTAGGTAAGCAAGCTGTCCATGACACACCTAGAAGTGCTCAGGTAAACAAGTGCCTTAAAAACACACCTGCAGCAGAAAGCCTAAAGAAAAATGTAAATCTATGCAATGTGTTTGTAAACACACATAGATCAAGGCTATGGAAACTTCAGGCCCAAAAAGCAATGGAACTTAAATGCTATATCTAAACAATTGCTGGCCTTATTTGTTTTATGGATTGTGCGCATCTGTGAAGGTGAATAAACCCTCTTTAAACAACTCATCCATTTGTGAGACACCGCCATTCCCTGTGTTATTGCTCATTCAGTATATACTATGGTGTGTATTCCCTTTCCCTTGCCAAAGTGTCACAAAGTCGAGTCAGTCAAGTCATCCCTTAGCCTAGCCAATTATTTCAGCCTTCACCCTTCACTAGCAAATTGATCACAACTATGAAGTGAGTATGATCCTGAAAGTCTAGTCTGAGTAATAATAATAATTAACGACACTATACATTTGGTTTTAGATCGCCAGTTATGATTACTATGTGTTATAATTGTTATTTGAATAAGTTGTAGAGCATGTATTAACCTTGACACTTTGCAGCAGCCTTGGATGATGGTCTGAGTTATATTTGGTCTTGGTTAGACCTAGTTTGACCATGGAGGACCATGGGACATGAGATGTTGGACCTTATGATGATATGGATAGAGGATATATGGTCTATGTATACATACATGATGATTCTATGCAGCAGCTACAGGGTTATGATGATGATTCTTGGGTTTCAGCAGTGTTTTGTCATTTACAGATCATTATTATTGGCCTTGTTCCGGTATATTGGATATTTATTTTGATCATGCAGAGACTCATATGGTGTATGAGTACACATCTTGGATGGATTTGGACCTTCTGAGTCCAATGGGACAGTTTGTTTTCAGTTCCGGGTACTTACAGTTATGATTGAGCCTCAGTAGGCTGTCCCAGTGCAGTTTTGGTATGTCGGAGGCCCTGTCGGAGCAGATGTGATTTTTATCCGGTTGACCTAGGGCGCTGATGATGGAGGGGGTGGTCCAGCCACTTGTTTTTACTATATTACCCCCCTCCCGGACACACTGGTGCCCTCACCTTGACAGCGCAGGCACTCCAGGAGGCTGTTTGGGGCAGTTTCACGCTTCCCGAGGCATTTCAGGATTGGTAGAAATGGCTATTGAGGAAATCGATTTGGGCTACTGAGGCAATGTTATGGCATGGGATGATCAGTGATGATAGATCGGGGTCCTCCACATCTTCTCCAGCAGTTTCAGCTTCATCGGGGCCCGCATCCATCACTTATGGCACTTTCTGTGGATTTCTGAGGTCTTTTGAGGACCACGACTTGACTATGGAGGCACGATTTGGTACATTCATGATTATTTATTGGTTATTGTGCTATGGGGATTGACCAAGGAGGGATAAAATTACCCCTTGGACCCACCATAAGCCTCCTATGATATTATGTCATCATGATTTGGTGGGATTCCCCTCTTCTAGGGCGATTTTGTCCACTTACATTATATTTTATTTGTGATCCATGTATTTTATTGTTGAGCTCATCTCAACCATTGATTAGACATTTGTATCTTTTAATCTTAGCCACTCATTCAAAAAGTGGTTAGGGTTTTGGTGCCTCTCCTTCCTATTTAAAGGAGAGAGCCTCTCATTGTAAAGGGGTCTTTGGCTCTTGGATTATTGGTATAGAAAAATATTCTTGTGGAAATTCTTGTGGTCTCCTTTGCATCTGGTGTTCTTAGATGGTGATTGGAAAGTCTATTGCAACCTAGCATTTGGAAATTGTGGTAAGATCTATCTTTTTTTGGAAATCATTGTTTGTCTACAGGAGGGCGACTTCAACAAGGGCGATTTTGCAAGGCTTCTTCAAATCGACTTTCTTGGCATTCGCTTGTATCAGGGGGTTATCATTAGCTTCATTGTGATCTATGCTATCTTTCTGTTACTTCTCTTGTGGCATTAGTCTTATCTCTTGATGCATCAAATCTGATATTGTTGACATTTGTTGTGCAGGAGAGAGGGCGCATTGGCTTCTTGGATCAAATCGACTTGCATAGAAAACTACCTCAAAGCTTTTCAAATTGATTGGGTTTGCATAGATCATCATCATCAAGGCATCTACAAGGTTACCCAGGTAAGATCCACAGGTTTGTTTCTCTTTCCTTTATCCAATCCATTGACATAGCTCATAAATTGTTAAAACCCTAAATATTTCAAAACCCCCATTTTACATTTTCTCAGATCTACTTAGATCTAGTGGGTTGTTGGGCATAATATTGAAAACCCACCTCTATAGCATCCACGGCATCCCGGATCTATAGTTTGGTGAGGATTGGCTCCCGTTTGATCCCCTTCCCAAGCCAACTTAGCCTCTCTCAAGCAAAGCGCACTTCCTAGTTTGAGCAAGTTGACCTAGATCTAGTACATGGGTGTTTGAGATCCCGCTTGATCCATAATCTACACATTAAATAACATACAACCAGATTGTCACTTTTCTGAAATTCATCTTGTGGGCCCTATTCCACATTTTAAGGGATTTAATCCCCATTTTGGACCACTTGGAACACTTAAACTCAGATCTAGTAAGATCTAACCGTCGGATTGCTACGAAATTATAGATCCACACTCCTACTTGACTAACCTACCCGGATCTAAAGTTTGGATGCCATCGGACTTGTCTTGACCCACCTAACCCACCTTTTTAGCCTCCTTGGGTAAAGTCGCACCACCTTGGAGAAGTGAGTTGACTCACTTCTAGGACGTGGGTACTTGAGATTATTGCAGATTTGGAACCGCAATAATTCAAAACCTAGGTCTAGAGTATCACTTTGTCAAATCTCGCCTTGGGGATAGCATTCCTTGTTTTAAGGGATTGTGGTCCACTTGGGTAAAACCTAGATCTAGATCTATCCATACATCAAGACTTAAATTGCCCACTTATCTCATGTACTAGGAGTCTTAAACCACAAGTCAACCCTACTTTGACTCCACTTCCCAATTCCCAAGGCACTGGTTTCTCTCCAAGTTAATTCCACTTTCCTAGATTATTGGATTGACTTGTGTTTTGACTTTTGCATGGTGAACTAAACCCTTGAAGCTATCATGTATCATGGTCAAGCTTGTCATTTGTACTAGTTAGCCCCAATTCAACCCCTAAACTACCCTGCATTGGACACGGTTCCCAAGGCAATGGGTCTTCCAACATTGAACTAGTACACTAATCCTAGATCTCACTTCAAACATTATAAGTCACTCTCACATCAACTATGAACCAAAGCTATACTCATTAAACCCCTCACTGGGCTTGTGACTTCATCCTTAGATCTAGGAAAAACCATACACCTAACTTCACTTAGAAATACCCTGATTTGGTGTCTTGGTTTTGATCTCTCCTGTCGGGAGTAGATCGGGTCTCCCCCTTTGTTGTCTGGGCTAGATAACATAAAGCGAAGGTTGCCTCGACTGGCGTGACAACCATATACTGGAGGTCGAGGTGATCGTGGTTGCACCTTTTGAGTTGCCCTTCCCTATTGCCATCCATGACTGGATACATCCATAGGGGCAACTACAGTTTAGGTGATAACATGGCTGAATAATGCAATTTGATTCCTCTCTCATAAACAAATTCATTTATTTTAAAAGATAAGAAATAAGTGGCATTATAAAAAACTAAAGAAATTGAAACCCCAAACCTGGTTATGATGTTCTCTTTCAAGAAAGTGATGACTGCATCTTCATTGATCTTGCGCAATGGAGTAGCCTCCGTCCATCTAGTGAAATAGTCGGTGGCTGTCAGGATGTATCGATGTTGCAGGGAAGAATTTGGCTTTATCTCTCCGATGACGTCTATACCCCACTGTTCGAAAGGTTCTGAGATGATAACCGGCTGCAAGGGCCCTGCTGCCTTTGGTACTTTTCCGACACTCCTTTGACATATATCACAGTTCTGTGCATAAGTATGGGCATCCCGGAATAAAGTGGGCCAGTAATATCCAGCTCTGAGTATTTTGTGAGCTATTGTCTCCCCTGAATAATGTCCACCAGCAGGACCATCATGTAGCTCTTTGACAACTTTACTTGCATCCTCTTTCTCTAGACATCTGAGAAAAATTCCATTGTAATTTTTTCTGAAATGTATTCCATCAATGATCTGATAAGCTGCTGATTTTAAACGGAGTGCCCTTCTTTGCTTAGAACTCCAGTGCTCAGGTAGGTATCCTTGCTGCAAATAATGCACTAGATCCCTATACCATGATTCAGGAGCTGTGAAAATAGGACATACTTCGACTGAATTCGGCTCAGCTTCATTCCTCCAATGCTGCTCTTCATCAATCGGATGTTCTGTAAGCAATTTACACAGGCCTTGTCCTTTGATGATGGTGACCGGTTTAAATTCTAAATCATATTCCTGAAGAGCTGTAACCCAGTTTCCCCTTCTTTCTCCCAATTCTTTTTGAACGAAAAGGGATCTAATAGCTGGGTGGGGAACTATAACTTTAGTTATGTTCTTAAGAATATACGGTCTGAACTGTTTTACCGCTTTGAACACGGCATATGCTTGTTTGTCGACCACCGGATAGTTCAGTTCAGCACCTTGCAGACCAGTGCTCATAAACGAGATTGGGTATTCGTCCCCTAACTCTATCTTTTGCGTGAGCACAGCTGCGAGAGAGTCATCTGAAGCAAAAGTATACAAGATAAAATCTTTGTCAAAATCTGGGCTTCTTAAGGAAGGGGCATTAGCTATGGCCGCTTTAATATCTTTGAATGCATCCTTCTCCAATTCTGTCCATTTGAACTATGTGCTTTGCTTGACCATTTGCTGCAAAGGTTTAACAATTTGCCCGAAATCGGGGACAAATCTTCGAACAAAATTGATAGTGCCCATGAATGATTGCATGGATTTTTTGTTATGGGGCATGGGAATTCTATTGATAACCTGGACTCTCTCTTGATCTATTGAAATTCCCTTCTTAGAAATGATATGACCAAGAAGTTTACCTTCAAGAACGACAAACACACTTTTCTTAGGGTTTAAAGAAATACCATATTTTCGGCAACGATAAAAAATATGCTTCAAATGGACAACATGGTCTTCTCTTTTCTTTGAAAAAACTGTCACATCATCTAGATAGACCACAACACAGTGGCCGCCCAATCCTCGGAAGGCGATGTCCATCGCTCACTGGAACGTGGCTCCTGCGTTTATTAGGCCGAATGGCATTCTTCGGTATGCGAAAGTTCCCCACTTAGTGCGGAAAGTAGTCTTAAGACGGTCTTCTTCAGCTACTAATACTTGATTGTAACCAGATAAACCATCAAGAAGGGAGAAGAGTTCTGATCCGGATACCATCTGGGGAATTTGTTCCATTGAAGGAACGGGATAGTTGTCTTTATCTGAAGCTCTATTCAAATTTCTGAAGTCCACACATAACCTTATCTCTCTTGACTTCTTTCTTACGGGAACTAGGTTAGCAACCCACTCGGAATGCCGGACTTTAAAGATTATCTTAGCATCAAGTAACTTCTTCAACTCCTTTTGAATCAGAGGTTCAAGAGTAGGGTGCATCCTTCTTAATTGCTGCTGAAATGGCTTGACGCCTGCCTTCATTGGTATGACATGCTGAATAATGCGGGTGTCATATGTTTTTAGATCTTCATAAGTCCATGCAAAAACATCCTTATATTGTCGAAACAGTTTGATGAACTTATCTCTTTCTCCTGGTGAACAACATTTGCCAAGGTTAACAAAATTTGGTTCAGCTTCGGTACTCAGATTTACTAATTCATGCTGCATTGATGAGCTATTGGTCTTGGTATTTGTTGGCCTTTTGAACTTGCTCTGTATATCAAACATCATTTCAAGTGATCTCACCCCTTTGGGGATGAAATTGCCTTTAGCTGCATATTCCTTTTGTAAATCAAAATCGTGCTCTTCTTTATCTATCACAGCTTCTTGGAACATGTCTTCGTTTGTTAGAAAACTGATAATATGATCGTCATCATCGAAAACTCTTAAGTTTGTGATGTTGTCAGGGACAGAAGGCCTGAAAACCAATTCAATTGAGCACTTGTTATTAGTTGGCACCAATCTGGAAGCGGATGTTGCTAATAAATCAGCTGCAGCATTTTGCAATCTAGGAATAGATTTTATGTTGAAAGCATCAAAATGCATAATTAAATCCCATACCTCAGCCTGATAACTCTTCAAATGAGGTGAAAGACAGTGAATGGTATCTCTTACCTGTCTCACAACTATTTCTGAGTCACCAAAAACTTTCAGGTACTTAACATTTAAACCGATGGCTTTCTTCAATCCGTGGACTAAAGCTTCATATTCAACAGTGTTATTAGTACAATCAAATTCTAATCTACAGGACAAGAAGTACTTGTTTCTTTCTGGATCCATCAGAACACAATCGGCTCTGGACCCTTCCAAAGTTTTAGAACCGTCAAAGTATAAAGTCCAAAAAGGATCGTTTGGTTTAACTAAGTTAGTGTCTTTATGATCTAAGTTAGTGACTAAGCTAACTATGTTATAGTCAATATCATCAGTCCAAGAGAAATGAAGGAGATTGGACTGTTTATCTGACTCATGGCTAATAATTTCAGACTGATAATTACCCGGATCAATTTCTAAAAAGTAATTCCCCAAAACTGAAGACGAGAAGGTTACAGCTTCGTTCTTTCCTTTTAGCTGAGTTACATTTTGTTTCATGTGTGGTTCTCTCAGAACCTTGATCTGATTCTGTTTATTCTGATATGGCAGCCATAAATGGGACCAATCAGTTGCAAAGTAACCATTCAACTTTGTGGACCAGTCCCTACTTAGGATCAAACCATAGGCTTCGGGAATGTCAACTACCATTATATCGATGAACTGACAAACTCTAGAATCTGCCGACAACCTAATGAGGACATCCTTCATTTCCCCGATAACTTTGACAACAGTCCTATCTAACTGAATAATCTGGGCGGGAGATGGAATTGGTTGACCGTTAATCCTTTTACAGATTGACAGTGGCATGACATTCGAAGATGCTCCAGAATCTACCAAACAATTGTGCACATTGTGATTGAAGATTTCAAAAGTTAAAAGGAAAGGCAACGTTTGAGATTTGGATTTCCCGCTGATACTGGCTTCATTAATTTCAGGGTCTTCTTGAGTGTCTGTTAATGGGGCGCTGGGCTGGGATTGAAGAGCTTGCAACAACTTGTCTCGTTGCTGTGGCAAACTGCACATATTGAATATTGAGACATTTGCCTTTGCCTTCTTTATATCTTCAATGATGTCATATCCCAAATCACATTCTTTTACAATTCTAGTTTGATTACCTGTCTTACTCAGTGTGACCTTTGGTTGTTGAACTATTGTGTCAATGTTTGGCTGCTTGGCCGCTGTTGGGTTAGCTTTAGGTTGTGGTGGAATGATTGTTATGTGTCTTCTAGGTAACTCTTTGGAAATTTTAGGTTTGGGAATAGTCGAGCTTGGAACTGGATTTGCAATGGGACCTTTACTGCGAGTGCTAATGTTTATAGCAGAGACTAGGCTTTCCACGGGATCGTCTTCTATCAATTCAGTTAAAGGTACCCAATCCCATAGCACCATGGTAGTGTCTGGGGACGGTTCCTCTATTTCAAGGTTTGGTTCCCCTGGAGGATAATCTTGATCTGGAATCTGCGAATCCAGCATTTGGTTCATGACTAAACTCATAGAGTTAATTGATTGTGGGCAGCTCTTTTCAGAGTGTGGCTCTTGATGAAAGGTATAAAAGTGCTCCATTCCTATTTCATTTAGATTTAGGACAGGGGAGTTCCTCACAGGTGGATGAGGCTGGTCGTTGTCTTCTCTCTTCTTGTCGAAAGACTTGAAAGGCTTTCGAGATGTACTAGCTACCTTATCTTTCTCGAGATCTACAATTTTATTTGACAATTTCTGCATCATCTTCACTACGTTTTCCATGTCTGCTGATGACTCTTCTTTATTTCTGGTGAGCAACAAGGTCTTTTTATGAGTTGCTGGTTTTGTTTCTGTATTTAAGGCATGTTTAGCAATGCTGTCTGCTTCCTCTTCCACCTTTCTTGCTTCTTCGAAGTTTTCTATCAGGGTGGTTTTCTTAGTTCTTTTAACGAACATTGCTATGGGACCTTCAAGCGCTGTTGTATAATATTCAACTAAAGATTCTTCAGCTGGTTTAGTTACTTCGCTGAAATTATTCAAGAGCGTAGTGAACCTTTGGTTAAAGTCTTGAACCTTTTCCTTCTTTTCCATTCTCATGGACAATAATTCTTTCATGAGTGTAGCTACAGTTTTTTGATTTCCATACTTCTTTAAAAAACAATTTTCAAACTCTTCCCAATTGGAAATTGAACTACCTTATAAGCTAAAATACCAGGAAGAAACTTTTGGTTCGAATGTGTTTGGGAACAGCCTACAAACTAGATCTTCATGTTGAACATTTAAAAGATTCAATGCCAAATAAAAACTCTTAAGATGATCTTCAACAGATATACCTTTCCCTGGGTCGAATTTGGGTAAAACTTTCTCTGGGTTTTTAGGCAAATTGTGGAATGGCCAAGCTAGATTTAATGCTCCCCTTGCTCTCCAAGCAAGTTCAGCCATGGTTCTTTGTGGAGAATTGGGTGGAGAATCGTGTGGTGAATTAAGTGGAATATTTCTTGGAGTAAAAAGCTCTCTAAGATTTTCTGGATTTTCAAGATCAACTTCTTTCAAAGGTTCTGTGATATTTTCCAAAGATAAATTTACAAGTTCTTCAAAATCCTACACAAGAATTGAATCACGGGTGTACTATCTTTATTTTCTGGGAGTGCTTTTCCTAGGGAGACAAGCTACTGCGTTTAAACCACCCAGTTGTCTAACATAAGATCGTGTATGTCTTCTGAAATCTTCTATTTCTGTAAAAGGTACAGCATACAATACTTCTTGATGTTCAAAGTCAAAGTTGGGGATTTCTTGATTTGTTACTTCAAGATTTGGACTGTCTGAAATTATTATTCCAAGCGGGTTTTCAGTAACATTTCTGACAATGGGAGAATTTCCTTTATCAGCCATGCACTTCAGGCCCTCCTTCTAGTGCCAAAAACTGTTGATGCCCCGAGAATCGCAGCATCAAGCAGAAAGGGATTCTCGCCGATGGGCAATCCCAAATAGATCGCTCACTGTTTGGTGTAGGGAATCCGTCCGGTTAATGGTTCCGACTACCGTAAGATTTAAAGTTTCTGATTCATTATACCGATTGCGGCCCGGTCCACCATTTATGTATTTTATGTCAAAGATGAAATGCACGTGCCCTAAGCTAATTTAATCTAAATGAAAAGCTGAAACAAATCTTTATCTAAAACTGAAATCAATCTAATCTATCCTTGCAAGGAGCAAACTGTAAATTTGAGTAATGTGCTGGAAGAAAACATCTAAAGATCAACAGGTAGCCATTAAATCATATAGATGCATCTACAGCAGGAGGTAAAAGATATTAAAAGATAGCTTCTAATTTAAATGCAATACATTCCATTACTCATTTGAGAGGGGCATCAATGTACAGAAAAATAGAGAAGATCATTCATTGCACAGAAGTAATTCATAGCAGCAAAGAAAGATCTCACTGTAATATGTGAATGATACAAGAGTAGTCCAGTAAGCATTCAACACACAAATCCAGGCAAAATGCCGTCTCCAGGCTTTCATTAGGCAAAACGAGTTCCTTATACATGCAGAGAAGTAGTTCACGTACAAGACAGGAAATGTCTTTTCACCTGCCAAAAGTACCTTACACTATTCACTATTCATCTATTTATAAGTTTACAAAATGCCTCTAGGGCTGCCACCTGGCCTTTTACAATTGTCTTTAAAGACTTTCCAAAAATAAAACAATTTGTGGCCTCTTTTACATAACAGAAAAAAGGACAGCTGTCCTTGTGACTCCACGCTCTAACCATAGGGACAAAGAGAAGTAAACAAAAACAAAACAACGCATCATGGTTGGTGCAGCTATCGTTGAGGTGGTGCCTCTGCTGGTGATGATGTGCCTGTGCTGGCTGCTACTGTTGTTGCTGCCTTCTTCTCTTCCTCTGCTATATAACTAAACTATACACCAGTGTCTCTTACAACCACATTTGCTGGCGAGGAAAGCAGGATCTTCTGTGAAGTCACATGTTTACCAAGTTCTGCTTCAATACTCTGAGTTTTTGCTATTGTTGTCTGGTGGATCTCTCTGAGCATATGATTGTGCATTGATGACAGCCCAATGTAGTGGTGAAGATCATCGGTGGCCAACACATCAATTTTCTTTACATACTCCATTTGAACGCCCAACTCGTCCTTTAAATCTAACAAGCGTTGCTCTTTGCTTGGAAATTCATCCAAGGTCTAAGGAAAAACAATCCTGCACTTTTCATGCACTTCATGAATCTTTTGATACAGGCTATTACCTTTCCCCATCGTTCCCTGGATCTTAGCCATTAGCTTGGTGCCGCAGTTCCTGCAAAACTCCATGAGGGCTACATCTTCCTTAAAACCGTCCACAGATTTGAACAGGAGATGTTTGGGGAAATCTGCCATCCCTTCTCTCCACTCCATCTGGCTCAAAATGTTTGCTTTTACCCGAGTGTACTTGCCTTTAAGCCTAACGGCTTCGGCATTAACTTCCTTCATCCTATCCAGCATGGTCTTGAGTTTGCAAACCTCCTCAGTAATCAGTTCTTGTGTGACATGCATTTGTCTCAAGATGTCACAGGACTGCTCATGAAAAGGAGACATATCCATCGCTCTGCTTTCTGCTTGCTCTAGCTGCTCAATCATTGACTGTTTCTCTTCTTCCAACTAAACAACTCTAGCTTCGGAATCATTCTTTTTTGCCTCTAGTACCATCATCTGGATTGCCAGGTGCTCCTTTTCTTCTTCTAGGTGTCGATACTTATCCGACAACTCTTTGTGGTCAACAGACAGGCGATTCTATTTGTTCACCACAAGGTCCCTGTAGGCCTGCTCATTAGCCACAATATGTTGCAGCATACGGGCTCTTCTCTTTGTTGACTCGAACTCTTTAACCATGTCGATCACATTGTCCTCGGTTGCTTTTGCTGCTGCCACGGCGGCCGATGCCATGGCCACGGGAGCCTTATTTGTATTTTGCATAACCGTGGTTTCTCGCTGGGTGACAATATCTGAATGGAAAGGTCTCTTTAACCTCGTTTCTGACTTCAGGACCGTAGACTTTCTCTTCTTATAATATACAAATCTATCCCATCGGGACACCGTATGATCTTTGGATGGGGTGAAAGGGATGATTGGGAGATCTACTATATGGATGTCTGCCTCCGCGGGTGGAGTCTGTACCACTTGAGATGAGTCTATTTCCATATCCTGGGTGTTAGAACCACCCGCTTGTGTATCTTGGCTGGCCTTAACCTCTTCTTCGGCTTTAAGCCTTCTTTCTTCTTCCTCAGCCTTCTGCTGATTTTCAATTACCTCCCTCTGCTCTTCTTCTTGAGCTTCCTGCTGCAACCTTGCTTCTTGAGCTTCTTGTTGTAACCTTGCTTCTTGAGCTTCCTGCTGCAGCCTTGCTTCTTGGAGCTTCAGACCTTCTTCCTGCTCCTTTTGCAATTTATCGGCAGTATTTTTCAGGATCCTATCTGCCTCCTCTTTCAACCTTTGCTCTTCACAGGTCAGGACCTCAGCCGCTTCCCTTTCTTTTTGCAGGTTGGATTCTCGGGCTGTGGTAGAGCTAGAGCTAGCTCCACCGCTGTGACGACAAATCTGTAATTCAGTCATATTACTGATTCCCCTGAACACCTCTTCTTCGGCATCATAGTAATGGACATACTCAAAATGAGCATACAACTCCTTGCAATGCTCCGCAACTTTGTTTTGTCAGTCATTTCTATGAAAGAGTGCCTCTCCAAAGTGGAAACCTCTTAACTCTTCGGTTGCTGCAACCCCCGAGAACTTATAGGCTCCTATACAGAAAGGCAAAGGAGGGAAGGAAGCCTTATGTTGCTTATTAAGAACTCCTCCCACTCCATCAAGGAAAACTTGTCTGACTGCTTCTTTCAGGACTATGTAATCAGTGGCATATCTTGGTAAGATGTATGGTGGCTTAGTACCTCTAAACATTCTGATATAGGTACCCTCTTCCGAGAAGTAGAAATCTCCATAATTTTCCATGACTTCCATGGCATTCTCTGACAAGCAATTGGGTTCTTCATTGAACATCTGCTCATACAGAGGCATAATGAATTCTTCACATATGAGCTTATAGTGCATGCATTCTGTAATTTTGAGCCCATAGTATTTTATAAGCAGTGTATACCGGGGTGTTGGACTGATCCCATGAGCAACCTAACCTGGGGAAAGGGAGCTTTTCCAAGATGCAATCAATGAGGTATGAAGACATGTAAAACTCTGACCTTTTTAGGGCCAAACCTTCTTTAGCTGCGGCCACAGTGGATGCCAAACTATCTGAGAGGATAGTAGCCCAATCAAAAACAGTTCCCTTAAATGCTATGTAGTGGATTATGGGGGCCCATTGTATCCTATATACATTTCCATCAGGCATGCCGAAAATTTTGCTTAACATAAGGGCAATCAACCTAAAAGAAGGTCTCATGCTCTGAACGTCATACTCATCATTGTCCCTCTTCCTTAGTTGTTTTCCCGTGATTAACAGCTTTTTAGCCATTTCGAAATTATTGATCTGTCCCAACCATGCATCGTTTAGCGCCTGTTGGGGACGTGAGAACTTGAAGGCTGCTGCAATATAAGCTAGATGGAATGAAGCGAATGCCTCTCCCTTGTCGTCCTGCAACACTCTTGTTTCTGGGTTGGTATGTTCCAATATCCACCCGATTACTTCTGAGCAAGGGAATAGCTCAGGGTGAGTAGAAGCCCTGGATATGCCAGAGGTCCTGATGTTTAGGTAGATTTGTTCTTCTTCTAAGAGTCCTTTGGGATATCTTGGTTTCTGATCATCCGGTAAATATCTCCCCACCGGACCTCGGGAGGGGCGCCTGTGGTGCACTTAGTGTCTTGAAAGAGAGTTTCAGTCCTTGGCTCTACTGGCTCTGGTTCCATCATTTTAACTTTATTTCTGCTACCTTTTGGCATTGTAGCTTATCTCTGTCAAGCAACCATAAGTGAATGAACATAAGATTGCAAACCATTATGTGGAAATAGAGCAAGATACCGAAGCATTTTGAACTATCATGATAATATTTAACAATAATGAAATGACGCCGCTGTAAACTTGGGAAGGAGATACGGAAAATCAGTTAAACGGACCCTCATTATAGCTGTGAAACTAAACGTTTCGGGGAAGGCGAGGCCTGTTTTGGGAAAAAAAAGAGCAGGCGTATGACCGAAGTTATGGATAGTGCTATCAAAGAGGATTGAGACTCGCTGGTTTGCAGGACTAGGAATGTGCATGAGGGCCAATGGTCGTAGATCCTATGTTTGTAAACAGCCGAACAAATGAAGAACGTTTATGGGTCAAGCAGTTTAAACGATGATATTTATCCCGAGAAAGATTTGATGCAAACAGTGGAGTAAAATAATGGTGGAACCACCTACCTATCAAAGAGACGATGATCTTACAAAAGTTGACAAGGCAGTGGACAAGCTGAGCTGGAGCGGTTTGCACAGTCTCCGAACGGCGTTCTCCAAAACAAACAGATTTTACCAATGGGAGTGGAGAACCCTTACTACCCTTATATTGAGATTGATACGTGTGGGCATTTAATGGGTAGGTGACGAATTTAAAACGGAGTTAATCATGCGTACGGTGGGGTCATTTCAACATATTTGGCATTTATGCGTAATCGTCAAAATCGGAGGGAAAAGGTGAGTTTCATCTGCAGTTGCGGCAAGAACTTGTGAGTTTCTTCCGAAGTGCGGGAGACTTGGCGTTTGAACGCAACATCTGCTTGTCACAACAAAGGAATGGGACTTGATCCGCCGTTGCGGGAAGACTTGATGAGTTCTTCCGAAAATGACAAGTCCATAGTCCCTTGCGGCGAAAGTTCTTGAGTTGGTTCGCCGTTGCGGGACGACTTGACGAGTTCTTCCGCAATATTGGATGAACTTGGTAAGTCTTTTCCGAAAAAATGAACGATTGAAGGACTTGGTAAGGAGGCGCCTGTTGCGGAAAAACTTCATGAATGCTTCTGCCGTTGCGGGTGAACGTCTCGAGTTCTCCCGAAAATACAAAAAGTCTAAGTGCGTCCGCCATTTCGGGGAAAAAGTTTAAGTGCTTCCGCCATTTCGGGAGATAAACTTGAGTTTGGACTTGGAAGAAAAAAATGGAACTCAAAAGGGTTTCTCATTGAAACCAAAACTTAGTACAGAAAACGTTTCCAGGGAAGACTTAACTCCTAAGCGAACTTTCTAGGAAAAGAAAAAGGAGGGGCCCCAATGTCTACACAAAAATTTGAGGGGGATGTCGCTGCAACGACAAAGCGTTTTTACTATGCTATGAGGATAGAAAGGCAGATAAAATCCCTATTCAAAGAGAATGCATCCCTAGGGCCACCATTCAATCATTCAAGATGCAAAATTTACCTACCATTCACCAAGTAAGACTAAAAATGTAAAAGACTTACTTGAGCATGAGTTATTCCAACCATTCTAGCATCCACAAAGAAAAGACATCAACCAACTTCATTCAAAAAGGCAAGAAGACTTCTCTCTCTCAAGGTGCGCATCACTTCATAAAGCCCTTCTAGGGTAAAAAAGTAACATAAGTGTTTTGTCCCATAAGTTGTGATTTGAAAATGAAGTGAGGAGATGCTATTTATATGCTCTCACACTCACTTTTAAAATATAACTAGGCAGACATGCCTTTAAAATGTCAATTTGAAATTATATAATGTCAACTTAAAATTATAATATAAAATAATCAATTCTGTGGGTAACTTGAGGCATTTTCCCCACAGTTTACCCAAAAATGACTAAAATAGCTAAAAATGTGCAAAGTACTCCAACTAAAGGATGGAGTAGGCAAGGGGGGGGGGACGTCATGCCCCATCTAACCCCAACAATGTTGATAATCCCTCAATGACCCCCCCAAAAAACAAGCAGTACGACCTTGTGAAGAGGATGACATCATCAATGGAGGAGGCCCAAGGAGAGAGAAAGTGCTAGGCTGCAAAGGGACCGGGAGGGTTCCTGAGGTGACCTGGAAGACAGGCAAGAGCCTCACAACTGAGAGAAATGTCACCGGAGTAATGAAACAAGTGGGGGGTCATGTGACCCAGTGACCCACCCCTAGGAGCCCCGGACACCAACCTTAGGGCTAAAATCCCTATAATGAGGCAGTTAGCAATGCCACTAAGCCATAGTACTCCTAAGAGAAGGACCAAAGGGTCGTGCCATGACCACCACTGAAATGCTGGAGAACACCCCTCATGGTCCTGAAAAAAAAATGACCTTCTCTCCTTGGGCACATATTTGAAGATGCGTCGGTACCGGTACCACGTAACATTATGTTATTAATTTGATTAAATGTTTAGTCATTCACACCATAAGACAAAAAGCGTACCATTAGAGTAACTAGTGATTATAATCACTCTAGTTGCTCTAGGGCCACCAATGAGACGATAAGTTATTCCCCACAATTACACAAGGGAAATTAGCCAAGGAGAGATACAATCAACCCAAGGATCACAACGGCCAATCATGATAATCACTCTAGCTCATTTGTGTTGGGTGATTAATGAAATGATAAGTTGGAGTCTTTGAGATTACAATGGATAGCCTCAAATTTTAAATGAGACTCGATTCTTTTGAAGATAAGAACCCAAGATATTATCCAAGTAAGAATAGATCTTCAAAATCTAAAAATAGTCAATGACCCACTCAAATAAAACGATCTTCGTGATGGACATACACCAAATCTGAACATATACTTGGGGCTTTCCTTCCAATGAAAATTGTTCAAATCTTGCTACCAATTCGATGTGATATTCTTGGAAGCAATTTGATGTGTTTACTTAGAGCACAAAGAAAAAGGTACACCTCTATGATATATTAGAACCCTTGACCAGATGAAATGAGAGGGATCTGAGAATGACCTTACCAAATGTGGTATAAATCTGCTTCCTTTTAATGATTGCAAAACACAGTATAGGTAGCCAAGGATCTGTTCCAAGATTTGTTAAAGAAATGCACATCAGTTTGCAAGAGAGAGTGTAATGATGCCAAAAGGTAGCTGTATGACTTGTTGTGCCAGTGTTTATGATGATCATACAAGAACTATAAGGAGAGTGGTGGTCTCCCAAATCTGCTGTATGATGGATATTAAATAGTAAATACAGAAACTGATCACCAAGATTTTGCTAAGGTTTGTTAAGCATGTAATAGCTGAATAGATCTGTAGATTTAGAGGGTTAGATCTGCTCTCTTCTGAAATGCAAAACAGAGTATTAGTTCCCAAATAAGCAGAGGTCATGATGAATTATTTAAGCTACTATTTCACTCATCAACTACTGAGATTTATGTCAATTGAAAGTCCATTCAAGAACAAGTTTGATCCATGAAATATGCCACTACAACACTGCCTTCCAAAAGAAACGGTTCTATTAATAGTAAAGAGCAGAATACATCATTTAGGGTCTTTTGTTTTGGTTTGTAATTTGGATGCAATTGTCACAAACACTTTAACGCTTTTCCAAAATTCCAAAATAAAAAATTATATGATAAAGATATATTTTGAGTAGGGGCTGAATAGGCTTGGAAATATCCACATTTTGCTTTGAAGTAGAGATCAAATGGAGTATTTGGGCCTTTAATGAAGCCCACAATGTGCCAATGCTATCAAACCCTTAATGAAAACCTTATGACCTGCAGACTAAAAACTAAGAAGGGCCGAATGGGAGGCCACTTAAAACCCCACCGATTTGCTTGGGGAATCTTGAGGGCATCTATGAGAGCGTTGGGCCTCTAATGGCTTTTACAAGTTAACAATGATTTTCTAAGCTATCAAAATCCTTAAACAAAATTTTATGAACTGTGAAATTGAAAATAAACGTGGGCTGATTTGAGCAAGGAGTCTAGGATTTAGGAGAGATTTTTACTTGATATTTTCTGTTTTAGCTTGCTAGTTTAACTCACACCCATAGTCAGCATACAAAGGAAGATCCTTTGTACAAGGATGGAAAAACTAACCAGAATTTTGATGGAATGTAGCTATTATATAGAATTGTGATTTTCAATGAAACACCATTTTAATAAAAGACATGCTTGAAAAAAATAATTAGAAACAAAGATCTTGGCTAGTCTAGAAGGATTTTAAAATAGATCTAGGGTTTTAAAATTTATCTTCAACCCAAATTTACCCTAGAAATATTTAATCCTCAAAGATCTTATCTTTGGATAAATTCCAAGCACTTATAAAAGAAGAAGAATTTGTTTTAAAGAATTTTTATTGAAAGATAATTTGGAAAAATAGAAATTCATTACCAACTTCAAGCTTGTAGACTAGTGCCATAGTAAAAAAATTTGGGCAATGGAGTCAAGGAACATGATGGGGTTTAGTAAAGTGTTTGAAGACCCATCAAAAGGAGGAAAACTCAATCCAGTTGTATGGCCTCCATCAAAGTATTCTTCAAGCCTTCAACCTTGCTTGTACCTTGCAAACCCTAGATCAAGAAGAGGTAAACATAATCCACAAGAAACTAAGAGAAACAAGGTTAGCAAGATTAGTTATTCAAATAATTAAACAAAATGCTAATTGAAATTTGAAAGGAAGAAGGAAAACATTCAATCCAATTCTAACTAGCATAAGCTCAAGTACTTAAACAACAACAATAAATAGTACCTCAATGGAAGCTTACTTCACCTTCATCAATAGCTTGAATCGTTCCATACACCCAAAAAAATTCACCATAGGCACAAGACACTTGCAAGAAGAAAAGTAGTAGAATGATTTTATTCCCCCAAAAATCGACCCTTTGCTAAGGCTAATACCTCTCCTTTTTATAGCACAAGGAGGGCACCTTAAGCTTTTGAAGAGTCAAAAGTGGTTACATAAAATATAATTTCCAAATTGGATGATCTCAAGAAGATCTAGCTTTCAAGGGCTTAGATCTATTCTCAAATTACAAAAATATTAAAATATTTAGTGAAGTGTTGCCGCATAATACACACCTCCAAACGTGGAGAGGTCTCCAACCCACTCAGTGTGTCCTTGGGGGCAAGCTACGAGTCTAGAACCCACTGTCACCTCAATTCCTAACTCCTCCGTTTAGGCTCAACTCCTAAAGAGCCAAGGGGGGTAGACCCTATTTACTAAGCTTTAAAGATTTTATTAGGATAGATTTAGGAGTTAAATTATTATTTAAATTGCTTAATGATTCCGATGACAAGCAATCATGCAAAATGCAACCAATAGTTTGATGACAATCAAACCTTCTTGAAAAATAAACAAACCAAAGAATGAAATAATCAGTTACTAACAATTCCAGTTCCTTATCTATTGGGCTAGTGAGTCACAACAAATGAAGAAGAAAATTTACTTGCTTAATGTAACAAGATTATACACCTATATGTAAATAATGAAAATAATTTACTTTACAATTAAAACATACAAGAAATTGTTGTAAAGTCAAATGAATGAAAAAAACTAGCTTGTAAGGTTTTGCAAATGGCCCTGTAAATTTTAATAAATCTTAGGTCTCACTTTAGCTTAGGAATTTAGTGTTTGAGAAAAGAAAAGAAAAATCTAATCTAATGTGACTACCTCTCACCCTTATCCTTTAATTGAGAGAAACTATTGGGTGCTCAACATGAGAACAACATGTTAATTCATCCAGAGATCACTACTCCCTCTGGATGCCCTGAGATCTCAAGTGATTTGAGTCTCTATAAATCAGAAATACAATAAAGACTTAAGATACAAATGCTATAGATCTCTTAACACTTCCACAATGAAATACACAACAATCACACAATAACTCAGGATGTACCCTGGAAACCCCAAATGGGGAAAATCAGTTATCTGTGGGGTTATCTTCTATATCGATCCCAAAGCAAAGAAAATAGAAGATAAATACATACAAATACTTCAAATGAAACAACTGAACCAGACGGGTATCAAAACCCTAGATCTGCATGCAAAGACTGGTGCATGCACCTGGGAAATGTGCCCTAACTATCAATACGGATATGGATCTCTCTACAATTCAAACTCTGTCTGTACTATCTCTCTCACTCCACAACCCTGATTTGCTCTGCCAAAGAAGAAGGCCAACTATCTAGATCTGAAGAATGCACCCTCCTTCAACTGCAGGAAACTCGCACTCTGTCGGATCTCAGCCGATTTGAGCTCTGATCGTCACTGAGTTTCCTCAATCACTGAGGAAGGCCTACTCTGGAAGTCTCAACTGCTCAATCCTCCAACCGAAAGCACAACGACCTCCTCTCCTCAGAAAGTATGCCCCTCCTCCTCTGAAAGTCGCCCAACCTGTAAACACTGAAGAATCCTCATTAATGAGCTCTCTATGCTCACAATATCTGGCTGCCAAGTGCCTTTGGTTAAATCAGGATTGATTTGTCTCAGATCTCCTCACTTTCCCTACTGCAGCTGCTCCTCTCTCTCAAGAAGTCGCCCTCTACATGCACTATGTGCCCTCTTCTCTCTGACTGATCTCTTTCTGTTTGCATTTGAGTTCTGGTACAAATTGGTTAAGGCATCCCACATCTCATGTACTTTGTCTTTAGCCGAGATATGTGGGATCACATGATCCTTCATTGCATCAAGGAGGATCCTCTAGGCTTTTATGTTCTTCTTTTCATAAGTTGCTTTGGCAGCTGCATCTGTCGGTACAGTAACCGGGTTTGTACCTGTGCTCTCCACTACATCCCACAGTTCACTCTCTTTCAGAAGGAGCACAATCCGTGACTTCCATGAACTGAAGTTCGAAGCCCCATCCAACCTATCCTCTACTCTCAAGCTGATAGCCATAACCTCTGATCTGACTAAGAACTGAACCAAAAGAACCAAAATCCTCTTTAGTTCACAGAACTGGCCTCTCCTCGCACAGATCTGATAGATCTATCTTAGATCTACCCACCAAAATCATAGATCTAATAGATCTGACCTCTACAACCGCAGGTGTGAGCTATGCTCTTCAGATCTGGTCTAGATCTGGTCTCTATCAATCTGATCTGAATGCAAAATTGAGACACCACACAGATCTAGTATGCAACACGCAAATCTGAGTGTGAAAGCTTCCCCTGACCCTTACCAGGGATCTGATACCATGTTAATTTATCCATAGATCACTACTCCCTCTGGATGCCCTGAGATCTCAAGCGATTTGAGTCTCTATAAATAAAAAATACAATAAAGACTTAAGATACAAATGTTATAGATCTCTTAACACTTCCACAATGAAATACACAACAATCACACAATAACTCAAGATGTACCCTGGAAACCCCAAACGGGGAAAACCAACTATCTGTGGGGCTATCTTCTATCTCTAGCCCAGAGCAAATAGAAGATAAATACATACAAATACTTCAGATGAAACAACCGAACCTGACAGGTATCAAAACCCTAGATCTGCATGCAAAGACTGATGCATGCACTTGGGAAATGTGCCCTAACTGTCAATACAAATCTGGATCTCTCTACAAGTCAAACTATGTTTGTACTATCTCTCTCACTCCACAGCCCTGATCTACTCTACCAAAGAAGAAGGCCAACTATCTAGATATGAAGAATGCACCCCTCTCTACATGGAAAAGTGCACCCTCCAACTGCAGGAAACTCGCACTCTGTCAGATCTCAGCCGATTTGAGCTCTGATTGTCACCGAGCTTCCTCAATCACTGAGGAAGGCCTACTCTGGAAGTCTCAGTTGCTCAATCCTCCAACCGAAAGCACAACGACCTCGTCTCCTCAGAAAGTGCACCCCTCCTCTGAAAGTCGCCCAACCTGTAAACACTGAAGAATCCTCATTGATGAGCTCTCTATGCTCACAGTATCTGGATGCCAAGTGCCTCTGGTCAAATCAGGACTGATTTGTCTCAGATCTCCTCACTCTCCCTATTGCAGCTGCTCCTCTCTCTCAAAAAGTCACCCTCTGCATGCACTATGTGCCCTCCTCTCTCTGACTAGCCTGATGAGTGACCTCCACCGGTGACCTCATGCCTCCTTATAACATCGCAATGATCAATTAGGTTTGCCAAAAACCTAATATGAGTGCATGCAAAATCTCACTTTTGCATGCATTTTTAATTAACAGTTGTACATGCAAAACTCATGCATGCATGAGGCAAAACACCCTGAAAGGTCCACATGCATCCGCCAATGGATTCATGCCAGCTGGTAGAGTTCATCTCACCCTCTACCTCCTCTTGATGCCTATCCAATAAGTGTACCTCCATGCTAGGCATCTAAACATGGAGGACATCCCAAGATACCACTATCTCTAACACAACAAGGTTCCCTTCTAGCTCCACAAGTCAGCTCCAAAAAAAAGCTGAGTGCTCAAGAAGAAGTCACAAAGTGCCATGAGGCTCCCTTCATCCTCTACCCCTCTAGCTACATAGACTAATCCTTATTTTCTCAATTTGCAAATAAGTAGTTAAAGTGCCTAATTTAACTAACCAACACAATCTTTTGCCCTTTCTTATCACCCAGGATTGGACAAACCGACAAGGGGAGTGAATACATGGCAAAAGTGGGGCGTGGCTTATTTACTCAACAAAAGAATGAAAATTGTTACTCAAAATAAAACTAAACTAGCCAACACGATTTTGTAGGAGGGCAAAGCCACTTCACATGCAAAGTGTGGGCAACAATTTATTAATGAAAGAATAAGAAACAAATTATGTGCTAAGACACACAACTCTCTTCCGAAAGGAAGAGATGGGGCCAAAAAAAGAAAATCTAAATGCTAAAAATAAATAAGGCAAAGCAAACTAAATCCTAACCCTTCCTCTCCTGAAATGCAAGGGTGGGAAAACCCAACTACCTTTGCATGCAATGGGTGGCTGAAAAAATTAGAGAAATAAACTTAACTTGGACATAAAAGAAACTTAGGCCCAAGAGACTCTGTTGGCCTTTACAAAGAAAGAATAATTTTCAGCAAAGAATTTTAGAGTAATGGAGTAGAAGAAGAAGGGTTTTGGCAACCCTTCTTGGCAAAGGACTTTGGAGTGGTTCCCTTTGGAAAGCCTTGGCACTTGGTTCTGGCCAAATTTGGGCAGAGTTTCCTCTTGTACTGTTAAAAACCTGCAAAAAACAGAAAGCAAACAATTGATAAAAAATGCCCAAAATCACTTTGGGTCACTATTGGTGTTAGAGTAAAAACTATGAGAAAAAATTCTGAAAATTTTAATGAATAACTAGCTTCGAATACAACTTACAATTGAGTAAATCAACTAGCTTTTGAGTTACAAATGAAAAATAAAATTGAAGTGCATAAATTTTTCAAGAATGGAAAGAGAATGTGCTCTTTGTTCTTCAAATGGTTGAAGAAGTGGGGTATCCAACCAAGGAATTCCACTCTCCAATCTTGGATGACCTGCAACTTGTAAGATATGCTTAACAAACACTAAGAAATGTGAGATCCAACACAATGATTCAAGAAATCAAACTATTCAACCAAGAAATGCTTGAACTTCTTAAATACAAGTAAGGAAACTCATAAGATCTACAATAGAAATGAAAAGATCTTACCAAGGAAAATCAGTTTGCCTCTTTGGCCTCAATAGCATTTGAATGCATGTAAATGCAGGAGCAAATCACCTCAAAGCAACAAAAGATCTCCAAAGATTTTTTATTATAAACCAAATGGCTGGAAATTACAATGGCTCACAAAAAATGAGAGCGAGAGAGAAATATAGCATGAGAGCTTGAGAGAGCTTGGGGGAGTAGAAAGATCGTAACCCAAATGAGGAGGAGAGGCCTCCTTTTAAAGGAAAAGAGAGGAAGAGAGGCCCCTTGCATGTGTGCCACTTGGAAAGCATGCAAATGCCCAAGAGGGGTGCCCCCATGAGAGAGAAAAAACGCCCCCTTGTGAAAGAAAGGGAAAAATGGGAAAAGGAGGGTGCTAGGGGCCCCTTTTATCTTGCCTTGGTCCCACTAAGGTCCCAACATAAAAAAAAATTCCCTCAAATTTTTTAAATTAGACAAGGGAAAATTCCAGCATTCTAATTAGTTTCAATTTTTCTACTAGAAAATGACTGACTTAGGAAAACATGGTAAAAAACCTATCAAAACTTAAGGACTTGACTCAAAACTTGGTCTAAGGGTGTAGGGGGTCTCATGCCATTTATTTTGAGTACCCATACCCCTATACAACATCACTAAGGACCACTTATCTCTCTTTTATATTACAACATTTTAAGCTGAGAGGCATTTTTTAATTACAAAATATTAAAAAAAACTAGGTAAAACTTAATGAAATTCCGCAAGACTCGGGATAATGTTTAGCATGGTAATATACAACACTCCTAGACCTTAATCACCCCACGGGATCGATCATTAGAACGCCTTTCACCAATTTGGAGGAATTGTGAGTGAAAAACTCAAATAATTAAAATTGCTAAAGAGCAAATTTAATTATACAAGGAAAAAAAACATTCAATGAAAGAACTTCCCTAATGGTAAAGTCCTAGGTAACTAAGTTTTACAAAACTTGACCATCATGCTAACATATCCTTACAAAATCCCCCGCAGGGGTGCGGAAATTCCATGGAGAAGAAGAAGAAAATAAACGGGAAAAATTGCCCTGCTGAGCCTTTTGGAGTTTAAAAAAATTGCTAGGTACACTTTACTTGTCTTCATGGTACACAGTACATGGTTTCCCACCTAGTTGGTTAGGTGGTCAAGCAATCACTCATTGAGCAGAAAAACATTAAAATTTCCAAATACAAAGGGTCCATGCCAAATACCAAGGGCTAGAACAAATACCAACGGCAAAAGGCCAAAATGTTTTTCAAATACCTTGGGTTGTATTCTTTTATCCCCTTTGGACCTTTTACCAAGTTGTTTTTCCTCAAAAGGCTCTTGATCCATGTGCTTTAGCTTTTTAATCAACGAATGGGACTTAATCTTTCGTTGACTTTTTAATATCAACCGTTGATTTAATTTATTGTTGTGGTACTAAGATAAAAGAATATATTTTTGCCTCCACATATGTGCCATGCTCAATTTAATTAAAATTACTTAGGAAAATTAAGTTAATTTTTCCCAGATAATTAAAAAGTGCAATCTCATAGAAGCTCTAGTGCACTTTTTTAATTTTCATAAATTAATTTGGCTAGACTTAGGAATTATTTAATTAAAACCATACTCTTAGCCATAATTAATAAAAAATGAGCTGAAATAAGCCTGTTTTAATCCTTCATGCATGAAAAATTGTTTAGGAGACCATTGTTCCCTCATCTGATGTTGGATCTTTGTACTATGGTCCATAAGGATCCTAATGATGCCAAAACGTTGCCAAAATACCCACTAGAAGCTTCCCGTGCACGTTCATGAAATTCTGCAGGCTGCTCACTAACGGAATGGAACTTCAAGATCAGATCTTGCCCAATTGATGAGGGAGTTCTGACATGCAAGTGGATAAGATGAAAGTATTGGCCGAGAGGCCAACACATCTCTCGGATAGAAAAAATACTGAGTTTTGGTCCATAAAGTATGTTCATGAAAATCTGCACTGCAATCACTAACGAAAAAATCCCACCACCTTTTTCAAACTGATTGATCTATGGCAGTAGCAATCAATCTAATGGCATATGTCTAGATAAAGGCTTAAATGGGTATCCAAAAATGTCCACGGAATAATATTATACCAAGTACAACTCAAGTTATAGCATACCCCCCCCATTTGGCCACACTTGAAGCACTAAAAATCTGATTTTCCTGAGAAAAGCCGATACACTGGCTGGATGATGTATAACTATGTCATGTGTCTGTGATGGACCAGTAGCAAAGGGTGTCCATGTAGACATATACAAAAATGTAAGTAATCATTAATAGTTGACTCATTATATATGCAGGCATGCTCTTCATGATGATATACCAATCACATAGATATTTTCAAACAAGTTCGTGGGATGCACGAGTTATCCATTAACGAGTACTAAGACAACACAAAGGCATTAATAAGAGTTATTTTCTCCTTCGGGATGGAGATCAATATGGTCAACAAGGTTGGTTAAATGAAAGTTCTAGTGCAAGGAGACTGATGGATTCTTAGACAAGAAAGAAAAGACCATTAGGACAAACACTAGTGATGTGTCTCACAAATGGGTGATTGTATAGTGAGGTAACCCCCCACTAACCATTAGCAATTAGACTTCCCCCATTACTTTGACTTTTCTAGCTCCACTTGGACTTGATCTTCTTAGGACATGTCTTCATTTGATATGTTGGACTTCTTTCTTGTACTTCTTTTGTACTTGAGACCTCGGCCATTTCATTTTTCTTTTATTTTTTAGGCCTTCTTTGAAAAAAAATTCTTGCCTTGATTTTCTTTAAATTTGATTATTTGCCTGCCTTGGTCTTCAACTTTGACTTTGGCTTTTTACAGTTACAAAGAGTCCTCGACTAGGAGCTCTTTCACATGCCCTCATTTAATTTTTGGGCATAGGGAAGGAAGGACTTGTTGCCACATCCATAGTAGCAGGGGTTACCATGATTTGTAGACCAATTATGAGCATATTCTTGAGCCAGTCTTTTGCTATGCTATACACGAGATCAAAAGTTGATGAGCAGTTTTGATGATGATCACTCTTATATTTAGTGGACCCAGAGCCTGTACATTGTCAGTTTCATGTCAGGATTGAGCCTCATGACCCCAAGTCGATGACTGAGTTAGCCATTCTTCACCATTCAGAGCAGAGATGATGCTAGTGCCCATGATGTACACAGTAGCAGTGTTCCAATGCCATTCAGAGTAGAGATGATGCTAGTGCCCATGATGTACACAGTAGTAGTGTTCGAGTGCCATTCAGATGTTACAAGTTGCAAATGCAAGTATATGGCCCAGCAGATATATGGTTTATGTACTTGGATGTTTATCTTGCTCATTTACTTATCTTAGTAGATGGACTAGGTATATGGTGGTTATGCATTGGCAATATTATATCTTGCTTTTATCTAATAGTTTAGAGTAGAGGTGATTCAGTTGCGTTAAGTGAGAGATTCTTGTGTATACTCATTGGTCATTCCCTTGTCATAGTATGGACTTGGTCATTTCCCCATAGGGTCTTTGCTAGTCATGGCATCACCTTGTCATTCTCTCCATTCATCCGTTGTCTTCCATTCTTGATATGATCCCGGCTTACACCTTAACTAGTGATATCGAGGACTTCCCCCACTTATGCCTCTGTGTTGGATAGACTCCATGTTTACCTTGTGCTTCGACTCTGGAGTGTGTGATTTTTGTCACAGGGAGATTCTCCTTTAGTCCTCAAAACTAAGTAATCCTAACAAAAGTGTCTTTAGACACTAAAGCATCGGAACTTAAATGTCATATCTAAATGGATGCAAAGTCAGCAAAAATAGTGTTGCTAAACACTACTGCAAATAAATAAAATGTCTTACGTAGCTAGTTAGTTGCCAAGGGGCGAGCACTCATCCTTTTTATGATGTAAGGTCATTTGCCCCTATAGGGAAATGGGGTGGTAACTCCATCGCACCTATGGATGGTGGTGGGCAATGGTGGTCAAACCGAGTCATTATCTGAGGCCCGCAAGGCTATTAAGGGCACCTGCTCTTGGAGGATGGCTAGTGAAAGTTGATCAAAAGGTTAAATTAAATGTAAATCTAAGTGTGCAAAGCTTACAGTAAATGAAATACAATAAAGGTTGCTTGTCTAGAGTCTATTGGAAACACTCTCACCACTCTACCCATTTGTGAGGCACCGCCATCTCCTGGTGTTTTCTATCCAACATATGTATAGGTGGTTTCCCCTTTCCCCTTTGTCCGAGAAGTCGCAGTGTTGAGGTTGTCAAGTCAAACCCTTCAGCCTAGCCTTATTTCTCCCACCTCCACCCATAACTAGCAAAATGGTCAAGTATGTAAATGAGTATACACTTGAGCCTTTTGTTTGAAGTGACTAGTTACTTTGATCTAGACTTACTATCGATGTTTTATATTCTTGATCGCCAGTTAAATGCCACTTAATGCTTTAGTCTTCCTATTAATATAAATAAGGGAGCATATTTCAAACTTGTACATGCATCATCAGTGATTTTCAGTCTAGGTCATTATTTTGATCATTCTTGACCTGGTCAACTCAGTTTGACCAAGTCAACAGTAGGTTTCGGGATGAGTTTGGCCGATAGTGTTCAATTTTGGTTATTCATGGCCATTTGGTGTCCATTAGATGGTTCCATGCTTCATGCAGTGATTTTATATGATAGCTTGCATTATTTTTATTATTATCAGCAGTTACATGCCATATTTTTATTATTTGGCATGGATGGACTTACAGATGCATTTCTTGATGGACACATGGTGTATGAGTACTCATTCCTAGTAGATTTGGACATTCTGAGTCCATTGGTACACTCATATTACAGTTCTGGCACAAGTACTTGATGATATGGCTAGTTTATCTTCTAGCAGTAGAGTACCCTTGAAAAATAGCATGAAGGCTCACAAAGATGTTTATGTTCTCCTAGGGTGCTACAGGAGAGATGGGGGGGTATGGGTACTCATCATTACCATATTCCTATGTCTCCAGATTCATTTTTGCACTCACTTTGGTCTCGGGACACTAGGCGATGATTTATGAGCATTTTTATCTTTCCGAGGTGATGTATCAGTATAGAAATTCACAGAAGAATGGCTTACAAGAAAATCGACTTGGCTTAGTGGGGCAAGGAAATGGCATGAAATTGGTTTGAGACTTACTATTGATGCTTCATTCATCTTCCAGCATGGTCTTCATCACTTGTTTGGGTCCACACGTCCTCATCTTCATCATTGGGGGCATCATCTTCTATATTGGGGGCACACATCCTAGTGTTCCTTGGTCACTATATGGTGTATCTTATGATGATGTATATGGGGTGGCTAGTGGAGTTATGTTATACCTCCTAGCCCGCCTTTGTGATGTTATATTCATGTACCTAGTGTCATGTCATGTCATACATCCCCCTCGGGGAGTCATTGAGGGAGTGAATCCCCCTTTTCTAGAGTGATCTCATGTATATGTTATCCGACAATTGTTTGGTCGTTGATCTTGATGTACTTGTTATCACATTTATAGTAGTCGGGGCTACCATATCTTCAGATCAGATTCTAGTATTTTTCTTAGCCGGTCCTTTATCATTCCAGGATCACTCATACTTTCAGCAACCCAGAGCATACATTACAGCCTTATGCCATGACTGAGCCTCGTGACCTCAGATTTGATGACTGATGTAGTTATTTCCTTCTATAACAGAGCAGTGTGATAGTGCCCAGATTTGTACAACAGTAGTGTTCCAGTGATTGTGGATGTTTCAGATGGTATATACAGGTATATGGATGTGCACTGGTTATGATTGTTTTTCTCTTTTGCTCATCTTAGTAGTTTGACTTGGTATCTAGTGGTCATGATCTGGCGGTATATATATATATATATATATATATATATATATATATTTATGTTACATGTTGCTTAATGATTATCTAAATGGTCTAATTACTCAGAATAAGAAGCTCTTGTTTATACTCATTGGTTTTACCCTCTTTAGTAGTATGGATGTGATCATTCCCACCATTTATGGCTTGCTAGCTTTGGCACCACTTTTCACTTTCCCCATCCATCCATTCTCTCCCATTCTTGTTTTTTTCCCTGACTTACTCCTCAGCCTGTGATATGGAGGACCTCCCCACTTGTGCATCTGTGTTGGATAGCATCCCTGCTAGTTTGTGTCTCGGCTCTAAGTTGGAAACAGAACTTACCGAAGCCTTGATCCTTCTGGGCCAGGAGAACCCGTTGGTGTTGCTTCCTGGGCTTATGTGAGTTGGATTTGATGCCTTGACCTCTCAGGTCGGTTTCCCTCGATGTTTGGTCCTGATTGTGGATGATCCCCCTAGTTGCCTAAGCTGTGTTGGCTAGACCTGAAGCAAATTGTACTACCATCATTACATGCATGATTGAACTATTGTTATATCTCTTGTGCAAGCCCAAGGAAACAAATTAAAACTGTGCTTCTCAGCACAATGAAAGAGGGTTATGAAATTGAATGAATTGAAATGTGAAAGCACCCCGAATGAAAGCTACGATTAGTTGTGCTTCTAAGCACATGCAAAATCCAAGGGGTCATGAGGCCTAAAAAGCAGTGGTTTATATGCTAAATCCAAAGACTGTTGGCCATGAAATTATGTAATGATTAAATTCCTCACAGAGCCTACGGGTTGGGATGTGAGATGGAGTAAGGGACAGTTAATTCTAAGTGTCCCCTAGAACCTCAAGTTACGGTTAGCTGTGCACCTAGTTATGGCGGTTCTAGTAAAGATCTTCATGGAGCTGGATTCAGCTTGGATGCGAGATGTAGACATTTTCCAAGGTTGAATAAGCACCTCTCAAAACAACTTATTCCATTTATGAGACATTGCCATTCCCTGTGTGTTTATTATCCCACATATGCTTAAGTGTGTATTCCCTTTTCCCTTATCCAAAGTATCATGGTGTTGAGTTAGTAAAGTCATCCCCTTATCCTAGCCTTGCATTTCTCACCTTCACCCACGGCCATCAAATGAGTATATTCTTGAGGTTTTGTTTTGAGTAATTGATAATTTTTGGACTTATATTTAATATGATTATTGCTTAACCGCCAGTGAAATGATACTTCATGCTTTAAGTCTTGCTATTAGAATGATTAAAAGAGCATACCTTATCCATTTGCACTTGCAGCATCAGGCATTTTAAGCCTGGGTCATATTTTGATCAGTCTTGACCTGGTCAAACCCAGTTTGACCAAGTCAACCACAGGATCCGAGATGAGTTTGGAACGATGATGTTCGAGATAGATTATTTATGGTCCTATGGTGCCCACTTGATGATTCCATGCAGAAAATACAGGTTTTAATGGATGGTTAGATGGATTTTTATTTATTATTATTATTGACAGATCATTATTTTTATTTGTTCGAGCATGGTTGAGCTTATAGATGATTATCTAGGTGGTCATATGATGTACGAGTACTCATCTCTAGTACATTTGGACCTTCTGAGTCCATTGGGACACTCAATTTTCAGTTACAGGCACTTCAGGATGAGATTTTACTCAGATTGTCACTTTATTGTATTTTTGCCATATAAAATGGCCTGTCAGCACAGTTTGAGATCTTTTTGGTTCACCTAGGGCGCTACAGAGGGAGTATCATGTCCAACCACTTGATATTACCATATTACCATGCTCCCAGACATTTTGGCATAGTCAGATTTGTGCCCAGAGCACCAAACAGAGAGATACAGGCATTTTATTCTTTTACAAGTGATTTTCTGAGGATAAAAAATGGAAGAAATAGCTACTGAAGAATTTGATTTGGGCTATTGAGGCAAAGAAATGGCATGAGGTTCGTTCAGAGGATTTTGGTGATGCATCCCACACTTTCTAGCACAACTTACAGCATTCAGTGGGGTCCACACACACTCCAGGCTATTATTTGGTATTTTTATTATGTCATTGAGGGGGCACGATTTGGCCATGTGGTCATAGTGTGTTATTATTTTGAGTTATCATATGTTATTGTGCCATGGGGACATGCTAGAGAAGGATAGTTACACCTCCTAGCCCCACCATGAGCTTATGTTATGACTTTTAGTCACTTTTATGTGGTGCGTCCCACCTAGGGCGACTTAGCTAGTGCGCCCCCTCTGTCATTGAGTTGATCCATGTATATTATATTTGGGCTCATTGTATCCATTGATTATCACTTATATATCTTTTGATCTCAACCACTTGTTAAAAAGGTGGTTAGGGTTTTGGTCTCTATGATTCCTATTTAAAGGAGAGACCCCCCTCATTGTAAAGGGACTTTTGGCTCTTGGCTACTAGAATAGAAAATATATTTTGCGAGAATCTCTTGTGATCTCGGTCTGGATGTTTGGCTATCTCAATTGAAACTGCTTTTCCATTGTATTGAAGATATTAGTGAATATTTTGCATATCTTTCGATCCACATTTCATCTGCAAGTGAAGAGGACGATTTGGAGGGATGCACTGGCTAAGGAGACTTACCTTGTCTCTCTCTTTCTGATCGGTTTGATTCAGGGAGTGATTATGTCTTTGTACTACTTATTCTCTGTGATTATTTCTTCATCTTGCATTTACCTTCATTGTTACTTGCTAATTGAGTTGATCTCCTTGGTTTTGCAGGAAGAGAGGGGCACATTAGTGGGTTCGGGCAAATTGGTAAAGGAAAGAAAACGCATCAAGTCTTCACTTGATCTTTGTGGGGGTAGTCCTTGACATACCATCATCCATTCTCATGATCTAGGTAGGCTTGCAAGGTACGTAATTTATTCCTTTAACTTACCCATCTGTCATCTACATTCAAACCCTAATTGCAAATTATTCGGAAAATTATCTGGGTTTAATTACTTGGTTTACTAGCAAACCATTTCTGGGTTTTTATCTTACGGCCAAACCCCAGGTGGGTTCTCAAGGGCATCATGCTATGAGGACTCCATCTGCCCCTTTTCCATAGGCACTGATCATCAACCCTTGCGCCCTCCTTAGTTAGCCTGTCTTCCGGGTTGTTAAACCCCTTTTTGTTGAGCTTGTGTGCTTTGATACTGTCAAATCTTCTTCCAAGCTGTGCTAGAAAGCCCTAACTCTTCAGATCTGCTCCTTGGACCATTTTCCTTGTTTTAAGGATCACATTTCCCAAGGTAGTTAAATCTTATCATTTTCCCTAACACTAAAATCCTGGATTCACTCTTAATCTACGAGTCACTCTGTCTAAACACTCGAAGTCTAATCTTATCTTTCCTAAGCCTCCACAGTGACCTTGTTTCCTTAGATCTAGGGTTCATCACCCCTCACCTTACGTACCCTATTTTCATAGCTTGGTCTGGTGATTGGGTTAGATCTCTCCTGTCGGGAGTAGATCCAGGTCTACCCCTTTGCTATTTGTGGCTTGGATAGCATAAAGTGAAGAGTGCCTCGATTGGCATGACAACCAATCCATCTTGGGGATTGAGGCCCTCGTCCAGTATAGGATCATCCATTGGGGCAACTACGAGTTGTGTGATAACATTACTATCTTTTGATCCTAGCCCTCCATACTTTCGGGGTTTAGGGTTTTTGATTGTCAGGATCTATTTATATGATCTCTCACCATTTGTAAAAGGACTTTTGGCTCTTGGAAAAATTGGAATAAAGGAATTTTTTGCAGATCTCTTGTGAATGCTTTGATGAATGTTCTTGCACATGATTGGAATGCCTCTTGCTTAGAAATTTGAGTAGATTTTATGTGATTTCGAGACATTTTTGGTGGAGGCCGAATTGATTTTTGCATGCATGCGACTTGCTTGAAGGGTTCGATTATGAGGGCTTCTCCATCATCACTTGGGAAAAACGCTTCACCTCAAGGAGTAACCAATTGTGATTTTATCCATTGAGTTATTTTCTTTGAGATGTCTTGCATAGTTCCTCTTTTGCTTGTGGATCAAATCTAACTTGAGTTGTTTGAATTTGCGGGTGAAGAGGGCGCACTTCCTCCTTGGATCTACACGTTTTAGCTCGGAACCACTTGGATCTCGCTTGAAATTGTAACTAGGTTAAAGGATCATCAGTGTGCTTGGTGGCCACGAGTAATTCCAAGTAAGATCTACAAAGTTTTGCTTTGATTTTCAAGTTTCTATTCCATTAGTCACATTAATCATAAAGTTAAAACCCTCATTTTATTGATCTGATAGATCCGACAATCTTTTGGGCTTAAGAATCAAAACCTAAGTCTAAAATAATTGAAAACCCCTAGAGATCAAATTTGGACCAAAACCGACTCCATTTTGCCCTAGATCTAGTATTGGGCCTCCTCTAGGCTATTTGCCCTCCTTGGGTACTTGGTTATTTTTCCAGATCTATCATTTGGGTATTGCTTGATTGACTCCTAAAACTCTAGATCTAACCTCAAGCAATCATTCTAGTGCCTTTGTATCCCTTAAACTCCCCCAATTAGTCCATCTCACACTTATTTGCATAAACCCTAGGTGGATCTCATTTGGGTATATTTCTTGTTGGTAGTAGATCTATCTAGATCTATCACTTTAAATCTCATTTTGGTGTATCTTCTTCAAAGTTGAGCATTTATCCATTGTTTAAGCCTCCTCAACCGATCATTAACTCATATATACCACATCAATTTCCTAGATCTAGATCTTCTATACACTTAAGATGTCACTCTTTTCTCCCTTTTGTATCCCTCGGTGTGTCTTGAGTTGGTTAGCTAGCCCTCATACGCTGGCTAGGGTCTCCCCCTTGATCTTGCTTCTAGCCAGATCTAAGGTGACAAGAGCCTGTTCGGTGTGACAACCCTTAAATCAAGTGGTGAACGAGGCCCTTGCAAGTGTCACTGGTTTAGCTGCCCACCTCTACCGTCCTGGATAGGATACCTTACATGGAAGCTACTAACTTTGTGCTAACAAGAATTTCATGCCAACAACCTAGGGGGATCATTACTCCGCAACAACTCCCTTTGCTTGATAAGCAGTCCACCCCAAGGGTCTACAAGGAAGCTTCCTCAACCATCATAAGAAAGCCGCAATACATTATTTCCCGAGACACAAGGGATAACGGGGTGGTCTTCCTGGTGAAG
Organism: Larix kaempferi; assembly: GCA_027924585.1. Lineage (NCBI taxonomy): Eukaryota > Viridiplantae > Streptophyta > Pinopsida > Pinales > Pinaceae > Larix > Larix kaempferi. Next base: position 7,555,414 of record BSBM01000052.1, on the reverse strand, counting down.
AAGTCACAAAGGGGAGAGGTCTAAAATCCTTCTATCAACCTTGACTAGTTAGGAGTTAGATCAATTATGGAGTGACATAGATAATGGATGAAGGAAAAGGTGGACCTGAAGGAGGGGATAAAGGCTCTTAACAACACCAAGGGTTACCTTAGTGATTTGGCTAAGAAACAAACCACACACCTTTCACCCTCGTCAACCTAAAGGGTTAATACTGCTAACTATACTCATCAGACAATCACAAAGCATTCTTGTTCAAATTTTCATAAGATACACATCATTATCATCATCATGGTATGGCATATAGTCATCAATATATCCTCCTCTAATCATCCATCATATAGAACCATAATCATATCATATAGGGAGCCCAAGGGCAACAAAGATGGACCCCCAACCTTTGGAAATTTTGCAAAAATAGGTTTGTAGGGGTCCCCCACAAGCTATGGCACAATAGTATGGATAATGATCTTGATTGGCCATTGAGAGTCAGCAAATCCCTGAACATGATCTAAAAGTGAGACTCAATGGAAGATAGTCTCTAGCTGAAAAGGGTGCACTATAAACTCACCCTAAATGACGACGTGGGGGATTGTCCTCTGTCTCTTAACAATACAGTGAAGCATGAGAGTCTATACACTCATAGATGGCCTAGTCCGACTCAAGGAAACTAACCTTGAATGATGGCGTGGGGGGTTGTCCTCTTGCTCCTGATGATATGACGACGCATGAGGGTTCATACACTCTCCATTTTGGCCTAGTTTGATGGTCCTTTTTCTCCTAATTATACAACAAAACATGAGGGTCTATCCACTCTTTGTCTTGTCCTAGGGTCTATACACTCTGCATCTTGGACTAATCCACTTGAGTTAGACTATTCCCTATACCTCTAAGCCATATAGAACCATGTGATAAATGATGGAGTCCATGAGGTCCAATTTGGATGATATGTCCTAGAAATGGTTCTGGAAACATTATTGCTCGAGGAGAGCAAGGGACCCATACCCATTATTTATCCAAGGTGGGAGTGCCTTCCTCTATCCAAACTAAAGCCCTAAAAGCTAGACTCCCAAGTATGTATAAAAGCTGTGGTGATCTCAGCCTCTTACCTCTTGAAGAAAAATGGAACTATGTAAGGACATTCTTCAAGCCATTAAAGATCGTTACCTTGTTTTTACCCAAGTTGATCGTCTACTATCGAAGAATGCAAAATCTAGATAAGGGATCCAACTATCTTTGTAAACCGTTCAAAGTGGAGGCCAAAATAATCACGTCTTCTGCAAAGAGGATGGAGATCAAACATGGAGAATACAACCAGCCCTAGGTTGTATCTTCTCCTATAGGATGGGCTCCAACTCACCAATATAAATCCTGAATAAGGTAGGGGAGAGAAGGCGCCCCTACTTCAGCCCAATGGTGCTTCAGATAAAATCAAAGATCTTGTGTGCAAAATGGAGGCTTCAAAGAACAAACTTGTAAAGGCACATGACGATGATGATAAGGATCTCTAAAATGCCAATGTCCCAAAGTCACTAGAAGAGAGTGTTAATTGTTTTTAACCCCAGTTCTAGATAAACAATTTCCTAGTGTTTTTCCTTGCTGAAAATTAAATTTGCAACACACTGAATAATTTATACTGCTGAGATTAATTAACAAAAATTTCAATAACGGAAGCAAAACAATGGAAACAAATCTACTCAATAAAAACACATGCAAATTTTTTTTTCCTTCAAATCAGCTTTTCATTCAAATAATTTCCAAGCTTACAAGGGCTCCCTTACTAGGAAAATGGCCCGAGAAAAAATACAATCTGCAAACTTGGCAAATTTTGCCACACTGAGAAAATTTTCCTCCTACAAAAACTGCCCCTGAGAAATCCCCCACACCGACTGTTATATTGTACAGTCTGTACGGCCCTACTATACGACCGCGATTGTACATACTTGCTGCACTCAGTTGTACAGTTGTACGACCTAGCACATGCAGTTGTACAGACTGCTCTACATGGATGTACGGTTCAGTTGCTGGGCTATATGGCCCCTCTTGCAAATTTGTCAACTAGTACAGCCCCTAAAAATCTCCTCTAACAAATGCCTTCTTCTCTCTATCAATCTCGAAAATGGAAGTCCTTCTTCACTCTCCAAATCAGTTTCTCTTGTGTCTTCTCCTCTCACCTTGGATTCCTTTTATCCTTTTGGGATGAACCAAAACCCTAACTTCAATCATTGAGATTAGATCTCACTCACTTGAGATCAATGACTAAGATTCACTTAATTAACTTAAAACACTAGTGCCAAAAACGTATGCACTTTATAACCTCAATTAATCTAAAAAGACATTCACTTTCATAATTAACTTTAATAAAGTGAATTCCAAAGTTCTGAGGTATCAATGATGATTTCCATGGGTTAGACACAAACCCATGTGGAAATACATGTCTGAGCTAAAAACCTCAACAAAGAGGGCCTCCCTTGGAGTAGAGTCAAACACTTTCCAAAATTCTACAAAGCTGCATAAGACTTTCAAAGAGCAATGTCTCACTTCCTCAATGATGGCTTTGAGGGTGAGAATATGGTCAATAGTTTGATGCCCAAGATGGAAACATGTGTGTCCTCTAGCCTGCAGGTGACGACTCTCAAGCAGCTCTAAAAACCACACATGAAGGGTTGTAGCATAAAGATTGGAGGAGGTATGTCCTACCATGATTGTTTGATAATTGTTCAAATCCATCCTTGTTAGCATTTTGTAGCTCGGTGGTACTCCTGCATCCGGTGCCTAGGTGCGGGGGTCCGAGATGATGTAGTCCCATAAATGTCATTAAGTGACTTTATTAAAGTGCATTTATTAAAGTACCTTTTTTATGTGACTTTATAATTTGAAAGTGAGATGTACTTTATTATGTTTATGAAGTGACTTTAAATATTTAGCAGAAAAAAGTGACTTTTCGAAAAGATGATATTTTATATAGTTGTGACTTAGGAGATTTAAGTCATCTTAAGAATAAATCTCAAGCTTAGATCTTGTGGGCCAAGATCTAATCTCAGCCCTAGAATTTGAAAAGACAGAGGAGTTACCCTAATGAGGAAAATAGAAAGACCATGAGACTTCATTTTCATTCATTCAAAGAGAGATTCTTTGGAGAGAAAGGGTGGCTTGAATTCCAAGAAGAGGAAGCTTGGAGAGAGGAGCACGCATTCCTAGCTAAGTCACAAGGTTCACCGGATTTGAACCTTGAGGTTCGAAATTCGGCGAACCTCAAAAAAAAATTGAGGTTCGTTGAGGTTCAACTATGAAGTTCGTTTAAAAAAATAGACCACGCATTAACCTTTAGTTTGTCGGCACTGTCTCAAGTTTCTATCGTGCCCCTAGCCTTGTCGCTGCAAATCTTGCCACAATGAGTATTGCCGGTGCTATCTCCACCGCACCACAATCCATTTTCTCCATGTATTTTTTTAAGTTGTCGGCTTCTTCAATGGTTATCGACTCATCACCTATCGGCTCGGCCGCAAATCTTTTTCTGAAACTCATTTCTAAATACGACTCGACTAGATTGGTAGATATTGGCTCGGCACTAGCGGACAATATGTTTTTTTAAATTTTAATATTTTTGTTGGTTGTTAGGTGTAGAGATTAATAATTTTTTTAGGTTTAATAAGTTATTAAGTAGTTATTAACATTATGATGATTTTACTTTTATATATATTTACTTTATATATATATATATATATATATATATTGATTATTTATTTTGATTTGTGTATATTTTTATTATATAATATAAATATTATATAATAATATTTTATATTATACAATATTTTATGGTTATATTATATTATATTTTATATTATCACCCAATATGGCCAAACTTAATGTCGAACCTCATCCAAAAAGCCGAATTCGAACCCGAATCTCAAAGTTGCCGAATTCGAACTCAAACCATGTGACATAGATTCCTAGAGAGATTTCTTTGAGCAGCAGAGATAAGGGAAGCAGTTGAAGTGGGAACGATTCCCAAGGTGTTGGTGCATTTCCCAAGATAAGTACAGGTATTAAAAGAGCAGGCCATACAGCTGATATGATTTCCAGGCATTAATTGGCACAGAAATCGAGACTGTTGGCACTCAGTTCGAGGGGAGAGACTGGGATGATTTCCCAGGTGGCTGGCACGATTTTCTAGAGGGGCCATACTGCCATAGGATACTGCACACAAAACGAGGCTAAGTGGGCACTGTTTTCGAGACAGTAGACAGCATTTATTGCTGAGAATTCCGTACAGCAGAAAAAGGCCATACAGCTGATTTGACTGGGCACTGAAGTCGAGGTGAACAGAACTGCATGGAGACTGTCCTGGGCTGCACTGTTTGCATGTTTTCCTAGGCAGAATATTGCACAGTTTACAAGGTAGATTTTGTGCTTAGTTTTTTTGAGAAATTATTTGTATTGTACTGGAAGATTAATGCTGTACTTTACAGCTGTTGTATCTCTGAGTTTAACTGCTACTTAATAATATATTTCTCTAGGACTGGTTTTCCCCCAGGGATTGAGGGTTTTTCCATGGTCTAAGTTTGACCAAAAATTTCTGCGTTAAATGTGTGCAAATGCTGATTACAGTCTGTCTTTTCTTATTAATTTCCGCTGCTTATAGTACTTTATGAATAGTATATTGACTTACAGCCACTCATAAAGTGAATGCCTGTGATATGTGGTGTGTGTATGACTGTAGAAGTTCATTATCAGAGGTTCATGAAGTGTTTGGCTAAATCTGTCCTTGAACTGTGTGCAAACAGAACTCATATTTAGTATGATTTTCTACAGTCCTATACCACAATTTGTGAATTGAGTGACTAGTATTGTGGGACCAGGATTGCCAAAACCCCGAACAAACAACATGGTTAAATAAATCAGCAATGTAATCCACAGGAGGGAAAATACCATGTTTGAATAGTTCTACTTCTACCTGAAATCCCTCCTCATCTGCTGCACCAATGGTGTTAGTCTCCCAAACTGCCTGCTAGATATCTGCATGGGAGAAGAAGTGGCATGATGATGGAGGGGAAGTGACTAGAACCTGATACTGTCCAGGAACATTATATAGGGTGGTCATATGAGTAAAAATGGCCTGAGGATCAAGGTCTGCAGGAAGGTGGGAGTGACAAGGGAAAAGAGTATGCCACAAGGGAATCTGTTGAATATTCTTCATAAAGTTCAATCCACTACATTTAAGTACACCGAAGTCTATTTGTTCTCAATTGTTTTTTCCAAATTGCATTCCTCACACTAAATTCAAGTTTTAAAAACTATGCTACAAAAATAACCTCAACAATCTAGACTCTAAGCAACCTTGGAAATGCAAACAAGAAAAGTTAAAAGGTTCGATAGATATAGAAGGACACTAACTAAAAAAGTATAACAAACAATGTTGCAAAACATTGTCTTAGCGAAAAAATTACCGAGGTCCAGAAAACATCATTTCGGAAAATCTTAGGAATACATCGGCAATATATCAGCAAACTTAAAAAATACAAAAATATTTTTTTTTCAATTTTTTAAACATATAAAGCAACAAGAACATCAAATAAACACATTACCAAATGAATATGGAAAGAAAACTGATATATAAGATATATAAGATGTCTAGTGATACTGGATACATCACACATCAAATGATACATCACACATCAAAAATGAATTGTGTCCCGAATCCTGAGTCATCAAAAAATATAATAAATGTATCTCATGATCATCATCATGACTCATGAGTCATCTACAATGAAATCAAGTAAATAAACCTATCGATTCCAATGTGTGATGATGCTCTCCTCCTCCAATCTATAATTTGCAAATGATCAAAAAAACAAGTGAAAACCAGCTTTAAAACCCCCATTCCACCCCAACCATTTTTTTCAATTTTTTTCGATTTTTGAACCGGTTTTTTCCTCAATTTTTTTTACCAAAACTTAGCTTGCAGTTCATCTCGCATTTTTTCGCGATGTAGTCGATTTTTCGGCGATGTTTGCAACACTGATATATATATATATATCCTCCAAATAGAAAATATCTATACACTGATATATATATATATATATTTATAGAGAGAGAGAGAGAGAGAGAGAGAGAGAGAGAGTTTGTGCCTTTATAGAAATATGGTGTCACAGAGAAACAAATTAGGATTAAATGAGCAAGAAAATTCCAACAAAAAATAGAAATCACAGTGGCAATATGGTAAAGAGAATACAAAACAACCAAGTCACAATGTTCAGTGAAAGGGAAAATGCCATAAAAGCATTTATGTAGGAAATTATGAATTATTCAATAAGATACGTAAAAATGATAAATCATACTAATGATTCATAAAATGGTGACGGTAGAAGATTGGAAAATAACAATGAAAGTGGTCATGTTTCTTATTAGTTATATCACTGGCGAGCGCTAGCATAAAATTTCATTAAACATTCTACGAATAAGGATGCTGTAACATATATATATATGTGTGTGTGTGTGTAACATTCTATATATATATATTACAAATTTATAGAGGTGAAGTATAAAGTAATTTAAAGAAAAAAATTACTTTTCTCATTAAAAATATTGATATTTTATGTAGCTTCGGAAGATATTCTTATGTCGGCCCAAAAGATTCCAGAAGAATAATAAATAAAAGAATATCATATTGTTACTCAGACAAGTCGGCCCAGTGAAAATAGACAAGTCGACCCCAAAGGAAACATAGGGTAGGAAACATAGGGTAAAACTGCCCCAAAACTGGGTAAAACTGCCCCAGGAAAGTCGACCCAGTCACCCAAGTGAAATTGGCCCCACAATGAAAAATTCAGCTAGAAACAAGTATAAATAGAGGGTGACGCCCTCCTCATTTGTACATCAAGCAAGTTCACATCAAGTCAGTAAGACAAGTGTGCAAGAGCAAGAAGCAACAGCTGGAGGAAGACTAATATCTCGGGTTTTATCTTATCTTTGTATTTGGGTATCTTTCTATGAGAGAGCTTTAGCTCTTCATTGTATTGACATTGTACTTGATTGATGAATCTATACTGAAGAAGTTCTGTTGGGTTTTCTTCCCCAAGATAAATCTTTGTGTATGTTGTGAATGCCTTTCTTTCAGTGATCCTTATGCATGCAATTATTATGATATGATATAAATTGAATTAAAGTTTAAACTTTAAAGAATTCAAAGAAGTTATTCAAAAAAGGGTTATTCAAGTATTAAAGTATATCAAAGAAGTTTTAAGAAGAAGTATGTCAAAGAATCAGACGTTGTGAACTATGGCAATTATAGATTCACAAATGCAATTGCAATTAAAGTGTTAGTGGGCGAGATAGGACATTATAATGCAAACAATAGAAAATTACAGTTTGAGATTAAAAAGGAATTATTTTTAAGAGTTAACACAGAAAGAGAATGATTGCCTAAAAAATCAAAGTCAAAAGTTAGAACAAGCTAGTCAAGCTAAGTTGCATGAAACGGGGAAACGGGGACGAGTTTCTGAAACGGGGACGTGTTGGAAACGTGACCCCCCAAAATTTTGGAAATGGGGAAACGCGATATATATATATATATATATATATATATATATATATATATACAAGGACATTTAAAAAAATGAATGTGAAACATAAATCATAAATCATACATGTCGGCGAATCATTGCCTATATTGGGATCCTATTCATCAATAGCACCCTATGCCTTCGTCCTCTACGCTCTAGCCCTTGCCTCTAACTTGAATCTCAAAGTTGATCCTCCAAGGACATTAGTCAATGACTCAACACCCTACAATTTTGATGAAACTTCCTAATAAAATTGTTAAAATAAGGTAGAAAAAGATTTTGCTTAAGTGAAGAGTACACTTTTATTAAGGTCATGACAGAGGACTTCAACAATCAACACCACCAACATCAAGGTACATACAGGGGTTGATGTGGTTGATTAAATGCCAATCCCATACCCTCATACATGATAGAAACTGATGGAAACTTTGCAATCCTGAAATCCTGAAAACTCTTAAGTCTACTGAATTTTGAATGGGATCTAAAATTCTACTTTTTGCATATGAAGTCCAATGAGGTTGGAACCACTCTCAAACATCCTGAAACAATTAATGGTAATATTAAAAATTTAAGTAAAAGGATAGAAAATGAAATATAAGGAGAATGTCACTTAATACTACCAACTACTATTGAATAGGGCGATATTTTTCATCAGTCAGACAAGTTTTTTTTGGAAACGCGGCCTTACAGACCACATCTGTATCGGAAACGCGTTTCCGTATGGAGGGGACGCGTTTCCATCTCTGGAAACGCGCCCGTCCGTATGGAAACACGTTTCCATGCCGTATAGTACGCGTTTCCGCGTTTCAAGCAGGAAATGGCCTGGGGACGTCAGGGGGGGTGGTTTTTCCTGCAACATAGTAATCAAGACTTTGAAGATAAATTATCAGAGAAGGATGAAGAAATATCACGATTAAAAAATCATAGTCAAAATTTACTAGCAAAAATCAAGAAGTCAAAAGACAAAAAGAAAGACGCTAAAAATTTAGAACAAGAAAATCAAGGTCTCAAAAAGAAATTATCCAGAAAAAGATCAAGACAACTTCTGCCTAAGCGACCTTAATCAAAGATTGCTTAATCAAATTAAAAGATTAAGGAACAGCAAAATGGAGAATCTAGAATCAAAAAATAAAGACAAGTCAAATAATAAGGAAGAACTCTTACGTTTGAGGTGACATAATCAAGACTTACACAAATTAAAAAGCTAAAGCATGATAAAAAACATTACAAGAATAGTTAGATCGCAAAGGATCATTAGTCGACAAAGAAATGATGATTGACCCAATAGAGAAGTTATCAGATGCTCAAATTCAGACATCAAAAAAGGGAACCAATACAGAGTCAGTCGGCACTCAAATTCAAAAGGATGCTTATATTGATAAATCACTACAAACATCAAAAGAAGATGGTTCCAAGGAACAATAACAAAAGATTAGGATGCCTTATCGTCATCCAAATCACAAGAATCAATATGTACAACAACAAGATCAAAAGGTATATAAACAATACTTTTCTTTCAGACATACGAACTACAAATGTGAAAAAGAAGAGAGACAAAATCGACAACTTGTGTGGAAGCTGAAAATTAGAAGTTCCATCCAAACAGTCGATCAATAAAAAGTTATAGTAAAAGTCAACTTGGGGTGGATCGATTCACAGTCAATGCAACAATTTTACTTGGGAATTCGTAAATCATATCATCTTGTTTTGTCAAGTGTCGCAGTTACAAGCACAGAAGATCTTGACAAGACAATACGAGCCAAAACAAGAGTTAAAGGGAAGTTTTTGAATAATTATGCTTTGAGGACAAAGCTGTTTTAAGGGAAAGGCAACGTAACATACATAATATATATATAAATATTAATAATAATAATAAACAATAGTTAATTAAGGGACACATCCCTTCATAAACAGTTGCCATAAGTGCCTTTAGGATTTGTATTTATACCGCACTATTCTATTATATCATCTTTTATTCATTATTCAAATATATTTCTATATGGATTTCAGTAATTTATTATATTTGTTTTGGATATTTCTTTAGTAAATGAACTTTGTTCGTCACAGATGCAAAGAAAAAGATTATTTAAAATACATATTATTCATCCAAACTATGTTTGTAATTCATTACTAGAAGCATTGACAATGTTGCAAAAGAATCATACATAACAACAGTAAAATTGACTTAAGAAAACTCACTTGTGCCCTTGTCAAATATTAATAATATATATATAAATATTAATAATAATAATAAACAATAGTTAATTAAGGGACACATCCCTTCATAAACAGTTGCCATAAGTGCCTTTAGGATTTGTATTTATACCGCACTATCATTGTATCTATGATTCTATTATATCATCTTTAATTCATTATTCAAATATATTTCCATATGGATTTCTGTAATTTATTATATTTGTTTTGGATATTTCTTTAGTAAATGAACTTTGTTCGTCACAGATGCAAAGAAAAATATTATTTAAAATACATATTATTCATCCAAACTATGTTTGTTATTCATTACTAGAAGCATTGACAATGTTGCAAAAGAATCATACATAACAACAGTAAAATTGACTTAAGAAAACTCACTTGTGCCCTTGTCAAATAGTACCAGTACAGGATCTGGCAAACCAAACTTGGGTTCTTCAATTTCAACTTTTGAAAGTGAAATAATTGTCCGTGGTTTAGGATCCTAACATTCACATCAGAATATTTTCTTTAGTAATAGAAACTGAAAAGGGTTAAAAACTACCCATGGACCTAACAATATACATGTTAATAAATAATATGTAATATCTACATGATCAGATATATCTGTGAATGCTAAGTCACCTGGGTTGTGCTTGTGTTTGGCCCCAATGAAATTCAAAAAAGGTTTGCTAGTGCAAGAAATATGATAAAATTCCCCATCAAGTTTGACAGAGAAAACTAAGCAAATTCCATTATAACTTCATATATTCAAACAAAATACAAATACATATATTATTTAACTTCAAATTTGACCCAAAAATATGTCAGATCCAGTGTCAAGGCTGAATACATACATAGATTTTGTTTTGATATTTTACAAGTTTAACACAAAATGAAACTTAACATATATCTTTGAAACTTCTAAAAATTCTGAAAGGCCAATTAAATTCATCACTTTGACAAAATTTGAGTTTTTCCATAAAAACTACTATACGTGGCAACTAAGCGTGAATGTATTGACAACTTAGTGACTGCATGTGGTCTCAAGGTTGTCCTTTATGCCAACTTTCCTTATTTGTGTCCCAAGTCAATCTTAAAGGGGCGTATTGAAATTATGTTGGCTAATCCTATCGTAACCCATTAAAAGGTTATGAACAATCCATATCAAAAGTTAAATAAGCCACTTCAAGTACTAATCAATAGAATTATATTCGTAGTAAAAGTTCAGTAGCCATAAAATTAAACTTCAATATATTAATACACAAGATAACTGTAAATTTCATGGCCAAATACCTTTGATGTTTGATAAATGACAAGCTCAAATCTTGGAGGCCTCCTTGGATTGTGCGATATGGAAGGTAACACCACAGCCCAGCTGCAAAATAATGGTGTAATTCAGAGTCCAGGCTTCTAACAATTGGATGCCCTCTGCTTCTTGAAATGTTTTAGAATAAAACACAGGAAGAACCCAATACTCCAAGTAAAATAATAAACAACATAGCATTAAGATGCAAAGATAGTAGAAACCAAACTTGGTCAATGATAAATACAACTGCAATGAAACACACTTTACAATCCTGGGAAAAAGACATGTACCCCTGTTTGCAGATACATGTTCTTGTTTACATCCAGAAGAAGGGTATTTACTACTAAGTAAATCATAAGTCGTAACTATTTTTGCAGAATATCTAACTTCCTTCCCAACCAAACTGTCTACCTTTGTAAAGAAATGCAAGAAATCTATGCAGTTAGTTTTGCTTGTTAAAAAATAAATAAACTCAGATACCCACATTTTTTTTGATAGCCACTGAGGTGCTAAGGCTTCCAAGAAGCCAGGTCCAGAAAGTTCCCGAAGCATTCCACAGAAGAGAGAAATCCTTCCCTGTGATAAATATCCAAATCTTACAATATCAGAAAAATTAAAATGAAATGGTTACTAAAAGAAATATGTTTCATGCATAGTACAATATATCCATTTAGTAGGTCATTTACATTAGGCCTACATAATGAAGACCACATTGAAATGATTTAATAAACTAACATATGATACATTATATGCATTAGGAAGAACAAAATGTTTTGTTTTACCTCAATTATCCGAACCACAGTGACATGACCCTTGGCCCTTGCCATGTCAAGAGGCGTCTGGCAATCATCATTGATTGCCAAAGGATTCGCTACACATAACAAAACTACAGTCAATTGATACATAATAGCTGTTGCAAATATAGAAGACGCACAGGTATCGCCAACAACCCCGACACTTAATCCCTTTGAGGTTGTGACACATGCTACTATGTTTCACTGTAGACATGGATGACTCACTCTTCTTTCATCACATCCTGAAGGAATAGCTCAAAACATACCTCCACGAGAAAGCAGCATTGTCACAGTTTTGTCAAGGCCTCGTTTAGCAGCATGATGTAAAGGAGTTCCTCCATGAACCCCTGCAGAATCAAGTGTCAACATCTAGCATTAGCTACTAAAACTTTTCACAAAATATGAAGTGGGTATAAATGAAGGATAGGATGGACACACTCCTCAAAATGCTAACACTTCAATTTTTCACATAATTTAAGGATTAGAAAGATCAAAGAAACATTTTGACTGTCTGGTGCCTGCAAATATATACACAAAAATGAGTTTTTTCTCTGGCCCTTTCATTAAATTATTTCCAAACCATTATTTTCCTCTAATTTACAAGTAATACTAATGATATATCTTGCATCTGGATTCTGTGGGCCTTGAGGAATTCCTTGTATGGGACCTGTAGATATCTAAAGAAGCATAATGGTTGCAGGTTGAGGATGTAGCAATGCTATTGATAAATGGGTGGAAAGTTGGAAACCAAAGTCACATGAAACAGGGAAACAGTTTGAGTTTCTGAGGACCGAAACAAGTACAAGTTTCGAAAATGGATCTTACAAAATTTTAGGAAATGGAGAAACAACATGTGAACTTTCTTCCAAAGTCACATGAAAGTTGATGAAACCTGTGATTTAAAAATCGGTGAAATCGGTTTGTAAATCGGCCGATTCACCGATTCATTACTTGCCCGGTTCAAATCGGCCTCAAAACCGGTTTGGCCAACCGATTTAACCGATTCATTAGACAAATCGGCCGATTCAGCTAGAAAAACCGGTTTTACCGATTCACGTAAAAAATCGGACCGGTTCATTGCGTGTGGGCCCCGTCACCGCCGTTTGGGTTTTTATTCATTTTTTAATTTTTATAAGTGAAATTTTTTAACCTAAAACACTAAACCCGACCCCTATTGCTCCTATTCCACTTCAAGAAGCGCGTGAGTGAGTGAGTGAGACTGTGGGCGGCAGTGGCACCAGCAGCCTTGGAAGTTGGCCGTGGGAGAGTGAACTGGCACCAGCAGAGTGTGGCCGTGTCACAGTGCGGGTGAGGTGTGGCCGTGGGAAGTGAACAGTGAACTGTGAGTGTGAAGTGCGGGTGAGCTGTGGCCGTGGGAGATTGATAGATCGAACCCGAGGTCGAGGTTTTGTTCTTTCAAGTTTCAATACTATAATCAGGTTGGTTGAATTTAATACATGCGTCTTTCAAGATGGCCTGCCCGCGGCAATGTATCTGTTTTTTTTCAGAATTCAAATTTCAGACAGGGTCAGGTTTGACAAATTCGGTCAGATTTCCTGTTTGGTAGACTGAATTTGGTAACTAGGATAAAAATTACTGAGCTCTTATCGATTTCTGATGTCATGAAATGTGTAAACCCATACACTGGTTCTAACTTTATACCTGTCTCCTCTCGATGTTTTCAAGGTCCCTTGCGCATTTGTTGTCTTTTTTAATTGATGTTGCATTTAATAATATCCAAAAGAAATGTATTTTTTGTTATTTACATTTATGAATTCACACAGGAAATTATGATTTTGAAACACTGAAAAATAAGCTCTTAAATATACAATCTTTCATCATGAGTTAATTGCTTTCAGTCGGCAGGGTGATTTTTCAGACATTTGGAACTGTTAAAATTCAAAATTGTGAATAATTGCATGCTATGATTAGGAACTTTTACAAATTATGTTTTGTAAATAACATAAATTTGTCAATTTCTCATCAGCATGTTTGTATATGAAGGAAGAAACAAGGGATTATTTATTCTTGCTGCCAATGACTGGGTTCAAGGGAGAGGTTTTTACTTGTCCATGATCTAAGTATGATTCATTTTTCAATGTAATGTATGCAAATGGTGATGGCAATTTTTAGAGTTTATTTTTTTTCTTCCGAGTAATATATGTTAAGGGACACTGCCAAGGCACTTCCCTTCATTATGAGGATGGTACTCAATGTAAGTCTTAGATTCTTTAGGGCACACGGTCAGGTCAACAACTCATGAATAGATTATTTATAATTCATCAACAATCTATTCACTAAAAATAACAACTTTTTGAGCACTTCTTTAATCTTGAAACCAGATTGATACAGCGCATCTTTTTATATGGCTGTGTTTTATTTCTCTAGCGCATCTTTTTATATGGCTGTGTTTAATTTAATCTTTTCTTGTTTTGTTTGGATTGCAGATCAGATTCTCAGAATCATGCCACCAAAAGCAAAAGATCCTGCATGGATCCATGCAGATATTGTTCAGGGCGACATTTATTGTAAGTATTGCAAGAAGTTGATTAAGGGTGGGGGAATTTACAGGCTTAAACAACACTTGGCTGCCATCAAAGGCCAAGTTAAGGCATGTGAAGCCCCACTGGATGTTATTGGGCATATTAGAATTGAGATGCAAGATCAGTTCAAGAAGTTTGAAGAGGGAAAGGCTAAGCAAAGAGAGATAGAGGAAGAAGTAGGGAGGAAGAGGAGGCTTGTTGAAATGATGGGTGGGACCTATGCCCCTGGTTCAAATGAAGGCTCTTCATCTATCCCTTCAACCACTCCTAGGGATCCTTTCCAGTTTGTTCCGCCATCCAAGATTACAGAAGATAAGGGTAAAGCCAAAAAGAGGGTTAGCATTGATGACTATTTCACAACTCCCACCACTTCTGCCAGTGTGAATGCTTCTCATATGCAATATCCAACAGAAATTCAACCCACCTTAGATGAGCATTGGAAGAAGCAGTACACAGAAGTTGCCCATGAGTACATTGCAAGATGGTGGTATGATGCTGATCTCCCATTCAATGCTGCACGCTCTTCTTATTACCAACCTATGTGGGATTCAGTTGTAGCAGCTGGTAAGGGCTTCAAAGGCCCTAGTATGCATGACTTGAGGGGATCTCTTTTGCAAAAAGAGATTGTTTCCATAGAAGAATACCTGAAGGATTTCAAAGCTTCATGGGTAAATTCAGGATGCACTATCATGTCGGATGGATGGAAAGATAGGAGGGGGCGACACCTTATAAACTTTCTTGTATCTTGCCCAAAGGGAACCATGTTTTTGAAATCATGTGATGCATCCGATCAGGTGAAAGATGCAAATATGTTATTTCATCTTTTGGATGAGATTGTTCAGGAGGTGGGGGCAAATAATGTTGTGCAGGTCATCACCGATAATGCCTCTAACTATGTTCTTGCTGGTAGGATGTTAGAGGAAAAACATAAAACCATATTCTGGACCCCATGTGCAGCACATTGCATAGACCTCATGCTTGACGATGTATGCAAACAGGATTGGATCAAGTACACTGTGGATTGGGCCAAAAACATCACCAGGTACATCTACAACCATGGTTGGGTATTGAGCTTGTTGAGGAGACACACACAGGGCAAGGAGCTTGTTAGGCCCGCAGTTACTAGATTTGCAACTCACTTCCTCACGTTGCAATCTCTCCTTTCCCAAAAACATAACTTGGAGAAGATGTTTTCAAGTGATGAATGGAATTCATCTAGTTGGGCTCGCACCCAAGATGGAAGAGACACAAAGAAGAGAATTAAAAGCTCATCATTTTGGAAAAAAGCAGCAGAGGTTGTGGCAATTACTGAGCCACTTGTTAAGGTGTTGCGGTTGGTGGATGGGGAAAAATTGGCCATGGGATACATTTATGAAGCTATGGATCGGGCAAAGGAGCAAATAAGGGCAGCATACAAAGATAGAGTATCCAAGTATGGGCCTATTTGGGAGATCATTGATAGGAGATGGAACAATCAACTCCATCGCCCTATACATGCAGCTGGGTATTTCCTGAACCCGATGTATCAATATAGAGATGACATTGATGCTGATCCGAGTGGGGAGATAGCGGATGGATTGTATACTTGCCTTGAGCGCATGGTCCCAAATGAGGCGACCCAATTGGAGATACATATGCAGATCACCTCTTTTAGAGAGGCCACAGGTCTCTTCGGCAAAAGTGTGGCTAAAAATGCAATAGAGAAGGGCCAACCAGGTAAACAATTCCATTGTTTTATTAAAATTTTAAATTATGTTGTTTAACTTTAAAGTTTAAAGTTCAAAGTTTAAATTGTAAAATGTAAATACCTGGATTCTTAATTTCTTAGCCAAATTTACAATCTAATTTGTTGAATTCACTGCCTTGACCATTCGCGTTTGCAATTGCAGCACAATGGTGGAGGGCATTTGGTAATCATACAAAACAATTGCAAAAGTTTGCAATTAGGGTCCTGAGTCAAACCTGCAGCGCTTCTGGGTGTGAGCGCAATTGGTCTTTGTTTGAGCGGATTCACACGAAGAAGAGAAACCGTTTAGAGCAGAAACGGTTAAATGATCTAGTCTTCGTGCAGTACAACCTGCGACTTAGACGCAACCAGTTGATGAACAAAAGACCTGATACGGATCCCATTCTGTTAGATGATATAGATCCTACCTCAGATTGGGTAGTGGAGACCGCAGATGCAGAGTTTGGTGATGATCTGGATGTTGAGTTGGAGGACTTGCTGCAGACTCATATAGATTCAGATCCTCTATTGCCGATGCCATCAGTTCATACAGGTGTGGATCCCCATATTCCAGCCACAGCAGGCACTAGTGGACCAGGACCTCTTACTTATAGCCGACGACGACGTAGGAGTAGGCATTCAGCCAGTACTACTACTCCAGTAGTAGATGATCGTGTTCCTGAGCCTGAGGAGCCTGAGATTGAGCCAGATGTTGATGCCTTTGCTAGTCCTTCAGCTTCGGGTTCTTTTGGTTCTAGTTCTACTTCTACACCTTGCCGTAGCAGTGCCAGTGGTGATGAGTTTGATCAGTTCGATTGATGTAGTTGACTATATATCATGCTATTTTTTGGACTCTACTGGCCATATAGCCTATAGGCCTCATGGATTATGTATTTTCACTATTTTGTTCCAGTTCCAGTCACCTAGATATGTATTGCACAATACACTTTGTGCCATTTTGATATATTGACTCTTATATGGTATATACATGAGCGAGATTGCATATTTTGTTTCTAATGCTATAGAATCATGAATTAGAATCTTGAAAATATTGTTTTTCTTAAAAAATTAAATATTTTATGTATTTTTGAGCAAACCGATTCATTAAATTCAAATCGACCGATTTATTACCGATTCATTACCGATTCCGATTCCGATTCCGAGTTGACCCTCGACCGATTCCGAGTCCGATTCCGATTTTTAAAACCTTGGATGAAACAAGGCAAAAGTTTTGGTTTCCGAAACAAGTACGGGTTTTGAAAATGGATCTTACATAATTTTAGGAAATTGAGAAACAATATATGATTTTTAGGGTTTCTTTGTTGTTTAAGAGATTGTTTACTCGTAAACTGCTCCTATGTCGGTCCCACCCTCCTTCGGGGGCCTTCTTTTGTTCTTTTCTGACTACCCCTGGAAACATGTCAGACAGGTGCTTCCAGAAACTGTTGAGAAACCACCACAACAGTTTCTGAAAATGGTCAAAAGTTCAAAACCCATTCATTTCTAGCCTTCCAAAAATGTTCAAGAAGTTGTTTACCAGTGCATAGCAGATGGGTAAGTTTTGCATATGGGAAATTTGTTAATGGAGGAAGAAACTTCCAAACGATCAACCATCAGATAAATACAAGGTTGCGGATGCAAAATGTTCTGTCAGTGTCTTCTCAAGGTAGGATATGGTTCAACTGCCTTTTATCATGGGTGGGGGAGTCCACAGGTTAGAACTTGGCAGGAACAAACTTTCCCCTTTATCCCCATTACCTCTCGTCACATCATATTACCCCCCTCTTGTACTTAGAATGCCATTCCACTATGCAGTTCAAATTTCGAATTAACTTACATTGTGAATTCACATCATGATGATATCATCTTGTCAAAACTTAGGAAATATAAACTAACCTAAGTGTATATGTTAGAGATAGTGGTATCTTGACATGTGCTCCATGATTCAGATACCTTGCATGGAGGTACATCAGCAGTATAGGCATCGGGATGGAGTAGAGGGTGAGATGCACTCTACTCAGTGGCATGAATCCAGCAGTGGATGCATGCGGACCTTCCAGGGTGTTTTGCCTCATGCATGCATGAGTTTTGCATGTACAGCTGTTAATTAAAAGATGCATGCAAAAGTGACTTTTTTCATGCATTGATATTAGGTTTTTGGTAAACCTAATTGATTAGTGAGATGATATAAGGAGGTAGGAGGTCCCCGAAACAGGTTACTCAGTTAGCTTATCAAAGAGAGATCAGTCAGAATGAGAAGGGCGCATAGTGCATGCAGAGGGCGACTTCCTGAGAGAGAGAGGAGCTTCTGCAGTAGGGAGAGCGAGGTGATCTGAGCTGGATCAGATCTCACTTGATCATAGGCACTTGGATGCCAGATACTGTGGGCTGAGAGAGCTCAACAGTGAGGTTACATACTATTCAGAGAGAGGGTGAGTTGCAGCTGTGGAGGGTGCGCACTTTCGAGGAGAGGAGCTCGTTGTGCATCCGGTTGATCGATTGAGGAGCTGAGACTTTCAGAGTATAAGTGCCTCAGTGTTGGAGGGAGGACTGTGACAATCAGAGCTCAGATCTGTTGAGATCTGATTCGGTACGAGTTTCCGGCAGTTGGAGAGAGGGTGCACTTCTGCATGCAGAACTACAAGGGTGCATCAGACTTTGAGCGGAGAAGGTTACTATTCCAAACAAATGAGATCAAGGCAGTGGAGTACAGGGGAAGATAGTACATCCTAAGACGAGCAGTGTCGGATCTTCAAATAGTTCAGATCCAAACTGACAGCAGGGGGGCGCATTACTCAAGAGAGTAGTTGCAGTCGCTATAGATCTCGGGTTATTCTAACCTGTCAGGTTTGGTCATTTGTTTCTGAAGAACTGTATGTACTAAATTCATTCTTACTTTGCTCTGGGCTCAAGAAAGAAGAAAGCCTCACAGAAAGTTTGTTTTCCCCATTTGGGGTTTCCAGGTTAAATCATGAGTTGAGTGATTGTTGTGTTTTTCATTGTGGAAGTGTTAAGAGATCTATAGTGTTTGTATCTTAAATCATTGTTGTATTTCTGATTTATAGAGACTCAAACCGCTTGAGATCTCAAGGCATCCATAGGGAGTAGTGATCTCTGGATAAATTAGCAGTCTAATCATTCTTTAGTGGGACCTTGGTCTTTGTCCCCTCACTAGGAATCTGTACAATATATATACACATGTATATCATGTTTTTTCTATACAAAGCCTACATCAATTGACACCCAAGCAAAATAACAAAAGAACTACATATAAACAATATTTACATATCAAATTATATAATTATATACTTTATAGCATAGGGCTCAAAAATGGGGTATTACATTCCCCTCCCCCCTGAATAAAACCATCCTTGATGTGGTCTCAAAATCTGAACAAGGATTGATAGTCCATCATGGTATTCTTCAGCTCATAGGTTGCCTCATCCAGTCCGTAATGTTTTGATTGAGCCTTTACCTAACCAATGGCTTAGCTCCAAATCTGTTTTGTTTTCTTGGAGAGGATGCATAAGGACTTGATTTCGAACTATCCATGTGGTTCCACCTGAATCAATGCCCAATCAAGCACGTGGTTACAATCATGCACAGATTTCTTAAGCAAAAAAAATTGGAAACACTATCGACTCTAATGTTAGTAGGTAAGGAAAATCTATATGCAAGTGGTCATATTCTATCTAGGACTTCAACCATCCAGTCTTTGGGTGTTAGGCACTAGCTTAGCACAACTTCCCAACTTCAAAGAGTTCTTCCTTGGTTTCACCCTTATAAAAAAATGATCCCCAGCATGGAATTCTCTCTTAATTTTGTTCATGTTTGTTTAACTCTTCTACCTATCCAAGTCCAATGGGCTAGCTCAAGTGGTTGAGTGTTGTGAGCTTCATGCAGGAGGTTTTGTGGTTGATAACCCAAGCTGGTTGCCTCTATTGTATGTCTTAGAATATGTCCCAACTGGGTCAGGAATCGTAATCAACATCAACAAGGTTTACATTGGATACCATTTGTGAAATGTAGGATAGTGCTCAATGGTTTCCCCGCAAGGCAACCTATTCTTCACTTTCCTTGAACAATTTTATCCCAAGTTTAACACTCATTGGATTTTCCCAACTTATTGGAATGTTGCACCCTCTACCATACAATGCCTCAAATGGACTCATCCCTAATGATGCATGATATCCATTGTTATATGCAAACTCCAATAAATGCAAGTACTTTTACCACTTGGACAACTTTTCCATCGTATACATCCATGACATGACCTCGATAGCCTACTTTACCCTTCTTTTCTGCCCATTTGTATATAAATTACACATGCTAAAATCCAGTCCTATATGTAATGCATGTGTTGCCTCCCAAACCTGCAATCAAAGATATTCAAGTCCCTAAACGGAGTGCAACTCTCGATGCACTTGGGAAGGTTTGAGGGATCGTAGATTTCCAAGACTAGTGCCTATCTAATTTGACCAATGGAGTCATGATCCACAATCAAGAGTGTTACCTCCCAAACTAGCAATTGCGATTAAAGTCCCAAAGAAGCAAGCTAATCGAGGGGTACTCAAAAGGAAATGACCAATGTCACCACATCAATCCCCTTCGCACTTCTGGTTGGCTCTTCTCCAACTCAAGGGGGGATTCTCTAATATAGGATTACTAAAGCAATAGCAATGAATGCAAGGTGAAACGAAGCATAGCTCTAGCAAAACGTGTGTCTTATGTAGCATAGGAAAAATAAGTGGTGGTAAAATAAAGGGGATCACTCTAAGGACTAGTGCCAATCCAATCAAGGGAAAAATGGAGTCAAAGAATCACCAACTATGAGGACCTTGCTTAATTGCTAACCCAAACCCTGCATGATGGAATTGAAGATGAACCATGATGGAATTGAAGATGAACTAGGGTTTACAAAGGAAGGAATCGAATAAAGCATCCACTTCCTTTCCAACTCTTGGGATACACCGTATAAATAAGGGTTTATGATTGCACAATCAAAATGAAAGTAAAGATATAGTTCACATAAATTCCATATAAATAAATATGCAAGAAAGAATGAAATAGAGATTAACTTAAGACATCTTTCTCCAATGAGGCGGTAACACCTTTCCCAATGGCCCAAACAAGAAGCGTAGAAATGACAATGTAAAAGCACCCAATAAACTTACAACCATAAAGCTCCAAGCAAGATAAGTGCACCACAAATGAGGAAGAAGGGACTCCTTACCACAAAATTTTCTCCAAGATAAGATATATTGATTAAGCTCAAGAGAAAGGGAAATCCAAAAGTCCAACCATGTTTTACAATGAAGAAGCCTTCTTCTTATATAGCCTCATGAAGCAAGAGGGGCACCTAACCAAGTGTTGAAATCATGCATGAGAGAGGGCACCACATCTAGGAGAAAGTAGACAATTGTAATAGCTCTTGGGTGCCACTCATTAGAACACAAGAAGGCTAGAGGTGCACCTCCCATATAATAGGCCATATGGAAGGAAAAATCATCCTTGAATCAAGGGATTATGTCTCCAAGAGGTGTGCCCCTATAGAAAGAGGAATTCCCCAACACAGATCCAAAAACCAAGGATTTTGGCTCCCATAATAAAAAAATTACGTCTCTAGGAGGTACGCCCCCCATAAATCATGGATTTGTAGACATAAATCCCATAAATCGGGGAACTTGCATCCAAAATTCAAAAAACGGGGTACTATGTCTCCAAGAGGTGTGCTAGCATAGTTTGAGGATTTTAATGTGTCTAAATGGAGTGCGCCCACTATCTTTTCAGGAAGGGGGGCCACTCCACATAGTAAATACATCCATCAAACTATATTATACAATCATACAACATGATAATCACCCCAAGGGACTTTAAGCCTATGTAGTATGTGCAACTGATTATCTTGTGTCGAGATCAAGAATCTGAATGAAGTCATCACAGTGATTTGTTGAATTACCCTCATACAATATGAGGGTAACAACTGGCTCCAATTGCGAGACATGTGCTCATCGCAGGAGTGCATGAGAACCTTAGATTCTCTTGGTTGTACCTACTTGAGAGGAAGAAAGAAAGAGAAACTATGTGGTGGGATGGCCCAATAAACATCCCAAACCCCAAACATTTATTACATATTTAGAGATCACAAATGGATTTCAAATCACAAGGCATAAACCAACAATGCCAACAAAATCAATACTTACATGTGAGCTTTGTTCCTCTTAATCACCTACTCTAGCATATAAACAAGACCATGTTAAGTAAAATCATATTTCGAATGTAGCCACCTTCACCTCTCATCAATGCCAAAGCCTCTTCCCTTGTGTTTGGTCGTCGACCAAAACAAGGACACCTCTGTTGGTGAAAGGCAATTTATATGATGTAGTCTTGCCATGACAGTATTCTTCTCGTGGAATAGCTAGATCGAGACTAGCGTGAACCTGATGACCCTGCCACAAAATAGTCACTAGTATTTGAAGTCGTCATCAATACACAAGCCCAGTATTTTCTTAAAATTGTCAATACACAGATCTGTATTATGCTCTGTCGCTTATGAAATTACACGAAAATTTCTTAGTATCGTAGCTAAGAATTGTTTGAAGTGGCCACTAGTGGACATGCTTCCTTCGTTGTTTTTTGAATTTCCAAGCATATGCACAATTGAGCTACCCATCTACTCATTCTCAGCAGAGGAACCTTCAATGTTATCGAGCTCCCCAGGATGAAGAGAGTATCCATTGCAGATCTAATCTACTGTGTTGATTATGTTCAAGACACATGTGTGCCCTTTCTATGCCCAACAAATGCACCTTGGTTAGTTGAGCAGTGCATGCATCCAACAATGTATGTGAGGCGTTCATGGATATTATTGGACCTTTTTAATTTACCAATTTTTCATACCTTGAGAAGAAGAGGGGGGCATTTATATTAGTTTCATTAGCATTTTCTTTGAATTAGTTTGTGAAATAAATGATGGTGAATCTGTAGTGCCCCTAGACTACTGTAGACCTTGAGGGCACCTGTTGAGTGACCCGACTGATTGAAACATTATTTAAAATGACCCTTGATGTTATATTGAGTATATTCACGACTATGACTGATTGTGAATCAATAAAATAATGATATATGTGTATTTGGATAGTTGATATAAAAGAATGATTACATGTTGTTTAACGATTAACTTTGATTATGGAAAATGTACATGCGAATGATGCTTAACGACTAGCTATATGAGTGATTATGTGATGAGAACGAAGAAGGTAAATATTGACGAGATGCATTTCTGATTAGATGAATGAGTAATGTTATGAATAAAATATAAATGCTTAACGATGTACCAGATTGATGAATCAAATTATGATAATTGAGAACAGCACTACTAATATATGTTTGTGAGAAATGTGTGTAGCAACAGGTGAAACGGTTCACCGACGGACACACAAAAGAATTGAAGGGTCGTAGAGTACGGATAAATCACACACGGGGAGAACGACGACAATGTCGACTTCCGACGGAATACCACACATGAGCAGATAACCACTGATCCGCTTGCTCAACAGGAAAGCGTGAGGGCGTATGAGGTGGGCTACGACGAAGTTGGTCACGTACGAGTTGGGGGGCGCGCAGTGAGAACGGACTCACTCCTTAGCGCCATTAGTCCCTAATAGCGTGTAGACGGAGGATAGAAGGTAACGGCTCCTGAAATCCCTACATGAAGTTCCCGCAAGTCAAAATGAAAGGATGGCGGCAGAAGGGCCCGACGGTGCGGTACCCTGCCGAGAACGGAAAGAGTGGATGCAAGGACCCGACGATGTGGTACTGTTATCACACCATAGTAGCAGGGCTACTATTCTTGTACAGCAGATATCTGCACTTTCCAGAGCTTCCTTTATTCCAGAGCATGGCTATATATTTTGGATCACCCATGATCAGAGCAGTACATTATTCAGATTTTATGACCTTGTGTCAAGGCTGAGCCTTGAGAGTTCAGATTTGATGACTGATGTGACCACTTATCTCATTACAGTTTCAGTTCAGTGCCTAGAGATATATTGCAGCAGTGTTTCAGATGATGCATGATGATGATTATTATGATGATGTTATGGATATGTTCTCACTGACTGTGGATTATTATCTTGTTGATTTAGTCATGATCATGGCATGTGCTTGGTATATTATTCCTGATGTGGCAAACTATTTAAAATGAACTGTAAATCATAAAATGGACAATTACTTGCACTTTTAGGTCATTTAACAAAACTTACTGGTATTTCACCTTACATAGACATGGTCTTTCCCGACACTGGTGGTCTGCTAGTATAGGCTCCATATTCACTTGTCTCCATCCATACATGACCTTCCTGTTCGACTTTAAACCCTGACTTGTCTCATTTGACTTTCTGATACCGAGGACTTCCCCATTTTTCTACCTCTGTGTTTGGACCGCATCCCTGTTTATTCAGTGTCTCGGCTCTGAGTTGGTGACAGAACTTGCCTTTGGTGAGTTGGATTGTAGGCCTAAATCATTTTGGTCGGTTGTCCCGATGTTTGGCATTGGCTCGAACTCCCCCTAGTCACTTGAGATGTTGTTGGCTAAAACTGAAAGCTCATGTTCTACCTATGGAAACTAAAAATTCGCCCATGGAAACAAAAAAAAGGGCAAGAGCAATGAAAAGCTAAAAATACTCCTCGAAGAGTATAAGAAAGGTCCAAAAAGCAATGGTTCTTAAAAGTTATATCTAAACAATTGCTGACCTTATAAATATGTGAAAAAACATGCCCTGGATGCAAGCTGCAACTAGTTGTGCTTCTCAGCACATCTGAAATCCGAAGGGTTATGTAGGCCAAAAAGGCCATGGAAATAAAATTGAATGATCCTAATGAACCTGGATCAACTTGATGTAGACATGATGCCTAAGTTGAATAAGCACTCTCTAAACAACTTATCCATTTGTGAGGCACAGCCATCCCCCGTGTTCTTTTGTCCAGCACAGAGTTTGTAGCTTCCCCCTTCTCCCAGTCCAAAGTATCTTTGAGTTAAGTCAGACAGGTCAAACCCTTGGCCCAACCTTGCTCCTAGCCTTCATCCTTCACTAGCAGTTTGACCATGTCCAATGGGTGAGTTTGTCATTTGAACTATTGTGCAAGTAATTTTATATAATCACGGAATATGTTAACTTGATTAATGCCACTGAATGGAATTTATACTTTGAGCTTAGCTGTGGGAATGATTAGAGAAACATTGTCTTAGTCTACTGATGTGATTTATCCTTGATTATATATTCTTGGGATCCGTGATGATGTGGGCCATGTATGGATGATTATTGATGATGATTTATGGTCCCACATGTTTGATGATGATATCATATGATGGACATATGATGCAGATGATGTTTGATCCAGTTCAGCAGGTTTATTATTATTTCAGATCAGCAGATTATACATTGTCCATATATGGTGGACCCTACAGCTGGCCCATTAGGGCAACCCATGATGTATGAGTACTCATTCCTAGTGGATTTGGGTCTTCTGGATCCATTGAGACACTTATCTTTCAGTTCCGGGCACTTCTGACAATGATTGGTGCAGTTTTACACTTTTTGACCAGATTTGGGGCTGATTTCCCAGCCTGAGCAGCAGGGGCCCCGAGAGGCCAGTTCACCTAGGGCGCTGATGATGGAGGGGGTGGTCCAGCCACTTGTTATTACCATTTATCCCCCCTCCCGGAGAGCCTGGTGGGCTCAGATAGACAGCGCTAGCACCCTAGGGGGCAGTTTTGGCACTTTCACAGTTCCCGAGGCAGTTAAAAAATGGGATAAAGTGGTCACTGAGGAAATCGATTTGAGCAATTGAGGCAAGGTTTTGGCATTTGGTTTTCACAGAGGTCTTCCAGGGTGGCATCACTACCTTCCAGCCAGTTTTCACCATGTGGGTATGCCCGGATTGATCACAGGAGGACATTTACTGCTTGACTGTCATGGATTTTGAGGACAGTTTTGGTCATTTTTATTATATTGGACATTTTATTATTTTTATTGTGCCTTGGGGATGAGCTAGTAAGGATTAAAACCTCCTAGCCCCACCATGAGCTTATATTGTTATGTCCTAGTCACCATGAGGTGGATTTTGATGCTTATATTTTCTCTTGTGGATGACGTCACCCCTTATTGACCTTTTTAGTGGGGGCGCTATCATTATATGGGTGATCCATGTGATATATGGTTATGATTTATTGTTAGCCATTGATTAGATCTTGAGATCTTTTAATCTTAGCCACTCATGTAAAAAGTGGTTATGATTGTACTCTCTCCCCATCCTATTTAAGGAGGGAGCCTCTCATTGTAAAATTCATCTAGAGATTTTTGGCTCTTGGCTCTTGGAATAAAATTTCTATCTTTTGGAGTACATGCTTGGATTGGAGTGGATGTTGGTTGTTTCGATTGTAAATGCTATTGTCCATTGCACTGGAGGATCTATTGTAGCTATCTTGCATATTTGCCATACTTTATTTGCAGGTTAAGAGGGCGATTTTGACAAGTGCGAATTGGTGGGGAGGCTTGCCCTTCAATCTTGGAAGAAGTCGTTTTGGTTTGACAGGGAGTAGTTTTGCCTTTGTGTCAACTATTCTATGTTTCTCTCTCTCTCTTGCTTGCATCTACCTTCGATTTGTTAAACTAATTGATGCTTTGCTCCTTGGCTTGACAGGTTAGAAGGAATCACATGTGGCTTGGAAAAATCGATTTGGCAAGAGGGCTTCAACAATTCTCCATTTGATCTTTGGCAAAGTAATCCTCGTCTCAACTAGCATTCATCTCTTCATCCAGGTATGTCCCAAGAGGTATGATCTTCTCTTCCTTGAATCTTCCATAATTTCTAGATCACAAAAAAAACCCTAATCAAATTAAAACCCTTGTTTTTGGTATTTTTCAGATCTACTTAGATCTAGCCTTGTTCTTGAAGAGATATTGAAAACCCACCTCTATAGCATCCACCCCTAGTTGGATCTATAGTTTGGTGGTGATTGGCTAAGAATTGACCCACTTTTCAAGGCAAAAAGCCCTCCTTGACCCAAATCGCACTTCCTAGAGAGAGGCTTGTTGGGCTAGATCTAGCACATGGGTAGGTGAGATCTCAATTGATTTGCATTCTAGACACTTGATAACCTAAACCCATATCCTTACTTTGGTGAAAACTACCTTGTGGACATCTTTCCATGTTTTAAGGGGTTGAAACCCCCTTTTGACCTTCTTGGCATCTTAAAACTTAGATCTACTAAGATCTAGCCATTGGATTCACTTGAAACTTTGAAGAAACATAGATCGGGGTACTAACATCCCGGATCTACATTTTGGTGGCCATTGGACTTGATTTGGTCCACCAAAACCTGTTTTTGGACCCTCCTTGAGCAAGTCGCACCCCCTTGATTTTTTGAGTTTGTCCATTTCTAGGAAGTGGGTGTTGGAGATTTATGTGGATTTGGAATGCCCATGCCTTGAAACCTAGGTCTATACTGTCCTTTTGTCAAGATCCGCCTTGGGGATTGCATTCCTTGTTTTAAGGGATTGTGGTCCACTTTTGGTCATCCTTTAAAAACCTAGATCTAGTAAGATCCAACCATTGGATCTCATCCAATCCACTTGACTTGGCTTCTAGTTGTCCCGATCTACAATTTGACATACTTTTTGACCCCATTAGCCCATCCAACAAGGCACTAGTCCTTCTCCAAGCAAGGCGCACTTCTTGGGATTAGTGTCAAACCCTAGATCTAGCACATGGGTAATCCTAGAACCAACTCCAATTTATAGATCTAACCTAGATCTAACCTATAGTACCATCCTCACACCTAACTTCACCTTGTGGGTCCATCTAGAACCATTTCACACTTCCCAAGAAACTAGACCCACTTGTGCAAACACATGGTACTATACTTAGTAATCATACCCCAACATGTGGCCTAAACCATACATAGGTTGAAACACTAACTATCCATTACACCACCATCAACCATTCCTTAACTCTTAGGTCCACTTAAGGCTTGCATTGGTTTCCGTAACTCATCCTTTACCTATCCTTAGAAACCTTTGTTTGGATCCAATCAACTGTGATTGGGGTATAGGGTCTCCCCCTTGGTCTAGTTACACCTTGACCTAAAGCGAAGAGTGCCTCGGTTGACGTGACTCCCACATTGCATTGGGAACCGTGGCATCTCTTGGGTCACCTCTTTAGTTGCCTGTCTCCTCTACCGTCCCGGATGGGATACGTCTAGGGGCAACTACAAGTTGTGTGATAACAGGTACCTTGCCGAGAAATGGAAACGATTGATGACTAGACCCAACGGAGTGGTTCCATGTTGGGTAAATGAATTAAGGAACAGGGAGGCCCAACGGCGTGGCACCAGGATCCTAGTAAAAACGATTGTTAACTTAGTGGCTTTAAAACGTATAAAATGCACCTAGAGCATTTACTTGGGAAAATGCATTTTAGTACTTTTAACATTAGAAATTGTTATTTATGCATTTGCACATAAAATAATATTTTAGTATTTAAAATATTAGAAATGGTTATTTATGCATTTGCACATAAAAGAATATTTTTGAGTATTTAAAAATATTATAAATATTTATTTAGGAGCAAAATGGAATCCTAGGCATGGACACCTAGTCAACTCCACCTACACCACAAATCTAGGAGTTAAGTGAAATATCTTGGGGACAAACATGAGCAAACTTAGGAATGTTGGTGCATCTCCTAGAGAAACTGACACATGGATGGGTGAGTATTAGTAAATTAGAAATTTAATAAAATATATATTTATGCATGAAGTGACATGTGTTGCATGGAATTTTCCTTTAAAAGGAAGGCATTGGGAATGGGTAAGGCACCCAGATCCTGGATGGCTATTGTAACCTTGGATTAGTTTATGACTTGCTGATATTGAGGGTTTGGCTGGAAATTTGGGTGGGGGGGAATCCCAAGCTGAGTTTCTTGATTATTGTGTGTGAGCTCTACGACCCAAAGCTCGGGGGAGGCCATGCGACTGAAAGCATGAGCCTATGGTTTGGTGGCGAAGCTAACGGTTGCTTCGCCTATGGTTAAACGAGCTTTGCTGGAGGGATCCTACGGAAGACGCGGACGGCAGTGGACAAGATAAATCGGTTGACAGGTTATAGTTTGTTTTAATTTGCTAAGTTATTCATTTATTTAGTTTATTTATCTAGTCATTATGCTTTCTAATCTCTTTTGTATCGAGTGGTTGAGTTTCAAGTTAAGCAGGAAGGACCCTACAGGAGGGGCCATACAGAATCTCCAAAATCAAAGGAGCAACGGAGGCATTTGCATCTTATCTTCAGAGAGGGAATCAAGCAAGGTTACTTGGGAGCGAGAGTGAAAGTGGGAAGCGAGAGCGGGAGCGAAAAGTGAAATTTTCAAAAGCTTCCGGTTTGGAAGCGTTTCGGAAGTGTTTTTTATATAATATATATTTTTTATATATTTTGATGCATATGTTAACAAAACCATGTACATCCATTAGAATTCAAACCATTATACACAAATATGCAAAGTTTCTCATGTATATAGCAAGTAAGAGTGCATACAACCAAAATAACAATGAGTGCAATCCATATCTAAACCAAAGTATTGTGAAAATTCTCACAGCAGATTTAAGAGATGATGTATACCTCACAAGAAAGTAATTGATTAAGCAAGAAAATAGAAGAAGAGTGAACAATACAGTATAATGAGCAACAGAATAATATGATACAGTAGAACTCAGATAAAAGCAATAATACTTCACACACACTAATTAATTAATCACAATATGGACAAATAAATAGTACAATGGTAGAGAGGATTCGAATGCCTAAGGTGGCAATTCGAATTAGCCTCTCAGAGTGATCATAAGATCAATAGAGTGTCATCGGAGCACAACTAGGTGTCCTCATGATCATCGGAGCGCAACTGGAAGTCTTCATCATCATCAGTGGAGTCATCAATGCTCAAGTAACTATCAACCATCAGTCAAACTAACTCTGGTAGGTGTAACTGAGTGTAACTCAATGTAACTAAGTGTAACTGACTGTAACTGACTGTAACTAAGTGTAACTGAATGTAACTAACTGTAACTGACTGTAACTGAGTGACAACTGGACTGGTAGGTGAAGAAGGGCGAGTTGCTCCCTAAAATCAAGGAAGAATGGCGCATTAAGCAACTGGAGGGCTAAAACTGAATAGTGAGAAGTTCCTGGGGGCTGGCTAACTAAGGGCTAGGTGCTGGACTAATGACTGGGATGCATGCAAAATGCATGCAAACCCTAAAGGTGCATGCACGACTGAAAATGTAAATGATCAAAATACTGGTGGGACTAGGATAGAGTATAGGAATATCCTAACAAGTACATCAATAAATAGGGTATAAACTAGGGATCCTTCAAAAACTAGTTTTGAGGCCACCACCATCAATCTGAACAATCAACACCACCAACATCAAGGTACATAGAGGGGATGATGTGTTTGATTAAATGCCAATCCCATACCTCATACATGATAGAATCCAATGGAAACATTGCAATCCTAAAATCCTAAAAACTGTTAAGCTTGTTGAATTTTGAATGGGATAAAAAATTCTACTTTTTTTCATTTGAAGTCCAATGAGGTTGGAACCACTCTCAAACATCCTAAAACAATTAATGGTAATGTTAAAAATTTAAGTAAAAGTTGACATTCTATCTTTCATTTTCTATCCTTTTACTTTAAGAATTTAATATTACCATTTAATGCTACTGATGATTACTAAGATTAGGTTTTTTGCTATTAGAGTAGGCTTTTCCTCCTTTATATAGCATTAGTATGGGCCTAGGGTTAGTTCCCCCCCACCCATCACTTAACTTTTTGGTTTTTCTTAAAGAAATTTTGAAAAAAAGGGAGCATTTTTTTTGCAAGGAAGCGAGCTTCCTAAAAACACTCCCATATGAGAGCGTTTAGGAAGCGCGCTTCCCCAACACTTCTTAGACACTTCCTTTAGAAGTGAGCTTCGGGAGCGGGGGCAAAGGGAGGGGGGCGCTTCAACGCAACATAGGAATCAAGTGCAAATTCAACTCAACATGGATTGTTGTCAAGATAGTTCGGGGGTACGTGGATCTCGAATAAAGACCCCTCATTGGTTGAGAGTCAAACATACATGTGGATTGCAGTCTACTGGTGAGGTTACAAGAGATGCATGTGGATTGTTGTCCAGTAATTGAATTCGGGAGATTCATGATTCGGGAGTTTGGGAAGGTGGAACCCAAGAACTCGAGAATCCGACTATGGAACTACACCTTTAGGAGGGTTACAAGGCAGCTTGATGGAGTCCAATGCCTAGATGATTTTGAAGTGGTTAAAGATGCTGATGAAGGCCAAGACAAGTACTTGTTAAGAGGTGGTGTTCGAGTTATTAACTCCTACTTGTCTTGTTGTTAATTTGTGGGATTCCTCATAATTATGATCTGTTAATTGTGAGTTGTATGTTCCTATCGTTTAAGTGGTTGTTGTTAGGTTAGTCGGAGTTGAGTGTTACCAACTGAGTTGCACATCAGTTGGACTTCCAGAGAGCTGCCAAAGTTTGCACAAATACTTGTGCTTTTCAAGGTTCAGAAGTTCATCAGGCCTTTTCAGGGCCCCCTTTTAAATTTGTAATGCATGTCCATGCCCCATAGGGTTTGTAATAAAGTGTACTAGCATGGTGGTCTTTTGAGTGACTTGGCTCCCTAGGACTTAACAACTAATGAAGGTATTCCAAGGAGTTTTTTTCCTTGTCAATTATGCTTTGCCTTTAGCCGAGTATAATTGATGAGTTTTTCTCCTACACCTCCAAAGTTGGAATGCCTAAAGTGGTAGTTAGGCCTTGGGGGGTTATTAAAGTCCATTTTTCAACATATATAAACATGCTAGGCACACAAATAAGGTCATATGGTCATGTACTAGGTCCCTAGGTGCTTATTTTCAAGTTTTATAAAAAAAATATTTTCTCGGTAATTGGACCATTTTTTTGTTTAATTAAAAAATTATTTTTTTCATAAATTAAACCATTTTTCTATGGTTTAATTGGAAAAATTCAAAATGTAATATTTAAGTGGTTTATGGGTGGAATTTGACAATGGGATGCTCGTTTTCTAAGCTAGAGCACTCATTTAACCCATAAACCCACTTTTCCTAAGTTTTGAGTACGTATTTATCTCAAAAAATGAAATTTACTCCGAAAACTCAAAAAAGACAAAATAAATGTCAAAAAAAGGCATATTAAATAAAAAAGGACAAGTTCCTAAAACAGTGGGATTGGTCTGGAGTTGAACTAAAGTGACTGTACAGTCAAAGCTAAGTTAACTAAGCTCCGAAATAAATAGATCCAATCAATTCAGTGAAGATCTAGTTAACTATCCATCAGAGAATGCACCCTCCTTGAGCTTGGGCTACTCTCACATGTGGCAGTTGGTGGTTGGATGTGATATCTACGAGGTTGGGAGCGCCTACCTCACTTAAAGGTGGCGCAATCTCCTTTGTTTGGCTTCGAATCAAAGCCTAGATCAAGGTGTCAAGCTCCAAGTTAACTCCCTCATCACAGATGTGCCCCTCTTGGGATTTGCGCCCTATTTTGCATGTAAATTGCTATAAAAGCAAGCTCTTGCCTCCTCTTTCACTAGTTGGTGTTGAAATGTTCATCTCTTCCAGTTTGTACTTCATTGATATTATTTGAGAATAAAGAGACTTTGGAGGTCGAATCCTTGTGTTGCTTTGTGTGTGGATGCATGATCTTGTGTTAAACAAAGGTGACTTGTGGTGAGCTGCTCATCTGCTTCATGCTTTCGATCTCGGCTTACTGTAAGGACAAATACTTGTTTGGTAAGCTAGATTAGTCAAGTTTGTTTACTTTTCTATTCTTGTTGTTTCATATGTTAAGAGATCTATTTTCTTGAAATATTTCATTTGTTTATGAATATTTTGGTATCGATTTTTTTACGTATTTGGCTTCCAGATCTAATGCTTTGTGTATGAGTTGATGTGAGCTGTAGGTACCCTTTTTGTTGACGGAAAAGAGAACTTCTTTGTCACTCTTTTCTTGTTTCTAACTGCTTTCTTTTCAGATCTAGTCCCACGGCAATCCAGGAATTCATCTCCAAGTCATATAGTCTCGCTTGAAAGAGCTTCTCTCTCCCCTTCTCCTCATATTTAAAAGCTATTTTGGTTGTGGTTACTTTCTGATTTGAAGTATTCACAGATCTACAATTTATAAAAGCATTTATCATAAGTAGTTTGTGTATTTTAAATCACATTAAGAATCTAGATCAAGCATTGCAAGATTATATTACAAGGTTCTAGATCTAAGTAGTTTAGGCTTTTCCAAGTACAAGTTATAAATTTTGCTTATTTAACAATTTGTTTGGTTTAGCCTTATTCTTCAATGCTTATTTAATATTTGGCAATTATGTGCCTCGGTTGGCTTGACTTGTCCAAAAGCAAGCAAAGATCCTAAGGAAAGTAGCTTTTTAGCTCACTTTCCTTAGTTATTTTTCTTTCCCTTTTGTATCTTTTTAGCTATAATTTTTTTGCAAATTTTGTAGTTAGGCCTTGTTACCAACTGAGTTGCACTACAGTTGGACTTCAGTGAGCCGCCAGTATTGCACATTTACTTGTGCCTTTTTCAGAGTTCAGAAGTTCCAAGTTTGGCCTTTTCAGGGCCCATTTGTCAGTTTTTGTAGTACATGACTGTGCCCCACAGGGTTTGTAATAAGTGTACTAGCATGGTGGTCTTTGAGTGACTCGGTTCCCTAGGACTTGACAACCAAAGAAGGTATTCCAAGGAGTGTTTTCCCTTGTCGATTATGCCTTGCCTTTAGCCGAGTATAATCGATGAGGTTTTCTCCTGCTCCTCCAAAGCTGGAATGCCCAAAGTGAGGGTTAGGCCTTAGGGGATTATTAGAGCCCATTTTGTAACATGTATAAACATGCTAGGCGCTAGAATTTTATCGTTTTGTCATGTACTAGGTTCCCCTGAAGTTTCAGCCAATTCCGACAACAACAAAAAATTCCGCATTTTTAAGCCATTTTTTAATGGTTTAATTAAAAAAATTCAAAAGGTGATAAAAGTCTTATCCGGAGTCGGAATTTGACGCAAGGATGCTCGTTTTCAAGCTCAGAGCACCCTCTTTACCCCGGTACCCAGTTTTCCTACATTTTGGGCGACCAGGACGCCCCATGGAGCAGTTTTTCCTATCAGAGCTACAGAATGGCACTTTAATGCCAAAAATGCAACAAAATGCACCATAAGCCAATAATTAAAATACTCACAAAAAGAAATTGTCATATGCCAATTCAGGTGGCATGACATCACTAAAAGGAAGGCGATTACATCTAAGGTTTAAGTCATATGTTCAAAGTCAAGTTAGAAGTCAAAAGTGGAATATTTCAAGCTCATACTCGCTCAAACCTTCACGTGGCTTCCACATGACCATACGGATTGTGACTTGGCATCAATGGTGGGCGATTGAAGTTGTCTTTAAAAAACCTTATGTTATAAATCATTGTGTGGGCAACTTTATCCATGGATCAAAAGCATACGATTAAAGTCAAAGGTTGGGCAAAGTCGTGTTTCATGCTAAGTGAACAATCTTCACGTGGGGCCTTCACTCGTGACATAGCCATGAGCATTTTAATTGGAGGAGAAGTATATGATATGGTGGGCCTATTTAAAGTTTGAAGCTTATGTTATAATTTATTTGATGGTGGGAGGTTTCACATGCCATGCGAATTAACCAACCATCACGTGGGCCAACTCCCTCACGGCCGTACGATTTGTTTCAAGGCTGAGCTCTTTTGTGTGTGGTTTCCTACCATTGTGAGGTGGCTTTTCCATGTGGACAAACTTCAAATTAAAGCTCCAGCTGAACCCCACCATCCAACGTGGGAGAGAAACTTCAAGTCCGCCATCCACCTTCACGTGGGCCAGCATCTCCTCACAGCTGTGTTTGCGATTTGATAAGTGGTAAGTCAAAGGTTAAGTGCCTACCTTTATGAGGTGGCACAACATATTTGGTGCAACTTCCTTTTAAAACAACCAATCACTCATCCATCCAACGCAGCAGCAAAACTAAAGCATGGAAACATCAACTCCATTCGACCTCTCTCCTTCACGTGGGCTGTTTCATCAATTCGCAGTTTCTTCTTTGAAGTGTTTTTTTTGTCCAAGTTAAATGGTGCCTCTTCATTGGCTATTAAGCTTGCTTGCTCTACAATCAAGGAGGCTGCCCTCCTTAGGGTTTTGCGCCCTAGCTAGCATTCATTTTCCTTTAAATTGAGCAGCTTTGCTCCATTGTAAAGATCAGAAGGTGGAACCTTTGTTCTTGTGTTTGTAATATTTTTATGAGTTCTTGAGTTAATAAAGAGAAGGCTTTGGAGGCTACATTGTGGGTTCATGTTATGTGTGGATGCTTGATGCTTCAAAACCCATGGAGGTAACTTATATTTTTGCATAAGTATCTTGCTTATTGTTAGGATCGCACTGACCTTTGAAGGAAATTTACATTTCAGTAGGGTAACAAATATGATCTAATGCTTGTTTGTTATTTGATGATAGTGTAAAATGCTTTAAATATTATGCATATCTTGTTTGAATGCTTCTATTTGCAAGTCTTTTATATTGTTGATATCGGTGCCATTTAATCCTCTTGTGCAAGTGCTTGTATAAAGTCTTTGTTGCAGGTTACCGGAGCTTAGGGAGGAGGCATGTATGTTAGCTTTGCCGCTTCCAAAGCTACTTCAACGGAAGCGTAGTCCCTCTTGTTCCCACTCTCATGAAGGCTCCATTCGCCCATCTCTTTCCAATTCAAAACTCGGTTCTTCTTACCTTTGGCTCAAAATATTTTCAAATCTAATTTGGTTACGGTTTCTATATTGTCTAGATCTAAAAATTTTGAAATCTTAAGAAGTGGATCTAGTATCCTTTACTAATGCTTTCATTTTATCGAAGTCCAAATCTTAAAAGTTCATTAGTGAAGAAGTGCTTATAAAAGACTTATCTAGCATTGTTAGGCTTGTAATTTGGCTTGCAAACTCGAAAGAGAGCAGCCAAAGATCCTAGCAAGGCAAGCTCCCTAGCTTGTCTTCCTAGTTACCTTTTGTCTCGTTTCATTGCACCTTTTAGCTTCATTTTTCAGACTTAGTTTGCATTTCGAAGAAGAGTAATTTCTTAGTTGTTTTTAGGCATTTTACAAAAATTTTAGCTCGTTGGTTTTTTGGTTCTGCACATAAAAAGTCATTTGAAAGTTAGTTTAAAAACCCAAAAAATTGCCCTAAAATACGTTTTCACATACTAGTTGCATTAGATCTCATTTTGATAATTTTCTAGCATTGTCAGAACACTCTTAAAGTGTTCTGAATGTCATTTTCTAACCAATATAGCTCGCTGATCTGTTTTGATTTCATCACAGGTTGGAGTGAGAAATTTTAATAAAACTTGCATTTGGAGCTTCCTGAACCACCCAGAGAGAACCAGTTTCAAGCACCATCGTTATTTCTCTCAAACATTGCAAACTGACTTGTTCCCTAATGATAAAGGGCAAGCAATATTTCTCTTAAGTTTCCAAGTTGTAATCAAAAAATAAAAAGAGCACAGCAGGCAATTCCAGCCATAGTGGAAAAAATCGGCGAAAAATCGGCGATGTCCCGAAAAATCGCGATTTTTAAAAAATCGGACCCTGGCAAAAATCGGGAAAAAATCGGGAAAAATCGGGAAAAAATCGGCAAAAATCGGCTAAAAATCGGGAAAAATCGGGAAAAATCAGAAAAAATCGGGGAAAATCAGTAAATAAGTGAAAAAATCGGTAAAGTACAATTTTTGCATTTTTTAATGCTTTCCGCGGTTTGCCGATTTTTGCCGATTTTTTCGCCGATGTTGCCGAGAAGATGTTTTCTGGACCCTCGCCGATTTTTTGCCGATGCCGATTTTTTCCACTATGATTCCAGCACCTGAACCCAATCCCCCCAGGGGGGATTCGCACCTTTTTTTATTTTTTTTATTTTTTCGTTTTAGATTAGTTTTCATTCGAGCAGTAGTAATTAAATAACTCACTCAAGCACACAACATCCTCCAAAGACCCATTTATTATTTTATATGCTTTTGTGTTTATTTCAAATTATTTTTCTGTTCTTAA
The DNA here is from genome assembly GCA_027924585.1 of Larix kaempferi. NCBI lineage: Eukaryota > Viridiplantae > Streptophyta > Pinopsida > Pinales > Pinaceae > Larix > Larix kaempferi. The sequence continues at coordinate 7,518,108 of BSBM01000052.1, read as the reverse complement.
AATTTAATCCTAAAATTAACCCCCTTGCTTTATGCTTGGGGTTTAGTGTAGAATAATCATCCACTCACACGTCTTAATAAAACGAACAACGCCCCAAACCCGGAGTATGCTCTTGACTACTGCAGCTTAGTCGGAACAGTTGGCTCAATCAGAAACGGGTGCAAGGTAATTAATGTTAATAGGACAATCCATCAGAATCCAATCCTAAGAACTCGGGAGGTTGCATGGACTGAATCCACAGAGTCAACAGGTTCTTAAGCGGGTTCATCCTCGCCTGGTTGGACACTTGGTAAGGTTGCTAGAGCACTCAGTTCGAAGTTTAGTTTTCTTTTGGGCCAAACCAAGAATTAACCCACTCCTTAACCACTCATTTAATAATCATAAAAATTACCAACCGAGCCACTGCAATACTTTCACTGAGACTACACAAGCAACCCTACACAACAGCAATTGCAAGCATTTTTACTTTCTTGGCACTGGTCTTTAATTTTCCATGTTTAAGTTTCAATCTTGAATGTTGTGAATGCTTAACTATCTTTTGTGGTGTTAATCAATTGATTTAATTTGCAAGCAGTGGTTAGTTGTTAATTTTTCATCTCATCATCTTTTTAACTCCTAGAATAGACTTTTATCCTTTGTTGTAGATTAAAAGCCTTAGATTATTTTTATAGGGACCACCCCCCTTGGCTTCGCTAGGAGTAAGCCTAGACGAAGGAGTCGAGTAATCAGGTGACAGCACTTGACTCTCACTTGCCCCCAAGGACACACCGAGCGGCTTGAAGGTTTCCTGCCGCGTCCCCCCCAGGTGTGTATTAGGCGGCAACAGGCCTAACATACTTTTAAAGTGTTATTTGGGATCTTTTGAAACTAATTTGTTCGCTGGTTTTTTTTGCATGTTTAGCAGGTTTGAACTTTTAAAACACAAAAAAGTTCGATTTGGACGCTTCCGTGATCATTCGGAAAGCCTTTTCGACCTACTAGTTTACTTAGAATTTTCATAGCAAGTTTGTAGTATTGCCAAAAAACATTCCTAAAGTGTTTTTGGCCACTTTTGAATAAACTAAGCTCGCTGGGTTTTTTTGCATGTTTAGCAGGCTTGAACATTTTGGTCATAAAAAATTTGGATTCAAAAGCTCCCGTGACCATCCAGAGAACTTATTCAACCACCCCTTTGCTTTCTGCAAGTTATTGTAAACTGTTTTGGTGCCTAATGATAAAGGACCAACAGTAGTTCTTCTCATCCTTGAATGTAAAAATAAATAAAAAGAGCACAGCAGGCTATTCCAATGCCTGCCCCCATCCCCCCAGGGGGGATTCGCATTTTTTCATTTGTTTTTCGTAAATATTTTATGTTAGATTAGTTCCTTTAAGTTAGTAGTAATTAAATCATATCACGAAGCACAAACAAACGTCATTGAAGGACTTAAACAAATTTTCGTTTATTTATCTCATTTTGTGCATGCATCGACAATTGTTCAAAACAAACCTAATAAAATTTTGCCCTTGCTTTCCCGAAAATAATTCACCTCTCTCTAAAAGATTCTTGGGCCTTAGTTTAGTCTAAATAATTCACCTCACATTTTTAAATAAAATCAACCAAGGCTTGAAATCTGAAGTATGATCTTCACCGCTGCAGCTTAGTCTGAACAGTTGGCTCAATCAGAAAAAGGTGTAGAGTGACTAGTTTAATAGGGCAATCCTACTAGATCTCATCTCTAAGGATTCGGGAGGTCGCGTGAGGTTTACTACAGAGTCAGCAGGCTGTCGTAAGAAGGTTCATCCTTGCCTAGTTAGACACTTGGTAGAACTGTCACAACGCCCATTCCAAGGAAGTAAGTCTAAGTTGGGCCAAACCAAAAATAAACCCACTCCCATAATACTCATTAATAAATTAAAATTTACAACAAGCCTTTGCAATACTTTCACGACACAACACAGCAAGCAATCATATTCTCGGCACTGGTCTTTACTTTACAAATGTTTTAAATTTCAATTATGAAATGTCGTGAATGTATCTATATTATGTGTTGTGTTATGTAATTAAATTTTAATTGCAAATCTTGCTTAGTTGTAATATTTTTCCATATCCATCATATTAACTCCTAGAAATAGCTTTTTCTTGTTTTATTAGTTAAAAGCCTTAGATTATTTTCATAGGGACCACCCCCCTTGGCTTTGCTAGCAGTAGCCTAGACGGAGGAGTCGAGTAATCAGGTAATAGCATTTGACTCTGACTTGCCACCAAGGACACACCGAGCGGCTTGAAGGTTTCCTACCGCGTTCCCCCCAGGTGTGTATTAGGCAACAACAGAGAGATTCTCTCCAAAAAGTTTCCTATTTTTAGTTTGTGGTTAAGATATTCTCTCAAGATTTTGTTGTGTAGTTGGGGGAAAGCTTGATGTATAAATAGGTGTACTATTTCATTGTTAAAATAGAGAACTGTTTTGTCGTGTGACAGAAAATGTCTCATTTCCTATTTTCTATCAAAACTAGCACCCTAAATGCAAGGACTCAAAAAATTCTAGCCAAGTCCAACCATGGAAATATGATAGTTGTAACCTATCAAATTCTCTACACTTTAAATGATTTTAGAGAAAATCACTAATGGGGGGCTCCCGAGCAACTAAGTCAAATGATTTAGTAGATAACCTAGGTTGTGGATGTATTGAAAGTTGCATGAATTAAGTTGAAATTAAAATTTATGAAAGAATGACTTACAACTTGATCACACATTCCATGAATCCATTAAATTGGTTGCAATATGAAACAAGAAAAAGTACCCAACCAAGATTAAGTGATCTGCCAAATGAAATGATGAACTTATTGCTCAAAATAGAGCAAGAAAAGTATAATGAGGATCTAAAAAAGACCATTGTATAAACCATTAAACATCAACTATCTATAAAAAGGTTGTTGATATAACAAGTGAAAAAAGTGATAATGATCAACAATGAAAACTTTAAACCAGCCCTAAAAATGTGCAAGAAAAAGTACAATGACTTAAAGCCTTTACAACAAAATATGTAATCCAATTAACCATCACATGTTAAAATAATGTAACTGCGGAAGATATTCTCCTCTATTATTGTATTCCTCCTACGGGAGTTGATGGTCATGTAATTAATAACGTAAAGGTCATTGAAAGAATCAATGTAAACCCTAGGACATGTGTCGGCTCAGAGAAGCCCCTAAAAGATTATTATATTATGTAATTGACCAGTCAAGTAGAGAAGTCGGCCCTGTTGGGGAATTAGTCATCTCAACAAAAGAATATAAATAGAAGTACTCTCTCTCATTTGTAATCACTTATTCACTCAAGCAAATCCGCATAGGTGAAGAAGAGAGGTGCGCACAAGTGGAGGAGTAGCTGATTTGTCTTGGGGATATTTTGTACTTTGTGATTTCTATATTGAGGAAGGCTTTGCTGGGTTTTCTACCCCAAGAGGGTTTCCCAGGATAAATTGTGTCTCTTGTGTTTTATGTTGTGCTTGTTTATCTTTCAGTGATTGTTTATATGTTATATGCTTCTCAACTAAAAACTAACATGGTATCAGAGCTAGCCTAAAAGATTACATTGTGCAGCCACCGTAACTGCAAGAGCTAGGGTTTCTTATTCCGGGAGCTACCTCCACATTTTTGTCAGAAAAGAGGGTGGATCTACCTCGCCTCCCTAGGGCGCATTTTTCTGTCGAAGTGGAATTTCATTCTGAGCATTTTCATTTTTGGGTCCACCACTACAGCCCAGGAGAACTAGGGCATGAAGTTTTTGGATCATCTACTCGCTGATTTTGGAAAGGAGTACTTTTCTCAACTCACCTTGAGGAGGCGAATTTGCTCATCCAATTAGTTTTTCAAAATCCCGAAGTCAGAAAATTAGGCTTTCTCTGACAAACCCTGGGTCAAGAAGGAACAGATCTCAGAGGGGCAAATTTTCAGGTAAGTCTCAGATCTATTTCTATTTCCATTTGAAGTACTCATTATAGCAAGATGATAAGTAATACCAAGCTTGATGAGAAGCTTGAAGGAGCTGAGAACTTCAGATCCTGGAAGTATAGAGTCATGCTCATCCTTGAGGAGCATGAGTTAGAAGACTATGTGAAGGAAGGACTTACAAACCAGAGGGAGATGAAGAGAAGGTAAGAAGAATCTTATCAAAGCAGAGAGGATCATTGCTGATTCCATCAAGGATCACTTGATCCCCCATGTCTCTTCTAAGAAGACACCAAAAGAGATGTTTGATGCCTTGACCAGCCTGTTTGAAGGAAAGAACATCAACAGAAAGATGACCTTGAGAAATCAACTCAAGGGTGTGAAGAGCATGAAGTTTGATTCCATGCACTCATACTTCTCTAGAGTATCCCAGATCAAAGAACAACTAGAAGCCATTGGGGATATGATAGAGGATGCAGAAGTTGTGATGACTACTTTGAATGGTCTCCCCCGAGATTGGGAACCATTTGTTCGTGGCATTTGTGCCAGAAAGAAACTAATCAAGTTTAGAAACCTATGGGAAGAATGTGTCCAAGAAGAAGAAAGAATAGTCGTAAGAGAGGAGAAGTTAAATAACGATGAAGATCAAGCTTTAGCTACTCATGCTAAAGGTGGAAGGAAGAGGAAGGACAACCCTCGTCCCCGAGAGGACTCTCCAAGAAGACCCCAGAAGAAGAGAAGGACCAGAAGAGATTTCTCTTCAATTGAATGTTACTCATGCCACAAGACTGGACACATTGCAAGGAATTGTCCAAACAAACATGGACAACACAAGAAGCAGAAGAAGAGGTTTCATGCTCATGTAGCAGAAGATAGTGATGATGATGACAAGACCAGAAATAATGAAGACTCCAGTGAAGAATATGTTCTTATCTCAGCACTCACTGGTTTAGTATCTCATGGAAGTGATACTTGGCCAGTTGATAGTGGAGCTTCAAAGCACATGACAGGATACAAAGAATCCTTGTCTCATCTTATCCAGAAGGAATCTCCACACAAGGTAAAACTTGGAGATGACTATCAATATCCCATCAAAGGTATGGGAGAAGCCTCTTACAAGTTGGACTTTGGGAAGTCCATGAACATGAAGGATGTACTTTATGTACCTGGGTTGAAGAAGAGCCTTCTATCTATTTCAGCATTAGATAAGAAAGGTCTTCGAGTTGCATTTGTAGATGGTGAAGTTCTCATGTGGCCTAAAGGGAAGACTATTGATGATGCAGTAGTCATTGGAGTGGAAGAAGGAGGACTTTACAAACTAAAGGGTCATGCAGATACAGCAATGATGGCTAGTACCATGAACCCCTGTGAGCTATGGCATAGGAGACTAGCTCTTGTACACTATAAGGCCTTACCAATTGTAAGTAAGGTAGTAACTGAGTTACTAGAGATCCAGGTGGATCATGAAGGAGTATGCAAAGGGTGTGCTCAAGGGAAGAGTATGAAGAACCCATTTCCAAGAAGTGACAGCAAAGCGAAAGGTATTCTGGATATTATTCATTCAGACATTTGTGGACCAATGTCCACCACCTCTCTCAGCGGGTATGAATATTATGCTTCTTTTATTGATGATTATTCTCGCAAAACCTGGATTTACTTTCTGAAGAATAAGAATGAAGTCTTTGAAAAATTTAAAGAGTTCAAGGCGCTCGTAGAGAATCTCTCTGAAAAGAAGATTAAGATCCTGAGGTCAGACAATGGAGGGGAATATACCTCAGGGGATTTCAAATATTTCTGTAAGCAAGCAGGGATTAAGAGGGAGCTCACTGTCCCTTATAATCCACAACAGAATGGTGTAGCCGAAAGGAAGAATAGAATGATCATAGAAGCAGTAAAGGCTATGATCCATGACCAAGACTTACCCATGCATCTTTGGGAAGAAGCTGCCAGAACCGCAGTCTATGTACAAAACAGGATCTGCCATAGTGCTCTTGGTAACAAGACCCCTAAAGAGATGTTCACCAGGAAGAAGCCTGATGTCAGTCATCTGAATATATTTGGATGTTCGGTGTTCATCCACATTCCAAAGCTGAAGAGATCGAAACTAGAGCCTTCAGGGAAGAAGGGAATATTTGTGGGTTATAGTGAGCAATCTAGGGCTTACCACATATACATCCCAAGATTCTGTCAGATTGAGATTAGTCGGGATGTCACAATTGATGAAGATTCAGCTTTCAACAAGTCTAAGAAGACTCATGAGGATGAAGAGGAGCAGGAGGCTCCCAGAGTTGCAGAATCAACCAAAGAACCAATTCCAAATGTTGAAGGTGATCCTACCCCAGAGGATCATGACATGGCAGAACCTCAGAGACCTGAGGAGATACCTCATGTGGAGATCTCTCGAAAGAGAAGACCATCCTGGGCACGTGAATTAATCCAAGAGGTAGGAAAGTATGGTGCTCCAGAAGGTACCAGTAGAGAGATCAAGAGACCAAGGCCATATTCCATCTATGTAGCCTTGATGTGCAATCTTGTTGAAGAAGAAACAGTAAAGAAGAAGGAATGGCTGGATGCCATGAATGAAGAATATCAGTCCATCATCAAGAATGATGTTTGGGATGTGGTACCAAGACCGAAGGGCAAATCGGTTGTTTCATCAAAATGGATCTTCAAAACAAAACATTTAGCAGACAAAAGCATTGAAAAGTACAAGGCAAGATTTGTAGCCCGGGGATTCTCGCAAAAGGAAGGAATTGACTATGAGGAAACTTTTTCCCCGATAGCCAGATATACTTCGATTAGAACCATTCTTGCCTTGGCAGCCAAGATGAAATGGAAGCTACATTAGATGGATGTGAAGACAGCTTTCCTGAATGGAAAGATAGAAGAGGAAGTATATATCGAACAACCAAAAAGATATGAAGTAGAAGATAATAAGTCACATGTATGCAGGTTGAAGAAAGCTCTATATGGGTTGGAGCAAGCTCCCAGAGCATGGTATGGAAGAATTGACAGTTTCCTGATGAGCTTGGGCTTTACCAAGAGTAAAGTGGATTCTAATCTTTACTACGAGATTATGATCGATGAACCCATGATACTATTATTGTATGTGGATGACTTATTTCTAACTGGAGAAGACAAGCCTATTGTTGAATGTAAGAAGAGGCTTGCAGCAAAATTTGAGATGAAAGACCTTGGCAAGATGCACTACTTTCTAGGTCTTGAGGTATGGCAGTTTCCAGACGAGATTTTCCTAAGTCAAGGAAAATACACAGTAGAGATCCTAAAGAGATTTGGGATGCTGGATTGCAAGGCCATGACCACTACGATGGTGACAAATTTGAAGCTTCTAAGTGATGCTTCTTCATAGAAAGTGGATGTCACCATGTATAGACAGATTATTGGGTCATTAATGTATTTGACCAATACTCGTCCAGATATATGTTTTGCGGTAAACACATTGAGTCAGTATATGGTGGAACCCAAGAATGTTCACCTGATTGCAGCAAAACATGTGATGAGATATCTGAAGGGTACATTGGATTATGGACTCAGATATGCCTCAGATAGTGAATTCAGACTATATGGATACACAAACTCAGATTGGGCTGGAAGGGTTGAAGACAGAAAGAGCACTTCAGGATGTTGCTTTAATCTAGGATCAGGTGTGATCTCATGGCTCAGTAGAAAGCAACCCTGTGTTACACTCAGCACAGCAGAAGTTGAATATGTTGCAGCTTGTTTAGCTTTTGGTGAAGCAGTGTGGCTTCGCAAGATGTTGACAAGATTGTTTGATGCAAAGATTGATGCTACGGAGATACTCTGTGACAACCAGAGTTGCATCAAGTCGACAAAAAATCCTGTGTTTCATGATAGATCGAGATTAAGTTCCACTATATCCAGGATATGGTGCAGAGGAGAGTTGTGAAGCTCGAATATGCTCCTACAGAGGAACAAGTTGTTGATGTGCTAACTCAGCCTCTGGCTCGTGTGAAGTTTGAGTACTTTCAAGACAAGCTTGGTGTGGTCCAGAGGGACCTCTCTAGGAAGAGAGATTGATGATGCCTATCCGAAAGGATAGATGCTTGTCCGTAGGGAAGGATAAGCTCCAAGGGTGAGGGAAGATCAGTACTTGCTGACTGATAGAGTTCCTATCCGAAAGGATAGATGCCTATCCGTAGGGATGGATGCCTCTCCAAGGGTGAGGGAAGATCAGTACTGACTGACTGATGGTTCCATCTCTCACGAGCCGATGCCTATCCGTAGGGATGGATGCCTCTCCAAGGGTGAGGGAAGATCAGTACTGGCTGACTGATGGTTCCAACTCTCACGAGCTGATGCCTATTCGGAGGGATGGATGCCTCTCCAAGGGTGAGGGAAGATCAGTACTGGCTGACTGATGGTTCCAGCTCTCACGAGCTGATGCCTGTCCGTAGAGATGGATGCCTCTCCAAGGGTAAGGGAAGATCAGTACTGGCTGACTGATGGTTCCAACTCTCACAAGTTGATGCCTGTCTGGAGGGATGGATGCCTCTCCAAGGGTGAGGGAAGATCAGTACTAGCTGACTGATGGTTCCAGCTCTCACGAGCTAATGCCTCTCCAAGGGTGAGGGAAGATCAGTACTGACTGACTGATAGTATCAATACTTAGTTACTGATTGTTGTTGCAGGTGTTCCAGCCGATGGTGCTGCTGATGAGGATGTTCCAGCAGATGGTGTTCTAGCTGACGATGATGTTGTTCCAGCTGACGATGATGTTGTTCCAACTGATGGTGCTGTTGATGGGGATGTTCCAGCAAATAATGATCCAGTTGACGAGGTTGCTGATAGCAGAGGATGTTCCAAGTGATGATGTTGTTGATGAGGATGTTCCAGCAGTAGAAGTTCCAGTTGACGAAGATGTTGTTCCAGTGGATGATGTTCCAGCAAGAGGATGATTGCTGATGATGATGATCATATTTCAACAGATGATGATGTTGCTACTCTGCAGATGATGCCCCAAGACAAATGATGATCCAAAGCCTTCCTACAACATATAGAAGTTCACAAGTCAGTTGTGCAGATGTTGTTACTCGCAGAATACCTTCCTAGGTAAGAGGGAGTGTTAAAATAATGTAACTGCGGAAGATATTCTCTTCTATTATTGTATTCCACCTACGGGAGTTGATGGTCATGTAATTAATAATGTAAAGGTCATTGAAAGAATCAATGTAAACCCTAGGACATGTGTCGGCTCAGAAAAGCCCCTAAAAGATTATTATATTATGTAATTGACCAGTCAAGTAGAGAAGTCGGCCCTGTTGGGGAATTAGTCATCTCAACGGAAGAATATAAATAGAAGTGCTCTCTCTCATTTGTAATCACTTATTCACTCAAGCAAGTTCGCATAGGTGAAGAAGAGAGGTCCGCACAAGTGGAGGAGTAGCTGATTTGTCTTGGGGATATTTTGTACTTTGTGATTTCTATATTGAGGAAGGCTTTGCTGGTTTCTACCCCAAGAGGGTTTCCCAAGATAAATTGTGTCTCTTGTGTTTTATGCTGTGCTTGTTTATCTTTCAGTAATTGTTTATATGCTATATGCTGCTCAACTAAAAACTAACATCACACTTGTTCTATCGCTGGGATTGTCAATAGAAAAGAGTCATACCATTCAGAAATTTACTTACAATACAGCAAAATTAGCAATAAAGATAAGAACATGATAATGTGGTTAATTGCAATAATATTTCCAGTAACTTGTAAGATAATGCTTGGTGGAAAGAAGCTAGAAAAACATAACAAGTAACCATATGCAAGTGATTGGATGTGGAGTTACTTACTTGTATAAAACCATCAACATCATGAAAACTGTATGCTTAAAATGGTTGATAGTTAAAAGAGATTCCAAATCTATTTAGTCCCTTAACCAAGTATGTAGATTGTGAACTTATGCCATGAACAATTAAAGGTTAAAACAGATCTGAAATTTATATGAAACTGTTAAAAAAGTGCTGTAAATTGATATAACTTGAAGCATAAGCAACTCAAAATAGTTAAATACTTGAAGCATAAGCAACCAAAATTAAATATAAGAGATGGATCACAAAGGCTATATAAAAACAAAATCCAAAAAATATTTCACCTTAAACACTTGTATCAAATGAAACATACCAATAGTTGTCCAAGATATTAGTTTTATAATGAAAAATCAGCACGCATAGTACAACAAAATAAAGGTGAAGTACTGCCCTCTTGAAGAGGGTATTAGTGGGATAGTTCCTTAATTTTGCTTGAGTGTTATATGCTTAAGATGAATATTAGTTTCCATATTTTAACAAAACTTAAAATAAAGGTTGAATGAAGAGTTTAAATGGCCACAAGAAGGTAAGTGTCTTGATTAGTGCCTATTATCCAAGGAAAGGGCATGAAGTCATAAAGGAAAAAGAGAAGATTTGGGGATCAATGAGTAGGACAGGGTGAGATTCCCTTATCCTAGTCTTTGATAGCCAAATGCTTGCTTCTCTTCAAATCTATGGAGAAATCAAGAGCTAAAAAATCCACTTGAACCTACATGCAAGATCTAGGAATCCAACTAGCAAAACCTAGAATATACTATTAAGACCAATGCATCAAGTGTTGAAAATAAAACTAATAAATAAGCAAATAGCACTAAACCATGAAATCAAATTACCTCAACCTTGCCATGCATTAGTCATAACTTGAAGAAGAAACCAACATTTAAACATCTAGCACTTAGATCTCCTAATTATTTTTACGAAACATACCACATATTCTAACACAAAGACAAGTGGGCATAAGAGTAGCAAGATCACTTTATTCCTCGAGTTCTAGCAAAAGAAAACAATGAGAGGAGCCTCTCTTATCTAGATAAGTGAGTTGCTAAATCCTTCAATGACATGGTCAAAACCAATGTTATCGGAACCGGACCGGTCATCGAACCGGCGAAGCCCAAAATGTGAACCAGACCGGAACCGGGAAAAAAACCGGTAGACTAAAAAGTACATAAAATATTCATATTTTGTTAAAAACATATATATTCATGTGCATACATATGAATCCAAACCATTAATACACAAATATGCAAAGTTCTCATATATATAGCAAGTATGGGTGCAAATAACCAAAACAACACCTAGTGCAATACATCTCTGAGGTTCTGAACCAAAGTACATCAACAAAGAGGCTCGAAATGGCCCCTACAATCCAAAAAGAAACCATAGTACTAATGAATAACAAAAAACTGATCATAGAAGCATAGAAAACTTCTTTTGTGTGTGTGTGTGTTTTTTTTAAATCAGTTTCATGGGTCCACTGTCCGCGTCCGTACGACACTGTACGGACCGGTCGGTTTTGACCAGTTCTAGCCGGTTCCGTACCCGGTTCGGACAAAAATCCGGTTCAACCAATTTTGGTCCCTGACCAGACCAGTTACCTCTGTAAACCAGTTGGATCGGCTGGTTTTGCCGATTCCGGTCCAGTTCCGATAACATTGCTCAAAACTAGCAACCATAGATCCTGACCACTCAATGATGTAACAACTTCATTGAAAAGTCAAAATTAACAACTCACTTTTCAATACAAGTGGAGAAAAGAGAGGAGTGCCCTCATCAAAACTAATGTAAAGTGATGAATGCTCTAAGATAAGGTGGCACGTGTTGACCAAATATGTGAGGTACTCCATAAATCAAGTGGTCAAGGAAAAACGACGAGTGCTTCGAGGTGGCAGTTTTGAAATTGCTAGATTTCTCAATATTTATCGGACTTTCTATTATAAGTTATAACCATTCTTCGGAAATTCCACGGCCGTTCTATTTCTAAAGCCATTGAGATAACAAAATTATGGGCACTCTGTCAAAAGATAATTGTTCTCGAAACCAAGACACCCCTCGGAAAAAAAAGTCCCATCAAAAATGTCAAAAGGTGCCATGTGTGCCTGCAATTGTGTGTACAAAAAGGGCAGCCATCACATGGAGACTATACATCATCAATACAACCCAATCCAAGTGTTAGACCATATAATGTATGGCTTAGGTAAAATACTATCTAATATGCAAAACATTTAAAAGGCTATTAAGTGCACTTTTGTAATAACTCACTAATTAATTATCCCAATAACATTAGATTTGCCATGGTGTAACTCTAATTGATCCAAATTTTCATGTTTTACCTTTACAACCAAGTATATTTCCTAAGTTAAGTTAGGTGAGGGTGCTAAAGTGAATGTGATGTTAGGGAGAGGGTGTTCACAAATTGACCATCATAGAAATGTGATTGAGTGCTAGGTCTACCTCTTAGCTTTCAAGAGCTAGAGGTTAATGATTTTTCTACCTCAAATGTGCCTTAGAAGAAAGCGATTTTTTCGTGAGTTACCAGTTATCACCAATCTTGTAGTTGCCCCTATAGGTGGATCCAATGTGGACGGTAGAGGGGATAGGCAACTAAAGCGGTGAACCAAGAGGGCCTAGGTTCCCAAATGGATGGTTGTCACGCCAACCAAGGCACTCTTCGCTTTAGCTATCAAAGCCAAGATAGCAAGGGGGAGACCTAGATCTACTCTCGACAAGAGAGATCAACCCAATCACCAGATCAAATCAATCTAATGAGGTATGTAAGGTGACAAGTATGGAACCCTAAAAATAAGGAATTAAGATCACTGTGGAGGCTTGGGAAAGGTATAATATGACAATGATATATAACACACAGTGACTCAATGATTAGGTATGATTCCAGGATCCAAAGCTAGTTTAAAATGATCAAAATCAACTACCTTGGGAAACATGACCCTTAAAACAGGGAAAGTGTCCCAAATCAGAGATCTGATAGTTAGGGCTTTCTAGCTATGCCTGATGAAAGGATATGACAGTTTCAAGGTGTTTCAAGCACCAAGACAAAGATCAAGCCACAAGATAACTCAACAATCTAGGAAAATCAAATTGACTTGGGGAAGATTAGTGCCTTGGGAAATTGGCCAGATGGAGTCGGATGTCCACCAAATTGTAGATCTGGAATGTTGAGGTGTTGAGGTAGGTGGATCTAAAAGATTAGGATCATCCAATGGCTAGATCTCAGTAGATTTGAGATTGAAATGTGCCACAAAGTGACCCAAGTGGGGCTCAACCCTCAAAATGAGGAATGGGGCCCACAAGGTCAAAATCACTAAAGTGACACACTAGGGGTAGGTTATCAATTATGGAAATCAAGGATCAAGTGGGATCTCACCTACCCAGGTGCTAGATCCTTGCAAACTAGCCCCTCCTAGGAAGTGCGACCTCCCTTGGAGACACTGTTTTGCCTTGGGAAAGGGGTCGGATGAAGGCCAAATCACACCAAACTACAGATCCGAATTGCCGTGGATACTGTAGCGGTGGGTTTTAAATTTTATACCCAAACACCAAGTAGATCTTACTAGATCTGAGAAAATGTAAAATGAGGGTTTGTAAATTGAGGGTTTTATCAATGAAGTAGCTATGTCAATGGATTGGAGCCAAGACAAGAAGAACAAACCTGTGGATCTTACCTGGATAACCTTGTAGATGCCTTAATGATGATGATCTATGCAAACCCGATCAATTTGGAGCGATTTGAGGTAGTTTTCTATGAAGTCGAATTGCCCAAGGAAGCCAATGCGCCCTCTCTCCTGCACAATAAACATCAACAATATCAGATTTATTGCGAACAAGAGATAAGACTAATGCCACAAGAGAAATAACAGAAAGATAGCATAGATCACAATGATACTAATGATAACCCCCTGATACAAGTGAATGCCAAGTGGAGCAAGTTGAAGAAGCCTTGCAAAAACGCCCAAGTGAAGTCGCCTTCTTGTAGACAAGACAAAAGTTTCCAAAAAAGATAGATCTTATCACAAATACCCAAATGCTAGGATGCAATAGACTTTCTGATCACCATCTAAGAACACCAGATGCAAAGGAGACCACAGGAATTTCCACAAGAAAGTTTTTCTATATCAAGATTCCAAAAGCCAAAGACCCCTTTACAATGAGAAGCTCTCCCCTTTAAATAGGAAAGAGAGAGTCCACAATCTAACCACTTTTTAAATGAGTGGCTAAGATTAAAAGATCAAAAGATCTAATCAATGGTTGAGCTGAGCACAACAATACAATACATGGATCACTAATCAAATATAACAATAAGTGGACAAAATCGCCCTAGGAGAGGGGATCCCACCAAATCATGATGACAAAACATAAAATATAGCTCATGGTGGGTCCAAGGGGTAATTTCTAACACCCTTGGTCAATCCCCATGGCACAATATCCAAGAATAAATGATCTAGACACCAAATCATGCCTCTCTGGGGAAAGTCATGAGCCTTAGGAGGCTCCAGAAATCATCAAAAAGTGCCATAAGTGATGGATGTGGGTCCCGATGAAGCTGAAACTGCTGGAGAAGGTGTGGAAGACATCCCACTCATCATCACTGATCATCCCATGCCATAACCTTGCCTCAGTAGCCCAAATCGAATTCCTCTGTAGCCATTTTTACCATTTCTGGACTGCCTCGGGAAATGTGAAACTGCCCAAACTGCCTCCTAGAGTGCCTGCGTTGTCAAGGTGAGCTCACCAATGAGTTTGGGAGGGGGGTAATATGGTAATAACAAGTGGCTGGACCACCCCCTCCATGCACATCGCCCTAGGTGAACCAAGTAAATCTCATTACTGCTCTGACAGGGTCTCTGACAGACCAAAACTGCACTAGGATAGCCAACTGAGGCTCAATCATCACTGTAACTGCCCGGAACTGAAAACAGACTGTCTCATTGGACTCAAAATGTCTAAACCCATCTAAGATGTGTACTCATACACCATATAAACCTCTGCATGGTCCAAAATAAATACTCATCATGTCCGACAGACCAAATAATAATAATCTGTAAAAGTGTTGAAAAGCACAAATCATCATCATAAGCCTGAAACCACTGCATAAGCCCACCATGGTGACCTGTACCAAACCATATATCATCTATCTGTAACATCTGAGGTCTGCCACCTCATGTCCTGTGGTTGACTTTTGGTCAAACTGAGGTTTGACCAAGTCAACATGACCAAAATATGACTCAAACTGTCATCAAGCTACTGCAGGGTGTCAGGGGTTAAAACATGCTTTACAATCCATTCACATAGCAATTATAGCAAGTAGCAATCATTACTGGCGATCTAAATCCAAATATAATATGTCATTAATTATTATTAATTACTCAAACAAGACTTTCAAGGTCATACTCACTTCATAGTTGTGATCAATTTGCTAGTGAAGGGTGAAGGCTAAGAAACAATTGGCTAGTTCAAGGATGACTTACTGACTTAACACTGTGACACTTTGGAAATGGAAAAGGGAAAACACACCATAGCATATAGTGGACAAGCAACAACACAGGGAATGGCGGTGTCTCACAAATGGATAAGTTGTTTAAAGAGTGTTTATTCACCTTATACAGATGCGCACAATCCATAATACAAATGAGGCCACCAATCTTTTTTATGTAGAATTTAAGTTCCATTGCTTTTGGGCCTAGAGTTTCCATAGCCTTTGATCTATGTGTGTTTATAAACACATTGCATAGATTTTCATTTAATTTAGGCTTCTTCCTGCAGGTGTGTTTTTAAGGCACTTGTTTACCTGAGCACTTCCAGGTGTGTCACAGACAGCTTGTTTACCTAGGTATTTACATTTCACAATAAATATAGCATTTGATATTTCACAACCATTTTCATTTGGCTTACTTTTCATACAAGATATAACATTTGATTTCCATACTTTGTATTCATGGCAGCACTAAAAGTTTCAGGTTTAGCCAACAACATCTTTAGTGACAAGGGGGATTTCTCAAGGAAATCCAACTCACCATAGGTAAGTTTTGTCACCAACTCAGAGCTGAGACACAATAAACAGGGAAGCTTATCCAATATAGAGGCTAGAGTGGGGGAAGGTCCTCCATGCCACTAGTCAAGTAGTAAGTCAAGGTAATGAACAAATTGGGCAAGTCATGAATGAATGAAGACAATGAATAATGAGACCAACACTAGCAAGCCAAAGTATGGTGGGAATGATCACCTCTATTCTCCCTAAGGAGGGTAAAACCAATGAGTATAGGCCAAGAAATTATAAGTCTGAGTAGGGGCAAATATGATATACATATAGTACAACGAGGTCCACATATCTATATGATCGTCAGATCATGATACTAAGTGCTAAGACATGCTAAGAAAATGGAAATAAAAGCAACATAACCACAACACCATAGTATACCTGCTGAGTCATATACATGAATGCTCACCATCTGAACCATCATCTGTCCTCTGAAACTACTGTTGTAACTCTGGGCACTACTGACTGCTCTGTATAAATGGCTAAATAGCTACATCGGTCATCTCTCTGAGTGTCTTGAAAGTCAGTCATGGCATGGGGAATATATCTGTTGTCCAAGATCTGATAGTGATCCATAGTAGATGCTCATCTCAGCATCTCAATGTAAGGGAACTAGCTGAATAGTGTACTGGAATCTGACAAAAAATGTATGGTAGCCCAGCTACTATATATGTGATAACATTACCCTTTCTTTGCACCTCGATTTTGTGAACCCTTCTTTTATCTTTCTTTTTATTTGTATTTTTTATCATTAGCCCTTTTTTGGCTTAGTCCCTTTGCTTTAGATTTGGCTTTGATAACCTGGGACATAGGGAACCTGGCTTTTCCAAGGAGGCATTGCTCACATTTATCATTTAACTTCATTTCCCTTAGAGTACTTTGCTTAGGCATTCATACATGGGAATAGTATAAAGACCATGGTACATAACATATAATAAGTCAATTGCAAAAGGAGGACATGATGGAAATAGGTGAAATGGCTAGTGAAATGACATGATATGAAATATGGCTAGGTGAAATGTTATGAATGACATGAAATGAGGGTCACACTTACTTAGATCCCTAGGGATACACTTGATTCATAAGTTACAAACTTAATCTAGGGAAGCACCATAATGCATCATTAGCTAAGAGACAACCCTCTAAGATACATGAGTCAATATAGAGTAGCACCGTTGACCCCCTATGGTCATATCCACACATAAGAAAGCATTAACCATTAGTCAACTAGAGAGCATATGTCATAACATTGGTGCAAATTGTACGTCTCCATCAATCTCTGGCAGATGGCACATATCATGGTGAACTGAGCAAGCTAGAAGAGTCTCTATCAAATATCCAAGGGCAAACCATAGATCTCATCAGTGGAACTGTGGATGTAATGGAAGATCACATAGGCAAAGATGATCAAGTCACCCCTACATGATATGGTGTAACATAACCAATATATAAATTTGTTTCTCCATTTTTCACAAATCCGCTCGCTATTTTGGACGATGCATGAGGATTTCTCAGCTAGCAAACATTTTGGAGTGCATTTGGAGAACAAAAACTCGAGTTTTTTTGAGATTTTTCAACCACTTTGAGACCAAGAAACATTAGAGAATAAAAAGGCAAACCCAATGTTTTGCCATACTTGTAGTGTTTCTAGATCCAAGATAACTGAAGTATGTTCAAGCACATTCATTGCAAGAAGCACAACAGGTTGACCAAATACAATGTAATGATGTGGTGTCTATGCACTATAATCTAAAGTTTCAAAACAAACAATTAAAAGAGAGCAACAATGATGATGCTATTTAGTTGGGTGAGATATATCCAACATCAGATTTGATCGTGGATACAAGGGAGACAGCATTTCAAGATAAGGATCTCCCTTGGTTGGATAATGATCCAACATGCTTAACAACAGAAGCAGGGTCAAGACCTTCTAATTACTTTTCAGTTCAAGGAGTTTATCATTATGATCATCTATTATTTTATGACATGGAATTCCATCATCTATCACATTTGGATTTTGTAAAATTGAAGTTAAAAACTATTTTCCCTATAAATTTTTGCCCCTTGAACATTTAAATTATTTGAAATTTTGATGTTCATTCTTCATTGTTGACAATTTTTCAATGTTCACAATTATTATGAATATTAAATATTATAGTATTTACAAGTGCTTATGTCAAAGTTGTACAATCAAATTTTATGCAGTCATCATGAAATGGAAAATCCTTGATCTTCTTCCTGTTAAAATATGAATATTTCATGAATTTGTTAAGATGCCAAGGTTTGCAGTTTGCACCGAGGTAGCCAGGGTGCACAAGCGAGGGTGTGGATGCCCCAGTTTTGAAATTTGGGTGCAGGGGGTGCATGACGGGAGGGTGCTTATATATAAATATTTAAATATGTTTTTAACATTAAAATTGGAAAATAGGAAAATACAAAACTAACTACTAAGAACATATATATGTCAAAGTTAAAATTTAAATGTAAAACAATATCAACTATGATAATGAAGATGTCAAAAGACAATTGCAGTTTGACATTCATGATTTAGTTTTGGTGAACATATCAAGGATCATACCAGGTTTGTATGAATTTATATTGGCGCCCATATTGATCAATGTGATGGCCATTTCCAGTAAATCACCTCTTGTACAGGCAAGAATGAGAGGTGTTCTTCCTTCCTTATCCATCCACTGCATATGAAATATGAAAGAACAAAGAATAGATATTTATCAGTTAGCAATACACAGAGAAAAGGAAAGGATAGAAATACAATATCTACAAAACCATAGAGGGTATTAAATTTTTTGTATTTAACAATTATACTGGCGGAACAACCAACTAGCTATAATGTTTTTATCATAGTGCCATGCCAGATATTAGACAATGCAAACACACTAGCAGTGAAAATATAAGTCCGCATACACTCATCACAAATATTCAAATTGGAAGCAATAAAAGAGTGAGGTAGTAGTGCATTTTACTATTGGGGGTAGCACACAAAATTATCCACGAAAGATAAGTAAGAATGTTAAAGAAAACAACAAGACTGGAATTAAGAAAACCCCAACACTGAGATTATTGATCCAATCAATGCAAAAAATCCTACGCATAATTTAAGCAGAGAGGATACCAAAAAGGATGGGTGAGACCATAATAAGGAGCAACCACAGTATTTTATACAAGTACAATGGAGACAACAAAAGGTTACAGTAGAAGTAAATTGCATTTAAGGCTCCACTTTGTACTATATGGTAAGTTTGGTTTTCTAGCTTCTAGCAATGGCAAGGAGAAGTAAGAAAGGTAGGGGTATCGTGACTAAGGAGAGCACTGAAAGTTCTTTCAAGAAAAAAAAGGCTCATTTTTGCAATAATAAGCTAGAATAAAAACAAATGGAATTTGAAGAGAAATAACTCTGAAGAAAGAGGGGATTCTTTGGACAAGTGGAAGGAAGTAGGGTTTGCAGGGACAACAACAATTACACAAGATTGAAGCAACCAAAAGAGATGGAGGAGCTATTACAAGATCCAGGCATTACCAGAGAGCAGCGAACTATCTGTATTCAGGTAGCAAGAACTAGCCTAGAGCTCAATCAAATGCTTGTAAGCTTTAGTGTATGAATTTCCAAGTATAGCACTACCTTCCAAGGAAGTTCTCAATGTACTCAAACACCCACCATATCAAAAGTTTTATGCAAAAGCTCTAGAAAATTCTTGAAAGCCTTAGTGCAACACTTTACAAGGAAATCATTGGTTTCCAACTTTCCAAGGGAGTTCTCAAGGTACTCAAATACATGCCATATTAAAAGTGGTATGTAGAAGCTCAAGCATCTTATGTTGGAAATGTTTGGGCATATGCAATAACGAGGGTCAAGATATGAAATCAATACCAACCTTCACTCAGTGTAAACTCATAGATATAAGTCAATGGAGATGATGAAACAACAATAGACAGAAGTTGACATGTGAAACTTGAAAGTACCATAGTGAGGAGCAATAAGGGGCATCAGGCAAGTAGTAAGGCTTGGAAGCAAAGTTGTTGTTATTCCTAAATTAGTAACTATAATGTAATACCTTGTAGTGTAATTTTGTTCTATAGTGATTTATACATTTCATCAATGGAACAATTATGTGTTGATGAGAAATTTCATTTTTACTTTATGAGTGGGTCACAATTCAAGTCACAAGGTCGTCAGTATGAAGACGCCATTAGGAAGTCCTAATCAATTGGGTGTGTTACCTCCCAAACCTGCACTTCAAATTTTACAAAGTCTTTTAACAAAGTGCAACCTTAGGAGCACTTGGGAAGATTGCCCAATGTCACCACAAAAATACTTCCTCTCACTTTAGGCTGGTTCTTTTCTGGCACAAGGGGGGAAGCCCTAAAAAATATTTTTTTTTGTATTTTTAGAATAAGATGGATGGTGGAAATTGCCAAGTCCAAGCCTATCCAATTTGGGCTATGGAGTCAAGGTCAATGAACCAAATGGGTTGAATATTATGAAGAGACATAGTTAGGCTATTAACATTATGCACTAACCAACCACAGATATTTTCAATATGCAAAATATAAAATAAGGGGCCTTCCAAAGATGCACTTCACAACAATTGCAATATAGCCACGTATAACATGCAATGATGAACAAGAAAAGGGACAGCAATAGTCTCTCAATATGGAGAAATGACAGCAGCAATATCCATTAAATGAACAATGATTATGACAAGAAAGAGGAAAATTAAACCTAAACCTTAGTCTCCTCTTATGAGGAGAAATCTTCCCTTCAAGATTACATCAGCAGTTTGTAAGAGTAATTCCAACCATCAAATCAGCCCATGAAAAGAAGAAAAAAGATGAAAAACCTGAACTTGAACTTTTCCTTTTTTCAATCCTCCCAAAGATATTCAACTAGGTACTTGGAGGGGAATCCACTATCCTCCAACCATACCTTTAGCAAATGAGAATAGATCTCTTTTCATAGCTTTCCTCTCAACATTTTTTCCAATAAAATATTAAAATATTATTTAGTTTTAGAAGGCCCTTGAATCCTTCTAAAGTGGAGCGCTCCCTTGTCCCTTTTGAGTAGAAAAAAATGCTTTGAATAGGTCCATATTGCCACTTGTCATCGCAAAAATTTGTGTATATGATTTTTATTGCAGATTCAGAAATTTCACCTCTTACTTGAGGTTTCCTGGATCAAATCCCCCCTAAGAGATTTCAGCCTTAGGGTCTGATCTCAAATATATAATTACAGCAACAAACTACACCAACTAATTCCCTGCAATCTAAATCACTAGGCAGCCCAAGGGAAAACCTACCAAACAAGAGTACTTCAATGTCAACAAGTTATAGCCCTTAGGGCACACTTTTCCATGTATATAACAGAACTGAAATAACTTTATTACAGCAGTATATCTGCCCTCTTATCTTCAAGATATGTGTTAACTCTCTTAAAAATTTCAACCCATGTTATGTTGAATCAGCGTGAACAAGAAGTGCTGGAAATTACTCAATCAAGAACACAACACAAACTGAAAATCAAATCTGTAAGCACACAATAACAAGATAGCTGAAACACTTCATTTATATATAATAGATGAAGTACACATACATACAGCTCATCACAAGCTAGTACGATTTTAAGCTAGCCCATGTTATGTCTAATCAGCATGAACAACAAGTGCTGGAAATTACCCAATCAAGAAGACAACACAAACTAAAAATCAAATCTATAAGTACACAAAAACAAGATAGCTGAAATACTTCATTTATATATAAAAGATGAAGCTCACATACATACAGCACATCACAAGCTGGTACAATTTCAAGCTGTCCAAACCCTAGCTAGAGAAACCATGAAAACCCTAGCCAATAACTCCTAGCAAGGAATCACTCCTAACCATATCTGGTCTCCACCAAGAACCAACAACAAGCTAGCATCATCATCAGCAAATCCTCCTTGGCTCATGCAAATCGTCTCCTTCTCTTCTCGTCCTCAACAAGCATAACATATAGCACTAGGATTTCCAAAACCCTAGTCTTATCTCACAAGAGCTACAAAATCCAAACCTCTAGAATTTATTACAAACCTTGGGTCTTTGACTCTCCTTAGGGTGAAACACTAAGCCTAGAAATTCCCTTGAACTTCCTCAAGAACGCTAGTACACCCAAAGAGACATAATACAATGAGTACACAATAGATAAGATAATAGATAAGATCATATTATTAATGTCCAATGAATGACCACTAAAGCAGGTCAAAGGAACTATTGGGTACAAAATCATGTCAATACAAAGTGGAAGCACTAAATGACTCTTATGAAAAGCAAGATGCGAAAAGTAAAGTATGAATCTAATCTAGGCCTCAGAAAATCAACTCCAAGGAGAGAATCGATCCGAGGGAGAGAAAATAGTGTGCTCCACTTTTCACATCTCTAATATAAGTACTGTGATGAGTGAATGTATAAAAGGACTCTCTCCTTATATGAGAGGTAAGGGAGGCCAACAATATAATAGTCATCCTAATCCACTACAAGCAACCTATCTACAAGATGATAGGCCCTCCTTCTACAAGTGACACGTGTCAAGCTCCAAAGTGAAGATACCTAAGAAGCAAGGGTTCAAAGCATGTATGCTCCTCAAGAAGGTATAGTGCTCCACCTCCATGAGCCTCCAAAGCTCCAATAATCCTCCTAGGTCACGTGCTCCTCTGCATCCACCCCACCTCCATGATCACTCCACCAACCCAAGTGTACTCAAGTCAAGTACAATTATCTATGCAAGCAACCAAGTGTGCCCATGCCGTCTAGGGTTCAATGTTCTCCTCCAAGATACCCAACACTCCTCCAAAGCAAGTTGTCCTCTCAAGCAAGCAACCAACCTCGGAGTGGTAATGATAATAAAGAATGTTAGCAAGCTCCATAGGTCTCCAACACTCTGAGGAAAAAAGCCACATAACCACCAAGATGATGTCTAGCAGTTAATGAGCAAGCCACCTCACATGTGTATGTCCATCACAACACAACCAAGGATTATCCATATACCATGCACCCCACATCATATGAAGCACCCCCAAGCATGGTGTAAACACTTTTGGAGTAATCCCAAAAGCTAACATCTCCACAATGCCAAATAGCATCTACACATGTAAAGAGATTGCCTCTAAATATGTAGAAAAAGCCTCATTCAATGTGTCCTTACTACTTACCCAAAGTCCTCAAAGATGACAACACGCCTCCAAATGTGTAGAAAGGCATCAAATAATGTGTCCTTAACCCAAGGGGCCTAAAAGGTGAAATATGCCTCCAAATATGTGAAACATGCCTTGAACAATGTGTCTTTACCCCAAAAGACCCTTTAAAGGTGAAATATACCTCCAAATATGTGGAAGCTCCTCCTTTAGATTTATTTCTCACCTATTATTTCCTTCAACATGCCCTAGCCACCTCTTTAAAGAGGATGTTCAACATTAAGTGGGCCTTTGACCTTGCCAAGTGCAATTTTAGTGCCACATGGCATCCTTTCAAGTAGGGTGTTTCTCCTTCAATGTTATAAGCATAATAATAATAATAATAATAGAATTAGGCTAATGAAAGGTCAAAGGGAACATACCCCTTCACCTCATGACCAATCAGTGCGTATAAGTTTATCGTCATGAGGCTCATTGTAATCATCTTATTGATTCTTATCAATCAATATTCAATATATTTTCTTATATACTTGCAGAAATATTCTAACAAGCAGTAATAGAAATTTGTTCATTACATTTGGTATCCAAGCCAACTCTTGGCCAATCTTGTGGACAAATCCCATGAGGTACCCACTCAAGCAATTTAGTACTTCCCCTTGTAGACACCAATTGACTGTACAGTTGCCAATTCTTGCTCAGTCATACAACATGTATACTATAAAATAATTTACTACCACAATCAAATTAAACCATATTGTGTCCATATAGTTTTACATAGCTATAAATTAATTTTGTACATCAATCCAAAAATTTGTACACTACATCCAATTGTTGTTAGGGAGTAGTCTAATCATTCTACATTTTGGAACTTTGGCGATCAGAATGCGGTGATCTTAGTCTGTCTCTCTCCTCTTCGATAAACAGCGTTCGTTACTCCTTTGTGCCATCTATTAGGCCCTCTGTCATGCTCAATGGAGGTGCATTAATGTAGGGTCGTGGAAATTGTGCTAAGTTCGAATTACACTCCCTCCCACCGTCTCTACTCCTACACTGCTCGACGAACACTCCATTGCCCCCGTCCTTTGGCTCGATCTACAGGTGCTAGCTCATTTAGAATAAATTGATGGAGTGCAATTTCCTGTTGCTCACCTAGCTGAGAAAATACAGGCGATCCTGCTAACTAATTTCAGTTCAATTGGTAGTAAATTCATGAAAGGTGACAGCTTTGTGTCTGTTGCATCCTCAAGTGAAGAATGTAAGCCAAATCATGGCATTGAAATATATAAAAAACTATTTCATCTAGCATATAAGCGGATTTATAACGAATCCTTTGCCTGTGAGTTGGATACAGTATAGTTTGCTATGAATGTGCCAATGCCTTATTACAGTCGGTAACCCTTATAGAATCTTTCACTACAGGAGGTAATGGCACAACGTTGAAGTATCCACTCCAATCATCAACTAAGCAACACCAATGCCAACTAGATTCAAGAGCAAGAACCTAATAAGGCGCAAGACCTTGCCTTACTTAGAAGGCATTGAAGAGCTCAGGTCAAAGACCAAGTACCAACCTAGTACAATCTTTTAGTGTGAAATAAAGCTGGTGAATGACCTTATCTTAGAAGGGTAGTATTTTCATGATCAATCCTACGAGCTAGAATGCAGTCCATACATACAAACCTCAGTTTGAATCCAAGGAAAATCCTTCAATCAAATTCTTTGTGATAGATTATGGAAAATTCATAAGCCACTGATGTAGAGCTCCATGGAGTTATATTTGAGCTTTTATCTTTCATAGCCTTATGAATGCCTATCAAAGAGGCTATCAATTAATTCCAACCCAACCAATTAAGTTATCACCATCAATTAATTTCATCAATGTAGAAATAAAGGACAAAAGTTGAGAACTTATTTGAGCTTGTAAACTTGTCTACTGTGTTACCACTCAAATTAGCACCTTGACCAAGGTCACGGATCACGGTGCGATGAGTGGTAAGCACGAGAGGAGATAGGGCCCAATGTCACCACAGCCTAGCACCTTAACACTTTAGGCCAACTCCTAAGACTAAAGGAGAGTCCTTGATGTCGATGATAGATATCTGCAGTTGCTTAAACAACACACAAACACATTTCCCAAGAAAAAACTTAGCAAAGATTAGTGCATTATGGACTCACGACAATGAAGCATAAACAACACTGCAGGAGGGGTAGGAGTTATAATACTTAATTATGGATTCCAAGAAATATAACATGAATCTCTTGTTGTTGTTATAAGATTGCAACAGTTAATAATGATCAAAAAACTTGATAAAAATCAATCAAAACAATACCAACTCACTGCATGAGATGTACCTTGAGATATGGAGGTGAGGAGGATATGCAATAAGATGAAGCAAGGGGCTGAAATCAAATCTGAAAATGTGAAATCAGATCTGGTATATACCCTAGAACATCCCACAAATAGATGGTGGTCCTAGTTGTCACATTTCCCAATGACCTTCCAACCCCCCAGGGATCAATCTAGGCCCAAAACCCTCCCTTTCAAGCCTTCAAACTTGCATGAAATTATTAATATACATGTTGTACCTGCAGTAACAGATCTGGAAAACAAAACCCTAGCAAGCAAAAGTTACCAAGAACCTCACAATTTAACCATAAGATCAAAATGCCCATGAAGATTCACCATTAAATTGCCTAGGGCGCATTTTTTTGTCCGAACAGAAGTTCCAAATTCTAAGTATTTTTTGAGATATGAATTTTTCCAATTTTCAGGGTTTTCTAATATTATATTTTTTTCGTATTTTTGCAATGAATATACAAGAGAATTTTGATAAAAATGCAAAGAGAAGGGATTATGACCTTAGTCCTCAACCCTAGGGTGTTACGTGGTACCAGTACCAGCACACCTTCATATGTGTGCCCAAGAAGAGGGGTCGTTCTTTTCGTCAGGACCATGAGGGGTGTTACTAGCACTTTCTGAGAGGTGGTTATGGTTGGATCCTTTGGTCCTTCCCTTAGGATTACTATGGCTTAGTGGCATTGTTGACTACCTCATTATAGGGCTTGTAGCCCTGAGGTTGGTGTCCGGGGCTCCTAGCGGTGGGTCACTGGGTCACATGACCCCCTACCTGTTTTCTACTCCGGTGACAGTTCTCCAGCTCTAAGGCTCTTTCCTCCTCTTTCGGTCACCTAATGCACCCTTCCTGGTCCCTTTCCAGCGGAGCGCCCTCCTTCCTTGGGCAGTTTTCTTGATGACGTCACCTTTTGGTCACCAGGCCCACAGAGTGTGTAAGGGGGGACGTTGAGGGATTTTCAGCATTATTGGGGTTAGATGGGGCATAAAGATCCCCCCTGCTCACTCCATCTTTCGGAGTGAAGCTTCTTGCTTAGTTTTAGTCATTTTTAGCAGTTTTTATACACCTAGGGGGAAAATACCCCATGTAGCCTACTTTAAGCCTACTATAGGCCATCTTTAGATTATTTTATATTATTTCATGTTATATTTTTACATTGACATTTATTTGCCATGTCGGCCTGGTTATTTTTGTAAAGTGAGTTGAGAAACATATAAATAGAACTCCTCGCTTCATTTGTAAATAATAACTCATGGGATAAAACTCAATTATGGATGAACTTGGAGTAGACTTTCTTTGCTCTTGTGGATGAACTTGGATGTTGTCTTTGGTTTGCTCATGCTTGGTGGATGCTAGAATTGTTGAAAGAACACATGCTCAAGTAAGTCTAGTCTTTTTAGCCTTGCTTGGTGAAAGGTAGGTGAATTTCTTGCTTCTTGAATGATTGAATGGTGGCCCTAGGGCTGCATTTTTTTAGAATAGTGCCTTTGTCTACCTTCTATCCTCATTGCATGATGGAAAACGCTCCCTAGAGGAGATTTTCCCAAGTTTAGCTTTGGATCTCCAATTTTGCCATAGATTAGGCTCTTATAACGAACCCTAGAAGTTGTCATAAGAAGCCATAATTTAGTAGACAAAGAGAATTTACTCCAAGAGGAAGGCTGGTCACCTTACTCTAGGGCTAGGGTTTAAGGGTATCATCCACAAAAACCCTAAGTTATCATCTTTTTACCTAATTTCACTTACACTTTCATGTGTAATTTTGCATTTTCATGGTGGAATTAGAGTTAGAATTATGCCTGCAATTTTATGTCTGAAACCCTAAAAATAAAAACAATTTTTGGCCTCCCTAAAATTTCGGCCCTCCCTCCAACAAATTCGGCTTGCCTTCTTTACCCCTAAAAACCCTAGGGCGAAACTTTAGGAAGCCCTAAAAACTTAAAAATATTAAAAATTCCTAAAAATACCACAAATTAACCCTCAAACTGTCCTAAACCCTAGCGGCTACCTCTCTCTCCCCTCTCCTTTCCTATCTCAGCCCCCTTCCCTTCCTTCTTTTGCCTCGGCCCTCTCTTGGCTGCCCTTAACAAGGCTGTAACAGTCTGCTAGCAGCCCCTCGTTGCTGTTGCTCCAAGTCTGCAAAAATTTGCAGACTGGCTCCTCTTAACAGCCATTCACAGCTGCTGCAAAACCTACAAAAATAACATTAAAGTTAGTCAAGATTACTGCTGTTGAAAAAGGATAAAAGCAAGGTCTGAAACATACATTTATTAAATATATGTTGACTGTCCTATACTGCTAAAAGATATGCTTTAAAGTTGAAGTTGATGTGATGTTTATAAAATGCGATAAATCCTTGTTTAGCACATCTTCTTTGACTTCTAAAATGTTGTTGTCTACCGCTGTCATTACAGTACTTACACTCTTGTTTTTTATTGGATGGCGAATAATTATATTTGTTGAATATCTACTACTATCATAAAACTACTATTGGAACTATCATTGAATGCCCATGTGTACATTGCATCTATCAATGTTGTATGAATGATCATTTACTATTGACATTGACACATTGGTTTACATTTACGACATTGTTGCTTACATAGTATGTATTCTTCATTCTGAAGTTGATTCATTAAAGGCACTGGTCACTAATATCTTTGTGTAGAAGACACAGTCTTTTTGTCCAAGTGTCTTGAAGAAGGGCTCTCCCTTGGAGGTTACGACACTCCTAAGAAGTTGGAGGTGTGGCTGAGGTGACAGTGGTCACACTCTCCTTACATTTGTCTATAGGACACTAGCTCTGCTAGTTTGTCCGGTAACAAACTTGGCTGAAATTATTAATATACTTGTTGTACCTGCAATAACAGATCTGGAAAACAAAACCCTAGCAAGCATAAGTTACCAAGAACCTCACAATTTAACCATAAGATCAAAATGCCCCTGAAGATTCACCATTAAATTGCCCAGGGCGCATTTTTCTGTCCGAACAAAAGTTCCAAATTCTAAGTATTTTTTGAGATATGAATTTTTCTAATTTTCAAGGTTTTCTAATATTATATTTTTTTCGTATTTTTGCAATGAATATACAAGAGAATTTTGATAAAAATGCAAAGAGAAGGGGTTATGACCTTAGTCATCAACCCTAGGGCAATTAGAGATCAAGGTCAATGTCCCTACTAAATTTGGCTATTCAAGATTTACCAACTAGGGCAAAGGCTAGTAACCCAATACTAGGTCGAAGTAGCCAAACCCTAATTAGGGCAAACAATGAATCCCAAGGCCCATAGTGGAGAGTTCTTTCAAGAGGAAGGTCTCCTCTAACAAGACTAACAAGATGCCAATAAAACCCTAATTTACCTTGCTTAAGGTGCAAAAGCAACATCAAACAAGAAAATGGAGAGATCTTAAAAACATCAACCAAGGAAAGAGCAAGAGAAATGGTTCTTAAGTCCTTCGTAGCCATGAGTTATTACAACTATTCTTTGGATTAATCTTGCAAGATAGTAAACCCTAGAAATTCCACTATTCCACCATTCATCACAAGAAAAACTTATCAAAAAGAGAGGAGTGCCTCACTCAAATGCTCCAATATACCAAGAGAAAAAGAAATAAGTACATATTTGAACCCTTGTCTTGTTTCAAATGAATGCTAGGAGCCTTTATTTATATGAGGCTTCCTAGACTTATCTAATTTTAGAGCCTACCTTACTAAAAAAGTAAAATAACTTAAAACTGGGGTTTGTCAACCACAAGTCAAGGACTAAACCACAAAAGACTAAAATAATAATAAAATAGAAAAAATGGCTTCATCTGAATGGTGTGATGGGTCGAGGAAGGCAATCATGCCCCAACTAACCCCAGCAATGTAGAAGATCCCTCAACATCCTCCCCCTTTAGCAAGGTAAATCTCTCTTGAAGAAGATGATGTCAAGATGAAGTGTGCACATGTAGACCAAGAGGAGGGGTCATTCAAGAAAAGGAAGGTCCAAGTGGGCATAAATGAGGTGTGCTATATTGGGTATGACAACCCTTACACGCACAATCACCTTCTACATATCATAAACATGAGTGTGGCTAGGAGCCCTTAAGTCATGTGTCCTAATGGGTCATCCCAAGAAGCACTAGACACCAACCCAGGGCACAAATGGCCCAAAATAGCGAGGGACTTCCGCCCATCAAGGGGCAATCAGTAATGCCACTAAGCCAACACTTTGGAATGAAAACCAAGAGGACTTGCCATGACCAAACCATGGGTCTTGAGCCTAGCTATACCAACACTTTTACATAAACAAGCCCAGACTTGGCATTTTACAATGGCAAAAGACCCCTTCACTCTGGCATATCCAAAAAGGCACACTGCAAACAATCTAGGGCGTAACATACTACAACGTTACAAATGAATTTGATCGCTAAAGGTATTCGATTAACACTAACTTATGTTCAGTTGGCCTTCTTTGTCAATGTAAGGAATTTGATCACTAAAGGTATTTGATTGAAATTTTATCACGCCCAATGTTCTACAGAAGGACCAATTTGCAATCTTGATAGGACCGATATCTATCATGATAGGATATTATTTTTTATTCCTATGTTTCTTTTGCCATCGTTGTTCAAAGAAATAGACCAATATCAATATGAATAACGAGATTTACCTTGTATATATCTTCCAAGCATTTTGTGTGTTGTGTTGGGGTTGTCAAAACTTATTTCGTATTAAGATCAACAATTCATTTGGGTAATAACTGAACCTCAATTGAATGCAAATACTCATGTCCATTAATAAACTCATTGTATTAGAATAAGCCATTGTAAACAAAATGAACCTTTAAAATGGTTTATAACGTTAAGGACTTCATGATCTATTCACTTTGTAGGGATCCCGAAAGAAATGTATTCAATTATATTAACTTTGAGAAGGAGAAACGTATTAACATGGACCAAAATCTTAATTTAATAATAGTTTTTATTCCTATGTTGCATTTGCCATTGTTGTTCAGAGAAACAAACCAATATCAATCTGTACAACGAGAGTTACATTGTATATATATTCCAAGCATTTTGTATGTTGTGTTGCGGTTGACAAAACTCATTTTTTATTTAAAGTCAACTATTCATTTGGGTGATAACTGGAAGCCTTAGCCCAAAAATTAACATGAGTGATAGGGCCTACAAGCAAACTACTACCCTATTGAGAGTTTATGATGTGGAGTCCATGTATGGGTGATGCAAAACTCTTAATAGAAAAATGATTACCTGAAAGTTAGTGATGTTCTTTCTCCATCAAGTTGATAAAATATCACATACCCTGGTCGTTACTTTAGAACGTGACTATTTGTTTCTTGTGGAAACACCACAATTTCACAAGAAGTGAGCAGCAGGAAAGTGCACACTGGCGGTCTGTTCTAAATGAGGCAGCATTTGCAGATCAAGCCAGAGGAGGGGGCAATGAAGTGTTCGTCGAATAAAGCAAGAGTAGATAAGATAAGAAAAGATAATTTTATTAATGTCCAACAAATGACCACAAATGGGATTGAGTGGAACCATGAAGTCAATACAAAGTGGGAGCACCAAGGTGACTCCTATAAAAGAGCAAGAGGTAAGCCTCTAACCTAAAAATCTAAAATCAAAAGGGGCTAACTCCAAAGATGAAGAGTCGATCCAGAAGAGATGTACAAAGAGAGTTGATACATAAGAGAAATGTACAAGGGGAGTGGATCTGAACTCTAATACAAAAGTGGTGAACATGTCATGGTACACCGGAAGCTCTAGAAGCATCTTTCTTGACATCTGAAGCCGAATGAAGAAACCTGAAAAATAATACTTTGTCTGAAGGAGGAACTAAAGTAGTGCATCGCTGCTTGAAGTCGGGAGCCAACTATTGTGATCTGGATGAATTCATTCGATTGTTGGGATGGGTTTGAGACTGTCCACGTGGTTGGTGTCGGGTTGAAGTGGAGGTGATCCTCCGTGTCCTAACTGATCTACGATAAGAGGCAATGTCGTCCATTGTTGGTCTCTTGGTGCCCCTAGAGGAAGTACCGGAAAGAAAAAAGCAATCTATTGAGTCAAGGTTGGTCCCAACTGCGGATGTCATTGGAGGATGAGGGAGCGAAGCCGGAGGCCTCCTGCAAATATAAAGCCAGACATCTCTGATCGAGAAATCTGAAGAAGCTAGTCAAATTCTTAAGCTATATGAGAAGAAGGTCCCTAGAAAGACAATAAAATCACCTGCAAATCTCATAATAGATAGGACACTGAAAGATGAAGCGATCTTTGGTCTCAACCTCTCAAAGGTGACATAACTGGTAGATCCTAATTGATCGATCGATCTAGTGCTCTATTTCCACCCTGAGACAATGAGAAAAAACTCTGCACTGGCCTAAAGAGATACGAAGAGCATTTTCCCCATGACGGATTGTAATAAGGCCGAAAAATGAGACCATCTCTCAGGTCCATGAAATTTGCAACATAAAAGGCCATCTTTGGACATAATCGACCCTAAGGATTGATCAGAGTGACCTGCACGAACTGTCAGTAAATGTTGTCGCTAGTGGTTCTATTCAACTCCTTCCTGATAGGTATTAGGCGGCCAGACACGGCCAAATAATATCTAAATGAAGGAATCCAATCCATCGCAATATCAACCAATGCCAAAAGATCTGTAACCCCCGCATACTAGGATTGAGTGCGGCCTGATGGGCTAGCCACGAAAATGGACTGCGATGAGAGATAAGACAAATATGAGTACCGATCACGTCTTGTCTCTGAGTCAACGAAGCTCCAAAGCTGGTGGAGAAATGAGACAAGGTGAAACACTGTTTCGAGCCGAAAGGGGCGAGCACCAAACTGTATAATGGGCAGAGGAACTGTCTACTTGCATCTGAATATGCAATGGACGAGGAGGGTTCCCTCTTTCAGCGGAGGCCCAATCAAGATCTAGTAGACAAGGGCACCAAATCTATGAACCATAGAGGACTATGGGTTGAATGAGAGTGTCCATGAGAGACATTTTGGACGATATGTCTTGAAAATGGTGTCTAAAGTATTGTCTCTCAAGAAGGGCTAAGGATCTATATCCTTTGTTGACTCGAGGCTAAAGGGCATGTTGTAAAATAAAACGAGGATCTATGAACTGTACCCCCAAATAGGTATATAGGAGCTAGTGATCTCAATCTCCTCCCCTCTAAAAAAGAAATGAAGATCTGTGAGGAGTTTCTTCAATCCGTTGAATATCATGATCTTGGTTTTACCCAGGTTGACCATCAACTGACGAAGATCACAAAAGAGGGTCGCGGCATCTAGCTGCCTCTACAACCCCTTTGAAGAGGAGGCCAAGAGGACCACATCATCAGCAAAAAGCAATATAATCAAGACCTGATGGACAAGACATGCGTCTCTATCTTGTATGTGCTCCTATAGAAAGGACTCAAGCTCGTCGATGTATACCCCAAATAAATTAGGGGATAGGGGAAAGCCCTGCTTGACCCCAATGGTACTCCTGATAAACCCTAATACCCTGTGCATTGTGCGAAGGTGACCAAGCACCAACTCATATAATGTCATACTGGCAATCAAAAAGGTCTAGGAAATGCCAATGTCTATGAGCCTCTGAAACAATGCCACTCTAGGGACGGAGCCGAATGCTTTCTAAAAGTCTATGAAACAAGAATAAACTTCCGAAGAGCGATGGCATGCCTCTTCAATGATGGCCCAAAGCGTAAGAATGTGATCAATGGTCTGGTACGTCGATCTAAATCCATCCTATCCTCTAACTCTGAGATGTCTCCTCTCAAGCTCCCGAGAAAGTTGCATATGGAGAATTACAGCATATAGTTTGGAGAAAGTGTGACCAACCATGATCGTTTTGTAGTTATTGGGATCTACACTAGGTCCAAGTAACAATCTAGTGCACGGAGGCAATGCTTGAAGAGCTCAGCCTAGAACCCCTCCTCGTCTGCGGCATTGCTAGAACTCATGGCCCAAAAATCTCTCGAATGTCATGTGGAGTGAATAAGTAACAGGAAGAAGGGCAAAGGTGACTTGGATAAGGGATTTCCCTGGGATATCATAAAGGGAGGAGGTGTGGGAAAATATGGCATTTGGGTCAGGATCAAGCGAGAGATGGGAGTGACGAGGGAAGAGGGTGTAACAAAAAAATTTGGGGGAGCGCACACGGGAGGTGCTTAGCTCTTGTCTCCTACGAGAAATAAAGAGCATTCCTTGTGACGAAGGATATGACAATAGGAGGCTTTCTGGTCGGGATAGGAGAGGTGACTATGGGTGAAGGCATGTCGAAGTTGGGAGTGGAGGCCTTTGCAATCCTCATCATACCACCAGTTCATGGGGTGGGACACAAGTTTGGGGGAAAGGGAGAGGTACCGAGTGGAGTGGGGAAAATTTTTAAGGGAGGCCTCCAAAATGGTGAATGAGAGACGAGCATACTTGTACGAGGTAGAAGCAAAGGATGCAAAATGAAACTCGGAAGGGAGCATCTGGCGAAGAGTGAAAGAGAAGGTGTCGAGGTCCGCCTCAATAAAGATAGTGGTTAAGGGTGGGCTCGGAGTGGGAGGGGGGTCGGGGGTGGGGCGGTGCCAATCTGGAGGGAGAAGGAGAGGAGAGCATGGTTAGCCAAGGGTATGGGGGTTACCGAAAGGCAGTGTTGCAAACATTGGCCAAGAAATCGCAATTTTTGCTGCTTGCCGATTTTTCCTCAAAAAACAAGCTAAAAAATCAGGCCGATTTTTTCCGAGATATTGCCGATTTTTTCCCGACTTGTCCCGAGATATTGCCGATTTTTTCCCGCTTTATCCCGAGATATTGCTGAGTTTTTCCCAATTTTTTCTAAAGGTGATTTTGACTTCGTGGAGGGTGGAGTGTGAGGAGCCTGTTATGAAATTTGCCCTTGCACAGCATTCTAACGACACTAATTAATTCATTTCAAAGCATTTTTATTTCTTACAACACTAATTAATTGATTTTAGTGCATTCTTATGGCACTAATTAATTAATTTCAGAGCATTCTTACAACATTAATTAATCCGCCCTTGTAGAGCATTCAATATCCTAGTCGAACTAATTAATTTAATTTATTATTATTATTGATTCACGATGATCATGAGATACATTTGTTATTTTTTTTATGACTCAGGAGTTAGGATTCAGGACATGATCCATTTTTTACGTGATGTATCTCTAGACATTTTATATATCTTATATATCGGTTTTCATAATTCGTATTCATGTGGCAACGTGTTTATTTGATGTTATTGTTGCTTTAAATGTTTAAAAAATTGAAAAAAAAATGAATATTTTTGTTTTTTTAAGTTTGTCGATTTATTGTCGATGTTTGCCAATGTGCTGCCAAGATATCCCGAAACGATGTTTCCTAGACCTTGCCGATTTTTTTTGCCGCAACAATGTTTGCAACATTGCCAAAAGGTGATGAATAAAGGGGAGTAGGTCTCAGTTGGAGAGGATGTAGTCCACCACACTCGCACCACCATTGTGAGGTTGACAAGTAAAGAAGCGGGATGTCAGGAAGCAGGGAAGGGTGTTACCGGGTGTTACCGGGCAAACTAGAAGGGCTAGACCCCAATAAGAAAAAATAAGAAAAGTAATCCAATGTCACCTCGATCACAGTTGTAACTTCTTTGGAGAGTCGTAACCTCCCAGGAGAAGGACCTTGAATTAACCTGCAAGGCACTAATGCAACAAAAAACTATGTTCTCTATACAATCATTAGTTAGACCAGTGCCTAAAGGGAGTCAATATGAATCGTTAGTTAGTTAGTTAGGAGAAACTAATGCAACAAAAAACTATGTTCTCTATACAATCATTAGTTAGACCAGTGCCTAAAGGGAGTCAATATGAATCGTTAGTTAGTTAGTTAGGAGAAGGACCTTGAATTAACCTACAAGGCACTAATGCAACAAAAAACTATGTTCTCTATACAATCGTTAGTTAAACCAGTGCCTAAAGGGAGTCAATATGAAGATAAGCTGACAATTAATCAACCAATGTCAGTAGGCGCAATAGATATGATCAAAAGTTACCAATTGTGCTATGATTCATCGTAGATTATTCAATGAAAGTGCAAGGTTAATCACATGAAATAATAGAGTTCTTCACCGAAGGTAATCTATGACCAATCACCAATTCAATAGCAAAGTTCTAGCACATAATACACCCATTCACAAACAATCAGCATCAACCAATAGGTAGCCAAACAAAAAACCATTACCACTTAGGTCATCCAATGAAGTATAAAATCAATATAAGGACATCATATATCATTCATCACATGTAATAGATATAACAAGTAAATATGCAAAGATCATAAGTACATATTATGGCAATGTGTAACCAAATACATTCCAGCGATATCATAACCATCCACCAATAATTGTCATACAAATGTGTCCAAGTAAATGTAGCATCAAGTGTCATTCAATGTCATAGCATAAGATAATCATAAATCTTCAGGATAAATGTGTCAGTGTTTGTCAATGTTATTATGTCAAAGAACTAATACTCACATGTAAAATACAAACTTTAGTAAGTTATCAAATTAAAGGAGTTATGTAATATGTATATCAGTACTAAATCCTCTCTAACCAATGCCAACTAACTTCAACAAGACCTTGAAACAATGCTATTACCAAATGCTTAACCTAACAAACCAGGTAAAAGACAAATGTTGTGCGTAATATAGGGTTTTCCAGATCTGACATAGGTACATTCAGGGTTATAATTAGACATAAAATTACTCTAAAAATGCACAGAAAATGAATAACTTGGCAATTACCTAACTCCAAGATGCAAGCAAAAGGTGTACAAATCAGACCATAAAAATACTAACTCAAACTTGTTTTTGTGTGCGTGACGGGTGATAAGAGGGAACTAGGGTTAACACACAGAGTCTGCAATATTGCAGATCTGTGTGAAGGTGATAGAAGGGTTTGGATGGGGCAGCAACCGAAGAGATGGAGAATAGGGGAAGTAGGAAGAGAGAGGTGGGGAGGAAAGATGGAGGAGATAGGGTTGTGGTGGCGGAGAGGAGAAGGGACAACAGGTCCGAGGAGAGAAGGAAGGCAAATCCGAGGGTAAGAAGGGACTGCGGCTAGGGCAGCAAGATTGGAGATAGGTATGGCGAGGGTGGAAAGGGATGGATGGAGTGCAAGGAAGCTCGGGTTTGAGGAGGAGCAACAGACCGAAGGTAAAGAAGGGGGTTGCGAGGAGTTTAGGAGAGGACCGAGGGTGAGAAATAAAGGAAGGAGGGAGGCTGACGTTAGAGGAGAGGAGAGCGAAGGTTCTTAAGGAGGGAGGAGGTAGGTCGTAGGGGTACTTAGGTCTGCAGTTAGGGCATAAAACTCAGAATTTTAGGATTTAATTTTAGGGTTTAATAACTTCAAAAATGCATAAAAAAAATTAAATTTAAGCTAAGACAATATTTACAATATATACAAACTCAGAAAATTAGGTTTAGAAGAGTAGATGAACAACTTAAGGTTTCATTAGTGATAATTACCTAACCCTAGAGCATCAAAGAGGATGGCCCTCCTCTTGAGATGGTGCTTGCCAAGTTTGGAAAGCTAGGGTTTATTCAACAACTACAAGGGTTGGTTGATGATGCCCTAGCTAAGACAAACTTTGGAGACCTACAACTCAAGTTGACAATGCTAGGGTAATTAAAAGCTAGAAAATGACTTATGCTAGGGTAAAATGCAACTCCAATGGCTACCATTCAACCTTAGACAAGCATACATCCAACATTTAACAAAAAGACATCAAGAGAAAGACTTAGATACCTTCTTGTGCATGTGTCAAGCAAACAACTCTTAGCATCACCTTAGCAAAGAAACAAGAGCAAAGACTTTAAAGATTTGTCCCCAAACTAGCAAGCATGATTCATCCTCAAGAGGTGCGCATCACTCAAACAGGCCTAGTGAGGGAAAAAAATCAAAAATAAAAGTGTAATCCCATAAGTTGATGTGTAAAAATGAAGTGAGGAAAAGTTATTTATACCTTTTCACACTCACTTTTACAAAAATAAATAAAATCCAGGCTGACATGCCTTTTTAAAATGTCAATTTAAAATTATAAATGTCAACTTAAAATTAAAAGAATAATAATATAAAATAATCAAAACTATGGGTAATTTGGGGTGTTTTCCCCAGTCTTTATCCACATATGACTAAAATGCCTAAATATGAGCAAATCATCCCGTTCTGAAGGCCAGATTGTGGAGGGGGGGGTCATCATGCCCCAACTAACCCCAACAGTGATGAAAATCCCTCAACGCCCCCCCCCCCTTTATCAAGCACACAGTCTGCTCTCAAAGATGACGTCATCAGCTGAAGGAGGGCCCAGAGAGAGGGCGCTGGTGAACTGGAGGGCCAAGAGAGTGTTGGAGGTGGCCTGGAGGAGGAAGAGATGCCTCAATGCTGAAAGAACTGCCACCGGAATGCTAAATCAAGGTTGGGGTCATGTGACCCAGTGATCCACCCATGGAAGGCCTGGACACCAACCTCGGGGCTTCAAGCCCTTTCATGAGGCAGTCAGAGATGCCACTAAGACATAGTACTTCCAAGGGGGAAACCAGAGGGTCTGGCCATAACCGCTACTCAGAAAAAGCTGGGTAAACACCCCTCCTGGCGAGAAAAATGACCCCCTTTCCCTAGGGTACCTTTGCATGTGCACTGGTATTGGTACCATCATAACACCTGGAAAACTAGCAGGGCCATTTCCCCGATAAGCAAATATAAGAATAGTGACCCAATGTCACCTCGATCACGATTCTAACTTCTTCGGAGCGTCGAACCTCCAAGGAGAAGTACCCTTTGGGACCCTGTAAAACACTGATACGACCAAAAAAACTATATTCTCTAGGCAAATATTAGTCAGACTAATGCCTAAATGGAGTCAATATAAAGTGAAGGTTTAAGCCTTGGTGCAAGTGGATGCAAGATAAATATAAGTATGATTAGAAGTGAACAATTGTGCATTTATCCGTCAAAAACCATTTAAGTGTCAAGATTAACCTACTTATGTCAATAAGATCATTCACCAATATATCCAAGCATAATAATTATAGCAACTTAATAATATAATGGCAACTTGATACTTAGAAGCAAACTTGGAATGTATCCAACCAACTTCATACATATGTCATTCATTCACTTTTGTATGTAAAATGTAGTAGCAGTAGGATATCAGAAACTTATTTCAGTATTAACCATTCATTGGCAATTAGTAGTCACTTGCTCAAAGTCAACAATGTTATGCACAATAATGTGTCAATCGCAAATAAAAGAAATCGGAACATGCTATACTTCAACAACAACCAAAGTAGCAAATTTGTATGTAAGTATATCAGCAGTATGTAAACTTCCCACAGGTTTACTCTATGTTATATCAGACTTAGGAACTAATCAAAAACAAAGATCAAGTCAAAGAAAAACATAGAAAATAGACATTGAAAAACATTATTTATGTATTAACACTTTTTTATAACTTTTATTGTGGGTGATTGCAGAGGTTAAGGCAGCAGAAAGAGGACACATAAGGTCTGCAATATTGCAGACCTATGTGGAGGTAGGAGAAGGCTTCGGATGGGGAAGCAAAGGGGAAAGGAAAAGCAGCGAAGGTAGGAAGGAAAAGAGGGGAGAACGAGTGGAGTGGAGGAAGGGAAGGCAAGGAGGAAAGGTGGGGTGAAGGGAGCCGCGGGTATGAGGAAGGAGCAAGGAGCAGCAGAAAGGGGAAAGGATGGAAAAGAAGGGGGCCGAGTTGGGAAGGAAGGGGTCCGAAGTTTGGGAGAAGAAGATAAGGGGAGGTCGAGTGCTAGGGGGAGGAGAGCGAACGTAGGGAAAAAGCCTTAGGGAGGCCGCTAGGGAAAGTTAAGGGTCTGCAACTTAGGTTTTAGCAGAAAAATTAGGTTTTTAATAAGGTTTTTCAATAATTCAAAATTTACAAAAATTAAATAAAAATTAACATAAAAAGATCAAAAATCTAAGCTAGAATAATATTTAAAAAATATACAAATTCAGAAATTAGGTTAAAAAACGTAGAAGAACAACCTAGGGTTTGAAGAGAAAATCACTCTAACCCTAGGCATCAAGGAGGGCAGCCTCCCCTTGAGATGGCACTTGCCAAGTTTGGAAAACTAGGGCTTTCTTAACAACTACAAGAGTTGGTTAATGATGCCCTAGATAAGACAAACTTTGGAGACCTAAAGCTCAAGTTGACAATGTTAGGGTAATTAAAGGTTGAAAATGACTCATGCTAAGGAAAAATGCAACATCAATGGCTACCATTCAACCTTAGACAAGCGCACATCCAACATTTAACAAAGAAATATCAAGAGAAGAGACTTGGATACCTCCTTGTGCATGTGTTAATCAAACAACTCTTAGCATCACCTTAGCAAAGTGCAAGAGCAAAGCTACTTCAAAGAAATGCCCCCAAACTAGCAAGCATATCCATTCTCAAGAAGTGCGCATCACTCCATGAGCCCAAGTGGGATAAAAATCAGAAAATTAAGTTTTATCCCATAAGTTGATGTTAAAATGAAGTGAGGAGAAAATATATTTATACCTTTCTCACACTCACTTTACAAAAATAAAAAATATCCATGCCAAGTTTTTATTATTGTTTTAATTTTAGCACTGGTCTCTCTTATTTATCTTTGCAAATTTTATTTAATTGTTATCATGTGTTGAATGATTGACAATCATGTTTAATTTATATGTTGTTTAGGCCTTTATGTTGTTTTGATTTCAAAGTTATATTGCAAATATATTGTATCAATTTTATTATTATAGAAACTCCTAAAAAACTAACTCGTCCATCATAACTAGCTTAGCTTGACCAGCCTTAGCAACTTTAGGGTCCACCCCCCTTGTCTTCGTTAGGAGTTTGCCTAAACAGAGGAGTCAAGAATCAAGTGACAGTACTTGACTCGAGGCTTGCCCCCAAGGACACACTTAGTGGCTTGAATATTTCTGCCACTTTAACCCCAGGTGTGTTTCCGGCAACAACAGGCACCATTGTAACAGAAGGGCATTAAGGATCAAAAGCTCGTGAGATTTGCCAAGCCATAGGAGGTGTCTACCATATCCTGTAACTACTCACTCTCAAGAGTCTCTACATATAAGGCATGAGTCCAAAATGCCAAAGAGAGCATAGCATTAAAGAAATATATTACTCGCAAACATCAAACCTATTCTTCCTACCCTACTCTACAACAATGTTAGGTGAATTCAAAAAGCCAATGCAGCCATCGCATCACCTCAATAAAAACATGAGATCTTTCCTTGTGTTTGGTAATGGACCAAAACAAGGCTACATCAAGCATCTTGTGGGAATAAGTTGGAAATTTTGTCATTGTGTGGTTGAAATATAATGTCAACTCCTTGTCAAAGAAAAAATTATCTAAGTCACACCAAGGTTGATTTGCTCTACAGCATGCATAGTATTCCACTACCAAATAGCATTGATATAAGTACCACCTCTTGAATGTGATTAGGGCATCCCATCAACAAGCCAGGACCCATCAGTATTCCTGACAACGTAACCAATTTGTTACCTCCCAAACTTACATTTCAAATGTAACAAAATCCTTTAACAAAGTGCAACCCTAGGAGCACTTCAAAAGATTGCCCAATGTCACTACAAAAATACTTCCTCTGGTTTTAGGCTGGTTCTTTTCTAGTGAAAAGGGGCAAACCCTAGAAAAAAATTCCACTTTTAGAATAAGATGGATGGTAGAATTCGCTCAGGCCGATGCCTAACCAATTTTCCCTTAGGACTCAAGATTAATGAAACAAAGGGTTTGAATATGATGAAGAGGCATAGTTAGACTATTAACAATATGCTCTAACCAACCACAGATATTTTCAACATATAGACATTAGAAGGAGGGCCCTTTCAAACTTTCAAAGACTCACCATAGAACAATTGCAAAATAGCCAAGTATAATGTGCAACCATGAAAAAAGGAAAGGGACAGCAACAACCTCAAGTGTGCAGAAATGACAGCAGCAATATCCATTAAATGAACAATGATTATATAAAAAGATAGCAAGGGTTAAATCTAGACCTTAGCCTACTCTTATCAAGACAACTCTGCCCTTCTACAAAGATTACATCAGAAGTTAGTAAGAATAATTCCAGCCATCGAATTAACCCATGAAAAACCTCAACTTGAACTAGTCCTTCCAATCACCCCAAAGATATTCAACAAAGTGTTTTGAGGGGAACTGACTATCTTCCAACAATGCCTTTAGCAAATGAGAATATATTTCCTTTCAACAACTTCTCCAATAAAATATTATTTATTTTTATAAGGCCCTAGAATCCTCCAAAAGTGGATCACTCCCTTTCACCTTTTGAGTGGAAAAAAATTATTTGAATAGGTCCATATCATTTCTTGTCATTACTAGTCAACCAATCAGTCAACTCTTCTAGTCAACTATTGATTGATAATTGTCTGCCTACAAAAGATCTAGAAGTGTGATGAACTAGCATGGTCTGTCGTTCCAACAATCATCTCCACAATTAAAGTGCCTTTTCTTAAAGCTTGCATTTACTCTTCATTTGAAGTTTTGATCATGTC
Organism: Larix kaempferi; assembly: GCA_027924585.1. Lineage (NCBI taxonomy): Eukaryota > Viridiplantae > Streptophyta > Pinopsida > Pinales > Pinaceae > Larix > Larix kaempferi. The sequence continues at coordinate 7,476,135 of BSBM01000052.1, read as the reverse complement.
AACAATGCCACATGGCATCTCCTCATGCAAAGAGATTGCCTCCAAATATGTAGAAAAATCCTTAAACAATATGTCCTTAGCTAAAGTCCTCCTCAACTATGAAAACATGCCTCCAAATATGTAGAAAAGCATTAAATGTGTCCTCAACCTCAAAGGACCTAAAAGGTGAAATATGCCTCCAAATATGTGAACTGCACCTCAAACAATGTGTCTTTACCCCAAAGACCTCTTCAGAGGTGAAATACACCTCCAAATATGTGGAAGCTCCTCTGTTAGGGTTATTCTTCACCCCTTCTTACCTACAACATGCCTAGCCACCTCCTTGAAGAGGGCGTTCAAGGTGAAGTAGGTCGTTGACCATGCCAATTGTAATTTTAGTGCCACAGGGCATCCTTTCAAGTAGGGTGTTTCTCCTTTAACCCCTTTCTTTTCTATTTGTCATGCTTTGGGCCTCCAATCAGGTAAGGCATTCATATTCCAAGTCTTTCTTCTATCTCACTTTGTCCAATTATCTAGTTCTTGAGCCTTGGGTCCAATCCATGGGTGGTAGGGTGCTCCATCAATGATGCAACACCATCGTAATATAGGACAAGGTGCATGGCCTGCAAGCCTCTCCATGCAACCGATAATTATCACAAAACTCCCATGGATTCCCACTATGTTAGTGAGAGAAAGATGCCAATGAAAATGCAAAATAAGTTGTAATGCCCGCCTCGATACCTTAACTGTTTAGAATAATGAGGTACTAGTTTTGAAATGAACCGGCTAAGTAAAACACGAACCATTTGAATTTACTTTGAAAATGCTTGAACGACAGTTATAGAAACTATTACTTTACTTAATAAATGTTAGATATGCTTGACTCATTGAGATGGAATGACTGAATGTTAGATATGCTCGACTGATTGAGATAGAATGATTGAATGTTAGATATGCTCGACTGATTGAGATAGGATGACTGAAAGTTACATATGCTCGACTGATTGAGATAGAACGACTGAATGTTAGATATGCTCGACTGATTGAGATAGAATGACTGAATGTTAGATATGCTCGACTGATTGAGATAGGATGACTGAATGTTACATATGCTCGACTGATTGAGATAGAATGATGAATGATAGATATGATTTACTGATTGAGAGAAAAGGATGAATGAAATATATGCTCAACCGACTGAGATATTATGATGGATGATGAAATATTTCATAGTGCAACGCTACTAATGTGCGCTTGAGTGTGTGTGTGTGCAGTGGCAGGTAAGATGATTTACCGACTGACCCACAATGGAATTATAGGGGTCGTAAGAACAGAAAGAACACATAGGGGTACAACGACTGACTGTCGACCCTGGATTAGCAATCCACGCACGGGTGAAGCCGTTTCAGCTCACCCGGGGAAGCGTATGCCGTACGGGCAAGGCCATAATGACTTGGTCGCGTACAATGAGTTGAGGGGCGCGCAATAAGGAGAGCCTTATCCCTCAACATCCGTTAGTCTCCAAGGAACGTAGTTGAGAGATCGCGGTAACGGTTCCCGGTCGCTATGCAGTACTCCCCACAAGAAGGAAGAAATGAAACCGTTAGAAGGGCCCGCTGAAGAGGTACCTATACAAGAACGAGAGGAAGAAAATTAATCAATGGTATAAATGAAAATTTCACATAAGATTTTAAAAAATACTTTATTTCATTTTGTTATATTTTATTAATTTGAATCATTCTATTCAAGATTCTATTTTTAATTGATTTCATTAGTTTGAATTATTCATTTTAATTTATCTTATTAACTTGAAAAAGAATTGAAGAGATTGATTTTATTCAAATATTAAATTTGATTAATTATGCTGATTGAAAAAGATTAATAATAAGAGAATTATTTTATTCAAAGATTTTAATGGATTTTATTATTTTAAATCATTCTATTAAAGATTCTATTTAATTGACTTCATTATTTGGAGAAAGAATTGAAATAGATCATTAATAAAAGAATTGTTTTTCTTTTATTATTATTCAAGATTTTACTTTAATTAATTTTATTATTCATTTAAAATATTTTATAAAGAGAAAATTTAAAATAGATTATACTTTTAGTAAAAGGAATCATCTTTTAATTCAATCTTAATATTAGAAAAAGAAAGAAAAGTAGAAAGCAATAAGTCTAACTAAAAGATTGTTAAGTAAACTAAATGAGAACTAAAAGAGAAGTAGAACTCTTCTACACCTAACTCCCACTAATCTAGGGATTTAGGTGCACATTAAAGACATTAAGAAGACACATGTATTTGAGAATATTGCATGGACAAACACATGGCACACAGGCTTTTGTTATATAATGAGGGAGGAGAAGGAGAGAAAGACATCTCTTGCTCCCTAATGCTGGATGGTCATCATAATCTCGGATTATGTTATGATCCTTCGAGTTGGGATTAGCCGGAACGAGGATTGGGAGATCCTTTCGGGAGGCTAGATTGTGTGTTCTTACGACCCCATTAGCTTGGGGGTTCGGGGTGAAGAAGAATAACCCCGATATGGTAGGGAGGTCAACCGAGGGGTCACTCGGTACTTCGTCAGGAGATTGGAGTGGATCGTGCGGAAACAACTTCGAGGGCTCCATCGATTCGCTGGACCAACCGTCGAAAACAGGTTTGAAGTATTTATTTTATTTATGTTGCTAAATCTTTTTGAGAATGAATAAATCTGAGTATATAGTTTTATATATTGACATTCATGTACTACAATAGATAGAACTAGATCTGTGGCTTCTATATCTTCTTCTGAAAAATCTAGTGGAAGTTTTTTTTTTGGGGACCCCGAAATGGGGGTCCCTACATAAGCCATGCATTTTCAAGGGGTAACAGGGCGAACAGTTGTGTCCCCCACCATCATGTATAAAAACCTTTAATGTATAAAGAGGGCCCCCATTTTGAATTGAGGTACAATCACAATTAGAGGCAACTTTAGTGTGTAAGTTGTGTTTCATACCTCAATCCCTAATGACCACGTGTTTATGATGTAAGTATGTAAATTTTAAGCCAAAAATAATAAATATCTTATTTACTACTTTCGTCAAACACTTGACATGAATCACTGATTTCAATATTATTAAATGCAATTAATGTGCACAAACTTCGAGGTTGTCATGCACATGTCAAGAACCTTTTGCAGCAGAATGATAAACACAACCAACAGGTAATCACACAATACGCTATAGATTTTGGTCAAAAAACCCAGGAAAAACCTTGAAGGGCAAAACCCGTGAGAGAATCTTCTTTATTATTTTCCCAGAAATTCATAAACTCAGAAATTCCACTTTGCACAGTACAAAATAATTAACAGCAGACTCAAACTACAATAACTCACTGTTTTTCAACTCGAAAAATGTGCAGAAAGTAATAAATGAATGGTATGACCTCCTGTATGGACTATTATGCAGGTATTCTTCTTGAAAACTGTGCCCAACACTCTACAGACCTTGAAAAACGTGCCCAACACTCTGCCTTAAGTTCTGTTCCAACACTCAACACCTATACGGCCCAATTTGGCTGCTGTACAGACTTCCTCAAGTTCTATGCAGGCTGTACGGACTGGATTTACTGTTGAATGAAGTTCTCTCTCTGCAGTACGGAAATCACATCTCTCACTTGTATGGATTCTCCCTCTCACGTGAGTTCCACACTCAATAATTATATTAAAAATCATGTCTCTTTGTTACTGGGAAAACTAGCATGGCTAGGTCCCGACAAGCAAAAATAAGGAAAGTGATCCAATGTCACCTCGATCACGATCCTAACCTCTTCGGAAGCGAATAACCTCCAAGGAGAAGTACCCTTTGATAACCTATAAGACACTAGTAAAACCAAACAACTATATCTTCTATGCGATTTGTAGTTAGACCAGTGCCTAAATGGAGTCAATATGAAAATAACATAACAATTTATAAACCAATGTCTAGCATATGCAAAGTATATTATCAAGTAATCACCAATTGATGCTAGAATTCACCAACATATATCATTTAATGAAAGTGTAAGGTCAATCCCAGATCATTAAGCAAGTATCATTAACCAAATGTAAATGGACCAGATGTTTAATATATTCAAGTCAAATCAAGGTCACTTACAAAACAGAGATGAAAACTACTTCTAGCAAACCAAAAACACCGAATCAGTTCTGTTTTATGAGAGAGATCATTAACCATAGAGATATAAAATGACAATTCATAACCAATGACAACCGAAAGCAGTATTACCACTTGGGTCATTCAACGAAATGTGAACTCAATGTAAGAACATCATATATGAGATATCAGTCATTACCTAAAACATAACAAGTGGATATTCAATAACGTAGTTCATGCTAGTTTGAATAGGATCAAAGCTGTGTTAGTCAATTGGTATTCAATAGATAACGTTATTATCAAATACACATTCAAATAGAACCTAATGTAATCTCCAGATCTGTAGGAATAACTTAAATCATTTACCAATCATATATATCAGTTATGTATTACAGTTCCAAACATTAGTGACTAACAACCAATATGATTGAAAACAACCTTGTGTTCAACCAACTGCACCATGCATTAAATCACTTCAAACATTTGTTATTTATGGCAGTAAAACTGAATAATGTTTCAAGTTTCCACAAAGTTAATTACCAATAGTATGTGTGTGATATAAGGATTTCAAACATCAAACTAAGATCAAACTTGCACAGAAATTATCTCAAGCTTTAACCCTGTACCAACCCTTTAGAAACCCTTTACTGTAGGTGATTGCAAGTGAAGAAAGGGAAGAGGGCACGGGGTCTGCAATAAAATTGCAGACCTGTGCTAGGGCAACAGAGGGCCTCGGATGAGAGTGGAGCAACAAGGAAAAGGAGAGGAGCATTGGAGTAAAGGGAAAGTGGAGAAGGGAAGGCCATGGATGGTAGGAGAAGGGAGCAGCCAGGAGAAGGGGCAGGGAAGGCTGGAAGGAGTGGTGGAAAAAGGACATGGTTAGGGCAGCAGGCTACAGCAAAAAGAAGAGCAGGTCCGAGTTTGGAGAGATGGCCAGCGAGGGTGCTAAAGGAGAGGTCGAGGGTGTGAAGGGAAGGAAAGAGGGAGATTGAGGTGGAAAGAGGAGAGGGTGAAGGCAAGGGATAGAAGGTGGAAGGATGAAAGGGAAGAGGGCTGCGGACTGTGGGAGGAGCAGGTCTTGGAGCAGTGGAGGTCTGAAAGTAAAAAAGGGGGCAGCGAATGGGAGAAAGGGTAGGTCGAGGCTAAGAGACAAGGAAAGAGGGGAGGTCGAGTTCACTGGAAAGGAGGGCGAAGGTTTTAGAGAAGGATAGGAGTAGGTCGTAGGGGTTACAGTCACTGCAGCTAGGGTTTACAATAGAAAAAATAGAGTGTTTAGGGCTTTTTTAATAAATTAAAAATGCAAATAACTCAGAAATAAACCTAAGAACATAAAAACTAAGTTAAAAATAATATTTACAAATGTAAACACATCAGAAATTTAGGTTAGATGAGTAGATGAACAACTTAGGGTTTTATTAATGACATTCACCTAACCCTAGAGCATCAAAGAGGATGGCCCTCCTCTTGAGATGGTGCTTGCCAAGTTTGGAAAGCTAGGGCTTCTTCAACAACTTCAAGAGTTGGTTGATGATGCCCTAGCTAAAACAAACTTTGAAGACCTAAAACTCAAGTTGACAATGCTAGGGTGACTAAACGCTAGAAATGACTATGCTAAGGCAAAATGCAACATCAATGGCTACCATTCAACCTTAGACAAAGCATACATCCAACATTTAACAAAAAGACATGAAGAGAAAAGACTTAGATACCTTCTTCTGCATGTGTTAAACAAACAACTCTTAGCATCACCTTGGCAAAGAAACATGAGCAAAAGACTCCAAAGAATTATCCCCAAACTAGCAAACATGATCATCCTCAAGAGATGCGCATCACTCAATGAGCCCTAGTGAGGGAAAAAATCAAAAATAAAAGTATAATCCCATAAAGTTGATGTGTAAAAATGAAATGAGGAAAAATTATTTATACTTTTCACACACTTTTACAAAAATAATTAAAATCCAAGCCGACATGCCTTTTTAAAATGTCAATTTGAAATTATAAATGTCAACTTAAAATTAAAACAAAAATAATATAAATTAATCAAAGTAGAGGGTAAATTGGGGTGTTTTCCCAAGATTTGACCCATACATGAGCAAAATGGCTAAAAATGAGCATATCGCACTGAACTGAAAGCCAGATTGCATAGGGGGCGTCGTCATGCCTCAACTAACCCCAACAGTGATGAAAACCCTCAATGCCCCCTCTTTATCAAGCATACAATTTGCTCTCAAAGGATGACGTCATCCTCTACAGGGGGGCCAGAGAGAGGGCGCTAGGGAGTTGGAGGGTCAGGAGAGTGCTAGAGGTGCTCTGAAGGATAAGTATGTGCCTCAGTGCTGAAGAATCTATCGCTGGAGTGATAAAACAAGGTCGGGGTCATGTGACCCAATGATCCACCCCTGGAAGCCCCGGACACCAACCTCAAGGTTTCAAACCCTTTCATGAGGCAGTCAGCAATGCCACTAAGCCATAGTACTTCCAAAGGAGAAACCAAAGGGTCTGGCCATAACCCCTACCTCATAATAAGCTGACTAAACACCCCTCCTGGACAGAAAAAATTTATAAAAAAAAAAAAAACACGCCCTCTCCTTGGGGCACCTCTGCAGGTGCGTTGGTGTTGGTACCATCGAGAATCCAAGAATCATCTGGGTACCTGTAGACCTATACACATATCAAATAACCAAGAACATCAAAATAACCAGAGGCAGACACTTTCGTCCTACCTTGTTCATCAAATAAGACTAAATAAATGCATAAACAAGTGACTAACCTATGTCAACATGAAGAACGTCAAATGCAATGTGTGGATAACAATATATGCTTAACCTACCTATGCTAAACATAAGAAGTAGTAAGGATTAAGTAAAATCATACCACCAATGTAACCATTTGAGTAAGCAATTCATACTTGTTGCTTTACCTTTGTCTTTAGATAGAATCCATGATAAAACCCGATCAATCACAAAGCAAATACGTACCAAGGTGTCCATCATGATATGAGATGAGGATTGGATGTCTACGGGGATCTGGGAGCTGTAATATGCTACCACAAAGAAAAATCTCTTTTACAAGCTCCATTTATCCAAGCTTCCACTAAACTGACGTATGGACCACCTTCATGATATACTAGCATTTAAGAAAAATTTTGCTTGAAAATTGCTTGATTGTCCACTCGAGAGAGCGTCTGTGGAGGTGGACCTTGCAAATCTTCACATATCAGCTACAACTTGTTTAGACAATCCTTCGGAAACACATGCATATTGTTATTTTTCATAATTATCGTGTTAGTACTCCTAATGATCTTTATCACTTTGAAATTGTCAACTACATAATTCAAGCCTTCACATTTTAAACAAAAAGATAAACAATAGTAATGATGATAATGTGAAAAGATAATCATACCTGTCCACATACCTGTATTGCCTTTATTGAAAAGCATTGTTGACCACTTACCGATACTGGACAAAAAGGGTTGAACACTTCTCATAGAATGTAGTCGATTAGGGCATACCATGAACTGAAAGATAATGGAGAAACTTTGCGTATGGACATTGTCAACTAGCACCACATCCTGCACCACTACATCGTTTAGCAAAGAAAAATGATTGATACACTCTTCATCGAGGGCAGAGCAAGCTTCTTCACCCATATATATGCTCGAGAGACGGTCTATCACAATGCTACAAGGCTTTGAAGAATCGTACATCAGTGGGCCCAGGAATTTCCAATAATCATCGTTTTCCATATACCTGCAACTTTCTTCCAAGAGAGCCAACATATCATAAGAAACCGTAACTTGGGGATATGGAGAACTTACCATTTCTGTATATTCTTTAATTTCTTCAACTGAGGCCTCTTGTTCTGCATCTTCAGTAATTACTTCATTTTCCCGGTCCTGAACAATGTTTTCTTCAAGTAAACCTTCTGAGAATTGATCTTCATGGATTTCTTCATTGAACAAGTTCCTTGCGTCTTCAACATAAGGCATCCATTTGTCACGGTGCTCAAGATTCTAGTAGCTACAGAAGATTTCTATCAATTCTACAAGCGATGATATTGTTGTTTTTTCTAGGCCCACGAACCAAGCAAGAGACTTTCCTCCTAGGTGATGAACAAATGATCTCATGTAAACACTTTCTTCCTTTTTAATGCTATATTATGCAGCCATTGTCATGAACCATTCAACATGGTGCCAGGCCTTACCACGATCGCCTTCGAATGCGTGCCAAAAAATCTCAGGTAGCTCATCCGAATGCCCTGGAAACTTTGACAAATCAAGAGGAGCAAAAGCTATTTCCTTTTTTGCATCTATCGGATTATCAGGATCCTTAAATTCAAATGGAACATCCTCTTTGCAAGAAGATTCCATGTCATCTGGTTTCCTTGTCTTTATAAAGTACTTCTGTTATTTTTCTTCAGTCGGAGTCGCCAGGAAATACCTGCCAAGTTAGCTTAACAAGTCTTGCTAAAGTAGCAAAAACAAGGGCGTACCTGAGATGATCGAGATTGAGTTCTGAATCACTTATTAACCAGTGAAGTCGCCTTAAATGAGTGGAGTCGCCAGGTAAGATCTGCAAGATTAGTCCTCAACAATGTTTTCAAAATTCCAATCAAAAACTTACCTCAATTTTCTTACCAAATGTCGTTTTGCCAAGAGTGTCAATGACTTCGGATAAACCACTTTGATTTTTCAAAACGTCCCAGGCAACGGCGCCAAAAATGTTACCAGGCAAACTAGCAGGGCTAGTTCCCGATAAGCAAAAATAAGGAAAGTGATCCAATGTCACCTCGATCACGATCCTAACTTCTTTGGAAGCGAATAACCTCCAAGGTGAATTACCCTTTGATAACCTGTAAGACACTAGTACAACCAAACAACTATATTGTCATGTCCCAAATTTGGCATTGGGTCACAATGGCCTAATCACATTGGCCCTATTCATTAGAGTTTGTCAAATTGATGCTAAAGGTCAAATAATTGCCAAGGAGGAAAATTACTAGTTTCCTAGGTTTGGGGTGGAAGCTTTGGGATTTGGAATAATAAGGATAATAAATGATGTTTTAACATTAGAATGGCATAAATATTTAATAAAGGAGATAAATAAATATATACAAGTGAAAATCAAATGGGCATTTGATCATGAAAACACATGGAAGAAGTGGGACCCACATATGGCTAGATTTTCCCACTACACTTGGCATCATTCTCTCACCAATTCGAATTCAAGGTGAATGGTAACATACTTGCGGGAGTCCAAAAGGTATTATTCATAGCATGACTCATCCAAGGTCGAAATATAGAGGAAGAGTAACTCCCATGGAAGAGGAAGAGGCAATTTGGAGCTAGTGAGACACTTGGGCTAGATTCCCTAGCTCTATGACAACAATGATGAAGATGCTATGACACCTATGACACAAATCAAACCTGAAGGCTGACATATGACATATATGACATGTCAGGGCTAAAAATAGACTCCAAGAGGGCGCTCAAGGATGTTAGGGCAGCTAAGATGCTTCCACATGTGATTTGGTGGAAGTGGGAGACTAGGAATTGGTGTACAAGTGGCGTTCTTTGGAATCTCTTCCCAACATGAGTTGGCATGAGTCTCTTGAAGGAATTCGACCCATGGAGGACATTAGAACTTTATAAATGTCAATAACAAATAATGAAACCAGCTTTTGATCATTTGTAGAATTTGCAATTGCATTTGTGAAGAGGGACAGCTAGTGGATGACTAGTTTCTTACCTTAGCCAATTTTGAGGGTGAAAGATTCCCATCCAAGTTGGTAATTGGAAAGGCCATTCAGACCTTTCATTTGGAGCTTTAATGGAGTCTTTATTTGCAGGTGTAAGCTACAGGGTAGTTCATGGTTTCTTCTATTGCAGCTCACTCCTTCAACCATTTCCAGTTTTGATGGCATATTCTTGATCCTTGAGGGAGGGCATTTTTGGTGAGCTATCGTACTCTTTGGGGGAGCTTCCAATGCTCCATTTCTTTTGTAATATGAAGTAAATACTCTGTTCTTCATCTCCAGAAAGTTTCAGGTCGAAATTCCAAGTAGAAATGTATAAATCTCAATTTTAATGAAAGAACAGTGCCATTTCCCCACTACCTTGTTGTGAATCAATGTAATGCTGATGATTTCGAATGAATGGATGATTCTCTGATATATTTGTGATCAATATACTGCCATGGATGTCTTCTACAAGTTTCATGTACTGTACTTGAGCATTTGAAGTATTTTTACTCAGTTTAATTGCATTGGGCGAAGAAATAGTGTCATTTCCCCAAGGGTTGAATTGGTGATTTTTGCAATTGAATGGGAGAGGGTTCGAACAAATATAATAATCAATTAATGGTGCACATGAGACCTTAATAATATCCTTAATACATTCCCTACCTCTGTTCAGAAATTTGAGTGGGTTTGGAGGCATCTGGAAAGCCATTTTGAGTACTTACCCCAAGGGGATTTGAACCCCAAACTACTAGCAAAATTGCATACTTGGTCCAGAATCTTAAGAGAGTTTGCAGAGGTCTTTTGGTGGCCATATGTCATCCCTGAACATCATATTCAAGTCCTAATATCATTCATACACCTTCCTTGAAGATTTGAAGGCATTTGGAGTCAATTTGAGACTTAGAGACCAATACTAGTCAAAGGGAAATCACTAGTAAAGCTACCTACATTGACCAGAATTGAAAGAAGATTTGCAGAAGTATTTTAAAGGTCCAAAGGAATCCCTGAAGCACATATTTATGTTCTAATATCATTCATATACCTTTTCAGAAGATTTGGGATCATTTGGGGCAAATTTGGGACCTAGAGATCAAAACTAGTCAAAGGTCAAACTAGGGAAAAAAAGTGGAAAAATTGTCATTTTAATAAAATTCCTAACAAAAGACATTACAGTGGTATCAGAGCATGGTCCTTGCACCTGTGGATTAGGTACATACATTTAAGAATAATTGGCAGCCATGTCTTACTATTATGATGAATCCTATGAGTACAATTCTTATGAGGAATATGCACATGCTTATGAGCAATATGAAGCAGAATGTGAATGGTACGAGGAAGAGGTGCCATCATGCAACACTTCTTACAATTTCAAGAGAAATGAAGATTATTATTATGACTTTAAATCTGATGAATATGAGTGTGTCACACCAACCAAGGATAATTCTATGAGTGAGTTCCAAAGATGGAGAGCAAAATATAAAACTTTGCCCCAACAATATCAAAAATATCAAGAATATCTTGCTTCAAGCAAAAATACACAAAATGCCATATCTTTTGAGTACTATGCTGAACATGTTTTTGAAAATAGACCCAAAAATGAAAATGTGGAGTTAGTAAAGAAAGGTTTATTCCCTTCTTGTAAAGAACCTTGGAGTGAGTATCATATATGTGTGCATGAAATTATGTCCCACTTGAGGAGAGCTTTTGGGAATTCTTCAAAAAGATATTCCAAAGATATTGATCATAAGGAAAACAAGGGGCAAAATGCATTATCTTGCTTGAAGGATAAAAATGAAGAGACATCTCAAGAGCATGAAGAAGATTCTATTGAAAATATGGAAGATCATTTCAAGACACCTTCTAGCTTGGACATGAACCAAAGAGCATCTACTAATGGATGCTTAAACTATGAAGGAGTACCTACTGATGGGTGCTCACACCTCTATGTTGGTAACATAGAGATCACTTTTGAAAGTGTTGCTGCAAGCCCAAGTTCCATTAAGCATGATAATGAAGACCTTGTAGCATTTGAAGAAGAACCAAAATCAACTTCCCCATCACCACTTGAGCTTCATGAAGTTGGTCCAAGCAAAAATGAAGAAGATGAGGAGGTTCATTTGCAAGAGCCTCATTTTCTGGAAGGGTCCTTAAAGATGAATGAAAAGAAGATCCAAAAGTCCCTCAGCATTCTTCATGACACTCAAGCTTTGGTGTCAAATTCTTGTTGGAGAGCTACTTCATTGGAGGAAACATCCTTCCTTGAAAACATGGAGAAGATTCAAAGAGCAATGTGCCACATCAAATGTAATTTCATCTCTTTGCTTTTTGATAGAAACCATTTGTTTGAGCTTAATGAATTGTTACATGTTGCATACTAAAAGAATAATGAGGATAATCATAAGCTCGCAAATCAAAATGAGCAACTTCTTAAAAAGTTGCAAAATACTTGTTTTTCTTCCTATGTTTTAGATTGTCAAATGGTAGATTGTTTGGAGGATTCTCATGACATGGTGGATCATGAGAAATGTGGAAATTTGAATGTTCTTGATATGTTTGAAGATGAACTTGAAGAGATCCAAACACTTGATGTGGTGCAAGAGGAACTTGAATTGTCTCTTGATGAAGGTTATGCAATTTTTAAAGAAGAGCATGATTCCTCTACATTGGAACCCATCTATGACAAAGGTTTCACACTTTTGAAGGAGCTGCATGATACTACCCATATGGATCCTTCCCATGATGAAACTTCTGCACTTTTTTATCATTTGGGTGAGTTAGTTCATTATCCTACATCCTACAATTCCATGTTTTGCAGCATTAGTCTCAATGAAGTATGGGTGAAAGGGTTCTTTTTGATGGTGCCACATAAGGAGTATGGAACTCCTAGATTTACCTTTTCTGATGACATGGTTGGAGCACATTCTTATTCACATTTGTAGCAGCATCATTTGTCACTTTATGATGGTGCGCATCTACATGGATGCACTTATGATATGCATTTGAGTCACTTGAAGACTCATGGTTTTTCTTGCTCAACACTTGATTCATTTGATGTCGGAGGAACTTCATCCAACACTTGGGTGAATAAATTTATGATTGAAGAAAAATTTTGTTGGCAACCACATACTTTGATATATATTTATTATTCTCACATTCATGGATGTATGGGTGAGACTTCTTTGAGTCCTTTGAAGTCTTCTTGTTTTTTCTACTCATTATTTGGTTCAGATTTTAGTGGAGATTCTTTATTCACTTCTTGGATGAAAGAATACATGGCTGAATATTTTGATGCATATCACATCTTTTTGGAGCAGCATTATAGGACATGGGATCCTCACCTATGTCATTGGAGCAGATTTGATGGGTCACTTGAAAATTGTATGCACTTGGAAAATGGTGGTCTACATGCTTGGAGGTATAAGCACTTTCATGACTCTTTGATGAAGCATCTCCTTGATGTACATTTTCATTATGTTATTATGTACTTTGATGATATATATTTTGTACTCATGATGTTCGGAAGAATGCATACAAGAAAATGGGATCCAGGAATCCTCTTATCTAATGGTGTGGGTTGGAGAGCACTCTTAATTGTGGGGGTGCAATACAAACAATGGGCCCCTAGAATAAGTTTTATTTCATTGGTTTCAAATTTTTTGGGGAAACAAGCAGTATGGGAGATGGATTTCCCACTTAATAAAGTGATTTTTATCAGAGTAATGCAGCAGCAAGCATGGTGGTTCCTCTCTAAAATCTTCATGGAAACTCAAAGACTCAAGGTTGGGCAACTCAATGGCAACTTCAAAGAATTATACAAAAAGCAGGTTCTTCAACACCCATGTTTAAAATTGCTTGAGGACACGCAATATTGGGAAGGGAGGATTTGTCATGTCCCAAATTTGGCATTGGGTCACAATGGCCTAATCACATTGGCCCTATTCATTAGAGTTTGTCAAATTGATGCTAAAGGTCAAATAATTGCAAAGGAGGAAAATTATTAGTTTCCTAGGTTTGGGGTGGAAACTTTGGGATTTGGAATAGGGATAATAAATGATGTTTGAACATTAGAATGGCATAAATATTTAATAAAGGAGCTAAATAAATATATACAAGTGAAAATCAAATTGGCATTTGATCATGAAGACACATGGAGGAAGAGGGACCCACATATGGCTAGATTTCCCCACTACACTTGGCATCATTCTCTCACCAATTCGAATTCAAGGTGAATGGTAGCATACTTGGGGGAGTCCAAAAGGTATTATTCATGGCATGACTCATCCAAGGTCGAAATATAGAGGAAGAGTAACTCCCATGGAAGAGGAAGAGGCAATTTGGAGCTAGTGAGACACTTGAACTAGATTCCCTAGCTCTATGACAACAATGATGAAGATGCTATGACACCTATGACACAAATCAGACCTAAAGGCTGACATATGACATATATGACATGTCAGGGCTAAAAATAGACTCCAAGAGGGCGCTCAAGGGTGTTAGGGCAGCTAAGATGCTTCCACATGTGATTTGGTAGAAGTGGGAGACTAGGAATTGGTGTACAAGTGGCGTTCTTTGGAATCTCTTCCCAACATGAGTTGGCATGAGTCTCTTGGAAAGAATTCGACCCATGGAGGACATTAGAACTTTATAAATGTCAATAACAAAGAATGAAACCAGCTTTTGATCATTTGTAGAATTTGCAATTGCATTTGTGAAGAGGGACAGCTAGTGGATGACTAGTTTCTTGCCTTAGCCAATTTCGAGGGTGAAAGATTCCCATCCAAGTTGGTAATTGGAAAGGCCATTCAGACCTTTCATTTGGAGCTTTAATGGAGTCTTTATTTGCAGGTGTAAGCTACAGGGAAGCTCATGGTTTCTTCTATTGCAACTCACTGCTGCAACCATTTCCAGTTTTGATGGCATATTCTTGATCCTTGAGGGAGGACATTTTTGGTGAGCTAGTGTAGTCTTTGGGGGAGCTTCTAATGCCCCATTTCTTTTGTAATATGAAGTAAATACTCTGTTCTTCATCTCCAGAAAGTTTCAAGTCGAAATTCCAAGTAGAAATGTATAAATCTCAATTTTAATGAAAGAACAGTGCCATTTCCCCACTACCTTGTTGTGAATCAATGTAATGCTAATGATTTCGAATGAATGGATGATTCTCTGATATATTTGTGATCAAAATACTGCCATGGATGTCTTCTACAAGTTTCATGTACTGTACTTGAGCATTTGAAGTATTTTTACACAGTTTAATTGCATTGGGAGAAGAAATAGTGCCATTTCCCCAAGGGTCGAATTGGTGATTTTTGCAGTTGAAAGGGAGAGGGTTGGAACAGATATAATAATCAATTAATGGTGCACATGAGACCTTAATAACAACCTTAATACATTCCCTACCTCTGTTCAGAAATTTGAGTGGGTTTGGAGGCATTTGGGAAGCCATTTTGAGTACTTATCCCAGGGGGATTTGAACCCCAAACTACTAGTAAAAATGCATACTTGGTCCAGAATCTTAAGAGAGTTTGCAGAGGTCTTTTGGCGCTTCTCCATTGGATGAGAGCTAACTTGCTCTACAATCAAGGAGGATACCCTCCTTAGGGTTTTACGCCCTAGCTGGCTTACCCTCTGCTATTTATTGAGGAGCTGAGGTCCATTGTAAACCATCTGAAGGTGGAACCTCTGCTCGTTTATAACTTTATTGTAATATTTTTATGAGTTTAATAAAGAGGGCTTTGGAGGCTAGTCTGGTGATTGTCTTTGGTTGGATCTTCATGCTTGTATACTTGAGGTAAACTGTATTATGTTTCATAGTTAGTATTGCCGGGATTGTATGTCTTTTAAAGGGAAGTTATCTTCATAAAAAACTGTAAGTAATACTCTACAATTTGCTTACACTTGCAAATGATGTTATGGTGCAAATAGTAGTGTGAGTTCCTGTTCGAATCCATTGTTTTACTGCTTTCATTCAATCATTTACACATATGCTCTTATCCCCTTGCTAGTTGTTTGCAGTGTTCACAAGTAGCCTAAGCTGAAGAAGTCCACGAACATGTTAGATCGTATCTTCATTCAGTAAATTCGAACAAAGTCTGGTTCCTACCAGTGCATCAGGGAGCTTGACTCCATTGCCCTTTCTTCAAAATGCTCAACCCCCAAGGGTTCCATTCCTCTGATCCAATTTCCTTCTTCTATCTTGGGTTATTAGTTACTTGTCTTAAGATTTACATTTTATCAAACAAATCTGAAAGTAAATCTAAGTTATTATGTTAGATCATAGTTCTTTCAAAGCATAGATAATTAAATATTGATCTAATTAGTAATTACACAAGTCTTGTATATTTGGCTATTTTAAGAGCTTGTTATTGGCTGCCCCAAAAGAGAAAGCCAAGATCCCAAGAAACAAACGTTCGAGTTCATGTTCTTGGTTCATTTTTACTCACTTTTCATTACCAGTTTTGCTAGATTTCATTTTTTGCAATTTCTAGTATTGTCAGAACACTCTTAAAGTGTTAAGAGTGTTATGATTGTCATTTATAACCAACTTTAGCTCGCTGGCCTGTTTTATGTTCTTAGCGGGTTGGAGTTAAAAAAACTCACAGAAAAGTCATCTTGAAGCTACAAGAACCACCATGTGAATCAGTTCTTCAAGCGTCATTTCACTTTCACATTTTATTGTAAACTGTCTTGTTCCCTAATGATAAAGGGCAAGCAATAGTTCTTTGAATTTCTTGATTGTAATCGAAAGAATAAAAAGAGCTCAGCAGGCAATTCCAACGCCTGACCCCAATCCCCCCAGGGGGGATTCGCACTTTTTCTTTTCTTTTTTTATTTTTCGCGACTTTTTCTAACTTTTTCGTTTTAGATTAGTTTCATTTGAGCAGTAATAATTAAACAACTCACTCAAGCACACAACGTCCTCCGAGGACTCATTTATCATTTTGTTATACGCTTATGTGTTTTATTCAATCATACAACTGTTCTTAAAATCTGACTCTAAAATTGACCCCTTTCTCTACCGAAGTACTCCATCACTTTGTGGTGCGAGGAAAAGATATTCTTGGGTTGTAGTTTAGATAATCATTCACTCACACATTTTAATAAAACGAACCACACCCCAAGCCCAAAGTATGCTCTTGGCCGCTGTTGCTTAGTCGGAACAGTTGGACCAATCCAAAACGAGTGTAAGGTACATAGTTTTAATAGGACAATCCAATCTCATCTTTCTTGGCGGATTCGGGAGGTTGCATGGGTGTATACCATAGAGTAAGCAGGCTACTTTAAGAAGGTTTATCCTCGCTTGGTTGGACACTCGATTAAGCTGCTAAAGCACTCAATCCAAAGAGCTAGATCTGGTTGGGCCAAACCAAGAATTAACCTATTCCTTAATCCACTCATTTAATAATCTTAAAATTTACCAACTGAGACACTGCAATACTTTCACCGAGACCACAGAAACAACCCTACACACAACAATCGCACGCATTTCACATTCTCGGCACTGGTCATTAATTTTCCATGTTTTAAGTTTCAATCATAAATGTCGTGAATGCTTATCTATCTTGTGTGGGGTTAATTAATTGATTTAATTTGCAAGCAGTTCTTAGTTATTATTTTTCCATCTCGTCATATTTTAACTCCTAAAATAGACTTTTATCTTTTGTTGTAGATTAAAAGCCTTAGTTTATTTTTCATAGGGACCACCCCCCTTGGCTTCGCTAAGAGTAAGCCTAGACGAAGGAGTTGAGTAATCAGGTGACAGCACTTGACTCTCACTTGCCCCCAAGGACGCACAGAGCGACTTGAAGGTTTCATGCCACGTCCCCCCCAGGTGTGTATTAGGCGGCAACAGAGTCAATATGAAAATAACATAACAATTTATCAACCAATGTCTAGCATATGCAAAGTATATTATCAAGTAAACATCGATTGATGCTGGAATTCACCAACATTTTTCATTTAATAAAAGTGTAAGGTCAATCCCAGATCATTAAGCAAGTATCATTAACCAAATGTAAATGGACCAGATGTTTAATATATTCAAGTCAAATCAAGGTCACTTACAAAACAGAGATGAAAACTACTTCTAGCAAACCAAAAAAACTGAACCAGTTTTGTTTTATGAGAGAGATCCTTAACCATAGAGATATAAGATTATGACAATTCATAACCAATGACAATCGAAAGCAGTATTACCACTTGGGTCATTCAACGAAATGTGAACTCAATGTAAGAACATCATATATGGGATATCAGTCATTATGTAAAACATAACAAGTGGATATTCAATAACGTAGTTCATGCTAGTTTGAATAGGATCAAAGTTGTGTTAGTCACTTGGCATTCAATAGATAACGTTATTATCAAATACACATTTAAATAGAACCTAATGTAATCTCCAGATCTGTAGCAATAACTTAAATCATTTACCAATCATATATATTAGTTATGTATTACAGTTCCAAACATTAGTGACTAACAACCAATATGAATGAAAACAACCTTATGTTCAACCAATTGCACCATGCATTAAATCACTTCAAACATTTATTACTTATGGCAGTAAAAGTGAATAATGTTTCAAGTTTCCACATCAAGTTAATTACCAATAGTATGTGTATGATATAAGGATTTCAAACATCAAACTAAGATCAAACTTGCACAGAAATTATCTCAAGCTTTAACCCTATACCAACCCTTTAGAAACCCTTTACTGTAGGTGATTGCAGGTGAAGGAAGGGAAGAGGGCACGGGGTCTGCAATAAAATTGCAGACCTGTGCTAGGGCAGCAGAGGGCCTCGGATGAGGGTGGAGTAGCGAGGAAAAGGAGAGGAGCGTTGGAGTAAAGGGAAAGTGGAGAAGGGAAGGCCGTGGATGATAGGAGAAGGGGCAACCGGGAGAAGGGGTAGCGAAGGATGGAAGGAGTGGTGGAGAAAGGCCGCGGTTAGGGCAACAGGCTACAGCAAAAAGAAGAGCAGGTCTGAGTTTGGAGAGATGGCTAGAGGGTGCTAAAGGAGAGGCCGAGGGTGTGAAGGGAAGGAAAGAGGGAGACTGAGGTGGAAAGAGGAGAGGGCGAAGGCAAGGGATAGAAGGTCGAAGGATGAAAGGGAAGAGGGCTGCGGACTGTGGGAGGAGCAGGTCTTGGAGCAATGGAGGTCTGAAAGTAAAAAAGGGGGCAACGAATGGGAGAAAGGGGAGGTCGAGGCTGAGAGACAAGGAAAGAGGGGAGGCCAAGGCTGAGAGACAAGGAAAGAGGGGAGGCCGAGTTCACTGGAAAGGAGGGCAAAGGTTTTAGGGAAGGATAGGAGTAGGTCGTAGGGGTTAGAGTCACTGTAGCTAGGGTTTACAACAGAAAAAATAGAGTGTTTTGGGCTTTTTTAATAAATTAAAAATGCAAATAACTCATAAATAAACCTAAGAACATAAAAACTAAGTTAAAAATAATATTTACAAATGTAAACACATCAGAAATTTAGGTTAGATGAGTAGATGAACAACTTAGGGTTTTATTAATGACATTCACCTAACCCTAGAGCATCAAAAAGGATGGCCCTCCTCTTGAGATCGTGCTTGCCAAGTTTGGAAAGCTGGGGCTTCTTCAACAACTTCAAGAGTTGGTTGATGATGCCCTAGCTAAGACAAACTTTGGAGACCTAAAACTCAAGTTGACAATGCTAGGGTGACTAAACGCTAGAAATGACTATGCTAGAGCAAAATGCAACATCAATGGCTACCATTCAACCTTAGACAAAGCATACATCCAACATTTAACAAAAAGACATCAAGAGAAAAGACTTAGATACCTTCTTGTGCATGTATTAAGCAAACAACTCTCAGCATCACCTTGGCAAAGAAACATGAGCAAAAGACTCCAAAGAATTATCCCCAAACTAGCAAGCATGATCATCCTCAAGAGGTGCGCATCACTCAAAGAGCCCTAGTGAGGGCAAAAATCAGAAATAAAAGTATAATCCCATAAAGTTGATGTGTAAAAATGAAGTGAGGAAAAGTTATTTATACTTTTAAGTTTTCACACTCACTTTTACAAAAATAATTAAAATCTAGGCCAACATGCCTTTTTAAAAGGTCAATTTGAAATTATAAATGTCAACTTAAAATTAAAACAAAAATAATATAAATTAATCAAAGTAGTGGGTAAATTGGGGTGTTTTCCCCAGATTTGACCCATACATGAGCAAAATGGCTAAAAATGAGCATATCGGACTGAACTGAAGGCCAAACTGCATTGGGAGGGGTCGTCATGCCGCAACTAACCCCAACAGTGATGAAAACCCTCAATGCCCCCCCCCTTTATCAAGCATACAGTCTTCTCTCAAAGGATGGTGTCATCCTCTACAGGGGAGCCCAGAGAGAGGGCACTAGTTAACTGGAGGGCTAGGAGGGTGTTGGAGGTGCTCTGAAGGACAAGTATGCGCCTCAGTACTGAAGAATCTGTCGTTGGAGTGATAAAACAAGGTCGAGGTCATGTGACCCAGTGATCCACCCCTGGAAGCCCTGGACACCAAACTCAGGGTTTCAAACCCTTTCATGAGGCAGTCAACGATGCCACTAAGCCATAGTACTTCCAAAGGAGAAACTAGAGGGGAGAAACTAGAGGGTCTGGCCATAACCCTACCTCAGAATAAGCTGGCTAAACACCCCTCCTGGTCAGAAAAAAGACGCCCTCTCCCCAGGGCACCTCTGCAGGTGCGCTGGTGCTAGTACCATCGTAACACTCTTCAATGAATTAATGCATTTATTATCTTTCTTCATAATGACTAAACCCCAACTACCCATTAACCACCCATGATCAATGAATAAGATTAGATCTCATCATCCTAGGGCTCTCATTTAATATCACATTAAATGCTCTTTATAAGTCATTAATTACAATAAATAAACAACTTTATAATTATAAAGTACTTTTCTCATTAATTACATCGAAGACATTTATTAGTGTCCTTTATACTTAGACATCATGGTACAAAGGGCATCCTGAGATACTTTTTCAACACTCCCTCTTAACAAGGGATGTCCTTCCTACACCACCTAAATCTCCTCCACCTGGGTTGTTGTTCCTTGCAGCTGCTCCCTCTTGCTCTGGAATCTGACGTAGAGATAAGTGCCTGTAAACCATTCTGAACTCTAAACTCTGAGGAGATTGTGCTCTGCTGTCTTGAAGCTACTCATCAATATCATACTAGCTGAGTCTCCTGCCAGTACTCAGAAGAGATTCACTCTTTTCATCTGGAAGCACAAACTGAACACCTGCAGCCTCTACCTCATCCTTTGTCTTTGTTAACTAGCCAAACTCTGCATACATAATCTCACCTTGCAGTATGTATAGTCGGTCTCTCCTGTCTCCAAGCAGTATAGTAGTACTAACTGGATCTATCCCCACTGAATATAGAAACATATGCCCAGTTTTGACAAACATTACATATCCAGCATCGTCCAAAGCTGATACTAAAAGCCTACTAAGTCACCTGACACGGGGACACGGGACACGAAGGACATGAAAATACGAGTGTCCGACACGGACACTGTGACCCTCGGAATCAGGACACGAAGGACACGTTTTATATACATATATATATATTTTTTTAAATATATTAAAATTTAAAAATAGACATATAGATCAAAAATCTTTAGAAACTAGAACATTTACAAATATTCAATAGAAATTAGAATCAAAACACATTAATGATTAAACATTTGTCATTCACAAATCACGATTCACAGCACATTTGTCATTCACAAATCACAATCAGACACATAGATGCATGTCGGAACCATATTTCTCATTAAGTCATCAAAATCAAAATGTGTAAATATACGTCGGAATGCCACTAGGCACTGGCAAATGCCAAATAGACTAATAGTAAATACAAAAAGGGGTGGATTAAGATGGAAGAATCCCATATGTCAATAGTCCTCCTCCATGCCTGAATCAACATACTCATCACTAGCACTGCCATGATCCTCATCCTCCTCCTCCTCCTCCTCCTCTCTTCCCATCTGACGATCTGCATCTGCTGCTGTGGAGGACGACCCCTCTATACGATCACCATCATCAAAAGTGACCGACTCTAGCACTGGATCATTAAGATCCATGTTGGCTAATGCCAACTCAGTACTGCTATCCAAACCCATATCATCAGGAAAGACATCCCACATCTTTGTCTTTCCCTTCACCCACTCCTCCCTCTTCCTGTAAATAAGACGAAGGTTGGAGTGCACATACACCATCGACTCTGCCCTGGACTGCCCAAGCCTGCTCTTCTTCACACTGTACAAGTTCCCATATGTGCTCCAATTCCTCTCACAACAAGAGGATGATGTAACTTGAGAGATGACCCTCAAGGCTAACTTCTGTAGAATAGGGGATGTTGCCCCATGACTTTCCCACCAAATATAGGGTTTCTTAACCCCCTGTCTCTAAGCACATCATAGCCTCCAAATCTCTCAGTGCCAATGGAAAAATCTACAAATCCTTCCTCCAGCTCTTCAAGTAGGTCTCTATCCTGAAATAGTCGTCTAAGTGATATCTTCCTCCCATGTGCAATCTCTGCATCCATGTGAGGAGGGACTCTGTGTGAGCGCCCTGATCCACCAATGAGCCACTCCTAAGTATAGAACTTGGGGTTCAAGGAGTGGGCCAAGCAATGAAAAGGTGTGCAATTCTTATCCCACCTGGAGATAAGAATATCCCGAATCATGGTCCATAAGTTCTCTGCCGATGTCCCATACTCGGGACACTCATTCTCCATGACAATGGACCTCATGGGCTCAATCATGGAATCCCACCCCTCATAAACATCTACTAGGATGGGTTGGTCCGTGTCTGCAAACCGCAACAAAGAAATGATTGGCTCCATGATCTTAATGCTAAGATCTACCGTGTCCCACCAACCATCATCTAACACCGTGTGCATCTAACACCGTGTCCTTCACCTTTTGTGAAGCAATCTGATCCGTCTTTCTCCAAAAAGCCCAAAACTCTGAAATCACCATGGACCCAAGAGCGGTTTTGACCTCCCTCAACCTCTTGAGCATGATGAATGAGAAAGCAAACCGAGTATCTGCAATCTTCAACAATGAAAGATGTGTGTACTCTTTGTAGATGGCAAGGGCATTTGTGTGGTTTTGTACAAAGTTACGGATATGGCGTGCATTCTCAATAAGGTTGCCAATCCATGTCACATCTGAAGCAATGGATTCTAGCACTAAATTCAAGGAATGGACAATGCAAGGTGTCCAAAAAACTTGTAAAAGCAATAAAAGCATGTATAAATGACTCTACAAAACTAACATTGCAATGACCAAATTCAAACAATGAGCAAATTAGAAATGAACGGTGTCCAAAATGAACATACCTGTGGATATTTAGCTTCCACAATCATGCCAGCAGCCTTGCAAATAGGTGCATTGTTCGTGATGATTTGTACACAAGAATCAACACCTACTTCTTCAATGGTTTTGATGAATAAATCACCCATATACTGTGCATCCTTGTATTTCCCAAGAGCATCCACCACTTTCAAGAACATCGGTCCATTTTGGGAAGATACCAGGAAATTGATGAGTGGATGGCGTGCTAGATCCATCCATCCATCAGAAACAATACTCACACTGCATGAGGGCCATGTTGTACTAATTGGCTCAAGGATTTTATCTACCTCCTTCTTTGCTTTAACCAACAATGTGGTTCTAAGCTTCTCTGAACCAGGAGGCACATAACCACTTGGAGCTCGTTCCAGGATGCTTTTACACATCTCAATAAACAATGGTGACCGTGCAACATTGAATGAGATGAAGTTGAGGTAGAAGAAAAATGCAATGGTAAGGTCCACCTCTTCTCGCGCCTCTTGTTGGAAAATCCTATCCATTGGACCACTTGTAGATTGCCTCTTTCTTGTTTGATAAGTATCCCCACTCCCATGAATGCTAGGTGGAAATAAAGGCTTGGTGCTAGAGGGTTTCCTCGAGAATGGAAGAGGATCATCCTCTTTTTTCCTGCTTATTGCTACCACCTTGCCTAAGCCAACATGATCCTCTCTTTCCATATCCCTCCTTTCGTTAACACTCACTGCTTTGCATGAAGAAATCCCACAAGAAGGAAGGGCCAACAAATGGCCCTTAACCTGGAAATATGTGCTCTTGAACTCATTCTTGCAAAAATTGCATCTCCAAGACACATTGCCTCCCCCACCAAACTTTGCCCCAGGCCCATCTTTCCTCGTCACATACTACCACAAAGGGTATTTTTTTTCTTGGGCTTGTTGTCTTGCTAAAACAGGGTTAAATGGAGCCATAGTATGAGCTCCACTAGCAACAGATGGAGCACTTGACGGAGGAGGAGAACCGCTTGTGCTTGGAGGAATAGGAGGGGAGGCACTAGATGGAGGAATAGGAGGGGAGGCACTAGATGGTGCATTTCTCCCTTTCCTTTGCCCCTTATCTCCTACCCTAGCTGATTGAGACATTCCCTTTCTTGTTTGATGGTTGAGCTTGCAATCCTCTCCACAAATCCACCCCAATACACTTGGAATCGCTTGGATAGCCTTCAAATCTCCTTCACCTGCACATACAAGCCACTCTCAACCAACTCCTTCCTTGCAAATGACAAAAAGAAACTCAAATTTTTGTTTTAAAGCCAACCCGGCTGCACTTTTCCGTCGTTTGCGTGTCCTGTTTTCGGGACTCGTGTCCGACAGTCAGGGACACGATTTAACATCGAATCGTGTCCGATTCGACTTTCGGTTGTGTCCCGATTTCGGACACGACCGAAAGTAGAATCGAGCACGATTTGACATCGAATTCTGTCTGATTCGATCCCCACGGGACACGCAGAGGGGTTTTGACGAATCCGGTTTCTTAGCTACTAACTTTTATCCCTGGAACAAATAGAACTCCGTCATCAAACTCCAGAAATTCACCAAACTCAAGTTGGAAGTGTACTATTCCAACTCCTCTCACTGCCTGAACATGATCCATGCAAGTTTCCACAAAGTACCCTGGACCTGTTTCAGTGATGCTCTGAAATACTCCCCCATATACCAGTCATGTGTCTGGTTGACCCACTGTCAACTATCCAAGCATTCTGAAAACTAGAACTGCCTACACTTGAGTCAACAGATGCTAATGAGAACTCTTTCTCAAACTGAGTAGCATATTCTTCAACTAACGCTGATGTTACTACATCCTTCTTCTCTTTCTTACCATTCGGGCAGTTTGATGCATAATGCCCATACTAGTTACATGAATAGCAACGGACTTTGCTTAGGTCCTTCCCTTTCTTCTTGTTATTTGCTTTGGTTGTAAGGGCTACATTTTCTTCCATGTCAACACCTATTAGGACTTTACTCTGAGATCCTTCTCGGATCTCCTCTTGGGTAAAATCATCCCACAAACAGTTCCAATCCAGCAATTTCTCCCTTCCACAACACATTTGACAAACACATCCCACTCCTTAGTAAATCTCTCCAGGGCTATCCGTACTAGTTTTGAGTATGGGATGACCTCTCCCACTGCAGCTAGTTCATCTTTAACTTGGGAAACCCTAGTTAAGTAGGAGGCAACATTGTCATCCTTGTTCATTTTAACACTATGTAGTTTGTCACCAAGTGGCATTTTTCTATTCTCATTTTTGGCTTCATATAGATTCTTAAGGGTATCCCACATGTCTTTGGCAGTCTTTTTCTCTGCCATGTGTGGAATTAGATTGTCCTTAACCCCATCTAATATTATCCTTTGAACTCTAGCTTCTAACCTAAGATGCAGGAAACGCCAACCCCCCTCCGTCCCGGCACCGTTTCCGTACGGAAACGCGTTTCAGCGTTTGGGACGGTACGGAAACACGTTTCCGTAAACGCGTTTCCGTACAGAAAACTCGTCCGTACAACGCATTTCCCCCTAGCCGGCGATTTTAACTTATGCAAATCAGAATTTTTTTTGTTTAATTAATTATGACTTTAATTAATGGTCTTAGGAAGGATGAGAATGTTGATTATTAGTCTTCACTGTTAAGTATTTACTATTTACTACTTTAAGAATTGTACTTGTAGCCTCATACATGAAGGCTGATTTTGAATATATATGTACTAGCCCCCTTTATCAAGGCTGATTTTGGATATATATGTACTAGCCCCCCTTTATCAAGGCTGATTTTGGATATATATGTACTAGCCTCAATTATCAAGGCTGTTTTTTGATACTACTACTTGCATTATAGAGTCATTTATAAATAAAATGCGTGTTCTTTTAAATTTACTACTTGCATTATAGAATCATTTATGAAATCATGAATAAATTGTGATGTTACAGTCACTTACATGTATGATTCATTGATTTGTAATATGTATTTTCAATTTTTTAAATGTCCTATATAAATTTATAATATATATATATCGCGTTTCTCCATTTCCTAAATTTTGGGGGGCCACGTTTCCGACGCATCCCCGTTTCGGAAACTCGTCCCCGTTTCCCGTTTCATGCAACTTAGCTTCTAACACATCATGAGCATCTCAGGAAATGGGATCAACAGGAACAGTAACTATGGTGTCAACAAACCTCCAAATTTTATTTTCCTTAAGTACCACTAACATTCTGACCTTCCACTGAAGGTAGTTGGACACCCCATCCAACCTATCTTCGTACCTAATGCTCATCATTATTTTCTGAAAACCCTTTCAACAACCAAAAACAACAAGAAGTCCAAAACCCCATAAATCAACTGTGCAACTGTCTCTAGTATTGTGTTCACAACCTGTTAGTGTTTGGCTCTGATACCATGTAAATTTTAAGCCAAAAATAATAAATATCTTATTTACTTTTGTCAAACACTTGACATGAATCACTGATTTCAGTCTTATTAAATGCAATTAATGTGCACAAAGTTTGAGGCTGTAATACACATGTCAAGAACCTTTTGCAGCAGAATAATAAACACAACCAGCAAGTAATCACACAATAAACACTGTAGATTTTGATCAAAAGACCCAGGAAAAACCCTGAAGGGGAAAATCTGTGAGAGAATCTTCTTTATTATTTGCCCGGAAATTTATAAACTCGGAAATTCCACTTTGCACAGTACAAGATAATTAATAGCAGACTCAAACTGCAATAACTCACTGTTTTTTGTCTCGAAAAATGTGCAAACAGCAATAAATGACTGGTACGACCTCCTGTATGGACTACTGTGCAGGTATTCTTCTTGAAAATTGTGCCCAGCACTCTGCCTCGGGTTCTGTGCCAATACTCAGCACCTATACGGCCCAATCTGGCTGCTGTACGGACTTCCTCGGGTTCTATGCAGGCTGTACGGACTGGATTTACTGCTGAATGAAGTTCTCTCTATCTACTGTACGGAAATCACTTCCCTCACTTGTATGGATTCTCTCTCTCACGTGAGTTTCACACACAATAATTATATCAAAAATGATGTCTCTCTTCAATGAATTAATGCATTTATTATCTTTCTTCATAATGACTAAACCCTAACTAGTAACTACCCATTAACCACCCAAGATCAATGGATGAGATTAGATCTCATCATCCTAGGGCTCTCATTTAATATCACATTAAATGTTTTTTATAAGTCATTAATTACAATAAATGAACAACTTTATGATATAAACTCACTTTATAATTATAAAGTATTTTTCTCATTAATTACATTGAAGACATTTATTAATTTCCTTTATATTAGACATCATGGTACAAAGGACCTCCTGAGATACTTTTTCAACAAAGTAGACTATATGTTGAATAAGAGTTGCATGGCATTCTCTATGTTATGATGAAAGTTATGATTGTTCATTTTCTTATATTTATTAAAGTCATGAGCATACACATTCTTTTTTATTTACTCTATTTCATTGTCCTTACTTTAGATCTACAATTTCACATGAAATCCACGTTCTACATTTTCAAGTTGTTCATTGTTTCGGAGTTTGCTAGGGGAAGATCCCAGTGAAGTTGGTTATAGTCCTTAGGCTAAGACAAGGTACATGAAGACGTGAGGGAATGAACATATTTGTCTAATTAATCGATGGCTCTAGGACTTGAAGAAGTTAGTCAAGTAGAAATACAATATGTCCAATTACCCTAAAGTTTAAACACATGACTTTGAAGTGATAACAAGGCTCAATCGTGGTTGTAAAGCATGGGATCAAGTCAACAATGATTATGTCTTGAGTGTTAATTTTGATTTATTCACTGTCTTTTCAAACAAGATGCAATTCATATTCCAAGGAGGAAGACTCAACAAAACAAGGGGTTGAGAAGCTAGTGCTACGAGATTCTTTAAACAGATCACAATCCAACAAAAGCAAACACAAATCCATTGTTATTGAGGATATAGTTGTGGTAGAAAATGTATTAGCAATTCTAAGTAATAAACAATTAGTGTGCCTGGCAACAGACTTGTTCTACACATTGGATCTCAACTCACACACAAAAGAGGGGAGTGAGAAGGAGGCAATTTCCCCTCGGGAGGAAACTAGAAAAGGGGGAACAAAGGTTGAGAGCAAAGCAACTCTATTAGTCAAGTCTATGGAAGATGGAGATCAGGTTTGATTTATCATCCTAAAAGTAGTAGGCAGCATGTTGGAAACCAAGGAGAGGATATTGAAGTGAACATAGGAGGGAATCAAGGAGAACATCTAGGGCATATAAGGACATTCCAGAGGATAAGCGTCATGGCACCTATTGTTAAATTGCAAAAAACAAATCTTTAGCGGATCTGAAAATGAATACCGCCTAAGGCACTGCAACATCCAAGAAATAATTTGGATTACAAAGGGGTAAGACAAGAAGGCATAGTAAAGTTTACACCAATCATAAGAAGCACATACATGAAAAAGGGAGTTGTTAGAGAGGCTCCCTATTATCGTGCCACTTTCATCCACTTGCGACACTGATTTACGTCGAAGGCATTACATATCAACATTAACCACCATATAGAAGCACAAAAGAAGAAAGGTTGATTATTCAAGGAGGATCAAAGTCAAACTCTAAAGTTGAGCAAATGGAGAACTATGCAACCTCTTAGTTCATGAGGTGCACAACTATGCAAGAAATCCTTCAATGCCCTTTGAGTCCTTGTTACACCACATGCAATAAATTTCACAACCCATTGAGTGCTAAGGTCATTTCAACAACTTGGTTGGTTAAGGCCCAAGGTACAATCATTCAATGGGATTTCTTCACTGAAGGTGGAGTACCTTGGCCATCCCTTGCCCATACCAGGAATAATTTCAAGCACATGGACGGCACATGGGGCCAAGATTTTACATGGAACTCCATTTCCCTCCATTTGCTCCTCTAGGAAACTGTATAAATAAAGGCCTCCTCCATACATTTTCACAAGTTCAATGGCAGTAAGGATATGCTACAAGATTTTAGCGAGATATTATTAATCCCACAAGCTTCAATCCATTTCATTGTGCTTCATGACTAGTTGCACTACCAAAATTCACCCCGCCCATATTGTCTATTGCATAAAGGGAAATGTTGCTCAAATCATTCCACAATAAGTGAGAGATTCATAGGGAGGATAGAACCCCAAAAAAGAGTGATTGGAGGCCATCTCCGTCACTCCCTCAAAGTGAAATCTTCCAATTTGTCATCTTGTTCTTTCGATTGGTGTTAATGCAATGTATTCAATCTCTTTCCCCTTGTTACCTCACAAACCTGCATGCAGAGTGAGAAAGCCCTAAAACACAAGTGCAACCCAAGGGGAACTCAAGAAGGTTGCTCATTGTCACCACAACAACCCCTCCTCTCTTAATACAGTATACAACTTGATGAGAACTTTATACTCAAAACGAGAACTCTAGCCATAAAAACTCATATTTTGGCGTCAAAAACAACAACAAAAAAACCATTGAATCGAAAAGTGCTGCTATTGTTAGCACCTTTTTTCAGGACTAAAATTACAACTTTTTGAAACCTCGGCCAACCATGGTTGGTTCCATTGCAATCAAAACCATAAATCGAGCCTCAAATCAAAAAAAGGTCCTCCCAGAATCACCCTCATTTTTATTCGAGGTTAAAATTACATCTTGTTTGAAACCCTAGCCTTAACAATCAATGTCGCTAAAATGAAAACCCTAAAATTATGCTCTCAAAATCACCATGGCACCCTCATTTTTCTTTTTGGGGCTAAAATTACAACTTGTTTGAAACCATGGTCCTAACAGTCGATGTCGTTGCAATGAAAATGCCAAGATTAACTTCTGAATGAAAAGAGACGCTACTAGTAGCACCACTTTCTTTAGTCGAGTTAAAATTACAAGCATCTAGAAACATCGTAAAAAAATCACTAAAAAGCTGAAAAACGATAAAAATTTGACAAAATTGACCGAAAATACATCTAAAATTTTGAAAATATAACAAATTTTCTAAACAAATTTTAAAAAAAAACATTGAAAGAAAAATATCAATCATTAAAATACATTCAAAACATTTAAAAATTAATAATAATAAGAATATACATTATAAAAAACAAAAATAACGTAAAACATTAAAAAATTTATAAATATTATAAAAATAAAAATAAAGTAAAACATTATAAAAATTTAAAAATAAAGTTAAACATTAAAACTAAAGTATAACATTAAAAGAATAAAAAATAAAAGAAAGGGGAATATTAAAGGGGAGGGGATCAGGTGGGGTGCTGGGGTGTGGGAAGGAGGGGAACATTAATAAAAAGACATTAAAACTAAAGTAAAACATTAAAAAAATAAAAAGAAAGGGGAATATTAAAGGGGGAGGGGGTCATGTGGGATGTGGGAAGGAGGGGGGAGCTTGATTCTGGAATCAAGGAGGGGAGAGGGGTTCATGTGGGGTGGGGGGTGTGGGAAGGAGGGAACATTAATAAAAAGACATTAAAACTAAATTAAAACATTAAAAAATTAAAAAATAATAGAAAGGGGAATATTAAAGGGGGAGGGGGTCAGGTGGGGTGGGAAGGAGGGGGAAGCCTGATTTTGGAATCGAAGAGGGTATTCAAAAACGAGCTCCCCCCTCCATCTCACACCCCACCACCTGACATGACCCCCTCCCCCCTCTTCAATTCCAAAATCGAGCTCCTCCCTCCTTCCCACCCCACCTAACCCCCCCCTTTAATATTCCCCTTTCTTTTATTTTAAAAAAATCCCCCTTTAATATTCCCCTTTCTTCAATTTTTTAATTTTTTTAATGTATTACTTTAGTTTTAATGTTTAACTTTATTTTTAATTTTGTATAATGTTTTTTAATTTTTTTGAATGTTTTACTTCATTTTTTTATCATGTTTTTAATTTTTTTAACGTCTTACTCTATTTTTGGTTTTTTATAATGTCTATTATTATTATTATTATTTTAATGTTTTGAAGGATCAATATTTTTCTTTTAATGTTTTTTTAATATTTTTTGGAAAATTTGTTTCATTTTCAAAATTTTAGGTCAATTTTGTCTCTTTTTTTATCGTTTTTCTAATGATTTAAAATACACACACACGCGCAATGTGGTTTCCTAATGTGTGTAATTTTAGCCCGACTGAAGAAAATGATGCTACTGGTAACATCTCTTTTCAATTTGGGGGTTCATTTTGGCATTTTCCTTGCAATGGTGTTGAGTACTGTCGATTATTAGGGTCGTGGTTTCAAACAAGTTGTAATTTTAGCCTCAAAAAGAAAATGGGGGTGCCATGGTGATTCTAGAAGCATCATTTTAGGGCTTTTATTGTAGCGACATCAATTGATAAGGCTAGTGTTTCAAACAAGATGTAATTTTAACCCCGAATAAAAACAAGGGTGATTCTCGGAGAACCATTTTTTGATTTGGTGTCAATTTATAGTTTTGAGTGAAATGGCACCAACTGTGGTCGGCTAGGGTTTAAAAAAAGTTGTAATTTTAGCCCCCCCCAAAAAAAGGTTCTACTGGTAGCACCACTTTTCAATTCGGGGGTAAAAACATCCACTAAATGTACCCCATAAAAAAACGAGAACTCTAGAGGGTTCTCGTCAAGTTGTATAATATGTTTCTTTAGGTCATCTCTCGTTCGACACAAAAAGGAACCCCTAAGTAAAAGTGTAAGATAAACATTAGATTAAATGGAATGGTGGACCAAGACAAGTGCTTTTCCAATGGGCAATAGAATCAGGTTAATATTCAAAAGGGTTCAAACAAGATGGAAGAAGGCATAGCAGAGCTTTTATAAACATGCTCAAACTAACCCAAAGGAATTACTTCAAAATTGCAGAAAATTATAGGAGGGCCCTTCCAAAGGTGCTCCTCACAAGTACAAAATATGAGCATTCCTCTCCAAAGGCATGCAAGGACAAATACGAGTGTAACAACATGCCAAGTACGAGTGTAACAACATGCCAAGAAAGTCCTCAATATGCAACGCACTCCTCAAAAAGTGTATCAAAGGTGGTCAAAGGAGTCTCCTCTCCTCAAGCACTCTATCAAACAAGCATGTCTAAGCACATGAAGTGGCATGGCCATATCAATTGTGACTCATATATGCAAAGAGCTCCTCCAAATCCCATGAATGCCCTAGCAATGTGGTGTGCCTTCAAATATGTGATGATGCCTCAAAAGGTGATGCTCAATGAGAAAAAATGCATCAAAAGCTGCAACCAATAGCCACCAAGCCAGAATCCTCTATACACAACCTGATGAACAGGGTCTTCAATCATGGTACAAGTATTCATGCATCATGAGTAGTAACACCCCAAAGTCTTTTTGAAATAGTTTGCACGTCTTTTTTGGATTTTGTATTAAGTGTTTAACTCATTAATCTTGTTGTAGGATTGTAGTTTTGGTTCTTTGTTGTCATTGTGTGCAGGTTTGTTGAGAAGAATTCTTCATTTGAATCCCTCTCATCTTTCTCCACAACAAAGCCAATTCACCAAGAAGCTTTCATCAAGACTTGCTTCTTATTTCTTCATCAATTTAGATTTATTTCATACTTGGCGATAAGTTTTACTTTAGTTTGCTTACTCACATCTCATACATTTTATTTTTCAATCTGCAGCAATAGATCCAACCTATTGTTGAGCTATTTGGTCACACCTTGCACCAAATCTCACACAACACCCCCTAAAAAGAAAGCACAATAACAAAATGAAATAACATAATCTGAGTGTATAAGTAGGCCATTCTAGAAGGAAAGACCCTAGAAAGTGAAAGCAAAACATTAAAGGAACAAGGAACAATATGAGTATCAAGGCATCTTCCACCACAAAGGAACAAGCGTAATCATCCTCTGAGTCAACAATGCAGATATCCATACCCAATGCCTGTCGGATAATGTCCTTAAGGGAGTGCTCTCGACTAATAGGGCCTAGAGAGTAATCCTAGGTGATCATAATCCACTTCCCCTTGCGAGGAGAGAAAATAGGATATCACTCCTAGCATCCAAGTTCAATCAGCTCCTAGTAATAGAGAAGAAATTAGTAATGTGTTGCTGAGAAGATGGATGGATCTCTTGAGACATATTATGATCCTCCGAAAGCCCTTGGCCCAACATGACAAGGCCCAAGGGGTAGAGTGGAATAGGTTAGAGTACAAAGCCAGACAATGCTAATAGTACCCAATTTAGTGTCAGCAAGATGCTTTGTTCCTCCATTCCTCAGACTCGAAGTAAAAAGACAGGTAATCAGTGGATATGTGATGGAAAAATCATGGATTAAATGTTGTCTGAGAAAGTCAGCCTCCTTGATGTATAAGAGCAGGCTCTGATGGTCATATTATCTGAAGTAGGTCAATAAGGGCAGGTCAAAACCCCAGTGTAATATTCCAACTGATATTTTTCTCTGATGTAGTGTCTTGCTTGTTTGAGGTCTTGTAACTCAATACTATAATGAAATATGAATGCAAGTATTGTTCCATGATTGCTTGATCATGCATGCAAGTGCATGGGTTTGCCAAGAAACCCTAAATAACCCAGATATTCGGATATGTTATTGAATAGGGATAGAAATAATGCATGTACGTACCAATAGCTTGTGTAGTGGATGTAGATCAATATGAGATAAGCATGCAACCCATGCATGAAGAATCAGTTGAGATA
Source organism: Larix kaempferi (assembly GCA_027924585.1). Lineage (NCBI taxonomy): Eukaryota > Viridiplantae > Streptophyta > Pinopsida > Pinales > Pinaceae > Larix > Larix kaempferi. The sequence goes on along the minus strand of BSBM01000052.1, from coordinate 7,442,213 downwards.
TGAGATGATCTCTCTCCAAGAATGCACCCTTGAATAAATGCACCCTCTTCAATATGTGAATGGATGCATGAGTGCTCAAATGATCCCAGATGAAGGTAATAGGGTTAGAATCCCCCTCTGATCAAGATAGAAGCTGCATGCAGACCATGCAACAGCTCTAAGGCATAAAGCGTGAGTCTTCCTCTAGGAAAGTCGTCCATGCAAGAGAAGGTGCCCTTTTGATAATGGATTTGTTGATAACTTGATCCGGATCTGAATCCGAAGCCTGTATTCAGTAACTAGGCTAATAGTGGTGCTCTCGGAAGGATGAAAGTTGCATGCAGACGAAAGGACCACTGTATGTTGAGATATGAAGATGCTTTAGTTTGCCCAAGTTTCCCCTGTAAGAAGGCGAGTCCTCCTAATCGAATATGAGGCGTGAACCCCAAAGAATACTGTAGAATCTTGTATGATGATAGTAGAATGTTGAATTTGGATGATTCAACTCTAATAGTGACAAGGGAAGATAGATTTCACTGCCGATGGTTGAGTGGTGTGCCCTCAACCCTAAACTAGCTCTCTGAGCTCTCCAAGTTGACTTCTCAAATCAATAATCAATAAGTAGGCCTTAATCATTCGCTTTAACTTTCTTTTATAACTTTGAGATGGCCTGACCTAACTTTTGCATGACTAGGTCGTTTTTCTCTTCTAATTTCTAATTGACTTGCATGCATTGCTTTTTGTGTGTATGAAAGCTCAATAAAGGTGTTTCAGTGCATGCAACATGAAATATGGCCCGCATGTAATGCATGCAGGTGGCACCTAGTTCATGTGGCCCTCATTTACCTACTGATGATCTAATAACCATGATTAAGTTCTTATGGCATAAATGGCATCAATCCTCAATCAATTCCCTGAATGTTAGTACCCCCGCTCGAACCTATGGGAATTAGATAGGTTAGCGAGATGGTCCTCTATGCTTAGGCCGAAGAGGACATTACACCCAGACAGTGGAATCTCCCTCTGCTCTCATGACAGACTGGACACCAAAAGATAAAGTGCTCCTCAATCTCAAGAGACAAGAGAAATGATTAAAAATTTAAAGGCAAGCAACATGATTTGAGAATTAAAGGAGAACTATACAAGTAGAGAAAAAAGAAAGATGTGTGAACATGATAGAATCAAAGAAGGAAGACATTGGGTTAATTCACCATGTATTACATATGAACACCCCAGTAAAGAGGGCTACATTGATTGCACATTTACAACAAACGGTAGAAGCCTTTGTGCACAAGCAAAAGAAATTGAATGAAAGAGTGATTCAATGAAGCTAACACCCAATGGAGACAGTTGTGGCTAAATGTAGAGACTAGATAGCTTATTGTTCTTTAGAAACAAAATTACTTACACATATAATAACTCCTAAAGTCCTTTGTAGAACCATTCAAATTCAATCATTCTACAAATAATCAGCTAAAGAGTTCAAGTGATGTTTCCTTGGGAAAAGCTTTGTGAAACAACTTGGGACATAGGGTTTCAAGGCTGAAACAACAAAACTAACCTCGTTCAAAGCAGAACTGAACTCATAAATCTCAAATACTTTAAAGATTCAGATATTTTCTCACAAAGACAAAATATGCCCCTGTACACACAGGTGGACCATATGTTCTTTAAAATCAACAAGAAGTCATCTACATTTTCTTCCCCAAGCTAAAATCAGAGCTATATTAGATCAGCTCAAGCTCTCCCAGAAACCTGTATCAACCATAAATGTTGTTTGTGTTCAAATGAAATGCATCATCTTGAAGACACACACATAGTCCTAGAGACAAGCCTAAGCTAATTGAATGCATAAATAGAGTTACAATGATGCCAAAATGGAATAGGTCTATTCTCAAACTCTCAAGTCTCGGTAACTAAAAAATGTTGTCAAATCTAGAGATGAACTAGTTCATTTCTTTACACCTGAACAACTAAGGCAACATTCAATTTGTTGATGTTTGTAGCTCAGATAGGTACTTCCGCACAGGTTTAGTGTCAAAAGTTCGTGAAGTCGTCCAAGTCAAATCTATTTCGTAATTCACTTTATTAATAAAGTGAAAGTCTTATATTTTGTTGTTATGTCTAATAAAATGTATTTTTTAATGCATTAGTGATTTAGACTAATCTCAACCATCGATCTCACCGAGAGATTAGGGTTTTGGTAGATTATGGTTTCAAGTAAGTATAAAGGTAGGGCAAGGTAGAGGGAAAAGACACATTCATTCTTCGCAAAGACAATTTTGTTCGAAGGTGAAGAAAGAGGCCAAGGAAGAGAGAAAACAGTGCAGCAGTGAGAGGATCAATCTGCAATGATTGTAGGTTGAAGAACAGAAGCGCAGCAATGATTCCATACAGTTGTATGGACAGTTCCGTACATATCCGTATAACCATACGGACAGGCCAGATAGTCATATAGATGCTCCTTAGATCTGTTTTACAGTTTTCTTTATCAGCAGGCAGAAAACCTTGTTTTGAGGTGTACTTATAAGCAATGAAGCACCACTCGTTGGGGACTTGCGGGTACTCGCGAGTCTCCTCGAGCGACCTCCCGCAACGGGTAACCGTCCCAAACTTGGCCTTGTTCTCGCAGACTTGTCGCACTCGACAAAACCAGCAGACCCGTGTCAAACTTGGAAGCAGACTCGTCGAAATCGGCAGCAGATTCGCGCAAGGGAAAAAGGGTCGGACGCCAAATTTTATGGCCGCGAGTTGACTGTTCCGGCTGGCCCTTTTTTTTGGTTTTGGCCGCGAGTTGAGTTGACTGAGAACCGAGATCGAGCCTGTGAAGCATGGAGGTCATGAAGCTGCAGTCAACCTCTTCCTTTCGTGATTCCTATTGCTTCCTGTTCGTGTTTTTCGTGAAAGTGCAGGCAGGTCTAAGGTCATGAAGGTGCAGTTTGGGGCTCGGGCTTCTGTTCCAAGTAAGTCGATCGATTGTTTTTTTTTTTATGTATGTTATAGAATATAAATTTTTTTGTTTTTTTATATTGCTTTGTTATATATATATATAGATAGATAGATAGATAGATAGATATATATATATATATATATTTTTTTTTTTTTTTTTTCTTTATATATAATAATTAATATAATATATATAGTTTTTTATTTAATTTCTGATATATTATATATATATTTTATTATAAATTTTTGTTTATGTTATATATTTTATATTTATTTATGTTATATATTTTTTTATTTTTAAATTTTTATTTATTAATATTTTATATATTTTAATTTTTATATTTATTTTTGTTATATAGTTTATATTTTTAAATTTTTATTTATGTTATATATTTTATATTTATTTTTGTTATATATTTTTTATTTTTATTTTTTTATTTATGTTATATATTTTATATTTATTTGTGTTATATATTTTTTTATTTTTGTTATGAGACAATGTTATGAATTATTGTATAAATTGTAGTTTTATATCTTATATATTTTTGTACAATATTTTTGTTTTGTTTCCTATTTGCCAAGTCTGTCCCGAGTCTACGAGTCATATGCCAGCCTAGTCTTTGCCAAGTCCGAGCCGTGCAACATTGCTTATAAGTTTTGAGTATTTAATGATAAACTGATTTTGAAGGACAGATTTCGTGTATTGTGCTTCTGCTGTTTATTTCCAGCTATATGTGTGATTGCCACATGTTAAGAAATACTGATTTCTGTGGTTGAACAAGTTCAGATCTTATTTATTATGGGAACCTCCAAACGCAGACACCGGAGACATGCAAATCACATATTTCTTTCCAATAGTGGTAAAATCAAAAAAGTTAATGTAGAAAAGGTAATTTTCAAAATACCATTGAATTAGAAGTTCCAAAAAGGACATACCTCCAAGCCTGCCCCAGCACGACGGAGGGCTTTGACCCCATCATAGTTCCCATTCACCACTTCTGTATATAGCATCTCATCCTTAGACTGCTGAGCACCCATTTATTACAAAATCCTGCATTGCCGTTTCAAATATTCATTATTACCGTATCTTTCCCAAGTAAAGCAACTAATGTAAATGCATGTCTTGGAAAGCAACTGTGACAAAAGATCATTTAATTCGTATTTAAAATTTAAACTTTAAAGTATCAAGATTCAAAACAACCACCTTATCTGTAAAAGCTGCAAAGAAATAAATATGATATAAATCCTACGATTAATCAGATCATGACAGTATTTTATACTTATCATCAGATATTCTCTCTCATTTCATACAATTAGTAGTTATGTAAAAGAAGAAATTAGCTTCCACTAACATTTACCAATGATTCAGAGAATGTTTGCAGACTAAATAACCATTTAGCCCAGAGGGTTAGCTCAAGTGGTTGAGTGCCGAAAATTGCAATCAGGAGGTCATGGAGTCAAGTCCCTGGGCTGGCTACCTCTGTGAATATTGTGGGCCTCACCCAATGTCCCAACCAGGTTAGGTTGCCAAAACTGCAACGGACCAGTTTACCCCAGGTACCATCCGCGAAATGAAGGGAAGTTCCCAGAGGGTTTCCCATGATGTGCATTTCATAAAAAAAGATTAAATAACCATTCAAAACAAATCTGATTCTATGTAGATCTAGAACATCAATTCAAGTAACCATTATGATATTAATTATTTTAAAGTATAAAAATAGCCTTGGCTGCTATTAAGGATATCAGATCTACCAATTCAAAATTTTAGATTCTTAAATCAAACCCCCTTGCAATCGTGTACAACAATGGGACAACAATGGGACAACAAACTGGAAAGCATAATGGTAGCTATCAAATATTGATAATGTACATGCAAAAAGAGACTGACATCTGGCAGCAGTAAACCAATCTAAATCGGTATGAAGGCCGTAATTACAAAGCCAGACAACCTAGGTAATCTCTAGTTTCTGTTCATGTGTCTGGGCAAGTGTGTGTGTGCATATTTATTGCAATAAAACAGCCGATTTATCCACTTGAACACCTAAATTACACGTTGGAAAGAATTTAAATGATGTAATTCAATAAATTAACTTAATTACTACCAATGGGGTCATGATACAATGGTCATAACGGTAGCATGTTAGGCCATCATCCAAGGTTCAATTCTCTGAAGGCATGTTTCTAGTCGTTGGGGCCAAGTGCAAGTCTTGGGTGGCTCTGACAGAAGAGTACTCCTCATTGCAGTAGCTTGGCCAAACATGAGCTACATGTTCAAGAATGTGAGATCCATATTTCGTAGGTCCGCTACATGGAACATTGTGATTCACCCTTTGAGGAACTGGGTGCACGTGCAAGAGCAAGGCAATCGTAAGAAAGCATTCACCAAAGACAAAGTTTAACAGTTTGAAATCAATTCACGATAGTCAAAGTTTAGCTGCAGTCCATTAGGATCAGTCATGGTTAACATTGAACCACTATTAGAACTAGTCAATTTTTAATCATACACAAGGTGATTTGGAAGAGTAGCTTCAGCAAAACAGTTTTTTGTGTTGTAGTATATGATAAAGGGGTGATGTGAGGATCATGAAGACTAGTGCCAATCCCTAGGGCAAATGGAGTCAAGGGAAGCTAGTCCAACAAAGGGGTTAGTTCATAAAGGGTTAGGGAAATTAGGGCTGCTTTCACAATCAACAAATAAACCCCACCATGCTACAAAATGATAAATAGAAAATCACTAAGAGATCCTATAAAGGTGCAACTCAAAACATTGTAACTAGGGTGTGATTTATGTTGTGTTACCGGATCTGCCACCCCAGTGTGTAGGATCCGCGGATCCGATACGTATCCGGATCGGATCCACCTAGTATCCATCATGGAAATGGATCACCTGCAGAAGGAAATGTATTCTGGTCCCATGAAACGGATCCTGTGAAAAATCAAACATTTCCTGAAATTTTCAAACGGATCCCGAAACTTCCAGTGCTTCTATGACCCATTGATCCCCCAAACAAATTGTTTTTAATGAAAACTTAAAAAACCCAAAACAAGTAATGGCTAAAAGTGTAAAACCCATTCCTGCTCAAGGTCTGATCTATCCTTATGTCAAGATCTGCTCTTGAACTCTGATATATCAATATCAAGTTCTGCTTTCAATGTTTTTATTTGATTTATCTTCATGGTCAAGGTTTGTTGTCAAGCGTTGATCTATCTTTATATGCTATGTTGTTGCTCACTTCACCTACACTGTTATGTAGTCTTGCAGTTGCCATAGCCTTCAAGAAAACCACTTTATTCCCTGCTGATAGGGACATGTGGATGTGGCTCACAAAAACACTATTATGACCTGCTTCAAGTTCATGCTGAAATGGTTTTTAAAATTATCAATATCAATCATGGTTAAAACTCATCAAATTATCAGTTATGGTACATGAACTCTCTTTTTTGGCAATAACATATAGTTCTACTCTTGCGTCTCATGAATAGTTTTGATTCTTCACTCTATATTTTAAATTTTTATTTATTATATAAATATTTTTATATTTTTTTGTACTTCTTGTTTCCCCGCCATATCCGGATCCGGGGTTTTAAAAAACCTGGTGAATCCGTATCCGAATCTGTATCTGTATCCTAGTAACTTAGGATTTATGCAATGAAGAATTAGAAAGCAAATACTCTTAAAGATGACAAGATGCTATAATGATACAAATCATGCATAAATCAGCAAAGGATTGGAGGAGATTTTCTCTCACAACCGTTCCAATGAGACAGTTTTGCCTTTCTATGGCCCTAATTACAAGTCTAATTATTCTACAAATCACTTGCAAAATTAAAGATGAGGACAAGGGAAACCACACTTAGAATGGAAAGGGAAACCTTACAATTAGATTTGCTCCATGCAAGATATGTCTATCAGGCATACTTACAAGACTCGGAATCGGCAATAAATCATCGAGGCAAAAGAGCGAAGAGTTTGAATCAGATTGGGAAAAATCGGCAAATACAAAAAATTAAATATATACACATATTTTGAATTAAAAAAGCATTTTCCATAGATATTTGAAATAGCCATGTCCATATACTGCAAAATATCAATAGATGTCGAGAAGATATCAAGGTGCCCAAATTTCAAAATATATCAATTCTCATGACCATATGTATTTCAAAATTTTCAAAATATTTAAAACTATATATTTAATTATTATATATATATAACAATTAATAACATATATTGATGTATAATATATATATTATATGTGAGTGTTATAATATATATTATATACATGTAATAAAATTGAAATAAGCTTTAGTATTTTAAATATATAATATGTTCAACTTTATAATTAAATTAATGCATTCATACATTTAAATTATACACCCTTGAGGAAACTTTGTAACCCGTAACTTCGTAACTGCAAATTGTTGAATGGTTGAACTTGACGGTGTCTACATGATTGGCCCTTGCCCGGAGCCCGGAACTCGAAGCCCACACACAAAAGTAGAACTCGGCGACCCGCATTGTGTGCCCTCGTCGAAGACAACACAACTCACAGCCCGCGTCATGTGCCCAACTTGAAAGACCGGGGTCGAGACTGGAGAGTGCTCAGTGCAACTGCTGAGAAGTGGGAGAAGTGGGAGGAGAGTACTTCTGCTCCGGCGTCAAGGGTGCCCGAAAACGAATGGAGAAAGCGCCAAAGAAAAAATAGCCTGAAAACGAAAACCAAAGTGGGAAAAAAACAATGTCGAGAGTGGGAAAAAAACATGCTGGAAAATGATGGAGAAAGTGGTGGAAAAGGGCACGATTTCTAAGCTTGGAGCAGTCGACAAGTGATCGAGTTTCGAGCTGAAATCGCGGCGTCCGATTCCGACTCGCACCGTTCCAACTCAGCTCATTTAGCAACCGATCTGAGTCAAACTCGGAATAATCGCGATTCCTATAACTATGCTATCAGGCACTAAAAGAGAGAGAGCTCTCAATATTCAACCACGAGTACAAATGAGGAAGAGGCTCTCTTATATAGGAGAGGAGCTCAACTTCCTTTGCAATAAAATAATAATAGATCTACCAAAACCCTAGATCTATGCTAAGGATAATTAAACAAATAAGAATACTCCTCTAAAATCTAACCAACTCTAAGAAAGATCCATAATATGAGGTGGTCAATGCCCATGTACAATGCCAAAATAAATAAGGTCCCAAGGAACGAGGGGCGCCTCCATCAAATGAGAGAAACATGCTAAGAATGAGGGGCCCCAAGGAATAAGGGTTGGGTGTCTCCAAAGGCTAGCGCTTTAATAGAAATAGTCATCAAAGCATGTGCAAGATCCATGAAACAAGGGAGAAGAACTCTAGATCTAGTGTTTATCCAACCCTAGAATCACTCCAATACAACTCAACCACATATAATATGCAATATCCATGTGAAGACCAACTCCAAGAGACGTTGGCCGCCCTCAAATCGTACAATAATCACCTCATAAAGGGGACATCCCAAGAAATATGTGCTAGAAACAATTGGATCTAAGGTTTAACCCTCCTAAATCCCTCCAAAAGTGCAACGACCAACCTCCCAAAGCTCAAAACATGGGACTCCTCAAAAATAGGCATTTACAATTCCTCCAAAGTCACAACCCCTTTAGAAATGGTATGCAATTGTGTTAGAAAAATCCAAAGGTGGACGGCTTCTCCAACAAGTGATAGGAAAACCTCTAAAGGTGGATCGTCCCCCTCAAACATCTATCTATCTACTTACTTTGCAATATGTCCCATGAAAAGGTGTGAACAGCAGTCCACAACAGGCCCCCAAATGAATCAACCTTCACAAAATCTGCCAGATAAATGAGAGATGGCTGAAATAGGGCTCAAAAAATGGTAGAAACCCTCCAATCCAACACTAGTGGCCTCCTCCAAATATGAAAAGACTCCTGAAACAGGGGGCATCCCCCTTTAAACAAAAAAAGGCTCCATAGATATGCCATGCACCACATAATACATTCCCAAACATGATGTCACATTCTCCTTAGCATGCTTGTGAGATCAAAAAGTGGAAAGAGCTTCGAAATAAAAATAATATGAAGAGCCTCCACCTATGTGCCTCAGACCCAAAGTATGGTCCAAGGTGAGTTGTGATAAAGGGGTGGCTCATTAAAATATTGTTTTCTCACATGAACATATGTGCCAACTTTGAGCACGTGATCTAATTCACCATATATGTATCCCCCTTTTAATATATCATTTTCCTTTATTTCGACATATCATTAAGAAAAAAAGGGGGGATGGGAGAGCTTAATATTAAAATAGTTCATGTGAACATGTGTGCCCAAAGATGAGCCCCTCCAAAGTGGGTAAATAAGCCTCATAAAATCAAAGGGGTTGGATCCCATGAAATCAACTCAAAAGTGCCAGGAACATGAAGTCATCCACCATAATGCCAATATATATAATGCTTGTAAGCTTGTTAGACCGTACCACACCATCTAGGAGAGAGAAAATCAGTGTGAAGGATCACCTTGTCATCAATAAATCCAAGACAACCCAAGAGCACCATCAACCTATCCACTTGCTTTGTGATGAAAATCACAAGTGAAATCATAAATGGAGCCTCATACAAATGAGAGGTAACATATGGCTCCAACTGTAGGACATGTGCTCATCTCAGAAGTGCATGAGAACCCCAAAATCTCAACAAGTACATGATACAATGACCATCTAAAACCAAAACCAAAACCATGTGGCGAGATGGATGACCTCAACATCCCTAAACACCACATCACATTCACGATTACATAGTTTCAAAAGCTGTCTTTACAAGCAAGGCACAAGCCATCAATACCGACAACATGAAATGAAATACAGCTACTCTAATGCTTATGCAAGAGCTTATTTTTCTCCTACCTAACTACTCTAAATATGAGACGTGAGCATGTCAGGTAAAATAATACAACCAATGTAGCCAACTTAACATCTCGTTAAGGCCAAATCATCTTCCCTTGTGCTTGGTCATGGATAAAAACAAAGCAACATCAAGCATCAAATATAGGCATGCTGAAATCTCCATAGGAATATGAATGGAAGTACATAAGGTAGCATACACAATGTGAATATCATCAAACTCTTGCCATGCATGGCAAGTCCTCCTACAAGCCTCTTATATCCATGCTTGGATAGGGCTTGTGTACACACCATCTCCATCATAGGGCAACCAACAATAACCTGCAATATCATCCAAATTACCATCAAGAGAAAGAGCTTGAGGCTCCTCCAACATCATCATATCTTCTACAAGGCATGAGGGTGAAAATTGAAAGAAATTTCCAAAGATGAAATTAGATTTTTGCTCAACATTAGATGGCTAGAAATGGCTTAAAATATCCCTGATTAGTATGTCTTATTGCCCCATATTGTTTCCAGCATGCAAAGGCAGATTACCATGTGCAAACTCAAATGATATTTCCAAATTTAGAGAAGAGAAAGAAGGCTGAAAATTTATGAAATGAAAAACCTGCTGCCCTAGGCAACTTGTAGCAGCCAAAAAATGATTTCCATCCATATATTCATGCTTAAATCTGTCAAGAAATGAGTAAAAACATGGCTGGAAAAAATCTGCAACAAATCCCTTCTGTAATGCCTCATTTCCAGCCCCAAAGGTGGGCTCAAAAGCTAATTTCTCCTTCAAATGTATCCAAGAATGTACAGTTTGGTGGCTCAAAAATTTCTGCTTCAAGATCATCACCAAGCAGCCCCAAATCATGAAAAAAACCTGCATAAGAAAGTAGAGAAGACGACTAGAAATGGTCCTCCAAATGCTCCTCAAAAGGTGACCTAGAAGGGGAAGTACAAGGCTGCTCCAAATCTACAAAAACAAACTCCTCATGCAACCCTGAATCATCATCATGAATATATGGAAATGGCTTAAAATCATCGTGAGGGATCTCATCAAAAATAGGCTCTCCATGGTCTTGACTCTTCACAAATTACACTTCCATTATGAGATGAATCATAGATGGGATTACCAACAAATCTCCAATAATCCTCACCCATACTATGATCAATATGATGAAAATGTTCTTCACTAAAATCACATCCATGGCTTCGATTAACTTCAATAGTGGCAAAGAGATCTCCATACGTATCATCTTCAAAGGGTTTGTCTTCAAGAATAAGGGAGAAGGAAAGCTCACCAAACCCTCATCACCATGAGAAGAACAAGTAGGAGCACAAATTTCTTCATCAAATAGGATTTCATCATGGATCTCTTCAAGGGCTTGATCTTCAATGGAAACATGAGGCGGCTCATGTGCTTGAGGGATTTCTTCAACAACAAGGTTCTCAAATATTCATTTGACATGTTCAACATAGGGAATCCATTTCTCATGATCTTAAGGGCTCCATTTCCTAAAAAATGTCTCAATCAAATCTGCAAAAGATGATCTCTCCCTTACCAAGACTTTGGAACCAAACCCTTGCATTCCTTTTCAAACTAAGCCAAAAAGACCTCATCAAAACATCTTCATGGGTAATACCAAATCTGAAATGAACATCATGAAACATGCAATATGCATTGTGGTCAAATCCATATGTCCATGAAAAATTGGAATATCATCTGAAAATGTCTTTGGCATCTCATTAGGAAACCCTAGAATTTTTTAGACATCAAGTGGATTGAGCCCATACGTCAACCATGGAGGTAATGCCATTTTTTCACCTTTATTCTTCAAATGAAAGCTACCAAATCTGAAATTGCACATGAGCATACCTCATACCAATACCCAAACGTGTGGAGTCACCAAGGTGAACTTGAGATGCCTTCAAATGTTGTTTGCTTTTACCCCTACAAACAACCAATCTTCAAAACCTGCAAAGGAACAAGGGGTTCGTCCCTTCATGGAGTCACCATGTGAGAAGAGAAATCTACAATAATAATCTCCCACGAAATGTTATTAAGCATGATCTTCAAAATTTCTGGGAAAAGTGCAGCATCCCCGACAATGACGCCAAAATGTCACAACTTAATTTAGCACTTGAGTGGGAAAGTCCCAACCCACTAGTGCCATCAAGGAGCAACTTCAGAAGAAAGCAACATTGTCACCTCAGTGCTAACTTCCCTCGCTTTTGACCAACTCTTAAGGTCAAGGGGGGATTCCCTAGGGTTGATTGAGTGGCTTCTAATGAAGAGAGCTTGGAGGGGATTGCTTATAACTTAGATTTATGAGTGAAGTGCAAAATTAAAGTTAATTCCCCAAAGACTACGTGAGTACGTAAGATTCCAAAAATTCCAAGTAAAACAAACACTTGAAAAAGGCAATATTCAAAGGATTAAAAAATATCAACTTGAACATGAAATTTCATCAACATCAATGATTCTCAATTCTGGAAATTTAAAGATAAGATAAGATAATTTTATAAATGTCCACCAAATGACCACTAAAGTAGGTCAAAGGGACTATTGGGTACAATGATGTCGGTACAAAGTGGGAGCGCAAAAGCAGCTCCTATAAAAATAGAATACATGATGCAAAAAGCAAGAGTGTGGATCTAATCTAAACCATGTGGAAGCACTCTTCAGGCTCTAGAGTGGGAAGCCCCTCTGGGAGAAGAAAGATGGATGAAAGGTGTACCAACCGACAGATCCCAGATCTTGGAAAGATGAGCAACGAGTAGTGGAGCGCGTGTCTGACAATCTATTGAATCTGTCTCTCCTAGCCAAGGCTGTTGGGAGTAGGAGTGGGAGCGAAAAGCGAAATTTTCAAAAGCTCCCATTTCGGGCGCTTTTCGAGAGCATTTTTTATATAGTATATATTTTAATATATTTTGATGGATTTATATCTAAAAAACATGTAGGATGTTGAATTAACTATAGAAAACATGGATTAAACCATATAACATAAATCATCTAGTAGTTTTAACTTATAATATTGTCATCAAATGATCAACCAATAGGAGCTTGGTAAAGAAGGGAGGTACCATAACATTGTCATCAAATGATCAACCTAGTATAGGAGCTTTTAGTCTAGGAGAGGTAGGGAGTGCCTTGTGACCATGCTCCCAAAACTGGGAGCATTTTGGGAGCGAGATCCTGAAGGGAGTGAGCTTTGGGAGCTAGAGCGCGAGGGGCGCTCCCCCTAGTAGAGCTCCTAGCATCCAAGGCCGAGTGGAGGAAGCTCAAGGTAGAGGATTGTGCAGAGGAAGAGCCAAAAAGGGAACTAGACGAAGTACTATGCTATTGTCTAGAGGAGGCCCGTCGCTAGCATCTAGAAGATCTTCGGTAGTTGTTGATGTGAGATCTAGACTAGCGATGTTGTTGAGGTCTCTATGAAGTGTGGACAACACTCCAAAGCCTCATCGATCGATGGTCGAGGCTCCGATCACTATCCATTTGTCTCTTGGTGCCTTGAGTAGAAGGGAGCACCATAAAAAAGGAAGTGATGCACTGAGTGGAGGATGGTCTCTGGGGTCGTTGGATGGAATGAGAATGGAACTAGAGAGCTTACTAGATGTAAAGGGCCTAATATCTTTGATATGGAAATCTGAAGAAATCCAAGAGGGTCTGGGACTCCCCGAATAAGCATTGGAACTGCCCTCGGATCTCATTGTAGATGGGGCAGCAGAAGATGAAGTGCTCCTCATCCTCAACCTCTAGAATGTGGCAGAGCTGGCATATCTTGTCTAATGGATCGATTTGGTGGTTGATCTCCAATTGAAGCCTATGTGAGCCAACTCTAAACTGGCCCAAAGGAATGCAGAGAGCATGCATCCAATGGTGAAGGGTGTATTGTGGTCAAACAATGAGTCTGTCTCTCATCTGCAAAAAATGCTCAACATAGAAGGCGATCTTTGTGCGTAGCTCACCCTGAGGGTTAAGCCAAGTATTTTGGATAAATTGTTTGTAAATGCCATCCCTAATGATTCGGTTTAACTCTTGTCTGATGGGGAGAAGGCTGCTAGGAGCATTCAAGGAATATTTAAATGGAGGGACCCGATCCATCTGAATGCCTGTAAACCCCAAAAGAGTTTGGCTTGGATTACTAGAAGAGGCAATAGAATCTGAGGAGCAATAGGCCAAGTACGGATATCTGTCACGCCCTTTCGCTAGGTCAACAAAACTCTGGACCTGATGTAGAAAAAATACCAGGCTGAACACCATCTCAAGTCGAAAGGATCAAGCACCAAACTTTGTTAAGATAATGTGAAGAGAGACAACTTGTTTACATTGGATGATGCACCGGAGGAGAAGGGTCTGGACCCCCTCAATCGAGGCCTAATCTAACTCCAACAAACTAGGCCCCAACACTTTTGAACCATAGACCACAGTAGGCCAGACAAGAGAGTCCATGAGAGTCATCTTGGACGAGATGTCTTGAAAATGGTGTCTAGAGCACTGTCTCTCAAGGAGAGCTACGGATTCGTAACCCTTATTGACTTGAGGCAAGAGGGCCTATCGTAAGTTGAAACAAGGTCCTACGAATTGAACTCCCAAGTATGTGTAGGTGTTGGTGATCTCAATCTCTGCCCCTCTAAAGAAGAAACGCAAGTCTGACATGGTCTTCTTCGTCCCATTGAAGATCATAATCTTGTTTTTACCCAGGTTGACCGTCAATTGTCGAAGATCACAAAAAAGAGTAAGGGCATCTGACTGTCTCTGCAACCCAATAGGAGATGAAGCTAAGAGAACTACGTCATCCGCAAAGAGTAGGATAGATATCAATACCTGGTGAAGGAGACAACCATCGCCGTCATGGAGGAAATCCTCCAACACATCAATATAGATCCCAAATAATGTGGGGGACAGGGGGAAACCCTATTTAAGTGAGTTGTGCGTAGACGATTGAGGACCAACTCATAAAGACACATAATGACAGTCAGAAGGGTCTTGAATATGCCAATGTCTCTGAGCCTCTGAAATAGGAGCTCCCTTGAGACAGAATCAAAATCATTTCGAAAGTCTACGAAGCAACCCTAGACTTTAGAAGAGCGGTGTCTTGCCTCCTCAATGATAGCTTTGAGGGTGAAGATATGATCAATGGTCTCATGATTAGGCCTAAATCATGCCTGCCCCTCTAGCTCTTAGGCATCTCATCTCAAGCTCTCTAGAGAGCTTGATATGGAGGATTGTCGCATAAAGCTTCGAGAACATGTCACCTACCACGATTGTTCGATAATTGTTGGGATCTATGCTGGGACCCGATTTGTGTATCAGGTGAATGGTGTGATGTGATCATGTCGGTGGGAAACCTGTGTAAAACATGTCATTGAAGAGATCAACCAAGTAGTTATCCAGAGCGTAGAGGCCATGCTTGATGAACTCTATCCGGAAACCTACCTCGTCTACTACTTTACTGGTGTTCGTTGCCCATCCATCCTCGTTAATATCCTCGTATGAAAATAAATGGCATGAAGCGAGGAGGGGGAGGTACCTTGAATTGGTGGTTGCCCAGGAACGTCACAGAGGGCAGGGGTATGAGCAAACATGGATGTAGGATAAGATCGAAAGTGAGGGGGAGTGGCGAGGGAAGACGGTGCACCATAAATGTTTTGGAGAAAGGCGAAGGGAAGCACACAATTCACGCTTCCTCTGTGATATGAAGATGTGTTTCTTGTGGCGAAGGAGGCGATGATAGGAGGTTTAAGGCTGGGGTAGGAGGGAAGACTGTGAGAGAAGGCATGTCGGAGTTGGCGATGGAGTGCTTTACAGTCCAAATCGTACCAACGGTTCATGGGGCAGGACCCAAGTTTTGGGGGAGATGAGATGGATCGAGTAACGTAGGGGTAGGACATGAAGGAGGCCTTCCAAATGGTGGATTAAAGGCAGACGTACTTGGTGGAAGCAAAGTTGAGGGATGAGAACTGGGTTACAGAAGGAAGCAATTGGCAAAGGTATCAGGGTTCCCTTCATTGAAAAGGATAGTGGTTTGAGATGAGCTCGAGGGGGGCGGGGTCGAGGGAGGGGGGATCGGCTCGAAGGGAGAAAGACAGAAGGGCATGGTCAGCTAAGGGGATGGGGGTTACCAAGAAATGCAAATGTGGGGAAGCAAATCCTAGTTGGACATGACATAATCCACCACGCTAGCCCCCCCCCCCCCCCGCCCCGTGGTGAGGAAAACATGTGAAGTGGTTGGAATCTGAGAAACAAGGGAGGACATTAAGGACCGGAAACTCATGAGATTCCCCAAGTATCAAGAGGTGTCTTCCATAAGTTGTAATAGGCCCCAGCATCTCATCTAAAAGGCAGCGGAGCCCCACTGAATGTGGATCAATCTCCTAGGTACAGAACGCATCCTCGGCACCTTCATGAAGGGGGATCTAGAGATCTCTAGTGCGAGCATTGAACTCCCCCAAGAGGATGACCTCACTAGCCACTGAATATTGGATGATGTCGGCATGCAAATCCAAGTAGGGGTAAAAAATTTCAGAAAGGAAAATCCACAATGATTTGACACTTAAAGTGGTTAATGAGTGCATTTATTTGCTGCAAAATAAAATGTATCTAAAACTGAAAAAATTGTAAAGCAAGTTGCCCAATGAATGTTTAGCCCAAGGTGAGACCTAGCTTGAGAAAAAATTTGCAGCAATATGTCACTCAAGGCTCTTATATTTATGAAGTTTAGATCCTCTTAATCAAAACCTACCATAATGCCTCCAAAGGCCATGTATTCCACGAACAACCTATCAAAATATGTCTTCAACAATGGTACTGTTATCACACCATAGTAGCAGGGCTACTATTCTTGTACAGCAGATATCTGCACATTCCAGAGCTTACATTATTCCATAGCATGGCTATATATCTTGGATCACTCATGATCAGAGCAGTACATTATTCAGATTTGTATATGACCTTGTGTCAAGGCTGAGCCTTGATAGTTCAGATTCGATGACTGATGTGACCACTTATCCCATACAGTTTCAGTTCAGTGCCTAGAGATGCATTACAGCAGTGTTTCAGATGATACTGGATGATTATTATTATGATGATGTTGTATGGATATGTTATCACTGACTGTGGATTATTATCTTGTTGATTTAGTCATGATCATAGCATGTGCTTGGTATATTATTCCTGATGTGGCAAACTATTTAAAATGAACTGCAAATCATAAAATGGACAATTGCTTGCACATTTAGGTCATTTAACAAAACCCAATGGTTTTTCACCTTACATAGATATGGTCTTTCCTGACACCAGTTGTCTGCTAGTGTAGGCTCCATATTCACTTGACTCCATCCATACATGACCTTCCTGTTTGACTTTAAACCCTGACTTGTCTCATTTGACTTTCTGATACCGAGGACTTCCCCATTTTTCTACCTCTGTGTTTGGACCGCCTCCCTGTTTATTCAGTGTCTCGGCTCTGAGTTGGTGACAAAACTTGCCTTTGGTGAGTTGGATTGTAGGCCTAAATCATTCTGGTCGGTTGTCCCGATGTTTGGCATTGGCTTGAACTCCCCCTAGTCACTTGAGATGTTGTTGGCTAAAACTGAAAGCTCATGTTCTACCTATGGAAACTTATAAATTCGCCCATGGAAACAAAAAAAATGGCAAGAGCGATGAACAGCTAAAAATACTCCTCGAAGAGTATAAGAAAGGTCCAAAAAGCAATGGTTCTTAAAAGCTATATCTAAACAATTGCTGACCTTATAAATATGTGAAAAACATGCCCTGGATGCAAGCTGCAACTAGTTGTGCTTCTCAACACATCTGAAATCCGAAGGGTTATGTAGGCCAAAAAGGCCATGGAATAAAATTGAATGATCCTAATGAACCTGGATCAACTTGATGTAGACATGATGCCTAAGTTGAATAAGCACTCTCTAAACAACTTATCCATTTGTGAGACACAGCCATCCCCCGTGTTCTTTCGTCCAGCACAGAGTTTGTAGCTTTCCCCTTTCTCCCAGTCCAAAGTATTTTTGAGTTGAGTTAGGCAGGTCAACCTCTTTGCCCAACCTTGTTCCTAGCCTTCACCCTTCACTAGCAGTCTGACCATGTCCAATGGGTGAGTTTGTCATTTGAACTATTGTGCAAGCAATTTTATATAACAACGGAATATGTTAACTTGATTAATGCCACTGAATGGAATTTATACTTTGAGCTTAGCTGTGAGAATGATTAGAGAGGCATTGTCTTAGTCTACTGATGTGATTTATCCTTGGTTGTATATTCTTGGATCCGTGATGATGTGGACCATGTATGGATGATTATTGATGATGATTGATGGGCCCACATGCTTGATGATGATATCATATGATGGACATATGATGCAGATGATGTTTGATCCAGTTCAGCAGGTTTATTACTACTTCAGATCAGCAGATTATACATTGTCCATATATGGTGGACCCTACAGCTGGCCCATTAGGGCAACCCATGGTGTATGAGTACACATTTCTAGTGGATTTGGGTCTTCTGGATCCATTGAGACACTTATCTTTCAGTTCCGGGCACTTCTGACAGTGATTGATGCAGTTTTACACTTGTTGACCAGATTTGGGGCTGATTTCCCAGCCTGAGCAGCAGGGGCCCCGAGAGGCCAGTTCACCTAGGGCGCTGATGATGGAAGGGGTGGTCCAGCCACTTGTTTTTACCATTTACCCCCCCTTCTGGAGAGCCTGGTGGGCTCAGATGGACAGCGCTAGCACCCTAGGAGGCAGTTTCGGCACTTTCACAGTTCCCGAGGCAGTTTAAAAATGGGATAAAGTGGTCACTGAGGAAATCGATTTGGGCAATTGAGGCAAGGTTTTGGCATTTGGTCTTCACAGAGGTCTTCCAGGGTGGCATCACTACCTTCCAGTCAGTTTTCACCATGTGGGTATGCCCAGATTGATCACAGGAGGACATCTACTGCTTGACTGTCATTGATTCTGAGGACAGTTTTGGTCATTTATATTTTATTGGACATATTTTATTATTTTATTGTGCCTTGGGGATGAGCTAGCAAGGATTGATACCTCCTAGCCCCACCATGTGCTTATGTTATCATGTCCTAGTCATCATGAGGTGGATTTTGGCACCTATATCTCTCTAGTGGATGACGTCACCCCCTTATTGTACCATTTAGTGGGGGCGCTATCATTATGTTGGGTGATCCATGTGATATATTGTTATGATTTATTGTTAGCCGTTGATTAGATCTTATGATCTTTTAATCTTAGCCACTCATGTAAAAAGTGGTTATGATTGTACTCTCTCCCCATCCTATTTAAGGAGGGAGCCTATCATTGTAAAAGGGATCTAGAGATTTTTGGCTCTTGGCTCTTGGAATAAAATTTCTATCTTTTGGAGTACATGCTTGGATTGGAGTGGATGTTGGTTGTTTCGATTGTAAATGCTATTGTCCATTGCACTGGAGGATCTATTGTAGTTATCTTGCATATTTGCCATATTTCGTTTACAGGTTAAGAGGGCGATTTTGGACAAGGGTGAATTGGTGGCGAGGCTTGCCCTTCAATCTTGGAAGAAATCGTTTTGGTGTAACAGGGAGTGGTTTTGCCTTTGTGTCAACTATTCTATGTTTCTCTCTCTCTCTTGCTTGTATCTACCTTCAATTTGTTAAACTAATTGATGCTTTGCTCCTTGGTTTTGACAGGTTAGAAGGAATCACATGTGGCTTGGGAAAATCGATTTGGCAAGAAGGCTTCAACAATTCTCCATTTGATCTTTGGCAAAGTAATCCTCATCTCAACTAGCATTCATCTCTTCATCCAGGTATGTTCCAAGAGGTATGATCTTCTACTTCCTTGAATCTTCCATGATTTCTAGATCATAAAAAACCTAATCAATTAAAACCCTCGTTTTTGGTATTTTATTAGATCTACTTAGATCTAGCCTTGCTTTTGAAGAGATATTGAAAACCCACCTCTATAGCATCCACCCATAGTTGGATCTACAGTTTGGTGGTGATTGGCTAAAAATTGACCCACTTTTCAAGGCAAAAAGCTCTCCTTGACCCAAATCGCACTTCCTAGTGAGAGGCTTGTTTGGTTAGATCTAGCACATGGGTAGGTGAGATCCCACTTGATTTGCAATCTAGACACTTGATAACCTACCCCCAGATCCTTACTTTGGTGAAATCTACCTTGTGGACATCTCTCCATGTTTTAAGGGGTTAAAACCCCCTTTTGAATTTCTTGGCACCTCAAAACTCAGATCTACTAAGATCTAGCCATTGGATTGACTTGATTTTTTGGACATGCATAGATCGGGATACTAGCATCTTGGATCTACAGTTTGGTAGCCATTGGACTTGATTTGGTCCACCAAACCCACTTTTTAGCCTTCCTTGAGCAAATCGCACTCCCTTGAAAAAGTGAGTTTGTCCACTTCCAGGAGGTGGGTGTTTGAGATTTTCGTGGATTTGGAATGCCCATACCTTGAAACCTAGGTCTAGACTGTCTTTTTGTCACGATCCGCCTTGGGGGTAGCATTCCTTGTTTCAAGGGATTGTGGTCCACTTACGGTTATTACTTGAAAACCTAGATCTAGCGAAATCCGACCATTGGATCTCATTTAACCCACTTGACTTGGCTTCTAGGTGTCCTGATCTACATTTTGGCATACTTTTTGACCCCATTAGCCCATCCAACAAGGCACTAGTCCTCCTCAAAGCAAGTCGCACTCCTTGGGATTTGTGTCAAACCCTAGATCTAGTACATGGGTACTTTTAGAATCAATTTAGATCCATAGATCTAGTCATTACATAACCACTAGTATCAACTTCACACCTAACTTCACCTTGTGGGCCTACCTAGAACCATTTCACACTTCCCAAGAAAATAAGACCCACTTGTGTAAACACATGGTACCACACCTTGACAACATACCAAACAATGTGGCCTAAACCATACGTAGGTTGAAACACCAACAATCTCTTACACCACCTTCAACCATACCTTAACTCTTAGGTCCACTTAGCCTTGCATTGGTTTCCGTAACTCATCATTTACCTACCCTTAGAAACCTTTGTTTGGATCCAATCAGCTATGATTGGTTATAGGGTCTCCCCCTGGGTCTTGCTACACCTTGACCTAAAGCGAAGAGTGCCTCGGTTGACGTGACTCCCATCTTACCTTGGGAACCGTGGCATCTCTTGGGTCACCTCTTTAGTTGCCTGTCTCCTCTACCGTCCCGGATGGGATACCTCTAGGGGCAACTACAAGTTGTGTGATAACAGGTACCTAATATCCATGCATCTTGGGTGGTAACATAAGGAAACTATGAAGCAATTTTTGGGCACCAGCATTAACCCAAGTCTCATCAAGTTCTTTCCCAAATTGAAAGACCATGTGCTCGTAACAAGTAGGAGACTAATTACTTTATTGAATGTCTTTGTAAAATTCTAGCAAAGGCCCTAGCACTTTGCATCAAACACGTCTTGCCCAAAATTGTGCGGCTTGAACAACAAGATTTATTCATGGTCATTTCATTTTAGATAATATTATTGCAGTGTGTGAGGGCATGGATGTTCTCATTAAAATAGATTTTGAGAAAGCATCTGATCACGTGGAGTGATCTTTCATTCTCAACATGTTGAAAGCCTTGGGATTTGACTCCTATTTTGTTAGCACTATTGAAACTCCTTTTATTAAAGCTTCTGCATATATCTCCATTAATAAATGCAAATCAAAAGGGATTGTCTTTTCAAATCCATCCGACAAGGTTGTATATTAGCCCCTACCTTATATGTTATCCCCACTTAAGCCTCGGCTTACCAATTATATAATAAAGTAAACCAAGGCCTTATCAAAGAGTATTCCATTGTCTAAACTTGATTTTGAGTAATTAGTCAATGGGCATTTTGTTGATGATTCATTTGTTACCATTATGTGGGCCCAACCATATGTTTAAGCCTTTTAGGCAAAGCCAATGCCAAATTCCTAGATGGCTAGGGTACAAATGGTCCTAGATTAACCCTGGCTAGATCTTCAAGTTTCTTGGGATACCCTTTGCATT
Organism: Larix kaempferi; assembly: GCA_027924585.1. Taxonomy (NCBI): domain Eukaryota; kingdom Viridiplantae; phylum Streptophyta; class Pinopsida; order Pinales; family Pinaceae; genus Larix; species Larix kaempferi. The sequence continues at coordinate 7,420,344 of BSBM01000052.1, read as the reverse complement.
CCAAATCTCACCTAAAGAGATTTGGGAGATGGTGGTTTAGGGAGTTGAAAAGAAGATTGACAAATGGATCATTATACCTTTTGGCCTTAGATGCCAAATTTCAAAGCTATAATAAAATGCTTGCACCCACCCATGTGTATCACTCCCCATGCTAGGTTCGTTCCATGAAAGCCTGCTAGAGAGTTAAAAAGGAGGATTTTTCTTTGGGCTAACAACAATCGTGGCAAAGGCTTTCATAGTGTCAATTGGGAATTGAGTTGCACCCCAAGAGATTTTGGGTTGCTTCGGAATCTTGAAAACCTACTCACGAGCCCAAGCCTTGTCTATCTAATGAGTGATGTTGGCTATGAAATAGGAGGCTCGAAAGGTGACTTTGAGGAATTACATTTCTTTGGGAGCCTCTCTGCGCAAAAATTCATGGCGGCATTTCAATTTCCAATCTCTTGTCACTATCTTTTTATGGTCAAGATTAAAAGCTCCTTTGTGGCCCAAGGCATTGGAAATATTGGAAGCTATGAATCCTTCCTTGTATTGGATAAACTAATCGTTGAAGGACCTTTAAGACAACCAATCAAGTGATTGGACTCCATGGTCATAATTGAAAGCCAAATTTAGGCTATTCAACCTTGATAAGATCATTCTTGACATAGCCCAAAATCTAATCCCTAATTCACCCTCCAACAAGTTGGGTTTGAACTTTGAAGACTCTGTGAGCCTCGTGGCAAGACTAGAAATGGAAGAGGTCAAAGGGTTTTAGATACACAAGCTTACCAATAATCATAAGTAGTTGTGAACAAGGTGAGTCCTATATGGCTGAATTAACAAGAGATGGAGACAAATCTAAAAAGAAAACTAACCTTTTCAAGTTGCATAGCTTGTGGAAGCCTGTCATAGAACCCAAAAAATATTTTCTTGCACAGTCCCTTGTCATGGGAAGCTTTCCCATAGACAAAATACTTACTCATCCAGGAATTTACAAACCATGTGTGTGGGCAACTTGAAATGCTCAAACGTTTGTCATGGTTTTGTTCCCTTGTCAAATCTACCTAGGGGTGTGTTGAGTCTTTTCATGGTCAACTTCTGGATGCTTCCATATCCTAGAGAGTTGCACTCCTAGGAGATAAGCTTCCTTGGGTTGTAGATACCAAAGCTTCATGGCAATTCATTCATATGGGAATAATTTTTTTCTTATAAAGGAAGAAGAGTAATGCCCTATTTAATAAGGAACCTACTAGATCATTTTCATGGTTTGACAACTCCCTAGTCCATTTTCATTGCGCAAGTACAGAAGATAGACATGAGATGGCCCACTTGCAGCGTTTATTAGAGTTTTGGGGGGGCACTCTATGCAATATGAGTAGGGAGTGACCTAATACCTCGCCTACTAGTCAAATCGATCATGACAATCCCAAAGATAGGATAGTCAACCATGTGATCAATTTGGTTGTGTAGTCAAGGAGAGGCAAGAAAGGAGGCACAAATGGCCTTCTCCTTCCATGCAACATAATGACAAGTTCTTGACCTTTGCAGTTGTTATCTCATCCACTACGAAGCTACATGAATATAGCAACAACGGTTGGGAGCCGATTGTTATGGAGGTTGAGTTGTTGGCACCGAGTGAGAGCCAACACCTAATGATCATGATGATCCACTGCCTAATGTTGAGCTCCTTCTTGCTACACCCTAATGTTCCTATGTTTATTCTTGGGTTGAGGGCTACATGTTTACTTTCCCGCTTTATGGAGTATTGTTTTTTATGTATAGTCTTAGCCTGTAGAAGAGCAATTAAGACAACTGGACATTTTGGTAATTAGCCAACTTGAGTTTGAGTTTTTCCAGCTTTTGTGAAGGCTATGTTTCCAACTCACCTTTTATGTATAAATCCATCCTTGTGCATATTGTTATCATTAATATTCAAAGGACATTATTATCTTCTTCAACTATACATGTATTTTTGTGTGTTGGCACCCATACAAAATTCTACAATGTGAGCATCAAAACTATGACTTCTAACACCCCCCATTAATTAATAATGGTCACATTGACTACATTAACTAACACATCAAGCATATCCCTAAAATTTTCAAAGTTTGTCCTCATTGGAGATTTGGTGAAGATATTTGTAATCGGGTCTTCAATGATGCAATATAGAAGCTTGATCTCTTTATCATGCACCTTGTCTCTAATGAAGTGTTGTTGGGCTTTGATGTGCTTTGTACATGCATGATAGCCTAGGTTCTTTAACAATTTCATAACGCTTTGGTTGTCACAATGAAGTCAAGCAGTTGCATGTCATACCTACATATCACATGGTATTTGTCTCAGAGAAATGGCCTCAGCTGTTGTTGAAATCGTTGCCTCGTATCTTATGTATATGTCACCAATCTAGTCTCACAATCACAGCACCATGGATTCTCAACACTACTTTGACACCATGTTGCCAAAGTAATAGCATCACATAACAAAATTTGATTTGCATAAACACAATATGCACAATCAATATGGGACAAAAGGGTAACTGTATTAAGAGGGTGAATCAAAGTATCTGTAGGAGTGCAACAAATATCAATGACTCATAAATGATTAATGACTTTACAACTACTTGAACCCTTGACCTTATAAACAACTTGTTTCATTTGCCACTAGACCACTCACACACATGCCACATTTTTGAATTATTATTATTTCGACATTACATAGAAAGTACACCAAAATGAATGTTATGATACATTAGAATATGTACTATTCCTATCCTACAAGTAACTCCATTATCGTGCTATTTTTTGTAAAATATCTCTTATATTTACATAAAAATATTTACAAACAGTGGAGCAAGAACAAAGAAGGTGGCTCTTGGACCCCAAGGATTCTACAGTAAGACTACTGCAGAATCTATATCAATGCTAATCATTTCCAAAAACAATGAAATTATGCGGAACAGTGATGCTATGTAAATCTAGTGTAGAAAAAGTAGCTTTAGAGACAAAAAATTATGGTCTCTAACAAGTGTCTGAAATGAACGACACAGGATAATAAACATATTTGCTCAAAGCCTCAACCAGCTAGGACCAAAAGCATGCAATTAATTACTTTCAATCACCCTAGGGTTTCTTCACTCATAAATTTGCAACGGAATTAAAAACAGTGAGAGATATACCAAACTATCACACCAATAGAAATAACACAATATCTTTCAGGTATAAACCCCCGAAAAAACCCAAGATGGGAAAACCGGTGCAGCAGTATGAGAAATATTTTATTCAGAAAATATGGAGTTCTTTTACAAATCAGAAATTCGATTTCAGCCAACAATGGCAAAATCGGAACACATAAATCAACTAAGAAAAACCTGTATGATTGGCATGGAAAACAAGGCAGTTGAAGCTGTTGTACGGCCTATACGGAATCCGTACTGCCTGTTGTACGGATCCGTACCTGTACGGCCCCCTGCTACTACTGCTGCGCTGAATGCCTCCACCAAATCTGCCCTGTCTCTGTCTCTGTCAATTCGAGTGTCTTCCGAATCTCACTCCTCCGTCTTCTTCGAAAAACTCTCTTCCTCGAAAAACTGCTCTCTCAATCTCTGTCGGAATGAATGTGTGTCTTCTCAACCAATTGACCTTTCCTTTATAACTCAATGTTAAGCGAATAACCTAATCTCATTATGGATCAATGGATGAGATCCTCCGATGAGATCAATGGATAAGATTAGATCTTGCCATTCACTTTAATTTTTCGCTCATACTTTATAAAAAGTAATTTCATTAAGTCAATAATTAAATAGATCACTTTAATTAATTTTTCCAAGTAAACTTAGGAAAAGTTAATTAAATACATTTTTATTGGTTTACTCAATTTCCGTCTTCTGCATGCAAAGACACATGCATGCAGGAAAACCTTCCTCAGTTGTCATAATCTAACACTCCCTCTCAACGAGAAAGGGATTCGGTAGCAACCCCAACTTGTCTCTGAACTCCACAAACTTGAGTTTGGAAAGTGCCTTGGTGAATATGTCTGCCACCTGCTCATCTGTCTGAATGTACTCCAACCAAATGGTTCCTCTCTGAACACAATCTCTGAGGAAGTGATACCGGATGTCAATGTGCTTGCTCCTGTCATGGAACACTGGATTCTCAGAAAGGTTGATACCACTCTAATTATCATAGTGAACTATAGTAGTCTCTATCTCACTCTCGAACAATCCTTAGAGCAACTTCCTCAGCCACATCCCCTCACATGCAGCCATGCTGGCTGCCATGTACTCAGCCTCAGCCGAGCCCAATGCAACTAACTTCTGCTTCCTGTTGAACCAAGAGACAACTCCTGACCCAATGCTGAAGCAGCAACCTGAAGTGCTCTTCCGATCCTCTACACATCTTGCCCAGTCAGCATCTATAAACCCCGCCAACTGAAAACTCCCACTGCGCTCATAAACCAATCCCTACTCCACTGTACCTCTGATGTAGCGAAGTATGTGCTTCGCAGCTGTCCAATGTACTCTTCAAGGGTTCACCATGAACTGACTCAAAGAGTTGACTGCAAAGCTGATGTCTGGTCGAGTGTTGACCAGATACATAAGCGACCCAATAAGCTTCCTATACAGAGTAGGATCAAACTCCTCTGATCCCGATGCATCCATCTTCCTCCAGTTGAAAACTAGAGGTATAGCCATAGACTTGTAGTCCTCCATCCTGAATCTCTTCAAGATCTCAACTGCATACTTCTCCTGTCCAATGAAGAAGCACCCATCTCTTTGCCAAACCTCCAGGCCCAAAAAGTAATGCATCAACCCATGGTCTTTCATCTCAAACTCTACTGCAAGATTGGACTTGCAGTCCCTGATCAGCTCCTCATCTCCTGCAAGAAAGAGATCATCCACATATAGGACCAGTATGAGAGGTACTTCACCTGCCAAGAAGTATAGGTTTTGGTCTGCCTCACTCCGCTGGAAACCCATCTCTCGTAGATAGCTGTCAATCCTCGAATACCATGCTCGAGGTGCCTGCTTGAGCCCATAAAGAGCTCTGTGCAACCTGCATACATGCAACTCTCTACTCTCTGTCTCGAACCCCTCTGGCTGCTCAATATAAACCTCTTCCTTGATCACTCCATTGAGGAAGGTTGTCTTCACGTCCATCTGATGAACGCGCCAACCCATCTCTGCTGCCAATGATAGGATAGTCCGAATAGAAGAATACCTAGCGACAGGGGCGAAGGTTTCCTCATAGTCAATACCTTCATTCTGCGAATACCCCTTCGCCACGAAGCGTGCCTTGTACTTCTCCACACTTTCGTCTGCTGCATGCTTTACCTTGTAGATCCATCTAGAACCCACCACCTTCTTATCCTGTGGTCTCTGAACAACCTCCCATACTTGATTCTTCATGATTGAGTCATACTCCTCAACCATGGCCTCTTGCCACACATAATGCTATGCAGCCTCCTCGAAACTAGAAGGTTCAGATTCAATCAACTCTGTCATCAGTGGCATATAACTCAGTCTATCTAGTGGTACGCTCTGTCTGAAAGTTCTATGTGGAAGACTCACCTGTCTGGAATCCTGAACAATGGCCTATACCACTTAGGTCGTGACCTAGTGTCTGCCTTCTGCGGCTGTTGGATATCCTCCTCCTGCTGCTGCCCATCCTCCCCATCAAAAATAAGGGGATCATGTTCCCCTGACTCCCTCTGACTACCAGAACCTGTGCCCTGTGTCTGAACCTGTACCTGTGACTCCTCCAACTTAACTCCTCCAGAGTCCTCAGCTAGATGCTCCTGTGCTGGTAAGTCCATAGATCTTCTCAAGGCTCGGTCCTCATCAAACTGGACATCCCTATTCACAGTGATCCTCTTGCGAGCTAGGATATAAACTCTATAGGCCTTGGAAGTCTCACTATACCCAACTAGAAGCCCCTTCTCTCCAGAAGGATCCAGCTTCTTCCTAGTGTCAGCATGAATGTGACAATAGCAGATACTCCCAAATATACGCAAATGACTTACGGTTGGTCTAGTATCTGTAAATACCTCCTCAGGTGTCTTCCTCCCCAATGCAGTGTGGGGACACCTGTTCTTGACATATACTGCAGTCCGAAATGCCTCGGCCCATAGGAATAGAGGTAATCCCTGATCAAATAACATGGCCTTAGCTGCACTCACCAGTGTCCGGTTCTTCCTCTCTGCCACTCCATTCTGTTGCGGGGTATGAGGAACAGTGTGTTCCTTCTTGATCCCCTTTGATGCACAGTACTCCACGAACTCTCTATCAGTGTACTCACCACCGTTGTCTATCCTCAATATCCGTATCTTTCTTCCTGTTTGGTTCTCCACGAGAGTTTTGAACTCTCAAAACCAATTGAAGACCTCTGACTTGGCCTTCAGAAAATAGATCCAGGTTTTCCTGGAATAGTCATCAATGAATGTGACACAGTAACTGTAACCACTGAATGAATGTACACTCATTGGTCCGCATACATCCGAATGCACCAAATCTAAGGCTCCCTCATACTTGTGCTCACTATGTGGGAAAGGTCTCCTGATGTTCTTCCCCAACGCACAACCCTTGCAGTGGTTGTGCTTGTCCTCCTGAACTGAAGGAACTCCAACGACTACCTGTCTCAGATGCCTCAGTGCACCATGATGTAAGTGTGCCATCCTCCTATGTCATAACTCACCATCACTGCTATTGCTACTAAACAGAGCCTTTGCAGGCTCAAACTGTAGTCTGTAAACTTTCCCACTCTAAACCCCAATCATCCTGTCCAATCTCTGATCTGACCCATGTGGCCTGATATATACTTTCCTGTCACGAAAAGTCACTAGAAAACCCTTGTCTTCTAGTGTGAAAACTGATATGAGATTCTTCATCATCCCTGGGACATATAACACATCAGCAAAGCTGATAGGTTTTCCAGACTCCCTCTGAAACGATACAGTGCCAACACCCTGCGCCTAATACCGCGCATCATCTCCTAACTCAATGTGGAGATTTACTCCACCCTCCTTCAAGCTCTTGAAGAAAGACCTATGTCCTGTCATATGACAAGAAGCACCACTGTCCACATACCAAATACTGCTACTGATGGAACTTGCCATGCAAGCTATCAAGCAAAAGTCTTCCTTAAAACTCCTGCTGAAATCATCCACCTCCACTGAACCTCCCATCTGATTGTTGTTGTTCTTCTTCTTCTTCTCTGGGCACTGGGAAGCAAAGTGTCCATGCTTGTGACAAATGAAGCACTTGACTTTTTCCATGTCCAAGTTCTTCTTGCCACCTTTCTTCTTCTTTGCCTTCCCCTTACCTTTGCTCGATAGGGCTAGAGCCTCTTCATCCACAATCTATGTAGTACCGCTGGATGAAGTTGATCCTTGACCCATGCGGGTCTCTTCCTGTGTGAAGTCATCCCACAATCTATGCCAGTCAGGGAGCTTCTCCCTAGCCACCACACCTCTAACAAAGACGTCCCATGGCTTAGAAAATCCATTGAGAGCTATACGCACTAGCTCCTCATCCGCAGTCTTAGAGCCCACTGCTCCAAGCTCATCCCTAATCTATGTGAGCCTTGTAAGATAAGGCACCACTCCTTCACCCTTGGCAATCCTGGTACTGCACATTCTCTCCTGCAATACCATCTTCCGGTTTTCATTCTTGCTCTAGTAAAGACTCTCCAAAGTCATCCACATCTCTAATGCGGACTTCTTTCCAGACAGGTGAGGGACTATGTGGTCCTTCACCCCATCTAGAATGATCAACATAGCTCTGGAATCTATCTTCTTCCAAGCTGCCAAATCTGTCGGATCTGTGGGAGCAACCTTGGTACTATCAATGTGCTCTGTAGCATCATTGACATCCAGGATCCTGGTGATCCTCTCTTTCCAAGTAGGAAAGTTTTGTGCCCCCTGGAGTCTATCCTCAACTCTCAACTGTGCGACCATAGTGTTGTTGCCTAATACACACCTGGGGGAGGACACGGCAGGAAACCTTCAAGCCGCTCGGTGTGTCCTTGGGGGCAAGTGAGAGTCAAGTGTTGTCACCTGATTACTCGACTCCTTCGTCTAGGCTTACTCCTAGCGAAGCCAAGGGGGATTGTCCCTATGAAAATTAAACTAAGGCTTTTAATCTACAACAAAAGATAAAGTCTAATCTAGGAGTTAAAAGATGATGAGATGATAAAATATAACAACTAAGCACTGCTTGCAAATTAAATCAATTGATTAACCCAACACAAGATAGATAAGCATTCACGACATTTATGATTGAAACTTAAAACATGGAAAAATAAAGACCAGTGCCAAGAATGTAAAAATGCTTGCAATTGCTGCTGTGTAGGGTTGCTTGTGTAGTCTCAGTGAAAGTATTGTAGTGTCTCGGTTGGTAAATTTTATGATTATTAAATGAGTAGTTAAGGAGTGGGTTAATTCTTGGTTTGGCCCAAAAGAAAACTAAACTTCGAACTGAGTGCTCTAGCAACCTTACCAAGTGTCCAACCAGGCGAGGATGAACCCACTTAAGAACCTGCTGACTCTGTGGATTCAATCCATGCAACCTCCCAAGATCTTAGGATTGGATTCTAATGGATTGTCTTATTAACACTAACTACCTTGCACCAATTTCTGATTGAGCCAACTGTTCCGACTAAGCTGCAGTAGTCAAGAGCATACTCCGGGTTTGTGGCGTTGTTCATTTTATTAAGACGTGTAAGTGGATGATTATTCTACACTAAACCCCAAGCATAAAGCAAGGGGGGTTAATTTTAGGATTAAATTTTAAGAATAGAATAATAATTTGAAATAAACACAAAAGCATATAAAATGATAAACGGGTCCTCGGAGGACGTTGTGTGCTTGAGTGAGTTATTTAATTACTACTGCTCAAATGAAACTAATCTAAAACGAAAAATTAGAAAAAGTGCAAAAAAAACTGAAAAATGTGCGGATCCCCCCTGGGGGGATTGGGGTCAGGTGCTGGAATTGCCTGTTGTGCTCTTTTTATTTTTTGATTACAACTTGGAAACTTAAGAGAAACATTGCTTGCCCTTTATCATTAGGGAACAAGTCAGTTTACAATGTTTAAGAGAAATAAAGATGATGCTTGAGATCGGTTCTCTCTGGGTGGTTCAAGAAGCCTTCGAATGCTTGTCTTGTGAGTTTTTTAGCTCCAACCTATTGGGCAAATAAATCAAATCAGCAAGCAAAAATGTTAATTAAAATGACAATCAGAACACTTTACGAGTGTTCTGATAATGCTAGAAATTGCAAAAAATTAAAATGAGCTAAACTAGCATGTAAAAAAGGGTGTTCTTGGACAACTTAGGAGTCTTTAAAATGATTTTGAAATTACTTTCTGATATGCAAAACCAAAAAAACAGCGAGCTCCTTTTGTCAAGAAAGACCAAGAAACACTTAAAAAAACCTTGAGAGAAAAGCCTAAAATTATCTTTAAAAAAATCTAAAGTAAAAAGACAAGCAAAAGATGCAAAAAACTCAACTAGTAAAACAAGCTAGAAAGCTTATCTCGCTAGGATCTTTTGGCTGCCCTCTCTAGAGATAGCAAACCGAAACTATAAGCACTCAACTGCTAGATTTATCTTTTAAAATGCTTTAAAGGACACTTCTCTTCTCTAATCTAGTTAAAAAAATGTAACCTTTCAAATGCTAAAAAATAAGAGATTTGATTACTAATGCAAGTAATAAGATTTAAACTTTGTAGCATACTAACATTAGAATAATAAATCTAGATCTACTTCCTTAAGAAACTTTCAACACTTGAGATCTAGAGAGTTATGGAACTAGTAACCAAGATAGAATGAAAGAAGTTGAACTAAAGGTGAGAGAACCCGAGTTGTAAGCTGGAAAGAGTTGAATGAATGGAGCCTGCATAAAAGTGGGAACAAGAGAGACTACGCTTCCGTTGAATTAGCTTGGGAAGTGGCAAAGCTAGCATGCATGCCTCCTCCTTAAGCTCTGGTAACCTGCAACAAGATACTTCACACAAGCACTTGCACAAGAGGATCAAATGGCACCGATATTAACAATATAAAAGACTTGCGAATAGAAGCATTCAAACAAGAGATGCATAACATTCAAAGCATTTTACACTATCATCAAATAACAAACAAAATTAGATCATATTTGTTACCCTACTGAAATATAGATTTCCTTCCAAGGTCAGTGCAATCCTAACAATAAACAATAATGCTTGTGCAAAGGATACAAGTTACCTCCATGGGTTTTGAAGCATCAAGCATCCACACATGACATGAACTCACAATGTAGCCTCCAAAGCCTTCTCTTTTATTAACTCAAGAACTCAGAAAAAATATTACAAACACAAGAACAGAGGTTCCAACTTCAGATCAATTACAATGGAGCCAAGCTCCTCAATTTATAGCAAATGACAACCCAGCTAGGGCGCAAAACCCTAAGAGACAAAGCTCCTAACTTGTAGAGCAAGCAAAGCTCTCATCCAATGGAGAAACACCATTTCAAATGGACAAAAACACTTCAAAACAGAAACTGTTGAAAGTTGCCCACTTGTGAAGGAGCTCACGTGTGAGGAATGAGGATGGCGTGTGATGTTTCCTTGCTTTCAATGGAGACCTTCACGATTGGATGCATTAATTGGCAACTAATCCAAGTGGGTAGTGCCACATAATGGTGTAAGAGCCCACCATATGACATACTTATCCTCCATTGTATGCTCACGGCCATGTCATGAGTAAGGTTGGCCCCACGTGAGGATGAAACTCGTACGGTTTTGGTTTTAATACAAATACTTCAAACTTTGATTTTAATGCAAACCCTTAGTATATGCTTGCACATTATTTTAATATAACGAACCACACCATGCTTTAAACTTTAAAATTGCCATGGCCGTGAAGGAGAGGTATGGCCCATGTGAAGGAGAGATCCGTACGTTTCTTTCTACATGCTCCAAACTTCTAATTCGACCTTCATATGCATACCTTTGACCTTTAACTAATTCGCCCACTTGAAATGATGTCATGCCATATCATTTGGCATGTTCCCTTTTCCATTTTTTAATAAATTTGACTTTTGACCAAAGTGCATTTTGATGGGTTTTTTAGCATTAAAGTGCTAATCTGAAGCTCTGATAGGCAAAACTGCTCCACGGGACGCCTTGGTCGCCCGAAACATAGGAAAACGGAGTACCAGGGTAAAGGGGATGCTCTAAGCTTGAAAACAAGCATCCCTGCGCCAAAATCCGACTCCGGATCACATTTTTATCACTTTTTGAAATTTTTTAATTAAACCATTAAAAAATGGCTTAAAAATGCAAAAAATATTTTTTCTCGGAATCGACTGAAACTTCAGGGGAACCTAGTACATGAAAAAACGATAAAATTCTAGTGCCTAGCATGTTTATACATGTTATAAAATGGGCTCTAATAATCCCCTAAGGCTTAACCCCCACTTTGGACATTCCAGCTTTGGAGGAGCAGGAGAAAACCTCATCGATTATACTCGACTATAGGCAAAGCATAATCAACAAGAAAAAAAACTCCTTGGAATACCTTCTTTGGTTGTCAAGTCCTAGGAAACCAAGTCACTCAAAGACCACCATGCTAGAACGCTTTATTACAAACCCCGTGGGGCACAGTCATGTACTACAAAAACTGAAAAAGGGGCCCTGAAAAGGCCAAACTTGGAACTTCTGAACACTGAAAAAAAGGCACAAGTAAATGTGCAATACTGGCAGCTCACTGAAGTCCAACTATAGTGCAACTCAGTTGGTAACACATAGTAAATAGTGCCAATAAACCCTTGGATAGATATGCAGTGATCTATCCAAGTACTCTGCTGCTATCTCTCAGTCTGCTCAGAAGAGCTCTAATACCATGTAAATTTTCCTTTAAAACCCAGCTAGGACCAAAAGCATGCAATTAATTACTTTCAATCACCCTAGAGTTTCTTCACTCATAAATTTGCAGCGGGATTAAAAACACTGAGAGATATACCAAACAATCACACCAATAGAAATAACACAATATCTTTCGGGTATAAACCCCCGGAAAAACCCAAGATGGGAAAACCGGTGCAGCAATATGAGAAATATTTTATTCAGAAAATATGGAGCTCTTATACAAATCAGAAATTTGATTTCAGCCAACAATGGCAAAATCGAAACACATAAATCAACTGAGAAAAACCTGTATGATTGGCACAGAAAACGAGGCAGCTGAAGCTGCTGTACAGCCTGCTATGTACGGCCTGCTGTACGGCCCCCTGCTACTGCTGCTGCGCTGAATGCCTCCACCAAATCTGCCCTCTCTCTCTCTCTATCAATTCGGGTGTCTTCCGAATCTCACTCCTCCGTCTTCTTCGAAAAACTCTCTTCCTCACAAAACTGCTCTCTCAATCTCTGTCGGCATGAATGTGTGTCTTCTCAACCAATTGACCTTTCCTTTATAACTCAATGCTAAGCGAATAACCTAATCTCATTATGGAGCAATGGATGAGATCCTCCGATGAGATCAATGGCTAAGATTAGATCCTGCCATTCACTTTAATTTTTCGCTCATACTTTATAAAAAGTAATTTCATTAAGTCAATAATTAAATACATTTTTATTGGTTTACTCAATTTCCGTCTTCTGCATGCAAAGACACATGCATGCAGGAAGACCTTCCTCAGTTGTCATAATCTAACAGTAGCTACTTCAGCTATGTAGAGTTTTCCTGTGAATGTGAAAGATTGCTTACAATCTGAAGACAGACAAGCAAAAGATGAATATTACTTATATTCAAATAGCAAAGATAATCCAGCATGTAAAGAGGAAGTCTTTGTGGTACAAGATCATTTCTGTTGCAAAAACATCTAGCTCCTTACTTGTATAGGAGATAATTGGATTCAATGGATTGTTATTTCTTCCAGCAAGCAACTCATCAGGTTTCAGAGAACAACCAGCTCTTCATGACAAAATGCCGCCAGTCATGCATCATACATGCCTTGATGATCATTTGTCTGATTCACTAAGGTGTTCTGTCAGAGAAGCAGTGAAGCAAGTAGTGAGTTCCCTATCTGAGGTTGTAACTTTTCTAAAAGTGTTCTGTCAGAGAAGCTGTGAAGCAAGTAGTGAGTTCCCTATCTGAGGTTGTAACTTTCTAATTGAGAGTGTCACTTGGTGTACTATGCTTGAACCTAAAATCTATATAAAGGAGTTTTGGTGGTATCTTTAATTTGGAATCATTTATGCTCTTGTTGATGATGCTACATTGTTCAGACTTATCCTAACTCTTGATGAATACTGTGACAAGCATGTTCTGTATTTGTACGTCAGTGAGATGTTATCACAGGTTTTTTAATATATAAAATGCTCCGTTTAAGTATTTACAGGAACAAAAAATGTAAACGGCATTGTATGAAATAAACAGGCCACTTGAGCAGCCACCTCAAGCATGACAAGAATTGGGCATGTTACCACCAAAAGCGCCCATCAACAAGACTTAGACCCTTAGAATCTGTACTATGGCGCATTATTCTAGCCCTTAACAAGGAGACTCTTTAGTATTACCCTTAAAACACATACCACATACAAAACTTTAGTAATACAAGTGTCCCACAACTTGGTGGAGGTTGAAATTCATAGGTTTACATATTTAGCCCAATTGATTTTTAAAACACGGATAAAAGCAAAAATTGAAAAACATATTCAGAGATACTAGGTATGGATGCATATCAGAGGAAGTATACATATTTATATCTTCTAATAACACGTGACCAGTTGTGTGTTTGTGTGCGTCTATGTTGTGTACATATTACATACAAGTGTGTGCCAATGACAAATTTACAACAATATAGTCCTTTTTCCTATTAATTTAATCAGAAGTATTCGTGGCACATATTAACTGTGCTTCTAAATGTACTATAGAACAAGTAAGCTAGAGGGTGTGCTATCGGTAGGAAAGTATATAAATTTTATAAATAACAGAATGAATAGAACAGGAGGCCCACAGTGAATATGACACTTTTGTTCAGGGGTATATCAATAGATTAGTCCCGCGCCCTCGGGCTGTGGGGAATTCACGCCAATGTTTTAAAAAAATGACCTCACAAACACACATAAGGTGTACTCTGTTCAATCTTTCGCGTGCATAAGGTGTACTTGCAGCAGTCCGTGGCTAGCTTGTAGCTGCAGAATAGATGATAGTTAAATCCAATATGCGCAAGAAAGAATAGTCACTTTACTAGTGCTGGTGTACTGGTTTCCTTTGTGCCTCACAAGCCATAACTGAACTGCTAACCCTTTTTTGAAATCCAATATCTAAACGATGTAATTGTATAATAACTGAACTGCTAACCCATTTTAGAAATCCAATATCTAAACTATGTAATTCTATAAATTACTCCTTGGCATCAGAAACTTTAGGGCTTACATGATGCCAGAATATTCCTGGGCATTAAAACTCAATACTTTAAACAGTTCTGCTTTGTTAAGTACATGGGAAAAAGTTTTCATTTAATGTAGTCTTTATAAATTGAGGCAGAAACACAAATTTCTAGTTTCAATCGACCTTAAAGACTCTAACCCTTCATCTGATTCCCTCTAGGTAAACTTTCTGAAGTCTAATTTTTAGCCTGACTTTTCCTTTATGAATAATTCCAGAAATTGAGAGTTTTTAGTGCAATTCTAATCTTTCATACTGAAACATAAGTCATACTTTAGTCTTGTTTATGAATTGTCTAATCAAACATAATTTTATCCGTGTTCTTCCCCTTAAATAAGTAAAGAAAAGGAAGAAAAAGAAGAAAAACATGAACCGAGTATTTCCAGAAAACAAAAATTTATATTCGCCCCTGTGAGTATGGCCCATAAGCAAAGGACATAGTCTGCCATCTGCATCTGGATCGTGAAATTTGCATCAAATTCTTATGATAAAACGTGCACCATTTAGAAACCACAATTCCTAGACATTCTCAGATCAAACTTTAAGTGTATATCTATGCCCATTGAGAAACCCACAATTCCTAGACTATTTTCACATCAAAGCTTACGTGTATATCTATGCCTAAACTGTCGGCAATTGAATAATTTGCGCTATTAGATCAAGCCCGTCGATGTTGCAATGAATATCTGCCAATTAAAATGCAAACCCCAACCTCGATCAAGCATGGCTCGTTTTGGTCCTCTTGGATGGCCTCCTATGTTTCATTAAAGCCCAATTGGGATGAATTCAACTGAGTGGCATTATTTCCCTAGCTCTCATTATGGACGACATGAATACAGTACGGACGGTGTAATGGACCTTTTGAAGGGAACTGAACTATCGACCCTGCCCCAGAATTCAGACTCCCAGAACATTACACGCGAATTGTAGGCAGAGACTGCAACCGCAATAAGGCCTCAATTTTCATGAAAACCAGAATGAATCAACACACAAGCATGCATAACAATAGTCCTTGAAATGATCGCTACATACCACTAGCAATCCAAATGCTATAGCCTGATAATTTCCCTTCTTCCTCTCCTGCAATCGACAAGGCTGAAGCTTTCTTCGTCTACAATCCTTCCATCGCAATCTTATTGGTTTTCTGTTGACTGCCTGCTGTTATAGCTTTTCCCGGGATTATTTTTATGTAGTATATGATGATGACGGCTGTTAACTGCTGCCTTCCAAATATATTGTGGTATGTTTAATATTCATGCGTTGTGGAATTGTTTTTTATTTTTATAATTAATATTTATTTTTTAAAAATTATATTAGATTGATTAAGAGAATTGATTTATTTAATATATAATTTTTAATTTAATGGTTAATTCAAGTAGTGAGTCATAAGTGAGATCTCTCCTAAGTTAGAAGAAGGCAATGTGTTAAAAAAATTTGATCCCTTTGGGGTTATCTATTAGGAATTTAGGCAAAGACAATTTATGTTTACTATTTATGGATTATGGGGGTTTTTAACTTTTTCACTAAGTTTTGTTTTAAAAAAAAATATAGTTTTCCATTAATATAGTGGGTAGTTATATCCCTATACATGTTTCCCATTAATATGGTGGGTAGTTATATCCCTATACATGGATCATATGGTTTTCAACTAAGTTTTCCTTTGAAAAAAAAATCCAATTTCCCATCATTATGATGTTTCCCATTAATATGGTGGGTAGTTATATCCCTATACATGGATCATGTAGTTTTCAACTAAGTTTTATTTTGAAAAAAAATTCCAATTTCCCATCATTATAATAGGTAGTTGTACCCCTACAAAAATAGCATTCTTTTAAGTAATGAACATTGTTTCATTTGTTGACATAAAGTTTTATTGTGGAAATTTAGAATAATTTTCCCTTCATTTGTGGGCAATCCTTACAATAATTAAAGTGCTCAAAAATTGTAACCATGTAAATTTTATAAGTCTAATGCCTGAGTTTTGATCCTTACCACGTATCAAATCTAATTATCATTAAATTGTAAATAAGTGCTAGTTATAGAGATGGGAATCAAGCCATGTAAGCTTTTAAAAAAAAACATATGGGTAAATGATGTAAATATGTTTTTATGCATTTTATTATGAAGCTCAAGGTTAAGGGTTGATTAGTGAATGGCTAGGCATGCAATTGTGATAAATAGACTTTTTATGGACCACATGATAGACACTAGGCACACAAAGATGTGTAAATATTGTTATTATTGGAAAATAATATAAAGGTCCAAGATGGCTAAGAAGAACACAAGAGAGGGTATGAGTCCCAAAGAGAGGATGAGGAAAGGGGGTTGGGGAAAGTAATCATTTATTGTCATCCTAACATCTCTTACATTTTTCATTATGTGCATTAAATAAAAGTTCAACTTCCACCTTTGACTTAAAAAGCCAAACATTGAATGCATTTTTACCTCACATATTTATGGAGGCATGGGACTAGGCACAAATAACATGGGAAAACAAATATGAGCATCCTTCCCCATGGGAATGCATTCCTCTCCTCCATTCTCATGGGAGCCATTGCCATCCCTTACGATGACCACTCTCACCATTTTTCAAGTGCATGTTCTCTCCACAAGAGTTCTCCTACTATGTTCTCCATTGTTACTCATATACCCCAAATCTGAAAGTGGTAATAGGAAATTGTAGGTTTGGGTAGAGAGATAGATACGTTGAGGTGAAATTAAAGGTTGGGAAAGTTATGAAGTCTTCAGCCACTAGATGTTTGTGCTCATTGGATGCTTCAAAATGAATTTTTACTCTACCAGGCTATTCCCACGACACAATTAGCAGATTGGACTCTTTATACCTACATTGAAGAGCATTGGAAAGGGAGATCCATTAGGCACAGTTGTACAAAGAAAGGGAAGATCTTCCTTGTGTTGTGTGGAGTAGTGGAAGAGGGTGTCATTGTTGATTGATGGTTGGATGAGGTACCTAAATTGCTCTATAGTGAATTGAATGACTGAGCTACGAGAGCAATTTAGTTAGGTTTGCTACAATTTGTAGCTTGATTCCTTCGCCCTTGTGGCCTCATGGCCTGACTTTGGGGTAGCACTTACATTGGATACTTACAAATAGGTTGAAATTGCTTGTACACATTAAATTGCTTGGTCAAACTGTCTACATGATTGTCTATTTGTTAGTGTAGATTTCCATGTTCACTTTGAGTGAGGAATTGAAGCAAACATTTAGAATCAACAAATTGTGAACCATCATCAACACAAAAGAAAAAAGAAAGAAAAAAAATAACTCTTAATGTTTGGAAGCTAACCCTATTAAACAATTAAATGTTAAAGATTGTCAAAAATAAATTGCATGTAAAGAAAAGCAAAATAGGATTAAACTTAAATAGAAGACACAAAAGGAAAGAATAAAGAGAACATATAAATTTAAATTAATAAGCAACGAGAGGACACATAAGGAAAGAACAAATGCGTCGTGGATAAGAGGTTAAATTTCAAAAAGGAATAGTGTTTGGTCACAAGTATAGGACTAAGATTATGCATTACTAGAAAGCATATGACCCCTTTGGAGGTAGCCTTAGTGATAACCATAGGGGATATTGACTTTCTTGTTGATAATATCTTGGTTGAAGCTATTGTTTGGACCTAGAGTAAGACCTAAAACTACTTCTAATTAGTTAAGAACTCATCTTCCTTAAATGTAAGGAAACGGGTAAACAACCCTAATCCAAAAGACATTTGAGAAGAGTGAAAGTTTGCTCTTTTATGAACTACCACTTAGTCATCTAGTTAGCGTAGTTTTCTTTTAATAATAGTGATAAGTCAACTTACATTCATGGATAGTAACCAATAATAATTATTCTCACTACTATTTGATAACTAAATTATAATATATTTTGACACTTTCAAAAAAGAAACAAGAAAAAAAAATATGATCAAATTAAATTAAATTTTTAAAAAAATTGTATATATAAAATAAAATAAAAATGAGTAAATGTTTACTCTGATAAAATGAGATGAAAACAAAAACAAAAACAAATAGTACGATGACAAGGTAAGATAGAAAATGAGAAAATGTTTACTGTGATAAAGTGAGATGAAAACAAAAACAAAAACAAACAGTACAATGACAAGGTAAGATAGAAAATGCTTACACTAACAAAGTGAGATAGAAAAAACAAAAACAAAATGACCAAATAAAATAGAAAAAACAAAAACAAATATTACAATGACAAAGTAGGATAGAAAAAACAAATATAGCATAACATGGGATCAAGAAACAAGAAAATCAATAAAATCAATAAGAGAACCTAAAAGAGAAAAACTTACTAAATTGCAAAACCATTTACTTGGTGGTTAGTGGTTTGGGGATGTAAATTGGGTAGTGTCCTATCAATTTGAATATCATTATCATGATCGACATAAATAGATGTCCTCTTGATTTAGATAGTTTAATGAATGGGCCTTTTCAAAAAATGTTAGATTTTAGTTGAGATTTTGGTGTTTTCAATGTAAATGTGATGTTTGGTTTATTAGAATGTTCTATAAATATTGATTTACTCAATTAATAATGCATAATATAAGGGTTATGTTTTTTTCATTTTCATTTTAAATTATTTTTATATTTCATTTATGCATAGCTTATACGGTGTAGATCAATTTACGGTAGGGAGCACTGTTAAGGCACTTCTTGCGACGACATTGGTTCAAACCTCGTAACCATGTGTACCACACATGGGGCAGTGTTGGTACACCCAGGGGTGTAGCAGCAATAGGGAATAATTGACCTTGTGCCACATGAGTACAACCTCGACCCGGTCATTGATTCCCCTAGTAACAAAAAAAAACATTTGTGTAGATTTGACGATTAGATCAAGGGATTTGGTAGATATCTTTGTACAATTATGGGTTAATCGGATCCATCACAAATTCAAGGAGTCTCTTGGTAGGGAAAAAGTGTCTTAATTTTTTTTTCAAAATGCAAGCTATCTATTTTATGGTTCCTTGGATATAGGGAAGGATCACTTTGTAGTAAACTTCTTTAATGTTGTTCTCCCAAACCTTAGGGAGGACATTAGTATTTTGGAAAGCCTGCTTCACCTACCAATTCTCATTACCTCTATTCCTAAAAAAATTCACCAAATTTTATTTTTCTTGCTCAAAGTGTTCATTGACCCAAATTCTAAGGGCAAGAGTGGCCAAGGTATTAAGGACACCAAACGTTTACAATGCGTGATGGTATGAGTCAATGTGGAGGTATTATTCAGAGCATGTTTTCATATTGTACATCTAATGGGACAGTGAACCACCATTCCTCCTAATAACAAGGATGTAAATGAAAGGGAGGGTCTAGTTGTCCTTTCACTCCATGGTAAACTGGATTTGCAGCAATTGGCATTGAGATGCTTAACATATTTTTCCAGGTTTTCTTTTCCATAGGGGTAATTGACATTAGTATCTTCTACATTTTATTCCATATGAAAAATTGTATTTTTCGTTTCATATAGAAACTTAAAGGTACATTATGTATGTGCATTGTAGAACTCAAAATTAAGTAAATCCTTTAACAACAACAGAGAGTTGACTTCACTAGTTAAGAGCTTGAAATAACACAATCGAGAGACTATTGTCACGCTCACGCATGTTTTTTTTCAAAACAAAAATGGGTTTTAAGCCCTCGTCAACTATCTAAAAAATAAACCAAAACATTGCGTGAGTGAAAGGAAATGAACTTAAAATTAGAATCATCATGCTTGAACACAGTTAATAGATTATAGTCGTTGGCCATATAGTGAGCACAATAGTGTTGGAGTAACAACACTAGCATTCTCCTGTATTATTCACATCTCACCCATAGACATGTCTAGTGTTTTCTTTGACCATCCATCTACTTGACCATTGAGCTCATGACATATATGAGAATAAGAAATCACTGTAAAACTTCTTTCTGTTAACTTAGCTTTAACAACGAGGTTTAAGAATCAAATTTTGCAAATTGATGTTACCTTTTAACCTCTCAATGAATAACAACTTAGAATCTCCAAATATCTAGGTATGTGATATGTCTTTTTCAATGGTTGCTCTCATTATAAGTGATAGATCATTCCATTCAACAAAATTATTTGGCATTCTTCAGCCAATCTAACCTTAAATCTCAAATTATGTTTTTACGAACCAATATAACACACGACCAACACCATATATCCCTAGAATGCCTTGGCATGCCCCATCGAAAAGGTTGAAGGTATATTCTTGGCAATCTCCAAAACTATTATTTTCCTTATAACTTTTATCCTTACAGCATACCAAATACCTTCATATGTGAAGTTTACTTGACAAGGGACCTGAAATGGAAGGGTTTCCCTATAATGGAATATACTTTCATTTTTCATTTCTCGCTAATCATACACCCCAAGACGCCACCAAAGGCATAGCTCTGTGACCCTTGAATAAGGGATCTTCAAACTAGTGCTTCATACCCACTAATAGAGTATCATCCTATAATTTCCTTTGTCCTCATATCAGCGAGATAACATATGACCGAATTTTTTTTACATAACGACATTTTATCGGCCAAGTAATCAATTGTTTTCTCATCCTTTTTGGATAATGTAGAAAAACTAGGTCCTTACAATGCTCATATGAACATCCTAAGTTGGAACTTTATTAGTCAAAGGTATCCACATAAAAATTCTAGATTTTAATTAAGATTTTACCTTACAAGTTTACTTATATTGCTGCCATTCTTCTTCTTCATCCTCCCTATGAAACATTTCCTTATAACCAAGCTTGGTCGAGTATTGATCTGAGGTCATATTTCTTTACCAAATCAAGCATCTTCCTCATTATTGAGTCTTGTTGCACTCTACAATAACCTTTTGACTAAATCATCCCAAAATATAAGATCGTTACACTCCAACCTGATACTCTAGCTTTTTTCCATACATGCTACCATAATGAGGTACACTATGGATATGTTGCATCTGCTATAGAAAAATTACCGTGTATTTGAAGGTAGGCCACCAACTTTTGGGAAATTCTGTAATTATTAGCACATCCTACCCAAGGGTCAATTCCTACCCTTGCCTTTACACCATTTATGACCCCCTATGCTAATCGATTTCCTAACAAAGGGAATGACAACACCAATGCTTTCCAAACCACTGAGGCATTAATAATTGATTTGATCAAAGACCAAATCCATTCTTCTTATTTTTTTAACAAAAACGGTTTTTTTTTTTTTATTGATAATAGGAGAAACATGGCTGGGCTAATGCCAATCAACCTTTCTTACAAAGCCAACAAGTTTATCAGTTAGATATTTCAGAATCCTGTTGTTACAAAACTCTAAAGGCTGCCCTCTTACGGGATGGGAGACCAAAGAGGGGGTTCTTCATTCAGAATCAGAGCAGCTTGGGCTAGAAGACACCCCACATTGGCCCTAGTATCAGCTTCCTGGTTTTGACTCCGTAGAATATGGAAGGAGGAGACAGAGTTGAAATTTAGCATCAAGTTTCGAACCCTTTGCAAAGTCTTATTGAGCGCTGCATTATTGAAGTGATCATCATTATTTAAAAGTTTACTAAGAATTTCTGAATCTCCAAATATTTGAATGACTTTATCTCCGTACCCATGAGATATCTGACAAGCTTTTAGCAAACCTAGAATTTCAACCTGATTATTTGTTCCCTGCCCTAATCCCTAGCTGAAGCTGCCCTTGTAATGCCCGTCAGGGGCATAAAAGACCCCACCTGCTCCCGTTATCCCTGGGTTACCTTTCGCTGCTCCATCAAAAAAGAGAGTGGCTTTACCTTGGTTCTTCCACCATTGTTGAAATTCAGAATCTGTACGCCGAAGCCGCCATTCAAGATAGCTGGTTGGACGGACATGTATCTTATTCCTGATTCGCAGCAATGGAACCCCAATCCATCTTTTCTCAGCCGGACAAAGCGAGTTATCTTTACTCATTGGTCGATTTTCCACCGTCTCCAAAAGCAATGCTTTGATTTTCATTACAACAATTGCTGGGGTGCACAACATGTTATTGAAAATGCTCTCATTTCTGGCTAGCCACACTTCCCAGCAAAGGTAGTTTGGAATTGCCATCCAAATTTTGGCCCATAAAGATTTGCTTTTAATCGCCAGGGGATAATGCTTTGTCCAGGTAGAAAATAATAAGAAAATATTGATTTGAGATGGAAGTGGAACATTGAGGCCCTGCATAGCCTACTGCCACACCTCCTGCAAGAATGGGCAATCAATAAAGACATGCTCACTGGTTTCCTGAGCTGATTGACAGAGTGGGAACCTGTGCGGTCCAAGTATTCCACGTTTTACAAGGTTCTCTCCAGTCAAAATTCGACCATGCGTTAGAATCCAACAGAAAAAAAAAATTAATTTTTGGAATTCCAAAAGAGTCCCACACCTGCTTCCACAATGCGCTTGACTGATTCTGAATTTGTTGATTATGGAGTTGTTGCTTTTGGAGGGCAGTGAATCCCTGCGATGCTGTGTAACTACCCGTCAGACCCCATCCCCATCTATCCCTGATACGCTAATGAATCGGTGCTAATCCAACTAGCTCAGCATACAATGTACTCACCTGCGATTGCAATCTGTCTGGCGACCTTGGCAGCTTCCATTCTTTCCCATTTCCAGTCTAATCCCATTGGGAGATGTCAGTGAGTTTCAATATACCGTGATTGGTGAGCCAACATCGAAGATCATTGATTTTTACATTATTCCTGAGAGGCTGACGGCCCATTATAATATCATCCCATAGCCAAATATGCCTTCCATTGCCCGGTATCTGATATAGATGTTTTTTAAAAAACTCCCAGCCATTGCTACAAAGTTTCCACACCGAGGTGCCTTTAATGGCTCTTCCTTCATCCACACTGTTCACTGAAACTCCATTCAAATATTTTTTGATTAAGACTTGACTGACCTGATGATTGGGATTAGTGAAGATCTTCCATAATATCTTGCCACCAAGTGCCAAATTAGTAAGACCAGGATCTCTGACCTGCAGACCTCCTTCAGAAAAAGGTTTTTTCACTATGTCCCAGCTCACTAGATGAAATTTTTTACTATTCCCCTTCCCTCCTTGCCATAGGAATGTTCGGATTAACTTTGCGACCTACTCAGTAATCATTTTGGGGGCCAACAAAAACGATGCCTAATAGATGGGCAATGAGGATATGATTGCTTTAACAAGTATTAATTTTCCAGCAGTGGTGAGCCACTGTCCTCCCCAAATTGTCATTTTGGACTTGATTTTGCTTATGACCTCGAGCCAATGGATTGCCTTAGTGGTGCCCAGGGTTATAGGCAGTCCAAGATATTTAAACGTTTCCCAATCTGCATAACCTGCAAAGCCTAAGAAGTGGGAAATCCTCTAGATGGCAGAATGAGAAGCATTCCAGCCATACACTGCACACTTTTTCTTATTGACCAAAGCTCCCGAGACTCTGTAGAAAGATTGGATAACATCATTGAAGACCTTTGCAATTGATACATAGGCACCTCCCAAAAGGAGAGAGTCATCAGCGAACAAGGTGTGATTAATGGGTTCGAGGTCTTTCATCACACAAATTCCTAGAGCTGTTCCTGCAGCCTTCTCTGCATTCAACTTACGACTGAGAGAGTCAACCATCAAAATATATAAGAAAGGAGACAAAGGGAAACCCTGCCTTATGCCCCTAGTACTTTGAAAATAGTCGGTTGGCCTGCTATTCACTAAAGGAGCAATCCAAGGCCTGTCTATACATGCTTTGATCAGCCTTACAAAATCATTACTAAAGCCAAAAGAAAGGAGGACTTGAAACAAATAGGAATGTCTAACCCGGTCAAAGGCATTAGCCATATCAAGCTTAATAATCATACCTTGTTCTTTGCGTTGATGGCTTGAATGAATGGTTTCCTGCACAAGTGTCACATTGTCCGTGATATGCCTGTCTTTCGCAAATCCACCTTGACTGGACGAGATGAGCTTTCCCAGTAGTGGTTTGATTCTATTGGCCATGATTTTTGACAGAATTTTATAAGACACATTGCAAAGCAAGATAGGCCTATACCTATCGAAGGTACCTGGGTTTGACTCCTTGGGGATTAAAGCCATAAATGTAGAATTGATGCTGCCACCAACCTTGGCTTTTTGGAGGAAACCCCTGATCATACGAATTAAATCCAACTTGATAACATCCCAGCAAATTCTATAGAAGTGGATGGAAAAGCCATCAGACCCCGGGGCTTTGTCTGGCTCCATTGCCCAAACAGCGTTGCTGATTTCAGTTTCAGTGAAGGGCTTCACAAGGATTTCATTATCTTGCTCCCCTATCAATTTCGGGATGTGAGAGAGGAATTTGGGGAATTCCTCCTCATAATTCACTCCTTCTTCGGTGAAGAGCTCCTGAAAATGTAATGTAGCAGCCTCTTTTAATTGAGCATTTTCTTTATGTACAGTCCCGTCAGAAGCTGTGATTTCATCCATGTGATTACGAGAGAGGCGGGCTTTAAACTGTTTATGAAAGAAAGGTGTATTTCTGTCTCCCGCTTCCAGCCAAAGACTTATAGACTTAAGCCGCCAATACTCTTCCTCTTGCCCATAGGATCCAAGAGTGTTGAGCTGGACAACTTGTTCATTTTGAATATCTGCAGGGGTGATGTCTTTAGATTCCATTTCTAATTGCAAGTCGAGCAGCTGGCTAGTAGACTGCTTTCTACTGCTAGTGGGTGAGACCGAGGGCTTTTTAATCCAAGATTTCAAGGCCACCTTGGTAGCCTTAACTTTCTGCTCCTAGACATAACTTGGCGATCCATTGATAGAAACACTCCAGGATTTGATTATAATATCCATGAATCCTTCTCTTTTAGCCCAGTAAGGATTAAAACGTAATGGGATGGGCCCCAGTCTCTCTGCTTCTTCAAAATGCAGCAAAATTGGCTTATGATCCGAAGTCAATTTCTGCAGAATTGTGGAGGATATGATCTTGTTTTCAAGCAGAAAGGAGCTCTGCAGTAAGAATCTATCCAGCCTCGCAGAGATATGGTTATCCCCGACACGGTTATTGGTCCAGGTGTATAATCCTTTTTTTGGTTTGAAATCAATTAAATCCCACTAATGGATTAATTATTCAACTACATGAAGAAACTGATCTCTATTGTTGACTCCACCACGCTTCTCTTTAGGCTCAAACACGAGATTGAAATCTGCAGCTAAAATTATATTCTTAGGAGAGCGCACCTCTAGAAAGGCGGACAGAGTTTGCCAACACTCTCTCTTTTCAGCATAATATACAGGAACATATAAATTGACAAGAGCTAAAGACATATTACTTACCTTGTGCCTGAGCTCCGTGTAAATCCATTGTTGAGTCTCAAAAGAGCTCTCAAGATGGAATTTATCATTGTTCCACAGGGTGGCAAGACCGCCAGAGGATCCCCTAGCACTAACAGCCTTCCCTTCATTCTTTTTCCAATTCAATTTACTAAGCCGAAGAAGGGCTTTCCCTTCAATTTTAGTCTCTTGGAGCATGAGAATTTCAGGAAACTATGATTTTACCAAGTTTTTGACAGCTTCAATTTTTACGGGATTCCCCAAACCTCTGCAATTCCAAGAGATGAGTCGCATTATTTACCAGGTTGAGAAGGAGGAGGACCTCCCTTTCCTACTCTTGGTCTGGTTTTTCTGCAAATGCACATTTTGATGGTAGCTTGGTTGCCTTGCATTTTTTGTCTCTCAGCTTCTTCCTCTCTAGCATCTTTGAGAGATTTTCTTCCTGCTTTTTTCGTAGGTCTCTCAAAAATCTCATCTTCTGATGAGCCAGAGTTTTCCAACGGCTTCTTCATGGTCATTTCAGCATAGGAGGGTGTGGAGGAGGTTCCACTTGGGGAATGAGCTAATGGTTTGGAATTAACAGTCATTTCTTTGTCCCCTTCTAGAGGAATGGTCTGCTGCCCTGTTTCCAAAATCACAGAATCTAGCATGTCTTCCAAAGTGCTTAGAGTAGCAAAGGAGTTTTTAATGGCTGTTGGAGGAGGTACTATGTTTCTACCCTTGAATTTTCCGTTGTAGTGCTTCCTTCACCATGTTGCTGCCCTGCTGAGGAAGCAATATGCCCCTTCACTATCTCTTTCCCTTTTTTGCTAATGTTTTGTTTTGACTTGATTGTTTTACTCACTTGAGTCCATTGCTCTGCCTTATTTATTGCCTCCTCTTCTTCAGTTATTTTCTTGCAATCTCTGGCAAAATGGCCATAACCGTGGCAGAATTGGCATTTAAAGGGTAGCTGTTCATAATCCAAGTCTTGGATATGTGTCCAGTCTCCTATTGTCAATTTAATGGCTTCCGGGAGACCGATTTCCAATCGACCTCTACACATATTCTTGCGCAAGAATATTGATCCTTACGGTTATCTCGATCAATGAATTTTCCCAGGGTATTGCCAATTGATTCAAGTGACTTCAGGTTCCAACAATGAAGAGGGAGAGGGGTAGGCGCACCCATACCGGCACCGCCGACAACACATCCTGTGTAGGATCAAAGTCAGGAGTCCAATTGTTCAAATACAAGCCCTGAGGGCCCATAAAATATAGGCCATTCCGGAATATGAGATGTCTGTCTTCTGCACTTTCAAAGACTATTACAAAGAATCCTTTGCCCACCATGTAGCTTCTGATACCTTCCGCTATAAGAGGTCTCCAATTTCGCTGTATCCAGGCCTCTACCACTCTGGGTGAGGGCCACATTCCCGAAACCTGCCTATTAATCCCCTCTCAGCGAGGTTCATGGCAGATCTGCAAGCTTCAGCTTCTGGTAGGGCTACAGAAGAAATGTTGTCCAATTTTCTAACAAACTTCTGCGAGTCATCCTGTTGTTTCCTCTTTCCATTGTTTTCAACCAGCTTCCTGAAGGCAATGAGTTCGGGTGGGATTTCAGAGTCCCCCTCTGGTCCCATGCTGAATGCCCAAGAAACTATATGAGCCCCATCATCCACCAGAAACAGATGGTTCTCAACACCCGGTTCACAGTAATGGAAGCCTGCCTTTTTTCTCCCGCACAAGAAAGATCAAGAAGCAAGGCTCCACTCCGGGGAGGCAGACTTCACAAGCTCTGAAAACACCCCACTGTATCACACAGGTTTCCCCACCATTTAAGACTGCTCGGGCTCCCAAGGGTTCAAGCGATCTCTCCAGATAGAAGTCCACAAAGAACACACAGCAAGAGATCCTGTAGGTGCAAGAACCGCTCTGCTTATAAAAAAGAACCCCCAAACCTGCTCCCTCGCGCACACAGGTCCTCCGAGGCCGATCCAAGGAGAATAGCTCTCCATGAGCTCTGCTTATGCCTGCACAAAACACAACGCTGCCTCGGTTCTGAAGCAGTTCTTGGAGTGAAAAAAAATTGAAATTTGGTCGCAGTATACTGCCGACCAAATCCATTCTTCAAGACAAAGGATCAAGATATTTTTCAAAATTAGATTTCGTGAAAGACTTTAAAAGTTTAGGGGTCTGCCTAAGATTTTTGCTACCAAATCTTTTCCAAACTATTGAATATCCTTGGTGCTACACCCCCCTCATCTTTTGGCATAGTTATCCTTTTCCATTTAACCCAAAAGAAAAATGTTCAAGTTTGTTTTTTCCTTCCCACAAAAACTTTAAAACATTTTTTTCCTAATATGTTCTAGCACATCAATAGGAATGTAAGACAGAGAGTGCCAATATGTCAAGATGACCTCAAGTATTGCTTTTACTAATGTGAATCTACCCTGTCTTGAAATCCACCTATTACACCAATTTTTCACTTTTTCCTCGTCCTTTTGATAAATCCATATCCAAGCTTTGATATCGAAATCATCAAGTTTTCAAAAGAAATTGTAGATATTTAAAACTTTTGTTAAAAACAATGCTTTTGAATGGCAATATTTTGAACAACTCCCTTTCCTAGGATGGTGTTCACACATTGCATGAAATGGAATATTTATGGGAGTTGCTTCTATTCCCCTAGCAATAATATATAGATCCAAAATTTCTTTGTATTTTAATACCTCCCTCAAAGACCCATTCCCAAACAACAACACACCATCCACAAAAATCAAATGGGATTGCAATAAAGATCTCCCAATTTGTATGCCCTTTATGTTTCCATTATACCGGTAAGTCTTCACAACTCGATTGAGTACTTCTGCCACCAATAGGAAATAAAAGGAGAGGGGAAACCATATCCAAAACCTCTCATTGATTTGAAGAAACCAAAGATAAATCCATTCATCAAACTACAAATGAAATTGAGGTTAGACAACCAATAATTTGTTGCACCATAGAAGGGATTACATATACGCGTATTACAATTAGTATAGGATATAACCAATTAACACTTTCATAATCCTTCAAAATCCAACTTGATGACCACGACATTAAGTTTCTTTTATTTGATTGTATGTAACCATTCTCAAGTCACTCCAATTGCACCATGAATCTCTCTATGATGAAGGAACCCAAAATGTTCATGAGGTAGTTTGAGAAAACTTTCTTCAGATTCCTTGAAATGTTATTTGACATGATTTTGTAGATTAAGTTAGAAATGGAAACTAGTTTAAAAACCTCAAAGGAGGATGAGGAAATCATTTTTTGGAATCAATCATATGAAGGAGTTTAAAGCACCCAACACCTAGCTAAAGAGCTAAATTCCTCTACCACTTCAAGCAAATATTCTTAGATCATGAAAAACTAAATACAAATAAATGGTCCACCCATCAACACCCATGATTTTGTCCCTTTGTAAAGATTCCACCACCACCCTATGTTCCTCTTTTCATATATTTCCCATTAATTCTTCATTTATTTCATCATCCATAAACCAAGGAAAAAAGGATGCCATCCTGATTATCTTAGCTACACTATCTATACTTGGTTCTTGATACAGTGTTCTAAAGTGAGAGACCACCAAATCAACTATGTTGTGAAATCTCTTTACTTTCCTCCCTCCATCCCCTTCCACCCCCCATATAGTGTTCATATTCTTCCTCCTATTTGCACTGTTTTGAAAAAAAAATGTTTTCATTACCTTTAACCAATCATATGGCCATGCTTATCAATTTCCATTTATCTTCTTCCCATTCTAGGATTATGATATTGATACCTTCTAGATACTTGAACTTATTCTTCTCTTCATTGGATTTCGAAAACATTAGTGTTGTTTTGTTTAGATATCTGTGCTATTTGCATTTCAACTTTTGTTGGCCATTGTTGTGAATTTAAGTATTTATGTTTATCCCATTCTATAGTTGCATTCTTGACAATTTTAATGTTTTATGTAACTAAGACATTGCAAATCCAATTTCTTTATATGGTAACCAGAAGGAGTTAAATTTGAGGGTCCAACTAGTTTAATCTCTTAATATTTTTTATATATGAATCAAGATTGTAAGTGATAGGAATCCCCCTATGGCAGCCCATTATCAAATTCTATAGAATTCAAACATAATAGCCTAATAAACTACAAATTTAACAAAAAAATTTAAATCCCCTCATCACCCACTCTTAAATTCCACCATGTAGGAACCAAAATAATTGGTTCTACTTCTCATAACCATGCTTTCCCCCACACCCAAACACTTTCGAAAAAAACTAAGAAGCACACCTCCCTATCCCCTCGCCCCTTTACAATTTCATACCATGTCTCTATGGATTCTTTCTCAAAGAAGTCATCCCTTAAAACTTTCATATCAACATATGGATCATAAATATTGACCAAGGAGTAGCTTTTACCTTTGTTAAGTAAATGTAGCTTAGTCCATATACCTCCAGGAGACAAATAAAATTTTGGAACATGCAAAGAATGATTCCATCCATCCACAAGCCCTTAGATTATTCATTTGCATTTAGGGCTTCAAAATTATAGTTCTTAAAAAAAACAAATAACATTGCTTTAACTTCTCCCTCTTGGCATAGTTTATTGTATCAATAGACTATCAAGTTTGTGAGGCTTAATAAGTCTATCCAAGGTTTGTATTTGTGAGGTGAGGCAAGACCCTTAACTAGAGACTCTAGATTTATCTACCATTTTAAATTAATATTCTTCTAATAGATCATGAAAACCTAAATAAAAATCAATGGCACATCTATCAATGCCCATGATTTTATTGTTTTGGAAAGAATCCAACATCACCCTCAATTCCTATTTTCATATCTCACACTTTAGCTCTTCATTTGTTTCATCATTCATAAACCAAGGAAAAATGACTCTGATCATCTTGATTATCTTAGCTATACTAGCTCTACTCGGTTCCTGATACAATGAGGTTCCAAAGCGAGAGACCACCAAAACAACTATGTCTTGAAATTTCCTTATTCTCCTCCCTTCATCCCCTTCCATATCCCATATAGTGTTCATATTCTTCCTCTACTTTGATTTGTTTTGAAACTTTTCATGTTTTCATCACCATGAACCAACTATATGGCTTTGCTTGTCAATCACCATTTAGCTTATTACCATTCTAGAATTCTTGTCTTGATATCTTCCAAATACTTAAGCATATTCTTCTCTTCATTAGAGAAAACCTAAACATTTTTTTTCATATATATGTGATATTTGCATTTCAAATATTGTCAACCACTATAAGTATTTATGCTTATCCCATTCTATATACGCGTTCTTGACTCTTTTAAGGTTTCATAAAACTAGCACATTATAAATCCAATTTCCTGGACATTGAGAGGCCTCCATTCTTCCTTAACCAGCCTCACAAATTCTTCATATGATAACTATCAAGAGTTAAGTTTAAGTGTCCAGTTGGTTTCTCTTCATCTTCTTCTATCTGAATCAATATTTGTAAGTGATAGGAATCCTCCTATGGAAACCCATGATCAAATTTTATTTTATTTGAACATAACAACCCTGGAAACTAGAAACCTATCAAATTTTTTTGAAATGCCCTCTTCACCCACTATGAAATTCTACCATGTAAGCATCAAATTAATTTGATTATACATCGCATAACCCAGTTTCTGGACCACAAATATTAACCAAGGAGTAGATTTTCCCTATCATCGCGGAATGTAGTGCAATCCATATACCTCTAAGAAAAAGGAAAAAATGGAATATACAAAGAGTGATTCCATCTAATCGCACCCACCTAGATCAACCATTTGCATCTAGGGCTTCAAAATTCCATTTATTAAAAATGCCAAACAACATCCCTTTAATCCCCTCCCACACAACATAGTCTCATGTATCAGTAAAATATCAGGTTTGTGAAGCTTGACAATTCTTTTCGGGACTTATTTTATGTGTGGTGAGCCTAGACACTTGAATAGAGACTCTAGATTCCTCTACCACTTCAATTAGTCCTAATTCTAATCGAACCTAAAAACCTAAATAAAAATCAATGGTCTGTCCATCAACGCTCGTGATTTTATTATTTGGAAATACTGCACCACCACCCTCAATTCCTCTTTTCATATCTCATCCATTATTTCTTCATTAGTTTTTGTTAGTTTTTCTACTTTTAATCAATATTATCTAGGATCTTATCTGAAAGAATAACAAGCACAAGATAACACAAGAGACACAAATATTTTCCTCGGGGAAACCATAAAGGAGAAAACCCCGCAATTTCCTCAGAGATAGAATCGTCACCAATACAATATCGCAAAATGGAAAACCCCAAAACAAGATAGTCTTTTGCAGCTCTCTCTCTTTCTCCTATGCGAACTTGTCTTCTCTCTCTCACTTATGCGAACTCAAGTAAGTGAGTGTGTGTAAGAGAGCTTAGCTCTATATTTATACTTTACTTTCCACTTGACCTTTTCACTAACTAGGTCGACCTCAACTAAACCTGACTGGGCCGACTTCTCTAGGAGACTCAATAATACAATTACATTTGACCTTTTGTGGATCTATTGCCTTGACTTACAATGGAGGCTTTTACCTCAATGACCTAGTATGAGTAAGCATAATAATGGCATCCCTAAACGGAGGAAAAACATCTTCGTCGGAGGTACAAATAAAATACAATAATAATAACAATATAAAATACAAGGGAATATCTTCCGAAGTTACAATTACAACAACACTCCCTCTTAACTAGGAAGGTATTCTCTTGCCACAGTCATCAACCCCTTTGGACACAAGTCTAGATAACGCCATCATCATCAATGCTAGAACATCATCGTCAACACTGGATCATCATCATCACTGCTGCTGCAATCCTCATCATGTCCATCATCGATTGGTGACATCTCTCGAATCTACTCGTCATAGGAAGTTCTATAGAGCTATCCCTTTTTCATGTTGGACGTAGGCCTAGCCTTAATGTAGGTCTTCATCATATCTGCAAGCAAGCCATCAAGTAGGTGCAACCCAGGACCAGTCATTACATTTCCACATCAATCACCTGCGTCTCCTACTATCGCCTCATTGTATACGAAGCACATCCCATATGCACATCACATGTCCCGCAACGATCAGCTCGCATCTACCAGCATGGGAGGACAAACCTGCCACCATGCGATATTCTGCTTAGGCGCACACACAGTGTCTTATGACCGATGGACCTCACAAAGTCTCCAGTATGGGAGGATAATCAGGATCACACCAAGTGCATTACGTCCCAAGGACCACCTACGCCTACCACCATACGATAACCTCGTATACCAACATGGGAGGACAATCAAGATCACACCAAGTGCATTATGTCCCAAGGACCACCTACGCCTACCACCATGCAAGACCCAGCCATTACATCTACCAACATGGGAGGACAAACCTACCACCATGCGAGAATGGCTTAGCCCTTACATCTACCAACATGGGAGGACAAACCTACCACCATGCGAGAATGGATCTAGTGCATCTGTGTCTTCTGGTCTCATCACTTCCTCTTAGGAGGAACCTCAATCTGGAGAACACCAAGCTTCTCTCTGAAGTACTCGAACTTCACTCTGCCTAACGGCTTGGTCAACACATCGGTTATCTGCTCCTCTGTCGCTACATATTGGAGCTTCACTACTCCTCTCTGCACCATATCCCTGATATAGTGGTACTTGATCTCAATGTGCTTCGACTTGCCATGGAACACCAGGTGCTCGAACAACTTCACACAACTCTGGTTGTCATAGAATATACAAGTCACCTCTAACTGGAGATCAAACAAATATGACAATAGCTTCCTAATCCATACTGCCTCACAATTAGTCAAACAAGCTGCAACATACTCTGCTTCGACTGTACTCAGTGCCACGCACAACTGCTTCCTTCTAAACCAGGAGATCATACCGAATCCCATACTGAAGTAGCATCCTAAAGTACTCTTCCTATCTGCGGGACTACCTGCCCAATCCAAATCAACATAACCCTACAAGTTAATATTCTGATTCGCGTCATACTTGATCCCATAGTCAATTGTACCCTTCAAGTACCTCAATATATGCTTTGCAACAATTATGTGAACATGTCTCAGATCCATCGGGAACTGGCTTAGGGTGTTCACAACAAAGCATATGTCTGGTCTCTTGTTCGTTGGGTATATCAATGAACCAATCATATGACAATACATCGTGGCATCAACGACTCTGATGAAGCATCACACGGTAGCTTCAAGTTCGATGCCATGGGTGTGGTCATAGACTTTCAGTCCATCATTCTGAACCTCTTCAGAATCTCTACTGCATACTTCCGTTATCCAAGGAAGATTCCATCTGCACTCTGCCACACCTCCATTCCTAATAAATAATGCATCATACCCAGGTCCTTCATCTCGAACTCTACAACAAGCCTCCTCTTCATATCTGCAATGAGCTCATCCTCCCCTGTTACAAACAGGTCATCTACATAGAGTAGAAGTATCAATGGATTTCCCACCTCAACCGTGTAGTAAAGGTTGGAATCTACTTTACTCTTGGTAAAGCCCAAGCTCATCAGGAAGCTATCCATCATGCCGTACCACGTCCTGGGTGCCTGTTTCAATCCGTACAAGGCCTTCTTCAATTTGAACACATGAGTCTACATATCATGTGTCCCAAATCCAAGTGGTTGCTCCACGTACACTTCCTCTTCTACTATACCATTCAAGAATGTTGTATTTATGTCCATCTGGTGTACCTTCCATTTCATCACTGCGGCCAGTGCTAGTACATATCTGATGGAAGTGTATCTCGCCACAAGTGCCAATGTCTCCTCGTAGTATATGCATTCCTTCTAGGAGAAGCCATGTGCTACAAACCTTGCCTTGTGTTTCTCAATGCTACCATCTGCAACATGCTTGATCTTGTAGATCCACTTCGAAGTCACAACAGACTTCCCTTTTGGTCTTGGAATTACCTCCCAGACATCATTCTTCATAATCGATCAGTACTCCTCGATCATGGCATCCTTCCATTCTTTCTTCTTTGCTGCTTCCTCGTAGTTGGAAGGTTCTTTGTCAATGATGTCACACAGCAAGGCAACATAGCTGGAGTATGGACTAGGTCTCTTTCTTTCTTTGCGCATCCCCTCTAGAGCACCATACTTCTCTGCATCCTGTATTGCTTCTCATACCCAAGCTGGTTTTCTCTTATGGGAGTTCTTTTCACGAGGTGGATCTACAGGTTCTTGTGTTTCTGTCATATCACGGTCTTCATGATTTTCTTGAATTGTGTTTTAAATCTTTTTCACTTGTTCTATGGAACAAGTCAAGCCTTTATTTTCTTGTAGGTGATGGTGCACGAAATTTCCTACAAGTCAAATTCAGTTGTATGATTATAAACATTTCATAATTTTTCAAAACAAATTCTTATGCATAAGGACATAGGTCACACAGTTATGCAACTATTTTAGCCAAGGTTTCAACACAACATTCATCCATATCCCGTATTCATACGATAGCTTTCTAGATGCCTTCCATCTCTACCAGAACATTGTTAAGAGTGTGCACTACTCCCAACATGTCAGCAAAGAGGTTTCATTCAAGATAAGTAGCAATGGAATGTTGTATAGTACCCTAGGGCACTTACCCATCACATGCATATTAGTAGTGTACTGTTCATTAATGAAAATATCCTAATATGCATAATACATATCCTAAATCTAGGAACATAAGTATGTACACCACTGAAGAATATCATTTAAGTAATTATATATATAAGAAATGACAATTCAAATACTTATCTTTGTTTGTTTGTTGGGTGGACTCCCTCTTGATCTTTGCTTCCTTGCAGGACCTACTGGAGTCTATGACAGTGTGCTCTACTTCATCCTCTAATTCTGAGGTCCCATGTCTTTCTTGCTTATTATCGGAAATGTTGAGCAAGTATTCTACACCGTAGATCACTTGTTCTTTGTATTAGAGTAGAGCATTGACCTTTATTTGTTTTTTGGAGTCCAACTCTGTAGTAGCTTCTCCTACTCCTTCCATGTAAGATTGAAATTCATCTCTAGCTTCACCTTATGAGGTAGAACCTTCTGAATGAACCATTGTAACTAGTTACCTTTATT
Organism: Larix kaempferi; assembly: GCA_027924585.1. NCBI lineage: Eukaryota > Viridiplantae > Streptophyta > Pinopsida > Pinales > Pinaceae > Larix > Larix kaempferi. The sequence goes on along the minus strand of BSBM01000052.1, from coordinate 7,384,464 downwards.
CATCACAATACATATTCTTCATCACTTGAAGAATCGTCCCTTTCTTCTCTCGTTCTCTTCCTTGTAGGTTCATCATCTTTCGCGGTGTGAGCATGGTGTCTTTTCTTATTGGTCTTCTTATTGTGGGAGACACTTTTGTTTATGGGACAATATCTGGAGTAGTGTCCCTTCTCATCACATGTATAACATCTAATGTTGGATAGATCTCTTATGGGTCTTCTATGTCTATCATAGTTCTCCCTCTGATTTTGATGGTGATTCTCCCTCTTAATGTGATGATGGTGCTCCCTTTTGTTATGATTTCTTCTGGCGTGTGTTGTGAGAGATTGATCATCATTTGCTCCCATATTCTCTTCTCGTGACACAAGTCAAGCTTCTTCTTGTGTACATTCTTCCCATAGTCTACTGAATGTGATCAACTTCTTTCTGGCACATATCCTTTGAATGAATGAGTGTAATACCCCAATTCTGGCCCTTCTAAAATATTAGCTTTTAATGTAAATATTGTATACATGCGATGTATGTTTCCCTAACGTGGAGCTCAAGGACAAGGCCTCGCTAGTGTATGTTCAGATTTTATTTAAAATGGACAAGTATTTGATATTTTATTACCCATGAGCTATTAAGCCATGGAATATTGTAAATGATGTAAATATTTGATATTGCAATAAAATACCAAAACTGGCTATGGAAGCAATGAATGAGAAGGGGGCATGTGTATCCACTAGGGAGTGGTGAGGGGGTTGTGGGGATGAACCATATGCTGCCATATGTCATTGTGAGAACCCATTTGACTTTCCTTGCTGACATTTAATTCTGTTGTAAGGAAGTTGTTGAAGAATTCAGTCCATGGCTTCAATGGAGCATGGGCAGCCCAGAAATTCATATGGCAGAGTATGGGCTCTCTTTTCTTGTACCACAAGTCACCCTGACTCATGGGAATTGGTTCTTCATCATTCCCATTCCATTGTTGAATAGCCCACCATCAGTTTGCATCCATTACGAATTCCTAGCAGTGAAAAAAACTAGAAATCGCAACTTTGCAAGAACCCATGTTTTGAAGTGCCATAAACACCCATAATTTGATATTGACAGTGAAAACCAATGGGGGATCCATATATATGAACCTTGGGGCGAAATTGAGAGTATTAGATACCCCGAAATCCATTGGAAAACCCAATTTTTACATCCCAAAAATCAAGTGACGGGATTGAGTTATTGGATGATAGAATTGTGACAAATCCAAGTGTGAATGATTGAGCAGAGGTTGGGTTTGCTTGATAAACCTAGTGAAGGCTAGAATCTCAAGGAATTAGCAGCTGGACCTTTCTATGCCCACCTCGAAGAGCACTGGAGGGAAGGGACGCCTGAGGGACTGTGCAACAGAGAAGGGGACCTTCCTTGTGTTGGGTGTGGTAGGTATTGTGGGTGCCATGACTGTTGAGTTTATTTGAGATGCCTATAGATTTGTGGTTAAGCTCATTGGCTTAGCATCCTCCTCATTTGTCTCTACATGCTTGATAAACCCAACTGTGTGTTGGCTTAGCAAGACTATTTGTGCAAAACCATGGCTGTGAGTGAGCCTGTTTAGTTCCTCCTTAGTGGATACACAACCCAGCTCGGGGGGTGATCTTTCAACTGAAAGAATATAGGCTGGACAGTGATCTATGGTTGGATGGAACGTTGCACTCACATAGCCAGTTGTTTGGATATCTTCATCCCAAAGATAAGTAGACTCTGTGGTTTAAATTATGATCATTATGTGTTTTGTTCTAAATGTTAATTGTCCATGTTAATGAACTAAAATGATTGTCTTAATGAAATCGACATGAAATCTGTGCATAGCATGAGAACGAGATTGAATTCTTTGCATGTTGATTCATAATATGCCTGTGATAGATATGCTGATGCATTTCTGTTTGTGTGCATGCAAAAATGATTTAATTTTGTTGTTTCTATATTGATTATGTATTTGCACACATAAGTTTTTATTTATCCATGAATTAGTTAGTAATGTATGGGGCTGAGATTGCCAATAAGCTTGGTATGTTGGTCATGTTTCCTTCTTGGCACTAGATTGATGGAAGGGGACGTGACAGAGTGGTATCAGAGCCCATGTTGCAGCACTGGGGCTACTTGGGCCAAACTCTGAAGTTACAGGCAAGTAACAAAATGTTTTAACACGGTATTGATGAAGTTTGGGCGTCATTTTGGAATGGAAAAATGGCAGGATCAGAGTTCTCAAATGGGGTAGAGGACCACACAAGTGCATAGAGCTTTTCAAGATCTTTCCAACGGTACCAAAATCGCCTCGTTTGGACAAGGGACGAAGGAGTTAAGAACCCCGCAAGTTGTATGGACAGAGGTGTTCCACAATTTCGGGATTTCGGGTTGCGGGAACGAAGATTTCCAAAAATTGCGTTTTGGATTTCCGCAATTTTGAACCCACAATTTCGGATTTCGGGATTTCGGGTTGCGGGAGCGAGGATTTCCAAAAATTGCGTTTTGGATTTCCGCAATTCCGAACCCATAATTTCGGATTTCAGGTTTCAGGATTTCGGGTTGCGGGAATGAAGATTTTCAAAAATTGCGTTTTGGATTTCCACAATTCCGAACCCGCAATTTCGGATTTCGGGTTGCAGGTTGTGGGAACGCAAAATTTTAGAAAATTACGTTTTGGATTTTCGCAATTCCGAACCCGCAATTTCGGATTTCGGCTTTCTGGTTCGGGTAAAAAAAAAAACGAGTATAGAGCCTGAAATTTGATTTTTGGATTACAGGAGCATGCGGGATCAGAATTGGACGAGGTCAGTGGCGTTCTAAGGCCATTAACGGAGGCCACGAATGAACCAGTGAGGATCCCGAGCCCATTATGCTCCAATTTGGCATAAATTTGGGATTAATGGCTTTTACAAATCGGTGTTCCGACGCTTGACAGAAGGTTGGATTGAGCTGAAACTGATATGGAGCAGTCATGGAGCAGGTACGATGTTAAGTTTGGAATTTTGGCGCCAAAATCCAAAGGATGTGGAGTCGGGGTGTGCAAGAAGGCCAAAAAGCACTATTCCGGGCCACTTTTTGGGGATTTTGAAAAGCTTGCAGTGGATGAAAGTGACCTTGTAATTAGGATTCAAGAAATTTACTGAACTCAACATTTCATATTCTCATTAAAACAGACAATTCACGTTAGACAGAGATTTTCCAGAAATGCACCATTTGGGAAATAGCCATTTTTGGCCCAAAATTTGAAATTTTGGAAAAATGTGAAAAGTGGAAAGTAGTCAAACCCAGAATTTAATAGAAGATGAATGGTGAATCAGAACAGAAATCCGCGAGTTTTTGAGTGTTCCTTGTTATATGGACTAACTTCGCCCGATAGAATTTTTTTCCTGAATCCTTATATATTTGCTTCTACGGGTGGCTGAAGTTGGCAGTTCAAAATATTTTACAACTGTGTAAAAAGTGCAGAATTGTGGCGAAAATTGTCATTTTTGAAGTAATGCAATTTCCACACCCGATGTCGGAATGGAGCACGTGGATAGGCATTGGAAATATTATCCAGCAGAGAACAATGGTACATGAGTAGAATTTGAATGAGGTTATCATACCCCATAGATAATTAAAACAGAAAAGTGCCAGTCACTGTTTTGACATATTGTTGACAATATGGGCAATTTCCAGAATTGCATGAATGGGCAAAAGAAATGAAGACATATTAACTCTGTAAAGGGTTCCATGAGTTTGATTATGTTAAATATTGATTGTTTATGTTTTTATAAGCATTCCTAAGATGTCTAACAAATATTTTCACAATGCACAGTGCTTGCAGCTCATAAGATTTAATAGTGTAGTAGAGGTAGCTTATAGGAAAAATGGTGACAATAAATAATGCTCAGGATCCTTATCAGCATGAAGAAGATGTGCTAGGAGAAAATGTGCAAGAAGAGAATGCTAAGACTAAATCCAATAGGAGAAAGGAGCAAGTAACTCCTCAGAATTTGGTTGAAACCATGGTGAGCTTCAATGAAAGGTTGGTGAAGGCTCAAGAAGAACAAAACCAACTCAATGCTGCTATTTTGCAAAGCCTCACTGATATGCAGCAGAAGATAAACCTTGGTTCCAACCCAAGCAATGTAGGTGAAGAAGGAAGAGATGCAGAGAGTCGCTCTAGAGGTCATTCAAAGAAGAGGACTCCAAGCCCAAGGAAGAGTTCTGTGAGCAGAAAGCATAGAACACCTTCCTCTAGATATTCTTCTAGTAAATCGTGTGACTCCAGAGGTTCTCAAAGAAGTCCAAGGCATATGCCCAACAGATTTGATGGAAGAAAGAAGTTCAAAGGCATCCCACACGGAGAATTCAGGAAGGCAAGGCCTCACACATTTGATGGAGAAGACAAGACTGGCCAAGAGGCAGAGGCATGGCTTCTTGGAATGAAGAAATATTTCAGAATTCAGGATTACTCAGGAAATGAAAAATCCAAAATTGTCATTTACAACCTAAATGGTAGAGCTTCAATTTGGCGGGATAACCTCTTGCAAGTGAAAGGGATCAATGGAAGGAAGATCAGCTGAGAGAGATTTAAGAAGTACTTCAAGGAGAAATACCTTTCTTCTAGGTATTACGACAGTAAGAGAATAGAGTTCAATGAACTCAGGTTGGAACAAAAATCTATGGAAGAACATGTCCATAAATTTTTGGAATTATTGAGGTATGTGGATTACATTAAAGATGAGAGAGTAAAAATCCAGTGATTCCTTGGGAGTCTACCTCAAAGTTTCAGAGATAGGATTGAGTTTTTTAATCCACCAAGTCTTGATAGGATTGAGTTTGTTAATCCACCAAGTCTTGATGAAGGCATTAGAATGGCAATGCATTGCTATGAGTAGAATAGAGGAAAATCTGAGATTAACCCAGCATGGAAAGGAAGTCCAAGAGGGAGGTTTGATCAAAAGAAGAGTGGCTTCAAACCACCATTCAAAAGTCAACCCATGACCTTCCCACAGGGGCAGCAAGCAAGAAGTGGATTCAAGCCAGCAGTAGCAGCAGATAAAACATCAAAAGGGTCACTTCAGTGTTGGGGATGTGGAGAAAACCACATGTTAAAGGATTGTCCACATTGGAAAGAGAATCCCTGAAGGTTGCACAACTTAAAGGGAGTAGCTACAGTGGAGGACATGGCAAAAGCAATGCCTCGAATATATACAACGTTGGATAATCATCAGGTAGACCATCAATTATCAGTGGTGGAAGTTGAAGGTAAGATTGCTGAGCAATCTATTTCTATTTTGATTGATCCAGGATCTACTCATAGTTATGTTTCTCCAAAAGTGGTAGAAGGTTGTTCTCTTAGAAAAGTGAAGCATAATAAATCTTATCTAGTTCAATTAGCCACATGGACCAAGAGAAAAGTAAGTGAAGTAGTGGTGGAGTGACCCATAGAATTGAATGGACTCCACACACATGTAGATTTAAATGTATTACCATTAGGATCTTATGATGCACTAATTGGCATGGATTGGTTAGAAAAGCATAGAGCCAAGTTGGACTGTTATGAGAAAGCACTTGAATGTATTGATGAAGATGGAAGGCCAAGATTGGTAAGAGGAATTCCCAAGCAAGTTTCAGTAAGACATATTTCAGCCTTACAGTTGAAAAAGTTTTACAAGCATGGTTGCCAATTATATGCATTCCATATATTAGATTCGTCAGAGGAAAAAGGTCCAATGATAGAAGACTTCCCATTGTTGCAAGAATTCCAAGATGTGTTTCCGAATGAAGTGTCAGGACTACCACCAAAGAGAGATATTGATTTTACCATCGATCTTGTTCTAGGGGCAGCACCGAATTCCAAATCTTCTTATAGAATGAGTACTTGGAATTGGTAGAGTTGAAGATGTAGCTACAAGAGTTAATGGACAAGAGGTATATCAGGCCTAGTGTGTCTCCTTGGGGAGCACCGGTGTTATTTGTTAAGAAGAAGGATGAGACTTTAAGGTTGTGTATTGATTACAGGAAGCTTAATAAAGTGACAGTCAAGAATAAGTATTCATTGCCAAGAATTGATGACTTATTTGATCAAATGAAGGAAGATAAGGTATTTTCGAAGATTGACTTAAGGTCTGGTTATCATCAAGTGAGGATAAAATAAGAAGACATTCACAAGACGGCTTTCAGAACTAGATATGGTCATTATGAGTTCACTGTGGTGCCATTTGGTCTTACCAATGCACCTACTACATTCATGTGTCTCATGAATAGTGTATTCAACAAATATTTGGATAAGTTTGTGATTGTATTCTTGGATGACATTCTTGTCTATTCAAGGAATGAAGAAGAACATGATGAACATCTAAGGATGGTGTTGCAAGTCCTTAGAGAACCTTAGTTGTATGCCAAGCTAAGCAAGTGTGAATTTTACCAAAAGAAGGTGCAATATTTGGGTCATATCATTTCTGAAGAAGGAATTGCAGTTGATCCAGAGAAGATTAATGCCATCATGGATTAGTCTACTCCAAAGAATGTTTCAGATGTTATATCTTTCATGGGTCTTGCTGGTTATTACAGAAGGTTCATTGAAGGATTCTCCAAGATAGCTCATCTAATCACTTCATCGCAAAGGAAGAATATCAAGTTTGTATGGTCTGAAAAATGTGAGAAAAGCTTCTAGCAGTTAAAGGAGTTACTTACCAGTGCTCCTGTTTTGAAGATAGCAGATACAAAGAAGGATCATGTAGTGTGCATAGATGCTTGCATTGAAGGGCTAGGTGGAGTGCTCATTCAAGAAAGAGTTGTGATTTGCTATGAGTTGAGGAAATTAAAAGAACATGAAAAGAATTATGCCACGCGTGATTTAGAATTAGCAGTCGTAGTACATGCTCTCAAGATGTGGAGACATTATTTGTTGGGAAGAAGATTCGAGCTTAGAACAGACCACATGAGCTTGAAGTATTTGTTTGACCAACCAAACTTGAATGCTAGGCAAGCTAGATGAATGAAGTTTCTTTGTGAATTTGATTTTGAGATTAAGCATGTAAAAGGGAAAGAGAATAAGGTTGTCGATGCTCTTAGCATAAAATTTCATGTTGCAGCATTAAGTGTGTGTAAATCAGATTTGAAGACAAGAGTTCTTGAAGCCCAAAACAATGATGAAACTTGCCTTCAAATTAAAGAAAAGTTGCAGCAGGGTAATATGGATGAAGCATGTGCAAGATATCAGCTGGGTGAGGATGATGTTCTCATCTATCAGAGTACTAGACTGTACATTCCAAATAGTGCAGAATTGAAGAAGCTTGTGATGGATGAAATACATCAAATGCCATACTCTGGACATCCAGGATATCAAAAGACTATAACAGCAGCAAGAAAGAAATACTTTTTCCGTGGTATGAAGAAGGACATAGCTGAGTACATTGTTAGGTGTCAGAAGTGCCAACAAGTCAAGGTAGACCACCAACATACAACGGGGTTGTTGCAGCCCTTACCCATTCCATAATGGAAGCGAGAAGTAATCTCTATGGATTTTATAACAGGTCTGCCCATGATAGTGAAGAAGCATGACTCAATCATGGTTGTGGTGGACAAGCTATCAAAGACAGCTCACTTCATTCCATTCAAGTCCACTCACAAGGCTAATGACATTGCAAATATCTTCATGAGAGAGATATTCAGATTGCATGGATTGCCCAAGGCAATAATTTCTGATCGTGATACAAAGTTCACTTCCAATTTCTAGAAGGGATTATTTCAAGAATTGGGAACTAAATTGAATTTCAGTACAACATATCATCCTCAAACATATGGTCAAACTGAGAGGGTGAATCAGGTCCTTGAAGACATGCTGAGAATGTATGTGATGGATAAACCATCCAAGTGGGAAGATTACCTACACTTGGTAGAATTTGCATACAATAATGGACATCATGCATCATTGGGGATGAGTCCATTTGAGGCATTGTATGACAAGGGATGCAGGACTCCAGTGAATTGGGATAGCCCGGTGAACAGGGTAGTACTTGGACCAGAGATGATCAGGGAAATGGAAAAGGAAGTTGTTAAGATCAGGCAGAATTTAAAGGGAGCTCAGGACAGGCAAAAGAGTTATGCAGATTTGAAAAGAGTGCATAAGGAATTTCAGATTGGAGATCATGTTTATTTGAGAGTGAAACCAAGGAAAATTTCTCTCAAGTTGGGGATTTGTGCGAAGTTGTCACCAAGATATTGTGGGTCATTTTAAGTCCTAGATAGGATAGGTCCAGTTGCATATAGAGTTGCATTGCCTGCTAACATAAGAGCTCGTAATGTTTTCCATGTATCTTTGCTTAAGAAGTATGTACATGATCTTAATCATATGATTGATTGGAATGTGATATAGGTGGAACCCAAGGAAGAGTTCCAAGTAGAGCCAATGCGCATCCTTGACAAGAAGGTCACTTTGCTCCAGAACAGAGCCATCGGGCAGGTAAAGGTCCAATGGGAGTCCCTTAGTCCCGATGAGGCTACATGGGAGCTGGAGGATTCCATGAGAGAGGCATTCCCATTTTTGTTCAATTTTGAGAACATCGAGGACAGTGTTGTTCTAAGGGGGAGGGGAATGTAATACCCCAATTTTGGCCCTTGTGAAATATTGGCTTTTAATGTAAATATTGTATACATGCGATGTATGTTTCCCTAGCGTGGAGCTCAAGGCCAAGGCCCCGCTAGTGTATGTTCGGATTTTATTTAAAATGGACAAGTATTTGATATTTTATTACCCATGAGCTATTAAGCCATGGAATATTGTAAATGATGTAAATATTTGATATTGCAGTAAAATACCAAAACTGGCTATGGAAGCAATGAATGAGAAGGGGGCATGTGTATCCACTAGGGAGTGGTGAGGGGGTTGTGGGGATGAACCATATGCTTCCCAATGGAGCATGGGTAACCCATAAATTCGTATGGCAGAGTATGAGATCTCTTTTCTTGTACCACAAGTCACCCTACCTCATGGGAATTGGTTCTTCCTCATTCCCATTCCATTGTTGAACAACCCAACATCAATTTGCATCCATTACAAATTCCCAGCATTGAGAAAAAACAGAAATCGCAACTTTGCAAGAACCCATGTTTTGAAGTGCCATAAACACCCATAATTTGATATTGATAGTGAAAACCAATGGGGGATCCATAGATATGAACCTTGAGACGAAATTGAGAGTAATAGATACCCCAAAATCCATTGGAAAACCTAGTTTTTACATCCCAGAAATCAAGTGCTGGGATTGAGTTATTGAATGACAGAATTGTGAGAAATCCAAGTGTGAATGACTGAGCAGAGGTTGGGTTTGCTTGATAAACCCAATGAAGGCTAGAATCTCAAGGAATTAGTAGCTGGACCTTTCTATGCCCACCCTAAAGAGCATTGGAGGGAAGGGACACCTGAGGGAATGTGCAACAGAGAAGGGGACCTTCCTTGTGTTGGGTGTGGTAGGTATTGTGGGTGCCATGACTGTTGAGTTCATTTGAGATGCCTATAACTTTGTGGTTGAGCTCACTGGCTTAGCATCCTCCTCATTTGTCTCTGCATGCTTGATAAACCCAATTGTGTGTTGTCTTAGCATGACTGTTTGTGCAAAACCATGGCTGTGAGTGAGCCTGTTTAGTTCCTCCTTAGTGGATACACAACCTAGCTCGGGGGTGATCTCTCAGCTGAAAGAATATAGGCTGGACAGAGATCTATGGTTGGGTGGAACGTTTCTCTCACATAGCCAGTTGTTTGGATAGCTTCATCCCAAAGATAAGTAGACTCTGTGGTTTAAATTATGATCATTATGTGTTTTGTTCTGAATGTTAGTTATCCATGTTAATGAACTAAAATGATTATCTTAATGAAATCGACATGAAATCTGTGCATAGCATGAGAACGAGATTGAATTCTTTGCATGTTGATTCATCATATGCCTATGATAGATATGCTGGTGCATTTCTGTTTGTGTGCGTGAAAAAATGATTTAATTCCGCTGTGTCTATATTGAGTATGTATTTGCACACAGAAGTTTTTATTTATCCATGAATTAGTTAGCAATGTATGGGGCTGAGATTGCCAATAAGCCCGATATGTTGGTCATGTTTTCTTCCTGGAACTGAATTGATGGAAGGGGATGTGACAATGAGTCCCATGATCTTGGGATACCATTCAAGGTGGTCATCACTATGTCTCCTTCTTCTACCTTTTCTCCAACTGCTTCAAGTTTCTCCTTGATCTATGATACCCTAGTGAAGTAGGACTGCATGGTCTCTGCATTTTGAATCTTCACAATCATAAGCTGGTTCCTCAAGGTCATCTTCTTATTGATGTTCTTCCCTTTAAATAGATTCGTAAAAGCATCAAACATCTCCTTAGGTGTCTTCAAGGATGACACATGTGGGATGATATGATCCTTAATGGAGTCTGCAATAATTCTCTTGGCCTTAACCAAGTTCTTCTTGTGGATAGCCTTAGCCTCATCTCCCTTTTTCGAATGATCTGTGGAGAGAAGACCTCAAACTTAGAAGCCCTAGATTCCTGCAACTGCACAATGTATTTCTTTTTCCAGATTAGCTCTGATACCATGTTAGTTTTTCTACGTTTAATCAATATCATCTAGGATTGTATCTGAAAGAATAACAAGCACAACATAACACAAGAGACACAAAGATTTTCCTCGGGAAACCATAAAGGAAAAAACCCCACAACTTCCTCAGAGATAGGATTGTCACCAATACAATATCCCAAAATGGAAAACCCAAAACAAGATAGTCTTCTGCAACTCTCTCTCTTTCTCCTATGCGAACTTGTATTCTCTCTCACACTTATGCGAAATCAAGTGAGTGAGTGTGTGTCCAAATGAGAGAGACTATCTTTCTATTTATTCTTTACTTTCCACTTGACCTTTTCACTAACTAGGTCGGCCTCAACTAAACCTGACTGTGACGACTTCTCTAGGAGACTCAATAATACAATTACATTTGACCTTTTGGGGATCTCTTGCCCTGACTTACAATGGAGGCTTTTACCTCAATGACCTAGTATGACTAAGCATAATAATGACATCCCCGAACGAAGGAAAAACATCTCTGTTGGAGGTACAAATAAAATACAATAATAATAACAATATAAAATACAAGGGAATATCTTCCGAAGTTACAATTACAACAGTTGTTTCATCATCTATAAACTGAGGAAAAAAAGGCTACCATCTTGATTAACTCAGCTACACTAACTCTACCTGATTCTTGACACAATGTTTTGAAATGAGAGACCATAAAATCAAATATGTCTTAGAATCTCCACACTCTCCTCCTTTCACCCCCCTCCATCTTCCATATAATTTTCATATTCATCCTCTACTTTGTATTGTTTTCAAATTTTTTGTGTTTTCACTAGGATAAACAAACCATATGGCTATGCTTGTCAATTTCCATTTATCTTCTTCCCACCCGGAGATTCTTCTCTTAATAGCTTCCAAATACTTGAACTTATCTTCTCTTCACTAGAGAAAAATTCGATGTTTATTTGTTCATATATTTGTGCTATTAGCTTTTCAACTCTTGTCGGTCACTGTTGTGAATAAGTGTTTATGTTTAGATAAAACTTATTTCTTTACTCTTTTAATGTTTTAGAGAATTGACACATTGTAGATCCATTTTATTTGGCATTGAAAGGCCTCCATTCTTATTTAATCAACCTCACAAATTCTTCATATGATAACCACAAGGAGATGAAGCTAAGGTTTAGTTGATTTACGTTCAATTTTTGTTTCTATTTGAATCAATATTTGTAAGCGATAGGAATCCCCCTTGGGAAACCCATGATCAAATTCTATCACATTCAAGCATAACAACCTTATAAGCTTTGAGTCTATTAACTTTTTTGAAATACGCTCTTCACTCACTTTGAAATTCCACCATGTAGGGATCAAACTAATTGGTTCTACGTTGCATAACCATGCTTCTTCAATTTTATAATCAAAATAATCCACTAGAATGTCCATCCTTGTTGCTCCCCCCACACCTCAATCCTTGTGGTAACAAAATTAAGATCCCCCCTACTATTACATATTATTTCATTAAAAATTATTTCACAAATAAGCCATCCCATAATACTTCCTATCAATGCATCGACCATAAACATTAACCAAGGAGTAGGTTTTCCCTATGTTAAGGGAATATAACTCAGTCCATATACCTCAATAAAACTAAGCAAAATTTGGAATATGTAAATATTGATTCCATCCAATCACAACGCCCCCAAATTGGCCATTTGCATCAAGAAATTCAAAATTCCAATTCTTCAAAAAACCAAACAACATCCCTTTAAATTTTGCTTCTTGACATAGTCTCTTGTATTAATAAAATATCAAATTTGTGAAGCTTAATAAGTCTTTCCAATGCTTCTTTTTTGTGAGGTGGGCCTATACCTCTGATGTGAGGGAAAGAACCATCATGGTTTAACTTTCCTTAAGACCATCCCTACTTTAATTGGTCACTTTATTTTGTGTTGCTTTCTACTCAAAATCTCTCTCTCTCTCTACTTTATTCCAAGCAATATTTTAATATGATTTCCATTGTGGCATTTAGGAGCTAAGGGAGTAACTAGAGTCAAATCTCAATCCTCCCTTGACTTCTCCCATGCTCATCTCTTCTAAATACTTTTTGAAATATCTCAAATGTTACATGGGTGCTTTTCTAAGTGCAAGGGTGTCAACATTCCTTGAACCCTTACTCTTTAAGACATCCTACCTTTGATTTGTCTTAATTTCTTCTTAAAGTGGGTCTACAATAAAATGGTAGGATGTGCTTGGGTTTTCTATGCTCTCCCTATGAAGGTCCAAATCAGGAATGGCTAGTAGTCTTACCACATTGTCAAGTTTATCATCCTAACTAGGGTGCACATAAAGGCTTGATGGGAGTAGACAAACTTGCCCTCACCCACTCTTGTTCCCAATAGAATAATATGTCAAATCATCCAAAACTTTCAAAGATATACAATATTAGGGGATGAGATTAGGGATAGACATACCATTTTCCAAGGAGTCTTTGACCTTTACCATTTCTTCCCACCTCGAGATTGAATTTTCCAATGTTGTCAAGGACTGTAACACCCCCATCTCTCAATCCAGTCAGCAGAGGGGACATTCACTAAATTGAGGCCTCTAAATTTCACCCCATATCCATAATTACGAATTCTTAACTTATAAAATGCATGTGTAGACATGGAAATAAAAACACACAACGAAACTAAACTTGATCCACACACAACATGCAATTGCAGGCATAATTATTATAGGCATATAAATAAAAACATTTCACATCAGATACATAATAATACTTATCTTTAACAAAGAAGATCCAAGCAACTAGATGTGTAAGAGCGATTGTCCACCCAACCATAGGCACTCTGTCCAGCATATACTCTTTCTGGTATTTATGTCCCCAGAATTCAACCATGTGCTTCTAGATTTTCTTTTAGAATGCTTTTCCTCCATGTATGCTTCATGGATTTTATTTTCTATTCCCATATCTTTGTCCGTCATTCCTTTTATAATGCACTGTGTTTCCATTGGAGGAGCCTAGTTGACCAACCGAATAGGTCCTCTGATAGACCATAGTCGGGTTGGTCCAATCGGTCCGTTATTCGACCAAACCATAAGTTACAGCTGAATAACTACTTGTAAATCATATATATAGGCTGGTGAGCCGTGGATCCATGATATATCATTTTGTACAATATTTTACCTCTGTTAATAAAAAGACTTGTTACTGTTGTCCCATTTGCTCTGTTATCTTTTATATTGTATATTGTATGCTATGCAATCTTTTATACATGTTTGATGTATTATTGGAAATCCATGTGAACCCTCAGACTACAACATTGGTTTCGTTGCCGGTAGTACATAATCATGCTGAAATGACGATCATGCTCATATGATAACTGAACAAGAGATTCGAGAGTGGTGGGACAAGAAAATAGCAAATTACATCCAAAATTATGCAAGGTGGAACAACATAACAATCGTATAGGCAATGGATAATTTCTTCATTGAGTCCCATGAAAGATTTATAGAGGCCATTCCCCGTGAAATAAATAAATTCATTTACGTTGTCCATGACCAAATTAGATGCCCATAATGAAATACTTCTAATGCACAAGATCTACAATGGAGGTATAACGAACCTATATGAGTGGGTCGAAAAGATATGCAGAGATTTATGTGAAGAACAAGCTATAGAAGAAATATCATCTACCGATGAAGTCCTATGTAAATTATACACTGACCTTCATGAAGGATTCCTCTATTTTATACCAAGCCTGCTATATAAAATTTTAATTGAAAATGGATTTGGTCACATAGTCAAGCCATGACCTTCGTTGGATGAGACTGCTTCATCAAATTGGAAGGAACATAAAAAATATTGAGAGTGCTTCATTAATGAACATTAGTGGGAATATTTCTTAAACAAATGAAGTCCATAGTTGAACCCACCTCCGTCGAACAATAAGAGTCGAGTCAGAAATGGGGGGTCACTGAAAATGTGTTCTAAAAAAAATGATTATAGTCGACGGAAGAAGAAAAGAATGAAGGCCTTCAAAAAGTTGAGTCCACTCCAACGAAACAAGTTCCCAACCGCTCATAAAGAAATAACAGACATACATAAATTAGAAAGAGGAAAGAGGTAGAAGCAACGAGAGCAGTTGAGGGATTTGCTAGTCCATTACGTGGAAAAAGAAGTTTAAATAAATCGGGTGAGATGGTCGAGCAACCAAAAGACCCGCTCGAGTCAAGGGAAAGTCGACCAAATGAGAAAGAAGGTGAGGTGTTGACACCGATAGATCGGTTGCACATGATGGTCCTGACCCCGCATGCTTTACACATTGCAATTCTAGATTCCTCGACTCCTGTCGGATCTGTACCAATGATAATGACGGCTGGGACGACCATTAGACAAATAGGCGAGTGCGACATGGGACCGAGACTAGGCGACAAAAACATATGGAATTTACTAGATCAATGTGGACGAATTGTGGATAAGTTCATGATTCAGTGCCTAGAACATGGTAACTGGATTACCTTCACACCTGAATTTGGAAGACATTCTTTTAATTTTTTTTCATAACATATGGAGGTACCCCCCTGCCAACAACATTACTGATTGAAGCAACCAAGTCATCAGAGAACCGACCTAGTGATGAAGATTCCACGGAAGAAGTGCATATGTCATGGTACCCATTGAAACCACAAGAAGTCAGCAGTAAATGTCAAGTAGTAAGTCATTCAATCGGTCAGTCTGCTCTAGTAAGTACTAAAAATCACAAATATATCAATATGGCTTACCATATTCCAATAAATACTCCTATTTTTGAAGGGGATGGTGAACCCAAGGAACATTGGTTTGTATGCGAAGCCCTTTAGAAAGCTAACCTCATTGATGATGAGAAATAATAGATTGCATAGTTTGCATGAGGACCCAGGAACAGAGCACTCACATGGTACATGAACTTTCTTGAAGAGGATGTAAAGACAAAGCAACAAATAAAAGATAACTTTCTAGAATTTTTCAAAGCCGACAATACCAAGCATCTGGTCGGGCATAAATTGAAACAAATCAAGCAAAGAATAGGAGAAACGATACGAGAATATGACAGAAGATTTAACGATCTTCTCAGTCAGATGCCATCTAAAATGGACCAAGTGTTAGTGATCCAATTCTTTGTTGAGGGACTTCATCAGATAATCAAGACGCCATTGCTAATGCATGAATACACAGCATATGACGACGTCCTAAATAAATATTCAAGGGTCGAATCAAATACAGATTATTTGATTGGGCCTATTGACAAACGACTTGAAGAAAAGATTGACACAATACAAAAATCACTATAGCACCTTACAATAAGGCACAACGGTCTATGGTGTACCATGTGCTCGAGGGAAGGCCATACCATATATATATGCCCCTACAATGAACAAATAAGGTGCTATAATGACTGCAACGCATACTAGAGGGGAATGAGACAACTGGAAGAAAATCCAAGAATATTCCTAGAAGAACGGGAGCCAGAAAATTTCCACAAAGCACAAACAAGATATTTTACGATATTTGTGAGAGATTCGAGCCTCACTCGACTACAAAGTTCCCCTATAATGCCGACAATGTTAAACCAAAATCATGCGAAATCTAGCAGATGACACAACATTCAACTATAGAATGTATAAAGAACTTAAAGACAAAATCAAACTACCATAGAGTGTACCATATGCATACAATCGAACAGAAAGGTTGGGATGGTTGCAATAAATACCATCGCAACAACAACAATAATTGACGAGGAGGATACAATGATAGTGGAAGACACAAAAATAGGGGATACCGACCATAAGGTCGGGGAAAACCACGTTGCTCCGTATGCTACAACGAAGAACACTTGAGTCCCGACCGTCCATGGAAGGACAGGACAAATCTAAAATTTTGTACAAAATGTGGCATTGGGGGGCATAATTTAGAAGAGTTCTCCATCATGCTAGAAGCACTTAATAATAAAAAGAATGTTAACATCTTGTCTTGTGTTCCTAAAAATGCAACATTGAATACTAAGAATTTATAAGTAATTACCACACAAGGCACAAGAATTGGTGGGGATAATCCCCAGGTCACAAGGATACAAAGAAAACAAGGTGACTACCCTAATCCATTGAAGCCTAAATAAATATTTAACAATGCTACATAAATATTTACACAAATTGCTTCTAAAGAAAATAATGCAGAAAACATGAATAAAACACTTAATGAGTTATTACAACTCCTAAGAAAAGAAGAAATTGTTGCACGATTAATTGATCTAATGTATCTTATCAGAAATAATCCATAGAATGAGAGAATCACCAAAAATATTTGTATTTTGAGTAAAAAATATAAAGCTGATATTGACCCTCTGATTGACTTGGAAGTCGAAGGATTTTGCATTTCACAAGTTTTCCTTGACTTTGGGTCGCAAGCCAATATAATGATGAGATTGACATGGGAAAGCGCGGGTCAACCACGACTAGTAGAGTCGGGCATCTATCTTAAACTTTCCAACCAAGGACTAATTGAACCCATTGGCATATGGAAAAATGTAAAAAATACAATTATGGGAATTAGTACATACATTGATTTTGAAATTATTGACCCAAGAGAAGGATCCAAATCCTTCCCAGCCTTGGTCGACTGTGGGGACACAAAATGAAAGCTTTCATTTCCCTCGAAAAGGATATAATTAAGATAAAATGAGAAGGAAAGAAAGTAACTGTGCCTATTAATTAGTCCCAAGGAAAACCCTGGCCCGAGCCCAATGATAACGATGCTGACATCCGACGACTATACCAAATAGTGCAAAATAATGAAGATTATGTTGCACCAAACGACCAAGGAGAGATTCACTTGGGATATCCTATATCCATTGAATACAATTCCGATTCGGAACTTTATGACAAGCAAATGGAAAATTATGAAGCACAAGCCCACGAATGCTAGACAGTTAAGGTTATCCCTAGAAAAAGAGTTCAACAATGTTTTACTATATCCACCGTTTCAAAATTTTTTGAGAAAAAAGTAAGAGAATACTCGATGCTCATCCCAACAAATATGGAACCAACAAGTATTCCATCACTTCGATATAAAGAATGAGAATCCCTGACTATACATGTCGATGAAGTCTCTAAAAACGTTGGTGAGAAAGGTCGTCTTCAAATTCGGGTCGAAACCTGTACCGACAATGAAGCACGATGGTGGGATACACATAAATCCCGCCTCAACACATGTACTATGACATCGACATACTTTGTCGAACATTTCGGAGGAAATAAACTCACAACACAAGTAGAAATACCAAAATTTGTACAAGTCCAAGACCAAGTCAGGCACATCAATACATGTGAAAAGAAATGGAAACAACTAGGATATAAGGACGAAAGAATATATCCTCATCTATTCCCGTGTACACTTGAAGACTTACCAAACAAATGGTATAATATGGAAGAGGCTAGAGGAGAAACCTTTAGTTGTTAAGAATTGAAAGAAAATTTTACAAGAGATTTCTCTTTTACCCCGAAAGAAGAATGCAACAAATAAGCAGTCGAAAAAATTAAAAGTTTTATACAACTGATGAGCAATGTCACACCGACTACAACATCCTGACCGCAGTCGACATCCACTAATATCACGACCAGACTGACCCATCGGTCGACTTGACTAGAAATCGAAAACGACAAAACTATAGGAAAAAGTTTCAGGTGGAAAAGAGATCATCCTCGCATAGAAAAACCTGTAAAGTCTCTGATGAAAGTCACCACAGAGAAAAAGATTGAACAAAAAAGACTTACTGAAAAAGACTTCCCTCTTGCTTTTACATAATTCAAATAAGGAGATCGACCAATCAATGAAACACGAGCACCAAAGTGGATGGATGCACAGATCAAAACAAAAGAAGTCAACATTTCAAATGATGACCGACCAAAAATGGAAAAAATAGGAGACTATTGATCCAAACAACAAACAATAGAAATAACTAATTTGTTAAAAGAAAACTAGGATGTCTTCGCAAGAGATTATAAAGATTTAAAGGGTCTAGTACAAGAAATGGGTGAAATTAAAACCGACATAAAACCAAACGCCAAACCTGTCAAGAAACAACTATATAAGTTGACACAAAAATATAAAGATATAGTAAAGAAAGAAATAGAAAATATGCTAGCTTCTAGAATTATATATCCAGTAGACCAATCGGAATGGACCAATCCCATGGTCGTTCAACCAAAGAAGCATGACCAAACAAAATTACATATATGTGTCAACTTTAGAGGATTAAACAAAGTGACACTAACCAACCCTTTTCCTAAACCCTTTGCCGACAAAATCATCAATGAAGTTGCGGGTCATAAATGCTATTCTTTCACCGACAGATTTTCTGGATATAACCAAGTTCCTATTGCTAAAGAATATCAACATAAAAGAACATTTGTTTGTGAGTTTGGATCAATTGCTTATAAAGTTATGCCATTCAGTCTAAAGAATGCACCTACAATCTTTTCAAGAATAGTTGTAAAAGCATTTCAGGAATATCTATACAAAACTATGGCCATCTACTTCGACGAATGGAGAATATACTCATTACTGAGGGACCATGTTAAATGGCTCTGTCTCATGCTAGAACGATGCAGACAAATACAACTATCATTGAATATTAAAAAGTGCATATTTGCAACACCAATTGGAATTCTTTTAGGACGTGTTGTTTACAAGGAAGGAATTAATGTCGACTACGCAAAAATTAAAGTTATTCTCGACTTAAAGCCACCAATAAATCCAAAACAGGTCAGAATACTTCTTGGTCATACAGGATACTATAGAAAATTTATTAGACATTATTTTGATATGACATACCCCTTAGAAGAATTACTGAAGGAAAATCAAGACTTTATGTGGTCACAAGAATGTGCAACATCATTTGTACTACTCAAAATAAAGTTAGTTCAAGCCCCAATACTACGCTTTCCAAATTGGTTGATCAAATTTCATGTCCACATCAATGCATCTGGTATCCCAGTCGGTGCAATCCTTACTCAACTTGGAGATGATGGAATGGACTATCCTAACGCATATGCTGGCAGGAAACTGAATAAGGCAGAAATACATTTCTCAACGACGGAATGAGAATCTCTAGGCATGATTTTCGCATTACACAAGTATCAACATTACTTGTAGGCTAACCCTTTTATATTTTACACTTATTATCAAGCACTCAATTATTTATTAATTAAACCTCTCCACCATGGTTGGATATGCAAATGGCTACTTTTATTTCAAAAATTTGAATTTGAAATTGTCATCCAACCCAAAAAAACTAATGTTGGCCCCAACCATTTTCAAGTAGAAACAAAAGAAGATCATGTTGGGATTGACGATGAACTACTTGACGCACATTTATTTAGAGTCGAATCTGTACCGATGGAAATGGAAGATATAGCACAGTATCTGGAGGAAGGTCAAGCTCCATAAGGAATGTCATAAAAGAAAAAGAAAATACTTGCAATGAAGGCCGAACCATACACTCTAATAAATGTATTCTTATATAAATTAGGACCAGATGAATTACTTTGACGATGTGTCCTAGAACATGAGCGAAAAGCTATCATCGACAAAGCACATAGTGGACCTACCAGTGGACACTACCAAGCCGACACCACTGCAAGGAAAATCTTACAATTTGGACTATGGTAGCCATCACTACATAAAGATTGCAGAACACATGTGAACTGTTGTGCGTAAAAGCAAAAATGTATAGCTAAGTGCTTAAATATACAAGAGTATATAAATATATATATAATATGATATTGAAAAAAAGATGATCCATTACAATGCGGATGGCTTAATATTTACAATCCTTGAAGTGACTTTTCATATAAGGTTGTGACCTTATAGATACACCTCTTGATAATAATAATAACATCCTAAACATTAATTAATACAATTGAAATGTATATTACATTGCCTACCCCTTAAAATAGCTTTGCACTCAAAGCTATGATATAGATATAACCCTAAAATTCATGACATCATAGAACAACTTCGTAATTCTTCTTTCTAATAACTTTTACCATTTTGAGTCTAGTCTTTTTATGAAAGTAATAATACTTCCTTATAACCAATGGTCGCATAGTTTTGTTTTGTTTTGTTTTTTGTTTTTTTGGTTGAGATGTCTTTCATTAATTCTCCAACTGGTGGCCCTATTAGCTAAATCGATCTATGTGGTGGATACTAGGCAACATGATTTGGAAGAAGCTGAAATGGTGGAAGGAAGAAAAACGATTCGAACTATAAGCACAAGTCCATTTTTTCTGGGTTTGAAGGAAGTTTCTTAACACATTTGCTCAATAATGATTAATGATGTAAGGGTTTTCAATTTTTCATGATACACAATATTGCTGCTTCAATGGCTGGTATTCTATCCTTCTCCATTGTCTCAATGACTTTCTTCTTCTTAGTTATACGAGGAAGTGGACTTATTGTTTTGTTGTTGCGCTGCTTCAAAAGAATTTTGTACTTCGTACATGCAATTGAATGTAACAATCTTCAACATATTCGTCTAGCAAATTCAATTGGAATTTAATGTCTTTGTAACTCAATATTTTTGAGTCATTGAACAACAAGGGCGTAACTGCTTGATTAATTGTTCTCGTAATTTCTATTATCTTGTGAAGGAATTTTCTCGGTATAATGGAGGAGGGATTGATGGAGTGGGTTGTTGCAGACCAAAGATGGGCGATAAAGATGTGCTTGATATAAGGAAAGGTCACGTTGTGACAGCGACAGTATGCAGAGAGCGGGGGAGTGGACGCTTGGTGAGTGGCAGGGCTTAGATGAAGTGCGTAGTGGAGGGTGATTGGTCTGATTAATGGGCGTGAAGTGTAGGTAGGGACATGATGTGTTAGCAACGGTGTGAGGGGAAGAATTTTGCACTAGAGAAGAAGATATGATCGTTGGAGAGAGGAACACGGGGTGAAAAATTGGCGAGGTGCAGAAGGATGTAGGATGGCATGGGATGTAGGTTGTAGTGTGAGAGGGAGCAACGACGTGGAGGAGGCATAGGTGAGTGGGAGGAGGGTGACCCAAAGAGTGTGTTGGGAGAGAAGGTTGGAATGGGAACACACATATGATGTGTGAAGTGGAAGTGTGAGAAGGAGCGCCCGTCTTGCTAGTGGAGTGGAAGAGAAGTATGTTCTCTTGATCACCGTTTTTGGTTGCCATCAACCCATTTGCTGAATATGTTGATGGATCCAGTTCCAGGAAATCCATGTGCTCATAGATTGTATCAATTAGCTCGGGTACAGATTCCATGTATCTGGATTTAATGACTTGGTCTGCGAATTAAATAATACATTGTCCCTCCATGGTTACTAGCAGATTGAATTGAAATTTTTCCAAAAGCCAATAGATGTCCTTTGTACCATTATTCTTTGCATCTTCCAGTCTTGCAGCATTTGGTGCAGAAAGTATCTCCATGCGAATTAGAATTTGCATTTCATGTTCTCTAACTTTCTCTTCTGAAGCGTATGTAGAAGACAAACAAGGAAGCAGGCATTCTGTGTACTTGGCTTTTAATTCCTCAGGATCCTTCAAAATCATGTTCATGACTTGTTCACAAATTGATAGATTATATTTATCATTGGACACAAAACTCTTCTCCATAGATAGAAGTTTTAAATTAGAGATCAACTGTTGTACAAGGAATTCGGCTATTGTACCCAAAACAATTTCTTCATGGCACAGTGCATATTGAATTTTTTATTCGAGAGACCTGACACTTAGTGTCTCTGCATTCTCTGAACTTCTAAGAACAATAAAATCTGAAGCTTCCCCAATTGGTTCAGGCTTCATTGTAGTTTTCTCAAGCACTGCCGTGGCCTCCTTATTCAATTGGTTACTTTGACCTGAACATTGCGATCGACATCTAATTTTTTGGAATTCTTAGCAAACCAACGGCTTAAAAACATTAAAATTTTGGATTTAGTTCCCTTGCCTTTCTTATATGTTCTTTCCAATTTTATAGTTGGGTGAACAATAGTTTTATAAGGATCTGCCTTGCATAATCTACAAATAATGGTTGTATACAATGGTTCCCATGTATTGTACTCTAAAAGTTGAATATCATGTTGATTGGTTGTGTGTGCACTCACTTTTGAGCTTTTCAATCTCTTGGAATTCACATTAGAAGATATGGCCCTTTTTCTCTTACACAACGTTGATTGCTCCTTATTTTTATCGAAACTAACATCTATTCTATCCCGTTGCTGTGAATTTGTCGATCCACTGATTTCTTGAGAAACTTGTACAACATCAAAATGATCAATATTTTCTTGAGAAAAATCCCTAGTAGTTTCTATGGGTGAAGTTTCATTTTCTTCATTGTGGTCCACCTCCTTGGTTATGCTTCTTTCCATTATTTTATCAATAACCCTTGTAACACACTTCTCTATTTGATTTAGAAGCTCCTTAGTTTCTCTATTTGATTTCTCAAGGAATGTGATAACTTCGTACCATGAACCCATGATAGAAGTGTGTTGTCGGCTCAATGGCTCTGATACCACCGTTGTGCGTAAAAGCGGAAACGTATAGCTGAGTGCTTAAATATACAAGAGTATATAAATATATATATATAATATGATATTGAATAAAAGATGATCCATTACAATGAGGATGACTTAATATTTATAAGCCTTGAAGTGACTTTTCATATAAGGTTGTGACCTTATAGATACACCTCTTGATAATAATAATAGCATCCTAAACATTAATTAATACAATTAAAATGTCTATTACATGAACAAATGCAACAGATGTCAAAGAATCAGCCGACCATTTCCAAGTAAAGAAATGCCTTAATATCTCTTAACCCAAGATTTACATTTGAAATATGGTCTATTGAATTCTTTGGGCCATTCCCCATTCCTTGCTGTCAGACCGGAGCATGATATATGATTACAATAGTCAAATATGTCACCAAATGGGAAAAAGTCGAACCTGTCGAAACATGTTCCAGTGAGGTAGAGGCCAAATTTATATATGAAAATATCATCACAAGATTCAAATGTCCTCTTACTCTTATCGGTGACAGAGGAATGCATTTTCTCAACAAGACTATATCGGCACTACTGAATCAAAAGAGCTCAACATATCATCCATAATTGAATGGAGCCATTGAAGCATTCAATAAAAATCTAACCAAAGGATTAACAAAACTTTGCAATATTGATAAGGATGACCGAGATGACAAGATACCTGCTCTCTTATGGGATTATTGAACAACTTATAAACGGTTGATAGGACAAATGCCCTGTAAACTCGTCTATGGATAGGAATTTGTCATCCCACTGCATTGTAAACAACATGCACCAGTTATTGCAAATGTACTTCATTTAGATGTTGTCAAAGCAAAAGAGGATAGAAAGTTCGATCTAACAAAATTAGAAGAGCAACGACAAATAGCAATTCACCATCAGGAAGTACAAAAACAACAATAGAAAGAGTGGCACGACCGTAATATAAAAAGGAAAAATATCTTAGTCAGTGACCTAGCATTATTATATGACAACCAAATAAAAGGAAAACCGAAAAAGCTGCATACAACCTGGCTTGGTCCATACATAGTTGAGGAACTAAACAGCAATGGGTTGGTCCGACTGAAGACATTACAAGGAACAATTTTTACAAAAGTCGTCAACGACACAAGACTAAAAAGATATAAAGCATAGAACTGGAATGACACCGACCAATGCATGTATCTTCATTTGGTTGACCGTCATGCCCCAGGTTTGGAGTTAATTTATATATTAGTTATACTAACCACATTAGTCAAGTAATTATAGAAAAATAGTTTTGAAAAACTAACTTACACCAAAACCCATTTAAAAAGGCTTTAATACATGGATGTTTGCAGGAACAATTGAAATACAATGATGGTATACTGGAGCAAGTAGAACGAGGCAAGACAAACCATGAGGATGAACTAGAGAACCCCACCTAGAATTGATCGACGATTAGAAACCGACAGATGACCTGTGATGGAGCATTCAAAACAACATAGAACAAACCAACTGAACAAACAAACAACATATGGCATACTCTATGATGATAAACCTCGTCAAAGAAGTTACGAAGACCGTCTACCAAAGCTTGGACCAAAAGAATCACCGCATGTGTGAAGTAGTTGTCAACCACTTATCCAACAGTTAATGCCGTCACCTACCCAACTTAAATGCGTACCAAGTGCCCAAGTTATAAATGAAGGACTAGAACATATTTGGGAACATTTTTGCAAAGAAATCGAGCAAACGCAACAAGACCTAGAAATCCAAAAAATTCCTAGCCTGATATCTGCACCTGTAAACGCAACCAAGATGGCTCCAAAGAAAGCAACAACGATGACCAGAGCCATGAAAGTAGCAGAAAGAACCCAAATGGAGATAGATGAATCCACCATGCTATCCAAAACAAACAAACAAAAACTCGCACTAAAGAACACCATTGGAAAAGATACTAGAAGGAGCTTCGCGAATGGGGTATACAAAATGATAAATAGTCCAACGTGACAAATAAGATGGCCATAGGAAAAATAAGCTAGCCATAGGAAAAATTTGACACTATCTCAATGCACCTCTGCTAGACAAATTCGATGGGTTGAAAGATTTGATTACGCAGTATATTGTTAGGAGGTACCATAGAGGTAAGTTGTGGTTTAACGAACCAATCGAGATCAATGGTGCACTCATTGCAAATGTGACCGGACTACCAAATCAAGGGCCTCTAGTACTAGTCAGTGTGAAACCGAATTGACTTGAAGAATTTTCAGGGACCCTTCAAGGGGAGAACTCAAAAGGGCTTGTAATCAACAAAATCCAGTATCAGGCATACAAGTTCGCTACCATAATAATATGCTTAACCAACACTAACCGACCATCATACATTAGGATCGACATGCTAGAAGCCGTAAAGTCGTGGCCACAGAATCCAAAATCTTCAATTGGGATGAATACCTAGCCGTAATCGTCAGAGCGGCATGCGAAAAATGTCAAGAGACAGGATCGATGATCCGATACCCTTCATTACTTATCTAGCTCGCAATGTACAAAATTACCCCAGTTAGAGATCCCACATTCACAACAAATTCGGGACCGCTAATGAATAACTTCATAATCTTTCAACCCCGGGATGCCCCAAATTCCCTGTAGTCGTTATACTATGGCTTGAAAACTAGTTTCAAGTCCTTAAGACCACTTCTTCGAGATAGAGGGTATCACAGCCCATCTGTAGAATTCTACCGCCGACTCCTCACATCCATCTAGAACTCGCCTGCACAAAAGTGTGGTTTGTGCAAGGAACATAGGGGATGCAACCGAGCTAGACTACTATCCGTTCATGCAAGAAATTTTTAGTGATTTGTCAAAACAGTCGAACATAGTCCACCAGATCCCAGATACTGCCTAGAAAGAAGCCCAGGAACTACAACAACCTTTAACTGATGGAGAGAAGGAAGAAGCATACAAGGTTGGCTTATACTTAGAAATTTTTGGCCTATCCGAAGAAGAAGCAAATCCCTTAGCTATTGTAGTGACAAAGAACCAACCCAAGCCAACAAAAATAGAAAACCTGTCGGGAGAAACAACAGAAAAAGATGAAGTTTGAGAAGAGGAACAGTCGGAGCCCGACTTATCTAAAGAAAAGCTCAACATAGTAGACGAGAAGATATATCCAATGCAACATACCTTTAGAAATAGAGGTCCCAAGAAAAGGAAATTGATACTAAACGCACTGACAGAGGACGAGCTACAAGAACTACATGAAGAAGCTGAATGAGTCATCAAAGACGCCATTCTCAACAAGGTCACAGTCGAACAACAGATTGAGAAGAATCAAGACGTACAAGCTGCTGTTGTCAAGGTAAGCCTTGCCTGAACCAAAAAGCTTAAATTTAGAATGCAATCCCAAGAAGAAAACCTCATTTCAATCGTCGATAACTCCCCACTCTTGTTGCTGAATCCCGTCAATGAAATCCCAACCGAACAAGCATATGTCTCCACCCTTCAAGACCCTGATTTTCATAAGTTTGTTGCTAATTTGGCGCAAGATTTCCTTAATTGGAAAAAAAATGCAACCTAGCAAGTCATTAGAGAATTGACTATACCTCCAAAAACTCGAGCTAGATCACCCCCTGGAGCCACAGTTTCCAATCATTATTTAAAAACACCTAAGAAACCAACAATGATAGGCATACACCAAGTTACAATGGTGAGAGTTTCACCAGAGCCCATGAATCCACCAGTTTTTTCCCAATCTATAGTCATGTCAGTTGCAATTAACCAAGCACTTCCTTCCACTACCATTCAGGTTGGTACCCTAACATCTTCATATTACAGCCATCCAGTATCCCGACAACTCAAACTACTTCATGAAATGCTCCTGATTCGCCCACACAACCTGCTTCAACTGCACCTCTCCCTTCGATCGGTGCTCCTCTTGTTTCATTTATCCCATCTTCGTCTATCCCGACCTTGACTGTTTCGACATCAAGTATTCCTTCCTTTTCTACTCTGCCCCCCCCACCTCAACTGTACCTTTGATTACCTCGTCTCAACCTAGTCAGTAGACAACAAATGTATCTCAAAAGAATAAGAAAAGGACTACAAAGAACCAACCGCAAGGAAGTCCCCTGATGATTCCTCTTCAGTTTGTGACAGATTCTTCAAGCACCCCAGTTACTTTCGATCCTACCGCAGTTAAATACCATGAACTTGAATCTCGTCTAGAGGCTGTAGTCAAAGAGAAAAATAAAATATGGTCAACCGATAAAAGGAATCTAGACAATGTCGATGCCGAGCAAACAAAAGTACTTAGGACTTGTGAAATCCCGATAAGGGAGGTCGAACCAACTATGCATGGATGTCCTACCATGAAACAATTGGATCAGATAAACAACCCTTCAGATCTCTTCTTGCCATCGTGGAGGAAGTTTCTAACCTAAAAAGTCAAGAAAATGAGCGGCAGATAGCAGTGTTGTTGGCCAATCAACACCGACTCTTTTTAGAGCATCATAATAAGTTGAAAGAGTTTGATACATAAGAAAAGCGGACAATCAATGTATTAAATAACTAGTATTCACACTACGGAATTTTTTTGTATAAATGAGCAAAGTTGAAAACAACTTAGCAGTTATTTTTCAGCAAAAGGCCACTGCAGACCTGACAACTTTGAAAAACTTGGAGCAGGAGATTGAAATGGAATAGAAACGACTGCTAGAATATCAGAAACAGGTAGAGCAGTGGTTAGAGGTCTGCCTCTTACTAGCACATATCAACAAGATACTTGTTGAATCCGACACCCAACACTTGATCCTTTGACCTGATTTGCAAAACGTTAAGTACAATTCGGTCACTGAAAAAATTACCAAACTCTCGGACCTCACCTCTCTAAGTTTGAACGTCCAGATAGCTCTGCATGAGTGGGAGGAATTCAAACAACGAATTGCCCCTCTACCAAAGCTATAGTTGAAGCATTCAATGAGCATGATCAGTCGACTGTCACATCCAGTCTGCCACAACCATAAGGAAAATTTGAATAAGTATTTGTATTTGCATTTCTCATTTTTTTTGCACATCTCCATGCTCTCTTCGGGATGAAGAAGTGTTTTGTTGGTGGGGGATATGTTGGAGGATCTTAGTCGACCAACCGACTAGGTCCTCTGACCAAAAATAGTTGGGTTGGTCTAGCCAGTTGGTTAGCCGACCGAACCGTCAATTATAACCGCATAACTACTTGTAAATCATATATATAGGCTGGTGAGCCGTGGATCGATGATATATTGTTTTGTACAGTATTCTACCTCTGTTAATACAAAGAATTATTACTTATGTCCCACTTACTCTGTTATATTTTATCTTATATATTGTATGCTATGTGATCTTTTATATATGTTTGATGTATATTGACAATCCATGCGAACCCTCAGACTACAACAATTTCCATTATTCTTTGTAAATATATAGCTCAATTACATGCAAAGTTCTTCATGCGTATTTGTTGGGGAGATGTAGCATTACTTTGCCCATTCTCCCAGGCAAAGCCTTCTCTCTTGATTTTGCATTCCCAAATATGTGAGGTCGAACCTTTACCATAGTTTCCAACACTTTTTAAATTATCTCCCAAACCTTCTTATATTGTAACCATAGGAGGTTAAACTTGAAGGGGATAGGTCCATAATTTTATTATAGTTCTTCAAGGTAGAGAGTTATGGGTTTGTGGTTAGAGATTGCAAATGAAATAGTAAAGGATTGAATTTTATTTTGTTTAGATGGAATGATCTTTGCACTAGGAATTAGTACAACCACTCAAATATGCCTCAATCCCTATATTTTATTGGTCCATGTGTATTCACCTCTCTATCCCTTTGAATTAAAAAAATCCCAATCAATGATAATTTTGACCACTTGTTATTGAAGGAGATATTGATCAAAAGCCTATATTGTATTTTTGGGTAAAGATAAGATTAGATTTAAGTCACATGCTGTAATTCTGATATATATTGGAAATGCATCGAAATTTTTGAGTGTGCTCCAATAGTGTTGTTTTTGTCTATGATGGATTGGTGCATACATGTTGAAGAGTTGTAGCTATCGTCTTGAGGATTTATTTACAAATAGAGTGTACATCTAATGTTGGGTGCTTTTGAAGTCCAGGAGTTCAAAATCTACTATATCCTAGAGGGTATAGATTCCCCCATATGCCCCACATGCATGAACCGCACTAACTTGGCAAATGTTCATTAGTTTATGCCATATCTCTAACATGACTTCTTTTGATACTTTTGTTTCATGGAGCAAGAGAATACACAGTCTTTCTGTATATATCATATCTCATACTATTTTTTGTTTTCTTGGAATAGCCAACCACTTGTAGCTCTAAGAGAGTACTTTCATTTGGAATTCCCTTGCCATAATTCTACTATAGATTGGAATTATGTTGAATTTTTTGACTGTGCATGAGGAATCTTGTTTCTCTATATGATGGATTGGAGCATGCATGTTGAACAATTATAGCTATTGTCTTGATGCTTTATTTACAAACAGAGTGTGCATCCAATGTTGGGTGCTCTTGGCATCGAGTGGTTGAATGCTACTAGATCCCAAAGGGTGTAGACTCTCTTGGAGGCACCCCATTTGTTAACCACACCACCTTGGAAAATTTTCATTAGTTTACACATTATCTATGTTGATGCCTATGATGGCATCTAGTGTGGATTTCACAAAGTGTTGCGAAATTATGCTTGATATCTCCTAGACTCCATTGAAAATCCCTTAAATGTAGTCATACCCCAATTGCCTTGTCATATATGTGTATGTTCTCAGACTTTGTCAAAGGGGCCCTTCATGAAAAGATATTTTGGGGAACTAAATAAGGAGACGTATCTTCATGGTTACATTATGATTATTAAAAGGTCGGTGAAAGAGATTGGTTGTTGATAGCAATGAATTATAGTGATTAGTTACAAGTTGTGACTATGTTTAGCATTGGCATTCAAATTTTTATTGTTTTTGTACTTTTCATTCAAAACACAAAAAGGTAGGATCTTGTGGACTATTCCATATCTAGTGGTTAAATACATCTCACATTGATATTAAATGGTTGTGTTTGTTTGCAAAAAATATAGAAGGAAATGGGCTAAAGTTGCTTCTATGCACTATTGGTGTCCTTGTTTTGTGGTATAGGATGTGATGCATTTCACACTTTGAAAATTTCACGTTATAAATGGGTTCATGCTACTGTATGGAGACGTGACCATGTTAAAATTTATGCACTACCATTGTGCATTTTCATGCAATACCCTGCCTGACCAATGTCCTATAAAATGCCAAACTTGCATACACCTACCAAGCATTAGACACTCTCACTATTTTTACTTGGTTGTTATCATATATTTCCATCCTTATATTCACCTATGGTTCCCCCTTTGTGTTATCTGTGGCATATGGTTCATAAAAAGAAAAAGAAATTTCAATGCCTCGTGACTTGGCGTCACATGGCATACCTTAATGACTTGGAAACCAACGTGTATTATGCTTGCGTAGTTGGACCATATTGAGGTGGCAGATGGTAGTTGGCAGTTATGCTCATTAATGCTTATCCTTGCATGGTTTGAAATCCCCACTTTGGTAACTGTGGATATCCAAGAATGTTTAATGCATTATTTCACATGCATTGCTTTAAAATTGTCATGCAGTGGATCAAGCATTGTAAGTGGTCATGGATTATTTGAGGTGGTGGATGTATGCCACGTGGTCACAACTTATGACAAATTGAACTCTGCATAGTCTCTCTCTACATACAAGAAAAATGGGATATGAGTAATTTTAGTTTTTGGTGCTCATTACTTGTATTCATACCCTGAACTATTCTCAATGGCTCATTGTTACACCTTCCTAGTAATGTCGTCGCCGCCATGGGAAACTCGTCGATGAAGTTGAGTTCAACTCCTTCTGACTCACCTATTTGCTCCTCCTAAACTTGGCTCAATGCCCTCCCATCCAGTTGACACTCTTTCATTTTCAGAGCATCCCTCTCAGTTGATACTCTTTCATTTTTAGAGCTTATTGTCCACTTAAACCTATGATCTATGATAAATATTTGATCGGGTCCTTCAACTGTTGTAATGGTAAGATATCAGATGACCCAAATGGTCTCATGGACTCCAGAATGGAAATCGTGTATACTCTATCTGTGAACACCAAGCCTTTACCATTGTCTACAATCATATTCTTTTGAATGATTATGAATTATGAAGCAAAAATCATTATGTTATGTTCTATGAATTGGACATACGCTGTGTATTGTCTATTCAGTTATGATGATTGAGTTATTATGCCAAAAGTAAAAGAAAATACTCTTTCTCTTAGAAACAATGAAAAGGGAAATTATAATTGCATATTTAATTGCAAAGATATGTTATCTTAAATGCTCTCCTGGGTTCGTTTAAACTTTAGATCTACAGTTTTTCTACTGAGCCTCATTGGATCTCTATTTTTCCCTTCGTTCCTAGCATGATATAAGACCTCGCCCGTGTCTACCTCTAAGAGCCGAGGATTGAGTCGTTATGAATTTCCTTTTCTTCATATATTTAACAGACAATCAAAGCTTGCCCTTCAATTACAATCTTGTAAAAGGGGTTCTTCTCCCTTTCAGGCCATCCTTGCTTTAACATGCACTTGCATATCCAAATGCTTGTACCCCCAATACAATTACGAATCATGCACAACCTTCCCATCCCCATATAGATTCAATATTTACCTTACCCTAACAGCTATATCAATTCAAGTTGATTAAATACATTGTGATCTTATTAGTTATGAAAGTGAAATGAATGGTTGTTACATCCTTCTGTACATTTTCCTTTGCATAATAAACAAATTGCATTATGGTGAGAATCATGGTTTGTTTGACATATATGATGCATATAATAAGGTGGAATCTCTATGATGATGTTTGGACATTGGTTGCATACATTGGTTCAACAACTAATAGCTTAATTTCTTTTCATTCCAATGAGATTTCATAGCGGGTTTTCTAGAAGGCCTGGAAGAGGTGAAGGTAATAGGGATCATCATGTTTCGTAGGAGGGGAGGAGGAAGAGAATAAGGTTTTTGGTTCACTTTGATGTTTATACAGATGAATTATCTCAACTTGCCCAAACTAGTCACTTGTTTCTAGGAGCCCCTCCCCAACAAAGTCAACCTTCTTCTTTGCATAGTCAGCCCAATTTACATCCTCACCCTAGCATCATGGATATGCCTTAGGAGCCACCTGCTCATAACAATGGTTGGGATTATAAGCACCCTTCTCCTCAATGGAAGGTAATTGGTTGGGAACCTTACATCCCTCAACCCTCTATTCATCCTTTAGTTATCTCAACATCCTTTGTCAACAGGCTTGAATCTCCCCCCTAAGGTTGAATTTCATGACAAGAATCCTAACGAAATTGAGCACCCACTCAACGAGCCTCCCTATCCTAATAGGGGTAAAGGAAAGGAATCTATGGACATTGTAAAGAGCACAATTGCAAATTCTAGTGGAAATTGTGATGGGAACACACATTGGGTCTCACCTAGGCCTAAAATTTCATTTAAGGACGTGCACCAAAAAATTTCTTGATGATGTAATTTTATGTTTACTTTTTATTATTATTTATTTATTTTTATGATAGACATGGCAACATGCACTATGGATTGTTAAGTGCATTTCAAGTTTTGTTTGATAACATGAGAGATGTTCCGAAATATTTTTTCCATATACCATATTGTTATGTATATGTCTGAGGATGGTGATTAAAACATACATGTCACATGTTTTTGATGCATTTATGTATAGAAGTGATATTGAACAATGGTTATGTGTTTAAATGTGCATAGTTGTTATGGGTTCATAATGGTAAATGGTATGACTATTTGGTTGCACATGATATGGGAGTTACAAAGGATATTATCCTAGTCCTAGGAAAATAAAATGGAGAGGAGGGTCCCCTATTTGACTTCTCTTGACCGTTATGTTTCTAAAATTTGTTTTATCCAAGTCTCCTTCGTCTCTTCTCATGTTTCTTTTGAGGTCATTAATCATGTAGTGGTCACCCCACATGGCCACTTGACAACAGTTAGTTAGCTTTTTAACTAACTCAGGTATGGTTGGTTTCCAATCGTCCTGGTGGTAAATTACTTAATGACATCAAGCAACGAGAAGGAGGGTGCCAATATTACATTCGCTATGGTATGCTTTGAGTAGGTTTCATAGAATTTTTAAATATTTTTTTGGCAGTTGCACTAGTATATTAGAGTCTAATGGTTATGTTGATAGTAGAAGTTCTAATTAAATGGGAAGGTGGGAGGTTGAACTATGATTATGCTTGCATGAGGTATATCTCACTATTTATTTGCTAAAGTAAGAGGCTTTATTTATTCACCATTAGCTTGTCTAATTGGTGGCTTGGTTGCAGAGAGTAATACCAGCTCTCAAAAGTATTCACCGAAGATTATTGTAGCTTTGTTAGTTCCAAACCATTGTCTTTTGTTTACATGACGACCAAGCGGTCTTGTAAATGCTAGTCGTTCATGCCATAACATATTTCTGGTCTAGTTTCTCATAGGAATCTAAAAGAACTTTTATGATAGCTACTTTGGTGTATTGATGGAAAGGAATATGTTAATAAGAAGAATGTTTTTTCCATATTCATATTTGTTTTTCTGTCTTTGGATTTAGATAGTTTTTATTTTGTCTCTCTCTCTTTTTTAGCAGAAACAATTTATAGAATTATATTAAAATAGCTAAAAACAACCATCGATTACAAAAATTCATTTTTCTAGAGATGCATATATTCAAAATGAAGATCCAAGATATTTAAACTGCATAATTTATACATATTCAAAAATAAAAGGAACCTCCTCCATGGCTATTTGTTCTTGGCAGGGTAGTTGGTTGGCATGTAAACTGTGTCCTCCTCCATTCCTCTGCATCCTGCATACTGTGATGACTAACAATAGTTGTATTTGTTCACAGCCAATAGTTTTTTCATGTTAATTCGTATATACTTATTGTGCATGCCCAAGTCTCTTATGATCTCCTCGACATCCTCTAATCGTGAGTCCATTCTTATTAGATGAAGCGAAGCGTGCCTTATTATTTCCAAGATTTCTTTCGCGTAGTTGTGAACGTGCCTCAACATCCTTTTGAAATCCAAGAAATCATTCCTTAGCCCACTATAAATTTCTCTCCAACTCGCCATTATTTATGGGTTGCAGTCTATCTCTTTGTCTCCTTATCCACTACAAACAAGGTTCTAGATCCTTGATGCTTTTGTCTAGTTTCCCTTCTCCTCCATCTAATCCTCCTAGTAGACTCAAGACATGGATTTCCCTATATCTCCGAACAACTTTCTTTCCAGGAGCAAGGTAGTCGATCGTCTGGCCTCTCCTTCTACAACCTTCTCTTTGGAAAAGCAATGGTTATGATCTATCTCCTATGGAGTAATGCCATTAAAATCCATTCCTCTCCCCTTGCAATTTTAAATGAGTCTTTTGTGCATGCTATCTTGTTCACATGTGGGGGCATTGAGTGCCGATGGGAGGGCTACCCCGCTTCCCTCCACGCAATGTACCTTCTCTCAATTGTTTCCACAGGGTGCCTCCTTGTCCATCATTTCCTCAAGGTCTGGACCAATGCGCGCCCTTTTTTGTAAGGCACCCACTTCCTCTTAGGTGCGCCCTCATTTTGGACGATGATGCTTGGGGGTATTTTTGCCCCAACATTCACCAACTTGTCCACCAATTCATTCTTGCATCTTTTTACATGTTTGAACGAGACCTTTTGGATGGTGGTGGTTGTGTTTAGGATTCTCTTTTGCATCCGACCAGGGTTGGGATCTTTATTTTCCTAGCTTCTGTCAATATTTCCGATAATGATCTTTGAGTCGTCACAGATGACTATGATTTGAAGGTTTAGGAAAGTTGTTATTTCAACCTCTTGCAATAGTGCCATCCATTTAGCTTCATTGTTTTCCCTTTGTCCAATTCCCTAGGTAAAAGTTTCTATTACGTTTCCTCTATGGTCTATTATGATTCCTCCCACACTTGCCTCCCCTAATTTTGTATATCTTTTTTGAGTAGTTTGTATTAATGAGATTATATGTTATTTCCTCTAACACTCACAATACACACACACACACACAAGAAAGCGCTTGTTGTGTCAGTTTGTT
Organism: Larix kaempferi; assembly: GCA_027924585.1. Lineage (NCBI taxonomy): Eukaryota > Viridiplantae > Streptophyta > Pinopsida > Pinales > Pinaceae > Larix > Larix kaempferi. Next base: position 7,349,123 of record BSBM01000052.1, on the reverse strand, counting down.
ATAGTTATATCCATGTTTTTGTTATGTTTGTGTGGATAGTTGTTCATCCTTTACTTGAGGGATATTCTTTATATACATACATTATGAAATGCATGAGCACTAAGGAAAGAATATTGGACCTAATATTTTATGAGATATCATGCAATTCTCGTTTGGTTATTTACTAGTTTGTATCTTGTCATTTGTTTACTGTATGCAATATCATGATTATTTTCTAATGTTAAAAAATGTTCAAACATTCTCATCGGATATCGTGAAGGTAGAGATTAAGTTACATTCAAGCTATAAAATAAGGGTGATCATTCTTGTGTCTTCTTGGTTAAGCCGACCGAGAGGCTGAAAGGTTGACGTAGGAACCTCCATTTCCTAGGTCAACAATATCTAACATGACTTCTTCTATTAGTTTTCTTTCATGGAGTAAGAGAACACTCAATCTTTCTGTATAGATCATATCTCATACCATTTCTTGTTTTCTTATGGTACCCAACCCTCTACAACTTTAGGAGAGCACTTTCATTTGGAAGTGTGGGGGGTTTTACTACCTCTTCCAAGTGCATTTGGAATAGTTTCCTTAGCCCCCAATAAAATTTATTTGTTACTTCCTCTCTTTTCTCTACCTAACTTCTTTTGTGCTCAACCTTCTTAATTCTCTTTTTCATCTTGATCTTGCTAGACTTGGGATTATCTTCTTGGGTATGACCCTAGTATGCAAAGGATGAATGTGGATGGGAGAAAAGACAAGGGGAATTGGTGAAATTTGGGGTGGATCTACAATTGAAGGGGTTGAAAGAAACTGAAGAATATGGGTTATGATCAAGAGAGGAGTTGGAGGGGTGAAATAGAGAGGAGGAAAGGGAGGAGGAGGAACTCGGGGAGGAGGACTTGGTTTTGGGGGGGTGAATTAAATTCTAGTTGGAAAAGGAAAATGTATTTATTTGAATTGGAAGAGGAGGGATTATTCATGGGATTCAAGCAATATTTTGATTACTCAACATGTTTTTTCCCTTAGGGTTTCTTTGACAATTTCTAGTTTCCTTATGCTCGGGAGTTTGAGGATGAAGGCTGATACTTTCTTTATTTTGCAATATTTGGAAAAATTCCCACATTCATGACAAGTTTTTAAATTGAAAGGTAATTATTCATGATTTGGGGGTTGCGAGTACGACCATTAGTCTAAAGTGAGAATGATATCATTTGAGAGACCCTTTTCTTGTTAAACTCCAATGCATAGTTTGGCACATAAAACATTCTTATATTTGGCTTTGATTTATGAATTATATTTTCCTAGAGTGTTGCTTATGGATTCTAGGGATTTAAAGTTATAGTAATAGAGAGGAAGGGGGGAGTCTTACCCAAATTAGGACAACTATTGGGACATCTACCTCGATATCAAAATGGAAATTCCATCAATTGAGGTACATCCTTGGATGCCCATTAGACACCCATGAAATATGCTCCACTTCAATAAATCAAATATTTTTCTTCTTTTAGCTCAAATAAGAAAGTGTAATAGCCTCTACCATATAAGTAATAGAAGAGTTTACCTTTGATGAGAGTTGTATAACTATTTTGGTTCCATTTCTCTATCACTTATAGGGAGGGCCACATTCTTGTAAATTCTCCTACCAATGCTCTTTATGATAGAGCCAATGCCTTCATTTTGGATGTTGTTGGAGGGAGTCTTATCAAAGGAACACTCTTCTTTTGCATGAATCAATTTGCGACCAATTTGAATACCTAATATTTTTTCCTAGTTGCTATAATTAGGGATTTGAATGCTTGTGTAGTATAGGAGAGGGCATAGGATTTGGGAGTGCTCCCTCTACCCATGGTCACCACCATGGAGGTTAAAGAGGAAGAATGATGCTCTCTCAAACCCTTGATCACTTAAAAAAGGTTATTGCCAATGTTAGTGATTCATTATGGAGGTCATAAACTAAATAATGTTATAATGATATATATATATATATATAAATTAACAAGTTAAATTGAAACCATCCAAATTAAATCAACAAACTCAACTAACTCGATTCTCAAGCTCATTAGCCATGTATTACAATGACAATTCTCCATACCTTATATGTGATAATGTGGTCATTATAAGTGTATCATCATTATCCTTTCATCAATCTACAAGGTGTTATACTCATGTCATTAGGTCGATTTTTGAAATCGAAGACTATCTTACCATTGCTTGCTACAAAGGTTCATGACATATGCATAAGGATTATGGATATTTCATGACATATGCATATCATTATGTAAAATCTTATTGTATGTTATAATTGTTTATTTTGAAACCATAACTTGCTTTGACACGTGTATTTCCTTAATTCAAATTTAGCACAATACAAATCTATATTTTGTTCCTTTAGTGTTTATTTTGTCCTCCACGTACCGAGAATGGTCCATTTTGTTTCCCCCTGTAGCAGATTTCTAATAGGTTAGTCTTCATAGATTTTGAAGCTCAAATAATAGACCTTTAATATAAGTGTTAGTCTTTTGTTAGCTAGTAACCTCAAAAGCACCAATTGTGAATTTTGACACTATTATTACAGGTCTTGATGCAAAGACATTCACAGTTAATCTCCTTGAGCCATTTCCTTAAGTGAAAAACATAGAATACAATTTAGTATTTTAATAGAAAACTCATAAAAAATCTATAAGTATATTTATATAAATAATAAAATTTAATTTTTTTTGAGTGATTATCTTGGGAAAACCTTGAGCACTTTCCCTTATTTTGAGAAAGGTGTCGAGAGTTAACCCTAGATTATTCAGGGCACAAGGCCAAGTCAACAACATGGTTTGAAGCAGTTACAACAATATTCTCATTGTGAGCTCAACATTTCACTGACAGGAATAGAATCTGGGTGGGGAGGACAACACTCCATTCCACAACCACTCAGTCTAGACCCAATTGACATGTATATGTCAACATTATAGACATATGTTTAAACATTATTATTAAATAAAGTTATAAAAGAAAACTAGTATTAAAAATTACTTTAATTATTAAACTATAGAAATAACATATACTAAAAAATTATGTATAAAACAAAATATAAAAAATATGTTAAAGAACCTTAGTTTAAAAAAAATAATTAGAAGAATATATATATATACACACACGCACACACACACACACACAAAGTTGTTGGAAGTCCATACAACCATGAGTACATTGAGTTCAAAATTTAGAACAAAATGCCCTGTTGGAACAAATAAAACCTACAATTTTTTTCAAGCTTATACCTATGGAAATCAAAGCCTAATTCATCCATATTCAACCTATAATTATATTGCTTCACATAGTAACCCGAGAGAAAAATGCATGTAAATGCCATAGGAAAAGTTATTCATGACCAAATGCGTGCCCACTTTGGGCTTCTTCCATAGATACATAATCCTAAATAGGACCAAGATCACCAAGTGCCTATTGTTTCCTTATCGAGGCTACTTGTACCTATTTCCCAATGTCCTCATATGTATAATGTTTCTTCACTAAGCCAATAGAGATCCATGGTATTTCTCCCAAGCATTGGGAACTCTTTGCAAATCCCAAGATCATATTGTACTACATTTCTAAATCACTTACCATTTTTCCATACTTGTTCCTACGATCTCCAAGATGAAATTCTAATTCAACCTAGTTCCCCTCCTATTTCTCCATGTGCATACTCAAATACTCAGTTGCATGGTGCATACCTTCCAATTGCCTAGATAAATGCCTCGATATTTTCTTGATTTCGCAATCCATTCATTCTTGTTACCTCCAAGCATAGATGAAATATCCATTACTAAGGCCAAGTTTGATATATTAAAGTACCTCGGGTTCCACACAACCAAACTCACAAAACCTATGCTTCTAAATATGGATTTATGCCAAACACCAAGATTACCTAGAGTCCTTTCCAAAAATCAAAGCATGAATATTGTGCCAAAATGAAAACAGAGAAGGAGAGACTAGTCCACTTACCCCTATCAAAGATCCTCCCAAGACCTAATCCTCCTGAAGAATTTATTATAGATATCTTGCTAAGCATGACATCCACATGAAGAAGGAAAAACAATGCACAACCCTCGCATTGCCTAAACTAGAAGCAACTAGGGATCAATGGAGCACTAATATCCTCATAGTTTTTGCGAAGCTCAAACCTCTAGAGCAATCTGTATTTGCAACTATCCCACCTACAAGTCTCATCTCCATTAAGATACAAATAAATCCACCCTTGATCAAGACAATAATCAAGTGTGTGACGACGCAACAAGTACGAGGAGAGATATATCATCTCCCTTGTACCATTCCCATTGAAACATGTTCAATGCCAACCGCAATCCATCATGCATGCATATATGTTGTTCAAATTTCCTAATTTTGATTTGTTAGAAGGATACAAACATGGAATGTGATGAATCAAGGTAACCAAAAATACTCAAGGACTCCCCCATTTTTTACCAGGAACCCCTGATCCAAATATGTTGCTTGGTTCTCCATGTGATTAGCCTTGGAATTGTTTTCCCTTCGGATGTGAAGAAATATAACAAAATCAAAGTAGGTGAGGAGTGTATTCTTTGCAACATTCTAGATAATGTTGTGCCTTCCATGTCCTTTTCCTTTCTTGTGAGACCAATATCCATGCTCTCTTTGTCTCTATCCAGTACACAAAATGCAAAATATAAACTACTAGAGGCAAAACAACTATTACATATGACATTACCACAACCTGAAAGCTATATATCCTAACATACTTCCCTAATAATTACACACTAAAATAATCCATAAACTAAATATTGGAAAGACAAAACATTATTGAGTCATTCCTAAAAATTTTGATGGTTCGTTTTCATATTTAGGGGTGTTGGAGATGTCCACAAAAGCATTGTCTTGTTGCTGCACAAAATTCCCCTCAACGTCCTTTGAATTTGTAAACCAGGTCTCTCGAGGACGATCCCCTTGCAACAAATCATGGTGTCTATCCACAGCTAGGATAAGTTTCTCCAATTGAGCACCTTGAACTTGCACCTATCCCTCCAGGTTGTCAAAGCGGTAATCCAAATTTGAAACACAACTAGTTAACTTAGAAATAGTCGCTCTAATACTTTCCAATTACTCTGAAATTCTCCTTAGAACGGCCCTCAGATCGACAATGTCAGGCTTCACCTCGCCTAGGCTAGATCCTTAACTAGACTCCTCCAAAACCATGCTTTCCAAGCTCTTCATGTGCCAGGATTCAACCAATTGTGTTTGGAAAAGTCAGATTGCGTCGGCACGCAACTACCTCAAAGCCACATGAAAGCGCCTTAAAACAAGACATAGGGCATGCCTCCCCTACAAAAACAAGTGAAATAGCTGCGAAGCAGCTAGTCCCTGCTTAAAAAATTGATTTATTGTTGAAAATTTTAAATAACAAAAAATATAACAAAATGAAATAAAAAAATATAAAATAGTAGAAAAAGTTTTTAGTTGAAGTCCATGAATCCTCTAATGCTACAGCAGTTCTGCTTCTCAAAGCTTGGAAGTGAAATTGGCAAAGGGATAATGGGTACAAGCCTACTGAAGAGTTTGAGACTAAGTCTTCATCACTTTCTACAATGTTGGGTGTGGCTACATTTATCAGTGTTCTTTGCATCATTTTTCCACCGTTGTTCTTTTTTGTTTCCCTCAAATTTTGTTCATAAAGTTTTGGTCATTTCCTTAAATGGCTAATGTAACTGAATTTTCTATGAGAAACGTGTGCAAGAAGCATGGTACGAATCTTAATTTGGTTGGTAATGTTTTCTAGCTGGAAACATCCATTAGTTATTCATAAGAGTTTTTTATGTATGCACGAGAAGCTAAAGCGAATAAGAGAACCCAACTACATTGGATTTGAGTTTATGTTGTTCCTTTAAGGGAACGTTTTCACATTGCACTTTGTACTAGGAAACCCGTCATGAATGAAAAAAACAAATCCCAATGATTATCAATGTGCAAAACAAAAAGCAAGATCAAAGGAATTATGAAGGTAATGATGATCCTAATATCACTATCCTAAAGGTTGATAAAGTTAATGCCCAATTAGTTATCCTAAAAGCTGATAAAATTAATTCAAAATTAGTTATAAACACCTTAGATTATGAATTCCTTACCCTACGAAGGGCCTAAAAGCTGATAAAATTAATTCAAAATTAGTTATAAACACCTTAGATTATGAATTCCTTACCCTACGAAGGGTTGGCCCTATGAATCCCTTAAGCCTCTTTTGAAAAAGTGGATGTGTATAGGGTCATGACTCGTAATTCCTTAGTCATCTCAAGTATGGATATAGAGTTAAATATATTGAGAAAAATATGGGTAATCTGGATCATCAAAATTTTTAATAATAATGAGAGTTCTTCAATTTCAAATCTAACCAAGCCAAATATTTATATATACAAAAACAATTTTGATTTTTACCATATATTTCAAAATTTATAAATCTAATTTTATTAATTTTTTTATGAATACATAAAAATAAATTTAATATTTTAAATTGATTTGTGTAAATGTAAATACTTCAAAACACAAATAATTTTTTTTTATTTATCAATACGTCATTTGTATAATTTATGTTTTTGTTCATAAATATTATCTTTCATAAAAAATTTACAAGTGATGATAACTTATATAACAAATAAAAATTTAAAAACACGTATTCTTTAATTTTATACCGATTCAATCTAACATAGGTATTATCGTTAGAAGAACTTTACAAAATATTTTATTTAAAAACATTTTATTAAAAAATAATTAAATATATTAAAATTATAAAAAAAATATAATTTTAATTATAAAAAATAAGAACTAATTATAAATGAGAAATAATAAATATAGTAAATGAAAAATATTTACCATATAATAAAATTAATAAAAAATGATATAAATAATTTTAACTATATAAATTAAATTTATTGTTATTAAATATTATAATAAATGTAACTTATTTACCAAATAATAAAATCAATATAACTATTATAAAAGAGTTAATCTTATATATAGTAATGTTAAAAGAAACATATATATTAAAAATAATATTTTTATATTAGTGTTAAGATTATAATATATAAAAATAATAATTAAAATTATTTTAAAAAACTAATTTGATATTGATAGAGTTTTTGTTGTCCCAATTTATTATGGAGATTTTGTTGTCTTGATTAGGGGATTTTTATTTTAAATAATAAGTAAAAAGGCTTGATGTATCTTTCAATTTAGTAATATGAACTTTAAATCATTCATATATATATATATATAATTTAACTTCTTGAAGAACAACTAAATCAAATAATTTTTATCATCAATTAATAAGTATTAAAAAAAATTCATATTTCCAAAAATAGCATTGTGAAACTAAAGAATGAATAAGTTATTGTATTAATTTATTTATATATAAATAATTATGATTAACCAAACTATAGCTAAATTATGGTATAACTATCTCTCACCAAAAATGTGAATTATATTTATTTCTTACTGGTATTGACAAAACTAGTTTGTAGTTATAAGTTATATCAAATTCCAACATATAATGATCCCAACCTTATTGAGATTTTAGAAATTGTTCTTAATTTCATTTAATTGTCCCAAACCATTTGAAAATGCATTTAAAAGACGTGTCATACCTTTTCCTATATTATATTCCTTGTATAAAAAGGGACTGTCTTTGGTCCAACATTACTATCATCCATCTTTTGTAAAAAGATTTTTTATTATTTCTTATATAAACAACTCAAGTCAAGAGTCCAAAAGACCATGCATGTAAATTAATTAAATTTCCAACATTACTATCATCCATCTTTTGTAAAAAGATCTTTTATTATTTCTTATATAAACAACTCAAGTCAAGAGTCCAAAAGACCATGCATGTAAATTAATTAAATTTCCAACATTACTATCATCCATCTTTTGTAAAAAGATCTTTTATTATTTCTTATATAAACAACTCAAGTCAAGAGTCCAAAAGACCATGCATGTAAATTAATTAAATTTCGGAAGACTATGAATATGAATTAATTAAAGACGGCCAAGTGAAAGCACATTGGATGTCTACAATCTATATATGAAATACCGCTCATAAAGAAATAGATTCATAATTCACCATAAAAGTGAGGCATTTTTATTTTATTTTATTTTTTTACATATTGTTTATTATTAAAATCATATTATTCATTGGCTTGGTAGTATCTTATTTATATTTATATAGTATTTTCAAAAAAAATATTACATAATTTTTTTTTGAAATATCTTTGATATAAAATTAGTTAAGATGATATAAAATTAGCTAAGAATTGTCAATAAAGAATATATTTACTACGCGGTAATACAAGATTGAAACTCGATATTATCCATGATGGATAAAGTTTTGAAAAACAAAGTAAGCTGTTTCTGTGGAAATAAATAAAAGAGTTGTATTGGACATTAAATTTGAATTGACTAATTCATATTTTTAAAATTTATTTAATTTTTTTTTTAATTTATTATATTTTATTAACTTTTAAAATAAAATAAACAAATCATAATTTAATGACTTTCATTTTAATCATTTTAATCCTGGCAGATATGCTCTACAACTTAGCATATGGAAAGGGAAAAATCAGGTGCCAAAATATATTTTTCTATTCTTGTTTTTACCAATCTAATCAAATCAAAATATTATATGCAAAACCAAGACTATTTTAGTTTTTACCAATCCACTCATAGTTTTTACCAATCCGCTCAAATCAAAATATATAACACCAACATTATTATCATTAGTTTTTAAAGAAAAAACCAACTTTATTATTAAAAAAATTTACATTCTTCAAACCAATCCACTCAAATCAAAATATGTAACACCGACATTATTAGTATTAGTTTTTAAAGAAAAAAACCCAACTTTATAATTAAAAAAATTTACATTCTTCGAAGCCTAATCCTGTCTATGGATATTTTATGCTACTGTTTCCAACAGTTCTGAAAATTAAAAAAAATTGCATTCCTCAAAGCATAATCCTGTCTATGGATCTTTTATGCTAGTGTTTCCAACAGTTCTGAAAATTAGATGACTGTGCATCACTTTTTCTACATACCGTTAACCGTGCTCAAAATACAGTTCAACCATATATAAAATTTAGCTTAATCAAATAACACATTTCATCATCATTTTTTTATAAATTTGGATTTTGTGTTATTTAAATTGGATTCTGAACATGGTCATTAAACGAATTTAACACTGATTTCAGAAAATTTTAATTTTTTTCCAAATTCAATAAAAATCTAAAAGAAACATAGAAAAAAACTCTAAATCGTTTCCCAAATTCAATAAAAATCTAAAAGAAACTAAATCGTTGCCCATTAGACTATGGTATAAACTAAAACCAAGTCTTCAAACAGCAATATCCTATACAGAATTTCTAAAAATGCATAACTTGAAATCTTGCGTACCATTCCAAACCAATAAACTAAATCTTCAAACAGGAAAGGGAAGATAACGATACTTAAAATGGACGATAATGTTCCAAACAGGAAATCACACATAAATAGGATATTGTATTAATAATGACAAGTTTAGGGTATAAAACTCAAACAAATTGTCAAGCAGGAAGCTGCTAGAGATGGAAGGGTGGAAGAAGGTATGAGTTTATTACAATGAGAAAGATGAGGATGAACAGAAGAAAAATTGCGTCAGATTCATGATGTGAGGTATGAAGACAAGGTGTTATAATATTAGAGGCCGCAATGAATAAAAGCATCAAAACAGCAGACGGATTTGTCTACAAGATCGTCATCATTCAGAAGGCAAAGGTAATTATAGAATGGCATGGTTCAAGTCAACCAACCCAAATATTTTATGGGTCTGTCTTTATAAGAGTTGTTGTACTGAAGTTCCTGCAAGCCATTCATGATCTCTCTCCTTAAAATACCCTCCCTTTTGATTGAGGTTCTCCCTTTTATTTCAGGGTCAACGGGGGGTTCAAAATGTTGTGCCCAGGACGTAGCGGTTTATAAAGATAACAGGGTTGTAACGGTGAAGTAAAAGTCGCATATAATTGGTACACATCATAGGGGTCGTCCTTCAATTTCAATCTTAAAACCCATCAAACTTACATCATAGGGTCGTCCTTCAATTTCAATCTTAAAACCCATCAAACTTTCAAAGTTTAATATTGTTTTCCAATAATATGCATGGCCATATGCTTGGCGATTTATTTTGCTGAGACCCACCAGCGTCGCTAGAGATATCTAGCGGACACCTTTATGAACACAACTTTGCATGAATGCCACGCGGACAGCCGCATGAACCCTACCTTGCATGAAGGTCACGCAACAGTCCTCCACGAGCTATAAATCGGAGACAAAACTACACAAAACATGTCAACCTTCTCCTTGACTCTCATTTTCACTCCATTTTTTTGGATTCTGCAATCTGGTGGGTTCCATTTTTTTTTGGCTTCTGCAATCTTGTCCGAGGGTTCAACCTTAATAGTTTTTGCCACAGGTTCAGCTTGTCTAGTGAATGCTTTGTATGACCGCCCGTCTCGACTCCCGTCTAAAAAACATTTGGTAATTCTCAGGTTGTGTCATGAGGAGGAGTCTCATCCTGTACCCAGGTCCAGCATTATTCTAGACACCTCATTATTCATTTTGTCTCATCTCACTGAGGATTCTTACTCATTGTTTCATTTCAAAGGAGCTTAAGCTTTCCTTTAGGTAAATTTGGTTCTGCAAATATCTTCTTGTTAAATCATTTAAACACTTATTCTTTATCTTTCAAGGATTATAGTCTAATACATTTTTTTTATCTCTCTTATGCTTCCAGGTCTTCTGAAGACAACAAGGATTTTGGTTCGCATTTCTTCACCAACTACTTCGCCTGGATTTTTCGGGTAAGCAGTGTTCCTTTGGCCGGCTAGAACTCTTTCTTGATTTTCATGAATTGATTGTCTCAGCAAATGGATGAGGGGGTTCCGTGATGTATTAAGCTACAACCCATCGTTTAACTAGAGTGAATTATTTTGACAATTCCCTTTGTTTCATACGAGGGTTTTAATGTAAAAGTATAAGCTTCAAGCTTCATGCCTTTGTCTTTTGAACTGTAAGGGTTTATACCCTGTCATAGTCCTTGAATTTTATACTATATCTGTTCTTCTTGAGGCCGCGTAGCGGCAGACCTTTATTTGTTTTGTTTACATTTATTACATAGTTGATTTTCTCATCTTACACTAGTGAGGGTTAGATGATAAATTCTATTTTATACATTTTTAAGATGGACTATTTCTAGTCTCATTGGGCGCTTATTATCATGAGCAATAAGTTTTTTGTATCTTAATTTTGGATGTATCGATTCTATGAAAACATCATCGTTAGTTTCCTCTGAAGAGAGAATAATTCAGTCATCCTTTGTGAGAGTTCATACTTAAACATTAATCCCAATTATACTATTTTATGTATTAGGAATTGTCTCTGTAATGTTCCATGGACATTTTCTTTTGGAATGAGAGATTTATTCTCCAAATAGACTCATTAGCGACGCCTGGAACCTGTTAAAGATGAATTACTGCATACAATTTTATTTTATGTGGAGGTCTTACAATAAAAATGTTTCTCTGTTTAACTCTTCTTATTTTTGTGTCCCTTACTGCGAGATATGTTACAATTCTACTCTAGTTTGTTCAATCCCTAATATGAAATAAGTGGAAATACTCTCTCTTTGTTTATGGTATTTGTCAATCCTAATGATTTAGAATCTAACCCTGGATACTATTTTTAACAAGGCTGCATGGCAGCGGATACCTGCCGAGGTTGGTAGGTAGTTAATTGTATGATTATGGAGAGCGACGTAGCCTAATGAACTTGCCAAATGAACGCTAATTTTATAACATTATGACAGGTGACAAATTCTATTAGTTACGATCCATAGCATTGTTACATGTTGTGAATCTAATACAATTGCGATGTGATCCATAGCATTAAGAAACATACAGTTGTCTCTTCCTTCCGTCGCCTGATGGATGAAGCATGCATGAACCACAGGCCATGTATACACTCTACCCTACATGCGTTCTCTGTTGGACTTGGCATTGCCCTTGTGAAAGGGTGTTAATCAGAGAAAAAAGCACGGCTGCAGGATTACAGCGGCTGTTTGTACTACTAGTTTGTGCACAACATGATAAGATGGCAAAAATCGTGCTCTCTTCCATAAGGGTGAGATCAGTAGGCTGGAGGTTAAGGGGTGGCGGACTTGATTTTCTTTAGCCGTTCTGTTGCTTTCCACTTTGGACTTGTGAATGAGGGTATGTTATCATATTCTTTTTCTTGGTGATTTCCATTTTATTCATTTAATACAGAAAGAGATATTCCACGGTGAAAAAAATCTTGTATTAAATGAATAGCTCTGAAATTTATTAGAAATCAACGTCTGCATTTCATTCTGTATAGCAAATCATTGTATGCTAAACGACGGTCATATCAATTTTGACCAAGAACCGCTTACATTCCGTTCAATTGTTACTATCTGGTTTTGAAATCCAAATTATGGGAATCCTATTCTGGTCTTACACATTTGTCAATGGATAAGCACACTCAACCGAACAGAGCTTTTTATTATTCTCCACGCAACACCATTAAGTATCTGGCCTTGTTAATCTGTGTCGCGACATGGCAATGTAGAGCTGCAGTTTCCAGGCCATGTCGAAATTTCAAGGCTATTGCCATTCAAATCCGCGATTGTGCTGCTGTCATTACTGAAAGCATTGATTGATTAACAGAGATATATTGAGAAACTTGTCCCCTCTGCCGATTCAAAGGGATGGGTGCCATCCATCGATGAAAAGCAAATTCTGATTCACAGAAAAGCAGTGAGAGAATAGTGGAAGTCGCTGGGGAAAGAAAGGAATTGGAGAAAGCCTTTCCCAGGAAACCTTCACGGGATCATATACAGGCCTCCCAATTTCTGTACACAACTTTGAGCTTCTCGTGTGATTTGTAAGGCACTATGAGCAAGCAATCTCAAGTGATTTCAGCGGGAAGATTAGGGGAGTCAATCATCCCATCTGATGTTCGATCTCCACGCACTTGCCCTCTAATCGATGGACCAAGCTATTCCATGATAATAAGCAATATCTAGGATCAGTATAAAACCACCGACCTATCTGCAATTTTGATTAGTAGAAATATCCGCCCATCTTCATCATGCACAATGACAGACATATATTTGTGTGTACTGTTGAATTCCAATAGATTAAGCAGCTTGTACACCCTATAAAAAATTTCATTTGTCTACTACAGTATGTGGTAATATGAAAAATATAGGTGAGGTTGATCTTGAGAAAGCTCATTCAGATTCTCACCTCTCAATATTTGGTCCAAAATATGGATCCCACTCCTTGATCAACACACTCGATTGTGTTCGCTTGCAAAACTTAAAACTAAACTCTTGTGTAGCAATAACAAAAGCCCCCCTTTTTCTGGTGATTCTGCTTCATAAGTTACAGTACCAATCTCTTCATCTTGTTCTGGAATGGCTATATGACATATTGTTAATATCCGGAAGAACATTAAAATCATATCTGCATGGGGTTCTTTCAACTAGTTCTTGTTCACAAGCCATTCATTACAAAAAACCCGCTTAGGCCTTCGATGCACACAACTGGGTCGATCAAATGCAGAAATACTAAATGCATTTCTTTCTTTTCTAGCTTGGATTAATAGAAAAGCCAGTGGGATTCAGATTACAATTACTGATTTAAACAACAATCCTTACCTTATCAATTTTCTAATCTTTTTTTTAAAATTTTTCATTAAGCTGGATGGATGTCTGTGTGTGGAAGTAACATGTAGAGGAAGCAATGTGTTTTCGTTTATATGGATGATGAGATTTTGACACGGATGGTCGGAAAAGGATGAGCTGCATCGGCTGTCTAGTTCTGTGTTCTTCGGCCTTGTCTGCAATGGGTCTCATGGCGTTCAATAGGGCGAATCTGCAACTTATGCAAAATTAAAACTGACATTACTTACCTGGCTCTTCATTAAGTGGCTACCTGTGCTTGCCAAGGATGACTGCAAAATAGTAATGCCTCAGTCAGAGTAGGTAGGGGATAATGATTGCAAAAGGAGTAGGGGATAATGATTCCAAATAAGGAGATAATGATTAACAAATATGATCGGTCATATCAACCAATAAACATGTAACACTTAAACCATTTTATTAATGCATGATGGTTTACCTGGTATGATTGTGTTTTTTCCTTATTTTTTATTTTTTATTATATTTATAATTCAATAATTATTTTTCACGCCAGAGAAAATTAGTCAAGTCCATGTACTTTACCAATCAGAAATTAGATATTTTAATTTAGAAAAATGTTAAAAATATTTTTAATTTAAGAAAAAATCATTTTAATACTCATTTTTTTGAAAACTTTTTTAAACATGAGTTTAAAAATTTAAAACAAAAGAAAGTCAAAGAGAAATGGCAACCAACCGATCGCTATGGACTAATAATAGAGTTCGCAGGGATTAATAATAGAGTCTCCACGCCAAGAGAAAGATTCCAACTGAACACCGCAATGGACCAATAACGCACTAGAAGGCGCCATAAATCAATACCACAAAACCTTTACCTTGATTCATCATATTCAATATAACCGTTACCATTTTATGAGTATGCGTGCTAAATAGTTGGCAATATAACGTTCACTTACAATGGATTAAAGTTGAGAGGTGGTAGCTCATACTCATGTAATAAATGGTGACATGGATACTAAACACACCCGAGTATGACTTTAGGGGAGCCATCTGCATTGTTGTAGACCCGGGCTTTGTTTTCCGCAATGCCTCTATTCAATTGGAAAGTAAGATTAGCTAAGTGGTTTGCAACATTGTTATCCCTCTTTATATGCATCATACTATATGTTGGGACTTGCTTCAACATTGTTATCTCTCTTTATATGCATCATACTATGGGGTGGCAAGCATATAAAGGGTTGGTGTGGCCCATGCTGGATAGAAGGTTTTATTAAAAAACTTATAAAACAAACCATATAAAAAGAAAATGAAAAAGAAATGGAAAAATCTTGCTACCCATGCTCCCCTCTCTTGCCCCTTGCACCGCCTGCCGTTTCAATAACATGAAGCAATGAGCATGTAGGAAGGACTATGCATGACATCCGTTGAGGGGTGTGGTGGGGAAGAGAGAAGGGGTCATGGGGTGAGGATAACAAGGAGGGGTTTTTTTTTTTAAATGTTTAAATTTATTTTTTAATATTTGTTTTAATTGTAAAAATATATGTTTGTTTTAAAAAAAATAGTTTTTAAATATCTTTAATTTTTATTTAGTTTCTTCTCTATTTTGTATTTTTAAATGCATTTTTTCAAAAGTTAAGGTTTTCTTTTTCTAGTTTAACCATTTTTCATATTTTTGGGTTCCTAAAAATATATCAAAATAGGGTTTCTAAAGTTGTTTTCTTCTAAAACCACTTAAAATTTCCAAGGTTAAAAAAAACTATTTATTATGTTCACAAAAATTTGAAAAAAAAACTATAGGGTTTAGTTTTTTCTCTTAATTTTTTTTTCTTTACATAATTTGAAGATTGAAGAATTTTACTAACCTTTTGATTGCTAGAACTTTCTCTTGAATTTGGCATTAGTCAACCTAATGCTCCCTCTTGAATTGTTCCAAGTCTTTAATCAATGCTCCACAATATTGAATGGATAGTGTAGAAGAAGAAAGAAGAATGTGTTTATATAAGAAAGTTCATGGCTAACATTGTTATCCATAGCCATTAGTGGATAAGGATTTGGTTGTTAATAAGGGCAGGGTTTTACCGGTTGGGGAGTATAATATCGTTAAGGATCATTTTTAGTTGCTTATTGGGAATATGATTGTTTCTATGGGGAAGTCCAGGTTTATTGGTGTTTCTATAGTTGGGTGGGTTAGTAGGGATTTAGAAATCCCCAGGGTTTCAAATTGTGTGGTTGGATAGTCAAAGGAGCTCCTCAAATACAATTTGAGGCCTAGGAAAGAGGGCCCCAATGAAGTAGAGGGGGCCATAGATCGTGATTTTGGTATTATTGAAGGAAGAAAGTCAAGATGTTTAGGGAATGGAAGAAGATCCAACTTATTTATAACATAAGATAAGGCCCAATGTGAAGTTATGCCTGGTAAGCAACCATCTATGTTTGGAGTTTTTAGAGAAAAAAAATACCCCAGGGGTGGGTGGATCGTAATTTGTCTTTAATTAAGTTATCAAGGGTAGGGAAGTACCTAAAAAAAAAATCCTTGAAGAGGATCATGGAGTCTCATAGGCTTGATATATTACTTCTTCAGGTATCTATCGGGAAGGAATGCAAAAAATTTCATGTTTTATAAAAGTTGTTTGTGGGATGGGATTTTATTTATGTGGATGCTAGAGGTAGGTCTGGGTGTTGATATTTGTGTGGAGAGATAGAGTCCTATCATACTCTAACACTTATCATTTTGATTTAGGTTTGGGAACAATGTTATTTTCATAAGAAATGGGTAAAGAGTACACTATCCTAAACATCCATCACCCCTAAAACAAGAGGCATACTTACTAGGAAAAGGTTTTCAGGTTGGTTGATTTGGTCAAGGAAATGTCATTCTAGGTGGGGATCTTAATTTCTCTTTGCATAGTTTGAAATATGGGAATGGTTACACATGTTGACTCTTTGAGTAATTTCTTTATCAGGATATTTGAAGAGGTGGGATTATGTCATGTTCCCAATTTTTGCCATATTATTTTGGCCAAATCACCTAGGTAAAAACCATTAAAATTATTAAATGGGTGGCTAAAGGAAAAATATTGCCTAAGTTTAATGGTCCAAGGAAAATTAAATATTATTTGGACTTAGGTAAGCCACATGAAGAAGATAAGGTTCCCAATTCAAGTTGCTAGGAAAAATTATTAATTTGGGAATAAATTGGCAAATAATTGGCCAACTATATTTTGCACAAGTTTATTTTGCTAATGTTGGTCCAAAAATGAAAACTAATAATTATTGGTGAATGGATTGGGTCAAAGAGGGAACCCAAGAAGTTGGTTAGAAAGGATAAGGCACGTGTGAATAAGTTGGGGAAAAAATAATGGAAGTAGTGGAGGAAAAGATCACATTTTGCACCAATTCCACAAATCAAGGTAAATTGGTAAGAGTTGGCTAAGGAAGTTACAGGATGCATTTATGAAGGTGCAAGTGGTTAGAGGGTGCATCTATGAACGTAAAAGCAATTAGAAGGCACACTCATGAAGGTAGTGGAGCAATTAAACCACTAACTACCCAGTGCATGGTTTTGGGTGTTCCATGGTATTGGCTAAAGGTGGTTATGGAACATGGTTTTCACTCATCCATAGTATTGTTTCGTGGTATTGTAGATATATCAAGCTTAAAAGGAGAAACAAGGCGCACTAGCAAGGGTTATTGATGGAATTTTATTGTATTGGAGTTGCTTAGGCTTCTCTTTGATTGGGTGATGCTCCCCTTGCATACCAAGAGGGTGATGGGCCCCTCATTTCCACACTAGTTGTGTATTCAACTAGCCATTGAGGAGGAAGGAACTCTTCCTTTCTCACTGATTATATTGCAGATTTCTGATGTACTTCTCATGTTTCAAAATTTCCAATAATACTCAAGTTGTTTCATGCTTCAAGTTATATGTGATATTGTGCAATGCTTCTTAATATATTTTGCATATTAATGGTTAACACTTCATGTGATATGGTTGTTGTACATGACAGCCCCTGATATGTTTATTTATTCATATACATGAATAAGACTCAGAATTATGTTCCATTCTGTATTTACTATCTCTTTCTCAACAATATATCTCACCCCTACTCAATCATTGGGTAAATTTAACTAGTCTCCATTGTTTTTGGCTATATCTTCACTTTTGTAGGTCCAAATCAAGTTATGTAAGTTGCTGCAGGTAGGTGGTACAGTATAGAGCCCATCCCCGGCATCAGATCAGAATTTTGTGAGGCTCATGCAATATTTGGGTCGAGTTGGAAAACACCTAGTTGAGTTGTCCTGAATTCCTAGCCTTTCTTCTAGTAACCCGAAATTGAAAAATCACTTCCCAAACTCAGAACCAAGCTTCTCCTACTGCATATAGGATTGTAACAGAGTCTAGATACATCCGGTGAAGCACCAGGAGACATTGGGTTTCCACAGAAGTCCCGGGGACTGAAACTACGTGGGCTTAGGACCATCGCAGGCGTGACGCACCCAAAGAATGTGCCCAATATTGAATTTATGGACTCCAAAACTCTATGTCATTTATGCAGAACACCTACAAACACATATTGTAGAGCCACTATCCTAGATATCTAAATCCATTCCATCCATCCCCAATTTCCACACCCTTCCTCATTCACTAGTCAAATTTGACTAGCTCCCGGTAAAACAACCATATCTTCCTCCCAGGAGATCCAATTCACATTCCGTGAGTTGCTACAGAAACCCGAGACTCTGTACAATCCATCCCAAATGGATTTGCAACGAATCGACCTTCATAGATACCCCTTCCCTCCGTTTCAAAATCATTACCATGTGTTGTCTTTAACTCCCAAATCCACTCCAAGTCCCTCCAAACCTCTCCTGAACCCCTCAAACTCTGCAATTATTATTCTACATTTTGCATACTATACAGAAATAGAGTCCATAGGCACTCCAAGCATATCTAATCCACCCCAAGCCTTCCGGAGTCAAGACACAAGCCTCCTAGTACCTACTAAAGAACCTTTGGAGCTAGTGTGCCATTTTGGCATCCTAGAAGTGGACCATAAGCTTGTTGCAAATCTATTAGAGTTGTAGCAGCAGTACATCAAAGTTTTGAGTTAGTGTGCCCGAATTCCGGTTGGGGTACATTACAGATTATATGATATTGAGGCTATAAAGTTTAGGCTACTTGGAGTAATAGTCGGGTGGGGAGTAGAATTGAAAATGGACAGGTTTCATTTTTTAGAAGAAATATCTAGTGACCATGTAAGCTTGATGTAATTGGTTTCTTCGAGAGGTGATTCTTAGCATTTCCACGTGCTTTTAGAAATCAATTTTGTTGGTAGAAAGCCTCCAAGGCCCTTTAAATTGAATTTAAACTTGTTATAAGAGGATGACTTTTTTAGGTTGGTTTAAAGACTTGCAGGCTCATTACAAATGATCAATGAGGGAACTAACTGCTCTTCAGTTTGACTCAAATTTAAAAAGGGTTATGTAGGAAACCTTTTCTTGGGCACACAAGAACAAAGTTAAAGATGATAGGGAGATTATGTTTGTGTAAGATGATTTGGAGTAGTGTTATCTTTGACAAATGGTAGGCTTTCTTGATGAGGAGTTTAAAAGTAAGGTCAAGCAATTGGAAAATAGAAAAAGGAAAATCATGGATGATAGAGAGGTTGCTTGGAGGCTTAAGTGAAAATCTCTTTGCCTCTCTAAGGGCAATGAAAATGCTAAGTAATTTCATCAATATGAAAACTACATGAGGAATGTCAACACTATTTGGAAGATTTTAAAGGGTGATGGGGCATCCATAACGAGAAGAGTAGGGTGAATGTTGTTGAATTAGTGAGGATGGCATTTGTTATCCAAGCTTTTATAATGAGGAAGATAATGTGATGTTGATGAAAGAAGTCTCAAAATATGAGCTCCAAGAGGTCTTGCACACTTTTCAAAAGGGAAAAAGTCCTAGTTCAGATGGGTGGATGGTGGAATTCTTCCTTGTGTTTTATGGAGTTACTGAAGATGATTTATTAAGAGTCATTGAAGAGTCCAAGGCTTCTACAAAGGCGTTAGTAGCTTTTAAAGGTATATTTATTGCACTTATACCAAATTTTGATAATCTGTCTACTTTTGAGGAATTTAGATGCATCTCTTTGTGTAACCACATCTACAAGATTATAGCAAAGATTATTACTATAAGGGTGAAAATATGTTATCAACCTCAATTCCAAATGAGCAATTTGGTTTCCTTGGAGGAAGGCAGATCCACGAAGAAATTGGGGTGACATTGGAATTTTTTCTTTCAATTAAAATTAAGATATTGCAAGCAATGGTGGTGAAATTGGATCTATTGAAAGATTATGACAAGGCAAGTTGGATATACTTGAGATTGATGTCGATACAATTGGATTTTTGTGTTCCCTGTGTAAATTGAGTTATGAATGGCGTGACATTTGTTTCCTTTTCTATTTGAATCAATGGTTCAACTTCTTTTTTTCAGCCCGATAGCGGTTTGAGGCATGGGTCCCTTTTATCACCTTTGATTTTCCTTATAATAATAGCTTAGAGATTTAGTAGAGCCTTATTGGAGGCTAAGAGATCTAGACCCTTGAAGGGTATAAAAGTGGGCATAACTCCAACTTTATGCCATTTATTGCTTGTTGATAATATTATGCTTTTCTATGATGGTTCCAAAAGGGATGTTATGAAGTTAAAGGAGATATTAGATTTGTATTGTTCAACCATATGCATGATAATTAACATTCAAAGGTCAATTGTCTCATACATGAGGTAAATGAAGAAGAACTTAGATATTTGTCCCAATTGTTTCCATATCAATAGTTTGACATTCAAAGCAATTTGAAATATTTCGTGTAATACCCCATTTTTTACTTGGAATGTATTTAATCAAAATTATGTAAATGATGTAAATATGCTAGTATGAATTCCTAGTGCAGGGCTGAAGGCCAAGGCCCGACTAGTGAATGGTTGGGCATGTATGATGTATATATTTTTATTTCAATAGTATGGTTGAGTTATCGTGCCAATTCGAAATATATGTAAATATTATGCCATAAATAATAAAATGGTCCAAGATAGTTGTGTAAAGAGCACTAGAGGGACTATGATTCCACCAATGGGAAGAAGAAAGGGGGCCTATGGTAAACTAAATCCTATGTTGCCAAGTGTCAACCTTAGAACTCATCCAAATTCTTCCATGTGCTTTAAGTGATCCAATTACCTTCTCTTGACTATTAAACCCAATCACTGAATGCAAGTGTGAGGTTGGTGGGGAAATTCACTTCGTGCAGTTATGGGGGTGGTGATAATTTTGTCAGATGTCAAAAGTCATTTTCTTTAGTGGTCAAAAGCTATGTCAGTTGTCTTTTCACCCTTACCTCATATCCCTTGGAGTCAACACTCCTTTGATCATTCTCTCATGCAGTTTTCTACACTGCGTAAAGGTTTCCTGTTGTTGTTCATGACCATTACCAAAGTGTGTTTAACCCATAAATTCAAATTTAGAGAGGGAGATACAAATTTGAAGAAAAAATTGATGGCTATAGGTGATCATAGAGGTTGGGCAAGCTAGGAATCCTTACCCATTTAGTTTTTCCACTCATAGATGCTTGAGAAGCCATAATTTATGCTACAGGAGGTTCTCCAATAACATACAACAGATTGGACTCTTATTGCACATGCTGGTAAGCACTGTAAGGGTTGTTGATTTCGTGAGAGAACTGTGGATCATTGAAGGGGAATGCCTTCCTTGTGTTGCGTGGGTGCATTTGGAAGGAGTGTCGTGGCTATGATCGTTGAGTGAGATCTTTGTAGAGCTATGTATGAGTTTTTGGCTAAGCATAGAGAGAAGAACGGGTTGTGGGTTGAGTGAGAGAAGCATGTAGGTGTTTCCTTTTCCCTGATGGCCTCATAGCCCAGCTTGGGGGTGGCCTCTCAACAGAAAAGGTATATGCTGGACAGAGTGCGTACGGTTGGGTGGAAAGTTGCTTTTACACAACCAATTGCTTGGTTCTTCTTTGTTTAAAGATAAGTATTCTATTGGTATTTGATGTGCAATGTTTTAATTGATGTCTATAATGATTATGCTAGTATATGCATGCTAGATGTGTGTAGATATATTTTATTTATGCTACGATTTTTATTATACGTCTGCACACATATTTTTATTGTTATGAATTCGTAATTATGTCGCAAAACTTAAAGGCCCCAATTTAGTTAATGTCTCCTCCCGTGTTCGGATTGAGTGAAGGGGATGCTACATTTATGCTTCTTTATAAAGTCAAAGAGATTATGGCATGCAAGTTTGGGGCTAATTGATTAAAAAAGTGGAGAGGGGACTAAAGGCTTGGTAAAATAGTGTTCGATAAATAGGGTATTACCACACAGATCGAACACTTTAATCAACCTCTCACACAAACAGATCAAAGGTCTGTACATTGGTGTATTACATGGTTAAAACCCTCAAAGAGAGACAATCCAAAGCCCCAACTAATGCATCCAATTTAGGAAATATATTATTGTAAAGGGAAAATAATTTACATATAAGTTTCCCACAACCGATCATCAAAAAATGACCTTCCATGCTCTTTAAAAGTGATTATGAACCAATATGGTGGTAAGCCATAGATCAATAGTTGTTAGTATTGAGAGAAGATGGAACTCTCATATCACTTTATACCAAGAAGACAATCGTGATTTTCCGATTAGATAATTACAATGCACACTAAAGAAACATACTTCACCTAAAGACACATCATATCAAGTTGATCTTAACTAACTCCCAAGTGTCTAAATATCCTAACATCCTCTCTTAAGAACAATTTCGAATGGGATTGAAGGACTTACAAAGGTGACACAAAAGGAGAAGGAAGAAGGATTAGAGTCTATTCCCCCTTAATGACAACTTCTTGAACTCCTAATATACATACAAGTTGGAAAACTTCACTTATGTAAGAGACTTTGTGAAAATGTTTGAAAGTTAATCACCTATAGGGCAATAGATCATTTCAAGAATGCAATTCTAAAGAAGCTTTTTGATCAAGTGCATGTGTACGTCAATGTATTTGTTGTGTTAATTCTAAATTGGACCTTTGGTGAGTTTATGGCACTTTGATTGTCACAATAGAGTGTGGTTGAATGTTGCTATGGGAATTTGAACTTATAAAGGATTTGTTGAAGCCACCGCCTTTGTTGAAGAAAGAGCAAGGGTTTATTACTTCTTACAAGTCCAAGTGATAAGTTTGAAACTAAGACTAAAAACATAACTTGTAATAGACTTCCAATCATCGAGGTCTCCAACCTAATGGCAATTGGTGAAACGAGCCAACAAAAGAGTCTTGCTTGAACTGTAATGTGCTGTCCCAAATTGAACAAAAAAGTCTTGCTTAAACTGTAATGTACTGTCCCAAATTGAATATACTCTAGATATGTTGGAGTGTCCTTTTTGTTGCTTTCCAATGGATCCATGGAATGTTTATATACACTTAGAAATAAGACCAACAATAAAGGAAATATCAAGACCGATATGAATTTAACATATGCTACCAACTTAATGATGGTACAAAATAGCATCTACTTCTGGTGTAGTACACGTGGCAATAAGTTTATGGTCCCCATAACCTCATGGGTTACAAAATCTATGCACTTGATGTTGAAAGGGGTCATGCAACCATCCATTTGAGAGCTCCGTCTATCCTATTCATTATGCAAAAAATGGTTTGCAATCAGGGTCTCCATTAGAAAATTATGAATTTGAGAGAATAAATAACCACAATTTTACTGCACTGAAATTGCAAAATCATTGAACAAGATCACCAAAGCTTTTTCTCATCAAAACACCATCTCCAGTACAACAGATCACCAAATAAAAGCCGCTCTGTCATTTACTGTGGAGGAGGGAGGATGGTGGATTTTCCTTTTAGCGCCTTCACTCTGTAAATATGTACAAGCTCGCATGGTAGACTGGCACATTGCCAATTTGGAAATTCAAAATGATACCTTGAACAATTGCGATCTATCAGAGTTCTGAAAAAGTTGAAAAAGACTGGAAACTAATCTGGTGAGAGCAACTCAATATGTTGAATGCATTGTTCTTTATGAACTGGAATACACCTCTCACAATTAGATCCGAACAGATAATCCATGGAAACCTCTTTCAAGTCTGTCGTGTTTACCATTTTATGACAGAGCAGCATAGAAGCTTTGATTGTAGGGTTTGAAGCTTTGATTATATAATCCAATCAAACGTTATTGCACATCAAAAGTGCCTGGATAGGTCCTACAGCAAGCGTATGTCTATGGAATTGGTACCATCAACCAGAGCAAAGGGGATATCAAAGTTTGCCTTTTATAATTGCTTGGCAGGTTTGGATTGCCAAGAATGAGTGTCTCTTTGCAGACCTATTTACTATGTCGCAGATCTGTGCAAGACACTGTGTAGCCATCCATCATTGCTTTCCAAAAACTAATTGGGCAGGTAAAAGAAAAACTAATTGACTGGAATGTTTTGTGGGCTTACGTCGATGGAGCAACAAAGATGGAACAAAGCTTTAGTGGACCATGTGGAGTTTTGTACTTATCTAAATTAGACAAAGTTTAGTTAAGAGGTTTCAAATATTTGGAGATTCAATTTTAGTTATTGAATGGATCAATGCAGCAAAGCATTGTCATAATATAGTTTTGTGTCCTTTGTTGGAAGAGATTAAAATTTTGCAAGGGAAATTGGAAACATTTACCTATAAGCACATCTATAGAGAAAGAAATGGTGAAGCAAACTCATTATTAAAAACTGGATTAAACATTTTTTTTTTTTTGCACGCGTCCTCTGCTCCTGTGCGTGCCCCCATTGCTTTCCGCATGATTGGAACTGTCGCCATGGCCTCAGGAGAGGGCTCTGAGGTCCCCCCCCCCTTCTCCTCTTGAGCTAACTGCCTTCAGGAAACTTGTAGTGGCTAGCTGCAAACGACCAGTGAATGCATCTCAGCAGAAATTCGTTAAAAAGTTGGACAACATTCCAACAGTCGCCCTTCCTGTCGAAGAACCGTGCCGGACTGCTCTGAATATAGTCGAAAGGGGACTCATAGGGTAGTTCACCGGCTTATGGCCCTCTCCCAAAGCCATAGAATCGTGGGTGCAGAGGAACTGGTGTCCTCTTGTCACGGAAGGAATCAGAAGGCATCTGGTTGACAAGGGCTATTTCATTTTCATTTTTGAAAATATAGAAGACATAAACCTTATCTTTCGGAATGGGCCATATTTTATGGGCCCCCAGGGTTTGCATTTGAATAAATGGATGTTGGACTTTGATACGACACAAGATGTGCCTTCGACAGTCCCAGTTTGGGTGCGACTCCCACATTTACCCTTGCACTATTGGAACCCGAAGTCCCTCGAATCCATCGGTAACACACTGGGGAAATACATCGACAGAGCAGAGAGGAAGGACCAGTACACTTGTGCACAAATATGCGTAGAGGTAGATCTGGAAATAGGGCTCCCAGAAGCCATAAAATTAATGGTTGCAGATTGGCCTCATATACAAGAACCTGACTATGAACAACTTCCGTTCAAGTGTAGGCATTTCCACAGCTATGGACACTTCGCGCGACAGTGTAAAAAGAAGGTTGAGGAAGACGGGGAGAAGATGAAAGGAGAACAATGGGACACAGGTGTAGAAACCAGTCTCGACAAAGCAAACCAACATAATAAAAGGGAAAGGGGCACCTACGGGGTTTGGTGCGCCCTCCACAGGACAATCTCAAGGGGAAGGGAGTGCAGCTCCAGCACGGGCAGAGGCTTGCAAAAACCCTTTCGAACTTCTTAGCACCCCAGAAGATCTTCCAGAATCATCATTTGTTGAGGTCGAACAACAGACTCATTCTCTTGCAGTCAAGGGTAACCCCTATTCGACCCAGCTCTCCAGCAGGAGGCTCCTCCTCTCCCTCTTACGCATATATGACGAGGAAGAAACCACCAGAAACCTTTGGATCCTCGGAAGATGAGACATTCGAGAGGCCCTCGAAAAGGGAAGGGAGGAAATCAATCAAGGCAGCAAGAGAAGAAGAAGGAGAGAAGCAAAAAATGCAAAGAAGCCAATCCACTATTGAAATGTCCATCAAAAGAAATACCAGAGCTAGACCCCCTAAGGGAGGTCCTTCTCCCTCCATTCATAGTAAATAATGCGAGTAGTCTCTTGGAATTGCAGAGGCTTGGGGAACCCTTTGAAAGCCGAAGCAGTCAAAGACCTCCTAAAAATAGAATCTCCCGATATCTTCATGCTTCAAGAGACTAAAATAGAAGGGGAAACTCTTCTTGAGCTAAGTAAACTGAAATGGAAGAAAAATGCAGGGAAGGCCGTTAGTGCAAGGGGAACCTCAGGAGTACTTGCAACGTTGTGGTTAGAGGACAAGTTCCATCTTGAAAGCGCCTTCGAGACTCAGCACTAAATATACACTGAGATTCACCATTCTACAAGTAAAATTACCTTTGCTCTTTTCAATCTATATGTCCCTGTCCATTACCTTGAGAAGAAAGAATGTTGGAAGAAAGAATGTTGGCATTCTTTATCAGACTTTATAGAAATTTACTCCCCTACGAATATCATAGTAGCTGGAGATTTAAATATTGTTCTCGAGCCAAAGGAAAAAAGAGGTGGCATCAGTGGTATGGACCAAATGCTTCCTCTATTTCAGGAACTGATACATCAGTGGGATCTTCTAGACTTCGAGTCCAAGAAGGGCCTCTACACATGGACAGCTAACAGAGTAGGGACATAGCACATTTCAGCTCGTCTGGATAGGTTCCTAGTACAGAGCTCATTTTTTATGGAGAGGAAATTAATCTCCTCTAAAATCCTTCCAAAACTTACTTTGGATCATAATCCCATTCTCTTATAGATGGAAGAGGAAGAAAATTGGGGCCCTATTCCATTCCGCTTCAGCCCTCTTTGGATAGAACGGGAAGGGTTCATGGAAACAGTTCTAAAGGCTTGGTCCACCCCGGTCACAGGATCACCCAGTTTTGTGTGGGAGCAGAAATTAAAGGCCACCAAGTTAGCATTGAAATATTGGATTAAAAATCCTACTAATACCCCCTTTAGCCATAGAAGAGAGACAATTCAGCAATTAATAAATTTGCAGATTGATATGGAGAGAAAGGACATTACCAACTTAGAGCTGGAAAAGGAACAATCTGCCCAATTCAACTCCTTTCGTTCTTTCCGACAAGAAGAAGAATTTTGGAGGCTCAAGTCCTGAATCCTGTGGTTAAAAGAGGGAGACCGAAATACCTCATTCTTTCACCGGCAATTCAGAACCCGCCTCTCTCGAAATCACATTTCTGAAATCTCTTCCATAGACAGGACTGTCTATAAAGGTTTTGATAAGCTCAAAGAGGCAGCAAAATCTCATTTTTCAAAATTTATTTTAAGAGGATTGAATTGGTAGCGAGGAGGTCACCTCCGACTTCCTCTCTCACGTACCTTCTCTAGTTAGCGAAGAGGACAACTCAAGTCTCATGAATCCCTTTACAGAGGAATAAATCAGTAACGTAATTTGGTATATGGAGCTTGACAAAGCTCCAGGGCCTGATGGCTTCTCTATACACTTTTATAGAACCTGTTGGATAATAATTAAGGTTGACTTGCTAAGAATGATAAAAGCTTTCCAACAAAAAGCCAAAGTGGGAGGCAGCACCAACTCCACCTTTTTAGATTTAATCCCCGAAGAGGTGAACCCGGGCACCTTCGACAGATTCATACCTATCTCACTTTTCAATGCTTCCTACAAAATTCTCTCTAAGCTGATAGCAAATAGAATCAAGCCTCTGCTAGGAAAAATAATCTCTCCCATTCATAGTGGATTGTCAAAGGAAGACACATCCTGGATAACGTGATCCTTGTGCAGGAAGCTTTGCACTCCAGTCATCAATGGCAAGAGCAAGGGATGCTCATAAAGCTGGACATGGAAAATGCATTCGACCGGGTAAAACTATCCTTTCTTTACAAAGTTCTCCTTTCTTTTGGTTTCAACTCTGATTTTGTCAATTTGATTAAAGCTTGTACTGAAAAGCCTTGGATAGCTCCGCTAGTAAATGGTAGACCTGCCAACTATTTTCAAGCCACGAGGGGAATAAGGCAAGGCTACCCTCTTTCTCCCTTCCTGTACATTCTGATGGTAGACTCATTAAGCGGGAAATCGATAGTTGAAAAGAAAGCAGGGACAGTTCCAGGCATCATGTTGATGAAAGGAAAAACCCTATCAATCATGGCTTATTTGCAGACGACTCTCTTCTACTGGGAGGAGCCTCCTTAAATATTGCAAGGGTATTCAATGAGATTCTACAAAGCTTATGTAGTATCTCTGGAGTGCTTATCAATAAAAGGAAAAGTGTAGTGTATGGGTGGAATGTTGATCAACAAACCATACTTCGAATTTCCCAATTCTTGGGGTTTTTTGGTTTTGCTTCTTGAGAAAAAATCAATTATCTAGGTTTTCCCTTAACTTTGGGATCCAACAGACCCTCCCTTTGGCTTGATCAGTAAGATCAAGTCCAAAGTTGTTGCTTGGGGAGGATAGTGGCTTACCAATGATGGGAAACTCACTCTTATCAAATCGGTCCTCTCTTCTCTCCCTATCTACCATGCCTCCTTCCTTCTGGCTCCAAAGTTAATCACGGAGCAGGTCTCTAAACTAATTAGAGATTTTCTGTGGCGAGGAGGTAAAGGAAATCAACGAAAATTTCATTTAGTAAGATGGGAAATAGTTAAACGTCCAATTTTGGAAGGTGGACTTCAGGTTAGAGTTCCTAGATTGGCTAACATTGCTCTGGGCAGAAAATTCTTATGGAAGCTCTTTTCAAATCACAGCCATCCATTCAGTCAAACTCTTTGGAAAAAATATCTCAATGGGGCCTCTTTGAGAAATCTTCTTTTAGACAATACTCCCAAAGGCACTATGATCTGGAATCTTTGTCGAAGAGGGCTTGAATTCTTCCAAAAGCAGCTGTATCAAGTCCCTGGAAATGGGAAAAAAACCATGTTGTGGAAAGACAACATCATGGGCCAGCCGCCTCTAGACATCTCTGTTGAAATAGAAGAGATCCGAGCTTGGCTTATTCATCACGAGATTCTTATACTGGCTGATATTTCTTCTTGGGACACCTCAGGGAATTGGAGGACATGGGACATTCCACGAATTCCAGCGCATATGATACCTCAAAAGAGCCTTCTCCTTGCTGCTTTGACGGGTTTGGCACCTGTCCATATACATGCTTCCGATAAATGGGGCTGGGGAAAGACTGGAGTATACATCATAGCACAAGGTTATGCCTCCCTTCAACCTCACCAAGCTCTGATTCACACCGCATCACTCTGGAAGTAGGTTTGGGACTCCTTCGGCCTTCCCAAAATCAACTTCTTCATTTGGGTGTTAATGCATAGGAAAGTGCTGACTGGTGAAAACCTGCTAAACAAAGGTATTTTAGGACCTCATCAATGCCCCATGTGTTGTATGGCTCTTGAAAACTTGGACCACCTTTTCGTGGAATGCCCTTTTTCCCAAGCGGTCTGGTCGCTCTCCCTCCATGGCTTCAATGATCCAGTCCCATCGCAGATCAATGTGGTTACACTCTTCTCTTCCTAGAAGGCGTGGTACCCTCGAGAGCTGAAAATCAAGTCACTCTGGAATAGGATTTGGCAAGCCATCCCTAAGTATATCTGCTGGAAATTATGGCTGGCAAGGAACGAATAGATTTTCAAAAACACCATGCATTCTCCCTTGATAGTGGTAGCCAAAGCAAAAGCGCTTCTTCTGGAAACAGTGGGAAATTACTCCTCGCTCGACACTTCTTTCCTTCCTGAAGAAAAAATCTGGTTGGGAACCTTAATGATACGGGACAGGAAAAAGCCCATTGCCGACTCTTAATCACCCCTAGCTGGCGTTTACGAGCTCCGAATGCAAAATTTCAAGTATGGTGGAGGAAACAGGGCAAAGTAACGGTCTTCTTTAATGGCACTTCCAAAGGAAACCCAGGGACAATAGGAGCAGGTGGAGTTATATACTCCCCTGATGGATCTCGTGAAGATAGCTTCAGCTGGGGGTTAGGACAGTGCACAAATAATCATGCTGAAATTCTTGGTCTTCTAAAAGGCTGCCAGATCGCTCAGGAATATGGTAACAAAGATCTACAAGTTTTTGGAGATTCATAAATTTTGATAAATATTTTAAACTCGGATGATCACTTCAGCAATCCGGCGCTCAACAAGACTTTGCAAAGACTGCGGTTTGTATTGCAAGACTTCACTGCCACCTCCTTTTTTCATATACTGTGCGGCTTAAACAAGGAAGCAGACGGAAAGGAAAACGTGGGCTGCCTTTTGCCACAAGGACCAATCAACAAGAACGAAGAAGCACCCTCGTGGATTCCCATACCATAGTTATTTTGGTTTTGTCTCGGTTTTCAGCTTGTGTAAGAATCAAACAGGTTGTAGTATGGACAAGTGAGCTCATGAATCCATGTAATTTTGGTCGACTTGGCTACGGCCCAACCGGTTCCTTAATTTAAAAAAAAAAGCATTTTAGTTTAAAAAAAACTGGATTAAACAAGGAATTGGGGGTATGGCAAATTATTGAACACATCGAAGGAAATATTCCAACTACACCCATTCATCTTTCTTTTAGTGATTTTATATAGCTCTATTTTGATAGATTATGTAACTTTTTGAACTATTTTGTGCTCAATGTGAACTGTTTTGTGCTTAATGTTTTAGAGAGTATTAAAGAATTTAAAAAAACATTGGTAGAAATATCATAGAAGCAAAGATTTGCTTAATGATGTAAAGAGGAAACTCTTGGGAGATTCAAAGAACATACCTGGAGCATCCTTAGATGAATTTATGAGATCACATCTGGATCATTATGGAGCTGAATATGAGTTGTTACAGCCAAAAAATGTTGAGATCATATGAAATGCAACCTTTTTTTATGTATATAAATAAGTTATGCTTAAAAAAAAAAAATCAAACCCTAAAAGTCCTCAAGGTTTTAAGAAATCGATATTTGACTTGAAGTTTGGGTTTCGCAGTGACTTGTAAGCAGAATAAATTTTAATGGCAATGTGATTCGAACTGTGGTCTTCCCAAGGAGTCCTTGCAGTTTTTCATAGAGGATAAGAATAGTGAAAGAATGTAATAATGGGATTTTAAAACAGCTAGTAGATTTTTGGCATATAGCTATATAGTTTTGGGTGATAGTGTTTAATAAGGTGTTCAACGTTTATGATGGAAATATAGTTACATATATAACATTTTGTGGAGATATGAACTGATAGTTTGATTTTGGGAGTTAGATGATGAAAAAGTACAGATCATTTGTACAGAAATGTAACAAGCTATCTTTGATTTAGTAATATAAATATGAAGTAAGTGGTTTTTCTTTTGTGAAAAAAATTAGTTGTGTATAATTGCTTGAGTCAAGGTTTTTTTTTAGGTTAGGTTTTATTAGAGAGAAATGTGGTTGACACTCTAAATTCTTAGGTTTTATTAGAGAGAAATGTGATTGACATCAAAATATGTTGGATGCAATTTTTTTCATTGGTTTTATTAGAGAGAAATGTTGTTGACAACCATAATATTTTGGATGCAAATATTAGGTTTTGTTAGAAAGAAAGGTTTTATCGAAGAGAAATGTGGCTGATAACCAAAATATTTTGGATGCAAATATTAGGTTTTGTTAGAAAGAAATGTAGTTGATCACCAAAATATTTTTGATGCAAATATTTTTGAAGTCGATAAGGTTTTTCTTAAGTTTTATTAGAAAGAAATGTGTTTGACCACCAAAATATTTTGGATGCAAATACATTTAAAGTCAATAAGGTTTTTCTTAGGTTTTATTAGATAGAAATGTGGTTGACCATCAAAATATTCTCAATGCAAAAATATTTCAAGTTAATATATCTCAGAAATGTTTCAAGTCAATATCTTGATGAAATGTGGTTGATCACCAAAAATACTCTCGATGCAAATATATTTAAAGTCAATATCTCAATGAAATGTTTCAAGTCAATATCTTAATCAAATGTGGTTGATCACCAAAATTGTTTGTATGCAAATATATTTCAAGTCAATATCTCCATGAAATGTTTCAAATCAACATCTTGATGAAATGTGGTTGATCATTTCAAGTCAATATCTGGACGAAATGTGGTCAAAATATTCTCGATGCAAATATATTCAAGTCAATATCTCGATGAAATGTGGTTTCATTATAAAGAAATGTGGTTGATCGCCAATATCTTGATGAAATGTGGTTTCATTAGAAAGAAATATGGTTGATCGACAAAATACTCTATATGCAAATATATTTCAAGACAATATCTCAATGTGGATAAAGTGTTGTTTTATTAGAAATAAATTTGTTTGATCACCAAAATATTAATGCTCTAGATGCAAATATATTTCAAATCAATATCGTGATGAAATGTGGTTGATCACCAAAATACTCTGGACTTTGGATGCAAATATATTTCATGTCAATATCTTTATGCAAATATTTTCAAATATATTTCAAGTCAATATCTCAACACAAATCGGGAGGCAATTGCGGGTGGGGAGATCATCTCCCCAGGGGGAATTACTAGTATTAAATATACTTGGAACATAGGCAAGCCACAAACAACCAACATGAATGAGGCTATGGCTCTTTACCTAGGCATTTGTCTAGTAAAAGAGAAAGGATGGAGATCTTTAGCAATATTAGGTGACTCTATGTTTATAATCAGACGCTTAAAAACTGGCTCAATGCCCGTGGAAATGTATCTCAACAATATTTTCAAGAAAATACATATTGTAGCATAGGATTTAGCAATATTAAGTGACTCTATGTTTATAATCAGACACTTAAAAACTGGCTCAATGCCCGTGGAAATGTATCTCAACAATATTTTCAAGAAAATACATATTGTAGCATAGGATTTAAGCTTAAAGGTGTATCAAATCCTAAGAAATAATAACCAAGGAGCAGACTTGCAAGCAAAACAAGGATCTCTAGGGTGGTTTATCCCCGTGAGTAAGCAAAACAAGGATCAATGGAGTACCCTGAATTGTACGATCCAGCACGTGAGGAGTAATTTAGCAACAAAAGGAATGATGACAGAGATTAATAAGGCTATAATAGGGAGTTCAAGATGAACCAAAAGCCCATTCAGAACTATCCCATCTTCATCATCGTGAAGGTGGCGAATATCTAGGAAAATTGTGCATACAGAGCTTAACAGGAGACAATGGACGTCAAGGGGAACCGTGCTGGTAAAAGGAAGAAGATAGAGAAAACAACCACTTCATTTGTGGAAGAGGAAGAAGTTACCATTCAGAGGCTTCAAATTCAATTGCAGAACTTGCAATCTTAGCAATTGACCACCCTAGAGATCATTACAGAGCAGAAAAGGAAAATTCAAAGGCTGGAGGATGAAGTGGATGCACTCAAGTTGGAAATTGAAGCTCTTAAACTGTGCCCTCTCCCGGAAATTTTAGTTGAGGAATCGACCTCGTGCATGTTCAAGGTCCCAGACTTAACCTGTCGGCTCAGTTTGAAGAGGGAGCTTAAGATGAACCCAACAAGCAAGGAGAAATCAAGATAAAGGAAAATGCCAAGAAAGTCCTTTACTAGAAAAATGTTATGCTACAGTGTTTTTGTATACTGGTTTTGGGATCTTACTGTAATTTTTTTTTTTCCTTGAAAAAAAAGCGTAATTTTATTTCATCTTGCGAGTACAAAATTACATTGGATCTTTTTCACTCTTGAAGAGTGTATATGTTGCTAAGCAGTACCAATAAACGCAGGATGTTTGCTACAGGCTTTTCAGCTACATACAATTAAAAAGTAGGTATAAAATCACCACAGAAAAAACTTCATCTAAAAAAACCTAAGTTCGAGCAGCCATGAATGGCTCTCATACAAGGGGAAAACCAGCAGGAAAATGCCGTAGAAAAAGGAGTAAAAAACATAGAACAGAAAACGATTCCAGAAAACCTTTGGAAAGAAAACGAGCCACTGGAATCTGCAGAGGTTGAAACCCCAGCCCGCCGAATGAAATCCCCACGACGGCCCACAGATGTGGCTCCCATGGACGCAGTCTCCATCATGATGTGTCGTTGTTTACACCCGCCAACCGCGACGATTCGGGGTCAAACAGGTGCGGCTCCCCCGCATGGAAGTATCCGCCACCGTGAGGAAACCCCAGTCCGCAGCCCCTCGACGGCCCACAGATGTGGCTCCCGCAAGGATGCAGCCGCCATCCTGATGTGTCGCCGTCCACACCCACCATCGGCGGTGATCCAGGGTCAAACAGGAGCGGCTCCCCCGCATGGAAGCATCCGCCACCGTGAGGAGCAAGAATCTACCGTCAGTGCATACATTCGCCCGCCATCACGATGCTCTAGGGACAAGAAATCCCCAAACCCCCAAATGCAGCATCCTCATTTGTTCCGCCGTCAACACAGAAAGAACTGGAGCTCGAGCTTTACAGACTTCTGATGCCGCCGTCGTCACCTGTCCAAGAACGCCCAGCCCCGGGACAACTCCCCTCTTTACAAAGACCACCGCCGCTGCCATTGAGAAGCAAAAGAAAATCGCTCCCTAATGGGTCGCCGCGCCAAGGCGCCGCCAACCTTCCAAAGCGGGAAAAAACCTTCAACCAGTCAGAACAGGAAGCAGACTCACAGAAGAAGGAGGAGGGAAGCCATGGAAGGATCCATGGCCGCCAAAATCATCTTCAAAGCCGACTACCAAACCCTAGTTGCAGAGCCTTCCCAGACCTACCTCGTTAGTGTTCTTTTGTAACTAACTAACCCAACAATAATGATTATTGTCTTACTGTAAAATTTATGCAAGAACTCCAAGTTGTTTTTGGTCTAGGAAAAGATATAACCCAACAATAATGATTATTGTCTTACTGTAAAATTTATGCAAGAACTCCAAGTTGTTTTTGGTCTAGGAAAATATATGAGATAAAAGTATTTAGAATAGAAGCAATTTATAGTAGATTAGCTGCAGAATAAAACTTTGGTCTATAGAACACTTGTATTTTCTCTTCTGCAAATTTTGTAGTTTTTATATTAAAAAAATTCTTCTTGTTTCTTAAAAAAAAAATCTCAACACAAATATTTTCAGATTGAGATAACTATATTTCAAGTCAGTGTGAATGATGATATTCAAAGAAAGGATGCAAATATATTTCAAGTCAATATCTCAATGAAATGTGGTTAATCACCGAAATACTCTCAATGCAAATATATTTCAAGTCAATGTCTCGATGAAATGTGATTGATCACCAAAATACTCTAGATGCAAATATATTTCAAATCAATATCTCAATGAAATGTAGTTGATCACCAATTAATTTGGATGAAAATATAATTCTAGTCAATATCTCAATGTGAATATTTTCAAATATATTTTAAGTCAATATTTCCATTCAAATATTTTCATATTAAGATCACTATATATGAACACTATTATTCAAAGCAAGGATTAATGTCTTCCAAAAGAGCAACATTATTTTTTTTGTACTAAGGGAATCATCAACTAGGATCGGGTTGGTACTCGTGTGACATAAGGTCCATGGGTCCAATCTCGCCCTCTACCACTATACCCCTAGGTGCACCCACACAGCCCGCAAGCATGGGGCACGGGCAAGTCAGGGTGCTTTGAACTCGTGACCTCTATTTACAACATGTCCTTCATATATCAAGCGAATCGTCGGTTGAGCTACACCCCTGCGGACCAAAAGAGCAACATTATTACTCAAATCAATATGAATACTTTTGTATTAAGGAAAACCAAAGCTAAGCCCTTAGAGAGTGGGATCTTAACGAAAGAAGAGAGAAATCTTCCAGATTCAAGAAGTCTCAAATTAACAATCCTTCAATCCCATGCATCGAAGTTCACAAATGAAAAATTATCTAAAGTCATCAAGGTCAAAAATGTAATGAGTGCACTTATTAATACACAACAACAATGTGGGATCATAATTGTTTGAGCTAATTATTGGTTCAAGAGAATGCATTTGCTTGTGATTGTACTACTCACATTTCCATGTATGAACAAAGTCTTAATTATAAATGCATCACCCGAAGCTCTTTAGAAAAGTGGTGTATGGTATGGGGCACTCAAATCACCTCATATTGTTGAAATCTAGCAAAGGAAAAATAGTTATATGAAGGTTAGACAATTTTGACTTTTTCGACCATTATTGATAGAATCCGACGATCTAATCTTTGGCCAGATCATAACTTTTCATTGTTCATAATCCAATTTTTATTGTAGAAATAGATTAAGCATACTCAAAACCCCCGTTCCACCTCCATTGTGTAATCTCAAAACCTTATATATGTGATTCCAACAATACTAGCCAGATTTTTGGGGGAAATGGTTGGAAAATGTGCCAGAAAAGAGGTCCAAATTATCTAATCTTTAGACTACTCAAAGGAAAAATTATTGAAATGACCATTTTCGTTGCTCAAATTGTAATTTTGAGCAAATGGGTAGATTCAGAGCATGGAAATTAGTTGGGAATCATGATATAGGGATGTAGACATTGCATGATTGATGAAAATGTAAATTTCAAATTGAAATTTGACTTGATTAGGAGAAAAATGAGTTGGAATAATGGGGCAATTTAATGGCCTACCCATGCCCAAAATTTTTAAAAAAAGAAAGGATAAAGGGAAAACCTCACAAAAAATACAAGTTATATTTTATTAAATATTTTGGCATGTAAAACAAAAAATTGGAAAAGGGAAACCAAAGAATCAAAGAGGGCATTCAAAAGGTCAAGAAAGTTGGAAACTCAAGAATCTCCAAACACTCTCATAAATAAATGCTTTTTGCCTTACTTAAGGGGCAGAAAAATGTTTTTGCTTTATTGTTTACATTAATGGAGAAGCCATCACTAGTCACAATTTTGCAATAGGTCTATCATATGCTTATGAAATCAACTAGAGATTATTCTCTTTGATTTCATAGTATGATGAAATGATGTGAGGTATGATTCTTTATGCTAACTCTCATTTTCTTCTATATTATTTTGGTTAACCCTTGATATGGAACTATAACTAGTGGTTATACTTGCAAGTGTTAATTTTTCAATAATTTCATTCAATAGGATCACTAAGATAATAACATGCACAGCATAACAATCATAAGAGACAATGGACACAAAGCATTTCACTGGGGAAAACCAAGAAGGTGAAAAAACCCGCAATTTCCTCAGAGATAGAATCAACACCAATACAAGGATCACAAAGATCAAACCCCAAAAGATAGATGTCTTTAGAAGCTACTCCTCCTCCACTTGTGCGCACTCCTCTCTCTCAACTATGCGAGTTGGATGAGTGAGTGAATGAGTAAAATGAGAGAGACACACTCTCTATTTATACACTGACTTGACCTGCCTTTAACCCTAACTGGGCCGACTTCCTAAGGAGGCCTAATAACCCATCCACATGACTCATACAGGGCCGACCCCACCAAGGTGGTCTAATAACCCATCAAATACAAATGACGACACTTACAATGTAACTTGCGACACTTGCAAATACAAATGACGACACTTCCAATCGGAGGAATAATACATCTCTGTTGGGGATACAATAAAGTACAAATGTAATACATACAATATACAAGTGAATATCTTCCGAAGTTACAAATACATCCGCACTCCCTCTTAACTAGGAAGGTATTCTCTTGACATAGATCATCAATACATATAGGCACAAGTCTTCAATTCTGGAGCTGGATCATCATCACTGGATCACGGAACATCATCGTCAATGCTGTTGTACTCGTCATCTCGATCACTGGTGCTATCTCTCAATTCTTCTCGTCATAGGAAGTTCTACAGAGCCAACCCTTTTTCTTGTTGGTTGTAGGCCTAGCCTCCTGTAGGTCTTCATCATATCTGGCCATCATGTGGAATCCTCAGGGATTATTACGTGCGTCAACAAAACCTCGAAAGAGCATCCCAGGACTTTTACGAGCTTACTTCTCAACCTATCGGATCTCCCAGGACCTTTTACATGTGACCTTCACAAAACCTTAAAAGAGTATCTTGCAACCTGCAAGATCTCTAAAGAGCATCCCAGGATCTTTTCCGTGCCTAGCACAACCTATCCAGATCTCCAGGATCTTTTACATGTGAACTCACAAAACCTTAAAAGAGTATCTTGCATCCTGCAAAATCTCTAAAGAGCATCCCAAGATCTTTTCAATGCCTAGCACAACCTGTCTGGATCTCCAGAATCTTTTCTATGCGACCCTTGCAAAACCTTAAAAGAGTATCTTACATCCTACAAGATCTCTAAAGAGCATCCTAGGATCTTTTACGTTCCTAGCACAACTTGTCCGGATCTCCAGGATCTTTTCTATGCAACTGCACAACCTGTCCACGGCCACGGAGTATCAACCTGATACTCATGACCATATTGATCATCATCATACAATACATCATCCTGATGCACATCATCATCACATGATCACCCTGATCATATACATAGCATCATCCTGATGCACATCATTTGGAGCATCGTCCTGATGCTCATCATCATCACATGATCATACTGATCGTATACATAGCATCATCCTGATGCACATCATTTGGAGCATCATCCTGATGCTCATCATCATCCTGATGCTCATCATCATCACATGATCATCCTGATCATCATCATAGCATCATCCTGATGCATATCATCTGGAGCATTGTCCTGATGCTCATCATACAACGCTTACATCCACAGCCATGCGAAGGATCCTCCTACCACCATGCTTGGAATGGATCCTGCAAATGTGTCCCATCACTTCCTCCTCAAAGTATCTTCTATCTGAAGAACACCAAGCCTCTCTCTGAAGTACTCGAACTTCACTTTGGCTAGTGGTTTGGTCAACACATCTGCAATCTTCTCATCTATCGCAACATACTGGAGCTTAACTGCTCCTCTCTACACCATATCCCTAATATAGTGATATTTGATCTCGATATGCTTTGACTTGTCATGGAACACCGTGTTCTCTGACAACTTCACACAACTCTGGTTGTCACAATAGATACAAGTAGCATCCAACTGGAGATCAAATAAATCAGACCGTAGCTTCCTTAGCCATATTTCCTCACAACTAGCCGAACAAGCTGCGACATACTCTGCTTCGGCTGTACTCAGTGCTACGCAGGATTGCTTCCTGCTAAACCAAGAGATCACACATGATCCCATACTGAAGCAGCACCCCGAAGTGCTCTTCCTATCTGCAACACTACCTGCCCAATCTGAATCAAAATAACCCTCCAAGTTAAACTTTTGATTCGCATCATAATTGAGCCCATAATCAACCATACCCTTCAAGTACCTCAGAATATGCTTTACAGCAATCATGTGAACATGTCTAGGATCCGTCAGGAATTGGCTCAAGGTGTTCACCGCAAAGCAAATATCTAGTCTTGTGTTCTTCAGGTGCATCAATGACCCAATCATCTGACGATACATTGTGGCATCAAACGACTTTGATGAAGCATCACTAAATAACTTCAAGTTCGATGCCATAGGTGTGGCCATGGCCTTGCAGTCCATCATCCCGAACTGCTTCAGGATCTCTACTGCATACTTCCCTTGTCCAAGGAAGATTCCATCTGCACTCTGCCACACCTCCATACCTAGAAAGTAATGCATCATACCAAAGTCCTTCATCTCGAACTCGGTAGCAAGCTTCCTCTTTGTGTCGGCAATCAACCTATCCTCACCTGTCACGAACAGGTCATCCACATACAATAGGAGTATCACTGGATTGCCTTCCTCAACCTTGTAGTAAAGGTTGGAATCTACTTTACTCTTGGTAAAACCCAAACTGGACAGGAAGGTGTCTATCCTATCGTACCATGTCCTGGGTGCTTGCTTCAAGCCACACAAGGCTTTCTTCAATCTGCACACATGTGACTCCTTGTCATGTGTCTCAAAATCGAGTGGTTGTTCCACATACACTTCCTCTTCGACTACACCATTCAAGAAATCTATCTTGAAATCCATCTGGTGTATCTTCCACTTCATTACTGCAACCAGAGCAAGTACTATTCTGATGGAAGTGTATCTAGCTACAGGTGCAAAAGTCTCTTCATAATCTACCCCTTCTTTCTGGGAGAAGCTACGAGCCACAAACCTTGCCTTGTATTTCTCTATGCTGCCATCTGCAGCATGCTTGATCTTATAGATCCAATTGGAAGTCACAACAGACTTCCCTTCTGGTCTTGGGACCACATCCCAAACATCATTCTTCATGATCGACTGATATCCTCGACCATGGCATCCTTTTATTACTGCATCCCGAATCCTCGGAACTTCAGATTCTTCAATATCTTCAATAGGTAGTTTTTTGGATTTGTTGAGTCTTCGTCGCTTGTTCTTCGAAACAAGTCTTCTCTTGTAGGTGATGGTACATAGTCTTTCCTACAAGACAAGTTCAATTGCATGATTAGAAACATCTCATAGATTTCATAACAAATTCTTACACATAAAGACATATGTCATACAGTCATGCAATTATCTTAGACAATGCTTCAATACAACATTTATCCATATCCCGTAACCTTCTAGATGCCTTCCATCTCTACCAGAACATTGTTAAGAGTGTGCACTACTCCCAACATGTCAGCAAAGAGGTTTCATTCTAGATAAGTAGAAATGGAATGTTGTACAGTGCCATAGGCCACTTACCCATCACATGCATATTAGTAGTATACTGTTCATTAATGCAATTATTCTAATATGCATAATACACAACCTAAGTCTAGGAACATAAGTATATACATCATTGAACAATATTATTTAAACAATCAGATATACAAGAAATGACAATTCAAATACTTATCTTTGTTTGTTTGTTGGGTGGACTCCCTCTCAATCTTTGCTTCCTTGCAGGAGCTACTGGAGTCTCTGATAGTGTGCACCTTAACCAATGCTCAAAATGGATGAGAGGTTCTTCCTTTCTGCAACTCCATTTTGATGTGGATTGTAAGGAGTGGTCAACTCCTTCTTAATCCTTGAGTCACTACATAAATTCTTGAAGTCTTCTGAAGTGAATTATCCACCATTGTCGGATCTAAAAGTATTGATCTTCTTTTTAGTGTGGTTTTCTATCAAGGTTTTGAATTCCTTGAATTTGTTGAATCTTTGATCTTCAAGAAATAAATCCAAGTCTTCCTAGAGAAATCATCAATGAAAGAAACATAGTATACATACCCACTTAGAGAACTGGGTGACATCAGACAGCATACACCGGAGTGGATAATCTCCAAGATTCCATTTACCTTGCTTTCACTACTTGGAAATGCCTTCTTTGTGTTCTTTCCTTTTTCCCATCCTTTGCAAACACCTTCATGCTTTTACTGGATTTCAGGAAGACCTTCTACCGCTTTACTTGCATTGGTAGTGCTCTATAGTGCACATGTACAAGCCTTCTATGCCAAAGTTCACTTGGCTCCATGGATTCATGTACCATGGCATGTTCATGTTGTCCCTTCAATTTGTACAATCCTGCCTCTTTCTCTCCAATCACTACTGCATCATCTATGGTCTTACCTTTTGGCCACATGAGTACTTGGACATCCACAAATGCAACTCTCATTCCCTTTGCATCCAAAGATGATATGCAGAGAATATTCTTCTTGAGTCCAGGTACATATATAACATCTTTCATTTTTAAAGACTTCCCAAGGTCTAACTTATAGGAGGCTTCACCACTTTCTTTTATAGGATATTGATAGTCATCCCCAAGTTTCACCTTATGAGGTGACTCATGTTCAGATAAGTCCATACGAGATTCTTTAAATCTCGTCATGTGTTTAGAAGCCCCACTATCAATAAGCCAATCATTACACCCATGTGTAACAGTACCTATGAGAAAAGAGATTAGAGCATATTCTTCATCACTTGAAGAGTCTTCACTTTCTGCCCTGGTCTTCTTCCTGGGAGGTTCATCATCCTCAGAAGCATGAGCATGATATCTATTCTTGTTGTTGTTGTTGTTGTTGTTGTTGAAGTCTTGATTATTCTTGGGACAATATGAAGCATAGTGTCCCTTCCTTCTCATTACAAGAGAAGCATCTAATGAGAGAGAGATCTCTCTTCTTTTGATGGAAGTGAGAAGATTTCTTGTGATGAGATTTCTCCCTCTTGAATTTACCTTTCCTGGTGTGTGCTATGAGAGCTTGGTCTTCACTTCCCATATTCTCTTCTTGGGACACAAGCCTAGCTTCATCTTGTGAGCATTCCTCCCATAGTCTACTGAAGGAGACCAATTTCTTTCTTGCACAAATACCTTGGATGAAGGAGTCCCATGACCTAGGTAGGCCATTCAATGTGGTCATTACAATTTCTCCATTCTCCACTACTTCATCCATAGCTTCAAGTTTTTCTTTGATTTGAGAGACCTTAGAAAAGTAGGATTGGATGGTCTTTCCATTCTGGATCTTTACCCCTTTCAATTGGTTCCGCAGAGTCATCTTCCGATTTATGTTCTTTCCTTCAAACAACTTGGTCAAGGAGTCAAACATCTCCTTAGGTGTCTTTAGGGAAGACACACGGGGAATGAGATGATCTTTTATAGAATTAACAGTGATTATCTTGGCCTTGACCAAGTTCTTCTTGTGTAAGGCCTTAGCCTCATCTCCCTCTGGAACTGGAACCTCTTTTTTTTATGTAGGTGTCCAATTCATTTTCTTCTAGGAGCAACCCAATCCTATACTTCCATGCTCAGAAATTATCAACCCCTTCAAGCTTAACCTCAAGCTTGGTGTGGTGAGACATCTTAATGAGAAACTCAAATGGAAATAAAATATTTATATCTTACCACTTAAATGCTAAGAACTGGATGAGCAAGCTGGTGAGGAAATTCCAAAATTTGACCTTCCAGAATTGATTGTAATGTTTCTGGTGTAACTCAGAAATTTTGGATCCTCAGGGTCTGAAAATTCGGCCTATGGTAGCTTGTCCTGTTATCTTTCCAACCCCATAGGTTTTAGCTCAATTGGATTATCCAAGAGAGAGTTATTCCAATTGTCGTAATGCAACCTGTTTATGGGATGAAACATGATAGAAAACTTGTACGGGGTGCCACGTATCACTGGTTCAACTTCGGCCTCTAAAAACCGGACATGTGAAACTGCAGTCTATGCTCTTACTGACACTTTTTATAGAATTTCATTTGGAGCTTCCTATCCCAAGTTATGACCTTTATCCCTAGGTCACCTGTTTATGACTGAGATATGGAAGAGGCAGAAACCCTAATTTGTGCGGATCATAAATCAGAAAGTACAGCGAATCATATGTTGTGCTTTGGACACAAGGTACAGGGGGATGTTATCTTCGACCTGTAAAAGTTTAAGATCCTGAACCTTTGCATAAATGAAGTTATAGCGAAAGTTCCAAGATGACTAGTTTTTTCTATTGCAAAGCCCTTCTCTAGTCTAGCCTCCTCTTGCCTTTGATGACCTGTGGAAAGAAACCCCAAAAACAAGAAGCCCTAGATTCTTTTGCTACACAATGTCTTCTTCTTAGGTCAGCTCTGATACCATTTTAATTTTTCAATAATTTCAATCAATAGGAACACTAAGAGAATAACATGCACAACATAACAATCATAAGAGACAATGGACACAAAGCATTTCACCGGGGAAAACCAAGAAGGTGAAAAACCCCACAATTTCCTCAGAGATAGAATCGACACCAATACAAGGATCACAAAGATCAAACCCCAAAAGATAGATCTCTTCAGCAGCTACTCCTCCTCCACTTGTGCGCACTCCTCTCTCTCAACTATGCGAGTTGGATGAGTGAGTGAATGAGTAAAATGAGAGAGACACACTCTCTATTTATACACTGACTTGACCTGCCTTTAACCCTAATTGGGCTGACTTCCTAAGGAGGCCTAATAACCCATCCACATGACTCATACAGGTCCGACCCCACCAAGGTGGTCTAATAACCCATCAAATACAAATGACAACACTTACAATGTAACTTGCGACACTTGCAAATACAAATGACGACACTTCCAATCGGAGGACTAATACATCTCCTTTGGGGATACAATAAAGTACAAATGTAATACATACAATATACAAGTGAATGTATTTCGAAGCTAAAAATACATCAACAACAAGTTCTCCTCGGTCTACTACTAGTGGTCATTGGGTTCATGCAATCTGCCTAACTGTGAATTTTTTCCAATTCAGTATGTTGCATTTATCTTCAGTTTCACACCTTTCCTTTTTCGTTTGTTAGATTAGCTTGGGTGCATGCATTTGCATTTACATTCTATGATATGCTTTTATGCATTTAGTTTTAGAAATCAATTTAAATTCATAAAACATCAAGGGTAGCATGACCAAATTCAAAGGGTCCCTATTCCAAACAGTGGGAAGTCTAAGTGGGACTTCTCTCGAGGTTAACCTATGATGTTGATGATGGGATATTTTCCTCTATCAATAAGTTTGTCATTTCAAATTTCTTCTTAAGGTTGGATTTCACATGGGTTAAAATTTTGGGGTCATTGTCAATGGGTATAATGTCATCAACATAAAGAACAAATACTATGTGATGGTTTTTTACTCTTTTGGTCTAGACCTCGGGGTCAAAATGACATCTAGTAGAAAAGACGGTATCAAGAAGAAAGATATATGTTTTATCATACCAAGATCGAGGATATTTCTTAAGTCCATAGAGATATTTCTTAAGGTGACAAATGAGTCTCGATTTATTAATATAGTCAAGAGGTTGTTTCATGTCAATTTGTTCTCACAAATACCCATGTAAGAAGGTAGATTTAACATCCATTTGATGGACATTCCATTTATATGAAGCGACATGGGTTATAACAAAGCATATGGAATTAATTTGGGTATGTGGACAAAGGTTTCATTATATCCAATCCATTATAGTTGAGTAAATATTTGGAAACTAACTAGGGCTTATGTCTTTCAACACTCCTATCTTATGCATACTCAGTTCTATACACCCATTTACATCTGACAAGTTTTCTACATTTTGGAAGAGGTACAAGTTATCAAGTATTGTCTTACATTAAGGAGAAATATCCTTCATTCATTGATGTGTCCCAATTTGGATGGCTAGAAGCTTCTGCAAATGTTTTTGAATCATGAGTCTTTTAAACTTAAGCCAA
The DNA here is from genome assembly GCA_027924585.1 of Larix kaempferi. Classification (NCBI taxonomy): domain Eukaryota; kingdom Viridiplantae; phylum Streptophyta; class Pinopsida; order Pinales; family Pinaceae; genus Larix; species Larix kaempferi. The sequence goes on along the minus strand of BSBM01000052.1, from coordinate 7,304,147 downwards.
AATACAGGAGGCTCGTTAGAACTGTGAACATGTATGGAACTAATATGAAGGATCACTGGAAAGATCACCAACTACTTGTGTTGTATGGACCGAAATAGAAGAAGGTGACTAGGTGGAGGTGGAATTTCATTTATATTATAATACGTGTTCTTTATGTTGATGACCTTATTCTCATTAATAGTGACCCCAAACATTTAACCCATGTGAAATCTATCCTTAAGTAGAAATTTGAAATGACAAAAATAGGGAATTTGCATTGTTTGATTGGCCTCCCAGTCTTACAAACCAAAGAAGGAATTTTACTTTCCAAGTCTAAATATGCTCGTGACCTTCTTCATCATTTTCACATGGGATATTGTAAACTAGCCCAATTTCCCTTCAAGTCTCGAGTCAAACTTATTACCACCTATACGATTACCAAGTAGATGCCACTTTGTACCATCCAAAAGTTGGCAGACTCTTGTCGTTTACTCACACCTATCATGATATTTCCTTTGTTGTAGGTCTTGTTGATCGATATATGCAAACACCCCATCAAAGTCATAACAAAGTAGCAAAAATGATACTTTGGCATATCCGGGGTATAATTTAGTTTGCGATTCATTACAATTCAAGGGGGACTCCTTCGTTGGTTTGTTTCATTGATTTCAATTGGATCGGTGACCATGATGATCAGAATTCTATTGCAAGTTATGTTTTCGGTCTTGGTTCTAGACATGTCACTTGGGCTTGTAAGAAACAACAAGCTCTTACTCTTTCTTCAGTAGAAGCACAGTATCGAGTCGCAAATAATGCAAGTGAAGAATCCCTGTGGCTTCAACAAGTCCTTTTACTGTTTGGATTCAATAACATTTGATCACCCATTGGTGATAATCATAGTGCCATCAATCTAGCCAAATACCCAATTCAACTTCAACACAACAAACACATTGGCTACATGTGCACTTCATCAGAAAACTTATTCAAGATCACATTCTCTAAGTCCTATTTAAGGCTACAAGTGATAAAGTTGTTGACATTTTCACAAAGTCTTTTAAAAAAGTGAAGTGTTCCAAACTTCAATCTATGTTAGGAGTTGAAGAAGTTGGCATTAAGGGGGGATAGGATAATTCCTCCTTCCTTCTCTTGTAGTGGCACCTTTGTAATTTCTTCAATCATATTCTAAGTTTTTCTTAAGGGGGGATGTTAGGATATTTAGACACTTAGGAGTTAGTTAATAGCAAATTGGTCCAAAATGACTTTAAGTAAAGTGTATTCCTTTAGTGTGTTTTCTTAGTATGAATTAGTATACATTTGTACTTATGTAATCTAACAGCCATGATATGTTCTAGACATAAGGTAATCTGACAGTTTATCTTCTCCTTGGTACTAATAACTATATTGTTCCATTTATTAACACTTGATTGATCCATGATCTCTATTTAAAGAGCATGGAAGGTCATTGTTATCGGACAATATACCGAAAGAGGACTTAAGGCATGATCTCCCTAGTTCAATGTGAATCTAGAACAAATCAGATAGAATACAAATCTACCTTCCTAGATCCAATTAGAGATTAAGAGATGTAGACATCTTACCTTTCAGATCTGTAGATCTCTTTCTCCCTCGCCACTTCAAGCTCCACGGTTGTCAGATCCAAATGCTACAAGACCTGTCAGAACATGCAAGAGACAAACAAGCAATAACAGTACATCTACACAATAATTGATCTAAGTAAATGGTTAAAGAAGTAAACTATAAATATGAATGAACAACAAGACATTTATGGAAAGAGTTTTGTATTACTGTATAAACGTGGAAATACATAGAAGAGTGAGGATTACAACCAAGCCCTAACGTTGCAATATTCCTCCAAACAAGCCAAGCCAATGCCTCTAAGGAGAAATCGGTGCCTCCAATGGATGAATGATGATCTCTTAAGCTTGTTTCACCAGCATATGGATGTTATAGCCTTCCTCCCTTTTGAATGGAGAGGGATCTTGTATTTATAGGACCAATTGAATAGAGTAGGTTGAGGATCATGGGGAGAGGGCTAAGGGATCTTTCCTCATGGCTAGGGAACCGAAGGCCATCTCACCTAGGAGTTAGGGATAGAGATCCACCTCATCCAATTTCTAGAATTCACTCGAAAGATACCTTTATCTCATTAAACTAACTCCGACGTAGGATGCATGAGGACAACCTGCGCCGGCGCTTCTTGCCCAAAGACAACATGCGTCGGCCTAATTAGGAATGTGGATAAAGGACATCAACTTGATCTAACTGACTAACTTGATCATGGGACTTCAAGGATTGAAGCACTAAGTTGATATATGTCTCATGATGGTGAGATTTTGGGTGTAACAGAATGCCCCCCAAAGCATGAAGCTGATAGAACTAGATAGGTGAAATACTTTGATAAAAGGATGGCAAGGACTTGTCGGATGGAAGATGCTGCTGCAGTACAATTGACTCTGAGAACATAGTATCGTATGACTCATGACATGGTTTTCAACCAATACAATGCAGATGCATGGTAGTAAAGATCGACTGAACACAATCATGGCTACTAGACACAAGCGTAGATCCATGATGAGATGATAACATAGACACGACCAATACAAAGTGGATCCGTGTGATATAACTCAAACAAACTCCATCGCAACCTGGGTAAAGCATGACTCCCCAGGGTCTTCAAGCCGAACCTGCAATGATACGAATCTATCCATGTGATTACATATGTCTTGACGTCGAACATGGTAGAAACCACTTGATTACCGATCATTGATGTATACCGTTAACAAGCGCGAGGGAAATCACCATTAATGTCAATGATCCCCAAGGTATCATAGTACATATCATCAAGCACGAATGAATGAGTTGAAGTCGAATGCTTTGACGAAATCTTTCAATCAAGAGTCAATGATGCAAACTCTTGTCGAAAGCGAGGTAACCTTCCATTAAGGCATGCAGGCCCAAGGTACTCGATTGGTTTCTAGATTCAGTGATGAATCCGTCGAAGGAGGGCCATGATGAATCCTCCATCATCGACGCGAAACTCGATAACAGATGTTTGGAGTAGATCGGCTGGTATAGTAACATGCAACACTGACTCAGAGTAGACCAACATGATGGAAGTTGTACTGACTGCAGATGATGAGCAGTGAATGTATCTTGAACATGGGCATGGCATGACTTGGAAATACTGACATGACAAGAATGACACCAACTCCTAATGCAACCAATGGTGGAAACATTCTTTGGATGACCCAAAGGAGTAACAAGACTCATGAAGTTAACAAGACTCGAGGAAAAACGGATTATCCAAGTACTGAAAGCAAATGAAAATGAGTGCCATGTTTAAGAACGCCTAAGTACTGCCACAGGTAAAGGTGTAACACAAAAAACTTTCCTTTTTCCCCATCATGACTGATGAGTGCCTCATGTGTTTTTGACGAGCTTAATGAGGGTAGTCAGATGCTTGATATAGCTCATCTCATAGATGAGTCCAATCCCAAATGTTTTCTGAATCCGGGAAAAGAGGGGTTCATCCCATGACGGGCCCTTCAATGTTGAGTTTTAACGAGTCCATAGAAGGTAAACTTGGTATTATTTCATGTTTAGAGAGTCTGAAAAGAACTAAAGAAGACTCCAAAGATTCTTTTTCGTAAAGTTAGCCTCTTCGCCCGGAAAATGGTAAAACAATGCAAGAGAGGACTCTTCCAGTCATGATTGGCTAGAGTATTCCTTTTTCGTAAGTAGTGCCCCCTGGTCCGAAAAAGGGGTAAACTATCACCAGGGAGATGATCATTCAAATACTTTTACAAGCATGAACACATCAAGTTTGCTTGGCGATCTTTTCGTATTTAGAGAGCTTGAAAATAGCTTAAAGAAAAACTCGAGGGGGGTTCCTTTTTTGTAGGAGTTTAACGAGCCCGAAAAAGTGATAAACTATAACTCGGTGGCTTACTCTCATTGTTTATCAAGCAGGAGAAAGAACAAAGAGTTAGCTCAATTGTCACTAATAATTTGTACTTAATGAGCGAAATAATGACAAAAAGACGCTCTATGAGTGTTCATACCTGAGAATATACGCAAAAAGATTATAACCGCGAAAAACCGAATCAAAGTGGCGTTAAACTTCACCTGCAAGCTTGAAACTAGGTCAAAATCGATTAACTGGATATAAACAAGCCCAACTATAGCAAAATAACCCATTCTAGAATAAATTAAAAAGGGAATATGCTCTTTTTCAATATAAATAGGAGTAAATAGTAAAAAGAATTACTATTTGTTTTTTACCAAGTTGGAGAGGTGAAAAGTGCCCTTTGGAGCCGTTCTTCTTCTGTTGATTCAGGGAGTTGTGATCCGTCATTTCAGGTGTTGTCAGCGACAGGTAACCCTAAACTTATCTCTTTACCTTTCTAGTGGTTTAGAATTTGCTTTCTCTTGCATTTAGGAAGGTTTTGAGCATGTTAAGTTGGAAGGTTTGCGTTCACGGGCCAGCGCAGGTAATCCTTTCGGGATCCGCACCGATGCAGATCCTGAAAGGGAGTTCTGTGCCGATGGCGCTCTGTCCATATGGACGTTCTGCGCCCCCAAAAACCGCCAATTTAAACTCAAAGCCTAGCCAAAATAAAAACTTTTTAAAGGTTGGGCAAAGTTCTAAAGGTGTTCAAATGTCTTTCTTGGCAGGCTTGGGGTGAGCACGATGGTTCTTGAGTGGCGGGAACACGAGCATGAGCTCGAAGATATGCAAGTGGAAAATAATCCACAATGTGTTGCAGCGTTGAGGAACTATGGGCTACTCAAGTATTTTCAAGTGTCGGGGATGAGATCCCAAGTATCATTGTTGACATACTTGGTCCAATGTTGGGACCCTATTCAGCACCACTTCCAAATAGGTGAGCACACGCTTACCATGGATGTCGAGGACATCTACTTTTTGATAGGGCTATCCTAGTAAGGGAGCCCTGTGTCCTTGAATGGATCACAAGGTGGTGGTCATTCAGTAGAGGACATGATATATCAGTGGTGTGCCCCGGGTACTGCGATGGTTGGTGGGAAAATTTCCATCAAGGATGTCAGGGACCGGGCTCTTCGGGCAGTACTCTTTACCGTTGTGCGAGTTGCTGGCATCCGATCTGCTCACTTAGCAACCAAATCGCAAATGATGTATGCCGAGGAGTGCATGACTCCTACTGTGTTTAACTAGTGCGAGGGGATTCTCACCAGCCTCCAAGATTAGTTGACCAAATTCCATCGCGAGGCGCTGAAGCAGTTTGGGTATGGTTCGGTATTGGTATCCTTTATGCTGGAGCGGGTGCCTCACTTGTGCCCGCAAGTGGACTTTGAGGATCAGGATGTACGTGATCCTCACATGATGATATGGATAGAGGTGATTCTTCTCCATGGTGGCGGGAGTCCCATCATCAGTTTTGGTACATGGTTCTTCTCGTGGCTACAGGGACAGATCCTCATGGTGGAGGATTACCCATACGCTGGTACAGATTTTCGAGGAGACCTAAACTTGGTGATTCCTGAGGGGGTGCAGTGGGGAGGTATTGGTAATAACAACTGCTTGTGTTTTTATATTTTATGCATTTTATGAATTTTTTTCTAGTAGTGTTGATGATGTTTACATGTTTCTTGCAGACGTGGGTCCAAAGTGACCACTTGGATGGCGCCCACTTGCAGAGGAGGAGCGCTAGAGAAGGTGCCAGCCGTCCGTGATGCTCTTTAGGAGCAAGAGGAGATCAGAGAGAAACTCCAGAGGATGACCTCAGATATCCCAGAGCCTATTGTGCATGACCTACCACTCTGTTATCAAGAGTTGACGGTTGGGGTATCAGCTCGTTTCGGCACGCTGCTCTGAAAGGTGACGAGGGTCGTAGCCTATTACCATGCTCAGCCTGGATTTGAGTGGTATAGGGTTGTGCGGCGTAGAGTTTAGGCACATGGCTTATATATGTATACACTGAAAGCTTACAAGCTTCAGATTTTTTGTAGAGATGACTCTTACTGAAAGCTAGCATGCTTCATACTTTTGTATCAGCACTACCATTTTGTATCGATTGATATATATATATACAGACATTTATCGACGGTTCAGAATTATGAGATATTGTCTTACATGTTTACTTATACAATGGATGATTTACAGGTTATGTCTATAATTATATTTTTATGAATATGTTATGTGTGTGCAATGTACCAATCTAAAATGAAGTTGGCCATTGAGTCAACAACTGTATTCATGTCTTGTGGAATGTGCACGTATTGAATAGATTCAAAAGACCTTTCCAGAAGATGGACTCGTCGGAAGAGACGGAGTAAAGTGGGGTCGCGGATAGCATAGACCTGGTTAAGATGAGAAACCACTAGTTGTGAATCCATATGGATAACAACATGGTTCATACCCAAGGAAAGAGCGTCGGTTAGGGTTATCACCGCCTGATACTTTGCGGCGTTGTTGGTTGTGAATCCTAGGAAAATTCCTACTAAGCTAATGAGCTCGCTAGTTGGGGAATAAAGTACCCAGGATGCCAAAGAAAGGTTACGAGTATGCCGGCTGGCGTCGTCCGTGAATCCATAACAAGTTTCCATCTGCAGATGCAGACAAGACATGGTATAAGAAACGAAACAAGACCTAGACACACTAAAACAAAAGCGTCACACCACACAAAACACACATGCCATGTAAAATATATACAAGATATCTATGCGTGAAAGGCTCAGGCATAGTACCTCTTCAGGTAGAGCCCATTGCGGGGCTCACCCAAAGATATCCCATCATAGTCCTCTAGTTCGTAGGCTCCCTTTTCCAAAACAGGTTTCACTGTGTACGGTCCATGCCACATGGACTTGAACTTACCTGCCCCCAGCTTGTCGTGCCTTTGGTCGTATGTGAGGACCAAATCACCCTCATTATAGACTCTGGGTTTGACCAACCTGTCATATTGTGCCTTGATGCGCTTCTTGTGTGCCTTGTTGGCAAGAGCAGCATCGCTGTGGGTCTCGTCAAGTTTTTCTAGGTAAAGGAATTGCTCTTCCTCGGTAGTGGTGTTTGGAAGAAGTTTGACTGCGAGTTTGAGTGATGGAATCTCGCACTCTATTCTTAGGACTGCCTCCAATCAATAAACTAACTGGAATGGTGTAAATCCGGTGGCATTCTTAACGGAGGTCTAGTATGCCCATAGTGCGAAAAAGAGCATGTTGTTCCAGTTAGACTTGTGCGTACCCACCATGCGTTGAATCATGGTTTTCAAGACCTTGTTGATTTCCTGTACTTGTTCGTTGGACTGTGGGTAGTAAGGGGTTGAGTTTTCATGATGAAAACCCAATCTAGCGCTTAATTCATCAACCATGTGGTTCTGAAAGTGAGATCCATGGTCAGTGACTATGGCTTGTGGAACTCCGAACCGTGAGATAACATGATTAAACATGAAGAGTGCGGCAGTTTTGCCTTCGTCAGTGTATGTAGGCATAGCCTCGGCCCATTTTGAAAAGTAATCCACGAATACTATGACGTAACCATGCCCTCGGACGAGGTGGGATTACAGTGCATGAATTCAATGCCCCATTTTGCAAAGGGGCCAACGACAATAAACGAGTGTAACGGGGCTAGGTGGGTGCGCTTTTTCGTTTGAAAATGCTGGCATGGGTGACATTTTTTAACGACCTCAATACAATCTTTAAAGATGGATGGCCAGTAATATCCCACGCGTAATATCTTCTAGGCTATATCCATCTCAGAGAGATGACCGCCACAAGCCCCAGAGTGACAGTCATTCAAGACATGTTCAGCCTCCTCATGTGTTAGACAACGTCAAATAACATAATCAATGCCCCGGCGGTACAAGGTATCACTGATGATCAGGTAATACTTGCGTGGTGGTGTATCCGACAATGGTCATCACGAGACAGTTGGAGGTTGAAACGTTGGGTTTGAAGATATAAGGTAATATCTCCATACCACGAGTCAGACGTGCTGATAAGGAACAATGATTCATCTGGAAGAGAATCCTTGGGCTCATATCCTAAATCGACATGGGGAAGATCACAAATGAGCTCAACAAACACCAAAGACTTCTTAGACTTTCCTTTCTCGAAGAGGAGGTCGAACTCCTGAAGTATCATGATCCAACGTGAATACTTGCCCCCAAGTACTTGGCATGTTAAAACGTGGTACATGGGGTTCGAGTCGGCAATGATGGTGGTGGCGCGGAGCAGTATGTAATGACGAAACTTTTGGGCGGAAATGACTGCCACAAGAGCGAGTTTCTCGACATATGAGTAATGAGTTTCAGATTCAATAAGACCCTTACTTAGGTAATATATCACATGTTCCTGGGCATTGTTGTCCTCCTACACCAATACCATGGCGATCGTGGTGGCAGAAGTAGCAAGATAAAGAATGTAATCTTTGTAGTAATTGGGCAGTTGGAGCATAGGGGCATGCGTAATGGCATGTTTCAGACTATCGAAGGATTGTTGTGCTTGATCGTCCCAAATGAATGGGACGTCCTTCTTTAGTAATCTCATGTAGCCCTGTGTCTTTTGAGCAAAATTACAAACAAAACACCAAAGGTAAGTTGCCTTCCCTTGCAAACTTTGTAGTTCTGTAATGTTAGTAGGAGGTGGGAGAGCAATAATGGCTTCCACCTTCAAGGGATCAATGTGGATCCCGCACTTTGAAACGATAAAACCTAGGGGGCGTCCGGACTTGACGTAGAAGATACACTTGTGAGGGTTCAGGCGGATGTTATACCGCCTGCATTTGAGGAATACGGTCGTCAAATGATCAATGTGGAACTCACGCAGCCGTGAATGGGTAGGTAGGTCATCAAGATAAGGTTCCACGAAGTCCTTCACATCATGAAAAGCGTACGACAGGGCCTGCTGGAATGTGGCACCAATATTTTTGAGACCAAAAGGGAGCTTGTGATAAGCAAATGTGCCCCAAGGGTAGATGAAAGTTGTCTTATGTTGGTCGGTCGGGTGGATCTCAATCTGGTTATAACCGAAAAATCCATCCATGAATGAAAAGATGACACTTCCAGCACAATTGTCTATGATCTGATCGATAAAGGGAGTGGGGTAGTTATCCTTAGGACAAGCCTTGTTCAGATCCCAATAATCGACACAGACACGAATGGTGCCCTGCTTATTAGCCATAGGGATGACATTTGAGACCCATTATGTTAATGGAACAGGGTAAATAAAGCCAGCCTTCAAGAGCTTCTCAATTTCTGCCTTGATTGCCACAGTTTTTCAAGGGTGTATCGGTCATAACTTTTGGTGGACTGGTTTAGCATCGGGATAGGTTTTGATTTCATGTGAAACAATAGCAGGGTCTATCCCGGGCATTTCCTCGTAGGTCCAAGCAAACACGTCTCGGAATTGCTTGAATAAGTGTTTGACGGACAATCCACTCGAGCGGACGCAAGCCAGATCTCCCTAGCTCAATGTGAGTCTAGAACAAATAGAACAGACTATAAACCACTTTCCTAGATCTAGTTAAGGATCAAGTTTATTAGATGTCTTACCTTAAGTTTGTAGTCCTTTCTCCTGGATGTTGTTCCACGCCTTGCGTTCGTTAGATCTAAGTTGCAAGACCTGCCAAGATACACAAAACAAGACAAACAAGTAAAAGCATCTAAACGATAACATATCTAAGTAAATAGTTAAGCAGGTAAATTACACAATATCATCAACACAACAATATTGGTGGAAAGCGTTTATATTGCTGTAAAAAATAGGGAAAGTACATAGAAGTGAACGACTACAACCAAAGCTTAATGAAGTAACCCTTCTCCATCCAAGCCAATGCCATATCCTCCCAAGGAAGTGTGAGTCTCTCAATGGATGAGTAGAGATCTCTCTAAGATGATTTCACCAGCATGTAGACACTATAGACTTCCTCCCTTTCGAATGGGAGTGAGCTTCACTTATATAGGACTAAGTGGATAGGGTATGGATAGGGTAGGTTGATATATGGTAGGAGAGAGATAGGGGATCTTCCCAAGAGGTTAGGAACCGAGTGCCAGCTCTCCCAAAAGGTCAGGGATAAGGATCCATGTCAGTTGGCTTCAAGAATGGGCTCGAAGGAGCTATTTTTGTCTATTGACTGACATCGTCGCACCCTGCACGAGAGAAAGCTATGACGTCGCAGGTTGCATGAGTGAAGTCTGCGACGACCTCTCAAAACCTAATATTAATGGGTTAATATATCTTCCAGGTCAATCACTTAGCCAAGGAAACTTTAGGGATGTATACACTGAATCTCATGATGGTAATATTTTAGGTGTAACAGAATGCCCCCCAAATGTGAGAACCCGATATTTCTGAAAAATTTAAAATTTTTATTCATAACAATAAATGTTAACTAGTTAGTATTTCTGATTTTGTTTTAATTTAAATAACTAACATAATCTGTTTAAAGACTCTGTCTTAATTAAAAACTTTGATTTCGGTGATTGTAATTAATGACTGTTTTGTTTTCGAACTGCAAGGGAAGAGCTAGTCGTAGTTGACTGGCTTACTTAGCTTATGAGCTAATGCATAAGTTGTCTTCCGTGTCCCAGGTACGCCGGTGAAGTAGGGATCACTGTATTTTAAACTTGGTAAGCATCAATACTCCCTGTACTTTAAAACTTTAAAGCAGATTTATTTACTAATGCAAGTTGTAGTGCAAGACAGTGAAGTTATTCTCATGAACTTATACTTAAATTAAGATTGATAGTCTGCCTCGACATGATATTTCTTATTAGGATAGCATCCTCAGGTTTTGCGATAGATTACATTGTTTCAGTTATAATTATGTTTTTATGATTAATACTCTACGTTACTGCTGTAACTATCAATGGTACAATTGTTGTATCATAATTATTGGCTGTATAAGCGACGTTAACTTCATGTGATATGTTGTCAACTAATACCGGTGATTACTGTTTTGTTCATGCATTGATAACGTGAGTTGAGAAGGTGGCGCCTCTAGCGTTGTTTCAATATATTAACCTATATATCGAAGTCCAATGTCTACTTTAGGGTTTAACTTATGTCACCTATTTGTTTACTGTTTAACGTTAATATTGGTAGAAATACGATGATAGTATATAATGGAAAAAGTGTGACTCATCATATAAATGGTAAGTGACAAAGTGTTTTCATTTGAAAGTTGACCACCTCATAGTTTAAATGATTGAAGAAATGGGATATACTCATGGCATTAACCTATGCCTTGGTTTCATATAAGTGTACATTATCATGATTTTGCATTAGTCATAATGTTTTCCCACATCATGGATAAGATTTATAACCAATATTGTGTTAAGGTATTATCCACCATACTAAGTTAATAGAAAACTCCATTTTTGATATTAACTATATCTCCTTCATATCATTGTAGGGATTATACGTCCCAAGTGCTTGGAATTATCGGCGATTCAGTTGTAAGGCATGCACTATATGTTTAAATGATTGTATATCATAATGTTATCTTATTCGTTTGACTTACATATGTGTAATGATTTTGGAATCGGTGAATAATGATTTGGATTGCAATTTGAACTATATGGTCTCGACCCATATTACGTTGATATATTTGGGTGCTACGTGGTTGACTCTCCTCCATGCAGTTGATGATATATAAGCTGTTATCAAAACCCTACCAGGTTATTGTATTTTCCTTCGGGCTCGGGTCCTAAGGATGAAACCCTCCATGTCTGAGTTTTCGTAGTGATGGCACTGTAACAGAGTGCAACGTGTTGTGGTTCTGGTCTTGTGGTTTCATTCTGTAGTAGAATAAGTCCTCGGCTCTGGTGATACAGTCTGCTACAGTTTCTTTGTTTAGGGGTCTCGTTGTTTCATTCCTTGTTTAAGTTACCAGCTATTTACAGTCCATCACTGTGCTGGTGTGGGTATGAGGCAGGCTTTTGTACCTATTTAAATCCAGAGGTGGTTGCATGTAAGGGTTGGGGTGTGCTTCTCGACTGGTTCAGCTCCAGTTTGAGGTTTTCGTCTGAAATGTTTGTCTGTCGCGGCCGTCATTGGAAGAGTTTGAGGCTTGCTCTTTCAACCGACGAGGGGGATGGGGTTCAGTGCTTGCTTTCACCGGTGGCTCCCAGATTATCCACGGGTTACATTGCTCAGGTAAGGAAATAACTTTATTTCCGTAATTTCAGTTTTGCAAGCAAGTGCAGGTTTACTTTATATTTACAATTCTTGGCATTGAATGTGTATTAACATCTATCGGCATTGAATGTGCAGGTCACGCGGCTCTGAAGGTGTACAGGGTTTTATCTCCAACGCTGGCTCCTCCGGGTAAGCCTGGTTATCCACGGCTGTCTCTTCCTTTGCTAGTTTTGTGGTTAGGGTTGTGTCATGGAGGAAAACTCCTGTGTAGTGAGGTCGTTTGACGACTTGATGTTCATGGTTGCAGTCATCTGTATGAGTTATTTTGTTTGAAATGAAAGGGGTTGAAACCTTGTTATGTTTATTGGAGAGCCCTTCACGGCTCAGACTGTATGAGGCCAGGGTTTCTGTTATGGTACTCGGCTAGGCATAGGGTTCTATCCTCGCTGCATAAATTTTATACTTAATATATTACTGGGCCTATCATGGCCGTGTTTCAAATTTCGTGTTTTGTTAAAATGTTACAAAGTGTTTGAAATGTAAGGATAGATGAGTTCTTCGGTACCTGCAATGGATGATAACTCTGTTATAATGAAATCCTATAATTGTCTCTCTGCGTTTTTCTTCGATTTGGAGTGTTAAATAAAAGATGGTGGATGTTCCTCGACTGTGACTGTAATAGTTGAATAGTATAGGGTTTATTCAGGCAATTTGGGGTTCTGTTTTGTGTTCAACAAATATGTATGAACTTTGTTAACTCGACAGCGACCGGGAATGAATTATAACAATATTTATTTTGATTCTTGTATAGTTATTAAATGAAACTGTGGTTAGAATAATATATACACAGAACTGTGTGTAAAGATGCTGTAGGTTCTGTCTGCCATATAAGGCATTCTTTCATTTGTTTTCAGTCTGTCGAAGGAATAATATAAGGCTACGGCCGTGTAGGGTTTGTAGACTACCCTAAGGAAAAACATTTATACTGAATAAATATTATTACTGTGTATAATTAAGATGGTTTGTAACAGCCAATGATGGTTGCGTTCGTCGACAGTTTCTCTGTTGTGTAATATGTTTGTTTTTGTTTAAAACAACTCTGTTAATTCTATTATAATAAGCATGGCTAATGTATTATAATACTAGGTTGAAAGAAATAATAATCTACAGTTTCTATGTGTTTGTGTTTGACTACTGTGTAGATGATTAAGATTATGTGGAAGCTTGTAACAATGAAATATTGTTACAGTCACCTCTTTAGTTAATCGATAGCTGTCAAACATGTTCTGAGTATAAACAATATATTAAGATGAGTTTTGTTTATCTGTTAACTCGATATAAGAATGACCTAAAACTAAAGTTGACTGAAATATGCTATACATATATATATGCAGGTAGATTACTGGAATATCTATTGTTTAATATTTCTGTCTATTATTTAACCATTAACAGGAATTCTAGAATATGCCTAAACATGGTAATTGTTAACTGTAACAATAACAAATAGGCTCTGTATAAGATCAATACTCTATTTAAATAAAAATAGGAAATTTCTATAACATCTGCGTTCTGAAATTTATAACAAAAGGAAGTACAGAGACTGATTTACTGAAGTTGAATACAGTCAAAACATAGTTGTACTAGTCTATCTCATATGAAAATAAATTAAATAAACCAACAACAGGAAGAGTGGCAAAACCTGTAGCTATGGTAGACAATAACAGCAATGGGAGGCTGTTCCTCCCTACCAATTCCTGGAGAGTGCCCAGACAGCACTTCTCAGGACCCCCGAGCTTGCTCTGGTCTAACTGGCTGGAATCTAAGTACGGACAATTATTCCCTCAGCCAAAACAGCTATACTGGAACCAAGTTACTGCAACTTCCTGCTTCAAAACACTTCCTTACTGTTTCCCCACTTCCTCAATGGGACTCCTGAATAGCATTCACCTGAATGTATTCTCCCTCTAGAACAATTGCTGAACCCCCAGCTCAGTTCATTGAGTAGTATTTAAAAGATTGCCTAGGTCTTAGTTGGGCTAACTGTCATTAATGAGCCACCTGCTCAGATTCCACTTTCTTGGGGAATCATGACCCCAAAATATAGGGAAGTTGCCACCTGCAACTCAGGAAGTGTTTGAGGATGCTGCCACTTGTCTTTTGTCCTTCCACCTAATTCCATCCACCAGTTAGACCAGTAACCTCTTTTAACAGCTCTCCCATGCTGTTGTCTCCATAATTTATTTATTAATAATAATTATTCAGAATTTACATTCCATTTCTGGAGACTCTGCTGAGTCATCCATTCCTACTTAGCATTAAATTTAACATAATGTTCTCAGGAATATTAAAAATAATTACATTATTTTAATAAAATTGGGGTATGAAGCTATTGAAAATTGGACAGGTGATATGCTTTGACAGAAAGAATGGCAATGGCTTGTTGGATGAAGGACGCTGCTGCAGTACAACTGACTCTGAGTACACAGTCTTATATGATGTACAACATGGTTGTCGACCAATACAATGCAAATCCATGGTAGTAATGATCGACTGAACACAATCATGGCTACTAGACACAAGCGTAGATCCATGATGAGATGATAACACAGCCACGACCAATACAAATGTGTATCTGCGTGATATGAATCAATACAAACTCCATCGCAACTTGGGTAAAATATGACTCCCCGGGGTCTTCAAGCTGAACCCGCAATGATACGAATCTATCCATGTGATTACAAATGTCTTGACGTCGAACATGGTAGAAACCACTTGATTAGCGATCATTGATGTATACCGTTAATAAGCACGAGGGAAATCACCATTGATGTCAATGATTCCCAAGGTATCATAGTACATATCATCAAGCGTGAATAAATGAGTTGAAGTCGAACGCAAGATGAAATCTTTCAATCAAGAGTCAAATATGTAAACTCATGTTGAAAGCGAGGTAACCTGCCATTGAGGCATGCAGGGCCAAGGTACTTGGTTGGTTTCTAGATTCAATCCTCGGATAATGATTTGAAGTCAACAAGGATGAATCCGTCGAAGGAGGGCCATGATGAATCCCCCATCATCGACATGAAACATGACAAAGGATGTGTGGAGCAGATCGGATGGTACAGTAACATACAAGACTAACTCAGAGTAAACCGACATGATGGAAGGTGTACTGACTACAGATAATGAGTGGTGATAATATTCTTGAACATGGGCATGGCATGCCTTGGAAGTATTGACTTGACGGGTTATGGTACCAACTCCTAATGCAACTGATGATGGAAGCGTTCTTTGAATGACTTAAAGGAGTAACAAGACTCAGGAAGTAGGTGAAACTCGAGGACAAACAGACGATCCAAGTGCAGTATGTGAATGCAAATGAGTGCCATGTTCAAGAAATGACTAGGTACTACCACTGATAAAGGGTGTAACATAAAAGCTTTCCTTTTTCCCCATCATGATTGATGAGTGCCTCATGTGTTTTTTACGAGCTTGATGAGGGTAACCAGATGCTCGATATAGCTCATCTCATAGATGAGACCAATCCCAAATATTTTCCAAACCTGGGATAGGAGGGGTTCGTCCCATGACAGGCCCTTCAACGTGAAGTTTAATGAGTCCATAGAAGGTAAACTCGGTCGTCATTTCATGTTTAGAGAGTCTGAAAAGAACTAAAGAAGACTCCTATGGTCCTTTTTCGTAAAGTTAACCTCATCGCCCGAAAAAGGGTAAAACAATGCGGGAGAGGACTCTTCCAGTCATGATTGGCTGGAGTATACATCTTCTCGTAAGTAGTGCTCCCTGGTCCAAAAAAGGGGTAAGCTATCACTAGGAAGACGACCATTCAAATTCTTTAACAAGCGTGAATGCGACAAGTTCGCTTGGCAATCTTTTCGTATTTCGAGAGCCTGAAAAGAGCTTAAAGATAGACTCTAGGGGGGTTCCTTTTCCGTAGGAGTTTAACGAGCCCGGAAAAGTGATAAATCGTAACTCGGTAACTTATTCTCATGGTTTTAAGAGCACGAGAAAGAACAAAGAGTAAGCTTGTCATCATAAAATAATTACAATCTAAAGGACATAAAATAATGACAAAACACTCAAGGGGTTGTTCATACCTGAGATGATCGTTATAATACGAGAATGGCGTACAAAGGCCACTTAAAAACTCCTACACACTTGAAAACTAGGTCAAAAAGTCAACCGGGTATTCAAACGTCATAAAAATGATCCAAACTATAGCAAATGACCTAAAAAGCATCAAATATTTGAAAAAGAATATGTCTTTTGTTTATAAATAGAAACAAAAAACCAAATATAGTCACCATTCTTCATTTGCCAAATTGGGGAGAAGAAGTGCCATTTGGAGCCAAAATTTCACTTGTCGATTCCGGGAGCTGCGAGCAACCATTTCATCAACCGTCTGGAGCATGTAACTCTAAACTTCATCCAGCAAATTTCCAGTGGTTTACATTTTTTATTTTAGTTCATTTTTTGGGTTTTTTGGTTGGTTTGTGGAGGGCTATTGCGTCCTCGGGTCGTCGTCGGTCGCCCTTTCGGGATCTGCAACGAACCCGGGTCGTCGCAAATCCTGCAAAATTGGATTGCGACGATGTCGTACTGTCAGAATTGACGGGGTGTGACGGTGGAAACATCCAACCCAACCATCAAACCTAGCCAAAAAAATGGCCTTTCAGTGGTTGAAGTGAGTGTTAATGATGTTAAAATGCTCCTTTTGGCAGGTTAACAGCAACCAATCATGGTCTTGGAGTGGCGTGAGCGAGAACACGAGGTAGATGATGTGCAAGCTGCACATGATCCACAATGTGTGGAAGCACTGAGGAACTGTGGTCTCCTAAAGTTCTTCCAGATCCAGGGCATGAGGGCCCAAATCCCATTGTTGACACATATGCTGCGATGTTGGGACGCGGCTCAGCAATATTTTGTGATCGGTGAGCACATACTTACCATTGATGTCGAGGACATCTACTTTTTGACTGGATTGTCCCGGAGGGGGGACAACGTGGCTCTTACCGGATCACGGGGAAGAGATCGAACTGTGGATGACATGATCCTACAACATTGTACTCCTCAGACCTGTGCTTCTAGTGGGAAGATTCCCATCAAAGACGTACGGGAACGTCCGCTGCGTTCCATACTTTTCACCATCATGAGGATAGCAGGGAGGCAAGCTCCTCACTTAGCTACCAAGTCTCAGATGTTTTATGCGGAGGATTGCATGTCTCCAAATATCTTCAACTGGTGCGAGGGACTCCTCGCAAACATTCGAGCTCAGCTGACCAAGTGTCAGCGAGGAGAGGTCAAACAGTTTGCATACGGGTCGATAGTGATCTTGTTTCTATTGGAGCGGGTTCCCCTCTTGCGCCCGCAAGTACCGTTGGATGACAGGGATTCTAAGGATCCTCACATGGTTAGATGGACAGAGGTGATGGCCCCATCATTGGATATGGTGTCGAGTTCTTCACCTCGCTAGAGGGCCAGTTGCTCATGGTAGAGGACTACCCGTACAGTGGTACGGATTACAGAGATGACCCAGACTTAGAACTGCTCGAGGGAGCAGTACGGGGAGACATAGGTAAGAACAAAAACCCTTGTACTTTTTATTTTTGTATATTTATGATTTTTTTGTTATAGTGCTAAAGGGTTAACAACATGTGTGTGCAGATCTGGGCCCTGTACGACCAATAGGAGTCTCTCTTCTTGCGAGGAGAGGGAGCAGTTATGGCTCCAGCCATTCATGCTGCCATCACGGAGATGGAGGATGTCTACGCGAACCTGAGTGGGTTGACATTAGATGTTCCAGAGCCAATAGTGGATGAGTTACCGTGGCCCATGCAGGGGTACACGGTGGGAGCGTCTACGCGCTTCAATGCACTGCTTCGCAAGGTCGCGAGAGCAGTCGATTGCTTCCATACTCAGCACGCTAGAGCTACTAGAACTAGGGGTGTACGGGCTAGGCGTTAGGCCTTATGTTGTTATTATGCATGTACTGAGTGCTTAGAGGCCTCAGATTTTGTACTATTGAAAGCTACGAGGCTTCAGATTTTCTATCAGCAGTACTTTTTATGATGATATATATATACAAACATTTTGGCGGTTTTATACATTATGTTGTTTAAAATGGATGAATGGTGTGGTCTTGTTTATGTGTTTGCTTATAAAATGAGTTATTTACATGTTGTATCTACTTTTAACAGTTCATAAATATGCTTATGTGTGTGCAATGTACCAATCTAAAATGAAGTTGGCCATGGAGTCGGCAACTATGTTCACGTCTCGTGGAATGTGCAGGCACTGAATGGATGCGATGGACCTTTCCAGAAGACGGACTCGTCTATAAATATGGAGTAAAGTAGGATCGCGGATGGCGTCGACTCGGTTAAGATGAGAGACCACTAGTTTAGAATCCAAGTGGATGACAACATGGTCCATACCCAAAGAAATAGCGTCAGTTAGGGTTCCAATGACTGCTTAACATTCTGCAGTATTGTTGGTTGCGAAACCTACACATTCCCCCTGAGCTGATGAGCTCGCCAGTAGGTGAATAGAGTACCCAGGCTTCCGAAGCAAGGTTGCGGGTATGTCGGCTAGCGCCGTCTGCAAATCTGTAGCAAGTTTCCATCTGTACACGCAGACAGAACATGGTATAAGAAACGAAACAAGACCCAAGCATGCAAAAAATCAAAGTGTCACACCACACAAAAACACACATATGCCATGTACAGTATTTACAAAAGTACTTATTCATGAAAGACTCAGGCATAGTACCTCTTCAGGTAGAGCCCATTGCGGGGCTCACCCAAAGATATCCCGTCGTAGTCTTCAAGCTCATAAGCTCCCTTCTCTAAGACGTGTTTCACTACATAAGGTCCATGCCACATGGACTCAAACTTTCCTGCCCCCAGCTTATCATGTTTATGGTCATATGTAAGGACCAAATCTCCTTCGCTGTAGGCGCGAGGTTCTATCAACTTGTCGTACTGCACCTTTGATGCATCTCTTATGACCCTCATTGGCATGAGTGGCATCTCGGCGAGTCTCGTCGACTTAGCTAGGTAGAGGAAGCGTTCTTCCTCGGCAGTAGTGTTGGGGAGAAGTTCGATGGCGAGCTTGAGGGACGGAATCTCACACTCAATAGGAAAGACTGCCTCCAATCCATACACTAGTTGGAAAGGAGTAAATCCAGTGGCGGTATTAACAGAGGTTCGATAAGCCCACAGTGCGGAGAAGAGCATGTTATGCCAATTGGACTTGTGCGTACCCACCATACATTGGACCATAGTTTTCAAGACCATGTTAATGGCCTCGACCTGTCCGTTTGACTGTGGGTAGTACGGTGTTGAGTTTTCATGGCAAAAACCCAATCTATCGCTCAACTCGTCAACCATATGGTTCATAAAGTGAGAACCATGGTTAGTAACTATCGCTTGAGGAACTCCAAACTGTGTTATTACATGATTAAACATGAAGAGTGCGGTGATCTTGCCGTCGTTCATGTATGTAGGCATTTCCTCGGCCCACTTTGTAAAGTAGTCCACAACTACAATGACATAACTATGCCCCTCGACCAAGGTAGGCTTACAATGCATGAAGTCAATGCCCCATTTAGCGAAGGGGACAACGGCAATAACCAGGTGTAACGGGGTGGGATGGGTGCACTTATTGGTATGAAAATGTTGACATGGAGGACATTCTTTTACGGCTTCGATACAATCTTTGAAGATAGATGGCCAATAATATCCTGTGCGCAGAATCTTCTGGGCTGTAGCCATCCCAGAGAGATGACCTCCACAAGCCCCAGCATGACAGTCATTTAGGACGTATTCAGCCTCGTCATGAGTCAGACAACGTTGAAGAATAGAATTGATACCATGATGGTACAAAGTATCACTGATAATCATATAATACTTCACATGGTGGCATATTCGACGACAGTCGTCGAGAGACAATCGAGGGCTGAAACGTTGGGTTTGAAGATACAATGTGATATCTCCATACCACGGATCAGACGTACTGATAAGAAACAATGATTCATCTGGAAAAGAGTCATTGGGCTCAGATTCTACATCAGTACGGGGAAGGTTGCAGATGAGCTCAACAAACACCAAAGACATTTTAGACTTGGATTTTTCGAAAAGAAGATCAAATTCTTGCAATATCACGATCTAGCGTGAATACTTTCCGCCAAGCACCTGACGAGTCAGAATGTGGTACATGGGGTTCGAATCGGCAGTGATGGTGGTGGTGTGGAGCAAAATGTAATGTCGGAACTTCTGCACGGCGATAACTGCCGCGAGAGCGAGTTTTTCAACATGTGAATAGTGAGTTTCAGTGTCAATAAGACCTTTACTGGCATAGTATATCACATGTTCTTGGGCGTTCTAGTCTTCTTGCACCAAAACCATGGCGATAGTGGTGTCGGAAGCAGCGAGATATAGAATGTAATATCGATAATAATTCGGCGGTTGGAGCACAGGGGCATGCGTGATGGCATGTTTCAAACTATTAAAAGATTGTTGAGCTTGGTCATCCCAAATGAACGGGACATCTTTTTTCATCAATCTCATGTAACCCTGCATCTTTTGCGCGAAATTGCAAACAAAACGCCTTAAATAAGTTTCTCTTCCTTGTAGACTCTGAAGTTCCGTAATATTAGTTGGAGGTGGAAGAGCGACGATGGATTCCACCTTCAAGGGATCAATGCGGATCCCATCTTTCGAGATGATAAACCCTAAGAGGCGTCTAGACTCGACAAAAAAGATACACTTATGAGGTTTCATACGGATATTGTACCATCTACATCTGAGGAAAACGACCGTCAGATGATCTATGTGGAACTCACATTGCTTTGAGTGGGTAGGGAGGCCATCCAAGTAGGGTTCCACGAAGTCCTTCACATCATGGAAGGCATACGACATGGCCTGCTAGAATGTGGCACCAATGTTTTTAAGACCAAACGAAATTTTACGATACATAAACGTTCCCCAAAGGAAGATGAATGCAGTCTTGTGTTGGTCGGCGGGGTGGAGCTCAATCTGGTTGTATCCGGAAAAGACATCCATAAATGAAAAAATGATACTTCCGGCACAATTGTCGATAATCTGGTCAATAAAGGGAGTCGGGTAGTTGTCCTTAGGACAAGCTTTGTTGAGGTCCCGATAATCGACACAGACATGAATGGTACCCTATTTTTTAGTAACAGGGACGATGTTTGAGACCCTTTCTGTTAATGGGACAGGGTAGATGAAGCCGGCCTTCAAAAGTTTCTCAATCTCTGCCTTGATTGCCGCAGTCTTCCGAGGGTGTACCGGTCGCAACTTCTGGCGGACAGGTTTGATGTCGGGATGGGTTTTAATCTCGTGTAAAACAATGGTGGGGTCTATCCCAGGAATCTCCTCGCAGGTCCAAGTGAACACGTCTCGGAATCGCTTGAATAAGGCCGTATAAGAAATGACTTATTCGGGGGAACACTTCTGGCCTAAATGAATGTGTTCCACTACACCGGGAGTGACCGAAATGCCTATCGAATTGGTAGGATCAATGTTGGCTAAGTTGCCTTTGGAGTCCATTTGAAACGTGAGTATCAAAGATTGAGAGCCAGAATAGACATCCGATGTAAAGATGGTGTTAATTCTATTCTCCACAGTATCCAAAAAGGGAGGAAAGACGAACGATGATGGAGGTCTTCCCACGGAGGATCATCTGCACTCATGATTTCCATAATGGACTCGTCAGAATGAAAAGTCCGTAGCAGAGAATCAGATGATGTCCCCTGTAGAGAACAAGAGGTGGAGGCCACAGCTAAGTGGTCCTCTAGTGCTGACTGGATAGCCTCATACGTGAGTTTAGCAAGTGACAGAGGCATAACCTTTCCAATCAGGTGTGTGGTGGCTTCATCAGGTTTAAGCCATGAATCAGTGGAGTTGGGGATAGATGAAATCTGTGAGGAGATCATGTTCACCGTGGCAACATGATTTGGGGGATCCGAAGTAGGAAAAATGCCCATAAGGGATGAGTCCTTAAGGAGGGCGACCCCCACACTCTCATACTGGTGTGAAGATTTTCCGATCGAAGGAACGTTATCGCCTGGGTGAGTAGCCGTGTCAAGTGTGTAGAAATCTAGTTGGTCGACTGTGACAATTTGGCCTTGATGGGGGAATTGTACTATGCGGAAGACAGATGATGCGACCGCAGTTATGGTGTAAAACCAATTACGACCAAGCAGAATGTTGTAATCTAACGGGGAAGTGACCACTTCCACGTTAATGGTTGCGATCTTTCCCCCCAGCTCGACTGCTAAAGCTTGTAACATCCCATGAGGTTGAAAGCCACGTCCATCGAAGGCTCTCAAAGTGGTAGGAGAACGGTTCAACTCGGGAGAGCCAATGGCTCTCCAGCATGAGATCACCATGACTGAAGTAAAGGCACCTTCGTCCAAAACGGTACGATGGATTGTCTTCCCAGCAATGTTTGTGGCAACTTGAAATGCTAACTGATGGGAGAGCCTCGGTTTAAAGCATTCCATCCGAAACATGATGGTATTCGATGAATCTGGGTTAACTGCACTGATGGCAGCGAGGAGAGTCTTGTGCTGATTAGGACCGTTTTGCAAGACCTCGAGCGTTGACATAGCACAAGGATCTTGTGCTAGGTCCTCTACAATGTTGTAGTTTTGAGCAGCGTGAGCATTAGGATTGAAAACTGATTTTCTAATCATGCTCTTGGGTGGACGCAACACTGATTCGAAAGAGGGCTTCTCAATGGTGAGAGGAGCAGCCGGTACGGTGATGTCAGGCATCGAAGTGGAAGCTTTTTCAGTATTACTTCCAATAGGTTCCTTTGCCGGAACAGAGTCATACGAACGAGAACGAGTGTTCAAGTTGATGGTATCGCTACGCATCATGAGAACATGTGCAGTGGTGGAGGCTTCTCCTTGGGAAGGAGAAGTGTGAGCAATCAATTGTTGATTTTGAGCAGGGAAGGGATCATTGAGAACTGCGGGTGTGGGTTTGCCCTTAAGAAACTTTTGAACTTCATCTCTATGGGGGGCACTCTTTAGAAAAGTGGTCATCACCACACAGCGGACAAGGATACTTCAACTTCCTTTTTTGTTTGGTATCATCAGGGGTGCTCTTATGTTCTTGCTGGGTGGAAAATTTCTTAGGTTTCCCTTTGTTCTTCTTCTTACCACCAGACTTCTGAGGTGAAGTTGATGAAACAGAATTCACTTCTTCGGTGACATCAGGAGTGGATGATTTGGTGGTGTCGTGACCAGTGTGTGTTGGTGATGGGGAAGAACCCTGGAGCTTTAACAAACCAACAGTTTGAGAAGAAGGTTGGGTGTTAAGGGATCCAATGATGCCATTGGCTTGGGGTCCCTTGGGCGGTTTCGCAAGATCGTACGTGTTGCGGAGTGCATCGGGAAGGATATCAAACAACGTGCCAGATTGAGCATAGACTAAGTATAGCAAATGGGCACGAGCGATGGCTTGTTCCTCAGTGACAGCGCCTCCCATGGCAACATCTCGTGCTATGGTAGGGATGAGAGACTTTGTAAACCAGTCCACTAGGAGTTGGTCTAGAATAGGAGCCTTAATGAGACGTCGTCTCCTCTGCCACTCATGTATATGATCTGAGATGTGAGTAGCAGTATTTTGACGGAGCGAGGTTAAAAGCTCTGTACCAGTTTCATACCGTATAGGCAGTTGAAAATGAGTCAAAAAATTCATAGCAAGAGAACCAAAATCAGGAAAAGAATGGGGTGGTAGTTCAATATACCACTTGGCAGCTGAACCAGTGAGAGTCTGTTGAAATAACCTAAGACAGATCGAGTCGTCCATTAAGGAGTTGGATGAACACCACAAGTGGTATGTCATCACATGGTTTTTTGGATCCTCACCCGGCTTGCCATCAAATTTTGGGATATCTGATGGAAGTTTCACCGGAATGGGTGGCTAATTAGTTCCTTGGTAGATGGGGTCGTTGGTCAGGCGAGACAGGTCTGGTAGATCCAAAGTAGCCAAAAAGGGTAGCTGCAGATTAGGCTGCGGGTACTGATAGTATTGATAAGGCGTGTAAGGACCTGTGGGACCTTGTATCGACTGACCATAGGGTTCTCCAAGAGGAAACTGACCATAGGGGTACGGGCCACCTAGACCAAATGTAGGTCCACCGCCATAGTAGGGTGGTCCATTACCATAATAAGGTGGCCCATTACCATAAGGTGGGGGGCCGCCTCCGCCGTCGGGAAGGGGTGGGCCACCTCCAAATGGTCGGGGTCCACCACCACCGCCAGGGTAGGATGGGCCGCCACCGCCTCCGTCGGGAGGTGGTGGTGATTCGTTACCACCACTGGAATAGGGTGGGCCTCCACCACCTTCGTCGGGAGGGGGTGGTGGGACACCGCCACCGCCGGAAGGGTAAGAGCCTCCTCTGCCACCTCCACCATAGTAGGGTGGGTGGTGCACCACCACCGCCACTAGGATGAGAAGGTCCTCCACCACCACCACCGGGATGGGATGGCCCTCCACCACCACCACTAGGATGGGATGGTCCTCCACCACCACCATCGAGATGGGATGGCCCTCCACCACCACCACCAAGATGGGATGGTCCTCCACCACCACCACCAGGGGGGGTGGGCCATGATGACCGAAATGAGGTGGTCCACCGCTAGAAGGTAGAGGTCCACCTCCTCCAGAGTTATGTGGGGGCCCACCGCCTCCAATGGGAGGTGGGGGTGGACCAAATGGGGGTGGACCAAATGGGGGTGGAGGGACTTGAGGGATTGTAAGTGGGGATCCATGTTGTAAAATATTTTGTTGTCCCCATAGAATGTAAGGTTTTCGGGGTAGGGTACCCCGTACAGTGCGTTTCTGAGATTAAGTTGACCCAGCACAGGGTTAAGATGACCTAGATACGGTTGAGTCGATGGAGGTTGAATTACATTGGATGGTCCCCCAACATGGGAAAGTCCTGTAGTGGAAGGTCTGGGAGGTAAGGAATTTCCAACGGAAGGACCGATGGGAACTCTTGTTGCAGTATTATGGTTAAGAGACGGGGGTTTCCCCCCAGCAACAACTTGCTGACCACTAAGCAAAGGTTGACCCAACACTTGTTGATTATTCACCGTAGGATTAATGTTACTTGTAAAGAGGGTAGGGGGTAAAGAGTATCCTCCCCGGGAAGTTTGAGGTGGGGGAGGAGCAGGTAACGTAACCGTGCTGATCATAGGTGTGTTGGACTGTTGTTTTTCAACAGGTTGGGTTGTTGGAGGTACTGAACTGGTCTCCTGTATAGGGGACGTATGTGTAGGAACGGATGGTTGACTAGTTTCAGAAGTGGTCACGTGTTGCGTGGATGATTCTCGTGACTCAAAAGATAGAACACAACTTGGGAGTGGTTGGTAAGAGTATAATGGCGGGTCTTCTACTCTTTGTGAAAGACTCTGTCTTCGAATTTCATCACCCCTAATACATAAACATTCCAAACGATCATGAATGGGTGCGAATATTTCTTCAGGGGTAGGCCAACTAGGTGGGGATGCAATGGAAAAATGGGCCACTGGGTGGCCTAGAGAAGATGTCCAATAAGCTTCTGAAGGGCCAACAACTGTTGTGGGGTCGTCCTGGGGTTGATTTATCCATTCCAACGATCCAGGCTCTCCCGACGAAACGAGAGGTAAGTCTTGTGAAGTGGGGATTTGTGCTTCTTCACACTGCGGGGGATTAGAAGTAGGTGAATCCAGAGGAAACATATGCGCTCCAACATTCAAAGTGGGGTTTTCCACTTCATGTGACCCGACCCTAGCTTGTGGGTCCATTCTTACCCTTGAATTTACCTCCTGGTTAAGGGCATATTTGGGCGACAAGTTCTGAATCCTACGAGACCTTCTCCAAGGAAGGTAATCCAGAGTGACTGAAAATGAAAGTTTTTCCTAAGGCAAGCTAAACAAAATAAAAGCAGACCATACAAACCCTACACAAACTAAGGCCATAAGCAAACTTATGTTATAAGAGTGGATTCAAAGGTATGGAACCTCACAGGATTGTCAAGGCTTCGCAAATCGCTATATACCGTAGGGTCCAACAGTAAAATGCGATAAGGAGGATTGGTACCATACCCTTACCTGAATACTCGATTACCTGGACAGTACGTGCGTAGTAATCTCCCAGAGTGTTGTTCTCAGTGTATTGCTCCGCTAAGACGGCCAAAAGGTTAACTCAGTTGGTTTCAGGAATCCTAGTGGTGTCTCCCGATATACGCAAGGTACGTGGGAGCTCAAATCCGTAGTGGTGTTGTCTAATGCACAACCGTACAGCACGAGACCTTCCGATATACTATCGAGAACGTGAAACACCTTTCGACGTATGCCAAGTACGTGTGGTACTTGGTGGGTACGTGAAAGAGCTCGATATACCGATAAGTACATGGAAGACTACAATACCCCCGGAATATAGTGCTGGCAAATAACGACAGTTGCCACGCTTAACGACGCTGGAACACGTCTCTAACTTACACACAAGTTACTAAAAATTTTACCCTAGTTCTACCATTAATTTTATCTGGATGGTTAGGTGAATGCATGAGGTGAGTACATAATCGTAAACATAATGCAGGCCCTAACTACATGCAACAAAATACACTTTTCTTTTGATGAACTCTATGTATGGGAAGGAGAAACTTCTTTCCAATTTTTTACCAAAGCAACACAATGCAATGCAATCCCAAATCTACCAATAAATGACTATGAAGTATTCTTTTCCTTTTCAAGCGAAACACAAAAAACAACACACTAAGCCAAATCAAAGCATTTTTTTTCTTTTTTCTTTATCTTTTCAAAACAAAAATTATGTTAAGTGATGAAAAGAGAGAGTTTCTAAATAGAGTATGCAAGCTTTTCACTTTCACTACAATGGCCTAAAAGCATAAAAACCAAAAGATGCATTTAACTTTCCAAGCATGGAACTACTTTTGCAAAACTTGATATTTATTCGAATCTTTCAAGAAAATGAGAAACTCGCAATTTGTGAAAAACCCAAATAATCCAATTCTTTTTCAACTTTTCCAAAAGATCTACAAATGAGACATTCCAATGCATGAACAGTTCTTCTAATGAGCTTGAGAAATGATGGAAATAAAGTAATTTTGATTTTTCAATGGATGTATCAAAATAACAATTTGATGACAGCGATGTTCTTAAACATAAATATTGAAATGAAAAGATTACTTGCAGCACTCCAATAACTCAGAAAATATGAAGAAAAGGCAAGCACTCAAAGGACTGAAAATACACTCAAAAATCAATCAATAACAAGCAGCACTAAAGCAAGCAAAGCTCAAAAATGAATGCAAATGAGGTCTGGAAACCGATCCAATACAATGACCAGATCCGCAAGGAGAGGAGGGAATGCAAGGGTGAGTGGATGCAGGTGGGGGAAACCAAAGTGTCCACCACTACCAAATCTCAAACTTGAACAAGATGAAACCCAAATCAACTCCAAAATAAACCAAACAACTCAATAACACAAATCAAAATGGGGTCTTTGACTGGATCTTACAGTACAGAGAGAGTTTATAGACAAACCAAAACTAAAATCAGAAATGGAGAAGGGGTGCCTGTATGGAAATTTTGGCAAATCGGCGCAGTCTGTGCTTGTACACGGTGCGACGTCGCAGTTTACCAATGCAGGACGTGCGATGGTGTTGCAGCAGACCAATGAAAAGGTTGTGACGATAGGCCCACAGACAAAGAATAAAGATAAAAAATGACACAGTGTCGCTCTGAGTCCACTGACCAGGTGCAACAGGCGAGATCTAAGTTAAAAAATGAACCAATTCTCCAAACAATGAGCAATGAAATGGTTTGAAAATGAGAAGTACAAACTCAAAGGAAGGTAATCAAACTCTTCGAAGTGAAGATCTGATGGTGAAACTAGTTTAAGAGGCAAATGACAAATAAAATGGCTTGTAACAAGAAATCAACTGAAAATGACATTCAAATTGACAACTAAAAAACAATGTTCTTCCCCAGTATGGTCACCAGATTTGTTTGACGGACAATCCACTCGAGCGGACGCGAGCCGGATCTTCCTAGCTCAATGTGAGTCTAGAACAAATAGAACAAACTATAAACCACTTTCCTAGATCTAATTAAGGATCAAGTTTATTAGATGTCTTACCTTAAGTTTGTAGTCCTTTCTCCTGGATGTTGTTCCAAGCCTTACTGTCGTCAGATCTAAGCTGCAAGACCTGCCAAGATACACAAAACAAGACAAACAAGTAAAAGCATCTAAATGATAAAAGATCTAAGTAAACAGTTAAGCAGGTAAACTACACAATATCATCAACACAACAATATTGGTGTAAAGCATTTATATTGCTGTAAAAAATACGGAAAGTACATAGAAGAGAACGACTACAACTAGAGCTTAACGAAGTAACCCTTCTCCATCCAATCCAATGCCATATCCTCCCAAGAAAGTGTGAGTCTCTCAATGGATGAGTAGAGATCTCTCTAAGATGATTTCACTAGCATGTAGACACAATATATTTCCTCCCTTTCGAATGAGAGTGAGCTTCACTTATATAGGACTAAGTGGATAAGGTATGGATAGGATAGGTAGAGATATGGTAAGAGAGAGATAGGGGATCCTCCTAAGAGGTTAGGAACTGAGTGCCAGCTCTCCCAAAAGGTCAAGGATAAGGATCCATGTCAGCTGGCTTCGAGAATGGGCTCGAAGGAGCTATTTTTATCTATTAACTGACATCGTCACACCCTGCAAGAAAGCAAGCTGCGACGTCGTAGGTTGCATGAGTGCAGCCTGCGATGACCTCTCAAAACCTAATATTAATGGGTTAATATCTCTTCTAGGTCAATGCATTAGCCAAGGAAACTTTAGGGATGTATACACTGAATCTCATGATGGTAATATTTTAGGTGTAACAATAAGGCCGTAAAAGTAGTAATCTCTTCAGGGGAACATTTCTGGCCTAAACGAATATGTTCCACTACACCAGGGGTAACCGAGATGTCAATTGGGGTGGTGGCTTCGATGTTTTCCAAGTTTCCCGCAGTGTCTGTGTGACATGTGAGTATCGGGGACTGAGGCTAAGGGTAGACATATGGCAAAAAAATGGTGGTGATGTTGTTCTCTACAGAATCCAAATGGGGAAGGAAAGACGATCGATGGTGGAGGTATTCCCATGGAGGGTCATCCGCATTCATAATCTCCATGATGGACTCGTCAGACGGAAAGGTCTGGAGCAAAGGATCGGGTAAGGATGACGTCCGCTGTAGAGAATAGGATGTAGAGGCCAGGGCTAAGTGGTCCTCGGGTGTTGACTGGATAACCTCGTAAGTGAGTTTAGCGGGTGACAGAGGTATGGAGTCTCTAATCAGGTTCATAGTGGCTTCATCAGGCACAAGCCATTGATCATTAGAGTTGTGGAAAGCTGAAATCCAAGAGGAGATCATGTTCACCATGGCAACATGATTAGGGGGATCCAAGGTTGGAAAGACGCCCATAAGAGATGAGTCTTTTATGAGGCCGACCCCCACGCTCTCACTCCGCTGCAAATATTGTCCAAGCAATGGGACATTATCGTCGGGATAAGTAGCAGTCTCCGGTGTGTAGAAGTCCAGTTGGTCGACAGTGACAATTCGGTCTTGGTGGGGGAATTGCACTATGCGGAAGACCGATGACGTGACCGCAGTCATGGTGTAAAATCAATTACAACCAAGTAAGAGATTATAATCCAAAGGGGCTGTGACTACTTCCACGTTAATGGTTGCGGTCTTACCCCCCAACTCGACTGCTAAGGCTTGTAATAGCCCATGGGGTTGAAAGCCACGACCGTCGAATGCTTTCAAGTTGGTGGGAGAACGGTTCAGTTCGGGAGAACCAATGGCTCTCCAACATGACAGCGACATGACCGAGGTAGAAGCCCCTTCGTCTAGTACAGTATGATGGACTGTTTTCCTAGCAATGTTTGTAGCAACTTGAAATGAAAGTTGGTGGGAAAGCCTCGGTTTAAAATACTCAAGTCGAAACATGATTGTATTCGAGAAATACAGGTCTACTGCACCGATGGTAGCAAGAAGAGTCTTGCGTTGATTAGGAGAATTCTACAAGACCTCTAGCGTCGACATGGCACAAGGAGCTTGCGCTAAGTCCTCTACAATATTGTAATTCTGAGCTGCCTGAGCATTGGGATTGAAAATTGTTTTCCGAATCGTGCTCTTGGGCGGACGCAAAATTGACTCTAAAGAAGGCTTCTCAATGGTGAGAGAGCCCTGCGGTATGGTAACATCGGGCACAGAAGTGGAAGCTTTTTTAGTATCACTTCCAACCGGTTCCTTCGGAGGGACTGAGTCATATGAACACTATCGTGTGTTCAAATTCACCAATTCACTACGCATCATGAGAACATGTGCGGTGGAGGATGCCTCGCTGTGTGTAGGGGAGGCTTGAGCAATCAGTTGTTGATTATGAGTAGGGAAGTGACCATTAAGAACTACGGGAGTAGGGTTTCCCTTGAGAAACTGTTGTACTTCGTCTCGGTGGGGACATTCCTTAGAGAAATGATCTCCACCACACAGTAAACAAGGATACTTCAACTTCCTCTTTTGTTTGGTGTCTTCAGGGGTGCTCTTATTCTCCTGATGGTTAGAATATTTCATAGGTTTACCTTTGTTTTTCTTCTTACCACCGGATTTCTGAGATGAAGCTGATTGAACATAATTCACCTCTTCGGTGGAGGCAGGACTGGATGACTTGGTGGTGTTGTTGCCAGCCTGTGGTGGGGATGGGGAGGAACCTTGGGGGTTCGACAATCCACTAGTTTGATTAGAAGGATGGGAGTTAAGGGAACCAATGATGCCATCGGCCTGAGGTCCCTTAGGTGGTTTTGCAGGGTCATACGTAGGGCGGGGTGCATTAGGAAAAATTTCATACAACACGTCGGATTGAGCATAGACCAAGTCTAAGTAATGGGCACGGGCAATAGCTTGTTTCTCAGTGACGGCCCCTCCCATGGCCACGTCTCGAGCTACGACAGGTAAGAGAGACTTCGTAAACCAGTCAGCTAAGAGTTGTTCTGGAATATGAGCCTTAATAAGACGTCGTCTCCACCGCCACTCATGGATATGATCTGAGATATGAGTGGCGGTGTTTTCACGGAGCGAGGTCAGTAAGTCCGTACCAGTCTCATAGCGGATGGGAAACTGGAATGGGTCAAAAATGACATAGCAAGAGAGCGGAAATCTAGAAAAGAGTTGGGTGGTAATTCAATATACCACTTGGCAGCTGGGTCGGTGAGAGTCCGTTGGAATAACCTAAGACGAATCGAGTCGTCCATCAAGGAGTTGGATGAACACCATAAATGGTATTTCATCAAATGATTTTTGGGATCCTCACCAGGTTTTCCATCAAATTTGGGAATATTGGATGGTAGTTTCACCGGAATTGGTGGCCAATTATGTCCGTGGAAGATGGGGTCATTGGTCAGACGAGACAGGTCGGGTAGGTCCAAAGTGGCCAAGAACGGTAACTGTTGATTTGGCTGCGGGTACTGATAGTACTGATATGGCATGTATGGACCAGTGGGACCTTGCATTGATTGGTTATAGGGAGGAAACTGGCCTTAAGGGGGTGTGCTTCCCGGACCATATGTAGGTCCTCCGCCATAATAGGGTGGTCTGTTACCATAAGGTGGGGGTCTGTCACCACCGCCAAGAGGGGTTGGGCCTCCCCCAAATGGTAGGGGTCCGCTGCCGCCACCGGGATAAGGTGGGTCTCTGCCGGGATAAGGTAGTCCTCCGCCGCCTTCATCGGGAGGGGGTGGTGGTGCATCGCCTCCGCCGGAAGGGTGGGGGCCTCCACCACCGCCATCAGAAAGGTGGGGGCCTCCGCCACCACCGCCACCGGAAGGGTGTGGTCGTCCTCCGCCACCTCCACTAAAACAGGGTGGTCCTCCACTACCACCAGCGGGATAGGGTAGTCCTCCACCAACGCCGGGAGGGGGAGGGCCTTCGCCTCCATCGGAAGAGGGAGGGCCTCCACTTCCACCGCCGGGAGGGGGTGAGCCATGGTTTCCAGAATGAGGTGGTCCTCCGCCAACAGGTAGAGGTCCGCCTCCGCTGGGATTAAATGGGGGCCCGTCGCCTCCAAAAGGGGTTTGGGGGGACCGATCGGGGGTGGTGGTACTTGAGGGACGGTAGGTGGGGGTCCATGTTGTAAAACATTTTGATGCCCCCATAGAGTGTATGTATTTTCGAGATAAGGTATCATGTAGAGTGCATTTTCGGGATTGAATTGTCCCGACACAGGGTTAAGATAACCTGGATACGCTTGACTCCATGGTTGTTGAGTTGAGTTGGATGGTCCCCCAACATGAGATAATCCCATGGTGGATGCTCCAACGGGTAAGGAAGTTCCATCGAAAGGACCGATGGGATCTCCTCCTCCTGTATTATATTGGTTAGGAATGGGGGTTTCCCCCCAACAGCAATGTGCTGACCACTAATCAATGGTTGACCCAACGTGGGTTGTTGATTACCTACTGCAGGACGAACATTACTCGTAAGAAAATTAGGAGGTAAAGAGTATCCTCCTCGCGAGTTTTGGGGTGGGGGAGGAGTGGGTAATGTTCTCGTAGTAGTAAGAGGAGTGTTGGACTGTTGTCCTTCAATAGGTTGAGTCGTTTGAGGTATAGAACTGGTCTCCTGTCTAAGAGGTGTAGTTGCAGGAAGTGAGGGTTGACTAGGTTCATAAGTGGTCACGTTGTGGATGGATGGTTCCGGTGAGTCATAAGATAAAGAGCGAATCGGGATCTGCCGATATGCGGGTAATGTCAGGTCTTCAACCCTTCGTAAAAGACTTTGTCTTCGAAATTCCTCGCCCATGGCACATAATCTATCCAGGCAGTTATGGAAGGGTGCCAGAAGTTCTTCAGGAGTATCCCAACTGGGTGGGGATGAAATGGAAAAATGAGCCACTTGTTGACCTAGAGATGTTTCCCAAAAGGGTGCAGCTGGACCAAACGCAGCTGATACAGGGTCGTCCTGGGAGGGATTTAACCATTCCACAGATCCAAGCTCTCCCGGTAAAACGGGAGGGAGAGGTACGTCTTGTGAAGTGGAAGTTTCTGCCTCTTAACCCCTTGATGGGTTGGAGGTGGGTGAGTCTGGAGGGAACATGTGTGCTCCAACATTCAAAGTAGGGTTTTCTACTTCGGGTGACACGACCGTGACATGTGGGTCCATTCTTAGCCTCGAAATTACCTCCTGATTAAGGGGATGTTCGGGTTGTAAGTTCAAAATTCTGCGGGACCTTCTCCAAGGAAAGTTAGCCAGAGCGACTGAACCAAATTTTCTCCTAAGAGTATTCTAAACAAAAGAAAAGCAGTTCATAAAAATCTACACAAATTAAGGCCGCAAGAAAACTTATGTGATAGGTGTGGATTCAAAATTCTGGAACCTCAGAGGATTGTTAAGGCTTCGCAACTCGCTATATACTGCAGGGTCCAACAGTAAAACGCGACAAGGAGGATTGGAACCGTACCCTTTCCTGAATACCCGACTACCTGGACGGCACATGCGTAGTAATCTCCCCGTGTGTTGTTCTTGGTGTATTGCTCTACCAAGACGGCCAAATGGTTTTCTCAGTTGGTTTCAAGAATCCTAAGAGTGTCTCCCGATATACTCAAGGTACGTGGGAGCTCAAATCCGTGTTGGTGCTATATAGTGCACAACCGTACGGCAAGAGCACTTCCGATATACTATCGAGTACGTGAAACACCTTTCGATATACGCCAAGTACGTGAAGTGCCTTTCGATAAGGTACGTGAAAGAGCCTTCGATATACTAGTTGGTACATGAAAGAGCTTCGATATATCGGTTGGTACGTGGAAGACTTACAATACCCCAGGGATACAGTGCAGGCAAATAACGACAGTTGCCATGTTTTAAGACGTCGGAACACGTCTCTAAGTTAACACACAAGTTACTAAATATTTTAACCTAGTTCTACTGTTAATTTTATCTAGACGGTTAGGTGAATGTATGAGGTGAGTACATAAATGTAAGCATAATGCAAGCCCTAACTATATGACAAAAATGCACTTTTTCTTTCAATGAAATCTATGTATGGGAGGGAGAAATCTTTTTCAAGTGGTTTTTACCAAAACAACAAAACTTAAACAAATCTTAATTCTACCAAAAATGATAATGAAAGTACTCTTTTCCTTTTTTTCAAGCAAAAGATGAAAAATCAACAACACAAGAAATCCAAATCAAAGCATTTTCTTTTTGTCTTTTCGAATAAAAAAAAACGAAACTAAGTGATGAAAAGAGAGAATTTCTACCTTAGAGCACACTAACTCTTCAAATTTCACTATGATAGCCTAAAAGCATGAAAAACCAAAAATGCATATAATTTTTTCAAGCATGGTCACTTTTGCAAAAACTTGATTTCACTTGGATTTTTCAAGAAAATGAATGGCTCATAATTCGTGGAAAACACAAATAATTGACTTTTCTTTCAAACTTTCCAAAAGACTTACGAATAATAAACTCCAATGCATGAAACAAGTTTTACAACAATTCTCATATTAACTTGAAAAAAGGTAAAAATGAAGCACTTTTTGATTTTCCAATGAATGCACCAAGACAACGCTCGACAATAATAACGCTTTCAAATATAAATGGCTGAAAAGAATAGATTACTTGCAGTACTCTAATCATTCAGAAATTCTCAAGAAAATGACAAGCACTCCAATAAGCTGAAAACACACAAGACACTCAAAATCAATCGGATGCAAGCAAAACTAAAAGACGTGCGCAAAGAGAGGTCTGGAATAAGATCCAGTGCAATGACTAGATCCGGTGAGGAAAGGAGGGAATTGAAGGTCAAGTGGATGAAGGTGGGGGAGACTAAAGTGTCCACCACTACCAAGTCTCGAGCTTGTTCAAAATGGGACCCAAAACCAATCCAAACACTACCAATGCAAAAATTACAAGATCCTTGACTGGAAATTACAGTATAGAGAGGTCTGCAAATCAAACCAAACTAAAAAATGGAGAAGAGATTACCCAAACCCTAGGCTTGATTTTTCGACGCATCCCGTGGTTAGGCACAAAGCGCCTGGCGCAGGTCAAATGTATGTGGTCTGCACCGGCGGCGCAGAATGAAAAACTGGGAATAAGCGTCATCGACGCAGGTTGCAGAGGAGCAGAATGTGCCCAGGAGTGGACAACACTCCGGATATACTTCCCAGGTGCGTCGGGTGAAATCCCAATGAAAAAAATAAAAAGATCTCCAAGGGTGAGCAACAAAAAGGGTTTGATAATTACACACAGACTCAGGGAAGGTTAACATGCTCTTCAACAAGAAGATCCGATGGTGAAAAAGGCTTAGGAGGAAAATAAAATGGCTTCACTAAGAAATCAAAGAAGATGATATTCAAATTGAAAACTTAAAACATTGTATGTATCCCCAATATGGTCGCCAAATTTGTTACCGGACAATCTACCGAAAGCGGACTTAAGGCATGATCTGCCTAGTTCAATGCGAATCTAGAACAAATCAAACGGAATACAAATCTACCTTCCTAGATCCAATTAGAGATTAAGAGATGTAGACCTCTTACATTTCAGATCTATAGATCTCTTTCTCCCTCGTCACTTCAAGCTCCACGGTTGTTAGATCGAAATGCTGCAAGACCTGTCAGAACATGCAAGAGACAAACAAGCAATAACAGTACATCTACACAATAATTGATCTAAGTAAACGGTTAAGGAAGTAAACTATAAATATCAATGAACAACAATACATTTATGGAAAGAGTTTTGTATTACTATATAAACGTGGAAATACATAGAAGAGTGAGGATTACAACCAAGCCCTAACGTTACAATCTTCCTCCAAACAAGCCAAGCCAATGCCTCTAAGGAGAAGTGGGTGCCTCTAATGGATGAATGATGATCTCCTAAGCTTGTTTCACCAGCTTATGGATGATATAGCCTTCATCCCTTTGGAATGGAGAGGGATCTTGTATTTATAGGACCAAGTGGATAGATTAGGTTGAGGATGATTGGGAGAGGGCTAAGGGATCTTTCCTCAAGGCTAGGGAACCGAAGGCCGGCTCACCTAGGAGTTAGGGATAGATATCCACCTCATCCAACTTCTAGAATTCGCTCGAAAGCTACATTTATCTCATTAAATTGACTCCGGCGCAGGATGCATGAGGACAACCTACGCCGATGCTTCTTGCCCAAAGAAAACATGCGCTGGCCTAATTAGGAAAGTGGATAAAGGACACCAACTTGCTCTAACTGACTAACTTGATCATGGGACTTTAGGGATTGAAGCACTGAGTTGATATATGTCTCATGATAGATTTTGGGTGTAACAGTCATTTGTTGACAATTGATTTTGAGAAACTCCACTAGGATATTAAGACATTGGGGAGTTAGTTAAGATCAACTTGGCATAATGTATCTCTAGGTAAAGTGTATTTCTGCAATATGCATTTGTACATATGTAATATGACAACCACGATATGTTATAGTCATAGATTGATCCAATGGTTCATCCTCACCTCGATCTTAATGACCATTGATATGTGGATTAACACATGATTGGTTCATGATCCCTAGTTAAAGAGCATGGAAGGTCATTTGCTCGATGATCGATTATGAGAAACTCATTGTAACATTTATTTTCTTTTGCATAATATATTGTCTTAAGTAGCTATTTGATTGGGGACGTGGATTGTTTCCCTCTTTGAGGGTTTTAACCACATAAAAATACTAGTGTAATGATCTTTGATCCGTTTGTGTGAGCGGTTTCTGAAGGTGTTCAATCTTTTGGAAATATCCCGTATTAGTCGAACTTGGTATTAGAGCTCTTATGAAGTATTTCTTTCGTTGATGATCGAGATCTTGGATTGGTGTTGCCGTATCCATCAAAGAATTTATGGTTTATGATATTGTTGTGCATTTTTGGGATGAGAGAGGTGTTCCATTGTATCCATAGTGCTTCTTTTAGTTGGAAACACTTTTCGTTTCATTGAAAAAGGTTTTCATTTGCCCAAGATACGACCATTTTACCAGATCCAAAGGTATACTGTTTAGAGTCATGCATTTAAAAAAAAATCTCATTTTCTTTTATATTTTAGCTTGGTTTTTGTTGTATTCCCATTTCCCTCTGCAGGTTTTCTTTACTGTGTATTGTCTTTGTCGTAACTTCATGCAAACTCAGTAAACCATAAATAGTGAGAAAACTTACATTTTTAGGGTACACTAACAAAGGACTAACCCCAAATTCGAGAAATTTCAGTTTTGGAATTTTGATTTTGTTTTTGTGTGATGGTGTAAAGTGTCATTTTTTGGGTAGGCGCACTCTTCCAACAACAACAACAACAACCCCATTCTCCTCCATAATATTACTAAAATTTTTGTTTGGCTCACTTGGTTGAAAGTTACTTTAAAAAGTAAGAGGTCTTGGGATCAAAACTTTATTTTTGTTACTTTTTGTCAAAGCTCATGTAACTTTGAGTTATAAAGTAACTACATTGTAAAAGTGCTTCCCACTTATTTTATAAAAGCAGGTCACTTGTTTTAAAACAACTTATTTGTAAAAGTGAGCTTATCGACAAAGTTAGTAAGAGGGGGGATTCTTTACTGTATTTTTTACTCCCATCACCACGTAGATCAACCTTGCCTGTCACATCACTCCTTGGCTCTTTTTAATGCCTTTCTTCAAAAGGGCATAACTTTGACATCCAAAGTCCATTTTTGGCGTCGTTATTTTG
Organism: Larix kaempferi; assembly: GCA_027924585.1. Lineage (NCBI taxonomy): Eukaryota > Viridiplantae > Streptophyta > Pinopsida > Pinales > Pinaceae > Larix > Larix kaempferi. Next base: position 7,266,200 of record BSBM01000052.1, on the reverse strand, counting down.
AAACTGCCTATTTTTTCAATATTTTTGCATCTAAACCATTAGTTTCTGTTGTTAAAGCCATATTACATGTGTATTATAGTATGGTCGCTCCATGTGATATTCTACTTACCAATGAGAACTACTTCTCACGGAATTCCCGTATGGAGGGTGTCCTGTGAAGTAGGGGACTTTATCGGATTACCTTGGGAAAAGAAACCGAACCCTTTGATGACGACAAGAAAATAAAATGGGCCAATAAATGTAATGAAGCACATGGATTAATCGAGATGTCAATTTCTAATGAGTTACAATTCCACCTTCAAGGAATCGATGAACTAGATAAAGCTTGGGAAAAATTGGAAACTTTGCTTAGTAAACACAATGAGATTCAAGGTCACCATCTTGAAAATGAATTGGTTGCTTTAAATCCAAGTGAATTTTCTTGGATTCAAGACTATCTATCTAAATTCAAAACCCTTAGAACCTTAGTTGAAGAATGCAAAATAGCTTAGCCAGAAAAGCAATGTATTTATGTTATTATTTCCAACCGTGGTCATGCCTATTATGTTTTGTATCTACCTTTTAATCCATGAAAGAATCTTTGGGGACTAACTATGTAGAACCCACTCTTGAATCTTTGTGTGATTCCTTGATTAGAAAGCAAAATAAGATCGTACGTCTTGGAGTAATTGGCACTGCCGATACATCTAACAAATCCTTAATGGCACAACAAAAGAATAAAACTAAGAATCCCAAGAAACACCATCCTCACAACAATAAACAAAACAAGAGTCCCAAACCCTCTTAGCCAACTCATCCTTCCAATGGTGACGAGGGAACCAAATCAAATGATAAGAAGACTTAGCACCATTGCAATTTTTGCGGAAAAGATGGTCATGTGGAATCTAAGTGTTTCAAGAAGATGGTATCCTTGGAAGAAGCAATGAAGAAGCACAACATCAACCTTGATTCATCTTCTGACTCTACAACTCATGGACATGCACCTTGTGTTTCTGGTTTGTCCTTCAATGCATCTTCTTCCTCTTCTTCTATTGAGTGGCTCATTGATTTTGGAGTATATTATCATATGGCTAAGGATAAAGCCATTTTTTCTACTCTAAATAAATGTAACACCAAACAAATATTTATCGGTGATAATGATCTCTTAATGTTGTCCGATGTGGAACAATTTAGGTAGATGATGGTCAGTTCAATGATGTATTGCGTGTTCCAAGAATTTATTGCAATTTGTTGTTAAACTATCAAATCTCTCTTTCTACTGAAGATAAGACTACATAGTTTACACCTCATTATGTTGTAATCAAGGATTTCAAGGATCCTAAGCATTCCCTAGCTACCGAAATTGTTTATGATATTACCAGGTTGTATAGATTCAACAACTTTGGGCCATCACCTCTTTCCCTTGGTTTTTCTTACTCATAGCAATGAATTGAGCAAACTTTGGCATGAGTGATTTGGTAATTTAAACTATTGCTCATTGCAGCAACTATGTTATAAAAAAATGGTGATTAGTATTCCTCTCGTCTCTTGCCGATATAGGTGTGTTCTCAATGAACATCATCAGGACAGTTTTTAAAAGCATGACTCTTGGCACACCTCGGCCCCCTTCCAGCTTGTTCACAATTATTTGTTTGGTCTACTTCCTTCTGCGTATTTCTCTGTCTTCTAGTATTTCTTAAATTTCATTGATGACTTCTCCAAATTCACTTGGGTTTACTTCTTAAAACTTAAGAGTGAAGTTTTTGACAAGTTTTTGGCGTACAAGGCCCTTGTAGAGAAACAATATGGACATCAAATACACAAGTTAAGAACAAATATTGGAGGCTAATATGTGAACAAAAAATTTACTACTTGTTACACTGCATAGGGAATTCAAATGCAACATAATATTCCATACACACCACAACAAAACGATGTTGTTGAGAGAAAAAATCACACATTAAAATAAATGGCTAATTGTATGCTCCAAGCTAAGGGAATAAGTCTTCAATTTTGGGCTAAATCCATTAATTGTGCTAATTAAGTCAATCGCACTCCCACCAAGGCTCTAAAAGATATAACACTGGAAGAAGAATAGAGTAACATTAAACCAGATGTCAACCACTTCTATGTGTTTGATGGTGATGCATGGGTTCACATTCCTGATGAAAAACAAAAACCATTACAGCGTAAAACTGAGAATGCATATTTGTTGGATATTTTGAATATCTAAAAGGTTATAGACTTATTCAACCAAAATCCATTGACATAATTATTAGAAGGGATTTTAAATTTGATGAAAATATCTTGGCCTACGAGCATAATTCAGCGTATGTTCCATCTATGGCCTACAAGCCATCTTTGATGCGTGTGCCATCTTCTACTCCAAACTTCCTTGATAGCATTCCTACCCTGACATCTTCTTCTTATCATGACAGTGAGAATGAAAATCCACCTTCGCTTGCTCATTTTTTTTCAATTGCACCAACACAACCGCTTCCTCAATGAGTTTGTACAACATGCGAAGCAACTGGTGATCTTGTAAGTGATACTAGAGATCAACGTCGAACACGTTTGATCTTGTAAGTGATACTAGAGATCAACGTCGAACACGTTCACAATTACAACAAGTCTCTTCTCTTTTGGGTCAAGTTTTAGAGAATCGTGATCCAAAGACATTAGCATAAGCTTCAGTCCATCTAGAATGGGACGCAACTATGGATAAAGAATATGTTCCTTAATGGTGAATGATACTTGGGATCTTGTACCTCTTCTGAAAGGAAGAAAACTTGTCAGATGTAAATGGGTTTATTGAACTAAGTACGCATCTGATAGAAGTGTTGAAAGACTTAATGCAAGCTTAGTTTCCAATGGATTTTCCCAAGTTGAAGGAATTGACTACAATGAAACCTTTGCCCCTATCACCAAAATGACCTCCATTCACCTTATTATTTCCCCTACCGCCTCACATAAATGGGAGGTCCGTCAAATGGATGTCAATTTTGTCTCCTTGCATGGGGATTTGCAGGGAGAAATTTACATGGAGCAACCTCCTAGCTATGTTCATAATGACTCTAGCCCCTTATGTCACGTTAATAAATCTCTATATGGCCTTAACCAAGCTCCTCGAGCCTGGTATGCCAAAATAGATATCTTTCTCCTTGACACTGGTTTTTTCTAGATGCCAATCTAACCCTAATGTATATACCAAGAAAGTAGGAAACCATCTCACCATACTTGTTATTTATGTCGATGACCTTATTCTTATTGGTTTTGACCATAACCTTTTAACCAATGTGAAATCCAGGCTTAAGAAGAAATTTGAAATGACAGATTTAGGAAATTTTCACCGTTTTCTTGGACTCCATGTCTTGCAAACCAAAGAATGAATATTTCTTTCTTAGTCTAAGTATGCTTGTGACCTTCTTTTGTCGCTTCCACATGGAAAATTATAAACCAACCGCATTTCCCTTCCAGCATGGAGTCAAACTTTTTGCCACTTGCACTTCACCCGAAGTAGATGCCACCTTGTATCCCAACTAGTTGGTAGTCTCTTATACTTGACTCATACCCGTCCTGATATTTTCTTTGTTGTTGGTCTTGTTTCCAAGTATATGCAAACTTTTGTGTTCGGAATCCAGTTCACAATAATTACTCAAAGGAATAGTACAAGAAAGCCATGATTGGATAATAAAATAATATATATTTGAATAATATGAGAGATGATGTTACAATGATAAAGTAGCACGAATATATAGGCCTTACATGGTGACTGTTCACTAAGGGATATGTCCCATAGTTAACTTAAATTATTATTAATGTTTACTTTATTATTTATTAATGTTAATTATTTAATATTGTATTTGTTACACAAACACCCCATGAAATCCATTGGAAAGCGACAAAAGGATACTTCGGTATATCCGAGGTACAATTTAGTTTGGGATTCATTACAGTTCAAGGGTGACTCCTTTGTTGGTTGGTTTCATTGATTCAGATTGGGCCAGTGACATTGATGATCGGAAGTCTACTACAAGTTATGTTTTCAATCTTGGTTCTAGACCTGTCACTTGGGCTTGTAAGAAACAATGAGCTCTTGCTCTTTCTTTAGTAGAAGTACAGTATCAAGTCGTAGTTAACACAAGTTAGGAAGACTTGTGGCTTCAACAGATCCTTTTGGAGTTTGGATTCGAGCAACAACATCCAACTACCCTTTGGTGTGACAATCAGGATGCCATCAAACTCACCCAAGATCCAATTCAAGTGCAACAAACACATTGAGCTACATATGCACTTCATCAAAAAACTTGTTCTATTTTTCCCTATAAAATTATCAAGTTGCAGAAATCTTCACAAAGTCTCTTGCACAAACGAATTTTTCTCAACTTTTATCTATGTTAGGAGTTCAAGAATTTGTTATTAAGGGGGGATAATCTCTAATGCCTCCTTCCTTCTCCTATAGTGCCACTTTTTTAAATCCTTCAATCATATCCCAAGTTGTTCTTAAGGGGGGGTATTAGGATATTAAGACACGTAGGACTTATTTAAGATCAACTTGGTATAATGTATTACATATGTATTATGATTGTCACAATATGTTCTAGAAATAGAGTGATCCAATGGTTCAACCTCACCTCGGTCTTAATGAACATTGATATGTGGCTTATCACCCGACTGGTCCATGTCTCTATTTAAATAGCATGGACGATCATTTGCTCGATGATCGATTGTGAAAAACCCATTGTAACATTTATTTTATTATGGTTCAACCTCACCTCGGTCTTAATGAACATTGATATGTGGCTTATCACCCGACTGGTCCATGTCTCTGTTTAAATAGCATGGACGATCATTTGCTCGATGATCGATTGTGAAAAACCCATTGTAACATTTATTTTATTTTTCATAATATATTGCCTCAATTAGTTATTTGGCTAGGGCCGTGGATTGTTTCGCTCTTCGAGGGTTTTAACCACGTAAAAAAATCAGTGTGTTGATATGTGATTTATTTGTGTGAGCAGTTTTTTAGGGTGTTTGATCTTCTAGAAATATCTTGTGTTAGTTGAACAAACTCATATGTAAAATGTTTTCCTTTTGAATTAATATATGTCCTCAAGTGATTGCATTAGTTGGGGCCATGGATTGTTTCCCTCACTGCGGGTTTTAACCATGTAATACATAGGTGTGTAGATTTTTGATCTATTTATGTGAGTGGTTGCTTAAGGCGTTCAACCTATGTGGAAGTATCATGTTTTAGTATAACGTTGATTATTTTCCTTGGAGTTGACTAATTGATAACAAACAGTTTCACATCAATTCTATTGGTCTTACTTTTCAATTGACTCTAGTTGATTGAATTTTAGTCTTTCAAATGGTTTTACTTAAATGTAACCCGATTAGTCCATTAGACCAATTTTCACTTTCAAATTGCCTTATATTTCAAAATTTATTCGATAAACCCATCAAGGCACTTTCAGCTCGCATACTCGCCTCTTAAAATTTTATCTAGTTCTTTTGAGAATTTGAAAATGACTATCTTTGAAGTTTTCCCAATGAACCCATCATGTGTTTTTCAAAGATAATTTTGAAAATTTTCCAAACCAACCGATGAATGCTTGGGCCATTTTGGAATCATTAAAGTTCCTTTGTTTAAAATCCCTTGATCAGGCCATTAGGTGTCATTGTATCCTTTTTAATTTTCATGTATTTCAATGAACCCATTATGTGTTTTTAAAGCAAGCTTTCAAATTACTTCAAAATCTCCCCTAGTGAGCCCATGACCAATTTTACTTTCAATTGAATCTTTTCAAATCCCAACCTTTAAAATTGTCCAATAACACTATCAAATATGATTTGACCACTATCAAAATAAGGTTCGAATTAACCTAATAGATGTATCAAGTCAGTCTTTTCTTCTGAAGCTTTTTGCCTATCAAAGTCACCCAATAAGCCCATTAGGCAGTTTTGATCATTTGAATGTGTCAATTTCTTATTGGGCCCAGGGAGTCCATTAAGCAATTTTCAAGCATCTATGATGGACTTTCAAACTTTCCCTATTTTTTTTACTTTCTTTCAATTATGCTTTTAATATCTCCTTGGTTTCAAATGTTTTGGATGTTGTGCATTCATGACAATATCTTCATGAATTTTTAGGAAGGTAGTATTAAATAATAGAACATGGGACAATAAAGTGGTAGAAAGGGCTTAATCCATATTCAACACTTATATTCATCAAATGATAGCAATATTTATAGTACATTGATCTAACCACCTTTAGATCGAAATCTGACCAACAACACATCAGTGGATAAGTATGACACCTGGTTGGTCAGCAAGGACAACATCTCATAAGGAGGTGATATTGGACTTTGTGATTGTCTAGGGACTCACGGGATAACATTCCACCCCCCCAACCATAAGTTTGAATAATTATACTAGTAAGGAAATAAGAACTACCACATAAACTTGTATCATCTCAATCTTCAAGTTGAATCTTTTGATTTGAGCTTTGATGAAAGTGAGCCTAAGAAACCATCAAACATGGTTATTGAATGGCTCATCTGAAATGAACTTTGAAAGAGAACAAAAATTATGGAAGTGAATAACTGCCATGTTTGAACATTTCTTGATTACTTTGTCAATTTTATCATTTCCCAAGTGATTTAGCTAGAAGAAATGGTGTCTTTTTTAATTGGTGAATAAATAGGATCACCGCCATTACACTATGAGTGAAAAAATATGATCATTGAAGTGCTCTCTGAATTTAGACACAATTCACAAACTTATCTTGCATCTTGTGACTCATCTTCAAAACTTGTCTTCAACAATTCATTGTTTTTCAATGATCCCTTCTCATGGCCAGTTAAGGAATTACCAATCATACCATTGTACTAGGTCATATGCACAAGTATATATGAGCTTTTGCATTAGGTCATTTGCATCACAAGTTGCATAAACCATGTTCTCAATTTGCTTCTCCCTTTTAATTAATTTTAGTTGAAGTGATTCACTCAACTTATCCTTCAGATCAACAACCCAATTTTCTAAATCATGTAAGGCGTCATGTAGTTCTTTGATTTCTTAATTGGCATTTTGCAAACCTTTCCTCCTTTTCCCATTTTAAATTTGAAATTTTTTCATGCTCACTTGTACTCACCCACTTGAATTGTGAGCAAAAATATTAGGATGTTAGGTACTACCAATTATACGCCCCAAAGGATTGACTTTGATTACTACAGTTAAACAGTGTTGACCTTCTTGTTCAATTTTAGGCAAGTTTTGATGACAAATTCTTAATTGAGAAAAATCCTAACTAACTTTCAAAGGGTTTACAACTCTCCGCTTTGTACAATTCAATAACTTAAACTTGTTCGTGGAGGCAGGTGCAGGAGGGGTACTTTTTGACCCCAGAGGTAATATAGTTAAAACCTATGCATGTGGATTAGGGACAGGTACTAATAATCATGAGGAATATTTTTCTTTGTTCCTGGGTTTAAAGTTATCTCTAGAGGAAGGAATTCGTTCCTTAGTTGTGATGGGTGATTCTATGATTATTCTCTCTCACACTAGAAAGCGCCATGCAATAGCGGATCTTATCGTTCGTCATCTTCATAACCGTACCTTGGGAACCCTTTCTCAATTCCAATCAATAAAAAACTTTCATGTCAAAAGAATTTAGAATTAGTTAGGAGATGGTTTTGCAAATCAAGCTTCTTATATTTCTCAAGGAAATTTATCTGTCAATGGAGGATCTATTCAGCAGTAGTGGATTAACTAAAGTCTTCATCGACATTCTTATGTTATTTAATTTCATCTTAAGATTGGAGATTTATCCTAGTCTCCATGACACTTGTCTCTATGTTTTGAGTGATGTGTGGAAGGGGGCTCTAATTATTCCACTTGAGGGCGGAGATGCCAGGCTTAGTAAATGTGGCAAGAAGGCCATTGATGCAAGTCAGACCATTGGGTTTATCATCCACCATGCTCTCGATTGTGGTGGCTCTGTAGTTTTAATGTGTTGCTTCTTCGTGAAGGTTCGGCATCCATATAGCTGTAAGGAAAACTTCGCTTCAGTGTTGAGAACCTGCTCTTTTGGAATGGTGGAAAGGGATGTTGATTTACTTTCCTTCTCCTTATCCCGAGGAGTTAGGAATCCTGGTCATCTAGCCAATCTTCCTTTCTAGGTAATTCGTTGTGGCTTTGCTCTCTCTTTCATTTGGCAAGTTTGGGATACTGGTCTCACAATTTTTTTGGAAAACTCAAGGTTAGGGCTGGTTGTAGTTGATAATTGTTTTTGCTTGGTTAGAGGGGAAGTTTCTGTACTACCTTCTTTTGTTTCTTCCAACTCTCTTCATCTAAAATTTGGCTGGGTTGTGTGTAACCCCTCCTTCGGAGAGAACCCTTGGTATCTTCTGCATTATTTTGTTTTTTCCAGCAGTGGTGGGAACATTGGAAATACTAACAATATGGACATTGAAAAATGATTAGAGGACCTCTCTGATCAAGTTAGTGCAGCTAACGCAAGTATACAGGACTGTAGAACTCATTTGAAATGCATGAAAGACCAGATGGAAGGAATGTTTGATTCCATTCACCATTTGGCAGTGCACTCTTTGGTCTTAGACAATCGTTTGGATCAAATTGAATAGTTCTATCATCATATTAATAACAACATGGAAGCTCAATTCACCAGTTTGCAAGTTGTTGTTAAGGATTGTGACAACAAGATGGGAGAAATAGCACTTACAGTTTCAAAGCATGAAGATTTAATCGGGGATAATTTTTTCAAAATTGTCGAGAATTTTAATGTTAAAAATGGGGGTGGTACTTTTGTTCTTCAGCCATTTTATATCCCATCTAGCTCAAAAGAAGGATTGAAGGATGTGCATGCAAATCCTATTGAAGACAATGGTGAAGATAACTTGTTAACTAATGATGTGTAGATTGATGATGTTGATTAGGAAAAGGATGCTGAAGAAAATTCTGCTCAAGATGAAGACTCTGATAAAGAGGACAAGACTGATGTGAAAATGGAAGCAGATTCCTATGATGCTGAGGATGATAGTGATGATGAGGTTTCAGTTGATGTTGCTAATAGATCTGGCAGCGACGAAGATGAATATGTTCTATATGAGCAGAGAACAAACAATGATTGCAGCAGCTATCTTTCTCTTTAAATGTACTATTTTTTTATTTTGTTAGTTGGTCAATATGTGAAAGTCTACAGTAGTATAAGGAGATCAGTATTTTGGAACAATATCTCTTCCTTTTGGATGAATGTTTATGTCAGTTTAGTTCTGCAAGATACAACTTGTGAATCTCTGAACTATTAAAGAGGAAATTTTTGTATGACTACTGAATTTATTCAGCCTTTTGTCAATATAAATATAATCATTTCTATTAAAAAAACTTAAACTTGTTCAATTGAATATTGGCATTGCCATGAATCAATGTTCCATGTAGATTAGAGGAACAAGCACATACTAGTGTCCTCTTACATGAGATTGCACATTGCTTTATGCAAATTTGATTTGATGTCTTGCTCTGTTGAATGATCGAGTTTTTATGCCTTGTTACTCCATGTATGTTGGATTGATGTCGATATTTAAATAGAAAATTTCAAGTGTGAATAGATTGTGTCAAAACTCGTCAAAAAAACACCATCAAGAAATAACAAAACATCCACCATTCATGAGCACAAATGTCTTCACACCCCCTTATTTTGATTCTAGGATAGGTCTAGGATAAGGAGCAAAATAAATAAATAAAATTGATTTATTATGATATCTGTCTTTTTTTAATAGAAACGGATAAGATGATTATATTAAAATGGTTGAGGATATCCTTATCAGCCCAAAATGTTCAGTAGTACAATTCATATACAAAATGCCTTGTTCAAGTACCAGGGACTTCAAAAATACCTCAACCATATACATCCATATAAGAAATTGTAAGTACCATAAAGTCTGACACCTAAAACTTCTTACAAACTACCCTAAAAGCAAAACATAGTGAAAATACATAAGCTAACAGAAAGAAGTAGACTAAGAAATACCGCAAACATGTCAGTTATCCTCCTCATCCTCCAACAATGGAGCACTGAAACCTTCAAACTTAGCTAAGGTAGTGTTGAATCTTCTAGAGTTTGATTGTGTAGCAGTTTAGAAACGATCTACGTACGTTTTGAGTGGACACTCCTCCCATCTTCAGGATCCATAGGAAGTTGTTGCAAAAAGAAAAGACTATGCCATATTAAATAGAATGAGGAGCGAAAATTAGCCATTAGGGTAAGAAGTCAAATTTAGACGTTAGGGTTAAATTAAATTGAATGTAGAGAGAAATATTTTAATTAATAAAGGTTTTGGTTAATGAAGCGCTAATTACAATTTTTAATACAATGGGTAGGGAATACAGTAGGGTAAAAATAAATTAAAATTCACAATAATTCAATAAAGGAATACTAATGCATTAGTGAAAAATAATTCAACATTTTCGGGGCGCCAGGTGCGGGTGGGGTGCTCTTTGAACCTGAAGGGAACATAGTTGAATATTTTTCCTAAAGTATTGGACATGATTCAAATAACCATGCAGAATTGTTGTCCCTTTGGAAAGGAACAAATGCACTTGTCAAAGTGAAAATTTCAGACACCATTGTTCTAGGAGATTCATGATTAGCCATCAAAATGGAAAAGTTTCGACCACTTCTTCATAACTCTCCCTTGGCAAGGATCCAATTTAGAATTTGGAATAACTTGGAGAACATGTGGAATTTTTCAATGTATTAAGAGCTCAAAACAAAGAAGCAGACTCATTGGAAAACTCTGCTACAAAAATATATGAAGGGAGTTGTCTTAACCACCTTGGATAGGTCTACTATGAAATCATTCCCTAAGTCTCTCTTTATTGGCTTCGAAAATGGATAAGGGATCAATATGACCGAGTTAATCATAGAGGAAGGTGGACATTCTTTGAATCATGGTGCGAGCTTGCAAGTGTTCACCCCAGAATTCAATGAGGAATTTGATTGGAGAAGTAAGGAAAGTTATCTATGCCGTGCGGATGGATAGTAGCGGTGGTGGTGTTGAAGAACCTTTGTACTGTGCAGAGTGTGGAATTCAACAGGCTTCTCGCAGTCTGTGTCGTCTCAGATGGTTGGAATAGGATCTTTCGGACAAAGAGTGAAGACGTGAATAATAGCTAGAGGAAGATGGTTAGCATAGGATGGAGGAAACAAGGAATTTCAATTTACAAATGGACTTGTTGAATGACAAATTTCACCAACAGAGGGAGAAATCTGAAGAAATGAAGGGCAATATTGTGGCTTTGGAGAGAGAAGTTGCATAAGCATTGCAAAAACAACTAAAGGAGAGGGATGTGGCAGAAGGCTCTTCTTCCATGCCTCAACAGCTCAAGGTGGAAGAGAAGGTTCCATGGGCATTCCAATTTTAAGGTTTAGATGTTCTGTTCTTATATAGTCATGTTAGGACAATTTGTGAGGAAGTATAAGTCTAAGAATTTTGAGACAGGAACTAGGAGATTGAATTTACATTATGCAGATATGTCAACCCTTTATAGTATGGTGATGAACACTGGCAAGATGCCTAATTTGAATGTATTTCTGTTGTTTTTATGAGGATTTTCCCCCCCTTTTAATATAAAAACTTTTACTCTGTAAAAAATAAATTAATTCAACATTTTTATTATTATTTATTTAAACTCAAATATAAATAATCAAGTAGGAATGAAAAGAGGACTGAAAATCATAATAAAAAGGATAATAGTAAATTACTAAAAAGACAATTCTAAAAAAATAATTAAAAATAAGAGAATTAACTTGTTAATAAGAGGGAGCATGTTAAAAAAGAGGAGGGTTAATGATGATGGGTATTTTTACTATAAAATAATGTTAATGATGATGAAGAAGATTAACGTCCATTGAGACCCATTTGGTCTATCGAACCTTAAGAAAAGATAGAGGAATTATTTGGATTTTTGTAAAATTTGGTTCTTATCATTAAAAAGTTGAGAAAGAAGCATTCTTGGGTCACCGTAGTTTTCACAAGTTAGAAGATCTTGGAGATTAGAATTGTAGCAAAGATTAGGAAATTGTGATCGAATGTGGGTATATGCAAGGCACTCTAAAAGCAACTGAGATTCGTACTCAATGCTCATAGACTTACAAAGCCGACAAATCCTTTCCTCCCTTGGTGTTTTAGGAATTGTCCAGTGCCCTATTTTGCTATGAATCTCATGGGAGTTCATTCTTATCTTGGTTATATTAATCTTCTTCTTTGGACTAGTTAAGACAAATAGATACTTTTGATCTTCCAGATTAATATTAATGACTTCTTTGTAATATATTAATTTTCTTTTAACCTCTAAATCTTTCTCATCCCACATTCTCGCTTTGAACTTATATGTGAGAGTATTTTTGAGGTTGTTGATATTTTGCAATGTGGTATTTTCATCAGTTCCCCAATGATTTAAACAAGCCAAGGCGTCCTTAAACCATCCTCTCTTGAGCTAAAGATGGCCTTGACTGGAATTGAAAGCAATTTTAGGGAGTCTTTGGTCTTCAATGTTATTTATCTTATTCTTGTACATCATGTACCTAGCCATAATGATGCTTTCGATGGGGGGAAGACCCACTTCTATAAAGAGAATAGGATGGGGCGTATTGCTCTTAATTTTGAGGTTATACATGATAACATATTTTTGAATTTGTTCGATCTTTATCCAGGAATCTCGAGATATGTTGCAACCCCAAACTTCACAACCGTACAAGATAAAGGGAGTGACAAGAGTTTCAAAAAGGAACTTCTTTTTATCCCACATCACCATATTTGTTGATTTACAATGGAGGGTATGAGAGAATACATTAAAATAAATTAATAAAAGGAATAATTGGTTTAAGAATGAAAGAATTATGAAAAGAATAGGGAAACAGGGTAAAAGGTGTAATAGGTGTAAGAGTTAGAGAGGAAAGAGATTAAATAAGCTAGAGAGAATAAACGAGTTAGGGGAGTGACAAAGATGTCATGATATAATGATTGAGATGATAACGTTTTCCAAGATTGACTTAGTTTATAGCCATCTTCTTGATTGAAGTTATATAGATGCTTTTCTATTTCTAGAGCTTCCATGATTAGTCAAGAGGAGTAATGAGAGGTGTAGACAAGTACTTTTGTTTGATCAAAACATATTTGGTATTTGGTGTTGTAAGAATGTTCCATTAAAGAAAATTTGTTGAGACGATTGTGATTGGTATCAATAATGTGCTCTTTGAGACGAGTTTGGGTGGATCTACCAGTTTGTCCAACATAAGTCTTTCCACAAGAACAAGGAATTTGGTAGATGCAATGGGATAGAAGCAGGTTGGATTTATCTTTTACACTTCTAAAAAATTTCTTAAAGATTTTATAGTTTTAAAGATAGTTCTAATGTTCTTTTTAATTAAGAGTTTTGAGATGCGATCAATGATGCCATGGATATAAGGGAGAGGGATTGGAATGTTTTGGTCTTGGGTGAAGGACGTGATGAAAAGTTTTGTTAATTAGGCTTCGAGGGTATCCATTGGTCATAAACCCTGATTGTAGTGAAATGGTTTTCGGTTTTTGAAAACCATAGTTATATTAAAAATTGCAATGTTTTTCAGGACCATAACATCAATGCATGTTTTAAAAACAACGTCCCCCTGCATAATTTAGTTTAACATGATTCTTCGATGTTATTGCTAACATTTTCACTATGATATGTTTTTTTGTATCATTGAGCTCATGGGAACAAAAGTGTGTGCAATTTGACTTTATGATAGAAATGAGAAGAATAAATTCTCAGTATTGGTGCATAAATTCCAATAAGTATATCTTGTGAATGATGGCCTCACACATAATCTCTATAGTTAGCTATAAAAATGATTGTACTACCCAACCTTGTGTTGACGTTTTAACTCTAGAATTAACTAGAGATATAGAACAACCAAACTAGGAAGTTTCCAATGGAATAGATATAAAATATGTAGGTCTTAAACATGGGGCTCCACTATTTTTAAAGGTATCCAAAGAAGATGATTCAATCCATATACCTTGTATAAAATAATTTGATCGTGTGATTTTGCTTACCTCTCCCAAATGAAAGCTTTACACATAATATGAATACTCAAAATATTTAACACATCCAATACACAATCCCTATTTTTATGTGAGAAAGACACTTGCTTCTCCAAAAGATATTTTCAAACCCAAAACTTGTTGTAGGAAGCTCAACCCATGAATACATTGAGAACATTATGGCAGAGCAAGTGTCATTGCTTGTACCAAATGAGCACTTCTGAAAGGTAATCAAGTAGATCAATTTTATCAACTTCAAATTTTGGAACCCTTACATGCACTTTCTTTAGGTATTGTAATGGGAGAAACAAGCTTGTTGTGCCTTTGCCTCCTACCATGCAAAATCAGGATGATAAATGTTTGGAGACTTAATAACAACAATAATAATATTTCAAACGTGGAAGGTCAAATGCTTAAAGTAAAATCTAAAAGCATGCAATTAATGACCTCAAAACATTCACCTTGGAGATAGAGATCTTCAACGTAGGAAAACAACCTAGTGTTTATTTTTCATTGACATGAGGTTGAGTTATTGGAAGAACTTTTCTTAGGTCTAAGAGGTCGCGGTTGTAGGGGCTCTAGTGTCTATATTGATGGGAATGGAGGGGTTTCTATATTGGAGGAAGAGGATAAGGTTTTGGCTGAATTTGAGGCCTCTAAGCCATGCCCTATGGACCCAAACAATACATTTGTTCGATTCACAATTAAGGATATCATGGAAACCACAAAGAATTTTTTGAGGGGAAATATTATTAGCATTGATGGGGTTTTGGTAGATGGATTGCTTATTTCCATGAAGAAATTTAAGAATTATCCTTTGGTTAGCGATTTAGAAAATGTACCAAGACTTGAAAAAAAAATGACTCAATCTCCATGAACATGTTGAGTAGAAGCCTATCCACGAGGCATGTAAATTCCATTTGTCAGTGGTTCTTTGCTACCACAAAGTCTAGGAACACCAATTTTTCAATGGCCCTGGGATATTGAACATTGATGGTGAAATGTTACCATCCCAAAACATTGTCTCTAAGCACAACCACATGTGCACAATCATGGGGTTGAACATGAATGATTGGATGCCCAACTTAGCTGCCATGACCACGAACCAACTCATGAACAATTATGATATGAGAACAAGGTGGTGAAGCGGCAAGCCCCATAACTTACAACCACCAGTCACATGTATATTTGAAGTCGAGGGTCATTGAGCCACCACCAATCGCAGGTATATAAATCAAGCTTCCAATCGATTGTGCAACCGCCATCTTGTGTTAAATCGAGAGCTTATTGACCTGGAATATTAGAGCGCAAATCGAATTATTGCAAACAATTAAATCGATAAACATCAACTCAAAGGCAGATAGTGCGCATCAACTCAAATAAAGCAAAAATATTAAAGATCAAAGATCGACCATTGAAACCCTAAGATAATTGATAGCTCAGAATCCACAGTGTAAAATTCATGTGAGAATGAAAATTGAAGTGAATGTGATACATCACATTAAGTACTTATCCATAGTTTTGAATATTTTCGGATATCAAAACATTTTTTTAAGGTCAACAACCGAATAAGTGATTGAAGGTTCCACCATCGATTTCATTCCCTTCACAAGGATAAAATAAGTACCAAGCCCTATCTCGATTAAAGCTCCAAATTTTTAAATCAAAATTTCAAAGAGACAAAAAGAATATTTTAAGCCAAAGAAAAATCAAGTGAAAATAAATTGATAGCCTATAGGGGTTGATCACTTAAAAAGTAGGGTTATTATAATACAACTTACGTCCAAAAGCTTTATAAAACAACTGATAGGTGGGGTGGTTGGGGCGGTCGGCTGTGGCTATCCCCACCTCGGTTCAAACCCCATGCCCTCGTTCTACGGCGTCCCCGCATTATCGGGCGCCAGCTACATTGTAATTAAAAAAAAGTGAAATAAACAAAAGGGGTTACTCAAGGTATCAATTAATGTAAATTATCAACGAACGCAAATGGAGTCCAATAACAAAGAGAAAGGAAGATTTCCTAAAACATCAAGATTTCATGCTTCAGTACTATTTAGACTCAAAGGGATACTTGGAGGGAAAGATACCAATATCTCCATCGATTCCATCGGACGTAATAATTATATTAGTACTAAATTTGCTAACCAGTTAGCGACTCTTGAGTCAAATGTAATTGAAAAACTAGATTCGTGGAACGAAAAACAATATAGCATAAGCGATTTACAACTAATTATTGGAGATTATAATGGTGTCTCACAATTCATTGTTAAATCTGTGGAACGTTGACGGTGACATAATTTTGGGTCCACCCTGAATGGAAGCACTAGGGACATTCATTTTAAACACTAAGAAGAAGTTTTTTGACATTTTCTTATAAAAATAAGAAAATCACATTGTAGGACATTAAAAAGAAGTCAGATTCAGAGGACGTGTCATTTGAAGATATCAAAGATATCTCAAAGGTGATTTCAAAAGAAAATCAGAAGCCAATACAGAAGATGCAGAAAGAATTCGACAAAGTCGTCGTTGATAAAGATGAAGAGATCACTCGTCTAAGAGATCATAGTAAAAAACTACTTGTTCATATCAAGAATACATAGGATAAAATGCAGTGTAATCAAAAGTTAGAAGAGGGGAATCAATATATTCAGAAAAAATTATTAGGAAAAGACGAAGGAAATTCCTCCTCAAGGAAGGTTAATCAAGAATTGCTAGAACAAATTAAAGGGTTAAGAGAAGGAGAGCAAGGAATCAAGATACCAAAATGAAGTCAACAAGTCAGATTATAAGGAAGAACTCTTTTGCTTAAGGAGACATAATCAAGACTTAATCATACAAGTTAGAAAGCTAAATCATGACAAGAAATCTTTACAAGAAGATTTAGATAAAAAAAGGATCATTAATCAACAAAGAAACGATGACTGGACAAATAGAGAAGTCATCAAACACTCAAATTCAAACATCAAAGAGGGGAACCAATATAGAGTCAGTCGACGCTCAAATTTAGAAGAATGCTTATATTTAGAAATCAATGCAAACATAAAAAAAAGATGGTGCCGAGGAACAATTAGAAAATATTAGGATACCTTCTCGTCATCCAAATCATAAGAGTCACTGGGATCAATGACAAGGTCAAAAAGAACCTACATGATATTTCTCTTACAAACGGATGAGCTATGGTGTCATAAAAGAATGGAGACAAAATCAACAAACTACGTGGAAATATAAAATGAGAAGATCCATCCAATAAATTGATCAACAAAAGGTCCCAATGAGGGTTAACTTGGGGTGGACCACTTCACAAATGATGCAACATTTTTACTCAATGTTTAAAAGAACATATCGACTCGTTTCGTCAAGTGTTGTAGATACTAGCACAGAAGATCACGAGACAACATCACAAGCAAGAGTAAAGATGTAAAGCCTTCTCATCAATATGCTTTGAGGACAAAGCATTTCTAAAGAGGAAGACAATGTTATGAACATAAATAACATAAATATACGTAAGATAGTATAAATAATAATAATAATTAATAAAGAGACATAATGAAAAGATATGTCTTATTGAAAAGACATGATTATTAATGAAAGGTCACTCCATCTATATATATAACACGGGCTCTTAATTGTAATCTATCATCTCATTCATTAATTTTTATACATTTACTCAATAAATTATATTTTAATGAACTACTTTATATTCCAAATATTTTACATAATTTATGTGTGAACGAACTTTACTCATCTCAAACTTACAGGGAGGATAGACTTGTAGACCACAAAAATGAAAACATAGAGGAAACCTCAAGAACACGCTATCAATTAACGACTCTATGTAGGAGGGAGATGATAATAAATGTGGCATCTTTCTATTAGAAGGAAACATGGTGACTTTGCATTGGAAGGGCAGGGGGAGACAAATATATAATAGAGTCCACAAACCCAATTTCAAAAAGAAACACCTATCGACGTTAAAATCCAAAAATAAATACCTCGAATCGTATACATATTTATTTGATTTACGAATGTTGTGACCTTTTTGTATTCATTCGCCTAGATTGATTGGTGAATGAAGTCATCTTTTTTGTGTGTTTCTTTTATCCACTTGAATGTTTCCAATTATAATTAGCCAATGAATGTCTCCTTAGAAACATTGTATACCTTGCTTTAAATGTTATTTTTACCTCAACTTCATGCTTCTTGGAATCATTTGATAGGTGGATGGAAAGGGATGGTAGAATCAAATCATTAGGCATATCATTGGTACAAATACCATGTCGAATTCATATTGTCATGATGAAGAGGAAAGTTTGTTTCATTTGGATGCTCAATGACTTGTTTTTGTCATATTTCACTGCACACAAACATGTTTTTCTTAACAGAAACAGAGGAAAATATTTTATAGATAAAAGGCTGTGCACAGCCATGCATTACAAAATAAAAAGCCAGCATTCTGCATCTGAAAGGGGAAAATTGTAGAGTTTGATGGGATTTTTTTCACTAAAGCCTTTGCTTCTTATCTGCCTATAAATTCTATTCCTGTCATTGGGATAAACCCTTGCATATTGGTTACATAGTAGAAGGCAAAAAAACATTTAGAAGTTGAAATTTGAAGGAAACCTGTGATAGTAGGCCAAAAAACCATTGATGAGGATTCATTAGCCGTAATTCTGCTATTGGACAGAGGCTGCATCCAACATCTCTTGATTAACGTAGGGAGCGTCCTGTACGTGGCTGCAATGAGATTTGTTGGCAAAGACTGATATGTCTTCCTTAATGTTATCAACCTTTCCAAGAAGTTCAATGATGTTTCTATCCATATCTTCCATACGGGACTCCAAATAGGAAAGCTGGGAGTGTGTGCATTTATTTTCTACAGACAAATCTTCAATTTGACGCACGCTAGTGCAGACCGCATAATATGTTCTGCACAGATAAGTTTTAATTTCTGAGGACAGCTGACTAAGTGTGGCGATTGCCTGCCTAACCCCATCCATGTTGTTGAGAGAAACAAGCGGCTGAGTGATGAGAGCATTTCCTTCTACAAGCATCGAGGAATCAACAACCGGGGTAGAGATGCTTAGATGTTCAAGAGCCAGGACTAACGCAGAAGGTATGGAGCGGTCCATTCTTTGTAATGGAGTCAAATTGCGGGAGAGGAGCCTTAAATGCTCACGCATGATAACTGCAAAGCCCATGTGGGGGGAACATGGGGGATAACGTATCGACCAAGCCAAGGCAATAGAGTAAACAGCATGGTGTCCATTATGGGGTAGAAGACGACCCTTTGTAGGCCTTGGGAAAATTATAAGATCCATATTCAAAGCTTGTTAAGGGATGAAGCAATGCTCTATTACATTGTTGTGCCTAATTTGCCCTTTCTTCATTGAAGCTCCTTCATTTGCCAACTTATCTGCTGTGTTGTTCAGATATCTAAGCACGTGGAAGTATTGAATGTCACCGAGAATAGCAAGGTGCTTGATTCTTCTTTGAATTCTTTGTCTCTTAGGCCCTTTATTGATGATGTCATTCCGCATAGCTTGAATTACATGGCTAGAATCACCAAAAACCTAAAGTTTCTCCATGTTTATGGTGGAGGAAATTTCAAGAGAATGATACATTGCCATCCATTCAGCTTCATTGTTTGTACTAATACCTAATCCCCAGGAGAAATCAACAACTCTATTTCCACTAGGATCGAAAATGATCCCTCCCGCACCTGCCTCCCCTGTGCTCACAAACATGTTGCACACCATAGGTCTATGATAATAGATCTACGGCATATGGATTTGTTGAAGTCATCCTCCATAACGATTCAATATCTTCCAACTACATCCTTAGATTGCTTAATGACTCAATTGCATTGATAGTTCACCAAAAAACATTTATCACGATTTCATAATAATAGATACATGTCTTTTTGTGAATTGACTGACTTCATCTTGATGAAAATTTTGGAACCGTGCATCAAGAGCTCTAAATTTGATTGTATCTAGGGAATACATAGTTGATCTATGGAGAGTGATATTCCTTCAGGACTAGCAATGGTAATTACCTTGTGTCATAGTGGTTGAGACAAATGGAGCTTTCCTTGAGGTAGATTGTAGGTTGAGGAGACAACTAGAAGATTTGGGGATTTTATTACTATGACTCATCAATGGGTAAGCATGGATCGTTAGCACCCTGTTTCCTAGCTCTAGTAAATGATGTGGCTCTATGTAGAGCTCTAGCAAGTCAAATTTTCTTTGGTTGGATCAACGTAAAACTTGGGCACAATAAATTTTATGAAATGGTACTCAAAGAATATCATGATCATACCATGATATTTGATACTCAGAGCATACTCGAGCTCTTGTATTTTCCATTCCACCTTCAAATTGATGTAGATCTACAATTTTTCTAGTGCATGCAGTGTGGTATCTCTCTCATGGTACACTACAATGGTGCTATCATGTCCTTAATTCCATGGATCTACTAGGCCCCTTAAGACTACAAAGGCTTTGATACCATGTTAAATTATAGAGGAAAAGACAAGAACTTGGTGGAAAAATATTTACCCATATTCGACACTTATATTCATAAAATGATATTAATATATAGTATATGGATGTGACCACATCTAGATATATGTTTCACTAACAACCCATGAATGGATTAGGATGACACCTCAAAATTAGACAACAATAACGACTAATAAGGAGGTGATCTCAAACTTTGAGATTGTATAGGGACTCACAAGTTAACATCTCCCCCCCTCAACCGTAAGTCTAAAAGATGTTTACTAGTGAGGCAACAAGAACTATGGCATAAATTGGTATCATCTCAATGATCAAACCCAAAATTTTCAAACTAAGATTCAATGAAGATGAGCTCAAAAACAACCTACTCATGATGTTGAATGGTTCATTTGAAATGAAGTTTGAAAGAGAGCAAAAATAATTGAAGTGAACAACTACCATGTTTGGACATTTCCTTATTAGTTTGACAATTTGATCGTTTGCCAAGTAATTTAGCTAGAATAATTTGGTGTCTTATGCTAATTGGTCAACAAATTGGATCATCATTATGATATCAGTGAAACAATAGGATCATCGAAGTTCTCTATGAGTTTAGACATAATTAGGTGTCAAACATCATCTTAATGAATAGTTGAATTCATATAGATAGCATGTTAAGTAGACCAATTGCCATGTCGTAATTCAAATGCCAATTAAATTTTGATTGATAGGTATTCAAAACTTGAAACTTGGCTATCATCATTGTTATCCCCCCTATCATGTGCAAGGTGAGCAGTATATAGAAGGGAAAGAAGCTCTAGCTTTGGGTTATTCATCAATTACTCTTTCATAATTGTATTTGATGCCATGTATCTAGTGGTTTTGGTTGACCACTGGCCAATTTCATCAATGCGGTGGTTTTGGTTGACCACTAACTCATTTCATAAATGTAATCCCCTCATTTGAGGTGCAAAAGAGTTAGATTTTGTTTCATTTTGTGCACTCACTCCCTTAAGGTATGTGAGAGTGCCATTAGAATGGGCCATAGTCATGCCCAAAATCTTCTTTGAGAACAATTAATTGAAAGTTGTATGCTTTTGTTATTTCTCCATGCAAATATGTATTTACATGTATCTAAACTTAACGGTAAGACTTCTGAAACTCATTGAATTGCTGATTCCATCACAAAGAACTTATCCAACCATAATGGATTTTTGTATGTTTACCCTTCTTCTTCTTTTAACATTTATTTCAAAGATGATTTGTCTTCCCACAATGAAAGAAACAATGGAGATCAAAACATTTATTCTCCATGTGACCAACTCAATGATAATGTTGGCACTTAGCATTCTCATATTGAACAAAAATAGGTGAAGTGGAATCTCCTTAAAGGAATCCTTCTCTTTGGAAGTGGACTGGTCTAGACTAGTTGAGAATATGAAAGGTAACTCCCTTATCATATATGAGTCTTGTTTTGTGTTTGTTGCTGTAGATTTCTTCCCAAGGTTCGATGATAGGCTTTGAAATATCATTTTGTACTAGATGATATTGAATACATTCGTGATAGTTTTCTTTCATAATTTCAAAATAAAATTCAAGTTTACATTCACTAATATTGCTTCCGTATCACACATTCCTTCTTCTTATGACTTGTGTTTAAAACTTGTCTTCATCAATTCATTGTTTATGAATGATCTCTTCTCATGACAAGGAATCATCAATCAAATTATTTGTTGTATATGTATCACCCATTTGTACTAGGTCATTTGTGTCACAAGGTACTATTGCCCTTTCGCATTAGGTCGTCACAAGTTGCATCAACCATTTTCTCAATTTGCTTCTATGTTTCAATTGATTTTAGTTGAAGTGCTTTAATCAATTTATCCTTCAAATCAATTTTCTTGTGAAGATCAACAACCCATTTATCCAAACCATGTAAGGTGTGTTGTAATTCTTTGATTTCTTTATGGACATTTTGTAAGCGCTTTCCTCCTTTACCCATTTTAGATTTGCATTTTTGTCATGCTCACTTATACTCACCCACTTGAACTTGTGACCAAAAGGCTCGGGGTGTTTGGTATTGCCAATCATACATACCAAAGGCTTGACTCTAATGACTGTAGTTAAAATTTATTGACCTCCTTATTCAATTTCAAGTAGGTCTTGATGACAAGTTTTAAATTGAGAAAACTCATTAGTAACTCTAAAAGGGTTTTCAAATCCATCCTTTGTACAATTCAATCATTTAAACTTGTTCAATTTACGATGAATCGAGCACATTTTAATTGCTTAGATAACCGTTAAATATTAGAGGAACAACCACATTTTAGTATCTTCTTACACGAGATTAATACGCATTGCTTTGTGTATGTTGTAATTGATCTCTTGCTTCGTTTAATGATCGAGTTCGCATTCCTTGTTACTCCATGCGTGTTTAATTGATGTAGATATTTAAATAACAAGTTTCAAGTGTGAATACAATGTATCAAAACTAGACACAAAACATCATCAAGCAATACAAAATCATCCACCATACATGAGCACAAATATCCATAAACCCCTTTATAATTTTAAGACAAATTTAAAACAAAAACAACATAAAAAAATTAATTTTTTTATGATATGCTTCTTGTAACAACATAAATATTGTTTGTTAAATACAATCACCAAATCATCCACCATACATAAGCACACATATCCATAAACCCCTTTATAATATTAAGACAATTTGAAACAAACAACAACATAAAAATAAAAAATAAAAAATTGTTATGATATGCTTCTTATAACAACATAAATGTTTGTTAAATACAATCACCATTATTCAAAAACACCTATCTCCATGTCTTTTCTACGATAGATAAGTTATTCCAAAGGCATAAACTATGCTACAAATTATGTTGCAAACACTTATACACCCACTTCTCCTTTTATGCTTTTAAGAAAACACCATAAGACATGTCATGTCAATATCCACAAGAAAACACCATAAGACATGTCATGTCAATATCCACAAGAAAACACCAATAGATTTAAAAGACCATAAGACATCTCATGTCAATATCCACGAGTACCCAAGGTTTTCCTCATAGCCTATCTTTGTTAATAGCTTTTAGAAAAAAACATTAACTAAATATCATCGTTTTATGCCAATGCTACCCAAATAAAAACAATAGCTTGGATAACACAAGATAAGAGTTACAATTAAATATGAATCACAATTTTTTATTATGTTATGCATACTCCTTTAAATCAATTATTAGATCATAATGAAGCAAAATGCATCTAACTCTATAGCATAACCACTTGTGCCCATATAAATAGGCCCACCTTTACTTGCTAGATGACTTTATGCACAAATTGAATGTGGAAAAAGATGGATTAGCAAAAAGCCAAAAGGAAATAACTCAATTCATACACACGTGCATTTGATTGTGGATGTTGCGCCCTTTTTATGGGGTGACTTGTCAATGAATTCGTCTTTTTTGGAGTCTTGCTCTTGAATGCTGCTTGTCAGAATTAGCCAACGAATGTCTACGAATGTCTCCTTGGCAACACTGTATACCTTGCTTTAAATGCTCAATCTACCTCAAGTGCATGCTTCTTGGAATAGTTGGGCAAATTGTGGTCAAATTCACATTGGCGTTAGGCAATAGAAGAGCTAGTTAGATGTATAGTAGCAAATATGTTGCACACACCATATGTCTATTATAATAGATCTATATGGCATATAGATTTGTAAAGTCATCTTCCATAATAGTTAGATGTTTTCCAATTATAACATTAGATTGTTTAATGTCTCGCTTGGATTGACATCTCACCCAAAAATCATGTATCATGATTTCTTTACACTAGGTGCATGTCTTTTTGGAAATATTTTAAGGTTGGTTTGATGAAAAATTTGTAATTTTTTATATAGAGTTTTAAATTTGACTGTATTCAAGGAATATGAACTAGATCTATGGAGATCGATATTCCTTTTTCCTTGGGAAGGGGAAATTACCTTGTGGTGTAGTGATTAAGACATATGGAGCTCGCCTTAAGGTAGCTTGCAAGTTGAGGAGATCATTGGAAGATCTGGGGGTTTATTACTATGGTCTATCAATGGATAAGCTTAGATTGTTGTCATCTAACGTTTCGACTGCAATGAATGGTGTGGCTTTATGTAGAACTTTAGAAAGCTAGCTTTTCTTTGGCTAGATCAACAACAAACTCGGGTGCAAGAAATTTTATGGATGACATGTGCGTATAATGATCATATCATGAGCTATGCTACTCAAAGCATACCGTAAGCTCTTCTCTTTGCCTTTGCACCTTCAAATGGATGTAGATCTACAATTTTGTTGTTGTAGACATCATGTCATCTCTCTCATGGAGCTATGATATCAAAGCTCTCACAACACACTACCATGGTGCTATCATGCCTTGAATTCCATGGAACACTATTGTGGATCTAACATGCCCCTTGAGACTAAAGAGACTTTGATACCATGCTAAATAATAGAGCATAGGACAAGAACTTGGTGGAAAAGGTTTAAGCCATATTCAACACTTATATTCATCAATTGACATCAATACATGGATCTCACCACCCCTAGATCTAGATCTCACTGACAACTCATAAGTGGATAAGGATGACACCTCATCAATAGATAAGGATAACAACTCATAATTAGGAGGCGATCTCAGACTTTGTGGTTGTCTAGGGATCCCTAGGCTAATGGGTAGTGCATTCAACTGAAAGTAAAATAGGGTCATATTAAAAAACCTTTCAAACCAAATAATATCCCTAATGTATAGTTGAACTTAATGCTATCATTCGAAAGCTTTTCTTATAAATGTTAAGGAACCATTCAAATATGCTATCGTTTAAAATCTACATTTAGAGGATAATTTACAGCTCTGTACCTATCAAAATGGTAGGAATCCTTTGCATGGGTAGCATCTATGCTTGTAGGGATTTACACATCATTAGAGATATCGTTAGTCGCTTAAACATTCCCTACACTAACAAGTATTTCATGCAATATGTACTTTCAAAACATTGCTTAAGTGCTAGCATTGGCTCATAATTCTTGGCGCTAAATTGATCCATAGCCTTTTAAATCATGTTTCTTTTGAGTTTCTTGCGTCTCATTTGAAAGTTGGATTCCCTTTGATATTATATTGACACCGATCTTTGATTAAATTATCCATGTTATCTGTCATTCAAATACAATATTTTTTGGTCTTCTGAATTATTTCCTTTTAGTGTGATCTCCTCGTATTTGGTACTTTGAATGGATAAAGTTTACCAACTTCATCCCTGCTACTAAGCACTCCATTCGAAAGGATCCCAGATTGCTCGCACTGTATACAAAATTTGCTCTTGCATATTGTCCTCTTTTGTTCAAATGTATTACCTAGTAGTTGAGGGAAAGTTAGATATTTTCAAGAGATCCTTAGCCTATGATAACCTTGAAACCCAACCTATTGTAATGTGCATATCCTTGCTTCAAAAGAAAATGATCTTTAAATGAGTTTGCTGTCATCAATTTCAAGTTGTTGGTCATGAAACCCACTCTAGATTTTGTTAAGAAATATTGAAATCATGCTAACCTTATCTTTGGTTTTGATTAAGTAAATTGATTAACCTTGCTAAAGTATCATCTTGTTTGAAATGGGTGAATTGCAAACTTTTATACATGAAGCCTAAGACAATAATGAAGAAAAATCCACAAAATACTAAGCAATAGAAACCAAAGTTGTAATACCCCCATTTTGACCCTTAGGATATATTGGTTTTTAATGTACACATTGTATATATGTGATGTATAATTCCTAGCGTGGAGCTCAAGGCCAAGGCCCTGCTAGTGAATGCTCAACTTTAAGAGGCAAGTATTTGACATTGTGTTATCCATGTGCTATTAAGCCATGGAAATTGTAAAAATGATGTAAACAAATCTCATGCAATAAAAATACCAAGGGGTTGGCTATGGATGCAACTAAATGAGGGGGCTATGTGTATCCACTAGGGAGAGGAGAGGGGGTTGTGGGATTGAACCATAGACTGCCAAATGTCATCTTTAGAACCCATTTGACCTTCCTTGCTGACATTTAATTCTGTTGTAAGGAAGTGGTTGCAGAAAACTGTTCATGAGGTCGATGGAGTGTGGGCAACCCCTGAAATTTTGGATGGCAAGGTATAGGGTTCTGTTTTGCTTGATCCACATGTCACTCTACCTCCTAGGAATTCACCTTCCCTCATCCCCATTCCATCATTGAACAACAAAGGAAGTTTACAGCAGGATAGAACCTAGCAGTAAGAAAGAAAACAAGAAAATCGTGACTTGGGGAGAAGTCGCGTTTTGGGTGCCAAGACCGCTCAAGAAATTCACGTGGGAAGTGAAATCCGATAGGCGAATCCATAGAACTGAACCGTGGGCGAATTTGTGAGTGTGAGACGCCCATAAATTCATAGGGAAACCGGTTCTGGAATCCCGAAAGGGAAGCAGCGGGACAAATCCTTTTGGCCGTAACCCTGAGGAGATCTAAGCGTGGATGACAAATCGGAAGAGAGAGCAGAGGTTAGAACCACTTGATAAACCCAGTGAAGGCTGTTTGATTGAGTGGGAGATGTCTATAGATTTGTGGTTGATCTCATTGGCTTAGCTTCCTCCTCCCTTGTCTCTTGGCATGCTTGATAAACCCAACCGTGTGTTGGCTTAGCATGATTGTTGGTGTGAAACCAAGGCTGTGAGTAAACTTAGGTAGTTCCTCCTTAGTGGATACATATCCCCAGATCAGGGGTGGTCTATGAGTGTTGAAAGAATACAGGCTAGGCAGAGACCTATGGTTGGGTTGGAATGTTGTAGTCCATAGCCAGTTTCTTGGTGGTTTCAATTAAAGGATAAGTGTTTCATGTTGCCTCTAATTATGCCAATTTTATATACATGAATGATTCTTTGTTTATGTCAGAATGCATGGATTGATCCAACTGATTAATGGAACTGAATACTTGTACTTTATGTTGTTATTATTCATATGATGAGATGTCGGTAAATGCATTATGAGTGTGTGTTAATATGGTTTAATTCAACTATGTTTATTTGAGTATGCAAATACATCCATGTGTTTTATTTATATGTAAATTTGTTCATTGATGAATAGGGATAAGTTTTGTTGAGGCCCTGAATGTGCAGGAGGTTCCACAGGGCTTTGGGGAAGAGATAGATACCCCTGTTGTGTTCATGTTCCCTTTGAGGGTCTGGATTGATGAAGAGAGGGGCCATGACAGAGTGGAGCAAAGCTCTTTACAGGGTGGGAAAGAGGCATGGATGAAATTTGGGGCCACATTTTAGGTTGGAAGAAGGACAGAATCAAAGTCCTCAGGTGTGGCCTAGGATCATGCAGTTGCATAGGGATCGCCGAGAAATTTCCAACAGTGTCAGGTTTTCCAAAAATGAATTTAGAATGAGGAAGTTACTAGCCTGAGAAGTTGGCAGTAACAGGGTATATGGTTGACTTCCGAGTTTCCGAACCCGTAGTGCGGATCGCGGAGGTCGGAGGCGTGATTTCTTGGTGTGGTTCTTGGAGTTTCGACTTCCGAATCCCACAAGATGGATTGCAGAGTGCAAAAGTCGGAGGAGAAATTTTCTCCGGAGTTGTGATCTTGGAGTTCCGACTTCCGACTCCCGCAAGCCGGATTGTGAAGTGCGGAAGTCGGAGGAGCAATTTTCTCCGGAGTTATGATTTTGGAGCTCCGACTTCCGACTCCCACAAGTTGGATTGTGGAGTGTGGAAGTCAGAGAGGTGTTTCGTTAATGCCGTGTAATTGGCGTTCTGACTTTCCGACTCCTGCATCGTGGATTGTGGATTGCGGAAGTTGGAGAGTTGTTTCGTCGACGCCGTGTAATTGGCATTCTGACATTCTGACTCTCGCATCGCGGACTGTGGAAGTCAGAGAGGTGTTTCGTCGCTGTCGTGTAATTGCCATTCTAACTTTCTAACTAAGGCATCATGGATTGTGGACTGCGGAAGTCAGAGAGGTGTTCCGTCGATGCTGTGAAATTGGTGTTCCAACTCCCGACTTCCGATTTGCGGCTTGCGGATTGCTGCTTGCGGAATTGTGGATTGCAGACTAAGATCGTTGCAGCTGTGTAAAAGTGCATAGTTCTGGATAGTTTGAGAAAAAAAAATTAGCAGGTGGTTCTAAGGAGCTCCCCCATCACCTCTAAAGGGCACCGAGGGGACCGGGGACGTGATAGGTGGTATCAAAGCCCAAGGTTGCAGCAC
The DNA here is from genome assembly GCA_027924585.1 of Larix kaempferi. Classification (NCBI taxonomy): domain Eukaryota; kingdom Viridiplantae; phylum Streptophyta; class Pinopsida; order Pinales; family Pinaceae; genus Larix; species Larix kaempferi. The sequence continues at coordinate 7,237,342 of BSBM01000052.1, read as the reverse complement.
TGGGGCTGCTTGGGCCAAAGTATGAGTTACAGGCAGGTAACCAAAATTTGAATGGGGTGCAAGGGAATACAATGTACCTTGAAGGACTCCATATGGAGTTGGAATTGAACATATTGCAATGTTGGTAAAGAGGGAAATTTCTCACCTTAAACTATTTATGTTTATAGCATACGAATTGCATGCTAGGAAAGTAGCAAGTGTAAATTTCATGCATGTGTATGTCTTGAATTGCTACTTGGTGAGAAAATCATAGTTAATGATCCCTTTTTTGCTTGATGGAGATGCCATGAATTGGACCAGCTATGATGTGGAATAGGAATTCCATGCTATGATGAGGAATTGAAGAGAGAGAATTCCTCAACTCTTCTCTTGTTGTTATGTTATAAATTTAGAGCTTATATATAGAAAAATTTGGTATAGGAATGTTGAAAATGAAAGAGATTAGATAGATGAAATGTGTATGCAAAGTAGGCATATCAAGAGATAATGCATACTGCAGGTAAACTTATGTGTGCTTGCATATGGTATTGCATATTGATAAAAGTTGTTAATGCGCACATTGCATTTCAATTTGAATGCACACCTAACAAGGATGCACATCCACTAAAAGGATTGCGGGAAAAGCCTATGCTGCATGCCTGTGATTCTTGCAATGTTGCACAAAGATATGGAAAAAATATTTTTGAGATGCCTTGCTTACACTTTTCTTTGAGAAATGATGAAAATGTTGTTTCTGGGGTTCTTCATTTTAGCAAGAGAAAACATGGCTGAGAATGTTGATAATGATATTACATGTGACTAACAACCTTGTGAAGAAAGGTTGGAGCAACAAATCCGTGATCAAGAGGATGGTGGAAGGACTACGCAGCCCTTGGTAGGAAGCCAACTGATCAGGTAACATCAGATATGTTGATGGCAGCCATGCAGGTAATGTTTTATTTATGCTAATTGTATAAGTGTTGAAGAGGATGGGTAAGAATCCCTTTAACCACCTTTTAATCATCATAAAATGGTATGCATGCAATAGTGAATGCATTTATGTGAATGACATCCCACAGGGTATGGTAGGGTATGTGGTAGTGAAGGAAATGAGCATTATACCATGTGACTGTTTAAAATTTTGAATGCATCCATAAGAAATAAGAGCATGCCATGTGAGAAACCATGATGATGTTGGGTTGTGAAGCCTGCAGTGCTCATCAAGTATCCCATGAACTCCCTAGTGGTGTTAATTTGGGATGAAATCTCTTTTCCAACAACCAAGGAGTGAGAGAATTCCTGATGTGTTGTGTTTAAATGAAGAAGAAGGCACCCAGATAGTTAACCAAGTAATTAGGGAGATGGCTGGGTATTGTGTTGAAGCATTGACTAAGATGCCAAACTTACCATCGTAAGAAACCTATGTAGGCACAAAAATGTCTTAGATCAATGTTGTAGTGCATTGGGTGCATTAAGTAAATGTACCTTAAAAGATTGTGTAAATCTTGTGGTTATGCATCGTGTGAATGCATGGTTATGGTATACATCTCATTGCAAGTAGATAATAGATGAAATGATGAATCATTGTCAATTCTAAGATCCTTTCATGAGATGCTATGGATGCAAGGGAAAGAATTGCATGAAAAGGGTAGTCATGTTTGATGGGCTACATGGATGCTCTGTTGGGAGGATAGAGTTGCATGGAAGGATGTGATTGTGCATTCATAAGTATTTAAAATTTTATTTGATTGCATAGATAATGTGTCCATATCATGCAATCTTATTGTGATAATGATGCATATAAAGAAAATGTATTTCATTGCATTTGAAATAATAACAACTGATAGTGATTGAATTATTGAGTATTATAATTCTGAGATCACTTTAGTGAGTGTTGTAACAATGAAATTATTATATGCATGAATGCTCACAAGGTGCTTGGCTGATTGAAATTTCAGATTACAGGTAGAAATGTCTTAGATGTGGCAATGTGGGTAAGTCCCTGATAAGACTGGAATCTACCATGTACAAGAGCCAAATATTGAGGACACAATGCAAGAATACCATGTGTTATGGCCTACAGAAGCCAAACTCCATGGAAAGGATCCCATGCTATGGAAGTGGGTTTTGGGTGAAACGTTGTTGCAAATTTTGATAATGCCTCATATGAACTGCATGTTGGTAAACAACGCGGGTGAGATGGTAAAATTATGCCAATAGGGCATGTGTTGTTTATGAAACTAGAAAGGGATTGGAGTAACAATCTCGAGGGACTGTTAACTCAGAGAAGGGAGCCTCATTCCTCGTGAAAGGAAGAGAAAATACATCTGCAAACCGATAAGTATTTTGTAACCCTAGCTGAGAATATGCACGTCTAATTATTAGAATTAATATATAGAGCATGTTTTTATTTTAGACTGCTTGAGTGTGATTAGGGCCTACATGACTCACATTGGAACGGGGTGCACACCTTTCGGGTGCCTTGTTGTGTTATGGTTGTCAACATTGACTACACCCTAAGGGAATGGACACATTCCTGGTGTTTCAATATTAGAGAGTGATTTTTTATTATGAAATATGTTATAATTTTATATCATGCCATTTGGTGTTGCATACTAAGAAGCAAAGTGAGGAGGGTGCCAAGACGGGTTGGAACCCATTGAGATGCCTATGGATCCGTAGTAGAGTCCTTGACTTGGAAATGGTTATGGTGTAGTCTCCTTCCATTGGCCTATTGACCCATACATAAGTGTTGGCTTGGCAATGGAGAGGGAAAACCAGGTATGGGACTGCTTTGGCACCATAAATGCTTGGTAAATCCAATCGGTGCACTAGTTGAGCATTGAATGTTGTGGAGCAGCCTGCGTGCTAGCCAAACATTCGTTATTGTATCCACGGGTGATCCAAGGCTTGAAAATCAAAGAAGGATCCTATGGAATAACATGAAGACGTCCAATACAAACAAGTATTTGGTTATCTTGCATCTTCTTGCTTATTTAATGTGAATATATGAGTGTATATGATTCGATTATGGTTTTTAAATTCTTGTTTAGATATAAATCCTATGAAAGTAAACTTGACATGTGAATTGACTCAATGTTTGAGTGTAGGTATTGTTGGATGCAAGGACCTTGAGGGCACCCTAAGGGTGCATGTGGACATGTGATTGTCCTAGAAAGCTCAGTATGAGTATCAATGGAAATGGTGCTAGTGGATTGGTGTGGGTACTAGCAGCCAAAGGTTCTGTAGGCAACCATGGGGACGGGTTACCTGGTTGAGAAGCCTTGGACATACCTTAGACACCAAGAGTCATCGCCAAAACAAGGAAAAGGCGATTTAAGCATTCATATTTGAAGTGAAAGAGACCAAGGAGCATGGAACCACAATTGTGCTGGGACTCTGGATTGGAACAAGATTAAGAGGGGGAAACTCTTACTCTTCTCTTTCCTTTTTGATTGATCCATTTAAAGATAGAAAATTGTTGAATGCATATTATGGCTGAAAGTTGGTTATGTTGATCTTGCTTGAAATACATTGTGAATGCTGAATTAGTTAATTCCCTGTGAAAGGATGAACATGAATGAGTTCATTTGTATGTTGGAAAAGCATGAAATGTGTGGAAGTCTCATGAATAAAGCATGAACTTTCCATGACAATTGGGCAAGTAATTGACTAATCCTAATGCTTATGTTATGCCTGGCCTAACAAGATTTGCAATGATGAATTTCACAGGTGGAAATTAAATCAATTGGTTGCAGTTGTTACAAGACAAGTGTTGCCAATAAGGAAAGTGTGGACAGTTGTGCACATTGACCATGGCAGCAGACCAAAATCTATTGGGTTTGGCTGGGAATATTCTTCAAACAATTGCCAAGACCTAAGAAAATCTTGGGGAAATGCTCAAGCTACAAAAGCAACAGAATGAGATGAACCACAAGGTTTTGCAGGACTCTATTTGTCTGCAAAATGAGGTAAAGGGCATTCTGGAAGCTATCAACAGTGGAAAGGACAGCGTGTCAATGAAGAGGCAGTCACCCAATAATCCCATTAAGAAACGCTCAAGGCTGGAATACTCAAGGGAAATGGAGCAGGTAAAGAAAAAGTAGCCACTTAAATGTTGGGAATGTGGAGGAAATCATTGCCTCCGTAACTGCCCAACAAAGGACAACAAGAATAATTGTAGCCATAAAATTTCCAGACTTGTGGATCAGCTCGAAGGTAAAGAAAAGGAAGGGATTGTTGTAGAGATGGAAGGTCAAAGCCAGCAGGAGCAGCCTGTAGAAACCAAAGGACTTGGTCCTGGAAGCTCAAAGTAAAAGATGAAATGCAGGACAGACCTGCCACATTTTGTGAATTTTGGACATGTGTAAATTGTGTATGTATTCCTAAGTATTGGAACACCGAGGACGGTGTTATTCTAAGGGGGAGGGGATTGTAATACCCCCATTTTGACCCTTATGATATTTGGATTTTAATGTAAACATTGTATACATGTGATGTATAATTCCTAGCGTGGAGCTCAAGGCCAAGGCCTCGTTAGTGACTGCTCAGATTTAAGAGGCAAGAATTTGACATTGTGTTATCCATGTGCTATTAAGCCATGGAAAATTGGAAATTGTAAAAATGATGTAAACAAATCTCATGCAATAAAAATGCCAAGGGGCTGGATATGGATGCAACTAAATGAGGGGGCTATGTGTATCCATTAGGGAGAGGAGAGGGGGTTGTGGGATTGAACCATAGACTTCCAAATGTCATATTTAGAACCCATTTGACCTTCCTTGCTAACATTTAATTCTGTTGTAAGGAAGTGGTTGTAGAAAACTATTCATGAGGTCGATGGAGTGTGGGAAACCCATGAAATTTTGGATGGTAGGGTATGGCACTTTGTTTACCTTGATCCACACGTCACTCTACCTCCTAGGAATTCGCCTCCCTCATCGCCATTCCATCATTGACCAATGAAGGAAGTTTAGAGCAGGATAGAACCCAGCAGTAAGAAAGAAAACGAGAAAATCACGACTTGGGGAGAAGCCGCGTTTTGGGTGCTAAGACCGCTCAGGAAATTCACGTGGGAAGTATGAGATCCATAGACCTGAACCATAGGGAAAATTTGTGAGTATGAGATGCCCAAAAATTCATAGGGAAACCGGTTTTGGAAGCAAGAAAGGGCAACGACAGGACAGAGACTTTCGATCATAACCTCTGAGGAGATCCAAGCGTGGATGACAGAGCAGAGGTTGGAACCGTTTGATAAACCCAGTGAAGGATGTTTGATTGAGTGGGATATCTTTGTAGCTCCGTGGTTGAGCTCACTGTCTTAGCTTCCTCCTCCCTTGTGTCTTGGCATGCTTGATAAACACATCTGTGTGTTGGCTTAGCATGATTTTTGGTGTGAAACCAAGGCTATGAGTAAACCTGGGTAGTTCCTCCTTAGTGGATACATAGCCCCAGGTCGGGGGTGGTCTCTGAGTGATGAAACAATACAGGTTGGGCAAAGACCTATGGTTGGGTTGGAACATTGCAGTCCATAGCCAATTTCTTGGTGGTTTCAATTAAAGGATAAGTGTTTCATGTTGCCTCTGATTATGCCAATTTTATATACATGAATGATTGTTTGTTTATGTCAGAATGCATGGATTTATCCAACTGATTAATGGAATTGAATACTTGTACTTTATGTTGTTATTATGCCTATGATGAGATGCTGGTAAATGCATTCTGAGTGTGTGTTAATATGGTTCAATTCAACTGTGTTTATTTGAGTATGCAAACACATCCATGTGTTTTATTTATATGTAAATTTTTTCATTGATGAATAGGGATAAGTTTTGTTGAGGTCCTAAATGTGCAGGAAGTTCAACGGGGCTTTAGGGAAGAGATAGATACCCCTGTTGTGTTCATGTTCCCTCTAAGGGTCTGGATTGATGAAGAGAGGGGCCATGACAGAGTGAAGCAGATCTCTTTACAGGGTGGGAAAGAGGCATGGAGAAGTTGGCAGTAACAGGGGTATATGGCTGACTTTTTGAACCCGCAGTTCGGATTGCGGATCACGGAGGTCGGAGGCGTGATTTCTCAGTGTGGTTCTTGGAGTTCCGACTTCTGAATCCTGCAAGCCGGATTGCAGAGTGCAGAAGTCAGAGGAGCAATTTTTTTTTCGGAGTTGTGATCTCGAAGTTCCGACTTCCGACTCCTGCAAGCCGGATTGGGGAGTGCAGAAGTCAGAGGAGCAATTTTATTCGGAGTTGTGATTTTGGAGTTCCAAATTTCGACTCCTGCAAGCCGGATTACGGAGTGCGAAAGTCAGATAGGTGTTTCGCCGACGCCGTGTAATTGGCGTTCCGACTTTTCGACTCCCGCATCGCGAATTGTGGACTGCGGAAGTCAGAGAGGTGTTTCGTCGACGCTGTGTAATTGGCGTTCCGAATTTCCAACTCCCGCATTGCGGATTGCAGACTGCGGAAGTCAGAGAGGTGTTCCGTCGATGCTGTGAAATTGGTGTTCTGACTCCCGACTTCCGACTTGTGGATTGCGGATTGCTGCTTGCGGAGTTGTGGATTGTGGACTGAGATCGTTGCAGCTGTGTAAAAGTGCAGAGTTGCAGATAGTTTGAGAAAAAAAATTAGCAGGTGATTCTAAGGAGCTCCCCCATCACCTCTAAAAGGCACTGAGGGGACCGGGGACGTGACAAAAGTAGAAGAAACCAATGACTGCATAAATAAAACCTTAATGCAAAGGGTTTGTTATGTTGATGCTTCAAATAATGCTAGCACCAGTAGTGCTCATCAATATGGAGAACTATTTCAAATGAAATATGTTGAAGTAGGGATTCCATCTTTGGATAAACCAATTAAAGCGCAAGAATAAAAAAATTGATGTAGCAAGGAACATCTAAAAACCCTACATATATAATTTTGTTACTAGACTTGGGGTGTTTTCTTGTGTTGATATGATCTACTGGATCACTATTCATGCTAGTGTTGACACCAAAAAGATCATAAATTCTCAAGGTGAGTGCATAACATCTTTCATGCAAAGTGATCTAAAGGCATGTTACAAGTTTCCACAACCAGAGTGGTATCCGACTAACCGATGGGTTGGGAATTTGCACATATAAAGGATCATCATGAGAATATTAGTGGGTGGTATGAGGAAGACTAAAAATTTAAAGCTAAATATTCCAAAATGTATCATACTACCAAGTTGAAAGCCCCTTTCATGTATGCAACACAACTAATCAACCACCTGCTCGGTTAACCCAATATGCTTTAACCTTGCTAGGGCATCGTCATAACCTACTTAAACATCTGGAACAATTGCTACCAAAATTTGATCCTAAAAAATCTAAACAACTAGAAGATATTGTAGAGAACTTCATCCTCATAGTTTGATTGATGAATATGCAACATGAGAATGTTGATTGTCATTTTTTTCATTTTCACTTTTAAAAGCAAAGCTTCAACTCAGTATATTAACTTACCAATTGTATCCATCATTAATTATAATCAACTTGAAACAACCTTTTTAACTAAATTTGGTGATGAAAGGACCCCGAATGCTTTGGTTTAGAATTATCAAGGATGAAATGGAGAGTAAAAAATGAAATAAGGATTTTAATAAAAAAAAATCACCATGGTTTTAAATAAGATTTTAGAGAATACTAGACCTACTAAGGATATATACAAGTGGAAACTTATTACTCTTCTCTACAAGTGGAATCTTATACCTTTTCTATACGTATCTCAATTTTAGTGTTCATAAAAAGGATTGGGAAAACCACTTTGGCTGAAATTTTTAAAGAAGCTCAAAAGGTGGAAAAGGACATGGCTAGCCGAAAAGGAAATCATGGGTCCATGGAGAAAAATAATGCAAACAACAATAAGAATCTCTTAATCTTAACCAAACCTATTTCAAAAGCAAAGTCACGGATACCAATTATATGGAGAGCCCACATAGAACTCTTTAAAAAGTTTTGACTGAAATTATAGATATTGAGAAGAATTATGGAAAGGTAGCTAAACAGAAAGACTTTTTAAACTTTTTTCAAAAAATCCACAAATCCTCCAAAAACCATTATAAACACCTACAACCAATCTAAATTTACATTTAGAATATTTTTTGGGGATATCTTCTACAATGCTCATCAATTCAGTAATTGTGAAAAAACTTGTTCAAGGTTAATTAACATGATGGAATTGGTTTATGAATGAATGTACACAGCTTGATAATTTTGCACAAAAAGATGATAAAAAATATACCACTCAAGAGCAAGAGACAATCATGTTACTTTGGAATGTCATGCCTTAGTTTTAATGTTGTGGAAGAGGAAGTAGTTGAGGAGGTGCACGTAACCTAAATAACTAGAAGTGATTAAAATCTCAAAAGTAAAGGTGTACTTTAATAATCTTCTTTCAACGTTGTCCTTAGACCCAAGCAAGGTTGCAACCATTTATTCCCCTTCATGACCTTCAATAGCTACTCCATATGTTGCTAAAATGAACTATAACATACTGGATGACTTGAAGAAACTAAAGCTAATATTACTATGTTTGATCTATGCAGTATTGCTCATTAGAAAAAGTTGTTATTGAAATATTTAAATGAACCCACTCAAATCTAATGGAATCCAACAACTAACACTTATACAAAACAAAAATCAAGAGTAAACACAACCATCATTGGTAATAAATCAAAATCTCATACCCCACCTTTCCTTTTGAAATTCAAAATATTCAATCATAACGTGCATAATTGTTTGGTTGATTTAAGAGCTTCTTTGAATTTCTTGCCATACTCTATATATCAAAAGTTGAATACTACAACTCAGCAAGTGCGCCACACATATTATTTAGCTAGCCAGACTTGAAGTTGAGGTAGTTGGCGAATTAAAAAATGTTTTCATTCAAGCAGCTTCTAACCCCAAATTTCATAAAAATACTAGCATTATAGTGGTGGATATTCCCAAAGCTCACAATTTATTGTTGGGTACAGACTCGTCTCAAAATCTGCAAGGATACTTTGCTAATGAATGATTTCATTTATGGATTCTATGGAAAGAACAACCAAACAAGATATGAGTGGACTAGAAGAAGTACATGAAATTTATAGTCATTGAACTCGAAGGGAAAATGAACCAATGATGCATTTTGATTTTGTTCTTGGAAATTACTTTTTCGGAACAAATTTTGGAAATTATATTGTTGAAATTTTACCATGTGAATTAGACAAACAATCTAAACTCTTTCATTACAATCAAACTAATGCTCAAATGTTAGGAAAACTAACTTATATTTAGAGACTAACATTAGGTTTTTGTATGTTGATGGTTCCAAGACTTGGGAAGGTGTTGGAGTTGGAAGCATCTTAATTGATCAAACAAGCAAATGAACTTTAGTATCTAATAGATTGGAATTTGAAAGCACCAATAAGTTGACTATAAGGCCTTGATCCAAGGACTCAAAAAAGTTATTGATTTCAATGTTAAATGCATCAAATTTTGGTGATTCTAATATAGTGGTCAAGCAAGTGAGAAATTCCATACATTGTCATTCACCTCATTTGACAAATTACTAGCTTGAGGTATGGAATTTATTAAACATATTTGAATCATTTAATATCAAATCAATTTCTTGAGGTGAGAATCTAGATGCAAATTCTCTAACTACTTCTTGTTTAGTCCCACTAGAGAATCCTTGGACAATAAAATTTCTTTTGAACTCATTTTTTGGTCCTCTATTTCATATAATGTCACAAATTGGAAAGTATTTGACAATGATGGACACATTATCAATTTCCTAAGTAGTGAGGGCACATTTCAAGATGTGGTAATTGACGATGGAGAACATTTGAAAGCACTACAAGATTGTGAATAGGGAATGATTGGTCTAAAATCTAATGTCATTCTTGAAGGTGTTGTTTCTCTCAAAAAAAATTTGACTTACAAGAAAAATTCGAGAAGAAAACACATGTCAAAACAAATTTCAAAACAAAAATCTCTTTGATGAAATACGGTGTTATAAACTTAGGAATTGGAGAAGAACAAAAAAATGTTAACTTTGGTTTGTGTTGTGCATAGGTAGGAAAATACGCTTACATAAAAAATTATAGACAAGACAAGAATGTATTTGCTTGGACCTATGATATATTGAAGACATATGATATAAAGATAATTCGACATGTCATTCCTATGAAGAAGGATGTTAAGCCATTTCAATAGAAGCTTTAAAAGATTCATCCATCATTGAAACCTTTAGTACAAAAGGAATCAAAGAAGCTATTGGATGCTACAATGATCTTCCATGTACAACACTCTTCTTGGGTGGCCAATCTAGTACCAATTAGTAAGAAAAATGGAGAAACTAGATTTTGTGTTGATTTCATAAATCTAAAGTGAGCTTCTGAAAAAAAATATAACTATACAATTTCTTCTATGGAACAAATTTTACATCTAGTAATCGGCTCTAAAATGTAGTCATTGCTAGAAGGATTCTCTAGTTACAACTAGGTATTGGTAGCAGACGAGGATGGGTTGAAGACAACATTTCAAACCAAATGAGGAACATATGCTTACAAACATGTGTTTCGGTTTAATTAACATTGGAGCAACTTTTCAACGAGCTATGGATATTGTTTTCAGAGGTTTGATTAATTGTATTGTAGTCATCTAATTAGATGTTGTTATAGTCTATTTAAAATAATGCTTCGATCATGTCCAAACACCTCAAATAGATTTTAGAAAGATGGAGGAAATATGGGATTTCCCTAAATCCAAGGAAAATCATCTTTATTGTAACCAAGGCTAAGTTGCAAGGCCACGCAATTTTAAAAGATGGCATAGTAGTGGGTCCATAAAGAAACAAAGATAGTACTCAAATTCTCTTACTTCGTAATAAAAAAATCAATGCAATCCTTCTTTGGAATAATTAATTTCGTGTGGATGTTTTATCAGATTTGGTAGAGATTAATAAACCCTTACAGAAAAAATGCATTTGAAAAAATCAAGGTTGTTTTCACTATTGCACTAGCATCGAGCAATCTTAATTTTAACATTTTTTTTCTTTACAGTTTTGCATATGATCACTCCCTCTCTATTGCTCACCCGAAACGACATTAAGAGGAGTGAATTTTCAATATCTTTCATGAGTGCAGAATTACAATTTGTCAAACTAAATTACCCAACTAATAACCAAGCATATGTTGTAGTAAAGGTGTTAAACAATTTAAACCCTACATACTTGAAAAAAAATAAAAATAAATCATACTAAGGTTAGTGGCCCACACTCAATGGTTAGATCTATATTCATTCAAAAATAACTTGGCGAAAGAGAGGAATTTAGATTAATGTTGTTTAGGAGTATGGTGTGGATATTAAGTTTGTTGTTATAGTTCTAGGCCAAGGACTTTGCAAACTTGTAGTTGAAGTACATGACCAAGTAAACATCAATGAAATAGGCTAGGAAAATCATACTAAGGTTAGTGGCCCACACTCAATGGTTGGATCTATATTCATTCAAAAATAACTTGGCGAAAGAGAGGAATTTAGATGATTGTTGTTTAGGAGTATGGTGTGGATATTAAGTTTGTTGTTATAGTTCTAGGCCAAGGACTTTGCAAACTTGTAGTTGAAGTACATGACCAAGTAAACATCAATGAAATAGGCTAGGAAAATGAGATTTATGTACGTGCTAATGATATTTTCTACATACCAACTAATACTGACTGGTGATATTACAAGATAAAATATTACTCGCAACATGGGTATAGCCCCACTTATCTTTATGCAAGGAAAAAAAGAGTCGCGAGGCTTAAAAATGAACAATACCAATTGATCATTGATGTTATCTTTTGAACAAATCATATTGATAGTGAATTCCTTAGATGCTTGGAGAAAGAGGATGCTAAAAAAATTCTAAAGGATTTACATGATGCACCAGTCATTGGACATTTCTTTGGGGAGACTACTACTCACAAAATATTGAGAGTTGGGTTATTATTAACCAACACTTTTTTTATAACTAAAACGGTTATTTTTATTGAATTGGATAACGATTGGCCGAAGCTTATCAACCAAAATTACAACTTTTCAAAACTCCACTTGTCACTATTACATCTTACCTGAAACTTATAGAACAGTTGGCTATGGCAACATAGCTATGGAATAGGGATCCAGAATGGCGCTTCGTCGTTCTTACTATACATACCTTGAGGTAAAAGACAACCCTTATTTGATTTTGCATCTGCTTCTTTATTGGATTCTCTCAAGATGTGATAAAACCTGGAGGAAGTGAAATCACAGAGAACATAACGCAGCCTTAGCAAACTCTTATTGAGCATCGAGTTGCTGAATTGGTCATCCATATTTAGAATCTTGATCAATATTTCAGAATCTCCAAATACTTGTATGTCTTTGTAGCCAATTTCATGAGCAATCTGACAAGCTTGAAGCATCCCTAATATTTCTGCGTGATTATTGGTTCTCAATCCTAATCCCCAGCAAACACTATCTTTTCTAGAACCATCCTGAGAATAGATGACACCGCCTACTCCTGCAATCCCAGGATTTCCTTTTGAAGCCCCATCAAAGAAAACCGTGGCTTTACCTTGAATTCTCCACCATCCTTGAAATACTGCATCCGAATCTCGTATACGCCATCCTAGATTATTGAAGGGATGGACTGGAAGGTTTTGTCTACCCCTATACAAACATGTACCAAACCACTTTTTTTCTTCAGGGAGAGGGGAGTTATCAATGAAGGAGGGGTGATGAACTGCTGCCTCCTGCAGAAGAGCCTTTGCCTTAGCTGCAACGATCAATGGTGAGGGCTTGAAATTGTTAAATATCTGATTATTTCTCGCCAACCAAATCTTCCAGCAAACGTACTTGGGGAGAGCTTGCCAAATTCTGATCCAAGTGGAATTGTTTTTAAGAGGATGTGGGTACCTTTTTTTCCACGTAGATAGGAGAGTAATAACAGAGATCTGAGAGGGAGCATTTACATTGAGTCTGAGCAAGGAAATAATCCAGACTTCTTGAGAAAAGGAACAATCTACAAAAAGATGATCCAGGGTTTCGATCTCTGAGCAGCACAAAGGGCATCGATGTGGGCCTACTATTCCTTTCTTCATCAAATTTTCTCTAGTTAAAACTTTCCTGTGGACAAGAATCCATGTGAAAAAATTGACTTTTGGCAGACCATATGAATCCCACACAAGAGTCTAGAATGCAGGTGGATGGGTCAGTGGATGGTTAGTCTGAGTAGCAGCATAACCATGAGCAACAGTATAGTAGCCTGTCTTGCCCCAGCCCCAATGATCATGCATTTGACGGTGGACAAGAGCCAAACTGGTCAGCGCATTAAAAAAAAGAGAAACTTGGTCCTGTAGGTTCGCTGGTATTCGAGGGAGAGTCCACAACTTCCACTTCCCTGTAGAGTCCCATTCCAATATATATGCCAGCTTATCAACTCCAAGTTGAGAAAGCCACATCTGTAGCTCACTGAGATCAGCAGAGAAGGCGAGAGGAGGGTTGCCCAAGATGTTGTCCTCGCAAATCCACATTTTGCTCCCATTTACAGGGATTCGGTACAACATATGTTGGAAAAAACTCATCCCTTGCCTACACAAATTCCAAATCATCGTGCCTTTAGGAGTGTTATCAGACTACATATGCCTAAGAGGGACTCCCTCCATATATTTTTTCCTCAAAACTTGACTAATAGGATGCTTGCGATTACTGAATAGTTTCCAAAGGATTTTTCCTCCAAGAGCGAGATTAGCCATTGTTGGATCTCTTATCTGTAGACCTCCTTCCATAAGAGGACGCTTGATCATATCCCAATTGACAAGGTGATACTTTCTCTCATTTCCTTTGCCTCCTCACCACAGAAAATCCCTAATCAATTTAGAAATCTGAGTTGTGATCACCTTAGGGGCCAAGAGAAAAGAAGCCTGGTAAATTAGAATGGAGGATAATACTATTTTTATCAGAATTAGCTTCCCAGCATAGTTGAGCCACTGGCCTCCCCAAGCTGCTAATTTAGACCTGATCTTACTGAGGATTCCAAGCCAAAGGGTTGCCTTGTTAGCTCCCAGAGTGAGAGGAAGGCCAAGATATGATATTTTTTCCCATTTGGCATAACCCATGAACCCCAGGAATTGGGAAATTCGGAGAATTAAATGATGGTCCGTATTCCATCCATATATTGCGTTTTTCTTGTTGTTTTCCTTTGCTACCGAGATGTTGCAGAAATTATTCACAATTTCTTTATAAGCCTTTGCTATTTTTAATGAGGCTCCTCCCAGCAGCAAAGAGTCATCTGCAAAAAAAGCATGGTTGATGGAGTCAAGACCTTTCACCGGCCTAATGCCCGGGGCATTCCCAACAAACTTTTCAACAGTCAACTTCCTACTCAGAGAGTCTGCCATTAGAATATACAAAAAGGGAGATAGGGAGCAGCCTTGCCGTAAACCTATAGTGGCTTGAAAGTAATTAGTCAGCCTGCCGTTGACTAATGGAGCTATCCACGGCTTTTCAATACAAGCTTTAATCAGATTAACAAATTCGATACCAAAGCCAAAAGCAAGCAGAACTTTGAATAGGAAAGAAAGTTTTACCCGGTCAAAAGCGTTGGCCATGTCTAGCTTTATGAGCATCCCTTGCTCCTTCCGCTGGTGACTGGAATGCAGAGCTTCCTGAACCAAGATAACATTGTCCATAATATGTCTCCCTTTGACAAAACCACTCTGGAAAGGAGAGATGAGTTTGTCTAACAGAGGCTTGATCCTATTAGCCAAAAGTTTTGAGAGGATTTTGTATGAGGAGTTGCAAAGGGAGATAGGCCTTAAGCGATCAAAAGACCCCGAGTTCACCTCTTTAGGAATTAAGGTGAGGAATGTGGAATTAGTGCTGCCTCCTACCTTGTCCTTTTGCTAAGATGCTCTGATCATTCGCAGCAGATATTTATTGATGATAGCCCAGCAAATTCTGTAAAAGTGGATTGAAAAGACATCTGGCCCAGGGGCTTTGTCTGGCTCCATGTCCCATAGGACATTGCTGATCTCTTCCTCAGTGTATGGTATCATGAGGCTGAGATTATCTTCTTTAGTGACAAGAGAGGGAATGCGAGAGATAAAATCATTGGTGGCCTCCTCACTTGCTGTGCCTTCTTCTTTAAAGAGGTTTTGAAAGTGAAGTTCTGCTGCCCCTTGAATCTCCTTTCCTTTAAGAACAGTTCTGTCAGCCAAGTTTATTTCAGAGATGTGGTTCCAAGAGAGGCGGGCTCTGAATTGTCTGTGGAAGAAGGAAGTGTTGCGGTCCCCCGATTTCAGCCACAAACTACGAGACTTAAGTCTCTAGTATTCCTATTCCTGTTGAAAGGAGCAAAAGGAAATTTGTTGAGCAACCTGTTCTTTCTCAAGGTCTGTGTTGTTGATGAATTTGCTTTCCATATCCATTTGCATATCTAATAAATTCTGTACAATTTCTTTTCTATAGCTAATAGGGGTAAGAATAGGATTTTTGATCCATTCCTTCAAAGCAGATTTTGTTGCTTTAAGTTTTTGTTCCCATACAAAACTGGGTGAACCAATGATGGGGTGAGTCCATGCCTTCAAAACTGTTTCCATGAAACCATCCTTATCTTTCCAAAGAGGGATAAATCTGAACGGAATGGGGCCCAAGTTTTCTTCCTATTCCAACATGAGAAGGATGGGATTATGATCCTATGTGAGCTTGGGAAGAATTTTGGAAGAAATTAGTTTCTTTTCAAGTAAAAACATGCTCTGCACTAGAAATCTATCCAAGCGAGTAGAGATGTGCGTTGTCCCAATTCTATTATTAGTCCAAGTGTAGAGTCCTTTCTTGGGCTTGAAATCGAGAAGATCCCACTGATGGATTAACTCCTCTACAATGGGTTGCATTGGGTCCCGGTTGTTATTTCCTCCTCTTTTTTCCTTTGGATCAAGGACTAAATTTAAATCACTAGCTACTATGATATGCTTAAGAGGACGAGTTTCTATAAAAGTATCTAAAGAAAGCCAACATTCTTTCTTCTCAGTATATAGGCCCGGCACATAAAGATTAAATAGGGCAAAGGTGAGCTTACTTGAAATATGGTTGAGTTCGGTGAACATCTAGTGTTGGGTCTCAAAGAAACTGTCCAAATGGAACTGATCTTCCGACCAAAGGGTTGCTAGCCCTCCTGAGGTACCCCTAGCACTAACAGCCTTTCCATCATTTTTCTTCCACTTCTATTTGCTGAGGGCAAGAAGTGCATCCCCATCAATTCTAGTCTCTTGGAGCATGAGGATCTCGGGATTTTCTGTTTTCAGATATTCTTTAACTACTTCAGATTTCAGTGTATTTCCCAAGCGTCTGCAGTTCCATGAGACTAGTTGCATTATTTACTAGAAAGAGAAGGGGTAGGACCTCCCTTGCCGGGCCTTGTTCTGGTTTTTTTCCAATGGACATTTCGATGGTAGATTGATTGTCTTGCATTTTTTGTCTCTCAACTTCTTCCTCTCTTGCATCTTTGAGGGATTTTCTTCCTGCTCTTTTCAAAGGATTTTCAAATGTCTCATCTTCCGAAGAGCCAGAATTTTCCAAAGGTTTCTTCCTAATCATTTCTGCATAGGAGAGAGGGGAGGAGGTTCCAATTAGGGAATGAGAAAGAGGTGTAGGAGTATCAGTCTTTTCTTTTTCCCCTTCGAGAGGATTGATCTGATGTTCGGACTCCAAGGTTGCTGAGGCCGGCATGTCTTCCAAATTGCTGAGTGTTTCAAAGGAGTTTTTGGTAACTGCTAGAATTACTGGAGTTGTGCTTCCTTCACCAGGAATTAATCGAGTCGTGCTTCCTTCACCATGATGCTTCCCTGCTGAGGATGCACTAAGACCCTTCGAGATCCCTTTCCTTTTTAAACTAGTGTTTTGCTTATTCTTAGTTGTTTTCTGCACTTGAGACCATTGCTCAACTTTAGTTTTTTCCACCTCTTCTTCATTCCTCTTTTTGCAATTCCTGGAAAAATGACCGTATCCATGGCAAAATCTACATTTAAAGGGTAGTTGTTCATAATCCAGTTCTTGGATATGTGTCCAATCGGCTATTGTTAGTTTAATTTCTTCCGGAAGACCTATTTCCAAATCAACCTCGACACAAATTCTTACGCAAGAATACTGATCCTTTCGTTCTGCTCGGTCAATGAATTTACCCAAGGCATTGCCTATTGTCTCTAATGACTTCAGATTCCAACAATGAAGTGGGAGGTGGGGTAGGCGCACTAAGACCGAGACCGCAGATGGCACATCCCGAGAAGGATCAAAATCTGGAGTCCAATTGTTCAAATACAAGCCCTGGGGGCCCATAAAATGCAGACCATTCCTAAACATGAGGTGCCTGTCTTCTGCACTGCCAAAGACAAAAACAAAAAATCCTTTGACCACCATGTAACTTCTTATTCCTTCTGAGGTGAGAGATCTCCAATTTCGTTGAACCCATGCCTCAACTGCTTTGGGAGAGGGCCATAAGCCTGTAAACTGTCCTATTAATCCCCTCTCTGCAAGATTCAGGGCAGATCTGCAAGACTTTGCTTCCAGTAAGGCTACTGTGGGAATATTGTCCAGTTTTCTGACAAACTTTTGAGAAGAATCGCCCTGTTTTCGCTTGCTACTAGCTGCAACCAGCTTCCTAAAGGCCAGAATCTCAGGTGGTGGTAGAGTAGGATCGGAGCCCCCACCTGGGCCCATGCTGAAGATCGAAGGAGAGTTCAATAAAGAACTACTGTCCTTGCCTCCATAGTCCTCCACAGCAACGTCAAACCTAAGTTCCAAGAAGAACCGGGAGGAGACTTTAGAGATCCTGAAAATTCTGAAATCCTACCACAGGTCGGAAAAAACCTAAAAATCTGCTATCCTTGCTCCAAAAACACAGCTCCAAGATCGCTGCTCGCTGGTCCAAAAACGCTCGGATCCAAGAAGGTTGCTCGCTATCAACGTGTTTTTTGGCCAACACTTTTTAGGGCACACACACTTGTGCCAAAAAGTACAAAGCTTGTGAAATGCTTGTTGGAAATGAGAAGAAAGTAGTTATATGACGACAACCTATTACAATCGATAAATCATTTGAGTAGTGGGGCTTGGACATTATTATTGAGTTCAATCCCAACTCTTCAAATAAGCACAAGTATATATTAACTACGATGGTCTACTTCACCAGGTAAGCAGAAGTTGTTCCTTTTACTATTGTGAATGAAATAATTGTAATTTGATTTCTACAACAACATATTCTAATTAGGTTTGGAGTTCTTTGTATGTTAGTATTTAATAATGCTTCATGTTTTTCTTCACTAAAATTAATTGAATTTTCTTTAGAAAAAATATCATTTTATGTTACTCAACTAACTATTACTCTCAAGGAATAGGGTAACTAAATCCACCAGTAAAATCCTAATTGAGATCATGAAAAAAATAGTCATTGATCATCACTGAAATTGGCACAATGCACTTCCTAATACCCTCTAGGAAGATCAAGCCACTACCAAGGTTGCTTTAGGTACATCTTCTTATCTTTAGCTTATGATCAGGAAGACATTTTACCTTCAAACATATTCTTACCTTCTTTACAACTTCTATAGTTGACATGAGGGCATAGTTCTTCAACCCTTTAAAACATAATTAATACTAGGTTGGGGTTAGAATAGGAGAGAGAGAAAGTTAGACAAAAGTTTGTAATCATTAACAAATTGTCAAATGTTGGTTTGATAAGCATTCATCTAGTGATACAAACTTTGAATTTGGAAATCTTCCTTAAGTGGGATAAGCCAAATGAGGCAAAAGGAATCATTTGAAGTTCCAACAACTATGGCTGAGACAATTTAAAGTAGCTTAACAGATTGGCCTTGGCACATATATATTGAAAAACATGGAGGGAGAGCTATACCTTGTATAGCCAAAGGTTAAATTCTCAAGTGGTACTTTAGTAAGTTTCCCTTGAGGTAGCTAGCTTGTGTGTTGTAGGCTTTATTTTCTACAATTCCTAGAGTTTAGTTGCATTTAAAAATTTCCTTTTCAATTATTGCTCTCGGATGAGAGTTGTATTATCTTTTATATAATAAAAGTTTCTACTTTGTGTTTGAACTTTCTTTTATTTTCTTTGTTTTTCAAGAAGTTTGTTTTACATTTCATTAATGAGGGTTTACATTTGCTACTTCTTGTGCTAGTTGAACCATATGTACATCAAACATCTAGCCAAGTCATGTAAACTCTTAATGTGTTACTAGTCATGGATAGGGAAGAAATGATACCAACAAACTAGTAAGGAATGTCGAAACCATCTAGAATAATGGTGAAACCGAATCATTCTAAATTGTTAATTCCTTTATACTCCAAAACACCAGTTTCCAATTAATGAATCAATTGGCTAAAGGATTCCATACACTTATACTAAAATAAACTAACCATGTGAGAAGTGATAAGTTGTACATCACGGGCTTGATATCTCGAAGGGAATATGCTTACTACTCAAGCACATTCACCAATGAATTCTCTAAGAACAAGAATCATCCCCACCTGCTTGTAATGAAGCCATTGCTTCCCTCATCTGTTGATTGCTAAAGCAATATCTAAAAGGTAAATGATTAAGAGAAAATTTAGCTAATGGTGGGGACACACAAATATCTCTATTGGGGATATGAATGATCCTTGACAATAGAGAAAGGTTTGTGATGTTGGGTGACTCCATTGAGGTTATGGACGCTCACATGCGGTGGTACATCACCCCAGCGATGTCCAGGACATGCTTGCATAAATATTTAAAATACCAATTTTTTTAAAGGCTATTTTATTGTGATTTCATCTTTGAACATTTAATTACATTGAAAGGAAATTAATTTAACTATTATATCCTTCAGTCCAAGTTGTTGGGACTAAGGAATTGGACTAATCATGGATTTCGTAAGAAGGAATGGTGTAACGCATATACTCGGGCGTTGGGATAAGAGCCCATTCCAAATGAGGCACATGGGGCATGTTCCCACACTTAGAATATCTTGGCATGGCAGGGCGGGCACACATCGAGGGTTGCACGAGAAGTGGGATCCATGAGGCTACGTGGGAGATGTGTTGACTGGGAACACTCCACAAAAGTGAGGGTGGACCGGTTGGGTGGAGCACGTTAGTTTGGGACATGCGCCCACGTAATGTGGACCAATGACTGAAACGGTTAAGGAGTGGACACACTCATGGGCGGATTGGTTAGATGTTGGACCGAGTCGGTTAGATGGTGGATCGAAGTGGTTAGACGATGTACCATTGTGGATGGGACATTGACATGTTGGGTGGTTGCATTTGGACCGGTGGGGCATGTGCCCACACCTTGGGACACAACCACTTGGGAAGCTAGTCTATATATATGCGATGGGCAGTTTGGAAAAGGGAATCAAGGAAGATCCAAGGAAAGCAACTTTGAGGTTCGCAGTCAAGGGCAGCCACAGTGCGGGCCATAGGCAGGGCACGCCCAACACATGGAGTTGTAGTTTGGACGTTCTTCGTGGAGAGTCTTGGCAGGACCTACGATTGAGAGGAAACTCGGCTTGGGAGGCTCTTTGGGCAGAGTTTGACAGGAACTTGGTTTGGAAGCTCTGTAGAGGAACTCAGGTTGGAAGCTCCATGGAGGAACTCGGTTTGGAATCTCCGCAGAGGAAATTGGGTTGGAAGCTCCACATAGGAACTTGGTTTGGAAGCTCGATTGGTGAGCTTGCCTTGGAAGCTTGTCTGTAGCTTGTTTTGGGAGCTTGGATGAGGCTGGATTTGGAAGCTCAAGTGGCAGTTCGTTTTGGGAGCTCACCTTGGAATCTTGCTAAGGAGCATGCCTTGGGAGTTCTTAGTGGGAGATCGCCTTGGAAAGAGTTTGGTGTATAACACAGAGGTTGCGATAGGTAGATCCGTGATGCAGATCCGCAACTGGTGGGTTGCGGCAGCAGTGACAGGCAGGGCTCGTGGCAGCAACAAGAGAGACAGTTTGGCGAAATGGTATAATTGTTGGGGTTTCCACTTATGGAGTTAGCTAGTTGGTCGCTCCTTCGGTTGGGATGGCCTGCGGGAACCCTTTT
Source organism: Larix kaempferi (assembly GCA_027924585.1). Lineage (NCBI taxonomy): Eukaryota > Viridiplantae > Streptophyta > Pinopsida > Pinales > Pinaceae > Larix > Larix kaempferi. The sequence goes on along the minus strand of BSBM01000052.1, from coordinate 7,216,261 downwards.
GACTGTTGTATTGTTGTAACCATTGTAACAATTGCACTTATATATATTGAACTCTCGACACACTCGGTTTTGGGGTGCCACCCATATTCTTGTGTCTATTGTGTTTCTTGCAAAATTGGCTAAGTGTTTGACATGTTAATTATTGGATCTTCGCATAAGAAATTTGGCTAAGTAAGAAAACATAAGTGAACATAAGATAGAAGTATAGAGGTTTCCGTAGAGAAGCGTAGTCTGCTGGTGGACCGCTGAGTTGGTATCACCCTCGGTTGGTTGCCAGCAAGTTTTGCACAGGGTACCGAAAATGAAAAAATTAAGTGGGCCTAAGGTAGTCCCGTGACAGGTGGTATCATAACATGTTGAGCTTGAGGATAGCTCTTCACCACTCTTCTGGCGAAGAGGTGGTATAATAGAAAAAGTGTTTGGAAGAGGTGTCCAACGCACGACAAAAGTTGTCAATAGTGGTGAAGTCGCTTGGTTTGATGGAAGCTTAATGCGGGAAGGGGAGAGTGCCAAGAAGCGTGCCTTAGACAGGAGGTGTGCCCAGATTCGGTAGAGTTGCGCCCAAAATTGGCAGACTTTAGTGGGTAGCCAAGGGAAGCTTGCACCAGCGAAATTGGTAAGTTTGTTGTGGATTATGGTTGATTGACTCTTTAGTTCATGCACGAACGCGCTTGGTAGGAGCTGTGACAAGAGGCGTAAGACAAGGAAAGGTCATGGCAAACCTTGGGGGAAGCCACAACAAAGGCTATGGAACAAATTGTCTGTGAGATGAGACAAAAGTTCTAAGAACAAGAGGTGAGGCTTAACGAGACGTGCTTGCAAGGCAAATAAGAGATGCGACGGTTATAGACGTTGGAAGCCCAAGTAGAGACTTGAGAAGTGCCCAGGTTGGGGTCACTCCGCAGGTGCTCTTGGTTGCTTCTATGTTTTCTCTTGGGAATCATCCAATTTGCAACTGTTATCACTCAAGATTCCCCTGGGTTGCAGCAGAAAGGATCATGAGGTAATTGTTTCAAACCAAGCTTTGGTGGATGGAAACTAGCCTTTCCAACCACGTAGAGGGATCTCTCTTTCACAATTCACTCAACACTTAGGATATTATTTGCACAAGCTGGTTATATGTAAAAATGGTGGCTATACCTTCAGATAATGACTTATAGGGCCTTTTCAGTTGGTTGGGGATAAGGACAAGAGCACCATTGGGCATGTAGTCAAACTTCAGTGGATTTATAGTCACAAATGACTGATTTAGACCACAATTTAAGAGGGGCAAGGTACATGAGGTTTTTTCATGTCAAAGATATAAGTAGATGAAGGCAGAAAGGGAAATAAATTCCATCACAGAGCTAGAGCATTTGTAAATGAATTCTAACCTGCAACTTCAAGAAAAAAGGGTGGAATACCTAGTCATATGCATCTGAAGCATAAAATATGAATTTCAGACCATTTAGTCTTGATCTAGATACTCCAGAAGTAAACAATCAATGGGAAACACAAATGAAGAACACATGCACAGGAAATAAAAGACATCAAAACACTCATCACAAGAATCTTTGCTCCAGAATCAGATCTTCTCATGAATTGAAAGGTTGAGTTTGATACATATGCAGAGATTTTAATCTCTTAGAATCCAGAAACATCCAATCCTTGGGTTTAATTCAGACTTTGCCTTTATAAGCTTACAAAATATCAAACAACTTGTAATTAATTCAACCATAAATGGTCATTTATTGATAACAATCTTGAACTGGAAGGGATGAGGCCGTTCACGCTGAACTACTCAAACCAAATGCCTCTGAGTCTGTTAGACGCGCCGGTGGGAAACTCTGTGCGCTATCAGTGCGCCTTTGGGCCTTGGAAACCACCTATTTTCCCTTCAGATTGCGTTGTTTTAGGCTGATTTGGACGGATAACCAGGTTGTGCTTCTCTTTGGCTTCCATATCGGCTCCCAATCATGCCATTTCCCTATGAAATTCTTCATTTTCCGCGGCCGTAATTTACCTTGTAAAACATCTCAAATCCGCAACTATCCTCTCGCAATCCGCATTCCGCAATGCAGGTTTCGAGAATCAGAAAGCCAACTTATGCCTCTGGAAAAATATCACTTCCACAATGCGGGTTGCAGATATCGGAAACCCAAATCTGCACCCCTGAAAAATTATGCCTCTACAATCTGCATTCCGCAATGCGGGTTACGGAAATCGGAAACCCAAATCTACACCCCCGAAAAATTATGCCTCCGCAATCCGCATTCCACAATGCAGGTTGTGGAAATCAGAAACCCAACTTTATGCTCTTGAAAAAATATCGTTCCGACTTCCGCAATCCGCAATGCGGGTACGGAAAGTCGGACCTACGGGAAAGCGAAAAAAGCAGAAAATATCTTGATCGAATGCGTTGTGGATCGATTCCCAGACGTAGATCTAGATTTTCTTTTTCAATCCCGACCGTTCAACCTCTGTAGATTGCGGAAGAATTCCACTGCCTTGTCTTTCCCATTTTTCTCACTGCGATCGATCATTTGGCTCGAAATTCGTTGATACTTAGCCATTTTTTGGATTTTATGATTCTTTCTTTGGTGTAAGAGGTCGATGGGCATGCTTGGGGTTTCGGTAGGGGGGTTCCCTTTCTTTCTTTGGAGGGAACATTGATAGAGGTGTTAACAATGACTCCAACCGGGGATGCTATCCTCCTTGTGAGGTAGCAAGAAAAACATACTAGTGCCCTTTTCTTTTTTCCTTTTTGTAAAACAAGACTGAAGCAAATCTAATTGAAGCTAAAACAAAATGGTAATGTACACCGAGGACGGGCTAACGGGCTTGTTTCTCACTGGAGGTAGTGCTTCAGGAAACGCCCATTGACGGGTCTCTTCCCAACTGGTTCGTCATCCCCATCCTGTAAGAAGAAAGTGTTGTTTCCATGGAGGGCGATGACTGTGTAGGGCCCTTTCCAGAGGTTATCAAACTTTTGGGCTTGGTCCTCTCTTCTTGTAACATCCCTCAATTTCGACAACTATTGTTATTATACTTGTAAAAGTAATTATGAACTTTGTAATTGGCCATGGTGAGGAGCTCAAGCCCAAGGCCCCACCAGTGGATCTAGAAAACCAGTGATATATTCATAAGTGTTCGGGTTGGCACATCTAACAAAGACGACAACAAAATTAACTAATAATCAATGATCGCGGGTCATCCTGGTGCTACGAGCATTGGAGCAATGGTAAAATGACTTAACTAGTGCCTTAGGTGATAAGGTCATCACCTAAGTTTGGGGTAACAACTATTTAATGGATATTATATATATATTATGTCTTATATATATATACCCAAGGTTGAAATAGTTTGAGTTAACTATTAAAAGGACGTTAAGCTAATAGTTGTGATAACTATTAAAGAATTATTAAATATATATATTTATATATATGTCTTGATTATAAATAAAAGACGAGAAGGATATTTATAGATAATGATGGACAAATCATATATATATCTATATAATTGTGGATATTTTATAAAAGATCATTATGTTGTAGTGACAACTATTTAAGGAATACATATATAAATAGTTGCTAAAATTATATAGATATGTGCCTTATATATATATAGGAAAAGTAGATAATTATAAGTACTACTTTTAAAGTCTATGAACGTGGGTATGCATTTGTATAGGCTATGAATACAAAGGAGGACATGTTTTATATTTATTTAGTACCATGAACTTTTGTAATAAAGATAAATAAATTTATAATTGAAATACCTAAGAGTCGGTTGCACATGGAAGAAGTCGAAGGGCTCTATGAAGTTGTCACCTTAGTGGAAGAAGTGGAAGTTACTACTAGGCCACCTTGACTATCGGGTTTAAATACCACCAACCAAATCTTCCTTACGTATCCGTTAGAAATTACACTTGGCAAGAGGTTCCTTCAACAAATAGCTAGAGACTCCTTTTCCAAACCATTGTCTGATGGTGTCCTTAACTTATGCGAATAGTGGAGAACGTGGCGTTAGTTGGAGTGGATGATCTTTATTTATTCATACACCACTAAATGGTAAAGGATTATCATTAAATTCTAATATAAAGCACATCTTTGTTATGAAGAACACCCTTGCTTGCATTAAGGAGTTTGTCCCTGCCACGTTCCTTGACTTGTGCCGAGAAGAGGTAAATGATGTTTCACTCAAGGCATACCTCCTTTATGAACAATGATTACTTTATTTTTTTCGTTGTGCATATCATGGATGGAGTGGGGGAGTTACCGGTAGTGGGGAGAAAATTACCCTGAATCCAAGGGATTATGTTGAACCTATTAACTATCTACTTAGTGCTCATCATGGCGGGAGGATACGTAAGGGTTTAGGGGATGAAGTTCGTGGGAGGAGGAACACGATCTCAGTGATGGAATAAAGGAGAGCTCCGAGCTAGAGCTATGGGGGCGATAAGCGAGAATTAGGAACAATGTTTCTTTTTTAGTCATATTCTTGGAGTGAGCTCTGCGTGGCAGGGAAATCACCAATCGTATTCTCAGGTTTTCAAGGATTTTGTATGCTACTTGAAGCCGTATTTGATGATAGTTTTACCCATCTATTCTTCTTACGAGATAGCAATCTGGTATGAGGATGAGCATGAGCGTGGCTCCCACTACCATCTGGGTAGCTCGTGGAAAGAAGCAGAAGCGGTTCTGGCATCATGAGTACGAGACAAGGTATCGTTGCAAGGATTGTTCTACCGTCCAGGTATAAGGCAGGGTAGCTTGATGGAGAGCTGAAGTAGATGAAGGCTGCAATGATTTCCGTATGGAGAAGGGCGTAACTAGGTGTATGGAGTCGTTCGCCATCAGAAAAGATTGGATTATGAGAGGACGAGTGGAAATACGATCTGGACGTTGAAGAGAGGTAAGATCTGCAATGCAATTAACAAATTATAGCTGTTGTGATATGATTTTCCTTCATAAATGTCGACCCATGGATACTACCGATGGATAGGGTTAAGGCATTTTAGATCTTTACATCTTAGTGTCGATCTCAGTACTGTTCTCTTGGTTGTATTAAATCTTGGCGTTTGGAGTCGTTTTACCTTGCATCTTGATAATAGATCTCAGCGCTACATATTTATATATTCCGATGGAAGGAACTTAATCCCCAAAACTGAGAATAGAGTGAGCTTCCATTAATTAGTTTATAATCCGTGTTGAGGAACTCCAGTATGACATATACTTTGAGACCGAGATGGAAAGAATCCGAAGACTTTAACTATGCCCAATTTGAGTGACGGAATATTTTAAAGCTCTATGCGATCTACTTACAGAGTTTGTAAGGATTTTACATCATCTTAGAAAAGCACGACCTGTAGGATGTTATATTTTTAGTCTATTTTTTTTTTGGCTGCACATGCCTTGCGGAGATGTTTGACAGAATGAGTCTCTGTGCTTAGTATGTTACCCTGCCATTCTGTATGGTTGTTTTTGTTTATTTATTCATTTGTGTTGGCTGCCCAGATAGGATAGGCTGGGAGATACCTCCGTCGTGAGGATCGACTCCCCTTTAGATATTAAATTTATATGTTTTTCCGATGACACTTATATATATACTTTTCATAATGCAGAGATGGATCTCTATAAATTATGTTCACAGTATGATTACTAGCGGATATATATATATATATATATATATATATATATATATATATTAAGTTCTCCATAACTTATGTTGTCGTTAGTATGAAAGCGAGTGGTAGTGTATACCCTCGTCAATTGCTATGCTTTCATCTAAATCGTTACATATATATTTTTATATGTATGCTTAATAGAAGGATATTCCTTTCATCAAGTGACAAGTCTTGGGTTGATTTGGTTTCGCCGAGCATCAAAAACCCTTGCATTTATTCTCAGGTTCATTCTCGTGATAACAACCTTGAATACTTTTCTCGGCAAAAAGGGTTTTCTTTTAACCCTAACTTTGGTAATTTCAGCACGTCAACTTCAAAGTTGATCCACTTAGCTTATTTATATATATACGATAACAAGAAATGTTATTGCATAAGCAAAGGTTATGCAAATATTTTTATATATATGATATTGATAAAAGTATATTAATGCTTAGGTAAGAAGGATCTTACTTTTGTCAAAAAGCAAATTAAAAGTGTAGCCATATATGTAAGACTTCCAAAATCTTAGTCTTAGTATTTTTTAAAAAACGTACATAAGAAGAAATTACATTCTATTGGCATAATAGTAATATGATTGGGTAATGATCCATGCGGGTCTAGAATTATGTATATTCATATCAATAATATTAAAGGTCACTTCTAGAAAACATAATAGAAGTTAGTAAAATAAAGGTTGCCTTTTTATAAATCTTGGTTTGGTATTAAAGGAACTATGTTGGTATAAGAGAACATATAGATGTTAAAGTTTAAAGTAAAAGTGTAGCCTTGTTATTAAATATGATAACATAATATATGTATATAAACTCTTAGGATATTTAGAGGTTATAATCATAGGTAAAAGTTTGGACCAAGAAGGATTTTAATGTTAATGAATTACATATAGGTTATGTTGTTCAATATAAATCTTTAGACAATGAAGTATTTTCATGAGGGATATCTATATAACTTTATGAGTATATTAAATTGAAGAATTTTCTTGGTAAAACAAGAGTGTTTATAAAATATTGATTTTATTGTATTAGATTTTTTGACCCATAGTTTAGCTTCAAATATCTTGAAGAGAAAATGCTCTCTAGGAGAGAAGCATCAAGAATGATAGAATTTTGCAAACAACTAAGTTTGCCATTTTGTAATACTTCACTTGTTTCGATAATTATAAATAAAGATGCACACACACCTTTGTGGACTAGCCCGTGTACGGGTGAACCACGTTATATTTTGTCTCCTATGGTTCCTGTGGTGTTTCTCAATGTGTCTTATGAATGAGTACTTGTTTCTGTCCTTAAAAATGTTTATAACTATTTTGAAGTATCCGATCCATTAGAAAGTTGATTATGATGTATATTGCTAATATGTTTCCCTTATGATTATGGTTATGTTGTTACCATTTAGGTTGTTCTATTGGTGCGATAAAAGATATACATGCTTTCTAAAGATGTATATTGGTACAAAATGAAGTTTTTGTGTTTCCCGCAAGATTTAAGAAATGGTTGACATATCAAGTTCAGAATTTATTTAGTTGAAATTAAAACGTATATCTTTTCCTTGATTAGCGTAACGACATTTGTAAACAGCAAAAAGTGTCGCAAAGTTTTTAATTATTTTGTAAAGCAGTTTTTAAAGAAAGTGAACCCACACTTTATATTTCAGCATATATTTTAGTGGCATTTTAGGCACTTAGAAAAGTTTTTAAATTTTACGAAATTTTGGGTACGTGACACTTCTAGCATCCCATTTCAATACTAGATCTCCTACTTGTAAATCATCAGCCTTGGTCTTTATGTCAAAAGTCTTTTTAACCATATCTTGAGCTAGCATAGCTTCAACATGTACTCTGTCTCAGACTTCCTGTATCTCAACCAGTTGGTTAGTTCTCCTTAGTTCAGGGTTTGACTCTTCTTCCTGCTCCTGTAGCATCCTCATAGCAAGCCCTATGATGGAATTAGGAAATATCACTTTTGTTCCATATACTAATTTGAAAGGAGAAGTTCCAATGGATCTTTTAGAGGTGATCCTATAAGCCCACAGAGAAAGGGTCAGCTTGGTGTGCCAAGCCCTTTTGTTTTCTTGCAACAGCTTCTTGATGATCCTAACCAGACTTTTGTTGGATGACTCAACTAGTCCATTTCCCTAGGGGTAGTAAGCAGTAGAATGGCCCAATTTTATGTCGAATTTTTCACAGAATTTTACCATTTTCTTGGATTTGAAGGCTTGAGCATTGTCAATGATTATTTTAATAGGGAAACCAAACCTGGACATGTTATTTTCCTCTAGAAATTTGATGATGACTATGTATGTGGCTTTCCTGGTTGGTATTGCCTCAATCCATTTAGTGAAATAATTAGTGGCAGTCAATATCCACCTGTGTTGTCCAGAAGAGTTGGGGGGAATTTCACCAACGAAGTCAAGCCCCCACTGCTGGAAAGGGGCTTCTACAAAGATTGGTTTCAAAGGCAAGGATAAGAGCTTCCTCTTCCCTTCAAAGATTTAGCATTCATGGAAAGTAGTTATTTCCTTATATGCATCTTTGAATATGGTGGGCCAATGAAACTTTGCCCTGAGAATTTTGTTGACAATGGCCTTCTAGCAATGATGCCCCCCACAAACACCTTTGTGAAATTATCTCAAGGTCACTTTGGATTCATCTTCCACTATACAGTGAAGTAGAACACCTCTAGGGTCTTTCCAATAAAGGCAACCATTCAATATACAAAACTTTGCAGCCTTCATCTTGGTTGACCTAGATTTTCTTTTACCCGTCCCAGGGGTTGCTTGTAAATTCTGCAAAACATATATAATATCATAATACCAAGGAGAAGACAAGAATTTGTTTGATACCTGTGATAGTGGGTCCTAGGCAGTTTCTTCCAGAATGTGTGAAAGCAAGTTCACACTTAGTGAATCCCAATTTGATTCGGGCATGAGCTTGACCAGTCCTTGTCCTTTGATAAGCTTTGTAGGTTTGATCTCCAAGTCATATTCCAAGAGCACAACTATCCATTTACCCCTTCTACCCTCTGGATCATGTTGTGTCAATATATCCTTTACAACGACATTAGGAACATAAGCAACCACATGGGAGTGCAGAACATAAACTTTGAAATATTTCAAGGTTTTAATCATGGCATATGCTTGCTTCTCCATGATGTTGTATTTGAGCTCAACATCTCTAAGAGCTCTTCTAAAGAAGGCTATGGGCTGCTCATCTCCTTCCTGATTTTTCTGTAAAAGCACTCCAGCTATGGAATGCTCAGAGGCAAAAGAAAACATAAGGAACTCTTTGTCAAAATCAGGAGTGATTAGTACAGGTGCTTCAACTATTGCCCTTTTTATGTCTCCAAATGCTTGTTTGGCTTCAGCATTCCACCTAACCTGAGTGTCCTTCTTAAGCATGCATTTGATTGACCTCGTGGTCTCTACAAAATTGGGGATGAACCTTCTTAATAAATTCACTGTGCCTAGGAAGGATTGAACCTCTTTTTTACTCCCAGGGAATTCAATTTTTTGTATTGTGTCTACTCTGTATGGGTCAATTTTGATCTCATCTTTAGATATTATGTGACCTAGCAGCTTGCCTTCTTGCATGGCAAAGTTTGAATTTTTAGGGTTCAAAGATTTTCCAAATTTTCTGCACTTGGAAAACACTTGATGCAAATGTTTCAAATGCTCTGCATTAGACTTAGAATACGCAATGATGTCATCCATGTATATGACTACGAATATGAATTTCTCTTATGCAAAAGCTATGTCCATAGCTCATTGGAAGGTATCTCTTGCATTCAACAGACCAAAAGGCATCTTTGCATACATGAAGGTCCCCCAAGGCGTGGTAAAGGCTGTCTTGTCTTGGTCTTCTGGTTGCACCTTAATCTGATGTACCCTAAAAATCCATCAAGCATGGACATTCTTGCTTCCCCTACAACCTTTTGTAAAATGTGGTCCATTTTGGGCAGGGGGTAGTTGTTCTTTAGGGACACTTTGTTCAGATTTCTAAAGTCAATACATAGTCTGATTTCACCATTTTTCTTCCTCACTGGGACTATGTTAGCTACCCACTTTGAAAACCTTAAGGAGACTATGATTTTGGCTTCATACAACCTCTTCACCTCTTTTTCTATCAGTGGGAGTAGCATAGGATTCATCCTTCTCAGTTTCTGCCTAAATGGTTTCTCCCCTGTCTTGACTGGTATGGTATGTTGGATGATAGTAGTGTCATATTGTTTCAAGTCTTCATATCACCATGCAAACACATCATAAAACTTTCTCATTAAATCAACATAGTCATCTTCAGTGCCCGGGGTTAAATACTTTTACAGTTTGACAATTTTGGGCTCTTCATCATTCCCAATGTTACAGTCTTCCACTTCATTGTGGTTTGGAGCAACCTTGTGAATTTTGGCCACATAATTTTCATCAAAAAGTTTTTCCAATGGCACCAATCCTTTGGGTATATAATTACTCTTCAGATGCAGGATCTCTTTATCCCCCAAAGTGGTTAGGAGCTCTGGTGAATCAGGTTCCCATTCATCACATGAACAGTTCTCTTGATGAATCTGAGTGTTGGCAAATTCTTCAGTCATATCTAGGAATTTATTGATCTGCTGATCATCTTCAAATATTTTCCAATGTTTAGTATTGTCTGGAACAGAGGGTCTATGCCTCATATTTATCATGTAGGCTCTGGTGGGATAAGTAGGGAGTTGAAATATGCTAGCAGAGCTGGCCAAAATGTCTACTATTGTATTTTTATCTCTAGGGATGAAAGAAATATCATGCTCTATGAAGAAATTATCAAACATATCCCAAACAACATTTTTGTAAGCCCTCATTTTGGGATGTTTAGTCTCATAATTTCCATTCACCTGTTGGATTATTAGCTCCGCATCTCCATAAAATTTGATCTTTTTAGCTCTTAGATATTTGAGTGCATTCAGACCCAACAGTAGGGCTTCATATTTTGCCACATTATTCGAACAGTCAAACATTAGTTTGAAGGTATGCAATCTGGTGCATTCGCTGCCTTCATCTGGAGGGATGATCTATACTCTTGCCCCAGTTCCTTCTTTATTCACGACTCCATCAAGCCTCATAGTCCAGTGCTCTTCTCTTTGGACTGTGGTTGTAGTTTCCATTTCTAATTCTGATTTTTCATCACTGCCTTTCTCCATTTGCTAACCACTGCCTTCTAGGTTTGTTGAGCTGTCAATGTATTTTATCTCTTTCTCATCACTAGACTTATCATTTGTTTCAGGCATATCAGTATTTTCACACCTTTCTCGTCTGAACCAGGATCATAACATAAAATTGAGGTGCCTATGTTAGTGTCTACAGCAAAAATGGGATGATTATCAGGCTTACTCTTACTGATTACTACACAGGATAGTCTATGCTCCCTGTATAGTCTTTTATTTTCTCCAAAAATCGGGATGGTAGCATAAGACATGTCCATTTGTAAAGTTCCTTTTAATTTTGATGCCCAAGACCTAGATTACATCTCAAATTTAGGTGGAATATCAGCCACTACCACATCCATGATTACATTCTTCTATGGTATTTGAGTTAATGAGACCACCATGCCTTTGATCATCCCTAGACATTGGACTCTTCTAGAATCAAAGGAGAATGTATCTTTATAGGGCCTTGTGATTTCTAACTCCAGACTTTCCACCACTGATCTTGGCATGAGGTTATGTGAAGCTCCAGAATCTAACATAGCATTCTGTAATATATGATCATGTATGTTTAGACTGATATAGAAGGGAGGAACATCATCCTTTGGAGCACTTTCAACATGGGAACCAAACATAAGAGTGGGTTTGTCATCATGCAAATTGAAAGTGTCAGGCTGCTTTCCTTCTTCTCCATTCACTACTTTCAAAATATGATCTTTGTACTCTGAGTTTTTGACCAACTCATTTAAAGGAATTGAGATTTTAATCATAGATATTTCATTCTCTAAACTGAAAGCAGAATGGATCTTTTCTATTGTCTTTATATTACATTCATCTATCCCTTTTGGGCCTCTTTTAGGAGCCTCTGCCCCCTTCTTAGGTGCCTTATCATAGGTTACATTTTTGGGGTCACCCTTCCTAGAAGTTTATTTTCTTTGTGGATGAGAAGAAGATGGCTCGGCGTTATCCTTTCCTTGGTTTACTGTTACCTTCCTACCTCTCAAATTATGCTGCCTCTGAAATTCATAGATTGCATTTTGGAAGCCTCTTTGGTATTGATCAGATTCTGATTCTTCTTGGCTACCATCTAACTACAGGGAGGATTGGTCATGTTCCTCTTTAGTTAAATAGAACCGGGGTTGGATCTAATAAAAAATGTGGATTTGATCATCAGGGTGTCCATCTTCTTCTTCTCTTGCTATCAAGTTCTTAGCAAAAGGTGGTATGATTGGTTGGTTCTCAGCATTTCTAGGATCCCTTGGCTCTCTTGGTCTTCCCTGTGGGGTAGGAGGTCTCTTGTAATTGTTATTTCGAGCTTGAGGTTCGAGGTTTTCTCTGGAAGGAGGTCTATTGTCAAGGGAGATCCTATCCACTAGTCGTTCCATAGTCCTCATCATTTGCTCCAATCTAATATCAATGGATTGGGATATGGAAGGTTGGGCTGCCTCATTAGATCTCTTTTTCTCAAATTCATCTATGTGCTTCATTTTACCCGAGGCCATCAAATTAGCTTCTACTTCTACAACATCTTTTAACATATCAGGTAGAGTGGTAGATCTCCTTTCTCTCAACATGAGAGCAAAGTCACTACCAAAACAATTAGCATAATGAAGCTTGGCGGCTCCCATGGGAGGCTTGATGTCCATAGGGATAGAATTATACATTCTCATGAATCTAGCTGAAAACTCTTGGACAGTCTCAACATTGGTTTTCTTTGTATGTTCATATTGAGTGAGAATTTAGAGAGGATATTGTTTATCCTTCCATTTGGATAGGAAAGCTTGTTCAAATCTCTCATAGGTAGCAATTCCTCCATTTGGAAGGGCTTTGAACCACTTCTTCACTTCTCCTGCAAGACTTTGGGAAAATAGCCTCATCTTGACATCATCTTCATCTCCATCTTCTAGGTCTATAAAATTAGTAAAGTGGTCTGCATGTTGTTGTGCATAACCCTTTCCTTCCCCATCAAATCTCATGAGGCATTGGGTATAGCCCACAGGTAAGTCATGGAGATTAGCAGGGAGATATAAAGGAGAAAATATGGCAGCCATTGCTCTTAGATTTTGCTTAGGAGTAGGGGAATTCTTGAAGTAGCAGTAGGTATTACAAAAGTATGGCTCGGAACAACAGGAGGAGTAATTAGGACTTGGGCATTTTGGCTAGCAACTTTAGTGAAAAGAAATAAATCACTATTTTCTTCTTTAGCTTGTGAATTTTCCCACAAAGCATTCGGACAATGTGTCTGGAATTTTCTTTGGTCAAACAGGGTTCTCTTTAGATCTGATTCAAATTTAGACCTAAATGAGGAATGTTCAGTTTTTAAATCACAAGAGACAATCTCTATGGCATGTGCCTCTTCCTTAGGTAGAGAAAAATACCTAGTTAATGGGGAAATAAATGTTTGTTCTTTCTTCGCTTTCCTGATGATCCTCTTAGGATCTGATACAAACTTTGCTAGTTCAGGATCTTGCTGATTTCTGGTAGGTATTCTTTTGGAAGCCAGAATTCTTCCAAGAAATTCGCCAATTTGAAAGTTGGAGTCGCCGAGGAAAATGTTACACCCTTGAAATTTCTGATCCCCTGTTTTCCCTTAGAGATCTGATTTGATGCTTTGAAATTCTTGTTCTCGGAAAGAAGTCCTTCGAAGTCCCTAGTATGGTCGCCAAAATGTTATCACTCAAGATTCCCCTGGGTTGCAGCAGAAGGGATCATGAGGTAACTGTTTCAAACCAAGCTTTGGTAGATGGAAACTAGCCTTTCCAACCACAAAGAGGGCTCTCTCTTTCACAATTCACTCAACACTTAGGATATTATTTGCACAAGCTGGTTATAGGTAAAAATGGTGGCTAGACCTTCATATAATGACTTATAGGGATTTATCAGTTGGTTGGGGTTAAGGACAAGAGCACCATTGGGCATGGAGTCAAACTTCAGTGGATTTATAGTCACAAATGACTGATTTAGACCACAATTTAAGAGGCAGAGGCAAGGTAGATGAGGTTTTTTCAAGTCAAAGATATCAGCAGAGGAAGACAGAATGGGAAACAAATTCCATCACAGATCTAGAGCATTTGTAAATGAATTCTAACCTGCAACTTCAAGAAGAAAGGGTGGAATACCTAGTCATATGCATCTGAAGCATAAAATATGAATTTCAGACCATTTAGTCTTGATCTAGATACTGCAGAAGCAAACCATCAATAGGAAACATAAATGAAGAACACGTGCACAGGAAATAACAAACATCAAAACACTCATCACAAGAATCTCTGCCCCAGGATCGGGTCTTCTCATGAATTGAAAGGTCGATTTTGATACATACTCAAAGCTTTTAATCTCTTAGAATCCAGAAGCATCCAACCCTTGGGTTTAATTCATACTTTGCCTTTATAGGCTTACAAAATATCAAACAACCTCTAACTAATTCAACCATAAATGGTCGTTTACTGATAACAGTCTTGAACTGGAAGGGATGAGGTCGTTCACGCTGAACTGCTCGACCCAACTACCTCTGAGTTTGTTAGACGCGCCGGTGGGAAACTCTATGTGTTGTTAGTGTGCCTTTGGGCCTTGGAAACCACCTGTTTGTCCTTCGGATTGGGCCGTTTAGGATGATTTGGATGGATAACCAGGTTGTGCTTCTCTTTGGCTTCTAGATCAGCTCCCAATCGTGCCATTTCCCTGTGAAATCTTCATTTTCCGTGGCCGTAATTTGCCCTATAAAACATCTCAGATCCGCAATTATCCTCCCGCAATGCGGGTTTTGGGAATCGAAAAGCCAACTTTATGCCTCTGGAAAAATATCACTTCCGCAATCTGCATTCCACAATGCGGGTTGCGGATATTGGAAACCCAAATCTGCGCCCCCGAAAAAATTATGCGTCCGCAATCCGCATTCCGCAATGCGGGTTGCGGAAATCGGAAACCCAAATCTGCTTCCCCAGAAAAATTATGCCTCCACAGTCCGCATTCCGCAATGCGGGTTGCAGAAATCGGAAACCCAACTTTACGTTCTTGAAAAAATACCATTCCGACTTCCGCAATCTGTAATGCGGGTGAGGAAAGTCGGAAAGTCGGACTTGCGGGAAAGCGGAAAATCTCTTGTTTGGATGCATTGCGAATCGCTTCCCAGTCGTAGATCCGGATTTTCTTTTTCAATCTTCACCGTTCAATCTCTGTAGATTGCGGAAGAATTCCACTGCCTTGTCTTTCCTATTTTTCTCACTGCAGCTCGATCATTTGGCTCAGAATTCATTGATACTTAAGCCATTTTTTTTATTTTTCGATTCTTTCTTTGGTGTAAGAGGTCGATGGGCATGCTTGGGGTTTCAGTAGGGGGGTTCCCTTTCTTCCTTTGGCGAGAACATTGATAGAGGTGTTAACAACGACGGAGACCACTTCGTGCGAACTTGTCCAAAGAAGGCAGAGTTGAGCTTACACTTGGGAGCATGCCATGTGCGCCCAATAGAGATGTCGCTAGTAGCTATGGAAGCGCAACGCCCTTTAGAAGAAGTCGCGAAAGCGGTAAAGACATTGAAGGCATGCCTAGGCAAGAAAACAATGGATCCGCAGGATGTAGACCAACAAGGTCTGTGCTTTGTGGATGCTACAGTAAGTGGATTGAAGGTTGTTGCAGTGGTTGACACCGCCACCACCCACAGTTTTGTGAGCAGTAGAACCGCGACATCGCTTCATAGTAAGTTTGAGGTCAGTGAGGCCACCTTCAAAGTGGTGAACTTAGCAACGAAGATTGTGGAAGGGGTGGTTCGTGCAGCACCGATAAGAGTTGGGGATTGGTTCGACGAGATGGACTTAGTGGTCGCTCCGTTTGATGACTACTCAATGGTCTTGGGGCAGGACTATCTAAGGTTGGCCAAGGCTGTTCTGGTTTAGTTTATGAGTTGTTTGGTGTTCTTGGGTTCGACCAAATCCTGGAATGTGTCGATGATTCCAAGAAGGAAGTTGGGACGTATAGCACAGATGTCTTCCATGAGCTTGGGTGAGACAACCGGCATGCCTTCTAGCAGGACTTGTGGCATCGCACAACAACATGTAGAGTAGAACAACAAGAACACAAGCACAACAAAAATGGTTAATCGCTTGGCAAAGAAACTGGTAGAGTTGGAGTTGCAGATAGACTTGATCATGAGGAAGACTGAGTTGTGGCACACTCCAGCAGACCATCCGCAGCACGTTGGAGATAAGGTGAAACTTGCACCAACAGTGGAAGGAAAGGTTGTGGAAGTGGGCACTCCCAATGACGCAACAAATAAACCAAGTGACAACAGTCTTGAAGAAGTGGCCCAAGAGGTGGGTTTGCTTGGGCAAGGCGAGCAGGGCCTTGACCATGGCCAAAGCGAGAATGCGTTAGACCAAAAGTGCATACAATGGGTGGAAGATTCTATTGGAGATGTTATGACAGAGTAGAGTGACAATGAGAGTAAGGATCTCCCATTACGTGATGCAATAGACATGGAATCCTTTTGCGCATATGCTATGGGGATCCCGGAGTCCCAGTTGACGCAAGAAAAGTTGAAGGAAGTCGGTTGTAGTCCAGTTGAGATGGTGGCAGTCCAAATTTACTTAGAAAGGAAGGAACTCGTACAGGACGAGTTGGATGAAGGGGACACCAAGGAGGTGGATGTTGTGCCAGGAACCCTTCAACAACGTGATGATCAACAAAGTGAGCAACTTGTTTCTAGGAGATCACAACATTAAGAGGGGTGCATGGGCAAGATTAAGTCGAGTAAATTAGCAAGGCGACGAACCAAGAAGAGGAAGAAGTGCACAAAGGTGGAGGATGAGTCATATCATGAGTCAAGCTTGTGGGAGTTGTATTTTGAGGTGTCTTAGTCTGAATCACCATCAACTCAACTAGAGGGGTTGGGTTGCACTCCATTGGAAATGGAGGTTGTTTTAGCATACTTGAGTATATGGCACAAGACGAATTGATAGAACTTTGAGGATTCTAGAGGCGGTGGTCATGGGTGCCACATATCCGTTTGGCTAGGATGAAGCATGAGCATGAAGGCTCATTACCTTTAGCACGGCAGTGAGGCCGTAGGCACCTTGCGAAGGTTGGCTTAGATAAATTCAACCAAGTGATGCAGAAGGAATTCATGTTGAGTTGCTGTAGGCATTTCGACAATAATATGGCAATGGTGAGGGCTTATCCCAAGTTCGACAGACTTGCATGTGAGGCAGACCGAAATGCAGAAGGGAAAAAGATGGTTTTGGCTTGAAGAAGTTCGTTCTCATGGTGGTTGAGCGCGATGGTTGGATTAGATACCAAACCAGTTCAACACATGGGAGATATTATCGAATGGAGGCTTGACAGAGTTGGTTGAGTACCACGACAATAATAGGTTGGGTAAGTGCATTTTCCGAAAGAGGATTCTTAGGAAGGATCAAGTTGTGACAGTGGTTGCTGTAGAAGATCAACTGAGACGTAGAGATGTGGTGCGATGGTGGGTTAGGACAATGATAATTGTTGCAAATGGATTCTAATTCGAGATGGCATGAAGGAGACGCTGGCAGGACGAAAACAAGTCAGGTGGGAGAGGATGTAATGCCTCTACCTAGGCATTGGGCTAAGAGCCCACGCCAAGTGGGGCACATGGGGTATGCGCCCACACATAGACATCCTTGGCATGGAAAGACGGGCACACATTGGGGGTCGCATGAGAATTGGGCTCCATGAGGCTACGTGGGAGATGTGTTGGTTGGGTACACTCCATGGAAGCATGGACAGACCGGTTGGGTGGAGCACGTCGGTTTGGGACATGCACCCCAAGTCATGTGGACCAATGATCGAAACGGTTAAGGAGTGGACACACTCATGGGCAGATCGATTAGATGGTGAACTGAACCGGTTAGATGGTGGACCGAAGCGATTAGACTATGTACCATTGCGGATGGGCCATTGGCATGTTAGGCGGTTGCATGTGGACCGGTGGGGTGTGTGCCCACACCTTGGGGCGCACCCACTTGGGAAGCTTGTCTATATATATGTGATGGGCAGTTTGGAAAAGGGCATCAAGGAAGATCCATGGAAAGCAAATCTAAGGTTCACAATCAAGGGTAGCCATAGTGCGGGCCGCAAGCAGGGCGCGCCTAGCACACGGAGTTGTAGTTTGGACGATCTTCGTGGAGAGTCTTGGAAGGACTTGCGGTTGGGAGGAAACTCAGCTTGGGAGCCTCTCTAGGTAGAGTTTGGCAGGAACTTGGTTTGGAAGCTCCGCAGAGGAACTCAGGTTGGAAGCTCCGTAGAGGAACTCAGTTTGGAAGCTCCGAAGAGGAACTCAGGTTGGAAGCTCCATAAAGGAACTCGGTTTGGAAACTCGGTTGGTGAGATTGTTTTGGAAGCTCGGCTATGGCTCATTTTAGGAGCTTGGCTGAGGCTTGCTTTGGAAGCTCAAATGGAAGTTTGTTTTGGGAGCTTTCCAAGGAGCACACCTTGAGAGTTCTTGGTGGGATATCACCTTGGCAAGAGTTTGGTGTACAACACAAAGGCTACAGCAAGAAGATATGTAGTGCAAATCTGCAGCTCGTGGGTCACGGTAGCAATGACAGGCAGGGTTCATGGCAACAATAAGAGAGACATGGTAGTTTGACGAGGTGGCATAATTGTTGGGGTTTCCTCTTGTGGAGTTAGCCAGTTGGTCTGTCCCGTGGGCACCCTTTTGACTATTGTACTTTTGTAACCATTGTAACTCTTTGCATGCCTGGTTTTGGGGTGCCACCCATATTCTTGTGTCTATTGTGTTTCTTGCAAAAATGGCTAAGTGTTGGACATGTTAATTGTTGGATGCTTGCATAAGAATTTTTGCTAAGTAAGAAAACATAAGTGAACATAAGACATAAGTATAGAGATTTCCATAGGCAGGCATAGTCTGCAGGTGGACCGTCGAGCTGGTCTCACCCTCTGTTGGTTGCTAGGCAGTGCCGCATGAGCTACCTAAAATGAAAAATTAAGTGGGTCTAAGGCAGTCCCGCGACAAATGGGCTTTACAAATACCCACGCTTCAAGAATAACAACTTCTTTATAGAACAAAACTAATGAATTTCTTCTCGTGGATCATGATTGAATGATACATTTAAGAGATTAATGGATTTTCCTAGTGTTGAGGCCTCAACTAGTCGTTAAGAAATTTGGGCCCCCCTTTTATTCTCAAGTTTCTTGCAATTTAGTTATTAGCCCATTATGTCACCAATTGTTGAGGTCTCAACTAGCCCAAGTTAAGAAACTTGTCGGCCTGAGCATCACCCCCCGCCTCCCCCCCTATTCTAAGTTTTGTTGAGCTTTTGTTACTTTGATTATAGTTTCTTAGATGAAAGGGGTTTTGCATTTTGCTCTTTAAATGTAGTTATTTTACTTAGAGTTGACTAATTCAGAATAAATAATTTCACTTGAACTTTCTTGGTCTTACTTTCAAATTATAAATTGAACCTGGCTACTTGACTTCAAGTCTTTCAAATGGTTTTACTTAAGTATAACGCAAGGAAGGCTAAAGCTTTCCTTGCATTTAAGACAACCACAATAAAAATTGTGATGTTCCTCATGTTTGATATGATTGTAGGAGATGTTGGAGAATTCCTTGGTTGGCGGGGGTTTACAATGTTGATTGATTTCAAAGAAGTTGGCAATTAAGTCATGCCTTGTGAGTCATCTTTCCCACCTTTATTTGTTGTTGAATCCTCATCGTTGATCCCAAGCTCTTTCCCTCTAGTGTTATAATTTGTTTGGTAAATAAAAGAACAAAGTTTATTATATTATGTCTTACCTAGCAAAAACTTTGGGGTTAAAGTTCTTCTAGTTGGTTCACTACAGTTAGGCATGACTTTGCATTAGGTCGTAGAAATGCCGCCATAGCCAATTTGGCAGGAGTGGAAGTCTACTTTGATATCCTCCTATCAAATATATGCATTATTCATAGGATATGGACATGGCAGGGGCTTCCACCTTATGAGCAAAATGAACCTCTGTAAATATTTAGAAAGGTTCCAACACTAACATATGACAACTAATATGTACCTATATAATGGGGATATAAGAGCTAGAAAGCTAGTGGAACTAGACCTTGTGATCACCCTGCGAAAAAGAGACCCCCCCGGGGTATGGGGTAAAACTACTTTTGGTTGGTTATCTACATCTATGCACACTCTTACTTATAGGTCATAGAAATGTTTCCGTGATACCATCTAATAGGAGTGAAAGTTTGCTCAGATATCTTCCTGTGGATTATTGTTATTAGTCATAGGATAGGGGCATGCCAAGGTTGTCACCCTATGTGTGAAATAGTCCTTTATAAACATTTGGAAAGGCTCCAGTGTGAATTGTTTGAGAGCTAAGTAGTACCCGTCTGGTTGAGATTCTAAGTGTTAAGAAGCCAATGAAATCAAGCTTTCTGATCACCTTTCTAAGATCACCCCCGCTAGAGTATGGGGCAAAATTACGTTAGGTTTGATAACTACTAGCAGGTACACTTTTGTCTTTGGTCATATAAATGCTTCCATGATGCCATCTAGTAGGGATATGAAGAGTTTGATAAACCTATGCAAGAAAATAAATTTCGAACACAGTCTAAAACACAAGAAATAACCATGGCTCATACATAAAGTACATAAAGATTTACATTGGAAACCCTTAATTGAAAAAACCATCATAACTGAGAATTTTTCCACTCTCTATCTCATTGTAATAACTTCACCATTTACAATTCAATATTATAGCATCCAAAACCCTAATATGTTAACCTAGATTATATTACAATCAAAATTCATTAATTGAACTTAGTTTACAATGGGTTGAAAAAACATAAAATGGACCAAAACCTAACCCAAAATTTTCCTTTAGCACCATTGCCCCCCCCACCCAACTAGGTGTGGGGGTGATTAATCCCCCAAATCACATTTGATGTGGGAACCTACAAAGAGTACAACACATGCCCAATAGAGTGGAAGTATGCCCCTTTCTCCTACTTGCAATGTTATTAAGGGCTAGGCATGCACATGGGCTCTTGGCTCCCTTTAGGGAAAGCTCAAGGAAATGTTAGGGTGATAACTTTGTGGGTTGGTTCATATCAACAAAGTTGAGAGTGGAACTTAGAAGCAGTAGCACTACATCTAAAGATGATGAATTGATTATCATGCTAAAAAGACTCACACACTAGAGTATGGGGGTAAATATTCTTCTAGTTGGTTAACCTTAGATATGAATGCTCTAGCCTCACTTCATAAAAATGGCACAATGATGTCATTTGGTAGGAGTAGAAGTCCGATCGGATATCCTCCTATAGAATATTGTTATAGTTGCAGGAGGTGCACATGGTAGAGTAGCCTACTTTAAGGGAAAATTGGGCCTCAACGAACATTTGGAAAGGCTATAGCATGAACTGCTTGAGAGCAAAGGAGTACCCCTTTGGTGGAGTTTTAAGAGTTGAAAATCTAGTGGGGCCATACCCTGCTATCAACATGCTAAAAAGAAATGGTCTTGGAGTAATATCTAAAATCAATTTTGGTTGGTATATTACTATCCAATTAAGTTCGACTGTTAGATATGTGCAACCAAGCTAGTTTGGCGGAAGCTACAATTTGCTCATATATCTTAAAGTGGAATACCATTATTAGGCACTAGACATTTTTTTGTTGTAAATTTGTCGTAGGAAGGTTTGTAATGAATAGACCTTGCAACAAAGACAACCAAATGATCAAAAGGATTCCACTAACTAAACAAGACTGTTTGCTCCAGAGACGACTTCCAACATATTTTAACCTATTTTGGGGAATTTTTTTTAACTTTGGCCCCTTTAACCCAATCCCAAGTTCCTAGATGGTTGAAAGAAAACAACTATATTACCCTTACATGCCATTCACAACCAATTTCAATGGGTTATCATAGGATAACCACAATGTCGAGTTATTGCACCTACCACAATCAAAATAATGCTTACGAATATTACTCCGGTTCCATATAGTTCCAAAGAAATTTTGAATAAAACTATGGTCCAACATTATGACACTTACAAATTTTAAAAAGCACATTTCATTTCAACAATTCTTTGGATGTTATCAAGAGAGGATGATGATAAAACACCAGATTTTCCTTTCATGGGTTGGTTTATGCACTAGGAGTAGGAGGATTAGGGCATCGAGCACTTCTTGTTGCTCTAGCACTTGCAACCATTCATGGTGTTTGTCCTTTTAAGTTGGACAATGCCACACATGGATATGAAATATTTAGTGATGATGTTGATATCTGCTATGATGTTCTTTATTGTTCTCAAGTGAGACACACTGGTCTCAAAAACTACTTGCCACAACATCTCCTCTCTCTTACCTTCATGCCTTCCTCTTGGGTGAGTGTTCTCCCATATGCTAATCAACATTTCCAGTTAATCTCCCATTGCCTATTATCCTCATTGATTTTGCACTCACGAATATCCACAAGGATGGAAATATTTTCCCTAGTTTCTTCCACAACCTCCTCGTTATCTTGAATCATCTCAACAATTAAATCACTAACACACCATTAAGTGTTGACAAGAAATTGTCTCGAGGATGTTTCAATTAGACTTAAACATGTCAAGTATACACTAACCATCAAGAGGTGCAAATCCATGTCACACTTAGTGGCACGCAACCTTTAACTCAACTCAATGACCATGATGGCTTTTGTTATTGGAAGGCCCCCCTTGTGGAGGCACATAGCCCATGAGGGGAAAACATGTCACTTGGGGGTATTAAACTCTTGTAGGTCAACATCAACATCTTACTTTCACCAACCCTACAATTATGCTTCATTGTTGACAAAAAAACTTGAAAATCATAAAACCTACCTTTGGTATTTCAAGAATCTATAAGGGAGAAAATCAAGGGACCTTCATTCCCATTCATTGAGTGTCCTCTTGCTCTTCTATCTTCTCTCCTCTTCCTCTTACTCTTCTCAACTTTCCCTTTAACAAAAAAGGAATGACAAGCTTCAAACAATTTTCTATGGGTCTTTATGCACTTTAAAATATTGAGTCTCTCTCTTGTGTGCAATAATAAACCCTTTGAGCAATAAGCCTTGGGTTGCTCAACAACAATAATGGACCGAGTAACATAAAAAGAGACCCTTTAATCCCTATGTGGGTTGCCTAAAAGGTTAGTTGTTCATATAACTTTAATGCTATACCCTTTTTTATAAGCAATACTTCATATAAGTTGTATCAAACTCACTCAACTTATAATCAAAGACTCCATATCTACCATGGTTTCAACTAAGATCATTAACCACCAAGAGTTTGTAACTTCTTCACTCTCCTTCGCTTTGTGTCCTTCATTGGGTATCCTCTTGCTCTTTTCTCTCCCCTCCCCTTCCTCTTCATCTCCTTAAATTTATTTTCCATGACCAAAGAATGATGTGCTTCAAACAATTACCTTTATGCAATATAAATATCAAGTCCCTTTCCTAAGTGTTATAACAACTTATTACCTTTCGAGCAACCAATCTTGTGTCGCTTGAAAGAACCATGGATTTTTTTTTCCAAAGAAAAATATAACTTACTATTAATACCGCGAAATAGTAAATAAGTCCAATACATCATGTCATCAAGACATGCAGGTATGTGAGTCATATCACATATGGCCCCAAGTCATCATCACAAACCAGGATCTAAGCCAAGTCCCATACATAAACCATAAAGGATGCCAAAAACGAGCATCAAATCCCCATCAGCAGAATAAGACCATACTAAACATCTCCATGTGTCATAATATCCAAGTACCATATAGTCATATAAAAGACATAAATACAAATATATAAGTCCAAAACAGCCCAAGGCCTGGACACAAAGACAAAAAAATAGCAAATAGTATAAAGCCGAATAGTTCCAATCGGACCAAAAATCCAACAAGGAGTTGGAGATAGTGCCTATGAACCTGCAATAAATAAAGTCGCATATAATCATATGAGAAATATATATATCAGAAAATACCGCTAAACCAAAACATAAATCAGCTCCAAAGCAAATCAATTGAGCCCCGAGTGAACAAATGGCCCTCATGTCATTCCTCCCACAAGATAATACCAGGCGGTGAGTCCAAAGCCTGCTTGGAGAGCATGTCTGCCTCCACATTTATCTCACGAAATATATGAGCAAAGTAAATATGCTGAAAATCACTGATGTAATTCCCGACTGCTTCCAACCAATGTGTGAGGAGCAACACATTGAGTGGGGAAGAACCCGAAGCCCATGAAATTATGGTGGAAGAATCACCCATAACAACGAGAGAAGTGATTTGCTTGAGCCGAGCAAAGTATAAGAGAAGCCAGAGTGCACATAATTCACTGCGGGTGTTCGTACCAAAACCCAAATTAAGATGGATTCGAAAGGAGACAGAGTTGTTAAGATGTAGCACCACACCAGCCTCGCTAACACCTCTCCCCCCAGCCGCAGCCCCATCAAAGTACCCGCAAGGATATACCAGAACCAGAGGAGCATTTCGGTACCCAAGTCATTTTTCAGATGCGTCAATCATGCCACCCACAGGTACAGATATGGAATTGAACTCCTTGAATAAGGCTATAGTTCGACTGCATAACCAAACCAGATTAGGAACTATACCATCAAACACGCAACGGTTGCGGGCCTTCCATAATTCCCATAGCATAAAACACGGGGGTTCCAACCACCGCAGAGCAAGAGAGTCACGGGACCACCGGACAAAACAATCAATCAACGTGGACAAATGACAAACTACAGGTATACCAAGGGAATTGGAAATAAGTAACCAGAGTTCTTGTATGACCGAGCACGAGGAGAATAGATGATCAACCGATTCCACATGGGAGCGACATAAAGGACACCAGCTAGGGCCGCAGAAGCCACGACGACAAAGGTTATCCCAGGTAAGTATATTATTACCCAATGCCAGCCAAACAAAACATCTAATCCTCGGAGGGAGGGCAAGCTTCCAAATCGCAGTGTGCCACCAAACCTTCCCCTGTCGACAGTCAGCAAATAAAGAGTCGTAAGCAATTTTTGAAGTGACCTCGCCTCGAGCAACATCCCACGACCAAACCAGCCTGTCCGGGGAGTCACTAAGGTGAATATTTGCTTGACAGAGATGCATTGTGTAGTTCGACCATTCCTTTCCCATAGTCCCCCCAATACCAAGCTGGCAAGTAGTGATCCATCCCCCATTGTTGAAAGAGACCGCATGTGCAAGATTATAGAGCCCCCTGGCCCGAAGATGTGCAAGAAGTTCGGGAGAAAACTGATAAGAGGGGGATCCCCCGAGAACAGGGTCCGATCCCAATCTAATGTCCCGGCCATTGCCAGGTTTCCAAGAGAGCCATTTTGCAACAACAGAAAATGAGCCCATGAGCCCATGCCATATATTTGATGACCCAATAACATAATGCCTACCAATCCGAAACCAGGTCTCAACCGGAGCATGTTTGAGGTATTTGGCCCGAATAATACATCCCCACATAGAGTTGTTAAATAAAGCCCGCCACAGACTCTTAGCATGGAGAGCCATCACAAAAAACTCCATATTCTTTACATCCCAACCCCCAAGAGTATATGGTTGAGATAGAGTTTTCCAATTGAGTAAATGAAACTTGTTCTTCTCCCCCCCCCCCCCCCCCCCCCGACCAGATAAAGCGGAAGAATTTCCCCCGAATTATGTGTAATATGGACACAGGAACTTTGTAGAGGGAGAACCAGTATACTCCCAGATTCTGAAGAACAACCTTTGCCAAAGTAAGCCGGCCTCCCAGTGAAATATATCTCAAGCTCCAGTGTCCAATACGCACAACAAACCGTTTGACAAGCCATAACCAATCATTGATCCTGTATTTTGCAGGTTTGACAAAGTAGCCGAGATACTTGAGCCCTCAGATAACTCCTTGAATTCCAAAGGAAATATACTCCTTATCCTACGTTCCATATTCACCTCCAATGTGTGCTTCAGGAAAAAAGATTTTACCATACTAATGAGCATACCGGTTACCAAGCAGAAAAAATCAAGTATTTTCTTATACTGTAACCATTCAGCCAATATTCCCAGGCCAAAAAGCATCACATCGTCCACAAAAAGAGTATGAGTTACCGCTACACCAGCCGAGACCTTGATGCCCACAATAGTGCCCTCACTTTTTGCTTTGTGAATGGAGAGGCTCAACCCTTCTATGACCAACAGGAACAAAAGGGGTGAAAGAGGGCATCCTTGACGAAGGCCCCTAGAAGCCTTGAAGAAATCAGTCGGCTGACCATTGATAAGTACTGAAAAATTGACAGAGGTAACACAAGCCATAATCCACTTCATAACCTTCCAAGGTAGCCCAATTTGAATAAGGATCAATTTTAGAAAGGTCCAATTTACCCGATCATAGGCTTTCACCAAGTCAAGTTGGAGGATGAGTGCGTCCAGCTTCTTTTGATTTATGCTATGGAAAACTTCCTGAGCCATGCCAACCGCATCATGTATTTGCCTCCCATCCAGAAAACCATACTGTTCCATAGAAATGTACGTAGACAGGATCGGTTTGATACGTTGTGCAATTATCTTGGATATGATCTTGTATACTAAATTGCATAAAGCAATAGGTCGGAAATCATTAAAGCACTCAGGATGTGATGATTTAGGTATTAGTGCCAGATAGGTAGTATTCAGCGCCCCAGATACCATCCCCAAGGACCGAGATTCATCAACAGCATCCTTGAGGTCATTCCCCATGATTTCAAAAAAATGTGTGAACAGTTCCACCGTCCACCCATCCGG
This sequence comes from Larix kaempferi, assembly GCA_027924585.1. Taxonomy (NCBI): domain Eukaryota; kingdom Viridiplantae; phylum Streptophyta; class Pinopsida; order Pinales; family Pinaceae; genus Larix; species Larix kaempferi. Next base: position 7,189,654 of record BSBM01000052.1, on the reverse strand, counting down.
ACTAGGAGATTTATCTTTAGCAAAACCCCGCAGAGTATTCTGAACATCTGTGATAGTAATATCCTCAAAAATTTTGTCCCCCTCCCCATCAGTGAACATCCTAGGGTATTCCTTTATAAGCTTGAACTGTTCAGGCAGGGATGTATTCATAGGATCAGTAAAATACTCAAGAAAGTGCCGAGATGCCTCAGACATCAAATATTCATCACCACGAATCCACCTCCCATCATGATCATTTAGATCCCAAATGTTATTTTGTATTCTGCGGGAATCAACATAGCGATGAAAGAACTTTGTGTTTAAATCACCAGCTTTTAGCCATATTGCCCTGCTCTTTAAACGCCAGGACTCTTCATGAATAAGGAGGATTTTGAGTTTCCTTTCCTCCATCAAAGCAAGGCGGGCACGACCAGATTGTGAGATCCCCACCCTCCGAGATTGATCCCTAAGATCACCAATTTCCACTTCAAGTGCATTGAGTTCTGTAGTCAGCTCGACTTTTTTGGTTCGCTCCCACTTTATAGTATAGTCTTTTAAGGAACTTAATTTTACAGCAAGCTTGTCCATTGCCGACTGCTCCCTCGAAACATCAATATTTGCCCAATGGGAACGTACACCCCCATCATAATCCGAGTCATTTAGCCATATAGAATTGAATTTGAATGGGTATACATGGTGATTTGCTTCGGATTCAAATTGCAGAATAATGGGGAGATGATCACTGATATGGGTCTGCTGAATCCATGTTCTGTATGATTGAAAAGAGCTTAAGAGTGACTCAGATATCAAGTAACGGTCTATACGCTTGGATATCAAATTCTCATCTTGTCGACCATTTGACCAAGTGGGGGCCAGAGGCCTCGGTTCCACATCAATTAGAGAATATGTGGAGAACAGATTTCTGAAGAAAGTCCCAAGTGGGTCTCTTCTGCCCGCACAACCCCAGATTTCCTCAGCCCCCCAAGAAAAATTCAAATCACCTGCAAGTATCAAATTTTCCAATGCCAATAAATGTTCCGAGCATGCCAGGTTCCAAAAAGCTTCCCTGTTGCAATAAGGGCCATAACAGTTTACAATATTTATATCTTTTTTCCGAGCCTCTGCAATTGCCAGACAACAATATGCCCAGTGAAGTAATATAAGGATTTAGCTTAAGAACCCCCAGGTTCCATGCAGCCAGTAGGCCACCCGAAAGACCAACCGCATCAATAGAGGACATACACCATCCCAGCTTTATTTTATTGAAAAAAGAATGAGCTTTCTCACCACAAACCATTGTTTCTTGTAAGAAGACCAAATCAGGATTAACAATTTGTAGGACTCTTTTGAGGGCAAGTTGTTTGGGCATACCCCCCACACCCCTGATGTTTAAGGAGATAAAAATCATTATCGTCCCCTGGCTAGGGCTTTGATTCCTCTAAGAACCCTGGTATCAGGAGAGACGGGGGTAATCAGAATGTTTTTGTCATTACCCCCGAGAGTGTCGACCTTTGAGTTTTTCCTAGCACTCCTTGTTTTTAATGGAGAGAAATCAGGTGCCAACCCGCCCTGCCGAGCCCCCTTTACAATACAGTGTTCTCCCAGCGTGGCCAAGTTGGTAATCGGTGGAATGTTATTGAAATCCTCCCTTTCCGGAACCAGTGCTGCAGGATCCAAGGAATCAACCACGATTATATTGCTTGGACCACAATCAACGACAACCCAATTTTTTAAATAAACAGGAAGGGGTGTTTTTTTAACCATCTCAGAGGATGAAGGGATGAGTAAAACATGATCCCGGGTCACCGAAAAGAATCATGGATTTAGTAACACAGAAAAACAACCTTTGATCCCCATATGGGTTCCCTCTTATTAGGTAAAAGTTGATTATTCTTTAATTTCATATCCTTTTCTTAATGGAAAGTTCATGGTCAACTTATATTCCAAAGTTTTATATATAATATGGTTTAAATTATGTTTTTTTCATGACCTTTGCAATATTTAATACTAAGCGTACTTGCTCCCAGCACCAATCGTTTTACAAGCAAATTCACTCTTACACATATGAACACAAATATAAAAAATAAAAAAAACATTTGAATAATGATAAAATAATAAAATACATCACACTTTCACCAATTTAACAAATAACCATTGACAAAACATTTTCAACCCAAATTTTGTGATTTATTTTCACCTAAATCCCGGTCAGCCACTTTGCTTTGACATTGAAACAATAATTAAAGGAAACGAATCTTAGGGGTGTCGACGTGGACCTCAATTAAAAGGTAACCTTAGTTAAGGTGGAGCGTGAGTTAACGCTGTAAGTAAATAAACGCAATTTCAAGTTCTATTTATACGGAGGAATGGATGGAAGAAAGAAACGGGAAATGCAAAACCCTAAAACCGAAGACATATTCGCTGGCGCCACAGAGTGAAGAATAAGAAGAATCCAGTAAAGAAGATTGGAGGGCGAAAACGAAGACAGGCATAGACAAAAACATTTTCTAAGGGTTTAGGCACATATATCTTATCTACAGCTCCCTTTATCAGTATTGGTAGATAGGAAGAGGGATAGAGATGGATCCTGAGAAGAATGGGAATGAGAATGAGAATGGTGCAGGCTCAGGCCCAGGCTCAGGCTCAGGTTCAGTCCCTTCTAAGAAGCTAGGAAGTGACCCCAAGGACTCCAACAACGACATTGCAGGAAAAGCTTCAGGGTTAGTCAGATCAGATCACATGGGCTACTGTAGTGTTAGTTTTAGTTTTAGTTTTACCCCTAGTTTTAGCAGTTATGTATTTTTCGTAGATAGAATAGCCAGTCTGCTTTTGGTTTTAGAGTCGGTTGGGTCGGCAGCCTTCAGCTAGCTAACACAAATTCCCTCGCTTCTTAATATAGAGCAAAAATTTTCATTGGAGGGCTCTCATGGGAAACCACCACAGGTGCATTCTACTCTCCGCTGTCGTTTTTTTTTTGCATTAGAATTATCCTTTTAATGCTATGCTTTCTTTACAAATTTCTTTTTATATGATGAATGCGTTTTCTTCTTGTAAATCTTTGCAATTCTGTTTGACTTATTTTGGAAACGAGTTTCATCGATTTTTAATTATAGAAGTTTTTCTCATTGTGCCCTTTCATAGTCAGTCTGTTTCATTTTGATTATATATTCTTCAAAGAAATTCACCTATCGATGAACTTGTCTGCAATCTAAATATATGCATGATTGTTCTGTTTGCAGAAAAATTGGTGGAACATTTCGAGAAATATGGAGAGATAACAGATTCAGTAATAATGAAAGATCGTGGAACTGGGCACCCTCGTGGTTTTGGGTTTGTGACTTATTCGGATCCTTCAGTTGTCGATGCTGTTATTAAAGACACGCATACATTGGATGGAAGAACTGTGAGTTCCATTTTCCTGATTGTATTCTTCTTTATTCAAACCTTGAATTTGGGACACGGGTTATTGGTTGCTTGACTATAAGCATTGTGTTCATCTTGGGTTTTGTCTTTTCCTTTACTGCTTACTTGTGAATATTTGGCTTAGTTTTGAGATTTCTACATCCTAGTAATATATCGGTGGCTATTTTTTATCATATCGGGTTTAAGTTTTGAGTGTTTAACTTAATTTTTGAATCATCTTGGATTTGCTTCCAAGTCTTATATAGGCTATTGGTCAAAATGAGAGCAGTTCCATTTCAGTGTGGGGATATGTTGTTCTTGGCCAGAGGACACTGTTCTAGAATTCTATGCTCTTCTGAGTTTAAACCTGTGTCATTTGCAGGCCCGTTTCAAGTATGAGACCACAGCCCAATGGACTAACTCCTTATTCAAACTTCATCCTATCTCAGTAGTTTTAATGACACTGTTATTTTATGCTACCAGCATCAGGTTGTTTTGGGAAATGTAACTGTTTTTTCATTGTCAACACTTGTTCTGATTCTCTTAAATTGGTCATTTTATTCATCGGATATAACGTGGTTAGTGTTGGTGTTATGAATGTATATTGAGCACACTATGCTGGCCACTTTAAGGCACACTATTGTAAGTTGAAACTATCGGTATCTATAGTGAGTGAAAAGATCTTTTGTCTTGTTCATATTCTTAGAGCATCTTGTGCAGCAAATGATTAACTTCCCTTCCGATATTCATGGGCGCGCTTATTCCAGCATTGCTTCATTGTGGTATCCTCTTTTATAAAACTTGGGGGAAAGGACAAGATGAAGGGCAGGGAAAAAAATCTAGGGAAGGAAGGAATAAGGGATTGAAATTTATAATTATGGAAACTAATAAAATAGTTGGACTATTTCTCAGTTGTAATAAATGTCTCTTCTATCTCTTGAGTTTATAAATGAAACTATTGAGGGAGCTTTCTAACTGTGTAAGATGGATGTGCAAGTCCCAGAACACAGTTATTTCTAACGTATTTACAATGTTACTGGAAACCACACCTAAGGGCCCGTTTCCGACAAACCACACCAGAAAGTTGTTTCTGGAGAGCGAGACAGTAAAAATGCATTGTTTCACACTTAGTTCAACTTTTTGGCCTGCAAGAAATGGCCCTGACATCATCTCCTTTTGGCTTGTGACTAACTCATCGGCATTTGATTGAAATTGGAGGCAATGTTCCTTAATCTATTCTTTGGGGATTTGCCCAGCCTCCCAAAAGGCTCAAGATTTTGTGTTTACACAATTTTTTCCTGATCAGCAAAAGTCAGACTACGTTGTTGCACTCATTAGGGTGTGGGATTATGGAAGTTATCTGAATGATGGTGTTGATGATCTGCCTTTGGAGGGTTTTCTCCTTTTGCTATGTTTGTGACTAGCTCATCAGCCTGTGAGTGAAATTGGAGACTGTTCCTTCATCTATTCTGTGAGGATTTTTGAGTTGTAATAAATTTCTTTTTCTCCTATCTTTTGAGTTTATAAATGAAGTCATTGAGGGAGTTTTCCAACAGAGAGTGCTCCTTCATCCATTCTTGTGAGGATTTGCCCAGCCTCACAAAAGGTTCAAAATTTTGTGTGTTCACTCAAATATTTTCCTTATCATGGCAAAAGGCTCAAGATTCTGATGTTTTCATTGTTGCAAGCTTTCTGTTATGAAAATGAATCATGCCATTGAGGATGTCCCAGTTTTTGTTATGAATTTGAATATGATAGTTTTTACAAATTTTATAAATTTGAAAGGTTTGCAAAATTTTCTGTTTAATGAGTGTTGATAATTCAAATTTTAATTATTTTTGCATAATATTTATTAAAAAACTTTAAACTTTTCTTATTGCAAAACGTGAGAATTTTCCTTTCTGAAGAATGTACTATTCATTTTTCTGCATTGAATCTACTGAAGTATCCTTCCATTCTTGAGGCAGCTGATCTTGTATTTGTTGTAGTTTATCATGAACATCACTCTTCTCAACTCCTACATGATTTATGTAGTAACAGATGCTTATGCTTTTTTGCTAGCCTTGTTTATTGATTTTTCAAAATTTCAAATTTCTTCCATGTGTTAGGATGCCCATGTATCGACCTGTATTTGTGGGAATATTTTTACTGTTGGATTCTCCATGCTTTTGTGGTTTTGTCTGTCCCTTTGTATCCAATAGTTCTGTTTAGGCGTAGGATTTTTTTACCTTATCCTTTAGACAGCTGCATATTGTGTGATGGGTTTTTAAGTTGCATTTTGTGCTGTTCTTTTTGAGTATGTTATACTGTACTTAAAAAATAGGATTGAATATCTACTACCTCCCTCCAATCACATTTACCTCTGACCCAACCAAACAAACCTAAAATGTGAAAGATCTGTAATCACCACTTCTACCACTGCAGTCAATAAAAATCACTCCAGCTAATCTTACCCTGAATCCTAATACTCAAATTTTAACTCCTGTTCTTACCAACCCTTCACCTTTCCTACCACTGATGTCAATTAAAACCACTCCAGCTAATTGTACCCCGAACCCCTGATACTCAAATTTTAACTCCTGATGTTACCAACCCTCAATGAACCCATGTACTTTGTATTTACTATTTACTATTGTTCTTTTTAGTTTTTGCATGGCTGTTATTTCCCATGATTTTGCACTTGCAGTAACTGTTAACTAAATAATTCATTGTATTTGATTTTTTTTTGTGTATCAGAATCTTGACACTGTTTAAGAAATAAGTATTTAAGATATAGAATTGTCTTCTGTTATATGGGTTTTGCTTACAGGTTGAGATTAAAAGATCAATTCCAAGAGAAAGCATGGACTTGATCAAGGGTCCAAAGACAAAGAAGCTGTTTGTTGGTGGCTTACCTCCATCTGTCGCAGATGGTAAGCATTTCATTTGCTTTATGGTTTAAACATTAAGAAAAAAGTATCTACTTGTATTATGGGTTATCTTTTTAATTGCGGCAGAAGAACAAAGTGTGAACTTGTTTAATGGGTTCTCTTTTTAATTGTGGCAGAGGAATTAAATAATTATTTCAAGAAATATGGAAATGTTGTTGAATCACAAATTATGCAAGATCACAACACTGGACGGTCTCGAGGATTTGGATTTGTGACTTTTGATAGTGAGCAAACTGTTGAAGACATCCTCACCCTAGGAAAGACTCATGAATTTGATGGCAAGGAGGTAACTCTAGTTCTCTTGTTTTATGTTTGCATTTTCTCCCCAGTTGGCCCGATATTGAATACTTCTTGGCCTGATATTGAATACCTCGACTCTCATCTCAGGTTGAAATCAAGAAAGCAGAACCTAAGAACTCCATGCAAGATTCTCGATCTGGTCGTCATGGTTCTTCGGGAAGGGCTGGCTATGGTGATGGATCAGGTAATTATGGGTATGCTGATGGCTATGGAGGTTACCCAGGTGGTGGCTATGGAGGCGGGTCATACAGGTCTGGTGGTGGTTATGGTGGTGGATATGGTGCTGGTGGGTATGGTGGAGGTTATGGCGGTGGTGGTTATGGAGGTGGTTTTGGTGGTGGATATGGAGGTGGGCCAATGGGAGGATATGGTGGAGGTGGTTATGGAGGTGGAGCTGGCAGTTATGATGGGGATGGGTATGGTGGAATGGGTTATGGAGGATATTCCAGTGGGGGCTATGGAGGCTACAATTCAGGTGGAGGTTCTGGAAGTTACGGTGGTGGCCGAAGCAGTGGAAGGTATCATCCGTACAGTAGGTAGAAACATCAAGAGTAACTGGTTGAGACATCCAGTGTGCTATTACAATAGCCAAGGCTTTAAGGGGTTCCAACAATACATTGGTTGCATTTGGAACAGTTTTGTTTTGTTTACATGCATTTTCCTGTCTGAATGAGAATTTTTCTGAATGAATATTCAGAGGACATTTTGATAGCCAATTATGGGTCAAAGACATTACATTTCTTCAAGGTTACGTTGTTGGATGCCATTTATTGCAATATTGTTCCTTTATACAAATCCAAATGGAATTTTTTTCTATTTACAAGGATTATGCTATTACTAGATGAAATACAATAAGCAATACAATAACCGTTTCATTTCTTGTAAGTTATTACTGAAGTGGGAAGGGGTGGATTTTGCCTTGATTGGAGTTTGCCACAGGTACAGTTCAACAAAGTGGGATTGCCAACTTCTTTTGCAGCGGATAATTGGATTTTTAAAATGTTGGATTGTTAAATAATAAATAGCATCTGTGCATGCTCATAAATAAGCTAGTTATGCTTGATCAAATATATATTTTATTCAACCAATGGATTTATTATCCTATAGAGTGAATGAGTCTCTTTGAGAACAGCTGGGCAGAAATGGTTTTGATCCTTGTGGCCTTTCAGGTTTCAAAGTGGATAATCTTTATTAATGCAATGCAGAGATGCATTTTATCCTTTGTGAAGTTGGTATTAGGGAATCAATCTTGCAACATAATGTGAGCAGTTCCTGCTTAACAGAGCCAAAAGACTACATAAAATAGTTCATCACCATATTCAGCATATTACAAGAAGAGCACCCAGATTGCCCATCTTTATCCAATCCGTTTATTGTTTTTTATCTAATATACAAAATATGTATGTTAATAGAGATATATATACATTGTCTGTATTTTTGTGTGGAAAAAGGAATTTGTTTAAAAGACTAATTTCAAGGTTTGAACAAAACAGATCAACTGGTCAGAGATTGAATTTGCTCTGCCTATTAGTGTCTTTCTAATATAAATCCGACTTACAGATCAACTAACATGATGAGTAGCTCACATATGAGTCCAAAGGAACAATGCATTCAAAATCTTTAAAAGACTAAACTAGAAGCAACACAACTGCCAGTTAACTAAATATTTTGAAGACAAACAGGAGGGGCCCTTCTATCTAGATGATTAATCTTTGGTACTGCTTTTTTTCTTTGATTCCTTTTTTGGTTTCTGGTTCAGGTTTATCAGTGGATGGAACTATTGTTTACTCCATTCTTTGGCTGAATGTTCCCTTTTTCCTTCTAGTCTCTGTTGGGTTCTCTTCCCAGAGGTTGAAACTTCACCTCTGCAAAATTTATCATCTTTGTTGGAATTCTCTTATGCATTGGAATTATCTTCTTCTGACACTGAGAACCTGGAGTCTTCTTACTCTATCTCCAAACATCGCGTTTTCCATCACCTCTTTATTTTATGCTTATTAGTTTTTGTTGTGTTCATTGTGGATGGACGACAATGGGGTTGGTGTCCATGAACTGTGCATAGGCTGCACTGGACAGCCATGTTGTCACAATCCAAAGCCTGGTTTTGGATGAAATTAACTTGGTCATCAATGATCTTCATTTCCAGGGTACGGAAGTATGGAAAATACATTGCCCTTTTGAAGAGGGCTAAAGAGATAAATTAACTTGGTCACCAGTACAGTCTCGACTCTTGACATCCCAAAAGATAGTAGGAAGGTTGTGCACTCTATAATCCAGATAGGAAGATACGCTAGAAATTTTGTTGCTGGATTAAATAATGGATGTCAAGCTTTCATGCAAAGGACAGCCTTGCCCCAAAACCAGGGGCTTGTGTAAAGGATTGCATTCCAGTCTTTCTTTTCAAGAGAAACAAATGTAGACAGTCTCTTAAGCAATAACAGAAGCACACTTGGAGAAACCTTCCACAGAAGGTCAAAATTGTGCTTGAACCTGCAAATCACACCCTTACAGGAGATTGCTGTCTAGACTGAATCCTCTTGTTCAATAGGAGAGAACAAGAGGATTCAGGGTTTTGACCTTGGAAAGCCATATACCAAGCATGGGCACCCCTCGATTTGTTGATGGTATTGCATAATACATTTCTTTGATATGATTATCACAAAACTCTTCATGTTTGAGGTACTTGCGACTTATTTACATATCAAACACTGAGTAATTAACGCTGCAGTATACTACGGATTGCTGATCTTGTATCCTTCTAACCTCTTATGTCTAGTTTCTTTTGTTGATTGCATTGATTATCCGTGTATCGTCTGTTCTTGCACAGCACGTCAAACCTGTGCATATTTTTGCCACATTTTCATCTCATCACTTATGTGTTTTTATCAATTCATTGTAAATCTTAGGTTTATATTTTGAAGTATATCACGTGGTTGTATTTTTTAATAAATTCTAAAAAAATTAATCATTGTAAATCGGATTTTGTGTTTTTATTTCCTAGTGTGGATTGTTATAGCGCAATTTTTGTATGTAGACGTGTAACAAACCTGGGTTCCTCGTGTGCTGTTGCTTTGGCAATGGAATTTTTTTTTGAATTGAGCTTTTAGCGTGGTTTGCTTTTCCTAAAATGGGCTACAGCTTGGTTTGTTTCCTAAAATGTCTTAATTTTCCATGGACATGCAATGGTGTAGTTTGTTTTGCAACTGTTCCTAATGTTTTTGGTTTTCAATGTTGCTATAGCTCAGTTTGCTTCCTAAAATGTTTTCCGTTCTCCATTGGTACATGCTGTTGTGATGTTTGTTTGTCTCAACTGCTCTTAATGTTTATAGTTTTCAAGGTGTGCCAACTTTTAATGTCTTCTTTGATGCAGAACCAAATCTAAGCTCATAATTCTTCTGCCTTTCCAGTAAGGGGGTTTTCACTGTACCACTATATTTTAAAACTTCAGAGAGCCCTCGGACTCTTAAAGTTGGAATTAATAAGCGTCCATGGTTATTTTGAATGATGTGGAATGAGTTATTGCAGCTCATGGAAAGCCTCTAACCTATTTTGTTCATGTTGTGGAATGGCCCAATGGGTTATTACAACTTATGAAGAGTCTCTAAACTATTTTATCAAGACGAATGCACTATGCAATCAGTCGTGTTAGAATTTCTGTAAGTATTATTATTAATAAGTATATTAAGCCTTTTCTTGTATTTGAAGTATGCTTCCAGTCACAAGAATTGTGTTAGTTACAACTAGATTATGTCAATCTTTTTGGTCCGGGTCCCATGTGGAAACATCAGGATTCAGATGAATTTTTGAAGGGTCTACTTTGTATCTTTACATGAGAGGATGAGCATTAACTATGAATGGAGTACCTATTCCAGACCCAAATAGGATTTAGATGAATTTTTGAAGGGTCTACTTTGTATCTTTACATGAGAGGATGAGCATTAACTATGAATGGAGTACCTATTCCAGACCCAAATATTGCTTACTCTAAAGTAAAGAGCACTTTTCAGCCAGTGCTTGATAATATCATTAATCCCTACTACGGTTGAAGATTATACAAAGTTTGAAGATGGTTGAATACGTTCCTTTTGATCTATAGAACTTGTCCCGAACTCTTGGTTTCATCTATTCTCTACACCATTTATTTCTTAGCCTATCATTACAATGTATGTTTGGAAATGGCAAGTGTTTCTCCAAATTATGTGATCAATGGTTATTAAACATTTATTTCTTCACGGTATCATTACAATGCATGTTTGGAGGGATCGTGTCAAATTATAAAATAACGGTTATAACTTGTATCGGTAATGGTAAGTGATTTTATAGATTATGTGAGCAATAGTTATCAAACAAATAGCTAAACTACTTGGTATACAAATCTACATGTGTTTGATATTACATGAGTTTTAGCAATGCACTTTCTGTGATGGAATCTTGATTTAGGGATATAAAATCACGTGGTCACGATCTTTATTTTGTTTGTGGGTTCTCAAAAATGGAATTAACAAAGAGTAAAGGCTACATTTGTTGGAGCAAGCAAATATATAAATTATATTGTTTTTTTTTTTCAATGTGAAACAAAAACTAATTTTAATTATAATGTTGATTATGTATATAAAGGAATTTGATTTGCAAATGAAAAGTATGTCATGTGTAAGCATTAATAAGCTATGTCATTGGAAAGATCAAAATTTTGGCTCCCAACACTTATCCTTTTGTCAATAGTTATCTTCAAAAGAATCTATAAAACAAAGATCTTTGCCCTAGTGCCTTGTCCAACAACAAATTTAAGAAGATAGTACACCCCCCATCAACTCTCTTGATCTCCTTAGACAAGCACCATCAAAAATCTCAGGTTTTCCTTTATCTATACATAGATTCAAGAAAACTTCGATTCTCCATTGCCAATCTAATCTTGTGTGCAACATGCATTGGGGAAGACACCTGATCTTAGAAGATTTAGTCTAGCAAATTTTTGTCTAGCGTATCTTTGTCCCATTTCTCCTTTGCCCCTAATAATTTGGTAACCTCCATCCAAACAAGGATAGAAAAAGGACATACCACAACATGTTGTTTATCGATTCTTCACTTTTATTACAAAAGTACATCTATTTGGGCCCACTCAATTTCTCTTATGACCATTAGTAGGGTTCAACAAATTGGACACAAAGAAATATTAAGTCAATGGTATCATGCATCATGTTGAAATATAAATAGATGAAATATATTGTTTGTTTTGGATCATGGGTTGTTTTGACTTCTATTTGGGTAGAGATTTTTCAATTGCAATAACAATTTTAATTTCTTGGTTAAATCTTCAGCGATAATGATTAAGCTTATGAAGTTTTGGTTTGTCTTCAAATTTACATACTTGGATGTTAGATTGTAGAGTTTTTATGTTTTTGCAAGCTTTTGACATGATTCAACAAGCATGCATAGTTGAGATCCTAATGCCATTTTATGCTCAATCCAAAATAATGTTGATTGATCTTGATATTGTTTATCTTACCACTCTTATGTCTACTTGTAAAATGCTTCTAGGTTCCTTGAAGGCAACCTTTACATTATTACTTGTAAAAAGTTTCTAGCCTCATTGGCTACAATATCACACTTTTGCAAGGAATAAAAACATATGTTTCTATGTCAAGATATGAATCCCTATTGATTTAAATAAAACAATAGTTGAATACGAAACAATATATGCTTACTTGACCTCTTATTCAATTAGGGCTCCCTTCCTCCAATAATAAAACATTTTTTGATAATTGGTCTACTAGAACATTGAACTCTCTATAGAGGTGAACAAAAAGAAATGGCTTTAAACGACTCCTTGATGGGCAAGATTCATAAGAGGCTTAAGCAATAGGTTTTTTAACGTACATTTTTTATATGCCCAATCCACTATCAACTACAAACACTTGAAATATTTTAACACCCTTGTCTACATTTATTTTCAGTAAAAGGCACATAGCATATAGTAATGATTGATTATTAGTACCTGTCTCTATTGAAAACTTTAGCACGAAAAGATGTTGTCGATTCAAACATAAACTTACTCTAGTCCCTCACATACAAGGATCACCCTAACATGCTTTGTCAAAATACCCCTTAGCTTGATAAAAAAATAATTATTGGTTCTGTTAATGCTCTGACATGTTGCACTTTAGTTGAAGACCAATTATTATTGGTTCTTTTAATGCTTTGACATGTTGCACTTTAGTTGAAGACCAATTTCCATTTCCAACACCTTAGTTGGATTGAATTCTAGATCTTGGAAGACCATTTGTTTCTAGATAACCATACCCCAATTCACATAACATGGAAGGGCCTTGGAATCTTTTACAGATTTGGTCTATGACTACAAATTTCTCATTGGATTTACATAGGATGCATCCTACAAGGCTTTGCATATTCCGTTTATGAAAGTTGTCCCAAGTTAATATTTTAATGTCTAAAGCTAACCACACATTTTCTTTTTGCTTTTAAAGGGGTTTCAATCTTCCAAATTAAAGGCCACCACCAATATCTTTCTCCTTAAAATCCAATTCTTTTGCCCACTTCCAACCTTGAGACCACACATTCTTACCAACATTAGAAACTACATCCTCCAAGGAATAAATTCCTAAATGATGAAGGTCTCTTAACAACTTCTTGTACAATCTAAAATTGCTTTTGCATTCAATCCAAAGGTCTTCCCTAGTTCTCACACTATTCCCTCAACCAAATTTCCACCTTGACCATTTTCCTACTAAGGGAAATGCCTTCACCAAAGCTTTCCAAATTGTGAAACCACCATTTGAATTCTTTGTGCTCAAACTAGTCTACTATAGATTCCCTTCTTAAGTATTTTCCTTTCATAACCTTGCCCTCCAGAGCTTCATTATAGATCCTTCTCTACACAACTTTTGTAGGAAGGACTAAACTAAAGACATGCATATTTTAAACCATAACCTCTTGTTTCTTTTAGATTTGCCATTTTTCCCTCTTGACTCAGGATATTTAATCATTTTCCCTCTTACCAGTCCACAAAAAATTGAAGCATTTTTTCCTAATTTTAGTTGAAATATGTAAGATGGCCATAAAGTGTATTGGAATTCTTTCTAACACCACCTTGATCAAGATTAATCTCCCTCTGGAAAATCATCTATTACATCATAAAGAACCATTAATTCAATTTTATTGTACATCCACAAAAAAATTTCGTACCTATACTTATTAGGTTTCAAGTTAAAACCTAGATATTTTATTCCTTGATTTACCTCCATTACATTCACAAGGAACACTATTTCTATTTGGGATTTATCATCCTTGGACACCTCTCTGAACAATGAGGACATCCTCATGTTAATTTCCATGTGTGTAGCCCTACACTATATGTTCAAAATTTCTCTAGTATTTCTTAATTCCCTTAATGATGCATGCCCAAAAATCATAATATCATTAATGAAAATGAGAAACAATCATAGAATTACAATATTTACCCCTTTCTCAACCCCTTTGTTTCTAATATCTTGAAAGGGGTAAACAAAAGGTGAGAGAGGACAACCTTGACACAACCTTCTAGATTTATTGAAGAAGCCAGTAGGCGATCCATTGATAAGAACTACAAAGGAAGTTGATACAAGGCACCCCATGATCCATTCCACTATTTGTAAGTTTATTTCAATTTATAGCAATCAAAACCTAATGAAGAGCCTACTTACCTTGTCATAGGCTTTAGCTAGATCTATGATTGAGTGCATACCTTCTTGAATTGATCCAACAACATCATGAATTATTTTATTAAAAAGGAAAACAAAATGTTCTTTAGAAATAATGCTAGACAAATCTCTTTTAACTCGTTTCTTATGATTTTGGAAATCAATTTGTAAACTAGATTGCATAAATACATAGGCTTGAACTCATTGAAATAAGACTTGATCCTAGGTTTTTGGAATAAGTTCCATGAAGGTAGAGTTCATGGCTCCCAACACTCTTCTCGAGGTTTTGGAATCCACCATTTTTTGATGATCATCTATCACCAAGGCATAAAATGCAATGAAAACTTCTATTGACTACCAATCAAGCCTAGGGATTTTTGCCTTTTTAAAGGCACTTAAAATTGATTTTATTTCCTCCTTGGACACCTTTGCCTCCAAGCTTCGCATTCTTTTCTTTGTCAATTAGCATGGGGAATAACCTAATGATTTGCATGAATTAATCTATATTAGCTTCCTTTGGGTCCTTATAGAGATTTTTGACATATTGCTTGCTCACTTTGGCAATCTCCTTATGGGTCCTAACCTTGGTGCCATCTGTTGAGCTTATTTCCAATATGATGCTTATGTTCCTTCTACAAGTGACAAATTTATAGAGATGGCTCTACTTTTTAATCTCCATTCAATTGCATATTTGGTTGCTTTCTTCGCTTTAGATCTTTGAGAGAATTAAATTCCTCATTTGAGAAAAATCTAATTTTACTAAATATCATTCTTATTCCTTCTTCCACTTCCTTCAAATCTTTCTAATTTTATTGTGTGAATATTCAACCCCAAGTTGCAACTTCCACTTTAAAATTTTCAGATTGTCTGCAAATTTCTTCGTAGCTGAATCCCCACTATCATCCATCACAATGCCTCCAATTTTAACCACTATAGCTTTGGAGTAATTACTCCTTAGTAAGTAAGCTAGGAGTAATTAAACTTAAAAGGAGTTGGTGGTCCTTTACTCTAATAGTCAATTTGCAACATAATAGGTAGGTGTTACTCTATCCATCCTTTTCAAAATTCCACTTCTTCCTCTTGCCATTCGTCCATGTAGGAACCAATTTAATTGGTTCAATGTTTGCAAAATTGCGAGTTAAAACATCACCTCTTGCTACCTCACCCCATATTTCTCTTTGATTAAGAGTTAAATTTAAGTCCCCTTAATTTATAGCATTGCCACCTTGAAATACACAAGAACCCCCAAGACCTCCCCAATGGGGTTTCTTGTCACTATAGGGCCCATATATATTATGATTTAAAACCCTTCCCCAATTCTTTTGGCGTTCCTTCAATTACAATACTTGCATTCAACATATTAGATTACATCAAATTTATAGTTTGAACTAGTTACTAATCCTTCAAATAGTCCCATAACATCCAAAGAGAAAAACTTCCCATCTTTTAAAAAAGAAGGCTTGTCTTTTCCCTCATGCATGGTTTCTTGAAGAAGCAGAACATTAGGATTATGCATCGCACATTCTTTCATGCCTTTTATTCTCCATTGTAATATGCAATGGAGTAGTTTGTTTATCGTCAGTGTTCCCATCGCTTATACAGTTTTCAAGGTTCATATTAACTTTTAATATCTTCTCATATGGAGACAAAATCTTGGCTTATATGATTGTTTTATCTAGAATACCTTTCCAATAAATGGATTATCATTGAGCTTTGCTTTAAAATATCATAGGGCCTTCAAACTTTGGAAAGGAATGGATTATTATAGTTTTTTAATAAGCTACATTTAGACCCTTCAATTAACATAATAAATAGTACAAAAAGCTTGAACGGGCTTGCCTGTTAGGAAACTAGAATCGTCCTTCGTTGTTCAGTCCATGAGTCCAAAAACTATTAAGCCTTCCTTGAGGGGAAACCAAACTCTAAACCATGGTTTGAGATGTCTTGATATCAGTCAAAACCATAAAATATTGTTTGTTAACGTGCATGTTAAAAACTAAGATAAGCAGTCTAAATGTATCAAAAGAAAACTATATGAACAATAAATTTGAAACTAGCTGTTCTAGTCATCTTAGTAATTGGTATGACTGCCACCTCTGATCCTTGGGCACGAGACTATTTTGGTTGAGGTGCAAGCTTTGTTGTAAAAACCATTCCTGTTGTATTTCTAGCTAGAATATTTAGCTTATTGTTTAGATTGGTGAGAGCTTTAATCAATAGGTTGAATCTATTATTCAGATAGTCTATCATGTAATTGAAGTTTTGGAGCTGAAATTGAACCTCTTCCGCCTTACTATCTTGCTTAGCATGGTTTCCCATTAGAAAATTTCTTAACAATGTTTTGGTTTGCCAGTATAAGAGAATATTTTTGGCATGTTTGGTCTTGCTGGTGTGGGAGGTATTGGCCTCACATGCCTCTTGGATCTAATTCCGTAATTATTGTTGCTCTTCTTATGCTTGGAGAAAGTAATTCTCTCCCTTAACCCAAGATTCTACCCGTTGCATATTTCCCTTGACATTCCCAAAAATTCGGAGGTGGTAGGTTGCTTTTTCCTTCTCAATTTCGTTTTTCACTCTTGGCATGTGGTTATAGCTATGGGTTTGTTTACTAGGAGTCTCCCTCACTTTTCTATTGCAAACCATGGTTGTAGATAGAGGAATAAAAATTAAAACTAAGAATTCGAGGGCAAAGTTACCAGAATGTATGTTTTCCACCTTTGTCCCATGCTTGTTTCTTGACTGCTTCCCCCTTACGCTACTCACCTCATGGTGCCTACAAATTTTCCAATGTTGATGGTTGCAACCTTAGGCATATGTTGATTCATTGGACACTACTCCCGCACTCTTCTCCCCTTCCTACTTTAAGCAACACTATGTTTTGTTGGTTGTGGAACAATCCCAGTTTTAGATGGCCTTACATTTCTTCCTTTCCTCTCGTCAGACTCACATATTGCCACTCGGATCCTAACTCCATTCACACCATGACTATGATTCTTGTAATTCTTAGAACACGAAGGAGGGAGCCCTTTCATCCCCAGAGCTTGAATTTCACTAGGAGTCGCAAGGAGAGGATGCCTATGATTTTGAAGCTTTGCATTCTTCCTTCCATCAAGACAATTTCCATCATCCACCATGATCATTAAAATGAGTGTGATTTCCCCATCATTTCTCCCGCTGTCACCATGATGTTTAGATTTCTTAAATTTAGAAGTGATTTACATTTCCAATAAATTACTCATATTTAATTACATGGAGATCTAACACATTCCTAATCTGCATTTTTTGAATGTAAACACACTGAATCTAACAAACTGAAAATGCATAGTGGAAACATAAATAACAGATAAATATTCAACCACACATTTAATATAGTGATTTTCTAGGCAATGCCCTTGGAAAACCCCGGGAAAACCAGTCAATGAGAGAATTTTATTAAGCAACCCACATAGAAAACTTAGAATTTTACAACAATACAACTCAACAATCAATGCACTTGTACGATTTGTAATTTTAGAAACAAACCTTGAATTTTATGCCCAATAAGCAGTACGACTTGTATGACCCTATACAACAATAGCAAATTCCTTGATTTTTGTGCCCAGAAATTGTGTTGTTCAACTCTTCAATTTTTGTGCCCAACTAGTTATACAGCCTATATGGCCTTGCATAGTCTATTAGTAATAGGAAAATCCTTAATTTTTGTGCCCAGAAATCGTGCTATTCATCTACTTGATTTTCATGCAACCATTCTACTCTACGACCCTCGAAAATCATGCCTTCTTTCTCAGTTATAAGGACTTATAAATTCATGCCAGGAAATATGTTGTACAAACCAATAATTAATACACTGTACAACCTGTCATAAATGTTGTACTTGTATTAGGATGCATGCCTAGTCTCCTCTTGGGAAATGCACCCCCCTCTCAACTTCTCTCTTCTCGTCTTTTCTTCAACTCTCCAAAACTCTTTTCATTCACAATGTATGTCTAAACTCTCCTAGAATTTTTTTATTATTAATGGAGAGAATGACTTTGTCTCTTCATTCTCCTAGTCAAAGGATGAGTCAAATTTCAATAAATGAAAATTAAAAGTCATTTTCACTCACCAATTTAATAAAAATTCACATTAACCTTTTAACACTAAAGTTAATGTTTAGGAAAGTCACTTAGATCCTTTCTACATGCCTAGACACCAAGCCTATGTAGAAGACCTCCCGAGCTATAAAATATAACACTCCCTCTTAACGAGGGAGGTACTTCTGGAACCTCCACCTGGATCTGTCTCCAACCCATCACTCCATCCACTGTTGTAGTTGCTCTCTTTGAATTAGAAGGCTTCCCTGCCACTTGCATTGGAATTTGTGTTGAAGACCGGTTCCTACAAAACATGCTCCGAGGAGTCTCCTCAAACTCTTGAGCATCCATCAGAGTCATCTCATACTAGCTTAGTCTCTTGATAGTACTGGAAGAACCCACACAGCCAATTGTCCATGATATTGGCACAGACCCTGAATCCAAGATCCCCTTCGACCTAACCACATGCTGTCCTAGCAACTTGTACGATCTCCCCTATCTGATACCAACCACTGTTGCTGTGTCTAGGGTAGCTCCCTCTGGATATATAAGTACATGTCCATGCTAGAACACCATGCTATATCCCTCATCCTCCAATGTTGAAATAGAGCAAATTTACTTTCAGCTCTGTAACAAACAACACCTTAGCCACCTCTAGAGATCCTCGACTCTAACTAGAATCTCACACATCTAACCCATTTTACTGCATGCATGGTACTAGTCCCACAACCCACATGGGAGCCTGAGTCTATCTCTAAAACACTAAGGATCACCGAACTCATTCCTGTCATATGGTGAGATGAACCACTGCCCACAACCTATGCTCCAATGTCCTCAAACCCTGCACTACCATTGCTTGAAAGACAAGAGACCATAGAAAATTCCTTCTCAAAATTTTTCACAAAGTCCTCAATCTCAGTTGATGCCGCTGTCTCTATCTCATCTTTTCCCTTCTTCTTTTCGTTTGGACATTGAATTGCATAGTGACCAGTATTGTGACAAGCAAAGCATTTCACTTTGCTCATGTCCTTCTTCTATCACCTATCAAGCTAGGCCCACCACCTGGGCATTCCTTGGGCCTCTGCTTGCTCTTCCTTGGAAGATCAACATTCTCCTCATCATGCCCATGCCGTTGATCTGTATGGATGGAGCTGACTCTCAACTCCTACTATATGAAATTGTTCCAAAGTCTAGTTGATGTAGGCATGTTCTCTTTGGAAACAATTGCACGCACAAAGTCCTACCAAGGTTGTGAGAAACCATTCAAGGCAGTTCTCACCAACTCTGCTTCCCCCACTATCTTTCCAATGACACCCAACTCATCACATACCTGTGAAATCCAGGTAAGGTATGATGTAACAATGTCAGTCTTGGTCATCTTTGTATCTCTAAGCTTTTTCCTCAACCATTTTCCAGTTTTGATTATCACTTTAAAATAGATTTATCAAAGCTACCCACATATCAAAGGCATTCTTTTTCTTGGTCACATGAGGCATAATGTGGTCTTTCACTGCATTGAGAAGAATACGCTTTGCCTTCACGTTCTTCCTTTGATATTCTTCCAAAAGAATATGATAATTGGGAATTGTGACTACTTCCTTGGTTATATCCCATAACCCCAATTCCTCCAAGAACAAAGTGATCCTCTCCTTTCATGGAATGAAATTCGATGCACCCACAAGCCTATCCTCATACCACAAGACAAGTGTCAAAGCCATACTCACAGACCAACCAACATCAAGCCCAATCTGCTAGGTGAAAAAAAACTCAACAATTCCCTTGCTTCCCTCTAGTCAAATACTGGTTATCACTATTTAAAATCAAAGCCCCAACTCTAATACCATGTTGAGATTTCTTAAATTCAGAAACAATTTACACTTCCAATAAATTGATAAACTTAGAATTAATTACACTGAAATCTAACACATTCCAAATATGCAATTTATGAATGTAAAAACACTTAATCTAACAAACTGAAAATGCACAACGGAAACATAAACAACATACAAATATTCAACCACACTTTAAACAATGTTTTTCTGGGTAATTCCCTTGGAAAAACCCCGTAGGGAAAACTAGTCAATGAGAGAATTTTATTAAGCAACTCAAAGAGAAAACTCAGAATTTGACAACAATACAACTCAACAATTAATGCACCTGTATGGTATAAAATTTTAGCAACAAATTTTGATTTTCATTCCCAATAAGCAGTACGACCTGTATGGTCTTGTACAATCTATCAACAATAGCAAATTCCTTGATTTATATGTCCAGAAATCATGCTATTTAGCTCTTCGATTTTTGTGCTCAACTAGCTGTACGACCAGTATGATCCTGTACAGTCTATCAACATCAACAAATTCCTCGACTTCTGTGCCCAGAAATCATGTTGTTCAACACCTCGATTTTCATGCCACCAGTATGTTGTACGACCCTTGAAAATTGTGCATTCTTTGTTAGCTGTATGGACCTCAAAATTTACGCTAGGAAATTTGTTGTACAGACCAACAATTAATGCACTATACCACCTGTCATAAATGCTGTACTTATCTTGGGATGCATGCCCAATATCCTCTTGGGAAGTGCGCTCCCTCTCAGCTGCTCTCTTCTCCTCTTTTCTTCAGCTCTCCAAATATTCTCTCTTCATTCACAATGTGTGTCTAAACTCTCCTAAAATTCTCTTTTTATTAATGGAGAGAATGACTTTGTCTCTTCATTTTCCAAGTGACTTTGTCTCTTCATTCTCCCCATCAAAGGATGAGTCATATTTCACTAAATGAATTTAAAAATCATTTTCACTCATCGATTTAATAAAAAGTCACATTAACTTTATAACACTAAAGCTAATGTCTAGGAAAGTCACTTAGACCCTTTCTCCATGACTAGACAACAAGCCTATGTAGAAGACGTGTCGAGCTATAAAATCTAACACATAATTATCCATATTAGAATAGGTAGGTTCATCCTCGGCAGTTTTTCCTCTGCTCGCGTTCATTCTCCCAACCATCACATTGAACCTGAGTATGAGAGGAGTGAGTGTCCTCCTCTTGATATGGACCTCTTCATGAGTTAGTATGGGGGGCATGTGGCAACCCGAGCCTCAGCCACCTGCCTTGGCTCGTGGCTGCCCTCTCATCATCTGTATTGCAATTGAATTTGGGTGGAATGGATTATTATAGTTGTTCAAAAGCCTCTAACCTGTTTTGTTCAATTTAGTATGCAATCATAGTCATCCCATAAGTTCTCGCTATCTTGTACGAGTGCACATCTTTGGTAATGCATTATGTATCTAGTTGTACATCTTTGAAGAATGAGTGTTGTATTCCGAGTTCTTCAAATCTATGCTAGTGAAAAGGTGCTGCGAATTCTCGATTCAAGCTGCATCTGCAATATTTGAGGACGAACACAGAGGCGGTCCAGGCATTGGTATTAATTGGAAGTCCTGGAAGTGAATTCTGTGTGGGCTAATATCCTGAACCAGTTATTGTTGTTGGCTTTGTTCATAGAATCTTCATCTCAGACTTAAGGTCATAAAGCTGAGGTTTTGAAACGCTGCTATATTTGAGCAGAGGACACTTGAGACTGCACTGTGGATGCTTGCAAATAATGCCAATCTGGAAGGTGCCGAGGTCATTGGGAGTTACCGGAGCAAGAAAATCTTGGCTCCGATGCTACAGTAGGTGAATGAGCAACAACTATAACGGAGATGGATGCAGACGGTTGACATTTTGGTAACGTGGATGTAGAGTAACTAAAGTGTGATATTTTTAGCATTATTACAATGGTTGGCATTATCATTTACTTTATGAGTTTTATATGCTTTTTAAGAAACATGAGGGAAATGTGGATACACTCCTAGCATAAGAGACATTTTTATGAAAAGGTGTGACCTCCTTTATGCTTAAAAAATTATACATTTATAAAGTTGAACAAGTTATAAAATCATTTGGGGTGAAGTTATGAGAGTTGGGTTTATGGAGTTATAAGAAATGTTTGCTTATTTTTAAAAAGGGACTTTCAATCAAAGGCTTATAACATGGTGATATAAGTGGTTTTGTATTTGAATATGGAAAGAAAATGTTTTAATAATGTGATAATAAGTCCTGTCATGGTTAAACATTGCAATGCAAATTGTAAAGAGGTATATATTACAAAGTGAAGTTATGGCTTTGCAAATTATAAGGAGAGAAAGGGTTTTTCTTTTGCAATTTTATAAACAATCGGTAGTTGGTTATTTTGCTATTATATGAATGATAAGGTGTTTGATTTTGCGTAGCTATAAGGTGTATTTGGGAGTTATAAGGGATTTGAAAAGGAGTTATAGGGTGTTTCTTGGCAGTTAAAAGGGGTCATCTACTTAATAAAATTACATTTTTTGTTTTCAAGTCCTAAGATCTGCCCCAAATTGAATAAGGGGTCTAGGATCTTCTGTGTGTGTGGTCTGGGCACAAGCACAAGGATAAATAACTTTGGAGTTAAGTGTCTTTTGCATTATAAAGCAACCATTTTCTAAAGACATGGACATGATATCAACTCTTGCAATAGCTTTGTTGCTAGTTGATACTTTTGTACGAACTTATGATTAAGGGGGGGTTGTTAGCATTATTGTCCCTAATCATAAAGTCCTTAATAACCTCACCGTTACTTGACGATTGAAGGTAGTTATGTCTAAACAATTATGTTTATGTGAATAATGAAGTTGTTCGGGCTTATGCCCTCTTTCCACCATCTTCTCTCTTGGTATTTTTGGTTTTCTTGTTTCTTTAATGTTTACAAATTCCTGAGCATTGTTGTTGCGAATGGACATTGACGTAGTGATGCTTGCGGTGAGGGCTAACACCCAAATGCACATATTGGATTTGGTATGTGTGTGGAGGCACTTGACCAACAAGAGTCCCAGTTATGGGACAACGAAATGGTTAAAGGAATGGCTCATGGAGGAAAGCATGAGCTGAGTGCACTTCAACTCCAAGATGGCTTCTAGAGTGAGAGCACCAAAGACTCCATTTTGAAATTCATGTAGGACTTAGAGATGGAGAACAAAAATGTGGAAAGTGAGGACTTTCCTAAGCATGAGGTGATAGACATTGTGTTCTTTTGTAGATAAGTTATGGACCTGCGAGACTTTGAAATGGAACTGGAGCGATTGGTAAAGATCGAGTGACGATCGTCGAAAAAGGAAGGATTTTTGAAATATCTAAGGGAAAAAAGGATTCGTTGTGTTGACGGTGGTGGGTATTCTAACTATTGTTGGGTGCCCCCCTCTATTGGTTTATGATTCTTTGTGGAAAATCCTATTTCACGGGAGTGCATTAGCAAGGTGGCGAGGTGCCAAGAAGAGGTGTCTTGACCAAAAACATGAAGTGGCTAAGACAAGTAGCAGACTTAGAATATTTTGAAGGAAAGAAGATGACTTGCCTTTGTCCAAGATTATTGTAGCAACAAACTGAGTTGCGAGTGGAAGTGATAGCTTTGGCTTGAAGAGATGCATTTTTGTGCGTTTGGGCACAAAGGTTGGATTGATTACCCAACTTGTTCAAAGCATGACATGATCCGATAGGTGGAAGCATGACAGAGTTGGATACATTACAGAGTAAGTTGGAGATGTGGCCATGGAAATTTTGAGTGACCTCTTGAGTGGAGGTTGAGTTGTGGCTCCCGTAGCAGCAGTAGCACTAGCGACAATAGTAGAAGGCAGTGACAACAACAATAGGCAACTACAATAATGAGATTTTAGAATAGTGGTTCTTAGAGCTGTGAAAGTTTAAGTAAAAGAACCTAATATTGGGGTTTCCAAGTGTTGTGAAGGTTGCAACATGAAATTTTGGGGTTCCAAAAGTAGGGAAATTAGGGTTTCTAGTAGTGTGGAGATGCAGAAGTTTCAATAGCAATGAGATGCAGCTCTTGGATAAGACAAGCTTCTAGATAGCAGACTTGGGTTTCTATTGGAGTTGGTGTCAGGGATGGCAACAAATTGTAGTGGGGGAGGATGTCGTGACCTTGGAATGAAGGTCGAGCGCACTTCCCCCCAACATGTATTGAAGGCTCATGAGGACTTGATGGAGGGTAAGTGCAAAGCTGGGCACACTAGATTTGCAGGGCACCTTGACAACATGGGAAGGGGCACGAATTGGGCACAACCTATTGGGTCAGAATAACACAATTTAGGCACACTTCTAAGTGCACTTTTCTGGAACAGGGTAGTATGAGTTGGGTACACTTTACAGAGTCATATTACTACAACTTGGGTGCACTTTTGGGAGCTTCTTTTCGGGACTAAGTAGTGTGACTTGGGCACATCAGGTCACTAGCATAGTCAAGACAGATGAGCACACTTGGTGTTGAGTAGGAGTACCAAAGTATGTTGGGCTTGACACAGTGAATAATTTGGGGTTTGTGTTGTGTCAATTCTACAGATGCATCAAAGGCTGGATGTGTAGATATTGGCAAACACCTTGGGTTTGCCTAAATTATCTTGGGCATATGTTTATATGGCCATCGTCTTGGATCTGTTGTATATATGTGCATCATTGTTTCCAGGTTGGGCATACTCCTTTATTGTATCTTGTACTATATGTAACATTCTTCATGGACAATTTGGGTTCCTGGTTTGGGCACCACCATATCTATTGTCTCTTCTATATATTATTGGATGCTTGTATTGTAATGTTCATGTGTAATGCTTAATTATATAATTGGCTAAGTGTTGAAATATTGTAGTGCAAGTGACTATTGGGTGAGTAAGTCGAGTAGGGGCTTGTAATGACCTAATAGTGTAGCTCAAGGTGAAGTTATGGGCATACCTTGAGTGAAGAGGCATAGTTTGGGTGTAATAGTACCAAGTAGGCCAAGCCCTTGTGGAAGAGGTACACCGACACTGCATGTTACTTGATTTGAAAACAAAAAAAATTGGGGCATTAATCCTAGGTTTGTGACAAGTAGCAAGCTAAGTGCGCTTGATTGTGGGGAAAAATCCATAGTTAAGTGCGCTTGAGCCAAAGGAGTCTTGGGATGGGTGACCTCCATGGAAGTCTTGGGTACTAGGTGAAAGCCTTGGAGGTGATGGTTGATGTTATGTGATTCATTTTGCTAGTCCTAATCCCATTTCTTCACCCATATGAGCATCACTTGATGCAATGAGTGGTAAGTGGACTATTTAAAACCATGAGAAATTGGTCAACTGTGACTATATTCATGGGATATTGGCCATAGATTAATGACCTACATTGCGTAGATAATTCCAAAAATGATATATCATGGTGTTTGACTATGAAATCCCTTCAATACTTAAATAAGAAGAGTCAAATGATCTCTAGCTGAATAGTTCATAAGGCATAATACTTGCTAAGGTTTTGTGAATGGGGTATCAAGTACATGGGCTTGATTGTGGGGGAAAATCCACACATAAGTGTGCTTGAACCAAATGATTTATGGAAGAAATCACTCAAATACTCAGCTACTCAACCACACCATCAAATACTCATGGAAGGAATCACTCCACAAGCCATGCTTACTACAAACCAATACATCCAATATGTCTCTATACAATGTTACTCTTGTATTTATGCTTTCAAATGAGTATTCCCAGGGGTGTATGCCAACTACTCCCTTATTATTATAGTATTTCCTCTAACTACCTAGTAAGCCTATTTATTACCCTCTAATTATCGAGTGGTCCTATTACATGATTATGGCCACATTTATGTTCATTATCCCCATGGGTACCTTATTAGGTACCATTTATTCTCCTCCCTAAGTACATTACAAAATGTCTATGGGGTCAATGTTCATGGAAAACATGGATGAAGACTATGTTCACCAAGTTCTAGTAGATTTGGACATGATTGGAAATATACAGGAAGCCCAACCTTTTCTAGAGGAACAAGAAGAAGCAATAACTAAGCATGTTTTTAGATAAATGATCAAATGCTATGTATTGCAAAATATATCTTGGATTAGGATTTTTTCATAGGCTTTATACAAGCAAAAACTGTGAATCCATATAAAAAAAAGTGGTAGTTTTGTAACAAATTTTTTGGACAATTTCTTAAGATAGGATAGTGGGATTGTTCCTTCTTTTTGTTTGTATTATTATGTTGACCAATGAGTCTGCAACACTTTTCTAATATAAATATATTATCGGTTTTGTTAAAAAAATGATATTTAGAATATTAAAAAGTCATTTCACAAAAGTTTTAACAGATTAAATACAAAAGTTCAAATAGAAGTAAATAAAAACCAAAATGCAAACATGAATAAAGATTAATTTTAAGACTAAAATTAGATCGAAAATAAAAGTAATCCTAAAAAATAAAAACAACAACTACTAACCTAAAAACCAAGCCAAATATAGAAAATAGCTTACCATGTACTTAATTAAGAAACTAAATATGTAATTGCATATTAGTAAGGATTATGAGCTTCTTATACGTGAAAATGAACAACTTACCATCGAATCTCACTAAATAGAAATGATGGGTTAAAAACACAAAGAGTTATTTGCTTGCATGGAAGAATGTATTCATGTAGATTATGCCTTTAAATTTATATGTGATAGTTTCTTGACTACTATTTAAGGCATGTGAACACATTAAGCTACAGGTGGATGAGGACATTATGATATACATTACAATAGAATGGATTGTAGGCTTGGATTTGAGAATTAGAAGAGCTATTGATAACTATAAAGATAGTTTGATCTTTTTTAAATGTGCATATTCTAACAGATAACTCCACCTTTTTTATGTTAACAGATAACTCCACCTTTTTTATGTTGATATCATTTTAGAGAATTGAATTTTTTTTACATATTAGGTAGAAAAAATGTGTCACATACATAAATTCATTAGAGATAAGGATGAAATTAAAATACATATTTGGAAGAACTTTAGATGGAAATCAAGAAGAAGAAGATGAAAGGTATTATGATTTTATTTCTCACCCACCCTCATAAAAAAAGGGACTTTAACATCAAAGGAATCTCATGACAAATCTAGTTCCTTTGGGATTAGGCATATGAGAAAGAGATTCCACCCTGATAACTCACAAGGAGAATTTTGTGAGGTCAAATCCACTACTTCGATGGACAAGTAACGAATAGAAGGCTTGGATGTTGGCTCGATGAGGAAATATTTACAACTTTACGAATATTCAAGCAACATCAAAGTAAGAGTTGTTTTTTACAATGTCACATATAATATTTCTCTAAGGTGAGAACACCATAGGAAAATAAAAAGAATCGTGGAGAGGAAGCATAAATATATCTCTTCTCCTTAATATAAGAATAAAGTTAATGAATTCGATGATATTTAAGGAGAATAAAGTCAATGAATTCGTTGATATTAAGTAGGAATCAATGCATGTAGATCCATACGAGAAGAATTTCATGGAACTTATGAAGTATTTCCTTAGTGGGTTGCATGCTTTGTACAATAATACAATCTAAGAGATTCGGAGAAAAAATTCAAAAGACATATAAGAACTATGAGGACTACACATACACAAAGATTACATAAGAATTTCATAAAGTTGGAAGGAAAAGAATAAGGAAAAGTGAGATAAATTATATTAGAAAGATTATAAATTACTATTTTTTAACTAAAACTCTTAATAGCTAATCCAACATGCCCAAAACAAGGGATTGAAATCTTTAGGGAGGATCACATGACCAATAATTTCCTAAGTTGAAGAGATAATACTAGAATCATAAGAAATACAAGAATAAAAAATAACAAACAATGTGGAATATGCACTTGGGATTTAAGCAACCTTACAAAACCATTAGGAAAAACATTAGTCTTCCAAGGGTAAGCTCCATTGTAATACTAAAATCAATTTATTTTAGTTTAAATTGTTTTGGAATTTTACATAGTATATTACACCCAACGTAGTTGAAAATTGCAGTCTTAAGTAGGTCGGGCATATCAAACTTTATCTACTTCTACTAGCCACGATAAATAAGAGATGGGAAAGTGAAGTGATGGAGAGATGTCTAATTGAGATAAAAATAATGTCCACTTATGTTAAGTTAGATCATATATTATGCTAGGATTTTTTAGTTGGACTCTCACCATGCTAAAGTGGTGTGTGTGTGTGAGAGAGAGAGAGAGAGATGATGATGATGATGATGAAGGAAAAACATGGGTGGGTCACAACATTCCAAGGTACATATCCACAAGGAAGATATCAACCTTAAAAGTTAAACAATTGTTTAGAAAGAATCCATAGTTGATTGCATTACATGTGGTAGAACCATCCAAGGACAAGATCCCAAATATTGAAGATCTTCTAATCTTACAACGTTTCAAGAACATGTTTCCAAATGAGATACCTACACTTCTTCTTAATAACAAAGTAGATTTTTCAATACACATTGTCCCTAGAGTCACAGTTTCATCTAAACTCCATATGAGATTATTACACTAGACTTGTTAGAATCGAAAATGAAACTACCAAAATTGTTGGATCAAGACTATATTTAACATGGCGTAACACCCCAATTTTAACCCCAAAATGTAAATATGTACTTAATGATGAAGTGGATAGAACACAGACTAAATGGTCTAGGATGACCAAAGATATTGTAATGATGTGCACTTACTGATAATATAAAAATCCCTGACAACTACAATTGAAGAAGGATGAAGAAGAGGTGGGGGCCTATGATTCCATAAGTGGGGGGAAGTAAAAGGGGGATAAGGAAATAGGACCTTAGTGATTTATATAGCCTAAGTCCCTAGCCTTCATAGTAAACCTTAGTTACAAATATACCCTAAAGTCTCTAAACCGCGTGTGTGTTAGTTTATTTAGTTAATCACTAATTATTATCTTAAGTTGGTATTAAAAGGTGACACGTGGACTCCTTATGAGGATCCACATCGCAAGTTGAGAGCATGCAAATAAAAGGTTGGGAATTGAATTTAGATACATATTTATTCATCGTTCTTCCAATCATTCCAAGGGCCATATTGTTGGTACATTACAATGGGGAAAAGAGAGGAAATCTAAGCTTTCATACCTGCCGACGCAAATTGCCATGGGAAATTGGTGCTAACTATTATTGTGAGAGGAAAGATGGCCTATAGATAAGAATATTTGGAATCCCAGTAGCGAGATTCCTTTGCCAGGTTGTGTTGGAGCACTAGAAGGGAATTGAGATAGCATGGAATTCATGCAGATAAGGGGATCTCATTCTTGGTGATGTGCAGGAATGAGGGGGAAGAGTGTTGGTTGATACCCCCAAGACATTATTACTTTCATTTTTTATTTAATATTTGTGAAAAATATTTCAAAACAACTATTTTTTGTAAGAGTTATTCAAAAACTCAAAAATACTCACAATAGGTGTGAGTGACACTTTGCACAACAAATTATTATTTTATTATCAATAAAAGAAAAAGACACTTGGAGAATTCAGTTAAATGAGGGGACACCACCATGAGACAAAGAACATGTGTAAAGCAAGCAAGGGATATTTTACCAATCAAATCTAATCTAAAAGCTCAACTACTAGAAAAGATCCTAAATCATAGGGATTGAAGGATTGATTGAGATTTGATTGGTATGACACAAGACTTGGGAAAAAACTATAAATTGGTGCACTAAGATAGCACAGGACGCTATGTTGTGCATGAAGAAATTGTGCTATGAGAGCATGAGTTGAGTATTTCTCTTTTTTGAAAACCCATCACTAAGCTTGTTACATAATCCCTCGACCTCGGATCTTCATGTCCACTTAATCTGTCAATTAGACCGTGCATGTATCACTGCCCAGCTTCTAGTCATGCAATTACAGTTGTCGTATAGCGAGTCGTGGAAATAGGAGGATACGATACTTCAAGTCTATGTATTAATTGTTGAAACGCTTAGTTGACTGTATGACCATTGCATGTAAAAGCACAAGTCCGAGTGGGTAATTTCGAATACGAAATCCAAGTGTTTTTGTTTATATATACTCATATATAATAAACATTAAATTATCTATGCGTTGATTTTCCAAGTCGGGTGGGAGTGATTATCTACGTCAGTGCTTGGTTACGAAATTGTTGGTTCATATAATTCACATATGCATTGTGCATACCTTATAGGTCGTTGTCCTCTAGGTAGATAAAGTGATGGGTTTTATGTGCACATTATACCTTATAGGTCGTTGAACATATTTTCGTTTGTTGTCCGTTGGTTAAAAGTTTATGGGTGGTGATTCCAATATCAGTGGCGGCAGCTACATTAGCGTACTCGTCACCTGGAGGAAAGTTTATATCAATGGGGTCATATTCATAAGGATTGGAAAGCACTCCCGTGCTTTGTTTTTTGGGAGGTTTGGCGAGCACATAACTCTGGAATTTTTTATGGAGTGTTGGCTAATGCGTCAGTCTTGGATAGCAGGGCACTTGCTTCTTTTATGGATTACAATTCTTTGGGTCCCACCAGGCTGGGATCTCGATCTATACAAGCAGCCCCTTTACATTTCCTTTACCCCTGTGGTTTTTTTGATGGGGCCTCACAACACGGGGGAGCTATTAGTGAGATTGGAGTTGTTCTTTATATCAGTGATAACAGATTGTACAATATGCAGATGAACACGGGGGTGGGCACGAATTCTCGCAGTGAACTTCTTTCTTTATGGATTCTCCTTCATTTTGCACGTTCTAAGGAAATCTCCCGCTTGCAGGTTTGGGGATATTCAAAGGTTATTATTTCATGGGAAATGGGTTCCGGATCTTTAAATGTGTTTATACTTGCTCACTGGCTTCAGGAGACACGCTCACTAATTGAGCGTTTTGATTGTATCTCTTTTCACCATGTGCTCCGTGCCTCAAATTAGCTGGAAGACGTACTCTCCAAGAGTGTTCTTTCTACTCCATCGGGCATCATTTTTTGGGAGGACTGGTCTTCAGATATTTTGGTTGTTGATGGTTCGTTGGGTCATCATTTACTCTAAGTTTTTGTCCTTATCATTTTGATTCTTATATGCTTAGAATATCCTCTGCAGGTTCCTATATCCATCGAGTGGCCAACTTCTGGTTGGTTCCTTGCTGGTTTTTGGTTCACGGATCTTGGTTCTCTGAATGCAGAGATATGTTTTTGTTTTTCTATTTTGTTTATTTCCCGGCATATTTAGTGATTTAGTTATGTTGGCCTAGCGGGCTGTGATATTTTTTTTATTGACTCGTTGTATATCTGGGAAACTGTTTGTAACTATTTGGGACTATTTTGACTCAGTTGGGAGTCTTGTTTGTATTTGGACCTATCGTTTTGGTATGTGGTTATTAGATTTGTACCTGAATTGAACTTGAAGGATGGATGTAGCCTTAGTATTTGTACTTCAATTGATACTATTTATCATTTATTAATAGTATGCTATTTTTCTTTTCCCTGAAAAAAAAACAAATTTATG
This sequence comes from Larix kaempferi, assembly GCA_027924585.1. NCBI lineage: Eukaryota > Viridiplantae > Streptophyta > Pinopsida > Pinales > Pinaceae > Larix > Larix kaempferi. Next base: position 7,157,877 of record BSBM01000052.1, on the reverse strand, counting down.
ATTATATTTACATTGTTAGAGAGAATGGTTAGATAAACTTGTGATTATATTTACATTGTTACCCTAAAAGAAATTGGTTAAATAAAGTAATGGGTTCATGTTCAGATTATGAACATGGTCATTATAAATAAACAAGAGCTGCATGCAGCTTAGTCCCTGCCTTTTAGATTTAAAAATATAGAAAAATAAGAAAAACAAGTTAACCATTACATTAAGGTTGAAACATGCATCCCATGTTAACATCTATGATTTATTTTAATTATATAAAGGTTGAGAAATTTTATTGATGATTGAATAGAACAAAATAGTTATAATGTACATGAATAGGTTTTGCACAACAAAAGTTTCAGTACAATACACAAGTTGACCGCATTGCAGCTAGAGATGACTTCAATAGTGTGCCAAAAAAAATGAGACAACTACTTGACAATTTTTTTTTTCCACAGAAAAAAGTTCGTACTTCCTTTGATTAAGAAAAAACATTCTACATAGCCCATTAATGGCTTCATTCAAAATATATAGTTCATCTGGAATATCTCAGACTAAACTTTTAGTATTGTTTTCCATTACATACTATTCAATTATATCAGCTTGATTCTTTTAGATGGTGATTTTTTTCATCTGTCCATGGGCTCGACAATCATCAAAAATATACATTAAGCCATGTATATTTTGCCATATTCAAAAAGGGAATGGTCCTAGATCATCCTCAGTAAAATAGTGTCATTGTAGCATTCACATTGTTTCCATGTGCCTACCTCGAAATGTAGCCCGATCTTAGATAGTTGATCTGCCATTGTGTTCCTTTCCCTATGCACATGCTGGAAGAAGATATAATGGAAAAGGTTCATAAATCAATCAACATCCTCGAAAATGGCCTCAAGGAAGATGTTCCTCGGTATCCATTCATGTTTAAGCCATTTGATGATTAAAAGAGAGCCACCAATGACTTGTAGACTACAGATGCCTATAGATAAAGCCAAGAGGAGAGTAAATTTGGAAGCCAATAATTCTGCCCTATTGTTGGTTCTCGGGCACATGGAGGCTGCAAATTTAGTCCATTGGTGTGGTGAATGACGAATGATCCCTCCAATACCACCCACAGGTGGGTCTCCAAAAAAGCACCAAGGTGTGGAATCATCCACGATCTCAACCGTGATCCTCCGAGGAAGATTAGAAGCGGAACACTGTAGAATGTGATTCATGAGAGCAAGACTCTTGTGTGCATAGACTTGTGGAGGGATTGACTTATCCTCAAAAGTTGCTAGATAACGTGCCTTCCAGGTAGACCAAATGATAACATATGGCAATGCCATACAGTCTTTTGCAATCGGGTCTTAGTGCCATGAGTATAGTGCCTCAGATAGATCTCACCAGTCTAGTCGTAATGAATGCCCTTGATCAGTGCTATACCTTTGTAATATATGAGCAAGATATAAATAAATGATCAATGGTTTCTTCGTGAGATTTACATAGTGCACACATTCCCGGGCCTACAAAAATATTCCTCTGTAAGAAGTGCCAGACAGGTATCATGTTCACAAGTGCTAACCATACAAATAAATGGATCTTTAGAGGACATGCCAGTTGCCATATTTCCGAAACCCACCAGTTTTGTTCTGGGCGATCCCTCCCGGAGCTTAATACTTCATAGCCAATCTTGGGAGTGTAAACACCTCTGTCCAAGTTCCAGATCCAACAAATTTCATCTGGTTGGTTGACCATGTGGATAGAGGAAAGCTGTAGGTTCGCAATGAAAGAGTCTCATATCAATTGGGTTGTGTCAATAAAACCAATATTGGTCGCATCATTAACTACTTGACAAGTTAAAATAGAAGACAATCATATAATTATTTCTTTCTCAATGGAAAGGCATATTTGATCTACATGCTCATAATATACCCATCCATATGCTCAATATCTAAAGATAACGTTTAGAATATAAAAACAATATTGTCATAACAAGATTTATCCAACCTCTCACTTACTCTATGGCTAGAATTGATTGATATGGTGGATATTTTTCATTTCTCCATTGATTTGCAAAAATGAAAATTGGTCTAAAGTGGCAACCATGAAAAGCTTGAAATGTCATAACTACAACAAGAATGGAAATGTTATACAACAACCTAGTGATGATATTTTTCAGTACTAAATTGCACACAAAATCCTTCGACCAAAAACATGAGTATGTGTACAGAATTCCAAATTTTCATAGACAAAGTTTTTACAATATGAAAGTAAAAAATAAACAAGTATATAAATATTTAAAAATAAAATAAATAAACTTTTATACTTATTAATTATAATCAAATATAAAAGTTTGGAATTTGGAATTCTCTATACATTCATTAACTTACTTTACATATATTTATTGTTGTCAAAAGAATCACTTACATTTCTAATTTTAATCTCTTTCCAATTCTAATCTATTTCCAATTATGAAGAGAAATAACTTAAACTTATATTTATGGTTTTAAATTTCCAATTTTAATCTCTTTCCAATTCTAATCTATTTCCAATTATGAAGAAAAATAACTTAAATTTACTTTTATGGTTTTAAATTTTTATTATAAGAGAAATAACTTATATTTATGGTTCTAATCTCTTTCTTGTAATCCTTTGTGCTTTCTGATCCATTTATCGACCCTTAATATTAAACCCTTGGAATCATAACTATTAATATTTCAATTTAGAGTTAAAATTAAATTATTCATACTATTAATATTTACACACACACAGGGTTGGTAGGTGCGGGGGGCGGGGGGGGGGGGGGGTTATTTTGGACCCTAGGGGAAACAAAAAGAGAGTACTCCTGGAGCATCAGGAAAGTGACCAATAACAAAGCCGAGTGGTTCGCCTTTATCAAAGGATTGGAACTTGCCAAGGAAATGAAAATTGAGGAACTAGCTGCGATTGGAGACTCATCAATAGTCATAAGGGAAGCTAGAAGGTTAGCCATAAATAATAAGAAGCCTTTCACCAAAATGCAACATCTTCTTCTCTATCTCGCCAAGGAATTCAAGAAGATCAAATTTTTCCATGTTCTTAAAGCTCATAACCAGCAAGTGGACGAGTTGGCTAACAAAGGCTTTGGCCTAAGTCACGGAACATTGGAATGTGATAACAAGCTAAGGAAGGATAGATGGATTCATTAGCTCCCTTATTCATTTGATGGATAGAATCTTCAATTTATCAAACTATCCACATTTATTTAGGTTCATGGCTGTTCATGCCCACCTAAGAAATTCAATTCCATTAAAGAACCTCGACTCCCGCCTTCTCTGCATTAAAGAACCTCGATTCACGCCATGCCAGATGGGAAGCACGCGTGAAGCTAAGGGGAGGAGTGGGAATCATGACTCCTTCAAGAGTCCGAGAAGCAGCATTGCCCCTCTCATTTTAGTTGTCATCTTCAAACATTCCTATCAAGAGAATTCAAGAAGAAGTAAGGTCAGTTGCCTCCTCAGGGTTAGTCTCAAGCATTTTGGGAGGGAAGGTCTGCATTCTGAGATGGAGCACATTGTGATGGTCTCTGGGTCGTCTTTCCCTCTCTGTTGCCATCATGGCAGTTGCTCCAAACAGGCCCATAGCTGGGTACATCCTCTGAATGAAAGGATACAGGTAACTTGTGAGCAGTACACAGGTGGTAGTGATTTAAGGGATGACGATGAGTCCGAGATTCTGCAGGATGAGAAGGTCCAGGAATTAGGGCAACACCGAGGTTCCAATTCTAATAGAGCTCTCCAAATTCGAGTTGTTGACTTGGAGCATCAAGTTAGACTGGCATGCAATGAAAACATGGAGATAAAAAGAGCCCTAACCAGGCTCTATACTCTCGCAGAAGCAACGCATTGAGAAGTAAAGACTCACAATAGAAACCTCGAGGACAGGGTCAATGCTCTCACAACAGCAATGCCGCTGAATCCCCTCATGAAGCCCCACATGGAAGCCTCTATCAACAGCATTGGGAATCTTGGAAAGAAGATGGAGAAGTTCGGCAGCGCAATGGTGAATTCAGGCTCGTTCTTCGGACTTAGCTCAGCCAAGGAGCGCAACATGGAGAATTTCGAGGATCTCAGCCCGTAAACTGTTTGGTCTTGGTGTAAGTGTTTGCAGTTAGTTATGTTGACTGTTTTTTTTGGGAACTTGTTTGTTGGAAACTGGATCTGCATCCAGAATGCATATCTGTCTTAGTATAAATTATATGTAATGTTTTGTTTTTGTATTTCCTTGCTCGGGCAATATGTAAGAAGCTATAGCTTCTATAGATTAGGCAAGTTTAAGAAGTGCTATAAACTCGAGAAGGATGAACAAGGGGTGACAGACACTGTTTTGATTTGGGAACAATCACTCTTCTCCAGCTATGTAATCTCTGTTTTCCACTTTTAATGAAAAGCTTCTAAGCCGTTACTATTAAAAAAAATATATTTACACACACACACACACACACATATATATAATTAAAAATTTAGAAATTATTATTATATATATACAAATTAAAACAATTAAAATTTATTAGAAGAATATCACAGACCTTTCATAGATGGAATGGAAGTATTTATACCAGCTTGATTTTGGACTGAACCAATTAGACACACTCTTTTTGTACATTTTGGGATGCCGCTCCAAAAGAGGGCATACATATCTTTTTACAGCTGAAAGATGGACTCTTTATTTTCGACAAAGGAAACTTAGCCTTCTTCAATATGTAATTTGGTTTTATATAAATTAAATTACTTTTTTTCTTTGGAAAAAAAAATCTTAAAAGAAACATGTTAAACCAACTTTATTTTGAATTTAAACGATAACACACACACACACACACACACACACACACACACACACACATATATATATATATTGCCTTCTTGTGATAATTAATAAACAAACATTTATTGGCTAATCATTGTGTTAATTACTATATATTTATATGTAGTTTTTATTATATCAAACTTTCAGATAAAAAACTAAATATGTTGATCGCACTTCAAAATTGAAATGATGAATACGTCTTTATTTTATGTAATTTGCAAAGCATTTCCGCTGTGAAGCGATAACATTACATGTGCCAACTGCTGACAAAAATTAAGGACATCCTGCTCACCAACGTGAGATCTAACCTACTTATTGTAACGAAGTAGATAAAAAATAAAACAACCTGCCAACAATTGCACATATCATGCCAAGTGTCAAACTTATCCACAACCTATCGCAAAGATATAGGTCGACACCACCTCATTTTCCAAACACATGTTAGTGGAAACCGTTTGAACAGGTAGAGACGAGAATGTATATATATATAATTTTACTTAGCCATTTATAGTAAACAATGAATGGAAATTAAATGAACAAAAAAACATAAAAATTCTACTGCCAAAGCAACCACAATTAAAAGTAAATCAACATGTTCAAAAAATACAACAATAAACTTCATTACTAATTATTATAATAAATAATAATTGTAATAACCATTTACAATCACACTATTTAACATTTCACATCAAACCAAATACAATGATTAAATTAAAAAATCCCCTTCACATTCCAAACTATAATAACAAAATTTTGTTAAACTTATAAGTTGAACTCAACCAAATTGAAAAGTCCAAAATTACAGAAATGAGTAGTCAATATTATAAGATCATGTTCCAAACCATTCTTCACAAAATAAAATCATATAAAATCTAATTTTTCCATATTTTCAGATTTCTCACCATTTGAAAATTTTATAAAGATCATTGTACATGCTGCAATGTTTAGTTCTTCCTTCGATATAACATCTGTCGGCTACGTGTATGATACCTACTAAATGGAAGCCTCCTAGTGAAGGTTGGAATTTCAAATGGTTGGCATCCGCCAAAATTGCAAGTTATAACCAAATCATGAAATTTTTCTACATTCCAAGCTATTTTTTATGGTCTCTGTGAAAGGTTAGCTTTAATAAATGTTAGTTGTATTTAACAGTTAAATTGATCCATGACAAACAATTCATTTGTCAAATTCCATCACTACTCTCTATGACAATTTGATTAGGTTTTTATTTTAACCATAATTGTTATAATCTCATGGCAACTTTTGAAGGCTTTTTTCTTCTGTCAAATTACATGATACACTACCGTTTCTCTCTTGAAGCAGAATCCAATGGTCTGGAGATTCTGTAACGAATTATGAAACCTACCAATTCATTGATGGTGATGATCCACGCTACGCTGGATTTGCAAAAAACAGTGGTGAAATCAGTGATTGGGGATGAGAAAAGCAAGAAAAGAGCTCGACTGGCAATTGTCGGGTTGGAGTAAATTTCATTTAGAAAATGAATGTATCCACCTTTAAAACCAATCTACATTTCCTAAAACCATATATAGAGTTAATCAACACCCACATTTCTTAGAAAAAAAAACAAAGTGAATTCTATTAATAACTTAAATTGGATTGAAGAGGAATATTTAATTGCAAAAACGTTGTTGTAGAAGATATAAGAAGAAGACATATCCCCTCTATCTTGCTATAAATCTCAAGAAATTCATATTCACCAAGCTGTTAAGCGTGGATCCTGCAAAGGAATAATTGAATCTAGAAAATTAACGATTTTCGATAGCTTCTATCTGGATATTGTTATTGAATCTAGAAGAGTAAGGTGGTCTTATAGTTTCTCGTAAATCAAATGTGTAAAGAAGATTTATTTTAAAAATAAACCATTATAGTCTATATATCATCCTAGGCCAAAAAGACTAACTAACCTTTATGAGTCTTTTTATCCTTGAGTATATGTATACATGTCCAAACTTAATAAATCAATATTGAAATGAATCTATAAAGCCTAGAAAAAAATTAAAGGAATTTAATAAAATCTTTGAAATGAATCTATAAAGGCAAAAAAAAACTTATCAGAGAACTATGTACTAAAATAAATGAATTATGTGTTGGAATTTGGTGGGAGAACTATGTATTAAAAGAAAGGAATTATGTGTTGGAATTTGGTGAGAGAGCTATGGACTAAAATACATAATGTACTGAAAAATACATGAACACATGAATTGAGTTATTGGCAAAATCTACAACTACCCAAACCAAACTTATATCATATATGTTTTAGGCTAATCTTAAAACAAATTAAATATGGATTTATTGTGGCGGAAAACAGTCTAATTCTTGTAGAGGAAAAACGAAGAAAAAAAATAAAAAATAAAGATGTAGGGAGCTGACACCATATTGAAAGCATATGAATCCTTTAGGTAACTCTCCACCAAGCTTTCTCGTTTTGCCACCAATAAACTTCACATTTTGTTTATGCATATTTTAGGTATTCATAATTATTCATAATTTTTTTAGAGCAAATAAAATATGTAGTTACCTTAAAACAACTATATAAGTCTTTCATATATTTTTAAACAAATAAAATATACTATACAGGAATAATCTCATCATTGTGTTGTATTGTGACAACCAATTGACGGTTTAGGTCAAGTTGGTTCACGGAGGTTTCACCAACGGTATAATTGGTTATCGGTTATGTGTAATTGAAGAAGGAGGATCTTAAATATGTGGTTTATTGAGGCAAATATTGAGTCGGGCCTTTAAGCCCTTTCTCGGATAGTTTGTAAACTATTGTTGATGATGAATAAAGACTTCCTGCCCTTGTCCCGTGGATGTAGCCCACATTCAGTTTCTGTAATTACATATTTATAAGATTTATAAGATATGTGGGCTTAATGGCCAACAAACAAGTGGTATCAGAGCTCAAGTGAAGCAAGCCGTCGATAGGAAAGGAAGAGTAGAGTGATGTCAGTGATGGGCCGTGGAGACCCGTCGTAAAGGAGAAGATCCGCTGGCAGAGAGGAGCCGCCAGAGAGCAGAAGCTCTAGTCCACTGGTGAGCCAGTCATCTTGGAAGAAGGGTCCCATGGAGTTTGTCGCGCTCGAAGGAGGAGTCCACGACCATCGAACTGGAGAGAGAGAGATCATTTTGACAGTCATTGCTATGGAGGAGTCATGCTCTGGAGAAGAGGCCATCTGCAGTACACCGAGAGAGAGGGCCGTTTCAGCAGTGGGAGCTCGAGCACGCCGAGAGTAGCCATGTCGAGAGTTGAGAAATCCTGCGTGAAGTGCTCCTCGAGAAAGCCTACGTGAAGAGCTCTGTTGTTGGAGTTTTTATTTTGTGTGCAGAGGTTGGAGAATCGCGTCCAGTGGGAGAGAAGCCTCTGCAAAACGCAGAGCAGAAGCCAATCTATGCGTAGAGTAGCCATGCCAGCTGAGGTTGTGCTGTACGGTGGTGGAGAAGAGCTGCCCAAGCTAGTTCGTGGAGAAGCCAACTGTGCAATGGTGAAGGAGGCAGCCAGAAGAGCAGCCTGTTCAGAAAGCAGCTCGTAGATTCGCGTAGAGGAGACGTATGGAAGATCTGCTGCCCGAGAAAGTGTTCCTGAAGAGCCACAGTAGCCAGGAGCAGTGTGCCTGGGTAAAGCAGAACCAAGGCATTTTCTGGATTAATTCTGGATTAAGAGTTTTATTGAAAAAGATTCTGGGTATATAGATTGTTTGAGGAAATCTGGAAGTCTGTAATAAATTTAAAAAAAAAAATAAGCGTTCAAGGTGGAGCCAGTGCTCAGAAGGCCAGAGGTGAAGCAACCTATTGTGTAGTCAGGAAATTAGCTGGAAAGACTCTTAATACCGACAGAGCATGAGGATGCAGCCATCAAGGTTCGTTAGGTTCGATTATTACATGCATTTATATTTATATATATGCATGGGTCTTATATCATGCGTCAAAGCATCCTTAGAGTAAAATTGGAGTGGTATGTTGAAGGTGGAGTCATGGTTTAAAAAAAAAAAAGCAATGGTAGAAAAATTATTATTATTTTTTGGAGTTGTAAAAATTTAGCTTTTTACATGCAATTGGGCATATGACTGTAAGCCCTGGAATGGCATGCATACTCCTCTAGGTTGTTGTTGGGTTGATTGTTGTGTCCATATGTTTTTTTCCCATGAGATTACATGTAATGAAGCCTATTTTAAAGGCTTAGTTAACTCCATTGTAAAAAGACCTGAAGGTGAGCGGTAAAGGCTCATTTGGTTGTCTTGGCCGGATTTGGCTAAGGTCTTCGGATGTAAAGTTTAAGGTGGAGCATAGAAGGTGCTCAGGATTGCATACGAAGATTTTGTTTGCAAGCTCAAGGTAATCATTGTAACGCTTGATTGATTTCTTCATGCTGGACCAAGTTTTACAAGAAGTGGGTGTAACCATTGGGTTTATGGTAATCACTATCTTGGCGTTTTGGATTGTTGGCGTTATGCTTGAAACAAGCACAAGCATGGATACGATCAACAGGTTGGTTCGGTTGGACATTTATGATGAAGGATCAGGGAGCAGCAAAACAATCTTGAGTGTAAATGTACAAGAGACGGATTGATGGTAAGTTTGGTTATCATAGGATGAGTGCATGATAATGATACTTAGTGAAATTGGTAAACATCGTAAAGGTTAATTTCTTCAGGTTAATGTCCACCTAATGAAGAAAAGGGTTACGGTGTGATGTATGAGATGAGATTTTTTCACATGTGTTTGGTGTTGTCAGTGGATACATGGCAAATCCAGGTGAAGCAGTGAAATGGGTGCCTTGGTATTTACAAGCAGAAATGGACAAGGGAAGGGCATCAGAGATTGTTGGAATGTGACAACCAATTGATGGTTTAGGTCAAGTTGGTTCACGGAGGTTTCACCAACTGTGTAATCGGTTATCGGTTATGTGTAACTAAAGAAGGAGGATCTTAAATATGTGGCCCATTGAGGCAAATATTGAGTTGGGGCTTTAAGCCCTCTCACAGATAGTTTGTAAACTATTGTTGATGATGAATAAAGACTGCCTGCCCCTGTCCCGTAGATGTAGCCCACATTCAGTGGGTGAACCAGGTAAATTATGTGTTTATTGTGTGATTGTTGTTCTGCGTAAATCTGCTATACATTATTGTTTTCTGTAATTACATATTTATAAGATATGTGGACTTAATGGCCAACACATTGAACTCACGATACAAATTCCCCGTGTATCCTGAAGTATAGACGATAGCTGGCACATCGTGTACAGCATCACAATTCACTTTAGAAGAGCTTGTGAACATTACATTCTTTAGAGTCACCTTATGCACAATGCCCATGACATTCTTTTCCCACTTCCGAGTGTAAGGCCGGATCTTCTCCTGTATGCCATAGTTACTTTCATGTCGAGCATGAAGCAGGAATGAACTCAAATTTGCATGCATTTGAACATGCCCAAAAGCAGTGCATAAGTCTGTAGGAAAAATGGGATCGATCAGACTATTCCTTCACCTTCCTTGTATGATCCTGGAAACTTAACTGTATCTGGAGTTCTTTTGTTCTCTATAATAAAGTTTAAAAATGGATATTAGGCTATTTTTGACAAATTTCCTAAATTAAACTTGACAATTAAAAAAAGTTCTCTAAAGCATCATCCATTTCCCACCTAATAACAGCCCGATCTCAATATATTTACTGAAACTTGAATGAATGAAACAACAGACTCTTTATTAACTCAATATAAATACCAACTATGCTAATGTAAATCATATTATGATTTTGTCCACAGGGTTAATAAGAGCATGTTGCACAGTTGAATAAAATATTTTGTATTCCTGCAAATGTCTTATTTATATCAGCCCCACCACTGCAATTGGAAACTCAAAAACAACATCAAAGTTATCCAAGTAGTGAAAACCAATCAATTTCACTCAGTTATTGAATAATCAAATACCCCTGGGGCTTATACATGGGCCTATGACTGAATGGCAAGTTGTTAAAAAACGGACATGGAAGTTCTGTTTACATCCCCATGTTGTTGGAGGGGACTGAAAATAAATCAGGTTGGCTGTTGTGACTTCTATGGTTGGAGACACCACTACAAGCCACACTTAAATGGGAGTATATGGACCGAGGAATCAAACTAGAAAAATAAAATAGGCATCATTGAAACAAGAACTAGCTCACAGAGCCCTCGGTCCTGCAGTTAACTCTCTCCCGAGCTTTCTTGTCTTTTGGCTCCAAGAAAAATCTCGTTATGTTTCTCAATACTTTCAAAATACTCATGCTCTCCATACTTTAAAGATACTCGTGCCCTGGGTTTCTAGAGATGTCGTGTGTAGTTGTCGAGGAAGGCAAGACCACTGCAAGGCCAACTGGTAAGATTGAAGGAAAACCTCTCCAGAACATCCAGACGGAACATGCTGAAGATTACACTCGGGGGAAATGCCATTGCAAGGAAAACTGTTGGATGGAAAGAAAATCTCCCCAGACCATCTAATAGGAATAATGCAATTATTGCAAATCAAAGAGAATTTCAATTCCAAGGTACATACCTGTGGCAAGAGGTCCTTGAATTGAATCAAAACCAGAGGATTTCTCAAGGCAAACTTGAACAATATTCTTAAAAAGAAACTATTTACAATTACATTAAAATGAAAAGCCTTTTTTGTATTTGATAAATGTACCTTCACAAACAGTTAAAAAATATTTACAATTACATTAAAATGCAAAGCCTTTTTTGTATTTGATAAATGTACTTCACAAACAATTAAAAACTATTTACAATTACATTAAAATGCAAAGGGGAATAGCTCCCTAATCTCATTACCCACACCATGAAATCTATGTCAGGACAGGAAGGAAGGAATATGGCAAATATGATGAAATAAAAATCTGTAATGATCTACGCGTCACAACACTGGAGCAACTTGTTCCATTTTGGCAGCCCTCCATGTATGTGGTAGTTGGTTGCTGCTTCCTCCACTTTTAGAAGATCCTGCCCCTTCCTTACTTCTACCTCTGCTTTCATCTCCTCGGCTTTCTTATGAGCATATGCTAGCTCGTTTCTCATCCTCTCAACATAAGCAACTCTTTTCTTCTCCAGTTTCTCCTGCCACATTAATCAAATCACACCTCTCATTCTCATTTATGCATGACACTTATTCTAATGGAATATGACCAAAAACTCAAAAGAAATCAGTTGTAAACAGGATAACCAGGGACAATTGATTTCCTTATTAAATATACCAACAAAAGCATACCAAAATTTCCAATGGGAAAAATATTTTATGGGACAATTGATTTCCTTACCATATATACCAACAAAAGCATACCAAAATTTATAATGGGAAAACTAATAAACTATTTATGGGCCCAAAAGAGCTCGGAATTAGACAGTATAACTAGGTACAGTTGTTTTCCTTATCAAATATACCAGGAACAACAGACCAAAATTTTCAATGGGAAACCTATTGATGGGATTAAGTAGATAAGAAAGAAGAAAATCAAGAGTTTCTATGGAAGAATTGTAACAGTTGTTGGATTTTATTTCTACAGAGAAAACTGTTAAGATGATGTTGTATTTATATATACGGATGAGAAGAGAGGAGATCGTCAAGTGTAACACATACAGATTCATTTAAGGAAGAGCAAGAAAAACAATTCTAGTTTAATGATAATCTAATTAGGGTTTACTATCTAACATTGTATTGTGATTTGTAATATTACCTCTGCCAATTTCAAACGAGCCTCAGCTGTAGTTTTTTTAGTATTTTCCCAAACCTCGATCCCGGAGAGCTTTCTATTGTATCTGAAATGGGAAAAAGAAGATAGAGTTGCACTTGATCAAATTATATGTGAATCCATAAATTCAACATAATATTTCCTTTAAAAGAAAAAGGGCAACTTGACACATACAAGACATAGATTTAGTGCTGAATACCACGTTTTCAATTTTCTTCAGGGCAACATTTTTGGACAGATGAAAAAAACAAAAACTAGAAATGGTTTTCTAAACCTAGAAGAAAATGTTTTTCCAGACTTCGTATAACAAAAACTGGCAGTAGAGATCTAATGAAGTTTTATTTGATTCCATGAAATTCATGACATAATTCAGAAGTTCTAATGAAAGACAGAGTGCAGGTCTTACTTGTTCACTGAATTGGTTCTTTTGTTTTCTTCCTATGCTTTGATCTCTGTATGGTTCTTATCGTTATTCAATTTAGCAAGAACGGCCTCTGCACAAATTACCATGCAATATTTACGTGAAGTTGTCAATTCAAGGAAAAAAAAATAAACAAAACATGTATGGATACTTAGCAAATCCATGGTATAATCTGACCTTTGCTATGAAAATAAACAGACTGATAATGGAGAGATTATAAAATTACTTAGATCCAAAGAACAAAGTTGGCAGAAAATATAGAATCACTAAGCTTACCCCGCCTGGAAGGTGAAAGCTGAGGGCCATTTTCATTTTAATTTTCATCTGGGTTTTTGGGAGCAATGATTGCTGTAGTGGAGCCATTCACATTTGTTGTTGCAGCTGGACTATTATCCATTATTGTCAACTACTCTGATATCTACACTCAAGCTCTGATTGATCTCCTCTCAATTCTCTGACTTCTGTCTGTCATGAAAACAAGCAGTGCTACCTGGTTATTAAAAAATCTGGACTCCGGGTTTCTCTATTTATTGCAGAAAGTGAAACATCTCAAATATTAAAATCCATGAATAAATTATTGCATATAGCCAATGGAGAAAAAGACATAGTGCAAACCTGATTTCTTTTTTTATTCGAAGGCAAACAAAGAAAACCACCGTTGTATTTGACATGAAAATCCTTTGTTGCGCATCCATTATCGCACAACAATTGAACGTGTCGACAGTAGAAGGTGGTATGTGTCATTTTACCACCGTTTTTCTTCTTACGTGTCTTCTGAAACATAGTGTGGGGATCTGTGCAAGAAATTATCAGATTTGGAGAATTTTCAATTGGAAACTTCTATCAAATCATAAAACTTAAACAAAAACTATATCTTTTTATCAAATCTAGATAACTAAAAAAATTGAACAACTCCCATCAACTCGCTCTGATAACTTATGAACCAATATAGCCCTCCACACCAAACTTATTAAAAATTCCTTAACCGATGGATAATCGTACAGGACTCTATACTCACAATGATCATATAAAATAAAACATCTGAGATTGGTGACCCGTGATAAATAAGAGAGGTGGTCTGAAGGTGAATCCTTCCTTTTTATTATAATAGAAAGCATTCCAAGCAGCAAAGGTGTTAGATGATCATATGCCCACTTGAATTTGTCCCCAGTGAGTGAGACCAGACATATTTGTGTCCTGCGCACACAATAGATAACGACCTCTGCAGAGTCCTCAGATGGCGTGGCGTCGGGGACTAATGAAAATATAAAAATATATGCATCGATCTATCAAGCTTCTATTTTCATCCGTTGAGGATTCCTTCTCCACGTTAAAAAATAATCTCAAGTTCAGAATAATAGATGCAACGAGGTAATGTGGACGGATATTTGGCCATTTCTTGGCATTATTTAAACAAGTAAATGGCTTTTGTTAGAATTGGTGGCCAAAAGAAGTCGACCTTATTTACATTAAAATAGACATTTTCATATTACTACATAAAATTAGGCCTGTAAATAAACATTTTCATATTACAAGATAAATTAGGCTCTCTTTTTTTATCTATAGACATGATAATAACTAATAACTCTTTATAAAAAATTTCCTATATAACTATAATTGACAAGATAATAACTATTTCTTTATAAGTAGTCATAAAGGTATAGACATGATAATAACTCTTATTTCTTTATAAATTTTTTTCTATAACTACAATAGATATGATAATTAGAGGTTTGAGGCTTTATGATAAAACAAGTCTAGACCAAAAACTCAAGTCCAAAAAGAATTAGCCTGCTATCCAATTTTAGAATAAAAAACTTTTAACAAATAATTAATTATTATAATGTAATTTATCTTTAAAATTTGATTAGTTATTAAAGTTCTATAATTAAAGAATTTTAATTTTCATGATTGCATCGAGTGAAACGAGGTGCTAGTGCTAATATTTGTCTTTATAGTCGACCATAATAAATAAAGTTTGTCTTTAACATAATAATAATAAAAAAGGATCCTAGACTATAAACGTTTGTCTTTATTATTGTAGGCCATTAATTAAAATGTAAAAAAAAAAAAAAATGCAATGAAAAATATTTAATGAAAAGTAAAAAATTAAAATGTAATGAAAAGTAAAAAAGTAAAATGTATTATCTACTAGTTGTGTTGTGTTGGTGTTTCCTGAATGTTGTGTCTGTTAAGTCTATGTAAATCCTGAGTATTATGTGATAGAGCAAATAGGTTGGACTACACTGCACTGGAGGGGCATTCGTGTCAGAAATCTACTCTGCTCTGCTCTGGAAGGACTCTGCTAGAAGCAGTTGAGCTGTCTTTTCCACGAAGAAGATCAGTGGTTTCCCTGGATAATGGGAGAACAATAAAGAAGCGGACCTCGCTTCGAAGGAGGGGATACAGAAAGCTGTCGGAACTTGGCATGTAAGAGAGATCGTTGATGGCAGATCACAGGGCTACTATCACAGGCCGTTTATTGAAGGCTTTTGAACTACAGACTCAGTTTTTTTTCATGAATCAGCAACAGTTTTTTGGTTTTGTGATCACAGCATCATAACATGTTTTTTCTTTTTTTTTTCTCCGGGAAATATCACAAACATAGATCAGTTATATATTTTGAACTCTGCCTTTCGGGGCCGGTCATATTTGATGAAGCATCTTGTATGCATTTATATGTAATCCGACAGAAGACATGACAGTCTCATCGTAGAACATATGAACTTGACAATTCGCTGTGAAAAGCGAATATATAGAATGTAATTTTGCTCTCCTAAGATGAATGAAATTAAGCTTTTTTTCTTTTGAAAAAAAAAAAAGTAAAATGTATTGTCCGCCATTAATTAAAATGTAAAAAAGTAAAATTATGGAAAGTATTTAAAAAAAATCCACTTCTACTCATAAAATAAAATATTAAAAAAAGTAATTAAAAAATAGATGTCCTTTTATAAAATAAAAAATTAAAACTTAAACCCGAATCTATCAATCAAGAGAGATTAAATTTCTTGAGTTTAAATTTAAAAAAAGAAATACACCTCAAGAAATTGGATCCCTCTCGATGCTTGATAGATACGGGTTTAAGATGGATCTATACTGATTATTTCCATTTTATTTAATTTATAACTCAAGTATCAACAACTACCTTCTAATATTGATCTTGTTTCTTTATTTACTACCTTGTAGTATCGATCTTGTTTCTATTCAGATTCTTGAAGATTTTAAAATGATTTTGGACTGGCAGCTAAATGTTTTGCACTTCATGTGATTTCTCTCTAATAATGATGTCAAAGAATAACATCTCTTATTTCTTTATTTACTGTTGTTACTTTCAGGCAAATTGAAATTTCAACAATTTTTTTTTATTTACTGTTAAAGAATAACATTTTTTATTTCTTTATTGACTGTTGTTACTTTCAAACAAATTGAAATTTAAACAAATTTATTTATATTTACAGTTAAAAAATAACATCTTATTTCTTTATTTAGTGTTGTTACTTTCAGATAAATTGAAATTTAAACAAATACTAAATTTCCAAAACTAAACGACAACCTTTTATAACAGCCTTTTAGAGACCTACAACTCATAAAGTACAATAAAATTTCATAACAAAGTAAAATAGTACTTTCCAAGTACACTTCTACTTTTAAACAACAATT
This sequence comes from Larix kaempferi, assembly GCA_027924585.1. Taxonomy (NCBI): domain Eukaryota; kingdom Viridiplantae; phylum Streptophyta; class Pinopsida; order Pinales; family Pinaceae; genus Larix; species Larix kaempferi. Next base: position 7,141,238 of record BSBM01000052.1, on the reverse strand, counting down.
TTGTAGTATTTTTATTGATTATTAAATTTCCAACTAAATGACCAATTTTGCTTATATTTTAGCTAGTCGACCACCTTTTAGATAAATATGTTACTGAAATAATCCATTGTTAAATTACTCGCCCTTAACCCTGATATGGAAAATGTCAAAAGCTAAAACCTCAGAATAAGCTAAAATTAACGGAGAACCCATGAAATGAAATGAAACCATTGAAGAGCCTTCAATGCTCCAAAAATAACATAATTTGCTATTGTGCATCACTTGACAGCGAGGTATGATCTTTGATTGGCCAAGCATTGCAAAGATGATCTACAGCACCGTTATGTTCAAACACTGCTGCTGCCCCCATCCAGTGCCTAACAACATCATTAGAAATGCAAAAGAGTCAACATTTGATGCAAATAATTACTCCATCAATAGTTGAAAGTGGTCAATAGTAAATTCACACTAGAGCAGGCATTGAAAAGTATATGTAGTTACCTATACACATTGAGATAACTCCAAACCTGCAATCTTTGCCACGGCGTTTCATTTCATGCAGTAAGGTTGCTACGCAACGAGCCCCTAGACACCAAGATACCAAACATGAGATGAAAATAAAAAATCTAGACAGATGCCTTTGTTCTATTAAACACTCCTCTCCTAAAAATATACTTCCTACAAAAATATTCACCAGTGCCTTTTCAATTGTACTAAATTTACTTCATAGCCTAAGCTGAATAAATCCCCAAGATATTCAACAGGAATTTCCAAAAAAATACCAGCAAAAATATTTACCTGTTGCTCCAAGGGGATGACCAAGGGCCATAGCTCCACCATTAACATTTATTTTTTCAGAGTCTAGTTCCAACTTCTGGCTACAGTAGGCAAATTGCAAGGAAAATGCCTGACAATTTTTTTTATAAATAAATCAATCAAACATATTTGACCAACTAGAAGCATTCTTCAACAGATATAATTGATTCACTAATATTTCCCATATTTTACCTCATTTATCTCAAAAATATCAATATCCTCGATTTCTAGCCCAATTGCCTTAACTGTCGCAGGGATCGCAACTGCAGGGCCAACTCCCATAACAGCTGGGTCAACCCCTACAGCGCTAAAACTCCTATGGCAATTGCAATGCAAAGGAATCAATTTACGGAAAATTAAAATGAAATAGTCTCATTCCAGAAGTGAAAAATAAATAAATTCATAGTTCAAACCTGAATACACCCAAAATAGGAAAACCCTTCTGCACAGCCACTGCCCTCTTCATCAGCAGCACATCACCAGCTCCATCACTTACTTTGATTGAATTTCCTGTGTCAGATTACAATAGAACATAGACATAACTGACACAGACTGAATATTGAACATCCAACAATGTACAATGGCAGAAAGTATAGCATGATGTAACTCTATTATTACATTTCTACTTTTGATAAAATCAACAACTTGAAAAACAATGCTTAGCCTGATGTTGGGAAACAAACTCTATACCAGCAGTGGTGCTTCCCCCCTTCTTAAATGCAGGTATGAGTTTGCCTAAATCAGAAAGAGAAGCGTTAGGACGAATGCCATCATCAATAAAAATCGTCACGGGCTTTTCATCTCCAGTTTTAGGATCAACAATCTTCAGCACAAAACAAGAAACACATTAAGTACCATCGCAGCAACTCTTCAACTACTCAAACTTTGCAAATTACAGAACATGGGTGTTTTGTACCTTAGTTTCAACTGGGATGATCTCATCTTTGAACTTCCCTACAGCTGTTGCTGCTGCTGCGCGTCTATGAGATTCAACCTGAAATATAATTATAGAAGTCAATATTCAACTCCTGTTCCTTATCTTTGCTGGTTAATTCATATTTAACTACGCAAGCATTGGCTTCACTCAAATCAAAAGCTTTAAATAAAATCCATGTACCGTTGTTTGATCCTGGTCTTGATGTGAAACTCCATAGCACTCAATTACATTTTCTGAGGTGATACCCATGGGCAAAAGAAAATCTTGTGCTTGTCTGAAAAGTTCAGCCTATTGCAAGAGGAAACAAAACCCATCAGTGCCTTTCACACAGATCCTTAATCAAGTACTCATATGTATCCTTGTACAGTTATATGTAATGTGAATATTTATCTATCTATCTATATAGGTGCATATAAATATAAGGAAAACAGTATGCCATATAAAAGACATAGAAGAGGATGGACAGAAACATCAAATTGAAACTACTGAGAAAACTAAAAGCCTTATGTTTACAACATCATTAACATTTATTGATGCTTACCTTTGGATTGACAGAGCCTTCCCACGCCATAGGATTGACAGTCATTGACTCCACTCCTGCGCCAACGCCTGAAGAAGACAGATTGAAATCAGAAACTTATCTAAATCCAAACCTGTTATGATAATCCAGTGGTAGCACTCAGACATTTACATACCAATATCATAAAACCCAGCTTTAATTGCAGCTGCAACTCTGCTTGTAGGCCCGAAGAGCATTGTCTATTGACAATCCTGACAAGTACAATCTCTGGAAAGATGACATGGTAAGCAGATTGCAGTTGTCACACGAACTCAGGTATTCAACAAAAAAAAAAAAAAATCATGTGCATGAAGTTGCAGGATACACACCTGGGAATCTAGCATAAAAAGCAGCCATCCTGCACTCATTGGCACATTGAGATCCAGGAGCAAGAACAGTACCCACTACAATATCACTAACTTCAACTGGATTAAGTCCAGTCTTGTCAATCAATGCCTGCAGGAAGCTAGAGAACATTCAAAAATAGATTTGTCCACTCATGGTTATGGACCATAATGGTTAGATGGGAAAATTTCTAACTATAGAAAACCAACATAAATCAATGTATTGGCGTAACCACTAATCCATACCTTCAAAACTGGAGCAAGCAAGTCATCGGCAAGAGTATCCTTAAATCTCCCACGCTTAGCCTTGCATATAGGGGTACGATAATCTCTACAAAAGTAAAAATCAGGTAGACAAAAAACAGGTGCTAATCAGTTAATCGACAAGAATAAAGACAGTTTAGATAAATAAAGCATGTCAATAAACTCTGAACTCTGTGCAAAGCGTTGGAAGATATTTCCTGAAGAATCATCAATCATGTTGAAAAAAATGGAAACTTACGCAACAATGACAACATCATCACCAAACTCAGCAGCTCTTTCATAGGCAGCACTGTCTCCAACGGCACATACTGAAGCCTAGTCAAAAGAAAATTATGATGCTGGTTAATCTAATAACCTCGCTCGAAGATCCATTTATAAAATCTTCCCAATCTGCAATGCAAAGCAAATTGATTCAAACACATTTTTTAGAAGATATTTATGGCAAAACCAAATTAACAAATGCCCAAAACAACGGCACAATGAATCCAGTTAAGGAAATCAATTAGGGACAATCTGACATAAGCATCCACAATCCCTGCAAAGATGACAATTCCTTTCTTAGTATGTACCACAACGCCCCCAAACTGGAAAATCAAAGTTCCTTCCCTTGTCAGAGAAACAAAGAAAATTAGTGAGATAACAAAGCCATTAATCCAAACCAAAAGCAATCCTCCTGGAGCAATTGATACACATAAATAGGTCCCTAGCATTCCTCCTTAACATAGGGATCCCCTTCAAAAAAAAATCCCAAACCGGCCTCATCTCTTCAGAAATTTGTAAATTAGTTGTAGAAAATACGTTTTCCCTTGAGCGACAAGTAAAATCATAAAGAACTGATAATAGCAATCAAAAGAGGAGGGAAAAACCATACCGAGTCACTCCAAAGACGTTGAAATTTGTCGTTTGTATCACGATTCATGACGAACGAGCTCACAAAAAAAAGAAAAAAGTGAATCCTTTGGCAGAAAAGGTGGAATCCTTTGGAAGAGCGCATGACCATAGTCTACATTATTCTCAGTCCTTTATGAGTTGACATACATCTATAAAAGAAAATAAATCCGAGGGGGAGGTATTTAATGATAGGTAATGTGTAATTTAATTTCAATGTTATGAAGTACGAGCTTGCAGACTGTTAACCATGATGTCTGTCAACCCAATTCCTATGCATGTCATATTTCACTAGAAAGAAAATATTTAGAGGTTACATTTAAAACGTTAAGGCTATGTTCTATTTTAATTTTATTTTTATTTTTCTTAATTCGTGCCAATGATAAAAATAGTGTTTTCAGATCCTTTCCACTAATAGGAATTGAACACTTACTAATATATTTTATTAAATAAATACAGATAAATAAATGAACAATATTTTATTAAATAAATACAGATAAATAAATAAAATTGTTCAACATTAGACAAACTATAATCAAGGTATATAAATATTTTAGTACTTCGAAAATTAATAACAAAAACCAGAACATATAGTCTCTTCCTATGATAGGAACTAATAATAAAGAAGAACATGATTAGTAGATTAAAATATATATATATATCGTTTGGGTAAAAGGCTTAAAATATATATCGATTAGTTATGATGGTTTAAAAGTTTTAAATATATATACATTGTATTATATTAGACAAGGCGTAACATGTGGAAGTCAAAATAAAATAAATATTTAAATAAAGACATGCATTCAAATTTTTGTTATAAAATAAATGGAGTTATGCCAACAATATGTTCATAACAAAGAATGGACATAAATGGAGTTATGCCAACAACATGTTCATTACAAAGGATGGACGTATGTCCATTTATTATGTTTCCTAAAAAAGGAATTGATCTAGGATAGTTATATGTTTTCCTTTTTTAATGAAAAGATTTAATGGTATTATGATGAAAGGGTGTAAGGTATGATACCTTATAGGATGTTTCTTTTGTAAAAGGGGTTAGATATTGTTTAAAGTTTTATGTGTAATGAGTAGTGAATATTCATACCATGAATATGATTAAGTATACATGAATTGTTTTATGAGAATAGATGAAAAAAGTTGTGTAATAAACTTAAAAACATTTTCATTCAACATGGAGCCTAATGTTAGAGTTGTATCCTACTTTTGTAAAGATGATATATGTTTAGTATTTTTCCGTAACAAAAGAAACTATATCATTTAGTGAAGTGAAAAACTAAATTGTAATTTAGTAATTTGGGGATGTTACATTACAAGAGAAAGAATAAAATATTTATACATGATTGCCTAGGAAATTATCAACTACAAATCAAGGATGAAAATGTCTCTAAGGATGTCATAAAATACCTTTAATATATATATATATATATATTGGAATACAAAATTTAAAGATAAAATTCAATACTAAGTTTGAGAAAATTAAGTCTCATATGTGTTATGGAGTGTCTTAAGAACTACATTACATTACTACACTTTAAAAGAATTAAAACAAAAATCACATTTAGCATAACTTGATTGTTCTCCTTTTATAATTATTATTCTTTTTCCATTTGCCATGTAGTTAAACATGCATTGCATATTATATCAAACGTATAGTACACAACTTGGTGGGTTACCTCAAGTGGTTGAGTGTTGTAATCGCAAGCAGAAGGTCTCGGGGTCAAATCCCCCGATGGCTATGCAGGGCCTCACTTGATGTTCTCACCGGGTTAGGCCCTGTAATCAGGGCCAGTGGTTTACCTTGGGTACCATCCTCGAAATGAGGGGAAGTACCTGAGGGTTTCCCATGATGTGTTCCATTGAAAAAATCAAATGTATAGTACACGATGCATATTTAATCTAATATTGAATATGCGTGCATATTTGACCATGAAGTGCATATAGAACTTATAATTAAGGTAAGGATGATCCCAAAATTACCACCAAGATAGTTCATTTTTTTATAAAAACATTTGCCACACATCTTGGTGGCAATTTAGTGGTAAAATGACATTTTTAACCACCATATTTGGCACCATAGAAACATCTATAATAAAAAAAACCTACTATATTATAAAGGATTTTAAGAATTATATTATACTACTATATTTTAAAGTATTCATAAAAAAAAATCAGTATTCCATTTGATGTAAATTTTGATGTCGATTTTTTATGTTTTTGACAAAAATCCATTATAATATTAGAAAAATTTTAAAATTGTATACAATTGAATTTTTTTTCTCTTTTTGTCCTCGACCACCTCCTTTGTGTCCATGGTTGATCCCTCTCAAAGATGGCCATGGCCACGTAGGCCTACATGTCACAGTCTACCAAAGAAAAGCCCTTGCAATCCAAGCTATCGACCATGGTCGTCCAGGCTACATCCATGTAGGAGCCTAGCCATGGTTTCCCATACACTGGTGTGGCATGGGTGTCCATGGCCACTAGGATAGATTGCAAGGGTTCACCCTTGGTCCACTGTGGCCTACAAACCTCGTAGTCCCAACTAAGGTTAAGCCCTTGCAAGCTAATATGGTGGCCATGATCACGTAGGGGTGGCCATGGCTAGGCCCCTACGCAGTTGTGGCCTCAGTGGGCATGGCTGCGAGGCCAACTCACAAAGGATTGACCTTGGTCAACTACATAAACCTAACTTTTTTAAGTTCAAATTATATATATATATATAATTTATTTAATATTTTTTATGATTTGTTTTTATTGTTTTAAAGTTTTTTAATAATTTTTTTTTGGATTAATTTAATAAATATTTTGTTTTAATTTTTTTTATTTTTGGGGGGGTTAACGTATTTTTTTGGGTTATAATTTTTTTTGTAATTTAGAACTTACTTTTTTTTTCAGCGAAAAAAAACCATATTATTGGTATTCATATAAGTGAATCAAATAGTACAAAAATGTTATAAGTCTGAAAAAAGACTTATAATTTGCTGTATACTGATACCCATTACATCCATTACCTCAGAGTACTAATAAAACCCAACCCCATACAGGTAAAATCATTCACAGTTCTTCAAAAAATACAAAAACAAGAATACTTCAGCAATTAGATGTCATAGATCGGGACCGAACCATAATCAGTCAACTGAGAGTCTTGAAATTCCTCCCATATAGTTTCTCCTTCTTCTCCTGTGTATGCAGCTTTGGAGAGCGTACAGGCCATGGATTTTTTCCTTAATTATTCTGCACCACTAATAGATAGATATAATATTTAATTTATACTCTCCCCTGGCCCATTTTATAGTTACCCTTGAATCACCAAAGACAGCCAAGTCAGGAAGACCAAAATTATGGGCGACAGTAGTCACACACCAGAGATCCAGTATTTTTGATTTCATGTTTGTGCCTTGACCACAGTTCAGCTTCAGTGTAAAATAGTGGTTCTCATTTAGGTAGATGACGCCACCCACAACACAAAGGCCATCACATGCTGCCCTGTCAAAGTAAACAATTGGTCGATATTGTGGAGGGAAGAAAGTACTTATTCTTTTGCATCTTGTCTTGATGTATTCAATGCACTGTTCAGAGATCACCAAGATGACCCTACTGAATGTACTAATAATGTTGGGAGCTTGATTTTCAAAAATAGTTGTATTCCTAGTGCACCAAATTGCCCAAGAGATCGCTGCTGGAAGGAAGGGGAGTCCATCACAAAGTCTGTGCCAATCGAGTGCACAACGATCAAATGAACCAGTGCCCCAGTGAATATTGATATTGTAATGTTCAATAATCTTCATCCATAGATTTCTGAAGAAACTACAATCCACAAATATATGAGTAGAATATTCAAGACCGTTTTCACATAGATAACAAATACCCGGGCCCTCCCACCCTCTTTTTGTAAGATTATCCCAAGTTTTTAGCTCACCACGCAAGGCAAGCCACATGAAACACTTGATTTTGAGCGGTATCTTCCATTTCCAAAGAACTTTGAACCACTAGTTTGCTGGATAATTACAATTGTAACTGATAATTGCCTTATAAGCCAAGTTTGTTGTCACCATGCCTGAAGATTTATTTTTATGCCAAATTAATTGGTCTCTATCAGAAGATAATCGACATCCTGTAGAATTTAGCTTCTTGATATAGTTATTCCATTCTATAGCAGCTCTGTCACTGAAACCTATCTCCATCACGCTGAGCCAATAAGATTGGTTTGAATCTGCTTTATATCTCTTAATTTTGTTGAGAGTTGCATGATCAAACCAGTGGAGGGTATTGATGATCTCACTGGACAAAATGTATTCTTCCTCCATACCATAGATCGGGTCAATGCCAACCAGTATGTCTTTTCCATTACCAACCCTCCAGGTTAGATCTTTTTCCATCCAGTTGTATATTTTTATGAAGCCGTCCCAAATCGTAGAAACACCTCTGATTTTCTTTAAAGGATTTCTAATCTAGTCTAGAACATTTCCTTTAATATATTTTACTGAAATAACTCGAGTCCAAAGGGTAGATCCAAAGCGACCCCGCCACGTACTTTTTAGTCTAAGAGCACTAATGAAAACCGACAAATTCCGGATTCCCCAACCCCCACAGTTGACAGGTAATGCAATAGCTAGGCCTCCCATCTAGTCATCGCCAATTTAGTATTATTCGGTCCCCCTGTCCATAAAAAATTAAAGAACAGTGTTCTTAAGCAATTGATAATCGAACAAGGGACTTGATGGACGGAAAACCAATACATCGGTATACCAGTTAAGACTGATTTTAAGAATGTAAGACGTCCACCAATAGAAAATAACCTGAAGGTCCAATGCGATATTTTGTGTTCAACCTTTTTTAATAACCAAAGCCAATCGTTCTTCCTGTATCCATTTGGCTTCATAAAATAGCCAAGGTACATAAAATCTTCCTCCAATTGATGAAAATTATATGGCATAAAGTTTTTCAGTGTATCAATCCTATTGTTCTTAAGTCTGAAATGATAGAAGCAAGATTTCCTATTGCTCACCTTCATCTCGGAAGCAACACAAAAAGTAGTGATGATATTCTTATACATTTTCCATTCATCGTCAGAGTCTAAGCTTACTAAAATAACGTCATCAACAAAGAGTAAATGAGTGAGGGACAACTCAGGGGACAACTTAATACCTGTAATATTGCCTTTAGATTTTGCATTACCAATCATTTTGCTCATTCCCTCGATAATTAGCATAAATAATAATGGTGATAATGGGCATCCCTGTTGAACCCCCCGAGAGATCTTGAAAAAGTCAGATGGTGCCCCATTTATCAATACTGCAATACTTGCAGTAGTAATACATGCCATAATCCATTGTAAGACCAAAGGAGGGATACCCATTTGTATAAGTATTAACCGCAGAAAAGCCCAATCAACTCTGTCATATGCTTTCTCAATATCCATCTTGAGTAGCATGGCATTCATATTCTTCTTCTTGACTGAGTGGATAATATCCTGAGTAATTCCAATGGCATCAATAATCTGGCGGTCTTTTAAAAAACCAAATTGTTCAGCAAAAATATTTTCAGACAATATAGGCTTCAATCTATTTGATATAATTTTGGAAATTAATTTATAGGCCAAGTTGCATAGAGCAATTGGCCGGAAGTCTCCAAAAGTCTAAGGCTTGCTCTTATTTGGAATTAAAGTGAGAAATGTGGAGTTGAGACCACTAGAGATGTATCCTTCAGTGCGTGAAAACTCCACCATATTCAGAATATCCTCCCCCATCACCTTAAAAAAGTGAAGAAAGAGTTCTACTGTCCATCCATCCGGTCCTAGACTTTTGTCCTTGGAAAATCCTTTTAGGGTCGCTTCTATTTCCAGCAGGGTCACTTCTTTCCCTAATTCTTTTGCTTCATGATCATGAATAAAAGCAGGATATATTCTTGCAACATTTAATTGAGTGAGTATATCACAGTGACCGGGATCAGTATAAAGATTACCAAAAAATACTTTTGCTGCATCTTGTAATTCTCCAAGCCCAGAAACAGTGTTTCCATCACCATCTGAAAGGTCCTAGATTGCATTTGTATTTTTTCGGTGAGAAGCATATGAACGAAAGAAATTTGTATTTCCATCTCCATGACTAATCCATGTGGCTCGACTTTTGAGCCTCCACTCCTTCTCCTCTTGAAGCAGTAACTCCTCTTTTTTCTACTCATATAATTTCACTTTGTCAAACTCCACCTTATCCATCTTTCCTTCACAATTCCTGAGATGAATCTCCTGAATTTGTTCTTCAAGCAGCCTGAGTTCATTAAGATCAGATTCCTGTTTATATTTTATCCATTTAGTAACAATACCCTTGAGTTTTCGGAGTTTCAGCACAAATGCATCCATAGGATTAAGATCATTATCAGAATCATAATCATAATCAGTCCAGAAGCTTTTGATTAAATTGCAGAATCCATCGTGACTAAGCCAAGTACAATTAAACTTAAATGGATAGTTTGGTTTGCAATAATCAGTATTGATCTAGAAAAAAACCGGCCAGTGATCAAAGATCTTGGTTTCACCAATCCAGGATCTATGCCTCTCCCAATCATTCAAAAGACTAGAACTTACCAGAAATTTATCTAGTCATTTGTGTATGCCTTCAATTCCTGCTCTTCCATTCGTCCAGGTAGGAGAAGGAGTATCTAGTACAACATCCACTAGATCTTGAGAATCTAGTAACCCTGTAAAATATGATGTCAAGTCAACCAACCTTGCATGAGTGCCCCAAATATCCTCAGCATTTCTTGTGAAATTAATATCTCCGGCGAGTATTAGGTTTTTGATGTTTAATAATCCAGATGAACTCAGAGAAGACCAGAAGGGGCCGCGTTCTTTGTAGGGACCATAAATATTGAATACAGAGATTGGAAAATTTATACATAAGCAATGTCCTTTCATAAGAATGCCCCGATTAGTTTTGAATGCATGGAAATTGAAGTACTTAGGGTTCCATCCAGCTAGTAATCCCCCAGACATCCCAAGTGCATCCATGGCCACTAATTCCCAACCTGGTAATATGGAAGCAAGTTTTCTCACAGCATTAATCCCATCACACATGGTTTCCTGCAATAGAATTAAACTTGGACTAGTAGCTTTGAAGAGATGGGATAAGGCCCTAGTCCTAGAAGCCTTCCCCAAACCCCGAACATTTAGGGTTAATAGGATCATTAAGAACCCCCCAATAGAGGCGCAAAAGCTCTAGGGGCCTCAATAGTAACAGAAGGACTACCACTGCAAGTACCACAGTCTTGGTTATCAATTTTGTATGAAAGTGGAATATAATTGTCAGTATGCTCATTCTGAGCATGAAACCTAGGTTTTCTTCGATTCTTTCTGATGTTGACATTTACGAATTTGTCAGGGACTATAGGTTTAACAAGGGGATTGGAAGATGGGTTCTTGGAATAGATAGTCAATGGCGGATAGGAGCCAAAAACAGAGTCTTTCACTGGTCCACAATAATTTAGAACCTCTTTATCCTAGCAGGTAATAACCCCACCCCGGTCACCAATAGGAAGGATGCCAACAATGTTATCCAGAACAGTAGAGGCAGTGGGGGATGGAGATAAAGAGTTAAGGTTATCATCCTCCAGATTTTTATCAGGGGCTATAGTTGAAGGAATCTCCGAGGAAGGAAGAGAATTATTGCTCATATCCTCCAGAGATGTGACAGGCACAGTAGATATAGCATCCTCCTTCTCAAACTTAAACTCCAAGCAAATGTAGGTTTTTCAAAGAAACCTTTTTTATTAAGCTTTAAATTTCCTTCAGAAATACGTTTATCAAAGGTTTTTTCTACATCTAGGTAGAAATCAAGTTCAGCCTTTGAAACATCCTTGTAAGGAGTAGTAGTTTCAGGTGATAGCTTACCCGAATATGGTCGTTCAGGTAATATATATCCCTCCACTGCATCTTTTTCCTCTGAACCAGAGTGCTCCATGCCATCGAAGCCCAAGCTATATCGTGTCAAATTAGGACATCAAGCCAATACATTGCATGTTTCTCTGCAATTGTAGCAACGAAAAGGCATCCTGTAGTAGTCTATTCTTTGTATAAAGGATAAATTGACCCAGACAATCTCCACCTCTATAGGGAGACCCAAATTCAGGTCGAATTCAACCATGACTCGCGTGACCTTTTTATCCACTCCAAACAGAGAATTTTTATCTGACCTAGCAGAGGAACCAAAGGCTTGTTCGCCATCCCAGTGAGTATATTTTTCGTCCATAAAGTGATTGGGAAACCAGGGAGTAACATCCAGATGTGGCATCGTGTCTGCTTCTCCCTGAAGGGGTGAAATGCGATGTGCCAACGCTTTAGGATAATAGAACCCTCCTTAAAAGGCCATTTCTTTGACAATATGGCCTCAACATTTTCTGCTAGAGGTAATATGAACATAATCCATCCGTTGAGCAGTAGGTTTACGCGCGGAGCCAGGCCCAGTATTGGGGTCCAATACTTATTAACCCAATCCAATATTTCTCCTTTGGACCCCGAAGCGAATTCAATATGCCCCATAATGGCCCTGCTAGCCAGCATTTCGACATGGTCCAAGTTTGTCTTTCTTCAAGGAAGAATTGTTCACATCCCTCCCTGGCTTTGAGAGACCTCAAACGCCTTTGGCGCTTGGCTTCTCCCCACTGAGACCCTTCCTCTGGTTACATTGCGGCATTGAACATCCAGGGTTTCCAAAAGTATTCAGTTCCTCTCCCTTCCGTCTTGTGACCTCACCAAGACCCTGTTCAGAAAAGGACTCGGGAATCGTATCCATGTTAGTCATTAGAAACCCTAGGAACCGGATGACCGGTCTCCCAAAGGATCCACTAGAACCTGCCCTGGAAGCCTCCGATCTAGATAGTGTAAGACAACTAGTAGTCACTAATAGCCCCAAACTAGAATGCTAAAACAAAGGACCAAGTTGTTGAGTCTTTCCAACCCCAACATAGAGAACTTCAACCAGAATAGGACAAAAAGAGTCAGGTACCTAGAAAGATACCAAAAATAAAAATGTAACAAAGTGCAAACCAAAAAAGACCTGGGGTAAAACGACTTCTGAAAGAAAAATGGATAAGCTTAGATAGAACAAAATAGGCTAAAAATGTCTGCAATATACTTCCCACTTTTGTTATGCTCGGTTGGTACTAGGTTGGTTTGAAAAACCAACTTGACTCCAAGAAATACCGCAAACATCCTAGCCATCCTGTAAGAAAATCCAAATTCTGCAGAAAAAAACCTTCAAACCCTAAGTCCTTCCCCATCTTCATCGATTCCACATCCCCATCCTCAAAACCAAAATGAATCCCAATTTAGAACTTACATTATATCACAAAAATAATTACATAGAGATACAGTCCATATGGGCCTCTCACCAGGAGAAAATAGCCCAGGTAAAAAGTCTTTTGAACAGAGGACAAAATGACAAAAAACTCCTTGAAACTTCTACTAGACTACATACATAAGACTGGACTCCATGAGTAAGATCGATGGCTACTGTCCAAGCTGAGAATTGAGTTGAACCAAACAACAGAAACAAAACTAACTTTACAGCAGTACCAAAACATAATTAAATGAAGCGAGAGGCAAGAAACTACTGAGAGGGATCGATATCCATTCGCGGTTTGGTTTGAGGCGGTTCCAGAGTGTCTGCACCAGAGCTTGAAACTTCGTGTTTGGTGTCGCTTGTACTAGTCGCTACTCAACCATCCTTCTTCACAAAGACCTCTACTTACCCATCAATATACACTGCAACCTCCACGTTCGTAATCTGTTCCTCTTTATACACCACGGGGGGGTTGTTCTCTTCCGACTGAATCACGTTCTCCATTTCTGCGTCTAGTACCCAGTGTACCATACCGTCCTCTCCAATGACCGCGAGCAGGGGTGAAGGAAGGCCAAATAATTCGACGATATACCCACACCAGTCGAGGACAATTTTGACACGATATACAAAGTTCTGACTCCGGTCCTTCATGTATTCCTCGAATTCCATAGCTTCATTCGGATTTTCCAGTAAGGTATTTGTCATCGTGTCCAGGTGACGTGTAATTCCCCCACTGCAAGCCTCTTACGAGTGTTCCTGTAAGCATTATTGTCGCCCTCTTCCCCGTCTGTTGGGGTCCTTGTGGTGCTCATGGACCATGTTACACCTTCTCCCACTAATTATCAGCATGTAGCTTAGACATAGACTGCCCTTACCGGTTTGTATTGGTGAGGAGAGGTTGCAAGAGCACGATACTGCCGGGATAGGACGAGAAAGAATGAGCTTGCAGACCTCGGCAATGGATACATTAAGCCATATTCCAGGATTTCCCTTCACATTAAATGCGTCATGATGATCCTTGTACAGACAATTCATCTCGGATCATAAAGGGATAATGAATGCTACACCCTTCGCAAAGCTTCCAACGCCATTGATTTAACTGTCACTTCACCCTGCGCTCAAATCCTTGAGCTAGCTCCATTAATGCACGTTGTGTCCACATTTATCACCCCATCCGGTATTAATAAAAAAAAATTGGTAAGGCTCATACCCATGGAGTTTCGAACCAATGACCTTATAGCAAGGAGTTCCTTAACAATGCATCCATTCACCGTCTATTCTATGACCCGTGGGATTTGGGTTATAATTTTGTTAATAAGTTAAAAAATTGGTTATATAGTTTTTTTTTAATGCTCTTATTATATAACCTTAAATACCAATGCCATAATTAGCAATACATTTTTTTCCAAGCAACAACCTCATGGGAAACCCATTGAGTACTTATACTTCATGGATGGTAAATTGAGTAAATCATTGGCCCTAATTACAGACCCTAACCTTGAGAGGATCAAGTGATTTGAACTCGCGACCTCCCTAACTTTGGGAGAAGAGATCTCACATATAGGTCATGATATTTTAAGCTAATCATTGAGGATCCTTTATATAACCAAACACAACTTCATATTTTCAAATCAATACACTTTCTTTTAGTGCTTTTTCACATTTTTTAGACTTAATTATACTCGCAAGTGAAGGTTTTTCTAGCAATTTTTTCTAAGGCAAAAGTGTCATGAGCAATTTCTTGCAACCTTTTTAAGATAAGATTGTAAAATTATTTTAATATAGATATTGTTTAGAAGTATATTTTTAAGGTTTGAAATTATTTTTTTCCCTTGTGGTTCATGGCACCGGATATCGGTACTTGCTACGTCCATGGATCCCTCCCCAAAATCCGGGAGGAAACATGGGGTGAGCGATAATTTTGGAACATTGGGGGCTCAACAAAAAGAGCATCATATAGACCCATTAAGGCTACAACATGTCACTTACAAGGAATTGAACCTGGGTGGGGGGAGTAACAATCATTCATCCCAACCACCCAAGCTACATCCAGTGGACTTTAAGGTTTGAAATTATACTATTTTAAAAAATGAAATAAAGGTTATAAAGTTTTGCTTAAGATTGATTATATTTGCAAGTGAAATTTTTTTGGACAATTTCTTCTAAGGTGAAGGTCTATTGGGCAAATTTTCCCAAGGCAAACTTCTTTTGGACAATTTCTTGGAACTTTTGATGTAAGATTGTGAAGTTATTTTTCAATTTCTTTTAAAGTTTATTTTTAGATAGATGTCTTTTAAGCTCTATAGAGATTTAAAGTTTGAAATTATATATTTTTTAAAAGTGAAAAGCTATAAAATCTTAGTTAAGCTTGAGCTAATTACATTTTTTTTTTAAATTGAAGTTCTTCTTCTTCTTATTATTATTATTATCATTATAAGATTTTGATTTTGTTTTAAACCTCTAGACTGAATAACCATGGGAAATAAAAGAGAATACAAAAGGAAATATGATTGCACTCGAGATGAAGATATCCATAATGAAAGGTAAAGAATCTACATGCAAATATCGAAGAGACACTCGATGATAATCTAAACAAGGATTTGCCTCATAATGTTGATGAAACTAATGTTGAAAATGAAATTCAACAATAGGGAATCAAACGAGGTATCTATATATTATAAATGATGTTTAGAGTTTAACAAATTATCGTCTATAATTGATTGTAATTTGGAAAATACTTCGCAACAAACGGATAGAGATTTGCCTTGTAATGTTGATGAAGGCATTGAAGACACTATTGAAACTCAAAATGAATCAAAAATCAAACCAACCATGGATATGTATATATCATAATATCTAGACCATGAAATTCATCTCTATAATTATCAATAATTTAAATTATGTTTATAGGAAATTTTTCAAATATTTTTTGTGTTAAATATAATCCAATAGATTTTAATTTGTAATTTATTTAAGTTTTTTAATGTGATTATATACATTTACATTTCATTTGAAGTTTTTTTATGTAAATAGAATTTAGTAAATATTATCTATGTTTTGTTATGTTTCTAATTTAATAAATTTGATGTTCTTAAATTCAATGTTACAAAACATTGATATGGTCAAATTCAGAATAAAAAATCCAACCATGTTATATGATATCGTATTCAACAGATTTATGAATATTTTTTTTAAATGAATTAGTCGCAACACAAGCTCAAATTTTGAGGGGGTTGATATGTTCAAGAAGTTAAAAAAAGTTACTTCATTATTGGGTATTAAAAAGTTGATGAAAGATACAAAGGTGAAGCATAGTGTATTTGAAAATGTAGCTAGTGCTATAAAGACTTTTGGAAAATCTCAATCAAAGGATATCAATGTTGTAGGTAAAAAGTAGTTCACGCTGATTGTTGTTATGGCACAAATTGGCACTTCAAGGACCCTAATGGAACCCTAATGACACTAACAACAACTGAGTTAGTGATCCTAATGGCATCAAATCCTTCCAAACAACATCCAATTATCCCTAACCAAGCTCCAAATGTCTTTAGTGTCATTTAAATAGTCCCTAATCATAGTGACAATCTTTCAATCAGTTAATGGGGCCATCAATAAGTAGGGATTCCACCTTAGGATAGGCTATCAACCCCTTTCAAGTTCAATTTTCATTAAAAATGATGGTTATGAGGGCACACACACCCTTCCTTCATGCAAGGTGTGTGTGCACGCTCCTTTCCTTCCTGTAAGGAGCATGTGCTCTAAAAAATGCCCAAAACAAATATAAAATAATCCCAAATTTTGAAAATTACATGGTTAGAAAAGCAATTTTTCTGGTGTTACTACTCGAAATCACTTACCCCATTGTCTCAACCATGTCCAAAAGGTATATATATGAGACATCTACAAAAGAGATAAGGGAATCAAGTATCTATCATAAGTTCGTGGTGGAAGATTATAGTCCTATGGTCTCCTCTATGAAGGAAAAGAAGACTTGGATGCCATTCTAGAAGATCTGGAGATGGGAGACATGACTACAATACTATGGCATGAGAAATTCAAGCATTTATCATAAGTTTGTGATGGAATATTATAGTCCTATGGTCTCCTCTATGAAGGAAAAGAAGACTTGGATGCCATTCTAGAAGATCTGGAGATGGGAGAAATGACTACAATACGACTACATGAGAAATTCAAGCAGGAATATCCACTATTTCAATACAAAGTTATGGTGTCATCATTAACATTATCTCCTATGTTTTATTTCTATGAAAAAAATTGAAGTTTGCCAATGATGTAAAACTTAAGCTCTGGGGGACATGATGTTTTCAATTGATTTTACGATGTCTCGGCATTGTATTCCGTTACGTGCTCTTTATAAAGCATTGTATTAGTGATGAGAAATACAAAGAATAATAATTCCTTGCGTTGACTCATTTTTTCATCATGTTTGTGTCAAAAGCATTTTTTCACATCATATTAGCATCGCCCATTGCTAATAATTTAGTTGGTGCGCCATGCTCGTGTCTCTCTAGTTTCATGGTAATGTTGATTACAAAAATATTTAGTCAATTTACAATTAGACTCATTTTACATTGCTCTTGCATTATGTTAGCATCACATTATCATCTTTATTATTCACCAACATATATCTATCATAAACGTGGATTTATCAAGTATCGAGAGGCATCCAATTTCTTGAAGTGTTATGTTTTTAATGACTTTTTATTTGGTTTTAACTTTTTATTTTATGAGCGGATATGGATTTTTTAATTATTTTTTATTTGGTTTTCATTTTTATTTTATTTTATGGGCTGACATAAATTTCTTTAATTATTATTTTTAGTTTTGGTACATAACGTTACACATCTCCCCCATACTAGGTTGTAGAACACCTCGCTACTCTCGGTGCAATTATTGTGTCATTTTAGCATCATATTCTTCGTTTTTGGATTGTGTTAGGATATCATTGGTTTTTTTGTTATGCTATCATTTTTTTGTGCATCGTAATAAATAGTTTTTGTGCTTAAAACTATCATAACGTTACACATCTCCCCCATACTGGGCTATAGAGCACCTCGCTACTCTCGGTGCAATTATTGTGTCATTTTAGCATCATATTCTTCGTTGTTGCATTGTGTTAGGATATCGTTGGTTTTTTTTGTTTTGCTATCATTTTTTTGTGCATCATAATAGATAGTTTTTGTGTTTAAATCATGTCAAATTTGTGTTATTTTAGTGTCAAAATTGTGATGCATCTCATTATTATTGATTAAATTATTTTTATTAATTTGATTATTTATTATTATTGTTATTATTTATTATTTTTATAATATTTAAATATTGATGAAATCAATGATTAGTATAAGTCTATTTTGCATTGTACTAATCATGAGAGAAAAAAAACCATGTATCCATAAACACAATTATGATATGTCAGTGTATTAATATTCAATCAATTTCATACCATGAAAGCAAAACACCAAGTACATATAAACACAATGGTGAAATTTTAAATTAAATCATAAAACAACCATGTAATTTTTCTATTTGTAAACAAGTGATACATAGCCACCCCAAGGAAATGTTAACTTTCTACACAACATTGCATGAAGACATGTACACATAAAAGGAAATGAGATTAATTTAATTATAGAAGTTGATTGAATTGTTGTAATTTCCCTCCTCATCTTATGAATGATCATCCTCGATTTGTAGAAACATAATAAATTAACCTAAGTTTAATCAAATACAAAAATGCTAACATTTAAAGATATAATAAAAAATTACATATGGGTCAAACAATTGTTAATACCCTCTCAAAAAATTACATATTTCCAACTATTTTTACGGTAAACATAAACACATAATTAACAATTAATTACATTAAGCATGGGATCCATATCCGCCACCATTCTTTTTTATTGTTCCTTACGACATACTTTAATTATTTGTAAGTGGACATCCCCACAACGGGTGTTCATGATGGATGAGGACATCCTCCCTACCACGAGGCATGATGCAACCCAAGAGGCCACAATTGTTAGTAGCACGGACTCTCATCATGCAAATGACTAAATTGAGGGAAAATGACATTGAAGCATAAGGTGGTGAGCTCAGCCCTGGGTTTCGCACATTGGAGGAATGTCGTGATTCTTGTAGCAGGGCGAGGATTGATTGATCCCAGTATGGAGAGGGTCTGATCATCATGAACCATAACAATGGTAGGATTAATGGAAAAATATGGCAGTGATAGTTGGGCTCGGGGAGACGGTCTCTCTTCATAGTTAATCGCCCCCCTTCAAAATAATTAAATCTGAATGCATTGTTGATCACTCAGCTCAATGGTGAGAATTGGGTGAAAGCGTCAGAGAGAGGTATAGTCGTTGTGTTTATCATAGAATTCATGGATAGGGGTTCCAGTTGCAAGGGAAAATCCCCCATGGTTGACCTTAATCCTACGAGGGATCTCAAAAGAGAAAAAGAGGCTATCATGCATTATCAACAGCACACCCCTGCCCATGTCAAGGACGAAATTGCAGCATCCAAATGCATAATTCAAACACAGTATGAGGACTTGAAATTCACTGAGGATTTGGAAAGGTTGGTTAAATGGGTCGTGGACCTTGGGAACACCAGGTATTGAATGGCCCTTTACCATTTTTCCTTGCATCTCTACTGGTCCATGAAATTGTTAATGGGCTCCATGATTGCATATAGAGATAGGATGATAGCATACATAAAGGAGGAGTTGGCGTCGTTGAAGAAAAATTG
Source organism: Larix kaempferi (assembly GCA_027924585.1). NCBI lineage: Eukaryota > Viridiplantae > Streptophyta > Pinopsida > Pinales > Pinaceae > Larix > Larix kaempferi. Next base: position 7,121,321 of record BSBM01000052.1, on the reverse strand, counting down.
GGTGAAGGTCCACATGTTGCACTCCAAATTTGACATCATGGCTCATAGGAAGGGAGTGTAGTTCCAGGTTCATAGCACAACATCAGGTAACACTCTGACAACTCCCCAGATAATCATGGATTCTGACGATTCAATAGGTTGGCAAGGCTGCCAAGGTTCAACCTCCGTGCGACCTCCTTGATATTCTTGTTATGTTGTGGTCTTATATGTTTTGGCACAAGCTGTGGAAGCGTCACTCCGTTTATACTGGCTTAATGTCTTTAATTCTCTGTATTATGATAATGTTTGCTAGTACTATTTATAATTTGCAACATAATAGTTTAGTTTACAAACATAGTCCTTTTAGACTCATTTTTATAATTGCCTAGTTTTGGCTAATGAACATGCCCATTCTCTGGACTTTGGCCTGGGACCATGGCTAAACATCTTATTAAGAGCTCAAGATAGGCATGTTTTCCACCCTATGGAGGGTCCTCTTGAGCTTACAATTGTATTGTTTTGTAAAGTACAATTAATGAAAAGAAACTCTCTCTTACTTGCAAAAAAAATTATTTGTAAGGGGGTTTAGACACACATTATGCTAATCAATTGTGTGATCTATATAGAATGGTAGAGACCGCGTTAAATTCGGTGTTCTATGGACTATGCTCTTAGATCTGTGTTTGTTTGTTGGTTTAATCTATCACTACTGAGCCATAGGCTGTAGAGTTGTGATCCCTAAGGATCCGAGGCGTATTGGTCGAGGAGATCATGGTTTCAGCAGGTCGATTCGAGACCTTCTGTGCAGAGAGATTGGGAGGGATTGCGATCGGATGCTTGGCATAGCAGCCGACGTTTATCTTGATGCTCTACGCATCGTAGGCAGCATAGATCTGCTGACTACCGAAGCTTTGGGCCCGTCATGGCTCTCGGAGGAGGATCGGATCCTCCTCCATCTCATACTCCTCCAGAGACTGCAACTTTTAAAAGATTAATAGCAGCAAAAGGGAAGAGACCTGCTCCATCAACCCATCAGAAATTTGTTAAAAATCTCGCAGAGATCCCCACTGTGGTCCTCCCAGCTGAGCAGCCCTGCAGAACAACAATGAACTTGTCAGAGAGAGGACTTAAAGGTCAGTTCACCAGTTTATGGCCTTCCCCAAGAGCCATAGAAGCATGGGTACAACGGAATTGGAAACCTCTCACAGCTGAAGACATAAAAAGCTATCTAGTAGGCAAGGGTTACTTCATGTTCGTCTTCGAGAGCATAGCGGACCAAGATCTTATTTTCTGAAATGGGCCATACTTCATGGGGCCCCAAGGACTGTACATGAATAAATGCACTTTGGATTTTGAACCTACCCAAGATATACCTTCGACAGTCCCTGTCTGGGTCAGGTTACCACACCTCCCGCTTCATTGTTGGAATCTAGAATCACTCGAGGCCATAGGGAATGTCCTCGGGCGATATATAGACAAGGCAGAAAAAAAAGATCAGTACTCCTGCGCACGGATATGTGTGGAAGTAGATCTCGAAGCAGGACTACCAGAAGCTATAAATCTAACCGTAATAGATTGGTCCCATGTTCAGGAGCTCGACTATGAACATATCCCTTTTAAATGCAGACACTGTTGCGAATATGGCCATTTCGTCGTCATTGCAAAAAAAAGTCAGAAGAAGAAACATAAAATCATAAAGGAGAACAATGGAGACAAGTACATAAACATACAATGACAAGATCCAACTCCAAATCAAAAGGCAAAGGAAGCCCTACTAGGACCATGAGCCTCTCAACAGAAAAGGGACAAACAGAAAATGCCCACCTCAGGGCAGAAGCTTCACTAAACCAATTCGAAATTTTAAGCACTCTGGAAGAACAAGCAAGCCCCGAAGAGAAGGAAGAAGGAGAGCTGCAAGAGGAAGGTGAGGAAAAACAACCGTCCCCATAAAAAGAGGTAACCTCTTCACCCTCATACACAAAAATGACAAAAATGAAACCTTTGGAAGGGGTCTCATCCTTAGAGGAAGACATCACGGAGAGATCCTCAAAGAAAGTAGGGAGGAAAACTAACAAATAAATTAGAGAATAAGAGGCCGAAATACATAAGATGCAAGGAAGTCAGGGAACCATGGACATAGCCTATGGAAGAAATACCAGGCACAGGACTCTTAAAAGCAGTCCACCCCTCTCATCTAGCAAATAATGAATCTGGTCTCTTGGAACTGCAGAGGTCTGGGGAATCCATCGAGATCCGACGCAGTTAAAGATCTCCTCAAAATTAACACAACAGATATCCTCATGCTCCAAAAGACCAAAATAGATGAGGAGACTATCCTCTCTATTAGTAGATCCAAATAAAAGAGGAACGCAGGAAAGGCAGTAAGCTCAAGAGGGTCATCAGGAGGGCTTGCCACTCTGTGGTCCGAAGAGAAATTCAGATTGCAAAGCTCCTTTGCAACGCAACACTGGATCTATACTGAACTATACCATATTCAAAGTAAGTTAACCTTCGCACTCTTTAATTTATACGTCCCAGTATATTACACAAAGAAAAGAGAATGCTAGAACACCCTAACAGATTTCTTGGAGATCTACACCCCGTCAAATATAATTCTGGAAGGGGGTTTCAATATAATTATGAATCCTAAAGAAAAAAAAGGAGGAAATAAAGGTAGAGATCCTTTGTTGCATCTGATCGAAGAGATGACTCATCATTGGGATCTGGTCGATATAAAACCCAAGAGGGGTAAATTCACATGGACAAACAATCGAACTGGCCCTCACCACATCACCGCACGGCTAGATCAGTTTTTATTCCAAACTTCCCTTCTTCTAGAAAAGAAAATAATCCTTTCAAAAATTCTTCCCAATCTAGCGTCCAACCATAAGCCAATTCTTTTGTATTTGAACGACGAGGAGGAATTAGGGCCAATTCCCTACAGGTTTAATCCGCTTTGGATTAAACAAGATGGATTTAAGGAAGAGGTGAAGGAAGCATGGGACATCCCAATCATGGGATCCCCAAGCTACGTGTGGGAGCAGAATCTAAAGAACACTAAAATCGCCTTAAAAAATTGGATTAAAAAAACGATCAAGAGCTTAACGACGGACATAAATGAAGCAGTAATGGAGTTGTCTAATATACAAATAGATATGGAAGAACAGGACATATCCACCTTGGATCTGAAAAAGGAACAACAGGCATAAGCTAACATTTTCAAAAAGCTCAGGAATGAGGAAGAACACTGGCAATTGAAATCGCGCAGCCTGTGGTTACAGGTAGGGGACATAAACACATCTTTTTTTCATAGACAAGCTAAAGTCAAACAATCAAGAAACCATATTTCAGAGATTGTGAAAGCCGGCGTAGAAATCATTAAAGGTTTTGAAAAGATAAAAAAAGAAGTTGAAACCCACTTCCACGAATTATACACAGAGGATAATATTCATGATGAGGAAGCCACGATTGATTTCCTTGCTCACATCCCCAGCAAAATAAACGCTGATGATAATAAAAACTTAATAAATCCATTCACAGAAAAAGAGATCTGTGATGTGATATGACATATGGAGCCGGACAAAGCTCCAGGACCTAATGGGTTTTCAATACACTTCTACCGAGGTTGTTGGTCCATTATCAAACATGATCTCATTCGAATGATTAGAGGATTTCATTAAAAAACAAAGATCGGAGGTAACTCATACTCCACCTTCCTAGTATTGATCCCTAAAGAAGTGAATCCTGGCTCCTTCGATAGATACAGACCCATATCGCTCTGTAACGCATCATACAAAATAATCTCTAAACTCCTAGCCAACAGGATCAAACCTCTACTCATAAATTTGATATCTCCTAATCAGGGAGGGTTCATCAAAGGAAGGAAAATATTAGACAATGTTATCCTAGTGCAGGAAGCAATACACTCCAACAATATCAGAAAAGAAAAAGGTATGATTATTAAACTCGATATGGCCAACGCCTTCGATAGAGTTAACCTTCAATATATGTACAAAGTTTTGTCCTCCTTTGGCTTCAACAAAAGTTTTGTAGAGCTGGTGAAATCCTACATAGACAAGCCTTAGATCGCCCTTCTCATAAATGGAAGACCAGAAAACTTCTTCCAGGCTACCTGGGGAATTCGTGAAGGGTTCCCACTATCCCCTTTCCTCTATATATTGATGGCAGACTCTCTGAGTTGGAAGTTGGAGATAGAAAGAGAGATAGGAAAAATCCCAGGAATTAGAATGGCTAAAGGTCTCCCCTCTTTAAATCACGCTCTATTTGTTGAAGATTCACTCTTCCTATGAGGAGCTTCACTTAAAATGGCTAGAGCCTTCAAATATATAATTTAGAATTATTGCTAGGTAACGGGAGCGATGGTAAACAATAGAAAAGCGCAGTTTATGGTTGGAACATTGAGCAGCATACAATACTCATAATTGCACATTTCTTAGAGTTCTCGGGGTTTGCTACATGGGAAAAGATTAAATATTTAGGACTGCCCCTCACTCTCGGATCAATAAAAAACTCTCAATGGAATGAAATCCTTAGTAAGATAAAGGCAAAAATTCACGCCTGGGGGGGGACAATGGCTCAATCAAGCAGGAAAACTGATCCTAATAAAATCAGTACTTTTCGCTCTCCCTATCTATCAATCTTCCATCCTCATGGTGCCCAAGTCAATAATGGAACAAATAGCAAGACTCATCAAGGAGTTTCTCTGGAAAGGTGGAAAAGGAAACAAAAATAAGTATCATCTAGTCAGCTGGGGAAGTGTAAAAAGACCTTTGTTGGAAGGTGGACTACAGATAAGAGATCCCCCTCTTGTAAATCTGGCTCTGGGAGGAAAAATTCTCTAGAAATTATTCCCAAATAGAGATCATCCGGTTAGCAATCTACTATGGAAAAAATATCTTAAAGGAGGATCGATACGCAACCTCCATTACGAAAAAATCCCCAAAGGCACCTCTATATGGAATTTATGTAGAGTTGGAATTAATTACTTTCAAAGACAATTATATCGCATCCCTGGAAATGGATCCAAAACATATCTTTGGACAGACAAAATTAATGGTAAGCGTATGCTTGGCGGTATAGAATATCTCAATTACATTCGGGAATGGTTCTCACTAAGAGGAATAGTCACTCTGGCAGATATCTCCCAATGGGAAAACAAAGGGAACTGGACGGATTGGTCTATTCCTAAAATTCCAAAAGGATTAACAACGCAAAAGAATGAGCTCCTACAAAATTTAACTGGGATGGCTCCGATTTATAAGCACACGAAAGACAAATGGGGATGGGGGGAAATGGGAGCATACACAGCTGCACTTGGATTCAAAGAATTACAAACAACTTAGAAGCCTCTTCACTCTTCTAACCTATGGAAGATCGTATGGAACAAATTTGGAATTCCTAAAATCAATTTCTTCATTTGGCTGCTAATGCACAGGAAAATTCTGACCGAAGAAAATCTAGCTAAAAGAGGACTCATTGGACCGCATAGATGCATGCTCTGCTGCAACAGCCCAGAAAACATCGAACATCTGTTCGTTGATTGTCCTTTTGCAAACTCAACATGGAAACTTTCTCTACAGGAATTGGAAGCCTTTCCACCGAACCAGATTTCAATTACTGACCTTTTATCCTCTTGGCAAAATCGATACCCATACTCTCTCTCAAATAAACCAGTATGGAAGAATATTTGGCTCACCCCGCCCAAATTCATTTGTTGGGAAATTTGGATTGCCCGGAACAATAAGATATTCAATGATACAATGCAAACTCCAAAACAGGTGGTGGTAAAATCCAAGGTATATCTCATGGAAGCAATAAGAATCCAAGAAAAAAAGCTAGATTCATCACTCACTAATTTGGAAAAAAACTGGATTGTCCACACATATATCAACAAAAAGGATAGTATATCAACAAGACCGAGAATAAATCATGCCTAGATACTCAGACTACCTGAAAAGGATTTCCAGAAATGGTGGAAAGCTCAAGGCAAAGCCACTATGTTCTTTGACAGGGCATCCAAAGGTAACCCTGGAATTGCAGGAGTTGGTGGGGTGTTATACTCTATAGGAGGAAAACATGAAGTTAGTTTCAGTTGGGGACTAGGTAAATGCTCCAACAACCAAGCAGAAGTGCTAGAATTATTAAAAGGATGTCAATTGGAAATAAGAGAAGGCTACACTGAAATTCAGATATTTAGAGATTTGCAGATCATAATCAATAATCTGATTAATAGGAAACACTCTGGAAATGTCAATTTAAATGCAATCATGGAAAGAATCCGCAATACTCTGCAGGGATTCTCCAAACTTGAAATATATCACATCCTCCGAGACTCTAATAAGGCAACTGATAGATTGGAAAATGTAGGTTTCAGTTTGGAGCAGAAAGAAATAAAAATCAATAGCGAGCTCATATCGCATCATACAATTCCATAGAACAGAAGTAAAGGACAGCAAGGGGCAATCCAGATGACAGAACCAGATAGCAACTTAGCAAGAAGTTAAAATTAGTTGATCGAGCTGTGGAGAGGTTCACATGACCGAGGTTTGGATATGACAGCAAACGTTTGAGGAACAGAACTCGATTGACAACGCAGAAACGCCAATAGAAGAAGTAGAAACGAGTTAACATCGCCGAGAAAAGAGAAGCTGATCACTGTCATTTATTAAAGAAGACAGGTCGTGGAAGGCAGAATAAGAATTTTGCTGAGAAATACAGGAAGTGAAGAAATCAACTGGGTGGAACAAATGGACAAAGGAAAACAAATCATTAAAAGAAGAAAATAAATATGGGCAAAATTGTAAAGATCTGATGTCATAAAAAAGAGTAGAGCTCATCTAGAATAGTTTGGAAAATTGTAATTAGGCAGTTCAAGGCTACGGCTACGACCCAATTATTAATATATATATTTTTTATTCGTTTCAGTGAAAAAATATATATATTTGTAAGTGGACTCATGACTATAGTTTTTAAATAGTATGCAATAAGTGAAAACCATATTTGAAAATGGCATGTATGTAATGTACCTAGGGACGATGATATGAGGTACCTAGCAAGGTACTCAAGGGCATAATTTGTGCAATATTATGGCCGTAATCATGGATTAGGCCCACTTAGTAGTTGGTGGGTAGTAAAATAGCCCACTAGGTAGTAAGAGAAACTAATATAATAATAAGGGGTAGTTGGGATAGGCACCCTAATAATACTCATTGGAAAGTACAAATACACATGAGTATCATTGTATTGAGATATGTTGGATGTATTGTTTATAGTATGTTTGGCTTGTGGAGTGATACCTTCCTTGAGGAGTAATTGATGGTGTTACTCTACCTTAACGGTCTTTCTATATTTCTTGGTGTTATTTTTGTGGTGAATATATTTTGGTTATTTTTGAAGTTTAAGGGTTCTATATCATTTTTGTGATTCAATTTATACGTTAAGGGTCACTATAAGTGATATCAAAGCTCTTTCTTGGGCCAGAAAATTGGAAGATTTTATTATTTTTTGTATTTTTTAATTAAAAAAGAGGACACCAAAATTCAACTCAATTTTTTAGAATTCAAATCAATTTTTGAATTTTTTGTGTAGAATCTGAAAAAATAAAAAATAAAAAAATAAATCACAAATCTAAATCCCGCAAATTTAAGTTCCTCTTGTCAAGACATCCAATTTAAAAAAAAATCACCCAAATCAGAGTCCAAGAAGTCAAGTTATCGCTAATTTAAAATCATTTATTTTAGGGTGTTTTGTGATGGTCACATAGATTGCTAAGTTGATATCTTTTGATAGAGTGGCCATATTTCTATCAAAACAATTCTAGTATATGTGAAATGACCATGGGATTTCATAATTTTGGTCATAATAAAAATTCCGAGAAATATTGAGGGGGTTATGATCATTTTAAATTTATCGCCTTAAATAAGTGATTTTTTTTCAAAACCGTAGTCTCTTTTTAGAGATATGGCAAGAGAGATGTATTTTACAGGAAAATATGATGGTTCTACTATTGATGAATACATAAAATGGAAGAAGTTAGTATGGGGAAAGCAAGCGAGAATCTAAAAGAAGATGCCGCTAGATGGTGGAATTTGCTTAACGCTGTCAATATAAAGGAACTTTCAAATGAAAATTTTGAAAAGGTATTTTTAGATAGTTGGTCTCATGATGTGAGCAAGAATCAAGCACTAAGGGTTTGTTCTAATATAAAACTTCCTATTTCATGTTCATGGATGTATTCAGCAAGAGAAGGTCATTATTTCTATAAATCATAGTCTCAAACATAATTTTATTAATGTTGATTTGTCTAAAAAGTTGCAAGTCCGCACAAAGCATATTTAAAACGCACAAGTTGAGGGTGAGAATGTTCAATTTTTTAAAGATTTGAAAATTACCATGGATAAATATGTGTTGCATTCATATTTTTGTGCTATTGATGTGGATGATGTGCATATTGTTTTTAGTTATCCTTTCAAGGACTCAATTGGCACAGTTAATATTAATGTGCAAAAGTAGTTTATGAAGCTTTGATATAAGAAAAAGAAAATTACAATGTAGGGTATTTCTCTTACTAAAAAAGAAGGGACCAAGGGGTCACATGAAGAATTCCTTGCACGTAAATAATTAAAGTCCATATCGACACATCAAATGAATATTATGAGGTTGAATTAGAAGAATAAAATCTACAAAAGCACATCAAGAAAATCCCAAGGACGGACATGGAAATGAAGAAGACTCTAGCAGATACATGGCCCAAAGGCACAACATGTTCAAGAATAAAAGAAAGAAGAACCAATAGCTAAGGTTGCAATCTATCACCACCCACAACACTATGAGAAGCAACGGTCATCAAGGCAAGGTTGGGAGCATCAATGAAGATGGAACCAAAAAGGCAACCAATTGGAGGCACGTGAAGAACTAAAATCAATGCATGGAGGTATCAAAGTAGCAAAGCGACAACATGGAACTAGAGGAGCAACTAGAATCACAATCAAGGTGGCAAGGAAGCAGTTGGACCCCATGTCCACATTTAACTTGTATGGATGGATGCTTGTGCTTGGTACTATTTACATTGCTTGATAAATCATATTCTATGGCTTCCTCCCATGTTTCAGGGATGAAACATGCAAAGGGGGATGGAATGTAATGTACCGAAGGAGGATAATATGGGGTACCTAGGCAGGTACCCAAGGGGATAATTTATGTAATGTGGTCATAATCAAGGAATTGGCCCACTTGGTAGTTGGTGGGTAATAAATAGGCCCATTAGGTACATAAATAATGTCTACTAGGAATACTCGTGAGAAAGTAAAAATATACTTGAGTATGACTGTAGTGAGTTATGTTGGATGTATTGTTTTATAGAAAACTTGGCTTGTGGAGTGATTCCTTCTCTAAGGATAAATCAATGGTGTTACCCTACCTTAAAGGTCTTTCTTTATATCTTGGTGTTATTCTTGTGGTGAATTCATTTAGTTTATTTATTAATTTTAAGGCTTCTATACTATTGTTGTGATCATTAACCTAGATATATAACCCTATAAATTGAATTACAATAATGATATAAAACACTTAAAATTCATAAATAAACAAAATGCATTCACCACAAGAATAACACCAAGATATAGAGAAAGGTCGTTAAGATAAGGTAACACCGTCGAATTCTCCTTAAGGAAGGAATACTCCACAAGCCAAGCTTGCTATTAAACAATACATACAACATATCTCAATTCAATCATACTCATGTACATTTATGCTTCTCATGAGTATTCTTAGGGGGGCTATGTCAACTACCCCTTATTATTATATTATTTCCTCTAACTACCTAGTAGGCCTATTTATTACCCATCAACTATCAAGTGGGCCTATTCCATGATTATGACCACATTACATGCATTATCCCCTTGGGTACCTCCCAAGGTACATTACATGTATTAAGCTAGTATATTGGCATAGAAAATGAGATTACATTGATAAATTTACAAAGTGCCCTCTAATCATATCCCTCCTGATTGACACAAGCAATGTGTAACTATTAATTTCTTTGCACCTAATCGTGCTTCTACATAATATAAGGTAAGATCAATTAAGTTTATCAATGTCTGACAAATGACCACAAAAGTAGCTCAAAAGTACTAAAAGATTATATTGGAGAAATATAACAAGTTAAAACCATATAAATATAAAACATTCTAGGAAAAATCAATAACTATAAGCATATATTATTCATTACCTTTGTGGTTTTTTGTTGTGGTGTTGTAGGGCCCACTCCTTGTGTTGTCTTCTCATTAGCAATCCTTTTGGCCTCTTTGTGTTCTTCAAGGATTTTTTTTTTATGCATATTTATCAACATGAGATAATCTTTGACTTACATCAAGATATTTTCCCTCCTTCTGGAGATTGGCATGAATTTATTGAATTGGTTTAAAACCACATAAAATGAAGTCATGTATAAAATCAATAATGATGCATAACAAAATATAAAAGGTGAGTAACTAGAAACATGAGTGTGTACAACAAAGACTAATTTGAACATATTTCACTTGCTACACTTTCTCCTCCATTTAATAGTCTTCCAGAATCAATGAAGGACCCATCTTTCACTAAATTGTACATTTGGGAACCTTTTACATAGATGTTGTAATGTGCTTTGCTTACTAGTGTTATTTATATCATCCCAATGTTTATGGTATTATTTTCACCACTCATGATAGTGTCAAAAATTTCATTATGGAAAAGTATGCCACTACCAAATTTCAAAACCTCTCCATTATCAATAACTTGTGTATTATCATAAAACATTGCATCTTCTCTATCTTCTACCGAGATAGATCTTCATGTTTGGTCATCCTCATATCTATGCCATTTGAACAAACATTAATATGCATGTTAAAAATTGAATAAGAACCATGAAAAATGTAGTATATTGGATTCAATTACACTCTAAATTTCCCTAAAATATGCAAGATCTATGACGTCATACATGGAAAACTATTGTTATCTACGATGACAAAGACCCCTAAACTTTCTCCTCAATGTATCAATGCAAGTAATCCATCTCAATTTATGGTCTCTCTTTTTTGGTTATACTCTTTATAAATGCACCCAATCCTTATTAATCTTTTCTAAAACATAAAACAAACCAGAGTATGTAATGATTAGAATAATAATTGCAACTCTTGTAAAATAAATACATGTTTTCAATATTATATAATAATGATAATTTATGTAATTACAACTTACTAAGGGCTTCTTGTTGCGACTATCATTGGTTACATTTATTTCGCCTTTCCTTCTCTAATGTTCCTCCTCTTTTTCCCTATGCCTGGAATCACCATATGAGGAATCTCCACCAAAAGCCATATGACATGTGGGTCTAATATTACAATGATACTACTAAGTTAAGTGCACAAAATCCATGGAATAAAATATATGCATAATTTGACAAGGACATTGGAAATACACACACATAATATTGAGCATGCAGAGAAACTTAACCCTCTAACTCAAAGGCATATATTAGACTATAGAGAGGTTGCATGAGGGAAACAATTGGAAGGGAATGGTTTAATGTTATATAGAGTGGGAAAATAATTTTAGGTGGTGATAAGTCTTGATAAGTGTGTGGTTATGCAACACATAATATTGATTTCTTGATTTTATTTACTGTCCAAGTAATTATATGGAAGTAGTCCAAGGGGAAAATTGTTCTACATGAATTCCTAACTTATATTCTATAGGGGAAACGTGTTCAAGATTCAGCCTTTGTTTTGGGTAAAACTACATTACCACATATCTTTATCCATGATTTAGGTTTGGTTTTAATGAGGATTATTTATCATAGAGTATTTCAAGTATGAATTCAATTTATATAAAAGTAATGCAATTGCCAAATATCATGTACTATGGTCAAAGTCTTTGATATCTTGGGTACATGGGTAGTTTTAAAATTTGACATATATAAGGCATGGAAAATGTCATTTCTATTTGTCTCCATATAGTGAGGAGTGTATGCTCATATATATTTAGGTGTTTTAAATGTTAATTTACAAACTAGCCCTTCTCATGTTTGATGGTGAGTGTATTGAACTCTACATATCTAGATAAGAAGTAATCCTATTGATATTTGTAGTTGCAAACAAGACCATGTAAGATGGAAATGGTGTATAATTTTGTGTTGTTGTTTCCTCCCATATGTTGGCTCTTTTCATGTAAGCCAAATGAGTGAAGCAAAATGAGAAACCTCAAATTACTGAGAAGGAAACAATGTTGGGTCCTAATCTTGTCATTCTAGTTAACTTGAAAACCCCAAGTTGTTTCATTTCATGTAAACCAAAAAATCCAAGCAAAGGAAAAACCTTGTACCATCGTTGTGTCATGCTACTTATCTTAGCCACAATGTTTCAACTTAAGGCCATATATGTGAACTCATTGTAATTCAAATAATTTTGTGCTTGTGCACATAAATCAACTCTTATATTTGTTCATTGGGATTTTTCTAACTAAAGAAGAGATGAGTAGGCCTTAATAAGGGTGGAAGAGCAATGATAATAAGGGTAGAAGTATATATAAATACAATTCTACAAATATGCAATTATTTCATCCCTAACATGCGCCTTTTTCTAAATGAGAGAATCATCAAGAAAGCTTATTTAAAAGTGACTTCACTACAGTGGTAGATGAATCTCTATTAGAACTTAGGGAACTTACTAGACTATAGCAGGACAAAAAGAGAAAATAAAGAGGGGGTTTATGGATAAGAGAAAGAGAAAAGGAAGAGTGTGGGGAGGGAGAGGGGAAAAAAAGTAGGAGGGGAGAAAAGAGGAAGGAGGAGAGGAGGGGGCAAGAAAAGTTGGAAGAGAGAGAGGGAAAGGGAGAGAAATATGGGAAAAGAGAAAGAGGAAGGAGAAGATGGAGGGGAATACGAGGGAGAGGAAGAAAGGAAGAGGAAGAGGAAGGAGAAGATGGAGGGAAATAGGAGGGAGAGGAAGAAAGGAAGAGGGAGAGGAAGGAGAAGAGGGGGAGAAGAGAGGAAGAAGGGGGAGGAAGAAGGAGAGAGGGAGAGGAAGCAGAAGAGGGAGAGAAGGAAAGGGAGAAGGAGAGAGGAAGAGGAATGAGAATAGTAAGGGAACGCAAATCCCATATACAAAACTCAAATCCAAATTCATTTTAAATATACAATGCACACACACGCACGCATATAGGCATAAATGAAAAAAAACTTACCTTTGAATCCAAGATATCTAGTGATGCACCACAGGTCTCTCTTGCTTTGATTAAGTGCCCCCAAAAATCCCTTTAAGGTCCAATAAGTTTTGACCCAATTCCTCATGTGAAAATGAAATGAGGGGAACCTCTCTTTTCAATTTATATTGGTTATGCATATTGAGATCAACACAAATCTTGATTTTACATTAATTTTTTCATGAAGCTTGAGTCATTCGTGCCTCAATTGTCTCAATATGGGTATATAGAATGCAATGCCTTGTGTCATGACCATGTTGTATCGATGTCACTTGTATTGACATGACGTTAAAGTAGTGTCATGTCAACGTCGTGTATTATGAAACTAAGACAAATGGAGTGTGTTGTATTTAAGTCATGAAGATTTGTTGCAACTTACACACCCACACCCACATGAGAGAGAGAGAGAGAGAGAGAGAGAGAGATTTATTTTGACTAGTCAATCACTAAATGATTTGATATTTCCAATAGGTAATATGCATATGAATATGGTCTTAGTCATGGACAGACCTGTTTTGTAATAATACGTACAGTTCTCTTTTTGTTTACTAATTAAAGGCGATTCCTATCTTACTCATAAAAAAAATGTACAATTACTTTAATAAAAGTTAATAGTGGGATTTTTCCATAAAATGCTTTTTATTTTGTTGTAAAAATCACAATATTAATATTTTTTTTTAATTGAAAATTTAAATAAAAATGACTTGGATGCTCTTGTAATTATCATTCACACTACCATGTCAACTAACCATGGTTAAATTTTGATGTTGAACTACCAATATTTAACCATGTTTAAAATTTGATGTGGGAATAGTGACATTTAACCATGGTTTATCCCTCAACAAGTCTTATTGTTGTTTAGCAAAATGGAATTAGAGTTAAAACGTTCAGAGGTTTAATTCAAATCCTTTTCCAAGGAAAAGTAGGCATGGTACTGGGTTCAACATAAGGCCGAGTAGAATATTTGGTAGGCACACATTTCAATCTAACCAATTTAAATTTTCAAATTTTAGGTGTGCACATACCTAGACATTCTCCATCTCATGTTCCACCAAAACAAAGTTACCATAAGAGTAACCACGTCAACACCATTAAAATTCCACTCCCACTACATATTTTAGATTATCTAGCTCTAATGAAGAATATCAATGGATGATATCATTTGATATTGTAGCTTATTATGATTGATTTCCTTTTTAGAGATAAATATATTGATTTTTTTTAACAGAAACGAGAAATATATTTATATACATGAACAAATAGTATAGGGAACATACATGCCTTAAAAAAAAGAGCATGCCAAAATCCTGGGAAAAGGCCATCCAAGTGAGAGAAGTCTCCATAAGCTTAGGTAGCCATTCATAGTTTCTTGATAGTCCTACATTTCTTCCTTTTACAGTATATATTATAACGAACTGTTACATATATGCTTGCAAAAAAAAAAAAAAAACTTCAAAAAAGAGAAATTCGAGGGTGGAACTTCATTCCTGTATTGGGGTCCCTTCTTTTTTCGGCTACAGAGCTACTTCTTCTTCCGACCTATAGGTCGTTCCATCTTGTTGCTCCTGAAAACACTGATTTTCCTCGAGCCCTTCCACACCCTTCTGAACTTCAAGCAGTATCTCCTTGAGCTAGATTAAGCTGTCCTCATTTTGCTAGTTGCCATGCATGAAAGCCTCTTGATGCTGAAAATTCATACCCGTCGGGGCTTTCTTCATTACCTCAAGTTGTTCTAGTTGGTCCTTACCCATGTTACTTACTATCGTCCTAACATCCTCCAGTTCACCGATGTGCACCTGAGAATGAGTCTCGATATCCTCCATGCGAGAGTCAAGGCAACTTGAATCCTGAGCAGTTCTCCGACCTTCCTCCAGAGAAACCCGAGAGACTTTGTAAGTACAACACACCATCTTCCTTGTGTCCGTCGGGATGCTTTTAATGTACCTGATCTCTCCCAAGAGCTTCTCTATTTCTTTTCTCATGGCTGCAGGGCTCCTCTGCATTATATGCAAATTACCTTCATAGACGCTCAACTCAAAACGCATAAGACTGCACTCCAGAATGTGCAAAATGATCCAGGAATTCTCCATATTAACGGGGTTATCTGACAAGGGAGAATGTGAATTAAAGACCTAGTATTTTCCTTGTTAGGCATTAAAAGAGTTGGATCGAGCAAAACACTCATTAACATCTAGAGCGGATTGGCCATTAAAGGGCCATTTAAGGCTATCAACTCCCACCTACCAGCTGTCATCCAACCTGTGTTTTTCCACATGTCGTCGATTCTCCCATTGTGTGAAGGGGACATAGAGATAAAAGCGCCACCTTCTCTCCCAAGGGGCTGAGCTAAGGAGGGGTGGCCTCTTTCCATATTTAGCAAGCTAACCATTTAAAAGAAATAGAGGAGTTATTTTCTATGATTTCCCCTTGGCCAAGCTTGGATCTCTTGTTGTCCATAGCGTCTACTTCACAGTTATTCTGACACTTTATGTGGTAAAATTGGATCTTGTCTATTTCAGAGGTAAAAGCAAGAATTCTTTTATGTATCCTGCTCGCTCCTTGATCTTTACCTAATTGAATATTACGCATCTTTTGAATGACGATCTTTGAGTCTCCAAAGACCTGATAGGACTTAAGTCCTAGATTGGCCATTGTTTCAATGCCTACCAATAAGGATGCCCATTCAACCTGATTGTTTGTTTTCTTCCCAAGGCCCCAAGCATAGGAAAAGACTTTCTTTCCTCCGGGGTCAAAGATGACCCTCCCCTGGAAAAATATATTGATTGTTACACATATTTTTTAATTGTAATATGTTGTTACATGTTGATCCTATTATATTAATCATTAAGTGTCACTTGTTACAATAATCTACAGAAAATATTATAGATTAACATAATATCATATCAATTCTAATATGTTGAATTACATTTACAATACAATTGATCAATATCTATCAAATCGAGCTCTCAAAAGTAATAGACATGGAGTTGTGTAAAGAAATTGATTGATATTAATGACATTGATCCAAATAATTTCATCTATATGAGAAGATAATCCTTGAATTCCATCTATATAATTAAAATCAACTAATATAGGGAATAAAAGGTCTGAGGTTCAGGTTTTTTTTTAGGGGAGGGGGTCTTTTTCACCCTAGTGTTTCCTTCCCGTCTTTAGTTTTCCACTCCTTTCATCCCACTTCCCAACTCTTTTTCTCAACTTCGTTTCTCAGCTTCATTTTCCTCTCCAAAACATTACAGTCGAGGCTCTCCTCTTAGCCTTTACTCTATTTCATGTCTGCCCACATGGATGAAGAACGGGTGGACTATGAGGATAGTCCACCTCATCCTTCGACCTTTTTTGTCACAAAGGTTTTTAATGTAGGTACTTTCGACGTGACGTATGGAGAGTTGTCCGCCAAAAACTCTCCCCTTTGCACGTCACCTGATGTAGAAGTCTTAACTGGCTTGAATGTGGGTGCCCCCAACGTGCTTTTTTTCCAGAAGAAAAAAAAATCTTGCTATTCATAGGATGAATCAAAGAAATGACAATGAGTCCTATCCCAAGGATAATGTACTTGTTGCTATCTAATTTTCCAAATACAGCATGGATGAGCAATATCTCAAATAAACATTTGGTCTAGTATATTAGTAGTATCTGATAGTCACTATATTCTTGTTGCTTGATAATATCCTATAACTATAATGCCTGTTAATTCTACATGGATCCAAAAAGAAAATGATCCATATTGATGCCAAAAAGTAATGTGCTTAAACCCGTAGAATTGATGGATCAAGATTCAAGACACTCAAACCTCTTTTTCTACGACTCCTCGCGCCTTTGCTCCAGTCATAGTGCCCCTTGCCTAGCCATCGGCTCTATATAAAGTTAGCAGAAAAAATTGTATTAAGGCCTGAAAGGAAAAGGCGTGAATGGTGGTAGGTGTTGACATTTATATAAAATACATTCCAAACTACATGGAAAGGATGTTGTTAGGAAGATTCAGTGGGAAAATGGTGAGAAAATCACTCTCAAGCCTTGGATCTTGGATAATTGGGTCTCGCTTCTTTTATATGTTCCTGTCTTCCATGATCTCACATGTGGGTGGCTTTGTTTCTTCTTAAAAAATCGGGAAGACTCAAAAACCATTCTTAGCTATAATTGGAACTGGGGCCCTTTTGGCGTAATTCTGCAACATTGGTATGTTCGTTTTGATTCATCCCGGGAACCCCACAACATTCAAAAGGTTTGGTTGTTACCGCCATGCCTTCCTTTGGTTTTTTGGAGGGAATAAATTTTGAGGTCTATTGGCAACAAGATCGGAGCCTTCATTTGTTTGGAGAATTAGTGGGACACAAAGGAAGATAGGCGTTGCACTTGGATTCAAGTTGAATTAGATACTCATGATGGTCTGATCGAAGAGATTGAATTGGTTTTGAGAGGGCACTCTTGGTCTCAAAAGGTAGATTATTAGCAGCTTCCTTTTAGATGTTATTTATGCCATGAAGTAGGCCATACACAGGTGGTATGTCTAAAACCTCGTCCTATGTCGGTTAAGATGAAGTGGGTGTGGGTGAAAAAGGTGGCAAGTGTCCTTGTGGCTGCTCATGCCAATTCTATGGTTCTTTCTAATAGTCCCCTTGATCCCATTGACAGTATGGAATGTGGACAAGTGGAATATATCACCAATCAAAGTATTATCGACGTTGAAACGTAGGCTACATGTAAGATTTCTATTGTTTCACTGCTTGTTCCTTCGAATGTTACAATGAAAGTTAACACATTTGGTGAAGATATGGTCAACCATCGGGATGTTAGTCCATGTTGTTTTTCCCTGGAATCATCCCCCCATGATCAAGAAGTTCCACAAGTGTCAGCGTCGACTCTGACGAGCTTTTTAATTGCCTTCTAATTACTTAGAAAACAACTAAGACGTGTACATTAGTTGTCAACCCAGGATTCGTTGAGAACTTGCAAGTTACCGTGCACTGTATGTGCAAACCACAATCTCCTCTTACATTGGTTTATCTACTTGAAGTTGTAGTTCAATAACCTTACTTACAAACAATGGTATGAGCAATTACATTGTCTTGGCAAGGAACTAGCCATCTAAACAACTATTGAAACTAAATTGCAAGGAAAGTAAATCACACGACAGGAAAGTAAATGTTAAAACTAAATTCACACTTGAAAGTAAATTCTAAAACTACATTCACACTCTGCAGAAAAGTAAATCCCAGAACTATGTCACACTTTGCGGGAAAAGTAAATTCTAATACTATGTTCACACTGTGCAGGAAAGTAAATTCTAAATCTATGTTCACAACACACTTGACAGAAAGGTAAATTGCATAAATAAAATCTAAAAGCTATCCTTGCCAAATACAAGTTACTGTTTATGATCCAATGGAGTAGATAAGATTATTGCATTAAGCACATTCATTGTAAAAATAAACATTTAAATCATTGACCTATGGATTAAAATCAAACTGCAGAAATAAACTACATAATGAGAAATGCAAAATTATCTAATTGAAACAAAGCAACAAATTATAACTACATGACCATAAAATGAATAAAATCATGTTACAAAAAGAAAATAATAAAACTAAGAGCTATATGGAATCAAGATAAAATTGAAGTTATTCCTTCATTAATTTGACTAATGCTCTAAGAGTCCTCTCCCATAGAATGGAGAATGAACTCTTATCTATACATGATTTCTCCATAACAAATAATAAATGAGGATCCAAAATATCCTCAACAAAATCATAAAAGTTTGGATCTCAAAACTAATTCAAAACTAATCCAAGATCCTTACTAACTACATGCTATTTAGAATATCTTTGAAGTCAAATTCGAATTTAGGGATAGAGGCTATCATAAAATAGTCAAAACTCATCCCAAATGTCTCCTAACAACTTTTGACTTCTTAGGTCCATCATATATTTGATATAAATCTTCAAATCTTTGTGGATAAGCCAAGTATGCACTCATATCCACCTCCATTTACCAACTTTAATTTAACATCATGATTTGAGACATACAAAAATAATAGAAACAATGGATTTATAAAAATCCATTACTCCTAATGAATATTTTTCTTCAAAGTTGGTGGTTAAAGGTAAATTTGAATTATTGACTTTATGTAGCTTCTGTAGCTTCTGTAGGAGGTTCTACAGCTTCATGCAGAGTTTCTGTAGTTCTGCAACAAAGGTTCCGCAACTGCTACAGAACTCCCTTGTTGTGGGGAAAATGCACCTATAGTTCAGGGGAGAAACTACCAACTTACGGTGATAAAGATAGACTTACAAGCATTCTGCAAGTACAACAAATAAGTGAAGAGATTAGGGTTTAGAGATGTATGTACCTCATTCAGAAGGTTGATCCTAGCTTTGCCTCCCTCTCTCTTCAATGCTTATCCAATGTCACAATGCCCAGACTTGCAAAACAGCTTGATACCTTTCTCAAACACATTTGACTACATATATAAGACTGATATCCATGACATAACAAGACATCAAACTATAATTAAACAGTAATCAAATCAGAGACATACGAGAATAGTTCATATTTGGAAAGGAAAGAACATCTGATCTTTATTGATGAATGAAAGCAAGTACATAAAGTTATACCTTCCTTCAAGCTTGGCACTTCACGAAACCTAGATTCAAGGTCTCCTGCTTCCGTTCTCCAGGGATTCCAGCCTCTAATCAATTGTGCTAGAGTTTACCAAAACTGAAACACAAGAGAGGGGGATGAGGGTCTCCATTCCTCCAGCATAACTTTGTAATTAGGCTTAGTCCCCTCACATGGCCCTTCTACCCTCCTTATATAGTTAGTGAAGGAGAGGAAAAGAAGTTATAACCGCTCAAGAGGTTTCCCAACCAACTTAACTTACTCGAATTTCGAGATTTTGACCAAAACAGGGGTGTACGCTACTCTACAGTAGACAAAGTAGCGTACATATGGAGTTGAGCGCTACTATTTCAACAGTGGAATCGCGCTCAGTAGGGTATACACGCTACTATCATGCCTATGTACCAGCGCTCATGTTAAAAATTGGCCAAAAACAAGCTTTTCTGCTCATTTTCAGGAGATGGTTTGGTTTGGAAAAATGTTCCTAAGGGTCATATACATCAAATGGGTCAAGAATGAGGTAATTTCAACCATTTTTAGTGTCCCAAATGACTCCTCCATCCACAAATGTCCTGTTGTGTGACTGAACTTGATCTCAAGAAATGTCGTCATGCGACCAAGGGAAGCAAGTGTCGTCACGGACGGAGAGGTGTCATTTCAAGCTATAACATCCCTTAAATATTTTGTAGCTGCTTCCAACAATTGATTCAATATTCAAAGCAAATACATAGTACACTAATTCCCTCAATGTTAGTCAAAAATCAAATGAAATACTAAGACATGCAATGGAAAAATAACTTGAGCATAAAAACTGGTATATGAGCATAAGAAGGGATTAGTGCATGAATATGGATGAGTAAAATGGAATATAGATAAGGTAAAATGATGATAAAAATATGATAAATCCAAGGCCCATCAGTCTCAACTTCCTATCTTGCCTTCCTCCCTTCCTTCTACGAAAGAGATGACTTGCAAGAATCCATCGGAGTGTAATAAAAAAGGATTCCTCAACCTCCTCTAGTTCGTCCTCCTCTTCTCTCCTCTCAAAGTCCAATTATGACTTAAGGTCCAAATTAAAGTCAAAATAAGAATCCTATGAAGTCGGGGATCTGGCTCTTGATTCCTCAACCCCTAGCTTTGGAGTAGGTAGAAAGTTGTATCTCTCCAAATCCCAACAAAAGGCCGTTCTTGACATCAAAAGAGAAAATAGTCAAACGTTATTGGGGCCCTTGGAGAAAAATATCCTCAGAAGGTGTCTCAGCAATTGCTCTCTCTTTTAACTCAAGGGGGTTAGGGGACTCCTTCAAAATAAAATCCCTAAAAAGGCTCATTAGAGCCCTCAAGTTGGACGCTATTCTAATCTAAGAGACAATGATTGCAGGGTCAAGAGTGCATTCAAATTTAGAATCCTTCTTGAAGGATTGGTCCTTCGCCACTCTTGACTCTGTGGGCCTCTCGTGTGGCCTGCTAACAACCTGGAATCCTTTGCTTCAAGATTTATCCTCGCACACCATGCAGTTGTCTATTTACGTGAACTTGGAACTCAAAGAATTGAATATTGTGTTCAAAGTATAAATGTGTATGGACCTTATATCAAGCGTTGTAGCTTTTGGGAAGCATTGACAGACACATGGTCTTCAAATTTTCTTTATGTGGTGTTCGGTGGTGATTTAAACTTTACCGAATCTCTAAGCAAGTATGGGGCTCTCACCCTTGGTAGAACCCTTTAAATGATTTCTTCACTCATTTTTTGACGTCAAATCTTTTGTTTGATGTGGAACCCGCCAAGATTGTTCCATCATGAAGGAATCATCGAAAATACAACAAAGCAATTTCTAAATGATTAGATTTCTACCTCACCTCATAATATCTCATCACCTTCAAATTTTTGTTGAAGTCCTGGGTAGAGATGGGAGTTCTCTCTTACCATCTCCCCAGTTTACTCAAAATTGAAAAACCAGAACCTAAGCCTCAAGCTCCACAAAAATTCAATCCTCTTTATCTTTCAGAAGCAAAATATCGAAACATGATAAAGGATATGTGGGTGTCATTGATCCCTTCAAGCAGCAACTGGAAAAAAAATAATTCAATAGTAAAAGAAGTATCAAAGATATGGGCAAAGAAAGGCAGGGAGTCTTTATAGGTTGACTTAAAGGACATGAAATCCAACATTAAACTCCTTATGATGAAAATCTCTCGGGGGTATTCTTGGCTTAAAACCTCCAAGAGCTTAAACGATTGGAAGCAAAGAAACACGACTTGTTAGAAAAGGAAGAAATATAGAGTGGCATTTAAAGGGCCGCGACATGTGGTTAAAGGAAGGAGACAACAGTACAATTTTTTTCCATCTATGTGCCAACCACAAAAAAAATTAAACTCGATTTGGGAAATCTTGAGCAAAGAAGGTGAAAGTAAATATGGTTTTAAAGAGATAGTGGAGGAAGGTGTTAGACACTTTCGGGACCTTTTTAGAGCTCCCCATAGTTTTCAAATACAGGCGATTCTCCAAGTTCTCAATTTCCCCCCTACTCAGTAACAGATGACATGAACGATCTCTTATCGGAGAGGTAACAAAAGCATAAATCCAAAGTACCCTCTCTTCGATGAAAAAGGGTAAAATCCTTGTCCCAAATGGTTTAACACTTAAGTTCTTCTTGGGTTTCTACGATTTAATCAAAGATGAACTCCTCGAAGTGGTGAATGAATCTCACTCTTCTGGAAAGATGTTGGGGTCACTTAATTCCAACCACCTTGCTCTCATCCCTAAGAAGCAAGCCCCTTCCTCCTTTGATGAATTTTGCTCCATTGTATGTTGCAATGTGTTTTATAAGTTGGTCA
Source organism: Larix kaempferi (assembly GCA_027924585.1). Lineage (NCBI taxonomy): Eukaryota > Viridiplantae > Streptophyta > Pinopsida > Pinales > Pinaceae > Larix > Larix kaempferi. The sequence continues at coordinate 7,098,608 of BSBM01000052.1, read as the reverse complement.
CTAAAATTATAGCTCAAATGTTGAAATTCGTTATGAGTGAGATTATTTCCGAAGAGATGTTTGGTTTTCTACATAATCACCAGATTCACAACGCAGTCTCTCTTACTCAAGAAGCTCTCCCTTCCATCCATTAACAAAAAAATTATACTTTCACACTCAAATTTGACCTTTCAAAAGCTTACAACAGAATCAACTGGAATTTCCTTTGTCTGATCTTAATAAAGGTTCGTATGAACCTAGATATGGTAAACTAGATCATGGGTTGCATGCAATCAACTTCTTTCTCAGTCCTCGTTAATGGATCAACCTCCCTCTCTTTTCAAGCTTCTCACGGTCTCCGCCAAGGCTGCCCCATGTCTCCCTTTCTCTTCCAATTGGTTGTTGAAGTATTAAACATATTGATGGTTGATGATATATCCTTGGGAGAACTCCATGGTATCAAAATTACTGAAGACACTATCCTCTCTCACTTACTATTTGTGGATTGGTTGTGGCTGTACAAGAAGGTCGAGGCTTGGATATTCATTTGGTTCAATAGATTTTTATCCAAGGGAGGAAGATTGGTCCTCCTCAAGTTGATCATTGAAATCATTCTAGATTTTTTGGTCCTCCATAGCTTACATTCCCAAAGGGATTTTAACAAAAATTCGTAAGCTTTGCTTCAGATTCCTATGGTCTGGAAGTCATGGGGGTGAAGGTATTCCCCTTGTCAAATGGGATAAAATATCCTTTCCTACAAGCTTAGGGGTTTGGGGTCTCGAAAACATTTTCCTCTTTACCCAGTCCTTAACTAGTTGTAGTTTTCGGAGACTGTCTTAGAAGTGCTCTCTATGGGGTAATACACTAAAGTCTAAGCATTTGAAGGATCAAATGCCACGTAAATATTCTAAAAATAGTACAATCATGTGGAAATCCTTGGTGGCTTCTTTCGATCACCATGGAATACATGGCATATTGGTGATGGGAAAAAAAGTCTAAGTTAGAGAAGGTCCTCGGATAGGCTTGTAGGACCCTTTTCTCTTATCCTAGAACCTTATTCATCATCTTCATGCTCAACATATCTTCTTTCTCGCCGATGTAAAAGATCAAGATCCCCAATTAGCAAGCCAAGTTGGTTGGAAATCTACCTAGGATCTTGGTATACAAGGTGATGAGGCAGTGAAATGGCAGAATTACATTACCTTGTTAGTCTCCAATTTTTATTTTTATTTTCGAATGAAGAAGAGGACTCCTTATCATGGTCTAAAAACCCAGGCTCGGGGGATTTTACTTCCAAGCTTGGTTGCATAACATTCTCTGATTCTCGGTTCCATGAAAGAAAAAGTTGGTGGTGGGAATGCATTTGGAAGGTCCCAGACCCTGTGAAGGGTAAAATAGTCATATGGTTTGTTGTAAACAATAAACTCTTGCTTTGGGAAAATGGTATAAAAAGGGGTCGGGTAAGGCCAAGTAGATGTGCCCTCTTATCAAATGAAGAATCCTTCCCTCACCTTTTTATATCTTTCCCTTTTGTAGCTCAGGGTTGGAGGATTTTAGCTCAAGCATTTGAAGCTCGGGATGATATGGGGTCTCCCAAGTTTGGAAGAAAATGTTTGAGATTGGTATCAAGATGCAACAATTAGTTGTTACAAATATCTTCATAGCTTATTTGTTTACATTATTTGGTGGGCAAGGAACCCCAACATTTTCCAAAATCTTGACATTTCCGTGGATACAATAGCAAGCTTGATCCTGAAATTAATCAAGGATTTCAAAATGGAGCCAAATCCTCTTGTGCCAAATATGCCTTAGTTGGACATGTCAACTCCTTGGGATTCTTCGGTGGGGCTAGCTAAGGCCACCCAACATTATGTGGAGTTGGATTCGTTCTCTCTATAAATGCCTCTCACTATTATCATATTCGTTATGCCCCGGGCAGAGGGACAAACATGAAAGTTGATATTGCAGCTCTTTGGACTTTACTGCATTTCACCAATTTAAAAGGTGTTAAAATGCTTCAAATTATGGGGTATTTGAAAATGGTAATCAACTAGGAAAATAAGAAAATCACAATTGAAAACATCAGACTCCATCACCTCTTGCATCAGATTTAGGTTTTTCTCCGGTATTTCCAATGGTCTAAGTTTTTGCATGTATATCGAGAACATAATTAGAAAGCTGACGAGTTATCAAAGGAAGCTCTTTCTATGTAGGTGGGAACCTTTTGTTTTTCAGTGTTTGTGGATAAGGAGGAAGTGGAAGCTATGGAGTTCCACTACCGAATTTGTTTCATTATTTTACACAATTGTCACTGTTATGTTTATGTTTGTCAAGATTAAGCTTTCAAAGACTATGTTAAGCACAAAGTAGTGTATTTTATAAACATCTCTAAGTAAAAGGATGGCTATAACATCCTATATTTTCTTACCTTTTTTATTAGTACTATGGACTGCATGATGTATATTCAATATTCAGTTGACATAAATAATAATATTCTCACATCTTGGTCAATTGGTTCTAGCTCGAGTGCTTGTGGGATGGATTGTTATCCTCCCCACCTGGGTTCCATTCCTGTAAGTGACATGTTGAGCTCACAATGAGTATATTTTTGTAATGGCCTTATGGCTTGAAGAATGTAGGGTTTACCCTTGGGTTCCATTCTTGAAACAAGGGCAAGTTCCTAAGGATTTTCCCTAGTATAATTTACCTAGAAAACAAATATATTCTCACATATCCCTCCATTACATGTTTTCAGTCGTAATTTCATCTTGTTGTTCCTTACATTTAGTAAGCCCATTATAAATGCGAGGAAAAAGATGTGCTCATGTCAATTGTTGTCTGTAGTAATGTCAATTACCAATGTAAATTACGATAAATATAGGTACTGATATCTATTCATTATGGAAGGCTCCCGTGTCTATTCCCTACTACATCCGATCATAGTATCATCTTGAACGACATTCCCATATTTACTAAACCTAAGTATAAACGCAAGGAAAAAACATATAATGCACAAATGTTGATCATCATGTGTAGTAATGTTGATTAACATTGTAAATGACGATCAATATTTATATGAATGCGATTTATTTAGGTACTGATATAAGTTGATTATGGCATGCTCACATGTCGATTCATCCTGCCACCTTCAATAATTTTTTTAACAACTTAAAAAACTATACTATATTAAGTATATGTCAAGCTGGACAAAAACAATTACATGTTTAGTCAAAATATCATCTACACAGTAGTCCTATAAATAGCAGATTACAGTCCAAAATCCAGCATGGATATCACTGGACAGAAAATAGTGGCCAAACCAAGAAATAGATAGTCTAAAACATAATCCCATAGTGGTTCCACCTTCAAGTACCAAAGCAACCAATATTCTAATGAAATTGTCCAAAATAAGTACAAAATTGTCAAATATGTATGGCAATTGATATCCAAATATGCTGATGGATCATCACAGGAAACCAAAGTTAAGATAAAATGATTCAACCAAAGTGTTGAATCCGCACCATATATGCCGCTCCATCATGGAAAACCTGGAAAATACCCCACACATTCTCAAATATAATAAATCCTCATGTAAACAATAAAGCATTAATACAAAATGATATGAGGCAAGTGTCCAGTAGTATCTGAATAAGATGGATCGCCCCCCACAAAACTGTAAAAATTGTGGAATGTGGCTACATTCCGAAGGGAGATATGTAATTCCTTAATTAAAACTCCCAACCACACGTAGACCCTCAACAATGATTCGATTACATCTAATATAGTTGAATGGATCCCTGATCAACTAATACACCGTTCAGGAATTTCTGATAAACAATATGATCCTCATCTACCTTAAAAGAAACTTTGGATAATACGTCCACATCTTGGTTATAGACCTAGTAAATGTGAAAAAAAGAAATCTCCACGAAATTCTCAATTAAATCCCTAATTTTATTCATCCATGGGCATAGATGTAATACTTGCAACCGATTATTTTGATTGACCCAATAAATAATAACCTTTGAGTCACCAGCCACTTTGATGGAAGAAATTCCTTTTGAATTGGAAAAATGTAGTAGCATCCATAGAGCCAAGAGTTCGCACCGGGTATTCGTCCACATACCACAATTCATTAACAAATTGTAGTAGCATGAGTCATCTAACCAGAGTATAGCTTCAACCCCTCTAAGAGAGGCCTCAAATTGTGAGGCCCCATCAAAATAACCTCTACAACAATTTATAGGGAAAGTGGGAGGATTGCAAATTATGTGCTTGTTTATTTTATCCTGAGCTCCATCAGGATGTGTCTCCAAGTATGTTTCCCATATTTTTGATAAAACCAAGGGAACGCTCAAACAAATCCCTTCAAAAAGTATCCTATTTTGAGCCTTCCATATTTTCCAACAGGAAAATATAGGTAGCTCAACCCATACAACATTCCTCGACTTACAAGCAAATATAGGCAGCTCACCCGCCACCTTCGATCATATTATCCTCATGAATGACGTTCCATATATTTACCAAGCCTAGTATATATAGGGTGGAGAACATTTACCACATACATTCTTATTTCATGTGTGCTTAAATTGATTGAGACCTTAACTATCAATCAAGAAGTGGTATTAAGGGGATTCACACGGTCTAGACGCAAAGCAGTGAAGTCGTGGATTTCTTGACCCTACGGGTCGTTGGTCGCAGGCCCTCCTGGTCGCTCTTCCATTCCCGAGCACACGGTCTGAGCAGAGCTCATTCATGCCTTGAAGGGATCCCTCCTAGATCTCCTTCTCTCTTTTCCTTCCCAATTGCCTGCTGTCCCTCATCCAGGGCGTTCCCCCTCTGCCTCCAATGGCTTCGGGAGCAGTTAGCCCTCCCTCTGACCTGACCAACTTCTTGAATCTTTTAGCTACTCAGGGCAAGAAGCCTCTTTCCTCTTCTCACCAGAAGTTCATGAAGAATCTCAACGAGATCCCGACTGTAGCTTTGCCGGTTGATCTACCTTGCAAGACAGCCCTCAACCTGTCGGATCATGGATTGATCGGCCAGTTCATAGGCCTATGGCCCTCCCTGAAATCTACTGAACATTGGGTGCAAAAGAATTGGAGACCCCTAATCACGAAAGACATTAAATCTTTCTTTCTAGGTAAAGGATACTTTGCATTCGTATTCGAAAGCAAACAGGACCGCGAGCTCATCTTCATAAATAGACCTTACTTTATGGGACCTCAAGGACTCTACATGAACCAATGGAATCTGAACTTAGATCCAACCCTCGACATCCCCTCTGTTGTCCCCGTATGGGTGAGACTCCCTCATCTACCCCTTCACTGCTGGAATTCTGAATCTCTAGAAGCTATCGGAAATGCCCTGGGTAAATGCATCGACAAAGTTGATCGAAAAGATTAATATGCATGCGCGAGAATCAACGTTGAAGTAGAATTGGAACACAAAATCCTGGAATCAATAAACCTTACCGTGGCAAATTGGTCCCATATTCAAGAACTTGACTACGAACAAATCCCCTATAAATGCAGATTTTGCCACGAATACAGTCACTTTGCTCAATCATGCAAAAAGAAGCCTACAGATCCAAAATCAGAAGGGAAAAAAGAACAATGGACGGCCATCCAGAAAAATATCAAATCGGGAACGAAACCCCACTCAAAAAGTCTAAATACTAAGAAATCAGACCATCAACACCAAGATCCTATGGCCTCAAATAACAGGAACAATTTCAAAGCACTATAAATATCTGAGATCTAAGACATCCCCGAGATCGAAAAAGAAGGAGAAATATGTGAACAACAAGGCTCTCAAGCTAATCCTCTCACCCTTGAAGATATGAATACTCCCCTGCCTCAGAACACTCCTAGCCCCACCAGATCTATCATGATCAAAGATGCTCCCTCCTATGCTGAAATTACTAAAGTTAGACCTCCCAACTCCCCCTCTTCCTCGAAAGAACCCATTGATAAATATTCCAAAAAGCCAGGTCGAAAATCAACCAAAGATATGAGGGAAGAAGAAGCTGAGCGTGAGAAAGTCCAAGGATCCCAAGCCACTATAGATATGGTCTTCAGCAGAAATACTAGAGCCACAATAGCAGGAAAGAAATTAGGAGACCTAGCAGGAGGAACCCCCTCCTCCATCTACAATCCTAAATGATGAAGCTAGTCTCTTAGAACCGCAGAGGTCTAGGCAACCCTAGCAAGCTTGAAGCAGTAAAATATCTTCAAAGAATTGATATGCCAGATCTCCTATTACTCCAAGAGACCAAACTCGATGATAGTGTTGTCTTAGCTATCGGAAAAGAAAAATGGAAGAAAAGCATCGGTTATGCAGTCAGCACTAGAGGAGCTTCTGGCGGCCTGGCAACCTTATGGTCCTCCAAAAAATTCCATCTCCACAACTCCTTCGCTACGCATCATTAGATTTACAAGGATCTCACTCATATTCAAAGCAACAAGCATATCGCTCTCTTCAACATGTACGTACCCAATCTTTACTCTGAGAAAAAAGACTGTTGGAATCTACTTGAAGACTTTCTGCAGGCATATGCCCCTCATAATATCATTCTTGCCGGTGATATGAACATTACCCTTTCCAATTCTAAAAAAAAAAGGTGGTATCATTGGAAAAGATTGCTTCAAAACTCAGGTTAATCCCTTCTCCAAACTTGGTATCTAATCGATACCTGGTCCAACAAGCGAATTGGAAAAGGAAATATTATGGCTAGACTGGACAGGTTCCTCGTCCACAACAGCTTTTTGTCGGATAAACAAACCATCTCCTCTAGAATTCTAGCCAATCTAGCCTCCGATCATAAACCCATCCAACTCCACTTTCATGACAATGAGGATCTTGGTCCAATCCCCTTCAGGTTCAGCCCCCAATGGCTTGACCATGACAGTTTCTGGAGCACTCTGGAAAATGCATGGAGAATCCCCATCTCAGGATCCCCCTGTTATGTTTGGGAACAAAAACTAAATAATACCCAAAATGCACTCAAGACTTGGGCCAAATCCAATTTCCCAACCCCCTGAAATCCCAAAAAAATTACTGTGGGCGCTCTTGAAGATATTCAATTCAATATGGAAGATTATCCCATTGAAGCTACCACGCTGCAAGAAGAAGTCAAACGCCAAACCAATGCCTATCAAGCATTTCGATATGAAGAGGAGTATTGGAGGTTGAAGTCGCGGAGCATCCGGCTCAAAGCTGGTGACAAAAATACCGTTGACTTTCATAAGCAATTCAAAGTTAGACAATCCTTCAATTATATCGTTGAGATCAAACTTGAGAACATCATGACTGTCAAAGGGAACACAAGCATAAAAAATGCAGCTCATACTCATTTCTCCAAGCTATTCACGGAAGATGACAATGTTGGTGGAGAGGACGAGCTTATTCTCCTAGAGCACATCCCTAAGAGCATTACGCCAAAGGATAATTTCAACATTCACAAACCGTTTACAGAGCAGGAAGTGCTCAACGCAATCCATTCCTTCGAATTTGACAAAGCACCGGGCCCTGACAGTTACTCGATACATTTTTACAAAGCTTGTTGGAAGTATATCAAAAAATATTTCATGAGAATGATAAGGAACTTTCACTCAAAGGCAAAAATCAATGGTTGCACAAACTCAACTTTCCTATCTCTCATCCCAAAAGAAACTAACCCCGGCTCCTTCAGCAGATTCAAACCGATTTCTTTATGTAATTCCTCCTACAAAATCATCTCCAAGATGTTAGCAGCTCGAATGAAGCCTTTACTCAACAATATTATTTCTAAAAACCAAGGTGGCTTCCTGGAAGGGAGGCAAATACTTGACAATGTCATTCTTGTGCATGAAGCAATCCATTCCAGCAAATCCCCAAAGGAAAAAGGTATGTTAATCAAGCTTGATATGGCCAATGCATTCGATTGCGTCAAGCACTCTTTCCTTTTTAAAATTTTGAAATGATTTGGATTCGAGGACACATTCATCAGCTGAATCTCATCCTGCATATGCAAGCCATGGATCGAACCCCTAATTAATGGACGCCCAACTGATTTCTTCCAAGCCACATGTGGCATTAGACAAGGCTGCCACTTGTCCCCCTTCTTATACATTATCCTCGCAGACTCACTTAGTCAAAAGTTGAATCATGAAATGACTTCAAGATCCCTACCTGGCTTACACTTAACCCTTGACTCCCACCCCCTCAATCATACCCTCTTCGCCGACGATTCTTTGTTATTGGGTGGTGCCTCCTCCATCATAGCTTGGAAATTCAAGCGCAATCTGAATTGGTACTGCAATGCATCTAGAGGCAAGATCAACTTGCATAAAATTGTTGTCTACTGCTGGAACCTAAATAACAATGTTGTAGCCAAAATCAACATAATTCTCGGCATCAAAGTCCACAACCGTTGGGACAAATTCATTTATCTCGGCCTCCCAATCACACAAGGTCTCTCAAAAATTGGAAATTGGGAAGATACGATAAACAAAATAAAAAGCAGAATTAGAAGATTGGGAGGGCATTGGCTTAGCAAGGCTGGAAAATTGATCCTTATAAACTCCGTCCTCTCCACGCTACCTATCTATCAATTCTCCATCCTCCTAGCTCCAAAAGGAGTTTTAGATCTGATAACTAAACTTTTGAGAGGCTTTCTTTGGTCTAGCGGAAAAAACAATGAAAACAAAATACACTTAGTGAAGTGGGAGACCATAAAGCAACCAAAATCCTCAGGAGGCCTTCAAATTCTAGATCCATTCCAAGCAAACTTGGCACTGGGCGGCAAGCTTCTCTGGAAAATCCTGCACAATAAACGCCATCGAGTCAGTCAAGCTCTCAAAAATAAATATTTACAGGGTAACAGGTTAATATGTCTCGACCAAAATCCAACATCCAAAGGCTCCAACATCTAGACATTATGCAAGGCAGCATGGGAGTTCTTTTCAAAAGGCCTCTACTGGGTACCTGGTAATGGCAGGAAAATAGACATCTTCACGGATAGGATCATGAACAACGAAACACTACAAAGCACACATGAATTATGCAATATCGCTGCTTGGCTCAATCAAAATGGGACCACTACTTTGAAAGATTTCAGTGCCTGGGACATGCATGTCAACTGGCAAAGCTGGAAAAATATAGTCACCCCTCCACATCTTGAGTCTGCTAAAAACACTCTCATTGACAACCTGAAAGGTTGCACTCCCATACACTTGTTGGCCAAAGACGAACGGAGCTGGGGTCCCACTGGTTCCTACAACTCTATGCTTGGATACAAATCTCTGCAAACTCATGATGATGAAAGAAAAGATATATGGAAATTAGTATGGGATGCTTTTGGACTCCCCAAAATCAGTTTTTTTACCTGGACTTTAATCCATTGCAAAGTGCTCACCGGAGACAATCTCATCAAGAGAGGATTCCACGAGCCTTTTTGGTGTCCTTTCTGCATAAGCAACTTCGAAACACTTAACCATCTCTTTATAGATTGTCAGTATACCAAATTAGTCTGGAATCATATGCTCCTTGATCTCAATATTATCATGCCTTCCTTCACCTCCATCACCCAACTCTTTAAGGACTGGAAATCCATGTATCCTTCTCCCCTTTCCAAAAAGAAAACCTGGCATCATATTTGGATATCCATTCCCAAGTACATATGCTGGAAAATCTGGATCGCAAGAAACAATGTCATCTTTCAGGAAAAGCAATACACTCCAATGCAACTCGCAAGCAAAGTCAAAGGCCCGCCGATCGAATCTCTCAATACCTCCAATTACAATCCAGATGCAACCCTCAGCATGAAAGAAATGAATTGGATTGGAGTCACCCTCCCTAGTCTAAGAAAAATCCTCCAACCACGACACCCTCCAGCATGGCGAATCAAACTAACTAACTCTGAATTTCAAGTATGGAGAAATAACCAAGCAATGGACAACCTACATTTTGACGGTGCCTCCAAGAGAAATCTCGGCGCAGCAGGAGCTAGAGGAGTCTTGTGGCTAAGTGGAGGAACAATGAGACTGAAGTACATATGGGGTTTAGGCATCTGCTCAAATAATACAGTGGAAGCATTAGCCTTGTTGAAAGGCTGCCAGATCGCCAAAGAGCACAAGATCGACAATTTACAAGTGTTTGGAGACTCTATGATAATTATCAGAGCCATCAATTCAAATAACGACCTCAACAACCTTACTCTAAATCGAATCATCCAGCGAATACAACGTATTGTGAGTACATTTGCACAGTTCAGGGCCCTCCACATCTTAAGAAATTTAAACAATGAAGCAGATAAAGAATCAAATGCTGGCACCAGTCTCAGCCAAGGGATTCTTAGATTTTCCAGCAACGACAGTGAATCTCACCAAATACCATGATCCTGATTCATAATACAAATAACAGGGCACCCGGTTTTCAAAATAGACAAGTCTGTCTCTGTTCTCATTGCCCCCAGCACATGAGATTCAAAAAATGATTGATTTTTAAACCTCCTTCAACAATTGAATGCCAATGATCAGTACAGAGCCACGGTTGCCTCTCCTTTTCCTTCAACGTGAAATTTTAATTTATGCAGCCCACTGAAAGTCTCAACGGATGCCATCAGATCTCAAGAGTTCGCATTCTCCAGATATTAAGTGTTCGCATTCTAGCACTATAGTATTACGATCCTGCTCATTCAGCTCTAAAGAGTTAGCATCCATGAATACCAACTCGGATTTCATAGTGTAAGCTCTATCTGGGATTTTTTACAGTCACACATTTTTTTTTATTGCTGGAACTTACTCATTGTACTTGCCCGATTTGGTTCATAGCCACTGTTTTAATTTTTTTTTAATACAATATTCGTTTTAGTTAAAAAAAGAAAATCAAGAAGTGGTATTAAATCAATCAATATTTTCAATTGTATTGATTGCTATCAAGATCTCCCCACCACCTCTTATTTTTTTAGTACCACATGCGTGAAAATTAAAAAATGGTAAGTAAGATTTTGGCAACTAGTACAAATGGTATAAAAAATTAATGCAATTATGGTGAATGTGGGAATATTTTGTAATATGTGAGGATGATAATCATTAATATTTATAAGTTTTTGTAATTAGCTTAGCCTTGTTGTATCCCAAATGGAGTTTGAAATAGTTCTTGCTTGTGTTCTATTTGGAGTTGGAAATAACTCTCACTTTGTTCATTTGGTAACTTTTGTTTTTCCTATCATGGATTTGAGTTATCCTCGTACAAGGAAGTCAAAATCTAGGAAAGTCATAATTATAAATAAACAAGAGCCATGAGATGGCAATGTCCCTAACATTGCACCTGCATCATCTGGTGTTTTGCAGTGGGTAGGACCCTAGTCTGGTAGGAGCAATGTCAATTAGTGAGTCACATCCAAACAAGTTGCAATATGTATTGATAAACTATCACATGGATACTATAATATAATGCAAAACAATGCAATATTCTCCATAGCGAAAGCAATAAATGATTATGGCATATTCATAGACAATCTGCAGTGTGCACTGCTAAACTAGCACATTGTGTAGGGACTATATATAATCAGCTTGTTAATGTCATTTGCCATTTCATGAAGATGAATCATTGAATAGCATATCAATGAGTACCAATATTCAAGTAACAATATCATTAACAAGCATCAATAAGTTAGTTCAATTGTAGAGTCACCGCATTTACTTCTTTGAAAGCTAGATCCATTCAAGTATTTCATTTGCCATTTCATTCAACACACATATTCATTGTATTGACAATATTCTATAAATTATCATAACCTTCAAATATGAATAGAACCAAGTATCCTTGTGAAGACAATGAGCATTTGAATAGGTATGGAGATTCAAGTCACGAGACAATTTCACCTCAAGGGTCATTGCAATTTCATAGATAAAGAGTATGTGTCATGACTAAAAACAAAGCGCTTACTTGTTAGTTAGTTGCATCTGTTTTAGCATCTCTTATGCATAGATTCGATACAAATATTCAGTTACTTCACAATATGCTACAACTATAATTTTCAAGGGTGAATGGAACCAAGTTTTGAAAGCAATATTGCTCACTAGCCATATAAAGGCAAAATCAGAGCAACTAGAGTGTGGTTAGATGTTTTTCAAATCAAAGGAGTGGGTTGTTTATTACTATGTTGTAAAAAATAAGAGAGGGGTTTGTCTTTGACACAACAAAGTCCTTCAAAAATATAGGAGGACATAAGTGATTTTGAAGCAAGATAGTGAAAAAAATAATTAAGTCAAGATATTATATTGTAATTTGGTTTATTTGGAAATTGAATTGGGAATGCGTGACAAGCAGGTTGCCACAAAAATTAATAGAAAGCAAGGAAAAAGAAAACTACCAAGGACAAGTCATTACAAGAGAAAAAAAGTAAAGTAATTAAAGGACATGGCCTAGAATGTCCATTTTATGTGTTGCAGTCATTCAAGGTATGTTTTTGGAAGCAATTGTCTACCAAACAGTTGAAGAGAAAATATAGATAGACAAAGTTGAATATTGATCACAGGATATGGTGTATGTATGTCTTAAAAGTTCAAACAAAAACAAGAAGATTGTAACAAGCTTTATGGCTTTTCAAAAAGGGAACAAATTAATTGTGGAATCTCTAGTGTTGTCATTTGAAAGTATGATGTAGCCAACACATTAATTTGAAAATATCTTTTAAGAGCCTCAAGAATGGACAATATATGCTCGTAAGTTGCTTTCAAAAACAAATACAAGTGCATTACTAGACAAGCTAGATTCTATATTATCATTAAACAAATTATATGCCAGGATAAAGTGAATAGACATTAACTTTAGCTAATCAAGACATAATTCAAATACTATAGCTATTGATCACTGGTTTGAAGTAAAATTAAAATTTGAAGCAATTGCACATGGAAAAGAACCTACAAACTATCAATAGTAATTAAGAAAGCTTACTGCTATTTTAGTTCAAGTATTCAAAAAAACTGTGTTTGTGCATTAAGCAAAAGAGTCTTTGAATTATAAGTTCCACAAATTGTGGATTTGCACTGACACTTGAAGAGCTTTGAAACAACTACAAAATTGCTATTGATCCTATTTAATATATGTAATAGGTAGCTACTGAGGTAGCCTATAGTATGGGAAACTGTTTTTTGTCTATTCTTTCTTTGAACAAGGTGGGCAAAAAACAAAAAAACTTGTGGCTACAAAAGTAATCAAACATTGCACATAGTCTTTTGTTACAGATTGTTTTTTTTTGCAATTTTTTTCATATGTCAAGGCATCTGACATGGTAAACTATATCATCAAGGAAGCGTAAATGGCCCGGATGACCACATGATATTTGCAAAGAAGGAAGGAAAAAGTAACGGCAACATCAGGTCTTCTATTTTTTTCCTTCTGCAAGGAGTTTTTTTTTTTTTTTTTGCTGGCTATATATGTATGTACCTATAGGTGCACGTTGTATATAGACAATGGTTAAAACATCATCAAATATGGCAATAGCATATGTATTTGCAAGTCTCTAAATAGACATCTTTTTTGTTGCGGAAATGAAGCAATTCGAATAACAACAATGGAGCAAAAATTGATTCTCATATTTGTGTTTCACATAATTATAGCATTTATGCAAGTGAACAAGCAATGCTAATTTTTTCACCAGTTGCATTGTTAAAGATTCAAAGCAAACATTTTTCCTAACTTCAAAATCTAGGATAAAATGCAGAGCATGATAGCATTTTTCATTTCAAATATACATTTCATTTATATATTCTAAATAATTATTTTGGTTGCCAATTGCATTGGATGTGTCAGTTATTTATTACAAAAGATATAATGGCACACAATATAGCCACTCCACAAATTTCAAGAATAGTTACTTGAACATATGGAAAGCAAACCAGTATATTCAACATGATAGAAGATTGCAAACTTGTTGTTGCAAAACACAAGCTGGGGAAAAACAGATGAACTCACACCCAAGTTCTAAAAGTTGCAATTGCACTTAAAAGTCTGGTTCCAGGTTATTGGAAGGGCACAATGCAAGAGAGCAATAGATTTTTTGGGTAATATTTTAACTGTTGTTGCAGGCAGGGTTCAAATTCATAGCATATACATTATCAAAGATTCAAACATGACATTTTCTGTTGGGAGCAGAAGAAAGAACATTTCCCATCAGAGATTCATATTTAACTATTAAATCAAAGAAACAAGGCAAAATAAAATGAATAACATCTGAATGGATTTTGCAAAGGACGACTCAAGCAATAAAAAACATTTCAGTAATCACAACATTTCAAATGTCCGATACAATGACCAATGAACAAAATAAAAAATCGTGTTGCTTGGTGAACCATTTATGATCATATATTTTATAGACTGGAGAGGAATTATAATTATATTCTATAGACACACTTTGCTTTACAAATTAATAGGAACTAACTCAAAATGATTATGTATTTGATGATCTAGCAAAAGAAAGTAAATCATATCACCATCGTCAGAATAGCTTCGACAAAAAATAGCTGAAGCAAGAACAACTTTCAGGAATAAGAATCTAGAATAATAATAGGTATTTTGTGTGTTATTTCATCTAGCAAATCAACATGGGACTACTATCTGTTAACAACTATGTAATATACAATTTATTTACTTGTCCATTATGTCTCTGCGAAGAACATAAATTCTCTTTGTTGCAAACCAGGATGAGTATCAAAACTTTGTCAAAGTTCAGATACATAAATGTGTTAAATGTCATTGATGTGTCACAAGCCCTCTGCAACCAACATTTTTATTGAATCTGAAGGCGACAAATAAATGAAAAAAAAAGATAGATGGATGAAGATGAAAATTAATGGCACGCAGCACATTGAGTTGTTGCCAAAAAATATAATAAAGAAAATATCTGCAAATGTATTCATATTTCAATTGTCAAGTATGTAAAAACTGCTTTTAAACATTCGATCCGCATGGCCTCACTAGAGCATAAACAGAGCCATTATCCCATAAATAAACGAGACATATCATAACAAGCAATGGGATCGATGGATTTCACACAAGAAACATATGCTACAGCAATTTCAACTGCACATTAAATATATCGTTCAAGGAATCAAGCCAAGGCCTGTGAGCCAATGCCCAAAGCTTTTGAATTCGCACGGAGGGTGAATATATGACACAAACAAATTTAATGGAATAGGCAGTGGAGGTAGCATTCTCAAATTTCCCAAGGAAAGCTGTCAAATGCACAAAAGGGGTCTGCGCACCAGCAAGTCGGGCTCTCTATGCAATTAAATTTTGCAAAAAAATTTAAGTAGTCGTGATCTATATATCCACGAATTAACCAACTCAATCGGCAAACATGAATGCCAGAAAATTTCTGTAGTTGGTTTCCTTAGAGTTGCAGCAAGATAACCTAGATAATCGTTGAATAAAGATGTCCACAGATCCTCATACCTGGAACGGGAAAAATTGTAGGAAGTAGACTGCCGGTACAAAGAAAAAAGCACATAAAATAAAATAGATTGCGAAGCCCTCATCGGTGAATATAACAAATCTAAGATCAGACTGCGAAGCCGACATCGCATCTCCACCCTACACGATCTTAGATTTGATATACGATTGAAGAGGGGAGAGATCCCATAGCTACACCTTTCGTTTTCTCGTATATGAGTCCTTTGCATGTGAACAATGTTGATTTGAGAGAAATTTTGACCAATGTAATGTTGTCCTAGTTTGTAAATTTCGCTATTACATTGATGGTCTTGTTAGCTTGGATCATTGCAAACGCTATATGTTAAGGTCCTAACCATAATCCTTATTTACTATCATTAAATTAATTATAGTTGTGTTAACTTATTGTTATTTCTTTCTAGCCGTCTTTGTCTCTCATATATACATCAAGGATACTCTTTCGAAGGATCATCTTATCTTGTGGATTTGAGATATTGCAAAAGGAATTTGCCACCTCGAAGAGGCTTCTCATCGACTCACTCTTTCACTCGATCTAGGTGTGACATTACTGCATTTGGTCCTTTTTATGCTTATTTGACTATTTGATTTGTAAGATTTTCTATCAGAGTAGATGATCCTTGGCTTGGTTCCTTCTAATGAGTTATCTTACCATTTTCACTCTAAATTTTTCTCGATGACTAAAACTGCATAGGAATTTTAGAGTCGAGGGAGGAAATATTGAGGTACATTAGATAAAATTTCCAGAATATAGTTTGCTATATTTTTGGAATTACATTTAGTGTTTTTTTGTCTAATCCTCAAACTAGATTCGAATAGGTGATTCTAATAAAACAATCATATATGAATATTATGAAATCCAAAATGAGAACCATTAATATAATTGGAAAGGATCCATTCAATAATGTTTCATGTCCAAATTTTAAACTTGTTAAGGAAATATTGAAATGTCAATCCATAGAAATTCATATTTACTATTAGTTTTAAAATTTTGGTCTTGATATATATAAATATACTTAGTAAAATCCTAAAAAAAAAGTGAACGAAAATCACTTTACGGACAATGCACATTAGGAAGGGGCATTATTGTTATTTTAAAAATTTGGTCTTGATATATATAAATATACTTAGTAAAATCCTAAAAAAGAGTGAACGAAAATCACTTTAGAGACAATGCACATTAGAAAGGGGCATTATTGTTATTTTAAAAAGAGATTTTTTTTTTTTAATGTAATTAGCCAAAACAAATGGTAAAGTTCTTACAAAATTTCAATTAAATATAAGTGATAATTTTTCAATAAAAAAATTAAATTTATCAATTTATTAACTCATTAACTTTGTGTTTAATTTTTTTTCTCAATAAAATAAAAAGCCAATTTTTGCAATTTTTTAAAACAATTTTCACAAAATAAAAATATAAAATTACACATTAACCTCGCTCAAATAAAATTGACCTAAAAAAAATTCAAAATCTCATCCACATGAAATGATGGAAGTACTTACCAAAATATGTTTCCGAGGAGCCAACAAAACCAATAATTTGCTTATGCTTCTTAATTGTAGAAGGATCTCGGAGTCACTCTAGTTCCCTTCCGCTCTTATGTGACCTAAGACCTCCCACCCCTGTTCTTGTCTAACGCTGCTTTCTCGCATTCACTAGAGGCTATGCAGAGGGCTATACTATATAGATCAAGGTAAAAGGGAGTATATATATATAGACACGCACACTTTTGTTTTCATTCAGAGGTTTTTGCAGGGTTTTTGAAACTAATCGCAGAGACACAAGAAAGACGCAATGAGTGATCCAGAGACACGGATAGATGTGGCACTGGAATGGAACGATCAGGATGACGAGGATATTGACGATGAAGATGAAGAGGAGGAGGTGTTGGATGTATTAGAGTGGCTGGACCTTCGAGATGATGTTGAGGCGAGAGGCAGCACAAACAGACCCTTCTCTTACACTGCGTCTGCCACTGCTACGAAACGCCCTAATGCCCATGGAGGTCGTCTTCATTCTGCCGCAACGGCAGCAGCAGCCCCCCGCTCCCTGCAGCCACGTACCAATCAGCACCAGAAATTCTTCCATCACATCCATGCCGGACCCCTAGAGGTAATGTAATATAATCAATTCCATCCCTATTCCTATTTCGAGGACGAACCGGAAATTACTGTTTTTAGGATTGGGTCACTGAATAGCTGACCTCCTCTAATTGATTCGATTTGGGGTTCAATTCTACTTAAATTCACTCAAAACATAGACACACACCCAAGGTGAAAATTGGCCTATTGAACATATTTTTTGGGGGAAAATCCTAGAACTCCACGAATATATATAGCAACCATGTAAGCTTCCTTCTTTGTCCCAAATTATTGTATTGTAAGGATTGTGAATCGCTAGCAGTTCTGAAATCTTTTTCCACCTAGTGTCATATCACTCACGAGTCTAGAGATGCGGAAAGTTGAGATTTCACTCTCTCTACGTGCATTGAGTCCTTTACATTGATTGAGGACTCGGAGGAGTAGAGTTATTTCCCTTCTCTTTCGGCCTCAGCCTCCAACTCTAGTACCACTTGACGTGCACCTTTTGATGGCGTTCTCGCTCTCGGATTCATTTCTTGTCATGTATCTGCCCTTTCCCCCTCTTGGACTAGTTGCTTAGCTCTATGGAACCTCTTCGTTAACTTTAACTATTGCTTTTAGCTTTAGAAGAATAGAGCCGCTACGGCGCTCCCTCTTTGTATTACATTGATTGTACCCTTTTAGTCCCATTGATATATTTTTGTGTTCATTAATTGGACATAAATATAATTATCTTTTATTTTATGAGAGGGTAAATCTTGAAATAAACTCCAAACCTCCTTCACACACATAAGTGAAAAATAGGGTTTGCTGGTACCTTGCCAAGTTTATACAATAATCTTCCTAAAAAGTCACATCAACAATATTCAATATCATCAATAGCCACAAGTCCCATAGACCTACTGTTGTGTCTGGACTAAAATAAAATTATCTTATCCCGTCCTTTAAAAAAAAATGGGAACCCTTTATTTTTATGGATGGTAAACCTGGAAATAAGATGGATTCACCTTCACACATTTAAGTGAAGAATAGGTTTTGCTGGTACCTTGCCGGTACCTTGCCGGTGCCATACCATAATCTACCTGAAGGCTGCATCAACAATATTAAATATAATCAATAGCCTCGCCATACCATAATCTACCTGAAGGCTGCATCAACAATATGCAATATAATCAATAGCCTCATATGGCGAACCCAACATAGGTGGTGAGCATGCCCACAACGATTTAACTTGGGTTATTGTCACAACAACCACTCCAAGTTGCTGCTAAACCACAGCCTGATGGACCATCTTATTCTTATCGTATCTTACCTAGATTTATTTATCTTTCTGCTCAATTGTTATATAATCTGCCTGAAGGCTGCATCAACAATATTCAATATAATCAATAGCCTCATCTGGCGAATCCGACATAGGTGGTGAGTATGCCCACTAGGATTTAACCTGGGTTATTGTCACAACAACCACTCCAAGTTGCTAACTTGCTGCTAAACCACAGTCTGACGGACCATCTTATTCTTATCATATCTTATCTAGATTTATTTATCTTTCTGCTCAGTGAATTGTTATCGAAGTTTTTAGATTTCTGCCCAATCAACATTTTGGCTGTTTCCCCATGGATGAAGCTATAGGTGCTCCAATACCTCTCTGCAAAACAAACTGTTAACAAGCTGTGAAATCACCCTTACTGCCAATGTATGTAGAGATGTGTGGTAGAGGAGCCATACATGTTCCACCATTTGATAGGATTCAACCTATCTCAATCTTCAGTTGCATACAGATTAGCAAATACTCCATGTTCACTGTTGTTACTTGTATTTGCTCAATTTGCTTGATGCTTGAGTACACTCCCCTTCGTCGCCGATCAACTTGTTGCGCTGAGAAGGCACATTTCTACAGCCCGGATGAGGAGGGAAGTGTCCGTTTGTCCCATAAAAAAAAGAATGCATGCATCAGTGTGTTGTAGAAGAGTGGAGCCCGGGTGGGGCAAGTGTCTGTCTGTCCCATAAAAATAAAAAATAAAAAAATAAAAAATAAAAATAAAGATAAAAAATAAAAATGCATGCATCAGTGTTGTAGTATAGTGGTGAGAGGGATGTGTGCTATAGTTTAGTGGTGAAAGGTTTTCAGATTTGATCCCTCTCGGTGCTTTGTAGAACTGGAGTTAGATGGGTCTATTCTGGTCTAATGCAAGCATATACCCACCCTGTACCTCTGGATGGGTGTGTGGTTTTCTCCTAGCCCCACTCCCAAGTCTAGTTAGGCCAACCAAGACGGAGAGTAATTCATGGGTGTGAACACATGCTAAGGCATGGATTGAAGCATTCAGATTATTCCACCTTTTGACCACATGTTTATGAATATAATCATAGATGATTGCATCTCTCATCTCAAAAATGTGTTTTATTTAGCTTAGCATGTTGTCCATCTGCTCACACACCTCCCCTATCATCGACTGGTTTGTATTTGCAAACTGAATCATGTTTCAAATGGGCTTCGTGAACTGCAGAACATACCTAAATTGTGCCCAAAATTTACTAGCAAGAACAGTGTCCTCCACCTCTAAATTCATGTCTATTAGATGCAAATGCAACCTTGTATATCAAACCTTGCCATGAATCACTTGAGACCATGCTAACCAATGCCTCGCATACCTTCACAGGTCACTTGGAGGTGAGGTGATGGCTGGCAAGTTCTGTGTCTGCAATCTTATTAAGCAGCTCCAACTTGATTGCTGAAAATGGCCCACCTGGAGGTGAGGTAATGGTTGGCAAGTTCGGTGTTTGCAATCTTATTAAGCAGCTCTAACTTGACTGCTGAAAATGTAGTGGGCATGGTTATGATTCGTATTAGATTTTATCATTCTTCCCTTTCTTGTACAATGCAACAATCCATTTATAACCAAAGTCCTTCATCTTAATAGTATCATGCATCAAGAGTTTCAACGTGTGAACCAAATACCCATACCAAAATATTTTAGGGTACATATTCTCAATTAGCAACATTATCAGTAATGACTTGAATGACATTATGTGGCCCATTCTCTTGAAAGGTTTTAATTAAGGATTGTACAATATTAATGTTGGTCTTGTAATGATCCGAGTAGTCATGGGTTGAAAGGAGGACCACACCACTAACAAACACACCAAGAATATTTATCATTGGCTTGCCTTTAACATTTGTCCAACAATGGATACCCGATATTTAGTCCAATCATTTGTAAATTGTCCTAGAGCATTATGGATTTTGGCTTTTTCCTTGTCAAGTCCCATGGTTCTGGCTTTGTCATATTGGGGGATCTTGTATCCTTTAGGGCTGTTGTTGATGGCTTGTACCATTTCATGCCAATAAGGTGAGCGAAGAACAATGAATGGTATGCCATATGCGTAGAGAACCTTGAATGCTTATGCATCCATGTTATCCATACAACCTTGGTCAAGGAAATTTGATATTTTTCTACACCTTGAATGCATGGGTGAGAATCCATTAGCATGGGGGGATGGGGACCAACCACAAAACATTCTATGTGAGCTCAAGGTCTTAGATTCAACCTTTGATTTTTTGGATTTGTTTTGTGCTTCTCTTGTAGTTTTTTCTATCTTCCATTAGCACTTGATTGTAGGTTTTGACTTCTATAGTCTTCTATTCATCACATGGCATGATCCCATAGAGATGCTTTTTGACATGGGTATATGAACCTGTGTAAGTTTTGTTACAATGGGAGCATGCAAATTTAGTGGTTCTGCCTCCTTTCCCTCCCTCATGCCTTGTCACATACTTCCATAAGGATGTTGAACTCTTTTTCGGTTTCTTTCCATCATCACTATTAGTATCATCATCCCCTTACATTTCTTACTCCTCTCCATGGTATGTGCCAGGTCTACTTCTTCCTCATCCTTGGTGGTTCGGTTTCCCAACAACACAATCGTAATAAAAAATGAAAGCAAAAAGATACACCACATACCCATCATGCTTCTTGAGAATACCCCTTTGCTTGCAATAGAATGAGGGAGAAGGAGGAACGGGAGAGAGTAGGAGAAGAGAACATTCAAGTATTGAACATAAAATATATACAAGTTAACTACACGTTGAAAAAAAAAGCAAGATGGGTGTTAGAGCTTACCTCTTAAACTCTCTAATGGTAGTTGAATGTAACTATGGCAACCTTCAATCTCCCCTCAAAGCTCTCACAAATCTGCAAGCAAGAAGCCCACTCAAAACCCTAGCAAAGATGAGTGAAATGAGAGATAGAACGAGAGAAAATGGAGTGAAAGAGTGTTTAAATCCATCACAAGACCTAGACATGACTTACTACTTACTTTCCCTTTTGGAGACTTGCCTTGACTCAAGTGTGTGGGAGTGGCTAGGGAGCATTTAGGAGTGTTTTTGTTTGCCTTGGGAGTATTGCTTCCCACAGTGGAGTAGCTCCCTCTCAGAGCATGCTTCCAGAGCAAAGCCCCTATAGCGTAGTTTTTAATAGCAATGATTTAATCAACACAATCATGCATCAATTAAGTACACCATGAATGATTGAGATTACCCTGAAAACCCAAATGGGAAAACCAACAAAGATGGCTTCTATTTATGTTAAGGGATGGTTACAAATGAGAGCTATACTCCCCCCATCAAAGATTTTGTGTATTCTTACCCACTAGCGGTATTTTGCAGATCGTGGCTTTGGCTCAGAGAATCTTTTTTACCGTGGTTAGGCTCAAATCCTCTTCGTCCTCTAGTCTTAGAACATACTTCTTTTGGAGTCCTCCATTCCAATGTTGAAAAAGTCGACAAGGCTCCCGAATACAACTTCTCAGCAACATCGGCGAAAAAATCGGGAATAATCGGCAAAAGTCAGCAAACATTAAAAAATACAAAATACATTCATTTTTTTTCAGAATTTTAAACATATAACGTAACAATAACATCAGATAAACACATTGGAACATAAATATGGAGAAAGCGCTAATATATAGATGTAGTGGATGCAAATAACTCGGAGCGGTTTGATTTCAATGACTCAGACTGCTAAAAAATACATAAAATTTTACAATTTTAATGAAAAAAATATATATTAAAGATTCCAATCTATGATTCCAAACCATTAGAGACAAAATATTATCAAAATGGCACCAAGTGCAATACATATCTAAATCAAAATTGAAAAAACATAATCATCAAAATCATTGCCTATGTTGAGATCATATTCATCAATAGCACCATGTTCCCCCACCTCTAGGCTCTAGACCTTGCCTCTACCTCCAATCTCGAAGTTGATCCTCCAAGGACATCAATTAACACCCTACAATTTTGTTGAAACTTCTTAATCCAAGCGTTAAAATAAGGTAGAAAGAGCTTCCCATTAAGGTAGAAAGTGATTTTGCTTGACTGAAGGGTACATTTTTTATTAAGGTCATGACAGAGGAATTCAATCAACTTCAACAATCAGGCATTGACACCACCAACATCAAGGTACATAGAGAGTTTGATTTACTTCATTAAATTCCAATCCCTTACCCACATACATAATAGAATCCACTGGAAACATTGGAATCCTGCAATCTTGAAAACCATTAAGTCTGTTGAATTCTGAATGGGATCTAAAATTCTACTTTTTGCGTATGAAGTCCGATGAGGTTGGAACCACTCTCAAACATCCTGAAACAATAAGTGGTAAAGAGAATGACACATTACCATTAGTATTGTTGACATCAATGTCACTTGTACAAAACTCATCAAATTTAAAAAGAAACCCTGAGTTTTTGAAGCTGTGAAAAATCCTCAACGATTTTTTCCAAAAAGTCGTGATTTTTCCTCACCGAAAAATCGGCTAGAGGAAAAACTCGCGTTTTTTTCCGCTTTTTTCCCGAAAATCAACGACTTTTTCAACACTGCTCCATTCTACTGCTACTGCCCATACTTCTTCCCAAGCCTCATTTTTTTCCATCTTTCTTGGGTTGTGTTTTCATCCCTCAAGGTATCCTCTATTATAATGCTGCCCTGGAATGCCAGCCATCAAGTGATTCATTTCATCCTCGTGTGGCCAAAATGAGATCTTTTGCCTTTGGACAATTGTCTTCAAAGTTCAAACTTTGCGAAGATTTATCTTTTTTACAAAGTTTGGAGGAGGGGTCATTTCGGATCAGAAAACAGCCAAACATAAAAAAAAAAACTTGTTCGTGTTTTGGGATAGGAAGTGATTACAATAGAAAAAATGTGATAATGTTATTGATGTCCAACAAATGACCAGAAAACTAGGTTAATGGGACTGCTGAGTACAATGATGTCATTCCAAAGCAGGAGTACCAAATGCTTTACTATACAAGGCAGAAAGCAGTAAAGTAAAGTAGAACAGTGCAAGAAGTCTGTGTTGAAGCATTAGGAATATGGGAAACCCTTGACCCCAAGCACGGGAGGCCGCACAGGTGTGGAGATGTACCATAGTGAAAGATCCAGGAGCAAGAAAATCTTAGAATGATGAGTTAGGTCTAACATGGTAGATCCATTTCTCCTACCATCCGAGGCTGAATGAAGGAAATTCAAAATAGTATGCTTTCTAGAGGAAGAATTGGTGGAAGGTTTGGACCGCCCACAGTGCTGCTGTCTAGATGCCTAGGGGATCTTGTTCATAGGGAGGGATCTGGTCATGTCATGCCACTGAGATTCAGGGGTATGGGGGAAGGTCCCATGGGTCCACATTGATCTGGGGGCTAATGCTGTGCTGCTATTGGACAAACAATTTTCTACTCAGTTTAGACCTTTTGGCTTTGCATTTTCTACTTGCAACTTTTTGATATCAGTCTTAAGGCCTTTCAAATATGCATGTGAGGACTTTATGCTTGTTTTTAGTTACAAAGTAATTGGCATTTGTTTTAGTCCATGAGTACTTTTATGTTTGTGAGTGGCCATAATCTAATTTTATCGTGAGCACTCCCAATATGCATGGCGGTGCATTTTTTGAATTGTAGAGCAATTTTTTATTGGGCAGGTATATGGATCAAACCTATATGACAATATGTCATTATTAATAATTAGTAAGAAAGTGTGTAAAATGCTGATTTAGTCTTTTATTTTCCTTAAAGTCTACACTCTTATTTTTCTAAATTATGCTTGTTGATTCTCATACTGAACTCAGTGGGAATTTTGTGCTGTAGGAGTGGGAAGGTGTGACAGATATTGGTATGTCAAATTCTGTCACAACAGCGATTCGTGAAAGTGTTCGCAAGCATTCTGTGGGACGCATTCGAAACAATGAGAAAGCAGATCGAGCTACTGTTGAACAGGTTATTTGCATTAAAAGAAATCAAATTGAATTTTTGCTAGTTATCTTTTTTGGTTAAATATTTGCTGGTGCATTGGTTTGAAACTTTGAATATTGATTAAGCTGACAGCATGGCTCAGATATCCCTCAGTTGATTCTTTTTAAAGTTTGCTTTCATTGCTTTTAATTGCATTATTTCTGCAGTGATTGCCAGTGACCCACACTCGAGACCTTTCTCCTCATGCTCTATCTGATGTTATTCCTCATTCATGCTTTATATACAGCTCTGATGAGAAGCTATATAGTTCAACTGCCTCTCCATGTTTTGGCTACATTACCATAATATAGAGTGATATTGAATTTTAGACAATCCAACTTCAGGAATTTTCAGCCGATCTTGGATAGATTCTATATGTTCACAATTTATGTTATCTTCCTTGTTTGCATGTATGATATATGACATGAATGAGTGCTGTTTGGATCTCCCTTTTGTCTCGACTCTGTAATATAAAGTTCATTTAAAATGACGTGTTTCATAACCTCATGTTTATATCCTTTTATATGAGAATTTAATTAACTCTGTCCTCTAGCAAGTTAATGTGATGAGGAATGGGGTCTTATTCACATAATATTATGTTTGATCTGATTGGGTGATACCTTAATTATGTTAGTATTTGCTTGATATCTTTTTGGCTTTAAGTCATTCCTTTGCCTTTCTGCATGCTAGCCACTAGTAGTGCATTGAATTGAGTAACATTCGAAAATAAATGTTTAAATTTTTGCCCTTTTCCCTTTATTGGAGGGCTCTTTGTGTTGGGGATTGGTTGATTAGTGTTAAGATGGTTTCACTTATGTTTTTTGTGCTTTATAAATGTGCAAGCTTTTTGATTTGCAACATGTATTTAAGGGTAATTTTTGTACAAAGTAATATTCCATGCTTACAAGGGATATGAATACCAGTGTTCCATGGGGACATGTTTGTTAGGGTTGGGGCACACCCCCTACGTTTCCCATGTCCCTAGGATGGGGTTGTGCTTGGCAAAACTTTTGGCCACACACCCCATTTTGTGGAAGATGACAAAATGCACAGCAGAACGTTTTGTCATTGTGTAGGATGTGTTTCGCAAAATGGGGAACTTGTGATCACCCCCTCCTGAAAAGTGGGACGCTTGGGTCCTCCATCCCTCTCATCTAATTTTTTTTTTCAAAAATTCTAAAAGCTATAAAAAACATTAAAAAAAGTTAAAAAAACCTAACTAATACTAAACCTATTCCACTTTACATATCCCTTTCTCTTATTTGACTTTTAGAAGTGATTTTGGCATTTTGCATAAAGAGAGTGAGCTGCCATTTCCCTTGGAGCCAACGAAGGCTTGTTTTAAGTGATTTCTCTTGGAGCTATTTGATTTGCCTTTGATTTTCTAAGCAGCCCAATCACGAGATGAAGCCGATTTGATTTGGAAGAGGGAGCTGTTGGTTTCCCTTGAGCTGCCCGATTTCT
The DNA here is from genome assembly GCA_027924585.1 of Larix kaempferi. NCBI lineage: Eukaryota > Viridiplantae > Streptophyta > Pinopsida > Pinales > Pinaceae > Larix > Larix kaempferi. Next base: position 7,072,331 of record BSBM01000052.1, on the reverse strand, counting down.
CCTTCAGCTGAGCGCATTTCAGATTTCTGCTTCAGCTGATTTCTGAGTTTCTTTTTCAGCAATTTCTTCATCTAGTAGTGTGGAGGTAGGGTCAAGACTCAGACTCAAATCTGAAATTCAAATGCTTGCTGTTTTTTAAATTTCTGAGCAGTTTTCTTTGTTTTTATCTTATGTTTATCATTTCCAGCCTTCAAAATCAGCCTTTGGGCATGTCATCAACCATGAAATATTAAAAACAAGTTTAGTGGGTCAATTTTAATTAGAAACACTTTGCAGGTTGCCAAAAATTAAATTTCTGCACATAAAACCAATAACATGAGTCATTCCAGCAATAGTAGTAGCAGTGACAGTGATACTAATTATGATGCCCAAGCAGGGGGTCGTGTTGGGAGTGGGACAGAGGTGGAAGTCGGGGTGGAGCTGCCACTTCATCTGTTTAATGAAACCCAAGCCAATGCCCATCTTTTCCCACCAAGGGCATTGGATGAATATGCAAAGGGGACATTTGATTCAAAAAGTCCACTTTTGCTCTATACCAAAGTACCTGCCCCGCCACCCAACAGAAAACCCGGAAAGTGAAGGGGTGGGTCATGCTGTTGAACGTACAAGTTTTGTGGTCATCCTTGGGTTGGGATTTATGGTTGGGTTAGGCAGCACATTTTGGGCATAGGTGGCAAAGGGGTTAATGTGTGTGCAAGTTTAACCATGTTACAAAGATCTCAGCTTTTGAGGGTTCAAATGGTAGTGGATGCAAAGGGCACTTTCTCTAGCCAAAATGTTATGGCCCAAGCCGATGACAATGTGGAAGCAATTGCAAATTCCAAAAGGAAAGCTAAAAGAAAACCATCCACCCTTATGCTGCCACCATATCCTGTTGGGACATCTTCATCTAGACAGAAGGGTTCTCGTTCTTGTGCAATGAGGCCAACTATTACAGGGATGTATAGTAAGCTGATCTATGATGATATAGATGATGCTATTGGCAAATTTCTTTTTGCCAATGGTATTGCTTTCCATGTTAGTCACTCTCCTTATTATAAGGAGATGGTTTGTTGAATTGTAGGATCAAGATCCTCCTATGTGCCCCCAAGTGAGCATAAGTTGAGGACAGTGATTTTAGAAAGGCAAGTGTCCAATATTAATATGCAAAAAGAGCAAATGGGACAAATATTGGCGAGGGAAGGTTGCTCTATTGTTATGGACGGTTGGGCAGTCATTGCCATATGTCCACTTATCAACATCATAGATACATGCCTAGATGGGCTTTTCTTTCTTGGAGCTATTGATTGTTCTAGAAAGCGCAAAGATGCAGCTTTCCAATTTGAGCTTCTTCAGGATGCTATAGACAAGGATGGGCCTGCCAATGTCATGCAGCTTGTGATAGATGCAACAACAATGTGCAGATCAGCTAGGTTATTAGTTTAAAGTAATTACAAGTATCTTTTTTCGACCCCTTGTGTGCATGCACTCAACAATGCATTTAAAGACATTGGCAAAATTCAATGGGTATCCACCTCGGTGACAATTGTGAGAGATGTGCAGATGTTTATTTGCAGCCACCACACCTCCTTAGCCATGTATAGGGCTTACTCGAGGAAAGAATTCCTCAAGCTCATAAAGACTAGATATGCTATCTATTATCTCTCATTGGAGAGGATGTTGGAGGTGCAATCAATGTTGCATGCCATGGTTGCAACTCTGGATTGGAACAAGTGGACAAAATCCAAGATAGATGAGGGTACGATTATTAGGCTTTAGATATTGGATAATTATTGGTGGGCAGATTGCAGTTATTTGGTGTCATTCTTACATTCTATAGTTGAGGTTATTCGCTTCACTGGCAGAGATTCTCCCAGTCTTGGAGAAATCTATGAAACTTTTGATAGCATGATGGGTCAAGTAAAGGTAGTCATTCTTGGGAAAGAGCCCTCCATAGAGTTTTATATGAATTAGATTCGACCCATTGTTTTGCATATGTGGACTGTGGGACCAAATGAACACACCTTTGTAAATGGCAGCATATGAACTTAACCCAAAATGGTATATGGAAAGGCATGGTAGAATTTCTCCCATTGATGATCCGGAGATGGGGGGGATTTTGAGCTGCCATTACAAAGGTGTACAATGCAGATGAGGGGAGAGCACTTTGGAGAAAGTGGATTTAGTTTACAGGTCTCAATGGTCCCTTCAACAAGCCTGCTGCAAAGGAAGATTGTGATAACTTAGGTTAGATGACCCCATTGGTTGGTGGAGGATGCATGGGGAAGATGTTCCAAAGATCCAACATCTTGCTATTTGCTTATTGTCTTAGATTGCTAGTTATTCTGCAGCAGAGAAGATTTTGTCCACATATAGCTTCATCCAATCTATCAAGAGCAATAAATTTTCCTCTAGGAGAGCAGAAAAACTAGTTGTAGTGCAAAGTGCCCTATGTCTTGTGCATAGGAAGACATTGGAGTATCAAAGGAGACCATCAACACGATGGGATGTGGATCTACGAGGAAGAGGCATATATAGATGATGAGGATGGATTGGATGAGCTATAACATTGTTTGGTTGGTGTGCCATTGGTTACTCATGATATTGACTTTGATTTAGATAGTGACACTCCCATTGATGGTCCTAATGACTTCATGTAGTAGATGGATGTAGAGGACCAATCCAGGGAATTCTCCTTGATGATACTTTGATGTTGATTTCTTTTAGCTACTTTTATTTTGTGTTCATTGCCCATTGTTAATTTTCATTTTTAACTTTTGACTCTAGATAATGATGACCTCGTATCGAGTCTTTTACTTGTCACTCTTTACTATTTTTGAGTAAATTTAATTTACTATTTCATGCTTCAGTATCTACTATTTGCTATTTATTTTTAGTATTTAAATTTTACTTAGTATTATTTAGAATGTTAATCTTAATCAATGTATTTCATTTATGATTTTATTGTAAGTTATAAATTTGAAAAGATGTCATATGTCATGGATTCAATATGAAATATTTAAATGTGATAAATCATAATAACCATGGTGATTGATGAATCGTGTTTGCATCATTTCGCCATTTTAAATTACTATTTACCTTGCACAACATTAAATTTACTTGGGATGAATTGTTATGTTGGGATTTTTCATTTTTAATAAGTGTAGAGACGGCCCCCCCCTATGCTAGAGACCCTGACATGCCCCCGTCCCCCCCCTATGCTAGAGACCCTGACATGCCCCCGTCCCCCATGAATTTTCCTGAAATCTTGGGGGTGTCTTCACACATCCCTCATGTGCATTTCTCCATTCCCGCACTCCTGCATCCAGGAGATTTGGTGGAACGTTGATGAATATGTTGGGTAATGGGTATGGGTACATCAAATTTTTAGGAAAATTTGGATATGATATGATTGGATACAAGACAGGGAAAATTCAGTATATATGCACAGACACCAAGTAGAAAAATGAAAATCAGGAGTGCCTAATATATCTTTTAAAAAGTAGAAAATGTAGGCTAAAATTCAGGCACATCTTTTTCACTATGGCAAATCATGGACAATATTTGCTTAGAGAACTTAAAAGAAAATCTGTTCTACTCCACCAGTTATCACCAAGTGTTAAGATTAATATTTTGAGATTGCAATTGCATAGCCCAATTGTCATTGTCCACCATACTGGTAAAGGTTGATTGCCACTTTCACAAGTCACCTCAAGATGATGATGTGGAAAGCAGTTTGAATCTCGACAGCCTTCTGTTGAAGATGATTCAAGAGGAAATTTGAAGTGACTTAAGAGAAGCACATAACATGACAGGACCGACAGCTTTCTATATAGGACTGAATGATCCGACAAATAAGTTTCTACTTGTAGCCCTTCAGACAACATTTTTTTGAGGTACCAAGTATTGGGTTTCAACATGTGACAAATATCTAGTGAAGATGCAGTAGAAGTCTTATGCAGTTGCACCCCACACTGTTTTATGAATTTATTTGAGCAACGGGGATTGAGTTTCATGGGATTTTTAAAGTACCTCACCAAGAGGCTGCCATAAAACACTTAATAATGTGGGTAGAAGTAAGGATTGTTGGGAAAATCTACATAGAGTATGACCAAATTATTATGAGTGCATTCTTACCAAGGTATGATGCTACTTTGTGAATGAGTATGATAAAAAATATGCTTAAGGCCTTCAAGAATTAAAAATTGATAATCACTTGCTTAGAGCTGACTACCCTCAGAGCAAATAGACAAGTCATATTTATGAATATGGTTTCTACTGTTTAAGAATTCAATTTAAACAGTAGGATTTGCAGGACTTGTTGGCTGCATTGTGGGCCTATCAGAGGCATTAAAAGGGGATCATTGCTTGCACTCCATTTTCATTATTACATGGCCAAGAAGCAATTGTCTTTTTGTAGGTTATTATTCCTAATCTAAGGGTTGGACTGGAAAATTGTCTTGATGATGAGAAAGGTCTTCAGGATCGAGTAACTGATCAATTGAGTGAAATAATACTAATGATCGAGAGGGTAGTAGAACCAATCTTGATGATGAGTAAAGTTTTACGGAATGATTAACTCATCAATTGTACCAAAGAAGACTAATAGTGGTGCAGGTAGTAGATTCAATTAAAATGCATATAAAGTTTATTATTACTAGATCAAGGATTATTTCAAAATCCTCTTCACAAGGAGATAAGTCTTTCAATAGCGATTAGCTTGGTAAATTCTCTTGGATGACATAAAATTAATAGTCTAGTTTTCCAAACAATTGAAGCATCGCAAAGGTTCATAAAATGTCTGTTAGAGGAGCAAATAGTGAGCTCCAATGTTAATATGAATAAATGTCAATTCTTTATGTATTACTGTATTAAAGTATGTCACATGACATGGCATTGATTAAAATTAATGATATTAATCAGTAATAAATATATATAGGTTGTTAAATGACAGCCATCTTAGGGTACTATATATGATTTAATGTATGTGAGATACATTAGAGAGGGGTACATGTATTCGATTTACGTGAGTAGCCTACCTCATGCTGACTCCATGATGTATTGCCACAACATTATCAATTATATATGACATTTATTATTCTCTCCATTATATTGTGTTTATTTTCATGTCCATACACGACAATAAATCCTACATGGTATTTAGAGCCAAAAGTGGGCATTTAGAAGGAAGTACAATTATATGGTGTTGGAGAAATACTTTGAATTGAAGAGAGAGGTCTTGGAAAATGAAAGAAAGGCAAAGTAGTTTCTGCATGGATGACATACACGACAAAAATATGAGTAAGATTGAGATAAGTCTGCAATTGTGTTTATTATTTGATATGATTTATTAGAAGAGGTCATGTGGAGAGACAAAATATTGGACTACCAAAGGATGTTTTTTAGTCTGACATTGGGATGAGAATTTTTGTTTGACGGTGGTGTTTGAAAAGTCTCGACATGTGCTTCATGCCAGAGGAAACTCTGCATAAGATTTCTTCGATGGACTTGACAGTGAATGTAGTGCAAAGTTGCATACACAATGGGTAGGACAAGGAGACTCTTGACAGGAGCAGTGGCCCATTTGTGGGCATCCCATCAAATAAGAAGAGACCAGGGCACATGCGCATGCAGATATTAACCTGCAGATGATTTGATGTCAAGAAGAACATGCCAAAACAAGCGGGCATGGTTAATCTTTGATTTTTACATCCAAACTTTCCTTTGACTTGCATGACAATTAGATCAAAGTCACCAATAATATCTTAAAACTTAATACCATAATCTTTAGTTAATTCAAGGCCATGCAAGAGAGCTTCATATTCAACCACATTGTTAGTACCTTCAAATTCCAGACATAAAGGGAAACAACGACGAACAACATAAGGAGAAGTTAATACAATGCCTGCACACATACTTGATTGAGACTAGACCTCGTCGAAGTTCATCCTCCAAAACTTATCAGTATCTTCTTGAGGAGCGACATCAGTGGTAAAGACTGTATAGGACTTGATATTGTTTTGAAAGCAAATGGTTTCATTCCCGGATCTTCCGGGTCTTCATTAACCATGCCTTCATCATCCTTCTCAATGGGGAATGACTTTTCAAGAGCTTCTTCATTTTGTTCCAGATTTGCATAAAAAACCGGCTCTAGCTGATCCTCTTCACTTCTACATGGTGGGAAAAGATCATGGACATCTTCATCGGAATGTGTGTGACCCAAAGTCTCAAGTACAACACTCCCGACCCTTGAAGAGTCAAGATGGGAGGACCAAGAAAGCTCCAATAGTCATTATCTTCTTCATCGTGTAGTGGAGTCCTGCCATTTTCTTCCAAGAGGCCCAAGACATCATAATAACCTTCAAAACAATGCTTGAAGAACTCACCATTTCTTCACTTTTTTTGATTAGCCCTTCTTGGTATTCATGTGCTTCTTGATTTTCAACATGGATTTCCTTGACTTCATTTTCTACGACATCTTTGTCTTCATCTTCAAAGGTATCATCCTCTTTAGGCATAGGGCTCGATATGTCCTCTTCATTAGCTTTTTTATCATGATCCTTGATGAAAGATTCTTCAACAATGCTTTCTTCATAAGAGCTTTCTAGGGATTGTGATCATCGTCACTATCTTCATCTTCAAGCCATGGGCTAGAAGTGTGTTCACCAATGAGATACCCAATATACCCCCTGAAATAAGGGTTCCATCTCTTACAAAAAACCTTGATAAATTCTTTGAGTGAGCGAATTCCTTTCTTAGGAAGCCCATCATACCATTTGTCTATATCATCGTTCTGTAGATCAAGAGACAACATGAACATCTTCATGGACCACATTTAATTCTAAAATACCACGCATGAATGATATAACATGCCAATCCACTGAAGTCCACGAAATTTTGGGATGCATTTCTTGCAATCATCCTTCTCCAAATCATAGCCATGGAGTTGATTAGGATATCCCAGGACCCTCGAGAAATCCAGTGGATCAGACCAATTTTGTATCCATGGTTCATTATAAAATTCCATATTATCTTTTTTATTGATGCCAAAAATGTGTGGAGTTGCCAAGATGAGCCCTTCTTCTTAACTGATGGATGTATTCACTTCTACAGCTGACAATGCCGTCAATAGCCGAGGCTTCTTTCTTGAAGTGCACTTCTTTGTTTGTATTTTTTCTTCAGTGGAGTTGCCTAATAAGATCTACGAGGTTAGTCCTTAACAATAATCTCATCAAAGTACAAAGCAAAATCTTACCTCAACTTTCTTACCAAATCTGTTGTCTTGCCAGTGGGATGAAAACTTTGACCTGAGCAACACGCTCCAACTGTCATGAAACAATCTTTGAGCGTCCTTGGCAACAAAGCCAAACAATGTTACCACTCAAATTAGCATCCTTGATCAAGGTCATGGATCTCGGTGCTATAAGGGGTAAGCATGGGAGAAGCTAGTCCCCAATGTCACCACAACCCAACTTCTCAACACTTAAGGTCAACATGAGTCCCTAACTTTGGTGAAGGATATCTGCAAACACTTGCACACCACACAAATAGCTTTCACATGCAACCACTCAACTAGGACCAATGCTTTATGGGGTCAAACAATGAAACATAAAGTGACACTAGGAGAGGGTAGGAGTTACAATAATTAATAATGTCTTTAAAGATCAATAACATCAATGTCCTACTTGTTAAGTTTTTACGTTGATTAGTATAATAACATTAAACAATAGGATCACTAATAGAAAGACAAGCACAACAACACAAAAACACAAAATTTTCTCTCAGGGAAACCACAAGGGAGAAAACCCCGACAAAACTTCCTCAATATAGAATTCACCAATACAAGATAAATCCCCAAGACAAAAACAACTACTTCTCCTCTTCAACAAGCTTCTCTCTCTCTCTTATGCGAACTTGCTCAAGTGAGTGATCCAAATGACAAACTCGACCTCTCTATTTATATTGTTCAGCTGGGTGACTTTTCACCCCAACTAGGCCCACCTCTCCTAGTTTACTGGGCCGACCTATCAATTACATAATAAAATATCTTATTTTATTTTCTGGATTCTTCGAGGTCGACACAACTTCTAGGGTTTACATTGACTCTTACATGACCAATTACATCAATGACATCTCCGGAAGGAGGAATAATAATAATACAATAAACAAATACAATTAGAATATCTTCCGTAGTTACATTTCTTTAACACTCCCTCTTAACTAGGAAGGTATTCTACAAACATCATCATCAACATCAATAACTGTACAACTGATTGGTGAAACTCTATATGTCATAGGAAGTTTTGGAACATCATCATATCTCTGGGGCATCATCATCATCATCATCAAAATAGAACTGCTAGATCATCATCATTAGTATCATCATCAGCATGGAATTGCTGGAGCATCATCAACATCGTCTTCATCATCATTAAGGAACTGCTAGAATATCATCAACATCATCGTCATCATTGCTAGCAACTGCTGGAACATCACCGACATCGTCGTCATCATCAGCAAGGAATGGCTGGAACATCATCAACATCATCGTCAACAAGGAACTGCTGGAACATCATCAACATCGTCGTCATCATCAATAAGGAATTGCTGGAACATCATCAACATCATCGTCAGTATGTGAATACTGGAACAACAACATCATCATCATCATCATCGGTATGTAAATACTGGAGCAACAACATCAACAACATCAACATCATCATCAATCATCAGTACATAAATACTGGAACAACAACAACATCAATCATCAGTACATAAATACTGGAACAACAACATCAACAACATCATCAATCATTAGTACATAAATACTGGAATCAACAACAACATCAACATCAATATATAAATACTGGAACATCATCATCATCATCATCATATAAATGTTGGAACAACATCATCATCATCATCATACATCTGGAATCTGCACTATGGTGAGCACTCTGGTAGATGATGCTGACTTACTAATCCTTTCGGACCAAACAAGCCTAGTCAGACATTCCAATCTACCTGAGGACCAAACAGGCCTTGTCTGACTTACTAATCCTTTCGTACCAAACAAGCGTAGTCAGACATACCAATCCCCTAGGATCAAACAAGCCTTGCCAGACTGACATACCAATCCTTTCAGATCAACTAGGCCTTGTCCGTCTGACATACCAATCCTAGACTGAGCTGCCACACCAAGGCTCCAGGAAACTACTCCCTCTTTCGAGGGAGGTCCTTTCGGACCCATCATCATCACTTCCTCTTTCGAGGGAGGTCCTTTCGGACCACACCAAGCTTGTCTCGAAAGTATTCAAACTTTACACAAGACAGAGGCTTATTCAAACTTTACACAAGACAAAGGCTTAGTCAATACATCAACAACTTGTTCTTCTGTAGTAACATACTTGAGCTTTACAGCTCCTTTCTGCACCATGTTCCGGATGTAGTGATACTTGATTTCGATATGTTTCGATCTATCATGAAACATCAGGTTCTCTGACATCTTGATACAACTTTGATTATCGCAAAGGATATCAGTCACATCTATCTCCGTATCAAAGAATACTGGCAACATCTTGCGAAGCCAAATTGCTTCGCTACAAGCTGAACATACTGCAATGTATTCAGCTTCCGCTGTACTGAGTGCAACACTGCTATGCTTTCTACAGAGCCATGAGATCATATCTGATCCCAAACTGAAACAACATCTTGAAGTGCTCTTTCTGTCTTAAGCACTTCCCGCCCAATCTGAGTCTGTATAACCGTGCAATCTGAACTCACTATCTGATACATATATGAGTCCATAATCCAATGTACCCTTTAGGTACCTCATCACATGTTTTGCTGCAACCAAGTGAACATTTCTAGGCTCCACCATATACCGACTCAAGGTGTTCACATCAAAACATATATCTGGCCTTGTATTTGTTAAATTAAAATACATTAGTGAGCCAATAATCTGTCTGAACAGTGTAACATCTACTGTCTCTGATGAAGCATCATTCAAGAGCTTCAATTTTGTTATCATCGGAGTAGGCATGGCCTTATAGTCCAACATCCCAAATCTCTTTAGGATTTCAACAACATATTTTCCTTGATTTAGGAAAATCTCATCTAGAAACTGCCACACCTCAAGACTTAGAAAGTAATGCAAGATTCCAAGGTCTTTCATCTCAAATTCTGCAGCAAGCTTCTTCTTACATTCAATGATGGGCTTGTCTTCTCCTGTCAAAACTAGATCAGCCACATACAGTAATAATATCATGGGCTCATCATCTACAACCTTATAATAAAGGTTGGAATTTGCTTTACTCTTGGTAAAGCCCAAACTCATCAGTAAACCATCTATTCTTTCATACCATGCTCTGGGTGCTTGTTTCAACCCATATAATGCCTTCTTCAATCTACATACATGTGTCTTTTTCTCATCTGTTTCAAAACCTTCTGGTTGCTCGATGTATACCTCTTCTTCTATCTTTCCATTCAGGAACGCTGTCTTTACATCCATCTGATGTAACTTCCATTTCATCTTAGCTGCCAAGGCAAGGATGGTTCTAATTGAAGTATATCTAGCCACAGGAGCAAATGTCTCCTCATAATCAATTCCTTCCTTTTGAGAGAACCTTCGGGCTATGAATCTTGCCTTGTACTTTTCAATGCTTCCATCTATTGAATGTTTTGTTTTGAAAATCCATTTTGACGATACTACTGACTTGTCCTTCGGTCTTGGTACCACATCCCAAACATCATTCTTTATGATGGATTGCTACTCTTCAATCATGGCTTCTAACCATTGCTTCGTCTTTGCTGCTTCTTCGAAACATGTGGGTTCTTCTTCAACAAGGTTACAATTGAGGCTACATAACTGGAGTATGGCCTTGGTTTCTTGCTTTCTCTGCTTGTTCCTTCTAGGGCACCATATTTTTCTGCATCTTGGATTATTTCTCGTGCCCAAGCTGGTCTTCTTTTTCGTGAAATTATCTCATGAGGTGGCTCCTCAGGTCTTTGAGGTTCTCTCATGTCACGATCCTATGGTATATGTTCTTCTTCAACATTTATTACTGGAGTGTTGTTAGTTTCTGTAACTCTAAGAGCTTCATGCTCCTCTTCATCCTCATGAGTCTTTTTAGACTTGTAGAAAGCTGCATCCTCATCAAATGTAACATCTCTGCTAAGTTCAATCTGACGGTGTCCTGGGATGTAGATTCGGTAAGCCTTTGATTGCTCATTGTAACCCACAAATATCCTCTTCCTTCCTGAAGGTTCCAACTTTGATCTCTTCTCCTTGGGAATGTGTATGAATACTGGACAACCAAATATATTCAGGTGGCTAACTTCAAGCTTCTCACTAGTAAACATCTCTTCTGGAGTTTTGTTCCCAAGATCACTGTGGGAGATTCTATTCTGCACATAGACTGCGGTTCTAGCTGCTTTAGCCCATAAATGCATGGGTAGATCTTGATCATGGATCATGGCTTTTACTGCTTCCATGATAGATCTATTCTTCCTTTCAGCTACACCATTTTGTTGTGGATTATAGGGAATGGTAAGCTCCCTCTTAATCCCAGCTTCTTTACAAAAGTCTTTGAATTCACGTGATGTGTATTCTCCTCCATCATCTGACCTTAATATCTTGATTTTCTTTTTCAGAGAGGTTTTCCACAAGAGCCTTAAACTCCTTAAATTTTTCAAATACTTATCCTTTATTCTTTAAGAAATAAATCCATGTTTTGCAGGAATAATCATCAATAAAAGAGGCATAATAAACATACCCGCTTAAAGAAGTAGTCCGACATTGGTCCACAAATGTCTGAATGAACAATGTTCAATATGACTTTAGCTTTGCTATCACTGCTTGGAGATGGATTCTTTGTATTCTTTCCTTGTGCACATCCTTTGCACACTCCTTCATGATCAACTTGGATTTCTGGTAATCTTGTCACCACTTTGCTCACTATTGGTAATGCTTTGTAGTGTACATGAGCTAGTCTTCTATGCCATAATTCACAAGGATTCATGGTGTACTAGCTTTTAGAGTTGAATCTGCATGTCCCTTTAATTTATAGTCCTCCCTCTTCAATTCCAATGATAACTGCATCATCTATTGTCTTTTCTTTTGGCCACATGAAAACTTCACCATCTACAAAAGCAACTTTGAGACCTTTCTTATCTAAAGCTGAGATAGAAAGGAGATTCTTTTTCAAACCTGGGACATATAGGACTTTCTTCATCTTCATGGACTTTCCTGAGTTCAACTTGTAAGAAGCTTCTCCCATTCCTTTGATAGGTATTGGTAATCATCTCCAAGCTTTACTTTGTGTGGAGAATCTTTCTGCACAAGATGTGAGAGGGAACCTTTGTAACTTGTCATGTCTTTGGAGGCTCCACTATCCACTAACCAAGTGTCACTTCCATGAGATAATGAACCAGTGAGGGATGAAATTAGAACATATTCTTCACTGGAATCTTCATCTTCTCTAGTCTTCTTTTCATCATCATGTTCATCTTCTTCGGCTGCATGGGTATGAAATATTTTATTCTGCTTCTTGAATTGTTCAGCTCCGAGAGGACAATTTCTTGCAATGTGTCCCATCTTGTGACAATAAAACCATTCAAAGGAAGAGAAGTCTTTCTTGATCCTTTTGTTCTTTTGAAATCTTTGAGATCTTCTAGGAGGATGTTCATGATTCTTCCTTTTGTTCTTTCCTTTGGCATGGTAATGTCAAGGCTTGGTCTTCATTGTCATTTAACTTGTATTCTCTAACTGCTATCCTTTCTTCTTCTTGTACACACTCTTCCCATAGTTGTCTAAACTTGATCAATTTCTCTCTAGAGCATATACCACAAACAAAGGGTTCCCAATCCCTTGGAAGACCATTCAAGTCAGTCATCACAACTTCTGCATCTTCTACCATATCACCAATAGCTTCTAATTGTTCTTTGATCTGGGACACTCTAGTGAAGTATGACTGCATAGTTTCTGACTTCTGAATCTTTACACCCTTGTGTTGATTTCTCAAGGTCATCTTTCTGTTGATGTTCTTTCCTTCAAATAGATTGGACAAGGCATCAAACATTTCCTTTGGGGCTTCTTTGAAGACACTTGAGGAATCGAGTGATCTTTAATAGAGTCAGCTATGATCCTCTTGGCCTTGATCATACTCTTCTTTTGTTTTTCTTTGGCCTCATCTTCTTTTGGTTCTACAACTTCCTCCTTTATGAAGCCTTCTAGGTCATGTTCTTCAAGGATGAGCATGACTCTATATTTCCGTGCTTTGAAGTTCTCAGCTCCCTCAAGCTTCTCATCAAGCTTGGTAGTGTTTGTCATTTTGATAAAATGAGAACCTCAAATGGAAATAGAATAGAGATAGTACTTACCAGCGAAACTGCTTCTAGCTTAACATAGGGTTTGATAGAGAAACCCTAATTTTTTAACTTTGAGATCTTGGAAAATTGAATGGAGGAATAGATGCGCCTCCCTAAGGCGAGTTAGGCAAAGTACTATTTTTTGCAGATTTGAGAGCAAATCCTCCAAAAACTTGATGCCCTAGTTCTTCGGGTCGTAGTGGAGGACCCAAAAATGAAAATTATTGGAAATGAATTTTGCTTCAACAAAAAGGTGCGCCCTAGTGAGGTGTGTTGACTCCACCCTCTTTTTCAGCTGATCCGTGGAGAGAGCTCCTGAAAATAGAAACCCTAGATATTGCAGTTACAATAACTGCATAATGTTTTCTTTTAGGCCTGCTTTGATACCATGTTAAGTTTTTACTTTGATTAGCATAATAACATTAAACAATAGGATCATTGAAAGAAAGACGAGCACAACAAAACAAGAACACAAAATTTTCTCTCGGGAAAACCACAAGGGAGACAACCTTGACAAAACTTCCTCAATATAGAATTCACCAATACAAGATAAATCCCCAAGACAAAAACAACTACTTCTCCTCTTTAGCGAGATTCTCTCTCTCTTATGTGAGCATGCTCAAGTGAGTGAGTGATCCAAATGACAAACTTGACCTCTCTATTTATATTGTTCAGTTGGGTGACTTTTTACCCCAATTGGGTCGACCTCTCCTAGTTTACTGGGTCGACCTATCAATTACATAATAAAATATCTTTTTTTCTAGATTCTTCTAGGTCGACACAACTTCTAGGGTTTACATTGACTCTTTCAATGACTCTTACATGACCAATTACATCAATGACATCTCCGGAAGGAGGAATAATAATAATACAATAAACAAATACAATTAGAATATCTTCCGCAGTTACATTTCTTTAACACTACTGCTGCTATGACAAAGCATTAGCCAATAACACTTCATAAATAGATAGTGGGTATGGCAACCCTTACAAGTGCAATCATCTTTACATAGCATAAACGTAAGTGTGGCGAGGAGACCTTGAGCCATGTGTCCCAATGGGTTCATCCCAAGGTGCATCGGACACTTAACCAGGGCATAAATGCCCAACATGATGAGGGACTTCCGCCCATCAAGGGGTAGTCAGCAGTGCCACTAGGCCAACACTCCTTGAAACGAGAACCAAGAGGATTTGCCATGACCAGACCAAGGATCTTGAGCCTTGCTAGACCAACGCTTTTACATAAGAAAGCCCAAACTTCGCCTTTTACAATGGCAAAAGACCCCCTCTCATTGGAATCTGTGCGACATTGCCATTGGATAAGCACCCTGTTACACCTCAGATTGTCTGCAATGTGCCCTTTGATTCCCACAATAAAAGGATGCATTGTACAACTGCTTAATTCCTCAAAAGCCGTGGTTTGATTCCTCAACTAGTGGCAACTTCTTCTAATTCGATGGGGAAAAATTCCTCTTTATGGTGGTGACTTCTCTCTTTTTCTTAAATTTGCGTTCTCAAATGATGACATGATTCCTTGGCGACTCGTCCCATTTGGTAACTACATAGACGAAATCCCTGCTAGTATCTCGACTTCACAAGAACTTCTAATTCTTCACTGTGATTGGTGGTAGCCTCACTTGGAATCACTATTCTCATTAATATGATGGTTCTTCCATGGGCTTTGGTATGCAAAACTTGGCATACACAATTAATGCCATTGATATAATTTTAAGTGGCTCTATCTTTAGTTCCTTATATTCACAGTTCAGTGGCCCCAACTCTGGCTCCTCATATTCATGGTTCATCGGCTCTTGTTTGGCAACTTATCAAACACTCTACAGCTTGATGGTGGCGATCCTCTTTTCGAACGTGGGCTTCCTTTCCTATGATTCGTCAGATTCTACTTCCACTCTTCTTCGTGGACACTCTTGGCTTGGTGGTAGTATTGAATATCTAGCCAATCAGTGCCTCACTCTAACATAAATTGATTGATTTCTCCTTAACTTGGATTAGACTTGCCCTTTTTAACTTTTGTTCAATTTGTATGTGTGTAGTTGCTTAGTGTCTTCTCTGGTCACAACAGTCCCTTGACTCCTTAACCTGCTTCCTACGCTTTGACTCCTTCACTTGCTTCCTATGCTTCTCCTCACCATGGCTTTGATATCATGTGAGATTTTACACACACAAGCGTGGACAGGAATACACTTAGAATAAGAAAGAGTGGAATGATACATACATTAGATGACGCAATGTCTTTTTACATAGTAAGAGGAGAGGAGTATGTTATGTAACTCTTAATTATTACTATATTGAATGCTTCATTATTACATCACTTTATTGTTTGTCTATGTCTGTCCCAATAATATGACCATTATCTCCAACATTTCCAGGTCGTGTCAATTGCCAAAAATATCTGGGAGCTGCTAAAAAAATGCCTCGGAAGTTCATTACTCTATATTGAATGCTTCGTTATGAGTTATTACATCACTTTATTGGTGAGACTTTATTGCTCGCCTATGTCTAAGTCCGAATATGACTAAGTTCTAAATATGACCATTATCTTCGACATTTCTAGGCCGTGTCAATTGCCAAAAATATATGGCAAGTGCCCAAAGAATGCATCGGAAGTTCAAGACTTGCAAAATTGCTGTGAAATTGGCAACGTATAGGATTGTTTTTTAGTCGATGCCATATTTGGGTGGCCACCAGTATCTTCTTGGATCGTTGTGTCGTCTACTTTGTCAAGGTATGACCTATTACTGATCTCACTTCTGTCCCATAGACCATTTTGGTCTTGTGGATGTAAGTAAAATCTATCTATCTCCAGTGCATTTATGAATCAGCCCTAGTGGACTTACTAGGGTTTTATGTTGTGCTGCCCTAGTGCTGTTATTGTTTTCATTTTCTGCAGGAATCAATGTTTCGAGGTTGGTTGCATTTGATCTCTTCACTCTTATGAATCTCAAAAGACCAAATCATTTTGGAATTGTGGATGTTAGTAAAATCTATATATCTCTAGCGCATTTATGAATCAGCTCTAGTGCACTTACTAGAGTTTTATGTTGTGATGCCTATTGCTCTTATTTTTCTCATTTACTGTAGGAACTAGGCTTTCCAAGTTGGTTGCGTTTGAACTTTGATCTCTTCACTCTTATGAATCTCAATAGTCCCAAGGGTGCAGGGGGAACACTAAAAGTTTAGTTTACAGTGTCATTGAACTGGAAAGGCAGCGATATAAGGATTTGTATCCATTTTACGTACTCCCTTTTGCTTTCCATTCCCATTCATACATTCTCATATTGGCTGGTGTTGTGTATTACTTATTACTTTAATATTAATCTTATCAATTTTGTTATTGGTGGGACACTCATTTTTGGAAGTGTGTAAGCATTATTTATATAAATTTTACATCAACCCCTCCATTGGCATGCTCTCAACAAACATCTTTTTGGTAAGCTTTCTAGCCTTCATGTTTAAGCTTTTTGATATCTTTTTGCATCTCCTTCTTGATTCTTTCTTTTTGGTCTTATCTACATGTCTCCTATATTTTTCTGATATTTTGGAATAAAGAATGGGAAATTAAAGGGCATTGTTTTTTTTCCAAGAAAACTTAAAGGGCATTGGTATTTTAAAGGAAAAACTTAATTCATTAGTTGAATTTGACATTTGATACTGACAATGCTTTTACAGGCACTTGATCCTAGAACACGCATGGTCTTGTTCAAAATGTTAAATCGAGGTGTTTTTCAAGACATAAATGGGTGCATTTCGACGGGTAAAGAAGTATGCATCCTATGCGGCCTTTCTCAAAATTTATCTTTAACATTTCTATATCTGTGATTCCTGTTGTTAGAACTTAGAAAAGTCTACCTTAACGTTAAATTTCCCATTACGTATGCATGCTTTACATGATCTGCATGTCTCTTAAGCAGGCATATGGTAATGCAAATAGTAAGAATTATGGCAGATTTGAATTAATTAAGTCAAACTATTGAAGTTCAATTTGACTACCTAGCCTCTGTATTTATGGTAATTTTTTTTTTGGTTTTTTACTCAGTTGTATACGCTTCTTCCTTTTACAATATGAAGTTTCTGTGTTGCTACAGGCAAATGTGTACCATGCAACAAAAGACAATGGAGAGGAGTTTGCTATCAAGGTCTATAAAACTTCTATTCTTGTATTCAAGTAAGTTTGTTTCTGTTTTTTGGTGAAAGCTTTAACTGTTTTCCATATTTTTTTGACTATTTTTAGTGTTCTGATACTTTGGAGTTGGCTAATTTGACTCTAGTAATGCTTATGGATTCATTATCTGGACGGTTGCTTAATCTTTAGTACTTTTAATTCAATTCTGTTCATTCATATTGGCTGGTGTTATAGCATTCTAACATTCTGGTGTTTTTCAATATATACTGAAATCTATTCCGTGAAAATCTAAGCACATTTTTTCAGGTGCTAAAATATATGGACATTGCATATTATGCATTTCTTGGTGGAATTATGACTGATCCACGTCTAAAGCAGAAGAGCATCTATGATACCTTCATTTATATTTGAAGCTCAGTTAATTCCATTATTTGGCCATAATGTTCAAGCTCATGTCGTAAGAAACTATTTGTATTGGATTTTCACTAACCTTATCGTATGATCGTATGCAATAACACTTCAATGTGTTTTTTTAATGCCTGAATTACGAATTTCAAGGAATCCAAAGGTAATTTCCAGCGTTTTCTGAACAATTCATTGGAAAATCGAAGTTGAGGTTTGGCCTAATTTGTGATCGAGTGTGCAAGTTTTGGATATTTTCTGTAGAAGTTCTTCTGCTGTTTCATGTTGATAATAGCTGCTGAAATAGTTGAAAAGTTCAACCAAAGGAACGAGGTACTGGATAGCTTTGCTAGAGTTTTATGATATAAAATCTGGCTTCTTCATGGAATCAAATGATTTTGAACATCAATGGAGAAAAATAAGATGTATTATTTATGCAAACGCTCATTCTAATGAAATATCAAGGTCAAAGGCTGTATATAGCTAAAAGGAAGGTTTATTAATCCAACAGTCCAAGTGACCTTTGAAATGATATATTAAAAAGATGGAGGGTGAGAGAATGGGGATGGAAAGTATTGATGGATTTTTCCCAGAGAGTTAATAGGCAAGGTTTCAAGACGTGGAAGGCAGAGGAAGCAAAGCTGCAAAACTAAGAAGAAGTCCATGATATAGAAGTAGACAACAATTCAATGGTGGGGCATCTTTTTTCACGATGCAAATCTGTCTCCCACCATACTCTATTTGTGAAGAACTGCTTGCCTTAGATTTTCGTCTCATCTCTAGAACATAAATTTTTTCTCCGAAATATTGATTATCTCCACATATTTGTTGAAAAATCGGCAACGTTGTGAAAAATCGTGATGTCAAACAGAAAACGTCAATTCACTTGGAAAAAATTGCGAAATTATGATTTTCTAAAAATCACAAATTTTCGGGAAAAAATGACCAAAAATGACCAATAATCGCCAAGGCTTGAAAAAGGCCAATATAAGCCTGAAATTTGAGTTTCTGGGTAATTTCTCTGATTTTATTTTTGGTTGGAAGCCATAACTGGCAATAATAGTTATATAGCTAAGTTGCATGAAACGGGGAAACGGGGACGTGTTGGAAACGTGATCCCCCAAAATTTTGGAAACGGGGAAATGCGATATATATATATATATATATATATATATATATATGAGCAAGGACATTTAAAAAAATGAATCTGAAACATAAATCATAAATCATACATGTCAGAGAATCATTGCCTATATTGGGATCCTATTCATCAATAGCACCCTATGCCTCCCTCCTCTACGCTCTAGCCCTTGCCTTTAACTTGAATCTCAAAGTTGATCCTCCAAGGACATTAGTCAATGACTCAACACCCTACAATTTTGATGAAACTTCCTAATAAAATGGTTAAAATAAGGTAGAAAAAGTTTTCCATGCTCAATAAGTGATTTTGCTTAAGTGAAGAGTACATTTTTATTAAGGTCATGGCAGAGGAGTTCAACAATCAACACCACCAACATCAAGGTACCTACAGGGGTTGATGTGCTTGATTAATTGCCAATCCTATACCCTCATACATGATAGAAACTGATGGAAACTTTGCAATCCTAAAATCCTGAAAACTCTTAAGTCTGCTGAATTTTGAATGGGATCTAAAATTCTACTTTTTGCATATGAAGTCTGATGAGGTTGGAACCACTCTCAAACATCCTGAAACAATTAATGGTAATGTTTTTAAGTAAAAGGATAGAAAATGATATATAAGGAGAATGCCACTTTTACTTTAAGAATTTAATATTACCATTTAATACTACCAACTACTACTGAATAGGGCGATATTTTTCATCAGTTAGACAATATTTTTTTTTAAACCGGCCTTACAAACCACATCCATATCGGAAACGTGTTTCCGTACTGATGGAACGTGTTTCCATCTCGGGAAACACGCTTGTCCGTACGGAAACACGTTTCCATGCCGTACAGTACGTTTTTTCCGTGTTTCCAGCAGGAAACGGCCTGGGGACGTGGGGGGTGTGGCGTTTCCTGCAACATAGTTATATAGATGGCATCATTGACATTGAAGTTGATCTAATTACTATATTAGAGATGCTTATATAGCTTAGTAGTAATATCCATATAATGACGGAAACAAATAAATTTCAAAATTGATATTACAAGCTAGTCACCGTACAGAGATGCAAGCTTATGAATGTTGTTAAGAATCAAGATAGGATCCTAAAATTTAGAAATATGACTATTTCATTATTTGTTTACAACTTCATCAAAATCATACATTTGAAATTTGTAGGACTTTAAGAAGATCATCCTTGTGATATTGGGATTTGCTAAGGCTGTCATTGTTCATTAAGAATTGGTGGGAAGGAAAATATCATAATGTAGTAAAGTTTAGAATAATCGTCTATGAGAAAACGATGGCATCGTTAGCGGATACAACAGTAATAATTGGGAAACTATAGAACAACAATTAATCATGCCATTGCACATCACTCATATACTCTTTTTTAATATAAAAATGTGAGCAACAGTTTCTCTCTTGGCACCATTTATTGGATATTGCTTTCAACTCTTATATTGTCCATGAGGGTATTTTCCAAGTATATTGTCATTTTTTCTTTTTTACATGAAGCAAATTGTATTAAAATTATATTATTACAAGATGACCCAATGTTATGAACTAGATGGTTCATAAATCCATATTTTGCACACAAAGTGCAAAATGAAGGAACAAAAAGATATATATGGAATACATATTTGACAATGAATTGATTGATGATCAATGCAATTACAATGGAGTGTGTACAAATACACACAAAAGGTGATAACTTGTGGCTTTTGGTAGAAGGGTGACTCATCATAATCAGGATATCAAGAGCATGCATTTTGGGAGTGCTCTGCTCTAGAAGTGCATTCCCAAGTGATTCCAATATGAGGGGACAAGATTAGCATTAAATCAAAAGCACCAAGCCCTCTATGTACGTCGTTGTTGGTCCTGTTATTGTTGAACTCATCTGCCCTGACCTTAGTAAAAACTAAAAATGTACCCTTCACTCGAGCCAAGTGTGTAATGGTTTGGATTTACATTGAAATTTGATATATATATATATATATATATATATTAAAATTTACGTGGTGGAGGGTGGAGACCAAGATGCTTATTATAGAGGATTGACCTCATTTTTTACACGAGGAGATTGGGAGTGAGGACGTTGATGTACTAGCATTTTAGCTTTAGGAAACTTACGTGTAATTATTTTCAATCTACAATAACGTCCATGAAGGGTCTATGAGAAGAATGCTTATCTGTATATAACAACTTTTCTTCCTTATATTTCTTGTTGATGATTAGCTTAGAAGGCATTCTCTTCTCAACAGGTTGTGCAGATTTTTACAGCTTTGTTGAAAACTAGTACAAAACACTTCGAGATATACATGTTTGCATTCTGTAAAGAGATTAGATTCATATTTTAGATTGAGAAGGATATTGAATAGGAATTTATTCAAATGTTTAGTACCCAATCTAAGTCTTTACTATCCAATTGTTTTCACAATGCTTGAGGTTGGGATGGGGGAAGAGTTGGACTTGAATAACTCCTAGACACCTATGTACAATATATAAAAGCTAAGATGACCCTAAAATTGAGTAAAGCAAGAGCAATACCTAGAAGGATCAAACCTTTGAGTTGTTACATTTCTTGTTTTGTTGAGATAGAAGCTTTGCTGCTTGTAATGATGTTGCTGAAAAGACAATAGTTAAATCACCAGAATCCCAAATCAAAATCCATCATACACAGCCCATATTTTGAGCCGTAACTTGCATAGATTCAGAATAATACAAAAAATATGGATGGGATAAATGATGATCATATTGTCCAATCATCAATGTCCATTGTCAAAACTGAAGGTACATGCCAACACATCGCCAATGTCTTGAAAATCTGCCCAGAAGTCCCTGAAACCTGTTGGGGACGTTTTGGGTACGACCATCAAGTCTCCAAGTCCCCAATGAAGTCCCCGGAAGATTGGGGACATTTCCTAGGGGTCCCCAATTCCCTGAAACGCAGGGATGGCGGGAACGGGGCTTTTTCTGGGGGGGACAGGTCCCCGTGCAACATAGATATTTATGAGAGGATTTGAACTTCCATCTCCTTTGGAGAAATATGTGCTTATGGAGAGACACAAAATTACAAGCCTTTTGTATGTCACTTTAGTAATATGAATACTTTCAATAGATATTGTAGACCTTGACGATTAATTCAACATACTAACATTAAAAAATGACCCACAATTTTTAAAAGAAGGTGATATTAACCTCCAAAAGAAAATGAATACATAATTCTTTTATATATCATTCTATGAAGGCTACTTTAGGCTCTACAACATTATCCTCATAGGTATTATGAAGAGATTGACCATTAAAAGAACATAATAGGCCATCAAAATTTATAGTGGGGTTAATTACTTTGGTCTTTAATCAACATCAATGTATTGACAATTGTCATGAAAGGAAGAAATGGGGGTTGTTGATAAATAAGGAATAGTGTGCATCTAGACAATGTGTTATGTTATAAGCAGAAGAAGTTGGTTGCTACAGCCTTCACGTTATTCTATTAGATGATAACAAGGAGAAAACTTGTCTAGGAATAGTTGAAATGAATATCTCTTTCATATCTTGCAGAAGTGCGCTGTTTCGCTACTCATTTCAAACCTTAGCTGTATAATGTATTAAGCAAACTATAAACAAGGTTATTGCTAAGATTCCTTGTAATTAAAGAATAAAGGTTTAATAGTTCACTATTGAAGAAATATTGAACCCTAACAATGTAGATTGATTGAAATAAGATCTAAAATTGTCCACAAGTATGTGGAATGAAAGCAGTTCCAAACTAGAAAAAACCTTATAATTGCAACAAGAATTATGATAGCTTCAAAAGCAGTTGTCTAATTAATACTCAAAAAATAAGTGTATATCCTATTATTCCTATTGCTCAACACATTCCCTATATTTTTTTTGTATTGAAAATGGGAGGTTTATGAGTAAATGTCCTTGATTGCTCCCTTTTGTAGGATATGGTTTGGGGACTTACCTTGTTAAGTTGGGTATGCCCGTAGGATATCCTTGGGATATTAATCATAAACAAGGATGTTGGGGGCTCCACTGCCCACTACACTGGACAATAGATCCTCCCCCATGGATTGTTAAAAATTGACATATGAAGAGATGACGTTGAATGATGAGAAGTAAAAATAGAGGAAGTCATTATATGAAATCCTTATGGCCTTTCAAGAGGAAAGAAAAGTATGATTTCTGTTGCACTATTAGAAATTTAGAAATCACTATGAGCATTATTGCTATTTTAGGTAAAATCATTTGATCTTTTTGTGTATATGAACATCAAAATGACTTTGTGGCTTCATGCTGCCTCCATAATGCTTACGCGTGCTCTGCTATGACATTGTCTTTTATGTATGCTTTGGATTATTTTGTATTGGCATTGGAGTTAAATTGATACACATGTTAGGAGGAAAGGCACTCGTCCCTTGAACCAATGAAACTGCATCTCATCCTATTCTATCCAATTGACTCTTTCTTTCCCTATAGTAATGACTTGGGATCAAAATTAGGCTAGTTAATTTGTTGTTATGAGACATGGACATTTCAAGGTAACTCCATAGAGTATATTTATTCTAAAAGTTGTGCACCACCACCACCACCACCACCACCACCACTCTATCCAACCATCCTTGAAACTCTCATTGATTTGTGGGTCGCCAAAACATGACACAAGGATAAGAGGCTACATGCACTTTTGCAAAAGAAAATAAGCAGAAAAATTATTGATAAAATTGTGGGTATCAAATGGCTTTTGTGTTCTGAAGAAAACAAACTGATTTGCAGTTACATTCTAAAAAGTAAGTTCTATGTACAATGATGGGTATGTAAGACACTAGCAAAACAAAATAAGAAACTATTAAGCTACATGGTAATCACTAGTAATGAACTAAAACTCCTATCAATGATTACTATAAGTATATTTACATAATACGATGTGTAGATAATATACATGTTTTGTTTTGAGTTACTAGGAGTATGGATGCCGATATAGATAAGGGGATGAATATTGATACACCAAATTTGTAGAAAATTTTGAATATGATATGGTTGGACACAGCGTATTTGAAAATAAGGTTAGATTCTGTGCCTGTTGCTCAGCTAGTGATTTATCCAGGCATGACACAGCAAAGAAGACAATAGAGATGGCGCCTTCATTCCTACCTTGCAGCAGTGATGAATAGGTTGACTGACAGCACAGGTGACAGTAATATAGACTGCAGTTTGGTAGAGGGTGTGCATGCCTGGGCCATCTTCATCCAGTTTAGATATTGTCCCAGAGTCAGTTAGTTCCAGTTTAAGAGTTTTTCCAGCATTAGATAGAGTTTTCTGTTTTCCGTGTTCGCTTTAGCATGCATGATCTATTGTTAGATTGAGGACGCAGATCCCTAGACAGTTGGGATGCCTATGCTTATGCATGGCGAGTTTCTAGTGATAAGTAGAGGGCACTGATCTCTAGGTGGGGATGCATGCTTGAGCTCATCTTCTAGTTTTGGCGCACTTTACCTGGCACACTTATGTATGTAGGGAGGGTGCATTGTTTGATCATTGATGTGACTAGGGTTAGGATTTGACTCAATCAAAAGGGGTGCTATTTGCATGTGTCTAGATTCATTGTATTGCTCTCTTAATCCTCAGTCTACAAAGGTGAAAAGGTGCACCATTGTGTTGGATAGCAAAAATTTGTTTTGAGCTTATGTGCTATGTATTTTTCCTTTGCAGTAATAGAATACAGATGCAGTTTTGAGTGGTTTTGTCTAGTGTATTTCGACTGTTACTGTTTCAACATTATGTGTTAGCAGATTCAAGTAGTTCAGATCTATTGTTTTCATTAACATTAAAATTTTATTTTACCTAGTCTTTAGGGTTAAGTTTTTGAGTGTAGAATGATAGAATCTACATATCATTAACTCAAAATTTAACATGGTATGAGAATGCTTTCGCTGAAACTTTCCAGGAATCCTATGTGCATGCAATTGCAACATGTGAGAGGGAGTCGTTGGAGGGTTTTAGGGGTGGGATGCTCGAGCTTCATTGGGTGAAGAAGCTATGAACTTGTGAGAGGTTGTGGGGTGTTGATGCCCTAGTTTTGCTCCAGAGATTGGAGTGTTTTGGGCCTTGTGAAGGGCTGTTTTAGGTAGCTGATCTGTTTTGTGTGTAAAGTAAGTTCCAGGAGCAATGGGATAACCTCTCTCGATTGTAGATCTGAAGACAAATCAAAGGGTCCTTCTAACTTCATACCTTGGAAGTGTTGGGTGCAAAGGTTTTTGGAGGAGCACAAGCATTGGAGCTATGTGGATATAATGTTGCAGTGCCTACATATACTGGAAAGTTGCCTCAACATAATAAGAAGATGGCTAGGGCAGCGTGAGCCATCATTGACTTGTTGAAGGATTACCTCGATCCCTCACATTGTAGGAAAGAAGATCGATAAGGAGATGTATCGTGATTTAGTCACTCTATATTGGAGTGTTAACATTAAAAGGAAGATGCTCTTGAGAAATAAGCTCAATGCCACACGCATGAGTAAAAGAAGTACTGTTGTCGATTGTTTGATGAAGATTGCCAAACTGATGGCTAAGGAAAAGTGAGCCATCTTGGACTTGGTGCAGTACCACTTGATCCCTCACATTGTAAGAAAGATGATCGGTAAGGAGATGTATGATGCTTTAGTCACTCTATATTAGAGTGTTAACATCAATAGGAAGATGCTCTTGAGAAATAAGCTCAATGGCACATGCATGCGTAAAACCAGTATCGTAGCCGATTATTTGAAGAAGATTGCCAAACTTGATGATTTGCTTGCAACTATTGGAGAAGAGGTGAAGAGTGAAAAGTTGGTGCCCATAGCATTGAATAAGTTCTCTTCTTCTTTGCAATGTTTTGTCTGCGGAGTCTTTCCCCTAGTAAAGGTTCCCAACGAGAAGCTATGGGATGATTTTGTCAAGGAGGAGATGAGATTGGAAATAGCTGTAGGTGTAGAGGACGAAGAGCAGAACTTAGTCCTTTACGGGAGAATGAAGAAAGGAGGACAAAAAGGAGGATTTGGAAAGGGTTAAAAGAAAGAAGATTCAAGATCTTCGAACCAGGGGGAGGACTTGATTCACATCTAGTGCCACAAGAACGAGCATTATGCTGCTCAATTTCCTAAGAAGGTGAAGGGGAAGGGCAAGAGGCAGTAGAAGCAGTATGCAGGGAGTGTAAAAGCCTCTATAGGAGTTGATGAGCTTGCAGTAAGACTTGACACATCCTTCTCCATGGTTTCATGCCTTTCCACCCACATTATTTTAGGTGTCGGTTGGTATGTGGATAGTGGAGCTTCAAAGCATATGACATGTACTAGATCAACTTTCTACACATTGGAAGAACAAGGTTTCAGAATGCAAGTGGATCTTGGTGATGATGATATGCATCTGTTGGAAATTACATGTTCATTGACTTATAATCCAAAACAGAAAATCCGCCTTTAAGCCTAGAGGTTTCCCAGATCATAGACTTAGAATTTTTAGCATGAAGACTGCTGTAAATTAAAGCATAAAACAGCAGTGGAAAGATCACAATTACTCACTTCTAACAGCCCCAAACTTCACGGCAGTTCAAAGAGAAAATATACCTAACAATGAGATAACTTTCAGCTCCTTCTAGGGCAACTTATTAACCAATAACCAGATCTGAAAATGTAATTTCACAGCAGTAATTATAGCAGTATATCAGCAGTAAAATAAACCCACTATATTCTTCATTAGATGTTAATACACTTAACAATTTGCCCATTTACTTATGTCAAATCAGCAAGACATAAATAGCTGTGAATAACAATGCATAAAGAACATGTATAGATGGAATTCAAATCTGGAAATTGCACAATATATGGACAGCTAGAAACTTCATATATAAGTTCAAGCTGAAGTACAAGTACATACTGTAGCCCTCTCTCAAGATTAGTACAAAAGCTCCAACTATCCAAAAAGCCCTAACTAGGTAAATCACCAAAACTCTAGCTCAACCAAGAAGATCCAAGTGCATGAATCTCTCCAAAACAACCTCCAAGGCAAGATGTCACTCTTTCTTCTCTTTTGCCAATCCACCCTAGGGTTTTATCACAAAACCCTAATCTCTAATATCTAAGGGTAAAATACTAACCCTAAAACTCCCAGGTGCTCCAAGAAACTTCAAGAAGACCAAGAAACCTTAGAGCCTTAAGAGAGATAGAGGTAACAAGTGATGACCAGAGAGAGAGAGAGAGAGAGAGAGAGAGAGAGAGAGAGAGCACTCTTATTTAAGTCACATCTCTACACAAGAGTGAGATCAAATGAGTGAATGAATGTGTTGTGGAAAGTCTCCATCCATCCTCTATTTATATGAGAGGTAAGGGAGGCCAACAATAGTATGTGGGAAAGGCCCTTACAAGTAACCTACATGAGCCTTGTAGGACAACACAAGTGAGATGTCCAATCTAAAGTACATATGCCATGCTCAATGTTGATGTTGTACACAATAAGGGCTTCAAGTTGATGTAGCTAGACAAGGTAAGTTCACATGTTTCCATCACAAGTCTCAATGGCCTCCATTGATCCACATAAGCAATGTGCTCGATTAGGTCAGCTATCGCTTGCAAGAACACTATCGAAGCCACATGAATCCCTTAGCCATCTCCAATCCTCCCAATAGGAATCTAAGCGACCACATGCCATCTAGTGCTAGAAGCCTTCCTCCATGATGCAAAACACTTCCCCTCCCAAGTAAGGTGCTCTCCAAGCAAGTGGTTCCTCCATGTGGGCATCATGATGGGCATCCGCCAACACAACATGAGAACTCTAATGTCTAAGGGAAGAACACTGAGTTAGCACCATCATGAGATCAAGCATCCATTGAGAAAGCTATCTCAAATGTGCATATCGATCACAAAGCCTCTCTCATGTTGCAATCCATCTCAGGCCATCCAAGGGCTCAACAAACACCACGCGCCCCAAATTTCATGAAGCACCCCAAAACATGGTGTAAACACTTATAGAGTTTTACCCCTCAGTTTGCATGGAGACTAGTTCGAGGATTTAAGATGATGGTGCCCCAAAAGAGTTGCAATTGCAAAGCTTCCACAAGCAAATTTTAAAGTCTTATGGTCATCGATGTATCAGTTTGTCCACGATGATGTTGTAAAATGTTGTAAGTGAGATAACACTTTATTTGTATGTAAAGGGCCAGTCTATAATGTATATCTACAATCCAACTATGACAATTGTACTAGGCAAGTGATTGATGATTGCTTTTTCTTTTAACTAAGAAAGATTTATCCTTGTGGTCTAGATATTTCAAAGTTTTTTCACTCGAACCTCTTAGCCCTTCTAATGATATTTATGGAGCCATTCCATAAATATCATTAGCAACAATCACATGCATGAGGTAGCCTCAAAAGAAAGAAGAATTATTGTTTCAAAAGGAAGCCATGTCTCGAGAAAAAGATATACGAGCACCTATAGTTAAATATACTCCACCTCATTTAAGGGATGTTGATAAGATCTATAGGACCTCAGGAACAAAAACTCCAGGATTTTGCTTGTTGTAATGGCAGGAAGATTGGAACTAAGGACCTAGAAACTCAAAGGAATCATAAAAAATAGAAATGTCACAATACTCGTAGATGTCAATATTGCCGAGAAATTAAACCTTTTTGTTTAACAAAGATCTCATTGTAACATATATAGATAGACATGTCAAAGTAGTAGGAAGATGGGATAAGTTTTTTGTATACAAACTTGGAATTACAACCAATATTCTATGCTCTACCATTCCGTTGGATGAACATGGTGTGAGGGGTAGAATTGTTGATGCAATTAGGTGCTTATGCCACGGACCTCCAAGATCAATTCATGGAATTCAAGTGGTAAGGGAAGAATCATAAGCTATATGGGTTAGAGACCTTTTCAAGCTTTAAAGAAAACCCATTTACATATCCAAGTCATTGAAGCAAGCATCATACTAATGATCATCAAAAGTTTCAAAGAAAACCCATTTACATATCAAATTCATCGAAGAAAACATCATACTAATGATCACCAAAACATTGCCTTAAGAGACAAGGTAGAAGAACTCAAAGTCACTGGTTTTGGCCTTTTTGGATCCAAAACGACTTGTTTCTGCCTATGAATTGGATTGGGACTAGTTCTTAGACCAATTGAACTAGAACTAGTTTGAACCCATGGTCCCATAACTAAAAAGCACAAAAGAAACACAAAAAATGGTGCCCCCAAACCCTAATCCAAGCTTATATAATGATACCCCCTTTATGTGCCTCACACTCCTATGATTAATCATTTGGATTTGGATATTTCAAAGCTGGGCAAGGAACGTGGAATAGTTTGTGGGCTGATTTTGGTGGAAAGCGACTCTACATCAACAGTCTACACATCATCTACAAGCTTGGAGGAGATTTTAAACCGAACCCTTGTGTTGATTTGAAGGTATGTAAAAAATATTTCAAAAATTCAAACTCAATTGTCTTTCGGTATAAATTGCTGTTTTCTTTAGCAAATAAGTAAGGATAACTTTGTATTTGTAGATTTATTTTCATTGTTAAAGATGTTATCATGGCCCCCAAGAATGTTGGAGTCCCTGCAGGGAGCCATTGTGAAGAGGTTAATGGGAATTTTAGAATCTTAGATGCATATATCGTTAGAAGCAAATCAATGGGGGGTGATACATAGGCTGAAACAACTTTTAGCAACTATACCAGGGCAAGTTAAACCATATCTTGGAGACTTGGATAAAATAAAATCCCAAATGTAAGCTTTTGTTGATGATGCTTAGGAGGAAAAATCAAAAGCAAAATAGATGAATGGAGAAGTAGGGAGAAGGGGAGAGATTTCGATTCATGAAAGTATAGATTAAAACACTACTTATGAAGCCTCCTCTACTCACCCTTCTAGTATTGATCCTTTTTAGATTTATTGCTCCAATCCTTGTTGATGACAAACTCTTATCAAAGAAGGGGAAGATTGATGGTGTTTTTGAAACTCACAACACCCCTTGTTCTACCTCTTAGCTCACCATTATTAATAGCCATTAGTAGAAGCATTACAAGGATGTAAATTTCGAACACATGGCTAGATGGTGGTTTGATGCCAACATTCCTTTGAATGTTGCCCACTCCCCCTATTATCAACGTATGTTAGATGCCACAGTTGCATGTTGAAAGGGCTTAAAAGGCCCTAATTTTCATGACAAGACGGGTTCAATTTTTACAAAATGAAGTCAGACACATAAATGATGACTTGAGATAATTTAGAGAATCATGGACCAAATTGGGTTGTGCCATGATGTCAGATGGATGGAGTAATGGAAAGTCTCAGACCGTAGTTAATTTCCTCATTTTTTTCCCATCAAGAAATATGTTTCTAAGATCATTGGATGCATCTAGTCATAAGGATGCATAATTATTATTTCATCTTTTGGATAAAGTAATTATGGAGGTGGGGAATGCTCCACAAGTCATTATTGATACCACCTCTAACTATATTGTTGCTGGTAAGGATGCGGAAGGAGAAACACCCAACCATTTGTTGGACTCCATGTGTTGTACATTGCCTAGACCTTGTGCTTGAGGATATAGGAATTATTGATTAGGTAAAGAAGGTTTTAGAGCATGCTAAAAGCATTACCAAGTACATCTACATGGGTCTTGAACCTTGTGAGAAAAAACAAAAGGGGCATGGACCTTGTTAGGCTAGTCATCACTTGACTTGCAACAAACTTCTTGACGTTGCAATCTCTGCTCGCTTAGAAAAACAACTTGAGGATGGTGTTTCTTGTGATGATTGGAATTCATCATAGTGGAGTCACAAGCTTGATGGCCAATACGTCCGTGGGAATGTTTATTAGATGTTGCTTTGAAATTTTGTTGCAAATCAAGTGCAATCTCTAGTTT
This sequence comes from Larix kaempferi, assembly GCA_027924585.1. Classification (NCBI taxonomy): domain Eukaryota; kingdom Viridiplantae; phylum Streptophyta; class Pinopsida; order Pinales; family Pinaceae; genus Larix; species Larix kaempferi. The sequence goes on along the minus strand of BSBM01000052.1, from coordinate 7,041,386 downwards.
CCTTAAGAAACGACTTGAGTACGATTTTTTTTTGTGATGATTGGAATGTGGAGTTGCAAGCCTGATGGGTAGGACGTCTATGGGATTATTTATGAGACCTCATTTTGGAATATAACATAAGAGATTGTTAGTGCCCGAGTCCCTTGTTAAGATGCTACGGATGGTGGATAGGTACCTTTGGCAAAGCCTTAGCTATTCAAAGTAGAAGCAAGTATCCACTAGTTAGGCAATGTCAAAGCTTTTAGGTTATATTATTCATTATTTAAACATTGAAAAATTCTAGTCAAAGTTTCAGGTTCATTTCTTGAATTTTCTAACTATCTTTGATTCTTATTGCAGCATATTGGTAGACATAATGAGGTAGCAAATACCCTTAATTGCAAAAGTTTGCAGTTCGGATCTTGAGCTAGAATTTTATCACTTCAGGTTATGATCACAAGTAGAGCATGTTTGAGTGGATATACACATGAAGAGATAAGTCTTACGGAACAACAATATCTGAATGTTTAAGACTTAGTGTAGTACAATCTTTGATTGAGGTGCAACTAGTTGTTGAACAAAATCCTTGATGCATGTCCCATTGTCTTGAAGGATATGGATCCCTCCTTATAATGGATTGTGGAGAATTGGCAAGCAACATTTGTAGATCATGATTTGTGTTGGATGGACTTAGAACCACATAGAACACTAGAGGTTCCAAGCACTTGTGCCACAGATGGAGGATCAAGGTGAGAGGTTGATGACATTGATAGCCATGCAGAGCTAGAGGGTGTTGATGAATATCCCAATCTGGGTGATGATTTTGAGGATATGTTGTAGTGACTTGTTAATGTTGTTGGAGTTATTAACTCCTACCTGTCTTATTGTTAATTTGTGGGATTCTTGATAATTGTGATTTGCTAATTGTTTGTTCCTATTGTTTAGGAGGTTGTTGTAGATCTACTTGATTGTGAGAGATCTTCTCCAACTTAGTCTCCTAGATTTGTGTGTGGTTGAGATATTCCCTCACTAGTTTATTAGTGTGGTTAAGAGAACATCTCTATCTTGAGGGAAATCTTTATGTATAAATCTGTAACTTTGTTTGCGTAATGAAATACTTAGAACTATTTTGGTGTGTGAAGAGAATGTCTCCTTTCCCATTTTCTATCATGGTATCAGAGCTGGTACAACCTTCACTCTCTCACGAGAGGGGATATGATCATGCCAATTCCGCAATTTTAATCGTTTGTACATAGGATTAGCGTAGGAGAATGAATTACATTTGAATGTTTTTTGAGTGAGTTTCCATGTGCACATAACATTGTAGAGTTTGTTAGTGTTATGTAATAAAATTGTTGTTTGTAACTGCTGTAGAGTATTGTGAACGGGATTACCGTTGGTGATTGGAGTGAGAGTCCTATGACGAAAGCCACCCACCTGTATTTGTCCGTTTGGAGAAAAAATTTCTCTGTGAGAAACTTGTGAGACGTGATTATATCTGCCCAGGGTAGAGGAGAGAAGAGCGTTCAAGGCGCTGTGTGGCAGCCGTGTGAGACACTATGAAAAGGAGCACTGCCAAAGTGAAAGATGGGAGAAGAAATTTGCTCATCTTTGGACGATCGATCTGCTGTTGGACCTGTTGACTAAGTGTTGTTAGCAAATTAAAATGAGCCGTGGTGTTAAAAGCGTTTTTGGATAGTTTATTTGCAGAAAAGGTTTTTGTATGCCTGTAGGTTCAAGCCACCATTTGAGATCTATCGAGTCCCGCCATTTACTAAATAAAACTAGTGCAGAAAGGAGAATTCACCATTGTAGGAGTAGTCGTCTGTGAGGTTGCCGCGCACCACTTTTGTTCATTATAGTTGGGTTCATGAAGGCAAATTTGCTACTTCTTGACGTGCCTTCTTTGAACACTTAGATCATGCCATTGTAGACTCTTCTCGACAAATATAATCGATGCAACTTGCTTACACACTAGAGCTCTGTGCTCTTGTTGTTGATTGCTCCATTGGTTTGCATTCACGGCTTGAAAGGTACTTAGTTTGCTTGTGTTGCAATAGGAGTGATGCTCATATATGTTGATGAGAAATTATGATCTACCTGTATTTCTTTTGTGTGAGGCTCGGACAAATCCTACTTAACGACTGCTGCACTGCTTTCTTTGAGAATTTTGAATCCATGATGCAGACCATGCAACTGCCATGCCTTCATATGTTCCATTACCATTTCATTTCCTCATGGATGAACAACCATCGAACTTGTCCCATCTGATGTGTTGATGTGGAATTTTCATTCAAGGTGCAAATTTTCAGAGGGGGAGCCCTTGTGCAAATTCTCATGGATGAACTCCACCACCGAGAGCTCCTCATTCAAGGTGCAAATTTTCAGCTCCCTGTGCATTATTCGAGGTGTTGGAAGGTTGATTGAGGAGCTCTTGGTGGTGGAGTAGTTATATTAAGTTTTTAGAAGAAGAGATCTTGTTTTTGAATTAGTATATGTTTGTATTAGCATTATTCTTTATTTGAAAAATAAATGATGGTGAATCTAAAAAATCAGAGGTGCAAGAGGGGTATTTGCATCTTAAGAGGGGTAATCAAGAGCAGGTTCAACTCAACATGGATTGTTGTCTAGATAGTTTGGGAGTACGTGGATTTCGAGAACTATCCCTCATTAGGGTTTTGAGACGTGCATGTGGATTGCGGTCCAATAATGAGGTTATGAGACATGCATGTCGATTGTTGTTCAATAATTTAATTTGGGAGATTTGTGATTTGGGAGTTTGGGGAGGTGGAATCTAGGAACTTGGGAATTCTAGTCGGGAGCTACACCTTTACAAGAGTTATGAGGCAACAAGATTTCGAACTGGTTAGAGATGCCGAAGAAGACCTTATTTGACAAAGAGCATGACAAGTACTTGTTAAGAGGGGGTGTTTGATGTTATTAACTCCTACTTGTCTTATTGTTAATTTGTGGGATTCTTCATAATTGTGTGTTATTTGTTCCTATTGTTTAGGAGGTTGTTGTAGATCTACTTGATTGTGAGAGATCTTCTCCAACTTAGTCTCCTAGATTTGTTTGTGGTTGAGATATTCCCTCACCAGTTTGTTAGTCTGGTTAAGATAACATCTCTATCTTGAGAGAAATCTTGATGTATAAATATGTAACTTTGTTTGTGTAATGAAATACTTGGAACTCTTTTGGTGTGTAAAGAAAATGTCTCCTTTCCTATTTCTATCATGATTTTTTTGGGCCTCAAGAGGCCATTTAGAGCCTCAATGTTTATGTAGTTGGAGATATGTATCACGCTTGATGGAATTTTGCAATATTCACCCTTACACCCTATATACATGAGCAAACCGTGCATATTTAGTGTCTATTGGTTTGGGTTTACATTGATGTAGACAAATATATCATATTTTTATTGGTATTTTAATGTTTTATATATTCTTTATATGATAGTTTTCCCCCTTTTTGGTTCCGATTGTATTCAATAGTTTGGCATTTTTGGTTCCAATCTTGGTTCTGATTTTGGTAAATGTGGATTAGATATGAGTTGTTGAACTAGCCTTGGCATTTAATGTAGGTTTATGCTCATTTAACATTAATATTAAAACACCACCTATTGATGTTAAATGGGGTTTAACAACACCTAACAATGGATCTCCATCCAAAATCATGAAGGTGGGAATGCCATCATCCTCCAAGAGTAAATATGCCATAGGATCACTTTCTTTCTACAAGAGGGGTGTAGTACCATTTCACAATGGCCATCTCTCATCATTACGAGGATCAGAGTTGCATGAAAACAGTCAGTGCCCAACCCCCTCGTCATAATGGAGGTGCAGTTGACTATGGGCTCAAGTATGAGGCGAATCAGAAGATTAACCTGCAGGGTTATGTTGATTCAGATTGGGCAGGCAGTGCCGCAGATAGGAAGAGCACTTCATGATGCTGCTTCAGTATGGGATTTGGTATGATCTCCTGGTTTAGCAGGAAGCAGTCATGTGTGGCACTGAGTACAATCAAAGCAGAGTATGTTGTAGCCTATTCGGCTAGTTGTGAGGCAGTATGGCTTAGGAAGCTACTGTCAGATTTGTTTGATCTCGAGTTAGAGGTGACTTGTATCTTCTGTGACAACCATAGTTGCGTGAAGTTGTCCGAGAACCCAGTGTTCCATGACAAGTCGAAGCACATTGAGATCAAGTATCACTATATCAGGGATATGGTGCAGAGAGGAGCAGCGAAGCTCCAGTATGTGGCGACAGATGAACAGATAGCAATGTGTTGACCAAGCCGTTAGCCAGAGTGAAGTTTGAATACTTCAGAGAGAAGCTTGGTGTTATCTAGATCAAGGTTCCTCCTAAGAGGGAGTTATGAGACTGAAAGACGCAGATGCACTAGAGCCGTTCTCGCATGGTGGTAGGCGTAGGTGGTCCTTGGGACGTAATGCATCTGGGATGCTTCTGATTGTCCTCCCATGTTGGTAGATGTAAGGGATGATTCTCGTATGGTGGTAGGCGTAGGTGGTCCTTGGGACGTAATGCATCTGGGATGCTCCTGATTGGCTTCCCATACTGGAGACGTTGAGAGGTCCACCGGTCCTAAGACATTGTGTGTGCGCCTAGGCAGGATCTGGCATGGTGGTAGGCGTAGGTTGTCCTTGGGATGTAATGCACTCGGGGTGCTCTTGATTGTCGTCCCATGCTGGTAGATGCGGGTTGACTGTTGAGAGACGTAATGCACTTGGGGTGGTCCTGGGTTGTACCCACTGGGTGGGAGACGCAAGTGGTTTGTTGGACATGAGATGTGCATCTGGGCTGTGCTCCGTGTGATGATGAGATGATTTGGATATGATGAGGCGATAGCAGGAGACGCAGGTGATTGTTGTGGCAATGTAAATACTGGTCCTGGGTTGTACCTACTTGATTGCTTGCTCGCAGAGATGATGAAGACCTACATGAGGGCTAGGCCTACATCCAACATGAAAAAGGGCTGGCTCTGTAGAACTTTCTATGACGGATAGATTCGAGAGATGTCACTAATCAATGATCAACGGAATGAGGATTGCTGCAACATCGACGATGATGATCCAGTGTTGATGATGATGTTCTAGCATTGAAGATGATCCATCGATGATGACGTTGTCTAGAATTGTGTCCAGGGTGATGATACTATGGCAAGAGAATACCTTCCTAGTTAAGAGGGAGTGCTGATGTAAATGTAACTTCGGAAGATATTCACTTGTATTTTATATTGATATTATTATTGTATTTTATTTGTACCTCCGACGAAGATGTTTTTCCTCCGGTCGGGGATGTCATTATTATGTTTGGTCATGCATAGTCATTGAGGTAAAACCTCCATTGTAAGTTAGGGTGTTAGATCCCCTAGAGTCAAATGTAAAAGGGTTATTGAGTCTTCCTAGAGAAGTCGGCCTAGTCAGTTTTAGTGAGGCCGACCTAGTTAGTTAAAAGGTCAAGTTAAAAGTAAAGTATAAATAGAGAGCCTTGCTCCCTCATTTGGACACACTACTCACTCACACAAGTTCGCATAGCAAGGGAGAGAAGACAAGTTCGCTGGTGGAGAAAAGAGAGAAGCTGCAGAAGACATATTTTGGCTTTTCCATTTTTGGCTTGATATTGTATTAGTGACAAAACTATTGTGTCTATTGTGTTTTGCTGTGCTTGTTATTCTTTCAGTTAAAGATCCTAGAAAATATTGAATTAAAGTACAAACTCTACCATTACCATACTTATATGTCCTTACAATGCCTCCTTACGTCTAACAATGCCATGTCACAAAATGCTGCATGGATCGAGTCTTGACAATGCCATGTCCCAACAAAACTTTGCATTGCCATATAATGCCTTTGGTCTTAAAATGCCATGTCAAATCATGATCCACTATGGTCTTACAATTTCCATTCCTCTTGGGTTTACACAATCATTGCCCCATGGGCTACAACCTAAGTCACCTGACACAAGGACACGAGACACGAGTGTCCCCAAAATACGAGTGTCCCCACGGGACACGATGACCCCCGGAATCAGGACACGAAAGACACGTTTTATATACATATATATATATTTTTAAAATATATTAAAATTTAAAAATATAGACATATAGATCCAATAAAATTTAGAAACTAGAACATTTACCTGCAAGAAAACAAACTGAAACTCCTTCAACTGCAAAAAAACCAAGTCTGGGCTCTCCCTAGCTCTCCCTTACTCTCCCTTCAATTCACAAATGGCAAAAAAAATACAAAAATCGACTTTTATGGGCCTGCAGGTTCAATTTTGCCGCACAGAAGTGTCCTGGAATCAGGACACGGTGTGCAGAGACAGGACACGAGTGTCCCGAAATCAGGACACGAAAAAAGTCGTGTCCCCCACGTGGGGGAGCCGTGTCCGCGCCAACACGTCCCCACGGGACACTTGGCCCTAAAATGACGTGTCCTGTGACTTAGGCTACAACATGAATGCCATTTTGGCTACAATATTCAAAAGATAGTGAAAGACCTTTTAGAGGGAGAGGGGGGTTGACAACACATTCACTCATCTCTCTTGATGGCACTCCTTTAAATCCAACATCTTGACAAATTTTTCTCACAAAGAGCTTTAGTAAGTATATCATTTGCTGGATATTTAGTGCTGCAATATTGAAGGATGATTTTACCGTCTTGTACTTTCTCTTGAGCAAAGTGATCTTTAACTTCAATATACTTTGTTCTATGATGATGCACTGTATTTTTCGCCAAGTCAATGGCACTTTGATTATCACAAAATAATGTGATGGCACCATCTTGTGGAAAATGTAATTTCAAGTGTCCTAGCCAAACAATTTCTTGAGTAGCAAGAGTAGAACTCTTTTATTCAATTTCTATGTAAGATAATGCAGTGGCATCCTGCTTCTTGCTGCTCCATGAGATAGCAGTAGATCCAAGTTGACACATAGCTAGTTGTAGGTTTCCTATCAACATAGTCATACAACAAGCTTAAATCACAATTTATTTTATATTCAAGACCAAGATTTGTTGTTCTTTCAACATATCCAAAAAGGTGTTTTGCAACATTCCAATGCTCTAAAGGAGGAATAGACATAAATCTTGATATCTTTTTAACAGCAAATGCAATATCAGGTCTAGTGATTGTAAGGCATAGAACACTGCCAACTCATGCCTATATAGAATATTATCAACTTTTTCAGTGGTGGTGTATGCACTCTCAATCCCATTTCCAAAGGAGTGGCAACACTTTTAGAGTCATCCATTCAAATTCCTTGACAAGATCAATGGCATATTTGGATTGCGATAAAAAGAACTTTCTTTCTCCTGTAATACTTGCATACCAATAAAGAAATGCTGTAGGCCTAAATCAATCATACCAAACATGTCTTTAATCTGAGTTTTGATTTCATCAATCTTGTTATTATAGCTGCTAGTAACGATCAAATCATCCACATTAAAAACAATAATTATGATATCCTTTCCACAACATTTAACATACAGGTCAGAATCAGAGAGACATTGCACATAACTAATAGACAAAAGTAATTATTGATTTTTTTGTAGCAGGATTTAGGAGCTTTTTTTAGATAATATGAGGATTTCTTGAGTTTGCATACATGGTTTTATTTAACACATTCTGTAAATCTTGGTGGTTGTTCCATATAATCTCTTCAAAGAGATCACCAGTGAGAAATGCACTTTTAATAACAATCCATAAATGGCTACAATTGCTAATACAATTATAATAGCTGTCAATTTTTGCAACAGGGGCAAATATTTTAAGTTTTCAATGCTTTCCTTTTGTGAGAAACCTTTAGTTACTAACCTGGCCTTGAACTTTTCAATTTTTCCATCTGAGTTAAACTTAGTTCTGTACACGTATTTGCATCTAATCACATTTTCTTGTTGAGGGATATGGAACTAATTTTCAAGTCTTTCTGGAGCCGTAACTTTTCAACTGTAACTCGGAAACATGAATTGGAATGGGCATCGGAATATTTGGAATGAGCTTTATGGGGTGAAGGCATGTGGTACTTTGTTTCCCTCAAAATTTGGAACTTTGCCAAATCTTGCCTGAAATGGCCTGAGCGGTCCTTTGGATCACTTGCACATCAACAAAGCAACAAGAAAACTAGTTTACATTCCCCAGATCAAATGCCATGGGCTCTGATACCATGTTAGAGAACTCCAATAAATCAAATGCAAAAATAAAATAAAATAACAAAACCAATCACACAAATGAGCATAAAACATAGGTTTATAGTGAAAAACCCTAACAGGAAAAACCATTGTTGAACCTCTCATCTCCTCTTTTATATTGCTTCAAAATGCTTGTGATGCTCTTCTCTTTGCAACAATAGTCTCATGATCAATTGATCAATAAATAGCGTTTCTGTTTCCCCTTTTTATAGGTTATTTTCTTAAGTGCGAGCTATTGATTTAATCTCAACATTAGATTACAGATATGCCTTTGATCTAGCCTAGATATTTAACTTGGGTTTTATGCTCATTTAACATTAATATTCCAAATTTCCAACACTTTCCTATAATTTCATTTTGTAATTTATTTTCCTATTTAGTGACCTATACAGATAGTCGATAGACTAATTTTTGTGAGATAAATACTTTATGAGTAGGTTAAGAGTTATGTCACTAGGTCATATTTAGGATGAAGTCCTTAAGAAGTTCTCGTTATGTTTGTGTTAGCAACCATCACACACGTGAACTTCTAGGTTTATAAATAAGTGCTCTATTTTGAATTGGGTTATGATAGTGAGTGGAGGCAACTTCATTGTATACCATGTGTCACCTAGTTAGTTGGGGGAATGCTTGTGTTAGCAACCATCATGGATGTGAACCTCTAGGTGTATAAATAAGCCCTCTATTTTCAATTGAGTTATTATATCGAGTCGATGCAACTTTATTGTATACTATGTGTCATAGCCTCGTCTTTGTTGAAATGTGTATGCATGTAATTCTGGCTGAGTTGAATAAGAGCTTCATGCCATTTTATGTATTATTTTGAATGTTTCTCTGATTGATCTTTCTCTCTCCTATTTATTTAAGTCATGTTTACAAGCATTCTTTCTTTTTACTCTGTTCCGTTATTACCACTCAACCTATGATATTGGCTGAAATCCACATTCAATGTAGAGTATATGTACTCGCTCAACCTATAAAATAACATATTTTGCATGATACTTATCTCCTTTTATTCGCATTGACAAATAGTTAGTTGCACATGTTTATGGAATGTTTACTTATGAACACGAGGAAGATGTCAGTTGTATTGGCTTGTGGAATATTATATTGGGAGTTTCCAAGGGTAAGTCAGAGACACATGTTATTGCAGTGTGGGGTAAGATAAGCTAGATGGGGTTTGGTGATGCAAATTATGAATTCAAAATTTTTAATTTAGAAAACTATCTTGTCATTAACCTAGCATGTGGTATACACCAGTAGAAATTCTATCTTGGTAATATAGGGACTTCTTGGTGATACAATTCCATGCTGAATGATTGTTTCAATGTGCTTGCAATGAGTACTGAGTAACTGAACTACATTTTTGTGTTTCAGGGACAGGGAGAGATATGTTCAAGGAGATTTTCGCTTCAGGCATGGGTATTGCAAGCATAATCCAAGAAAAATGGTGAAGACTTGGGCAGAAAAAGAAATGAGAAATCTTTCGAGGTATTATAATTTTGTGTTATTAGTTCTTTTTTTTGGACGAAATGTACATCACAGGAAACCCTCTGGGCACTTTCACTCATTTTGAGGATGGTACCCGTGGTAAACCATTTCGTTGCAATTTTGGCAACCTAACTCGGTGGGAACATTGAGTGAGGCCCACAATATTCACAAAAGCAGCTAGTTTGGGGAGTTGACCCCGTGACCTCCTGCTTGAAATCACAGCACTCAACCACTTGAGCTAACCCACTGGGCTATTTTTTGTGCTATTAGTTATGTTAACAAATGCAGTTTTAAAGAATTTCATAATATTACCTCTGAAAAGCTATACAGTCTTTACCGATATTCTTGCAATTCATTCTCGAAGAGAGAAAAATTCTTTCTGTCCTTCTCCAAGTCCTATTACTGTTTCTTTTAGACTGTTTGACATACAATTAATGTGGGACAATTAAATTGTTAGTAATATCTTTTTGAGCTACAAATTGCACTTATTTCTTTGGCCTTACATATCCTTTCTACAGTGGCATATCCCATGTTTAGGCTTTTATTCCACATTAGTACTCTCCTTGTTGTGTGTGTTGGGTGTTAGTATTATGAATAATCCCCAATGCATAACAATTGTGAGACAGAGGTGGTTTAGAGGGTCTTACCCACACTAAAGCTTTGCAAATAGGGAAGCTGGCTTTGGGGTGCAAGTCCCTGGGTTAATGTGATAGTCCTTTCCTCCAGTACTACTAACATTATTGGTGGTTTTGGTGTCATGCATTTTTGGGCCCTCTTTGGCTTGTGGTTGTTATCTATTTGATGTTCATGATAAATGCAACTCTTTACTAGTACAGTGGCATATCCCATGATTGGGATTTTGTTCTACATTAATACTCTCATGCTTTCTTGTCTTTTACGGTAAATTTATAAAGTAGATTTTGTAGTCTTTGCCAATACTTCTGTAGCTGGAGTGATAAATGGAATAAAAAGGAAACGGTTAAAGATGCAGGTTACAGTACCCCATTGCACTTTAAAGCTATTATGGATTACCATATCATTTGAATTCAATAGCTCGTACACAAAGGTTTGAGTGGTATTAGTTGAAGTGGGACTAGTAAAGTGGCCCATTCTAAGGATGGTAAGCTACATACAAAGGTTGGAAGTCTCTGTTCTGCTTCTCATGGCTATATTTTCCTTGATTACGGGTCTTGTCACGAAGATGTTTCTTGGCTTCATTGTTGTGAGGATCTTGGGAAGCTTGTAATTTACTAATTTCTGATTGTGCTTGAGATACTGCCAGATCATAATGGCTAGTGTCATCCAAGAAAGTTTGATTTTGTATTTGAAATAACCACGGCCACTTATTGACTGATGTTAAAGGTAAAGTTGTATGAAACATCTCAAAAAGAAAATAACACTAGCCTATCTTTGCTGTCATGATCAAGTGCCACAGGGACCTGGGTTTACCAAAATGTTGTAAAATTTTACAAGGATAGCTTACCTGGGAATGCTACTTTCCAAAATCCCTTTTACCTATGGTTCTTTAGTACACATTTTAGACTTGAAAGATATAAGGTTGGAAGACAGTTGTTCAATGTTCTTCATAATGCCATTTGTCTCTGTTGTTTCATTTGTTATGGACTGACTTGTTTGAAATGCTTTTGCATTCATGGGTTTTGCCTTTGTTTTTGCATACTTCTCTATTTTGGTGTCTTCTGATTGTTCCAACCCTTTCTATGTTGATTGTGATTTTTGTTTGCACGAAAAGTTTGCTTCCATTCATGGTGTTGCTTCATTTTGCTTGATTTATATTAGGATATAATTTTAGATCTCCTCCTTGGATCTTGTCCGTTGATACCTTCTCTCTGCACTTCCAATCCATGGTGTTGCTTCATTTTGTTTGATTTATATTATAATATTACTTTAGATCTCCCCTTGGATCTACTCTATGGATACCTTATCTTTACTTTTACCAAAAGTACTCACTTCAATAAGCATGCCTTAGCACTGTGATTTCATGAAATCACCTATCACACAGTTGCCGAGCTTTTAATTTTCAAAATATGCATTATCTCCTTTAGTAATTTTGGAGGCTTAAACATGATAACTTGGGACAATACAAGCACTCTTCAGTCAAAAACAGTTGACAGTCGAGAATAAGACTCCTATATTTTTATTGTGTATGAAGTGTGTTTCCATGCCCTTTTCATTTATTATCTTATCAATTTGCATAAAAGGCATGAATTTCAAATTTTGCAACTGCTTCAACCTCTACATATAAAAGTTATAATCATAGCGCTTCTAATTCTTGCAACTATTTTCTTCGAGAATTTTGTCAACCACTGTGGTTTGAAGACCTCCTTGTGCATAGTAGAAAGTAATTTGGGAACGTTTTTCCTTACCTTTTTGATTATCTTTTCTTTTTAGTCCTAAACTGCCTATACGTTGCTTTGGATGTGTAACATCTTTCTTATTGCTTCTTGTGATTTAGAGAATGGTATAGATGATGTTGGATACAAAGCAACTGGAAAGCAACTAAAAAGAAAGAATGAAATAAAGACAAAAGGAAGATAGATTATATTATTGTCTATGGCAACTGGGATTGGGACTGTAAATACAACATACCACCTGCTGGCAGTGAGAGACATTACCTCTTTTCCCATGTAAAATATTGATACAAAATGAAACATAAATACACATAGAGTCAAGACTCTGATGTGTATCTTCAAGATGGATTGTCATCTGATCTGCTTACCTCAAGTCCTGTTGAATATGCTTATATAATCTTGTGATCTTCTTGATATGAAATACAAAGTGTTATAAGCTTAATGTGACTTAATTTTGGTGCTCTCTCTTGTGATTGGCACCTTTGTCTTGGGCGCATTTGCGTATTTCAGTTTTCAGCACTTGTGCTTGGATTTTGCATGCTCTCTCAAGTGCAATATACCTATCACTCTCTAGCGTTCTTGTTGACCATTGTAAATCTCAATATGATATTAGAGTGGATGTGAACCTTAATTCTTTTTGGCTGATTTGAAAACTATAGGCTTGTGGCATCTTTGTTAAAATGCAGAGCTAGGACTTCTTGGATGATCCCTTCTAGGGTTTCTAGAGATAAAAAACCCAATCTAGGGTTGCGCCTTCCTTTTAGGGTGTTCTATGGCATTTTACCCTCTACTTTAATGCTAATGCCTTCATTCCTAGGGCTACCTAGATTTTTATACCATTTAGATATTCAAAGGTGAATTTATGAAGCGTTCATTCCATAAGGAGTCTTCATCTTGTTGCTGTTGAGCCTATGAGTTCAAAATGGTTGTTTCCCATCTGAATGGGGCCAACTATCATTCTTGGGTGCATCAAATGATTGACATACTTCAAAGCAAGGTCAATAGACGCTTCCTGCTAAAGATGATGATAATTATGACCTCGTACACTTGAAGAAAGACAAATCTCTTGGGTTGATCACTCTTTATGTTGATCTTGATCTTATTCACTATAGGATAACAAAGGTGCAAATGAAATTTGAGATAACTTCAAAACTGTCTTTGGAATAATGAATACCACTTAGGCCAACCAACATGAAACTAAGTTCTCCAACTTCAAGAGGGTGACTTTGACATGGTTGAGGAGTATATTGTAAGGTTTAAAAATCTGGACATTGATAATTCAAGTAGGAGGAAAAGGAAAATCCATTCCGAAACTCATAAGTATTGTTATGATTAATCTCTCTCCAACATTAAAATCTTTTTCTCTTGTATTCTTAAAAGACCTTTTTAATGAGAATGATGGATCTCCTCATAATGAACACTTGGAAGTACACTCTGCTCGTTGGTGCTCTTCTTCTCAACATGAGTGGATTGTTTATTCTAGAGCTACCCGACACGTGACCAAACATTTACACCTTCTCTCTAATTATAGACAACAATATAGTGGAGAGAGAGTAGTTATTGGTGGCAATTTAGCCATATAGGTTGCGAGTTGTGGTGATGCCATTATTGATACAACTAAGTTTGGAGATTTTCATCATGTTTTAGTTGTTTAACCAAAGCTTCTTTCCTTTTCTTCCAAGAAAAACCTTGCAGGGAAAACCAAGGGATGCTTCCCACATTCATGGATGGCATCCCTAGTAATCCGTTTGCATAGTCTAGTGTACCTATCCCACGGGGAGTTGAACCGGGCATTTGCTAACACAGAACTATCCTAATTCCCAACAACATTTGTGACAATCAGTTGAGCTAACCCCTTGGGCTCAATCTTCTTTCTATTTTCCACATTACACACACTAATAAATGGTGGGATTCTGGCTGGAATTGTGGGTTGGAAAGGACATGAGTGATGGATTCAAGGTGGTTGCCTTAGGATATTGTGACAAATTTGATCATACGTACAAGCTGGGGATGAATCCATCTTTTTCAAAGAAAAAGGGGTTTGTTGCTATGGTAGACATAGCCAATGCATTAGTGTCTCGCTCACATCAATTGTGGATCTTTGTGATATATGAGTCGACTGCATATGGCTGATGACCTTCCACAGATTGTATAACACAATGGTGTTTGTGAAGGGTGAGATGGGGAAACATCATCTAGAGTCCTTTCCGAAGGACAAAGTGAGGTGAGCTTCTCAACCTCTTGCATCGGTGTAGAGTGTATGTGGATCTATGGTTACATCTTCTATTGGGGTAACTATGTACATCCTCACCTTCATAGAGAATTTTTCTTGCTTTTTTTGGGTATGCACTATTAAATCTAAGGATGAGGTGTTTGGAAAGTTACGAGAATTCATATCTCTTGTGGAAAATCTAAGCAACAGGAAGATCAAGTGTCTTAGCATTGATAGTGAAGGTGAATTTTTTAGCACTGCTTCCTAGTGATTTATTGTATCTTAGACTGTCTCTTAGCAGTGAAGCATTCCTTACACCCCATAGCAAAATGTAGTAAAATTGAGGAATAGGGTTATCATGGAGATGACTTGTTGCATGCTTCACTCAAAGAAAATTAATCTTTAATTATGGGAAGAGACATTTGTTTACACAACCCTTATCATGAATAGAACACCTACTCCTGTTGTGACTTATATGGCTCCTTATGAGAAATGGTATGGTAATGAACCCTGTATTTTGCATTTTAGAATTTTTGGATCTAGTGCATGGGTCCACGCTCCTAATGAAAGACAAAACATATCCTCATCACAAAACTCTTTCTACACTTTGGTCGGCTACAATGAAACTTTTTTAGGGATATTGCCTTTATGACCCCACCACTCACATGGTGGTTGAATATAGATAGGCTATTTTTGACGAGGTTCCTACTTATTGTTTAACAGGTTCTTTCCCATTACTTCTTTCGGAAGTTGCTTCAAATGGATCTTAGCATGCTTGCATGGATCTTATTGTTTCTCATCAACATGCAGGTCCTCTGCTAGATGGTTCCTGCTGTGTTTTATTGGACCCCTCTCCTTCACAATATGATGTTGGTCCTATTACCAGCTAAGTTGTACTTAGTTGGACTATCAAGTGAGCGGGCGAAGTTGGACATGTCACATGTTCATTTTCAGTGATTTGATGTCCATCAAGCCTTTTTAAGGGCCCCTTTTTTATTTTTTTTCTTCACATGTCCATGCCCTGCAGGGTTTGTAATAAAATGTACTAGCATGGTGTTTTTGTAAAGGACTTGGTTCCCTAGGTCCTTTTGATCAAGTCGGGTATTCCAAGGATTTTTTTCACTTGTCAATTATGTCTTGCATTCGTGCATAACATAATTTTTGAGTTTTTCTCCTGCTCCTCCAAAGCTGGAATGCCTGGTAAGATTAACGGGCCTTAGGGGGTTGTTAAAGTCCATGGGTCAATGTATGTGAACATGCTAGGCATTATTTTGAGTTGTATGGACATGTGCTAGGTCCCCCTAGTTTTTTTTTTTAATTCCGAGGAAACAAGTTTTTCCGTGTTATTAAGCCATTTTTTAATGGTTTAATTAAAATTTTTGTAATTGGTGTAAAAGTGTGGTCTGGGGATATTTTTTGCCATGGGGGTGCTCGTTTTCTAACTCAGAGCACCCACCATACCCCAAAACCCACTTTCTATAGTGTTTGGGTCATTTATTTTTCACTTTTTTTCAAAAATCCCAAAAAAGTGAAAAAGTGGTGAAAAAATTGAAAAAAGTCAAAAAGTCATACAAAATTTCAATTTCAATTTTGGGGGGATTGAGGTCAGTTTTGGATCAGCACTGTTTTAGGAGTAATAAAGGCTGATTTGTAAGAGATTCATGACTCCCCACAAAGGGTGGGCGCATTCCCCCAAGTGGTGGGCGCATTTCCCAAGGAGTGGGGTCCCTATGCATCAAGGAAAGGGCAGCTTGGTTTGTGCTGCGCCTTGGGCTGATTTAGTGCTGTTTTGGGAAGCCCTTTAGGTGGGGAATGGCAGCCCCATTCACTCCACTATATTCTCCACCATTTCACCCATCCTTCCCTCACAAATGCGCCCTCCCTCTTTTGCGCATCCTCTATAAAATCATGGCTGCCCACTCCATTTGAGGTTAGTTGGAGTTGGAGCAGATCTATTGTACTTGTTGTTTATCTTTTCATTGTGAATAAAAGAAGACTTTGAAGGTCAAGCTTGGTGTTGGTCTTGTTATGAGTGGATGAATGTCTTGATTTAAACTGAGGTAACCTGTATTTTAGCTATTTGTTTCTCTTTGCATCAAATCTAGCTTTGGGAAGGATTAGTACTGATTTATAAGGGAGGTTAAATAATTTGTTTATTGTTTAATCTTTTATCTATGCATATGTAGAGATCTGATTTAGATGTTTCATTTGTTTATGAGCATTTTCTTTTGATTTCTTTTATGTATTTTTCTAGATTTGATCTTTGTGTTTCAAGTAGATGGGTGGAAGATCTTGTTTGCTTCTTTCATCACACTAACTCCTTTTGCAGACACAGTCCCTCAGCTCACCACCAAGAAGGATCCAAGGCTTCTTCAAGGGAAAAATTGATAAAATAATAAGAAAAAGCTCTCCATATCTCCTTCTCTTCTACTTCACACTTTTTCTTTGGTTATTGGTTACAAACAAAGAGTAATAGTGGTTTGCATTTGAAGTTTAAATTCTGATATATTACTCTTAGAAATCTAGTCTATTTTTTTCACAAAGTATTTATCTTTCATATATTAGATCTCTTAGTTTATTAAGCATTTCATTTTTCTTAAGTTGTCAAAAAATTGTTAAATTTTAAAGGCTTAAAAAATTATGCTTAGATCCGAATTTTAAAGTTTATTTGGTTGATATAAGAGCTTAGGATTTGCAGCTCTTTGAGTGTGCAAAGATCCTAAGGAGAAAAGCCTCACAACTTTTCTCACTTAGTTCATTTTCAACATTTTTACTTAGTATTTGCCTTAGATTTTTTTTTGGTTTTTTGTAGGTGACCCAACCACACTCTTAAAGTGTTTTGGGCCATCTTTTACTAGCGTTTGCTTGCTAGTTTGCAGCAATTCATGAATAGGTAGGAGGAGATGCTGGCCAAATTTTTAAGGCTCAGGCCATCCGGAGCACCTAGAACCATTTTTTCTCAAACTAGATTCTTTTTCCTTCTGATATTGTAAGCCAGTGAGTCATTTTACAAGACTGGGGCACTTCTAATTTGCATTGTAACCTAATATTAAACGAGAGTAAGTGGACTAACCAGCGCCCACACCCCATCCCCAGGGGGAACTGCGTCGACTCATTTTCGTGGCGTGCATTTTTTAGTTTAGTTTTGCTTTCAAGTACTTTAATAAAATTAACTAGGTCTAAAATTAACCTCGTTGGTCCGTTCCATTGGCGGGCCATGAGTTCACTCAGGACTTAGATTTCTTCATTTTTTTACAAATTTTCACCTTTTTTACTACAATCAAAACACCCCCTTGTTTTCCCGAAGTAAGGTTTCAGGATAAGGGCTTGCCCGAGTACTGGCCTGAAAAGAGACTCTTGGGGCATAAAAAAAAGTAAAATTTGTGTTCAAAAGCTTTTAAAATAAACAAGGCTTTGTCTCCGTATGCTCTGTATCACTGCAGCCTCGTCTGAACATGCTGATCAACCAGAAAGGGACTTAGTGACTATTAATAGGTCTAACACATCCCAATGAACCACCTTTTTACGAAAATCCGGCGTAAACGCTTATTTGACTGTGGTGGGCAAATTTCTCAAAGGACGCGGGAACTACTGGGTAGTGACCTCGGGATACCGTTAGACTATACCCTCGTTTGGTATAGTGTTGAACACCTCCCAAAGACTCCGATCCAGACCACATGTCTGAGTGAGAAGCCACCTGGTTGAATTCTGGACATATTCCCAGTACCTCGCGATATATTGGGAATCCCCCATTCTTAATAAAAAGAATCATTACCACAATAATAATAAAATATACCAAGAGCAATTGCACAACATTGTTATTTTTCAAGCACTTTATTTCTGACTCCATTTATCAGCACTGGTCTTATTATTTACATTTTATGATGATGGATGTTATGTTTCAAATGACAATGATGATATGGAACAATGAATGATATTATCTTTATGTTGCATTGCTCTTGTGATAAAAAAATTCTAATTCCTAGATTAGTTGTTTTATTTTTCATAGATTAAACACTTTAGTTTTATTTTTACTTTTTAAGGTCCACCCCCCTTGGCTTCACTAGGAGTAAGCTTAGAGGGAGGAGTCGAGTTTCAGGTGACAACACTTGACTCTGGCTTGCCCCCAAGGCCACACCAACAACTTGAAGACTTCTGCCGCTCCCAGGTGTGAAACCAGGCGACAACATGTCCTCTCTTTGCTTCTTCGAATACTCTCCCAAGTTCTCTTTCTACAATATCTAGGAATACTCCTCACACCACTGTGGGCCATGTTGATTACTAATTTAGTGTTCCTATTATTGATGTCTCTTCACTTTTTTAGCATACTCTTTTCCATGGCTCTAGTCCTCATGTTGTAGATGACAAATACTTTTTTTAGTGGCTCGTCTAAACCTCATGTTGTAGATGCTCTTGAAAGTTTGACTCCATTATTCAATGATGATGGTGACACCTTGCATGATTCCCTTGCACAAGTTACCCTCCGTTTGGATAGGTCAAGGCCTATACCTAAGTGGGCTTTCTCCATTCTTGTTGATGTTGCAAAGTTTCTTGCTGCTCCGTTTGTGTGCTATCAAGGGGAATCTCCTCTACCTTGGACATGTCTTACTCAGCTTGTTGGCTATTTTTAGGACGAATTTGATGTAGTTGAGTTTCTTGCTAGCCCATTTGAGTACTATCAAGAGGAATCTTCTCCACCATAGTCCATTACTTGGTTTTTTGATGTCCTTTTCAACCTAGAACATCTGCCACTTAAATCTCTTTGGAGCTCAGTCTCGGCCGTAATGATCTTGATTGCTTTCTTAAGGAGCGATTTGGAGTTTAGGGGGGTGGTATGCCCCTTTGCTTAGCATTAAGGAGGGAAGGAAATTCTATAATCTTGTATTGTGATGGCTTCTCTTTGTGGCCCACTGTTCATCTCAAGGGGGCTGTTGGAATTATTGGTGTAATTTGTACATGTGGCCATGGCCCATTCATATGTCATTATGTACTTGTAATTATGGCTAAGGACATATTTTTATTCTTTTATTATATTACTAGGTATGGTAAAGGCCGACCTGGTCAAACTTGATATGTATGCTTAATAACCCACTTGGCTTGTGTGCTCTTGTTTTGTGGGCCCAAAACACCCTCTTGAAGGGATCCCTCACTTGACTTGTATAAATACACAACTCAAGCTGTCATTTGTATCATCTCATCTTGTGATTTTCTTGATCTGAAATACAAAGTGTTATAAGCTATGGATACTTAATTTTTCTGTTCTCTCTTGTGATTGTCATCTTTTTCTTAGTTACACTTGTGTATTTCTGTTTTCAGCACTTGTGCTTGGCTTTTGCACTCCCTCTCATGTGTGCTAGACCTATCTTTCTCTAGCGCACTCGTGAAGAGCCTGTTTCAGAAATTAGATGAGATTTGGTTCCATCGATTCTTCTGTCGACCCTTATAAATCTCAACAAGCTTTAGTTGTGAGCTTACCATTGTGTTGATATCCTAGAAATTCTAGTTATGGTTCATTGGCTATCTCAACTTCCTTTTATTATTTAACTAATTTCTATCTTTATTATGCATGTGTCTACTTCTGTTGGCATTGGTTCAACTTCAGTTATGGTTGTCCAGGCTTGAACTTTAAGGTTGGCCTTTCCTATGAGATAAATTTTGAAGATATCTTTTATCTTTCATGGGCATCAATTTCTTTTATAAATGTTGGAATTATTTATTATGCTGAAAATCAGAAATCGTCCAGTAATCTACACTTTGAAATGGCATGAGCATGTGATTTTAGAACATCTATTACCTATTCACCTGTACAATAAAATGATATAGCTTGTTTATACTTGATTATACAAGTTGCTTGGTTTGCTCACTCTGTGAACAGAGCTGTTAGAATGACAGTGCAAAAGTTAAGTAATATGTGTGAATTGATGGAATTTATCATTGATTGAATTTTTACATGTAAATTTGTTGGCTATTGGAGGCTTTTGTGCATCTCTCTACCTTATCTTGGCACATTTTTAAAATTCAATGCTATGGGCATTGACAACGTTCTTTTCAGCAAGTTAACACTTGTTTGTCGTACACCTGACATCAGGTTCTTAGATATTTGCATTTAATGAATCTATTATGCTTTATTTTAAACTGCCAATTTGATATATATGTAATATAGTAATTTACCTTTCTATACCATGCAGGCTGAAGGCAGCTGGCATCCGGTGTCCAACAGCATTTCTTCTACGACTTCATGTTCTTGTCATGGAATTCATAGGTCTCTTTGCCTGCTGTTGTGAATTTCTAATCAATTAGGCTTAGTATTCCTTTGCGAAATAACAGCTAAGGACATTTGAGTATGGCTATACAGGAACAAATGGTTGGGCTGCACCTCGCCTCAAAGATGCTGCATTGTCAGAGGATAAATTACGTGAAAGTTATTTAGAGGTAATAATTGCTTATGCCTTGTTTTTAAAGGCTTATACAATTTCTTTAAATTATTGTTAGTGGATTCCACGTTCTTGATTAATAGTTTTTTTGTTCAGTTGAATGCTTCTAGTCACATGTGGGTATTTCACCTGCAGACTTGTGAAATCAATTTTTGGTTAAGTGGTTTTGACTGTGGGGAATCTAATGTCAAAATCACCTTGGGATTGCACCTCGCTCCATCCACATGATATTGCTCCTTGCGGAGGCAAATCAGTCCACAAGGGGCAAGCATGTCACAAGTGGGAATCGAACTTGGGTGGGGAGGATACCATCTCTTGACTTTAACCACCCAAGCTAGACTGTATTGACATGATTAAGAGTTCGGTTATATGCTATATTAACATTAATTTTTTGAATTAATGATGCATATGAATCCCGTCAAGCTCAGAGAACTTATAATCCAGAGCTCTATGCCCACTAGGGTATGAACCTGGTTCATTAACTGTTAATCTTTAGACCATGGTAAGCAGATTCCACACACAAGGAGTAACCCTAAAACCCTCAGTACTTTAAAGCTTGAAACCTATCAAAACAGCAATCCTCGAATACTAGAATTGACAAACACATACTGCAAGAAATAATAACAGAAAATACACAGAAAGCTGAACTCTCAAATCTGCATCACTGCTTTTATCAAATCTTGGAAAACAGTAAACTATAATGCTATATCTTGGTCACGAACACACTGGTATACCCTGACACTTTTATATAATAAGAAATTTCTAGGGTTTACAGAAGTTTCCCCTAATCTCTGTACAGCGCTGTACGTAGGAGACCACAAGCCCAACCCTAATCTAGCCTAGACAAGTGTGCTAAGACTGCATGAGTGACTGTCCTCGATCACAGTGCCCACAAGGAGTTCACGCATGCATTAAAGCATGCAAACTCTCCTAGGGATTTGTGCCATACTTGGACTCAATGTTCGTCCATGTGATCTATCCTAAAATGGGAAATGCAAATTGATAATAGAAAAACATCTATTTCAGAATTTCTAAACTAGAAACTAAATATGTAATTGTAGTGGATGCATGCATCCTCTACTCTCCTACATAATTGCGGCAATCCTCCATATTCTGCTTTGCATAGGAACCAAAACAAAAGCTTACAATCAATGCGCTGTACAGATATACTGAATGCTCCATTGAACCTGCAATAAGTGTGCAACATGTGGAGAACACTGTCCGAGCTAAAAGAAGTAAAAATCTAACATTCTCTCCCAGCAAGGAAAGTGCTTGGTGTCCTCCTGAAATTCTTGAACTTCCCCTTTGCCAGGGGCTTAGTCAAGATATCTGCAACCTGCGAATATGAAGGAACATACTCTAGAACCACTGCTCCCTTTTGAACCCTGTCTAAGAGAAAGTGGTCCATGATGTCAATGTGCTTGGATTCTTGGAGAGTCTGATACGTTCTAATTGTCACAGTAGACCAAAGTGAGCTCCAACATCTCACTTGTCAACTATGTTACCATGCGAAGCCAGATGGCTTCACAATAGACTAGAGTAGGCTCCAACATCTTACTTGTCAACTCTCTTATCAACATGCGAACCCAGATGGCTTCACAATAGACTAGAGTAGGCTCCAACATCTTACTTGTCAACTCTCTTATCAACATGCGAACCCAGATGGCTTCACAAGTAGTAATGCTAGGCTGCTAGCTGCCATGTACTTTGCCTCTGTTGAACTCAGTGCCACTTATGTTTGCTTCTTGCGGAATCAAAATATCACCCTTGAACCCAAACCAAAGAAACAACCTGAGATACTCTTCTTGTCCCTCACGTCCCTTTCCTAGTAAGAATCAACAAACCCATGTAGCATCATCTCACCATCTCCTGCATATCTCAGACCATAATTTGTTGTGCAAGTATCAGGGAAAATGTACTGTAACCTATGTTGCGGGGAAGCCCCCCCCCCCCACCCCCACCCCCGCTCCAGAAGCTAGCTTCCAGCCGAAGCTACTTGGAAGCTCGCTTCCTTTTCGCATCCGGCTGGGGTTGTTTTTGCAGAGCGCGATTCCGGGATTTTTAAAGCGCTCCCTGCCTCTGTCACGAAGCGTTGAGGAAGCGATCGGAAGCTTTGCTTCCTGATCGCTTCGCTCCGCTTCCCTCTCGCTTTTGTTTTCGCTTCCCATAGCTTCCTGCCGCATTAAAAAACACTTCCTTTAGCTTCCGAAAACGATTCCCGTGGATTCCTAGGACGCGGAGATTGAAGAAGGTTGGCTGCTTGGCACACTCACTACCATTGGAGATCCAAATAGGTAGGCTCTAAACCCTTTCTTGTTGATTTGCTTTGTGTTTGAACTTGAAGTTTTGATGCTTGAGACTTGAAATTTTGAAGTTTGAAATTTGAACTTGAAGTTTGATGATTAATCATTGATCTATATTTGAATGCTTGAAATCTAGAATCTAGAATGTAAATGTTCCTCTCCTACTCTTTCCCATGCTTTCTCCCTTGTTCTATTGCAGGGCAACAGGTTAAATTTCTAGTTCCACTTCCAACTTCCAACAAACATGATGATGGGTTTATGGTTTGTTTTGTTGGTTCCGTTTGTTATTTTGATGATGGTCATTGAAAATCGGAGGAGGAATGGGGGAGAGGGAGAGGATGAAGAAGTGGGTAGTTGCACATACCGTGGAGAGGAGGAGGGAGGGGAAGAGGAGGAGGAGGAGGAGGAGGGAAACCGAATGAAAACCAAAGAGGACTCAACACCCTTGTGGAAATATGTCACCAAGCAAGGAGGAAGCAAAGGGGGTGGAACCACCAAATTTGGTTGCCCCCATTGTAAAAGGACTTACACGGGTTCATATATCCGTCTGGAAGACATCTATGTGGGCACATGCCATGTGATGAAAACAAAACTATAGGAGTTTGTGTTTGCCCAAATGTGCCATCAACACAAAGAGCCATGTTTTAGAAGGAAGAATTTGAAGAACAAAACAAATCAAAAGCATCAATGGTTGACCAAGACCCCTCAAACTCACCGAGAACTGGAGGCCCATCCACCCAAGGTAGTGGATTCTCACCCCCTGGGTCACGCAAGACAATCAGATTTCCTTGACCAAGGTGGTAGGGATGACGTAGATGCAAAAGTGTTCCAGTTTCTCTATGCATGTGGCATACCATTCAATGTCCTTCGCTCACCCTATTGGCATGAAATGGTAGAGTCCATTCGCACTGCTCCAGCAGGAAACAAGAGCCTAGGGTATGACAAAGCTAGAATTGTGGGGCTTGACAAGTAAAGAGGCAAGATCCAAAATGCTTTGGGGCAATTCACAAATGCTTGGAATGATTATGGGGTATCAATTGTATCAGATGGATGGACAAATGTAAAAGGCAAGCCATTGATAAAAGTTCTTGGTGTGTTTGCTACTGGTGCAATCTTCCTTTCAGCCCATGACTACTCAGATAAATTCAAGACCGGCATGAACATTGTAAAACCATTGAAGCTATTGGTCCATACAATGTCATCCAAGTCATACCCGATAATGCTGCTAATTGTAAGGCAACGGGAGCAATCATTGAAGATAAATACCCCAACATATTTTTGTCTGGGTGTTTGGTTCACACACTGAACCTTTTGATGCACGACATCATTAAGTTGAAGGAAAATGATTACAAATGGATTGGTGAATTGTACAAAAAGGGCAAGTACATGATAATATTTATAACCAACCATATCAATGCCCATGGCATTTTCCGCAGTCACTCAAAGTTGGAGCTATTGAAGATAGCAAAGACTAGATTTGCTAGCTACTACCTCACTAGCACATTAATCAATGGCCTATGGCACATATCTAACCAACCATCTGATAAAATGGTGCACCCTGTTTGTTTCCAAGACTCTTTGATGCTAGCCAATTTGCTTGTCACCCTTTCTTTTGACCTCTTGAGAAGAGTGGTCCTCATTGTCTCAGAACTGGGAGGTACATATCCTTTGCCAAAATCTGATATCTTCTTGCATGCATTGATAAAGTAAGGGCTCCGAAGCACATTAAATGGGATTGCAGATTCAAAAAACATGTCAGGCAAAGCATCATCAACTTCTTGCTTTTGTACAAGCTTCCACAAAGCGTTTAATGTGGCTATCCCACTTGTTTTTACTGGCTGATGGGAACTTCCAGCTCTAGACATTGAGGAAAATGGGCTGTAATTCATTTCAATCTTTGTTTGAACACACTTTTTTTGTTTTCTTGCACCTGCTTGGCCCTTTTTATCTTGTCATAATCCTTTTGAAGTATTTCCTTCAATTCTGCAGAAACTGCTTTGCAGCCTTCAACTCCACCTTGTCTACCACCACTGATAGAAAGTAGGTGGTCCGTTACTCTTGTTAAAGACCCAACAAACTCAAGGTTACATAACCTGCATTTCACATTTCTTCCAGTCGGTCCATCCAGTTTTTCCACATGTTTCCATGCTTTTGCTGATGATTTTGGAGGTGCCATGGCAAATGTTTTTGCATTTTTTGCAAATCATGTTTTAGAATCTGATTGGCTTGTCAATGTTTTTTAGCTTTGCTTATTATGATTAAAAAATTAAAATCACATATTGCATAATACCTATCAATCTACAAGCTATTGATTAATGGCTTTAATCAATAATTGATGAATCAAAAAATTTATAAAAAAGATAAATACAAAATTGTTAACTTACCAGTTGCAGACTTGCAATTACCACTGGAAGTTCGTTGCTAATTGGAAGTTGAAGTGCCCACACCCACACCCAAGTTTAAGAGCCCACACCCAAGTTTCCAAGTTTAAGGGCCCACACCCAAGTTGAAGTGCAGGCGCCCACAAGTTGAATTGCCAACTGCCAACGGATTTGAGGCTCGAGCTGCTTGATTGTTGGCAGCCTGGTTTGAAGAGTTGGAGAAAATGTGGGGTCGCAGTCACAGTCGCAGATCGCAGGCTCGGTGCCCACAGATTACACCTCCAGACACGCTGATGCCCACAATGAAGTGCCCACGACCTGTGATGGATTCGAGCTGGCCGGATGCGTTGGAGAAATCGTGGCCCGTGGAGTCGCATTTGCAGTCGAATGGAGGACCGCACTCACAGTCGGGGTCGTAGTCGAATGGAGGGCGCACTTGCAGTCGGGGATGCCAACAACTAGACGGAGGACCACACTCGCAGTCGGTGATGCCAGCAACTAGACGGAGGACCACACTCGCAGTCGGGGATGCCGTCGCAGTTGCAGACTGCAGTCGAATTGAGCTCGGTCGAAGATTGAAGTAATGGTGGCGGCAAGTGCAGAGAGCGAAATGAAAGCGAGGGAATGAAGGTTTCCTCGTGAAATGAAAGTGAGGGAATGAAGGTTTCCTCGTGAAATGAAAGTGAGGGAATGAAGTTAGGTCGGGCGGTTTTTCCCTATGAAAAAATTCTAACCTCAACGAAAAATCCGAACCTCAACGAAAAATCCGAACCTCAACGAAAAATTTGAATTCAGGTTCACCTTCAGGTTCGGGTTCGACTTGGTTCGGGTTCGTGATTAGGTTCGGAATTAGCCTCGCCTTTCAGGTTCGACAAACCTGAACGAATTTCAATTTTTTTTTAGGTTTGCCGAACCTCGAACCTCAAGGGTTAGGTTCGGCGAACCCTGTGACTTAGCTTACTACTATAGATATCAGAGTTAGACTTGTGTTTGATCTCAGAACAAGAGTGAGACAAGAAATATAAACCCCATGGTATAATATGTTTTATATTCAGATTTTTCCAAGATAAACTCGGTTTTGTCAACAATACTTACATCAAATTCAAAGTACTCAGAATGTCAAGAATGAAGCCACAAAGGGTTTGTAATTATAACCAATATGAGTGAACCATATGACACCTACAACTATCAATCTCAGATAGGAGAGCTGAGTATGGACTGCCCGGTTCCATACGGAACTGGACAAAACCGGTCGGTTCGGCGGTTTTGGTCCGGTTTCGTACAGAACCAGCCGGTTCAGGGCCGGTCTGAATCAAATTTCTGATTTTCCGGTTTAGGGCCGGTCTGAATCACCGGACCGGTTGGGCCTGTGAACCGGTCGGACCGGCTGGTTTTACCAATTCCGGCCCGGTTCCGATAACACTGGTGCAACTGCCTAATTGATGGGCCAGTTAGATTTTATTATCGCACAGAAATTTGTGCAATAACATGTAAAAGTAGCTTGGTTGAGAATGTGAAGTGGGGTCAATAAGCTCTCTCCTGTGGGCTTTATTGCCTCTAAATTTTGTGTTTTTGTGCCTCTTAATTTTGTTTTTTCTTTAAAAGGGAGATCTGGTTCCAGTTGAAGGAACCGATTCCCGATTTTTAGGAATCAGTTCCTTCAACTGGAACCGGATTCCTATTTTCAAAACATGATTCCTAAAATCAAAACAGATTCCCTCCCATGAAGAATCGTTTCCGATTTTCGGAATCGAACCTGAACTGAATTTTTTGATCTTCCTGGATTCTGGTATGGTTCTGCAATTCCCCAGTTCTGATGAGATTCAAGTATGGAATATTAGCAGGGGGGGCGATTCTGGTAACTCTGGTTGTCATTGATTACAGCCGACCCAGTAGGGACAGCGAGTGAGGTACAAAACAGAGGCAGCCAACCCTGGGAAATGACCCCGAGATCACCTACATGAAACTCAAATCACTCAATCACTCCAGCTAGCCCAGTGACCTCTGCCCCTCATAATTATGATACTATGATTATAATAACTCGGAGTCAGGTTGGACATCGATTTAGATTATTGTTAGCCAAGTCAAATATATCTTATTGAGATTTAATTATATGTTCATATACTTCAGGAATGGAGCATGTTTGCATAATTTCTTCTAAATGTGAACATTATGGTTACCGATTTCTACATAGTTTAAACTTTCAAACTATATTATTGTTTGTACAGACCTGTACTGCTGATTCTGATGCAATTTGTAACATTGAGGGAAAGTTTCTTGATGATCCTGAAAGTATTGTTGAATGTTAATAAAGAAAGGAACTATCTTTTCAAGAAAAACATAGTATTGGTTCTATTCCAACTTTCTTAACATTTAATTCCTTGGTATTTTACCTCATTTTGTAGGGTTATATTTGTAGTTTTTTGATGTTATGTTGTTGTAAAGTAGTATTTTTGGACCTTGTGAGACAGGTTGTCATGATGATGCGTACCTTATATCAGAAATGCAAACTTGTGCATGGAGATTTAAGTGAATACAATATTCTTTATCATGAGGTATGGTACATGATTGTTTTTATTATATATAAAGCACCAACATGGCCTATTTTTTCTTGAATTTTCATTCTTGTTCGACTAGAAAGATATTTAAAGTGATCAATGCTTCGAATTAATTCTATTGATAGACTCCCAGATATGATTTGGTTGGTATTGTGCTTCACAAATCTAGTTGTTCTGTGTTCTTCTCTTCCAGGGCCATTTGTATTGTATTGATGTCTCTCAGTCTGTAGACCTTGATCATCCACGTGCATTAGACTTTTTGCGTGAGGACTGCCTTCACGTCTCGGTAAGTCCATTGAAGAATTCAATTTCAGCAATTCAAAGTTGAATTGCTACACTGTTTTGAGGTTTGATGCGTTTCTTGCCAAGTTGTATTTGTGCAAAGATGTTTCTCTTATGTGCATTCAGGACTTCTTTAAGAAAAATGGGGTAGCAGTTATGGCTGTCCGCGAGCTTTTTGACTTTGTGGTTGATCCGTCTATTATGGATGAAGATATTGACGATTACCTTGAAAAGGTTCCTTCCTAATTTCATTGTTGGCTTTGGATTTGATTTACTTAAATAACTCATTTTTGACAATTCAAAGTCAATACATGGTTTCAGATGCAACAGAAAATCCAGACTAGGGGTGTGCAGTCATCTGCAGAGGAGGAAATTGCTGAAGCTGTTTTTGTTCAGGTGAAGTTATTTTGTCCTTTTTGAAGCAAGGTCTCAACAATTATGAAGTCAGTGCTGGTTGTCTATTCAGCTGGAATATTGCATTGTTTTCAGAGCATTGCTAAAGTTAAAAGATTTGCTAAGATAATGCACATAACAATAGCACAGATTGCAAGGCAGCAAAATGAGTGAGGGAACCAAATTAATTTCATTAACTTCATTTCAAAGTTAGTCTGTTGACTTTATTCGAAATGTGCTTTCTAACATAAATGACTATGTATCAGATATGGCCATTAGCTATATAATCTAGCCTCCCATAATCATCATATTACATACAGCCACTTCTCCCATAACATAAACAACTTATTTGGACAATACAAGGCAAGTTTTAGAACTTGTCTGCATACCCCGTCTTGTTAATTTTTTTATTCATGGATATGCAGATAAGATTGTATAGGGATCTAATGCCCGTGCACTTTTCTTTGCTCAAACTATCCAACAGAAAACAGTTTGTAGAACTTGTCTGCATCCCCCGTCTTGTTAATGTTTTAATCATGGATATGCAGATCTGTTTGGATAGGGATCCAAAGCTTAGGCATAGGATAAACAACAACAAAAAATGCCTCGCTTTTCCAGCGATTTTGGGATAAAAACCGGTAAAAATTATTGCTGGAAATTGCTATTATCGTATTTTTGTAATTTTAGTGATTGGGATTGTCTGTCCTAGACTAATTGCCCAATTTTAAAACTACCGAGATTGTCGAAATTGCGATCTGAGCACTCCAAATTGTGATTTTGATAAAAATTCCTCTGCCGGATTCCGGTGAGTCGGGGGTGTTTTAGTTAGCCCTTATACAGCTCCCAAAGCTTATACACGTTTCTTTGGTCAAACTATCTAACAAAAAACAGTTTTTCTGCTTGGAATCATCATAAGAACTGAATCAAAGACGCAAGAAGCCTTCAACTTGGAGCCGACTTAACATAATTAAAAAAAGACATAAAATATTCAAAATTTTATTCATTTAATATAATTCATGGACATCAATGTAAATACTAAAAATTAGACACCAAATCATTGCTGCCCTCTGTCGGATTGCCACTATAGTGTCGATGATATATTTGGTTTCTAGATGATATATCTGATTTCTTTCTGATGGTACCGATCCATTTCCCTTCTAGTACTCCTTGTAGAAAAGACACTTCTCTCAGTATGTTGTAAAATCATTTCTATGGGTGGAACATTCTAAGTGTTTTGTATTTTCCTGCAATATGAAATTCTCTCGTAGTCAGTCAATGATTCTTTGATATTTTATCATCTATGTTGATAATCATGCCAGTAATTTTTGTACCAAAATTTGGAAGATAAAACATTGAGTGTTTGGTCTAATTTCTATTCATGGTGTTTACTTATTGTGCAGTCGTTCATCCCGCGAACATTAGATCAGGTAAAAGATTTTGAAAAGGATATAGATCGGATTACCAGTGGCAATAACACTGAAGGAATATACTATCAAACAATTACGGGTTTGAAAGATGACCTTTCTGGCGTGCGGCTTATTCCTGCCATCTTAGAAATGGCGAATGATCAGCCTGCTGGGGAGACTGAAGATCCCTTTCCAGTTTCGATCTCTGCTGATCAGAGATCCAGAGGAGAATTGGATAGGGATTTAGAAAATAGCATAACAGAATCTGAGCAGAGTAGCTCAGATGCCTCTGAGGATGAGGTGGCATCAGAAACTGAGGACAATAAATCTTCTTTGGGTGAAAATCAACAGGTTGATAGAAGAACAGCTCGGAAGGAGCATAAGAAGGTGGTGAAGGCAGAGAAGAGAGAAGCTCGAAAAACAAAAGTTCCTAAGGCTGTCAAGAAAAGGAAAAAGAAGGTATCAAAAGAAAAGACGCGGCACTAAGTTTCTTTCTAACCACACAGCAAGCGGTTCATTTGCATTATTTGTATCGTAAGGAATTAAGTGAATGTTTTATCTGGTTTTGAGGTTGATGACATTTTGAAAGGGCAGTGATTAATGGGAATAAAAGTCATTGTTCATTCCCTTGTGAGCCTTGTGGCTGCATGTAGAGCATCTTTGACACAATCTTTTGATCTGCTAGAAAAATGTTGTGTTGTGAATCCTTTAATTTATTTATAATTTAATCTTCCTTTCAAGTAAACATTTATTTACCACATGGCACCAAGAAGTGACATATGTACAATGCTTATACCGCACATTCCAAGGGCTTGTGAACTGGCTTTGGCTATTTTCTCCAAAAGAATGAGAGAACGGTACCTGGGTCATGCAGTTGACAATTGGATGGACATTTACCAATCCCAATCTTTATGTCATAGTAGAACCCCCCGCACTAAACACTTTTTTTCAAGTGAACCATCACCTCATCTAAACTGTATACAAAATTTTAACTTAATTTTAGGTTAGAGATGAACTTAACACATATTAAAAGCTATTTTTGGCATTTCTTTTTCACCATTATTGGCTAGATCTTGCTTTTCTGTGCTGTCTACCTAGTAGACTTGAGTGTTAATTGAAGTTTTGTGAAAAAAATGATGAACATTTTTGCCCAAAACCACATCCGGAAGCTGACATCTTGTTTAATATCTTCATTACAAGTGTCGTTGTAAAAATTGACATTATAAAATAAATTGTGACATTCAATGACGTTTAGTTTGGATCCCGCATATGTTTGGAAAGCACTATTCATGATAATGGGCACCCTTGCAGCTTGTTTTATACTGAAGGGAAATGCTGGTTAATAAGAGTTCTTACGGCACTGGTAACATAATGTATGCCTCTGTTTTATTACTAGGAACAATTGTTTGATTGGCATGGATTTATTTAGCTAGTTGAATGGTCTATAGTGCTTGAGGTTTAAAAGGGCCATTGCCTATTCTCAGTAATTGGTAGGCAAAGGTTCGGATGTCCTCTTGATTGCCAACTTGTTGGATGTACTTGAAATTTAGTGTGTGTGTTGGATGTACTTGAAATTGTGTGTGTGTGTGTGTGTGTGTGTTGATTTAGCCTAAGGGGTTATCTTAATTGTTTGTTTGTGTGTGTTGATTTAGCCTAAGGGGTTATCTTAATTGTTTGTTTGTTTGTGTGTGTGTGTGTGTGTGTTGATTTAGCCTAAGGGGTTATTTTAATTGTGTGTGTGTGTGTTTTGATTTAGCCTAAGTGGTTATCTTAACTATGTGTGTGTGGGGTCTAAGGGGTTATCTTAATTGGTTGTCACCAATGTTGTTGAGCATTTGGCTAGTTCCATGCTAGATGGGACTTGGTTTGAATCCCAATGGATGAGGTGCACTAGGCTATACCGATGGGTTTACTAAAGATGCTATTTGAATCCCAATGGGTGAGTTGCACTAGTCTATGCCGATGGGTTTACTAAGGATGCTATCTATGACCGTAGGGAATGATCCCTTAAGTTTCCATGTGAGGTTTTCCTTGAAAAGAAAATCAGCATGAATTATACATTTTCACATTAAAGTGATTTTATTGTGCACCCGTCCGTTCATCAATTGACATTCAACATTGACAATGCATCCAAACTTGGAAAGCAATAAACTTTACCGTTGATCATTCTTATAATTCATTGTCAGAAAACAAGATATTGGTAGTATTGAGTTTTAATTTCTTAAACAAGTACATCAAAAAATTATCCAATGGTGTTTCCACAAAAATAAAAAACATTAGGGCAAGTAGCAAAGGCTTCATGTTCTCTACTGTTGGGTCATCATCATTGAGTAGATTTAGGTCCTCACTGAACAAGGTCTCTAGAGAATCGTCACTCTCAAGCATAGGGTCATTCCTTGGCACTATTGTTGGAGGTAGCTTGACAAAGCCCTCTAGTTGTGGATTCTCCATGTATTTGTTCCATATCTTGGAACTACCCTCCTTGTCCCTCGAGTCTCTTTGAGAAATTAGACAAAGTGCACTGTAAATGTAGACCGATTTTTTGACCTTCATAGAGCCCAACAAGTGGTTCTTCATTGAGTATATGAAAGGATAAGTGCTCCAATTCCGTTCACAAGATGAGTAATTGGCTACTTGTGAGAGTCATTGTTTGGCAAATGGATGTAACTTTGGAACTTGTTCACCATGAAGCCACCATTGATGAATTGGAGCCTTCTTATGCACATGTTTCAAAGCTTCCTGTGATCCAAACTCCTTTCCGCATGTGAAAATTGGACAAATCGAACACAAATGTTGGATCACTCATTTGTAAAACCATAAACCTTCTTAACGACAATGAACAATCCTTTCATCAGCTCTCTATCTAGGGAAGAGACTGCGTATTTGTTCTCTAATTATCCTACCATTTTGGATTAATTGTATGCACTGCGATTTGAAGTGAGTATATGGTGGGAGTTCTCTAGTTTGTGATGGGCACATCCTCTCACACTGGGTTAATGTTCCCATAAATTTCACCTAAATGTAGGTTCTCTATATTGGCATAACACGACACATCACATATATGTTCTACAATATCAACAACAAATTTAACAACAATCCACAAATGATCACATTTGCAACCATACGCTTTACCTCAATCATTGCTTCTGAGATAGATTGTTTCCAATTTTCCCACATGTCATTGATAAATGTGGAAGTTAAATCATCCTTCAGCTCAAATGGCCATTGAAGAATAATGTAGTAAGTGACAAATCTTATATCTATTGGTCTAAGCAACTTCACTTTGGCAAATTTACAATAAATGGCTTGTGAATGGCGGTGGTTATATATGAAACTGTGACTATTTCAATCAGCACCCGAATCCAATCAGGTTTGGTGATGCATTTCAGTGATTTATAGAAAGAATGCAGTGCAGACTGTCCAAAAAATAGGCTTGTACTTTCCTTTGACCATCAATGCTATTGCATTGCAAATGGGCATTATTTCTGTGATAACTTAGACAACATTAGATCACATCACCTAGGCAGTGGCCTTGCATAATTGGTCCTTCAAGAACAATGTGTTCTCTTGGGTGAAGTAATGTAATGTTCCTTTTTTAACTATAGTGGAATTTACTGAGGATTGATGCCATATACACCTTAAGAGGATCTTTGGCATTGATATTATATCATCATTAGGTAGACAGGGGCCACCTGAGCCAAATGCCACCTGTATGCATGACATTGGAGCATTATTTCATGATGCATGCCCCTGATTGAGTCTCCAGGCACCTGCATGCAAGTCAACTGCAAATTAAAAGGTAAAGTGACCTAATTAGGTTATTTGCAGTTGAGAGCTATAAAAGAAAGGTAAAGTGAATGGAGAAACACACTTATATGATTATTGATTGGAGGATTCGAATTGGAGAGCTCAGCGAGCTAAGTTGGGGTTGAGTGCATGCTCAGCTAATTGGTGTATTTTGGCAATGAAATCTATCTGCCCTAGTTCATCATCAGGTTGGTCATCTAGATTCAGCATTGTTTCATCATCGGATATTATTCTTCAGTTATTTCAGGATTCTCTTCCGTCCACCGGCCAAAGTCTTGCATGCTGGTTTTATACTGACGTACATCTCCCGATCTATCTGATGGTACGTACATGCATAGCTATTCTTCCTACTTTCTAGCATTTCAGTATTCTTTGGGTTATAGATCTGCATGCAACTGCATGCATGCAGAGATCAGGGTTTACTTTCATATCCTGTTGAGACATAAGCCTACTAGCCATCTACAGTACACAAAAAAAAGAAAAAAATATCAGTTTGGGATATTACAGTGGTATCAGAGCATGTTCTTCGCCAGCTGTGGGAAATTGGCATGAACATGAAGTCAGAAGCAGTTAGATGAACTCGGGTCTACTATTAAGCTTCATTGTGGAAGGATTCCGAGTTAGTATTTGCAGAGATCAATCAATTTTGCAATGGTGTGTGAAGATTTATAACAACGATCTGTCATACAAAAGATTTATTCTTGTGATCAGAGGTGGCCACATATACCAGACCTGCAAGCATGCGCTTCCAGGATGAAGGGATTTTATGGATCGCTTTTATGGAAGTTTCGGCACTCTAGACTAAAAGGGAAACATAATTCCAATCGCAACCTCCAAAGGAGAAGCCAAACTGATTAATCAGATCATGACCTGGCAATAAGACAAGGTTTAGTTATTACGGTGGAGAAATATGAGAGCTATTTGGAGAAGAGACTTTGCAAAGGTGAGGTCTTGTTTTGAATGTCACATCAATAAGAGACGTTCCTATTGGTGCAGCACAACTTTTAGGAAGGAGTCCTAAGTTGAAAAGGACACTAATATCTCTGCCGTCAGCTTTGATCTGTCAACAACCTGGGAAAATATGAAACGTAGCCTTTTGAGAAGTCCAAAAGTCAACGCAGCAGCTGGAAAAGGTTATTTGGAGAGCCCAAAGACAAATAGGACTCTTAATTTCTTAGTCGCTAGCTAAGGAAATTATCATAAATAAAAGTCAGCACCATATTCTATAGATTTGGCGCTTGTGGGTTTATGTAGAAACTTTTATAAGAGCCTTGGAAATTGGGAAAAGTGTGTTGTAGCATTTGGGAGAGTTTTATTGCCATTAGGACTCTCTAATGTGATTGACCTGCCTTTTTTGGAATTATTTGAATACTTAAAGTAGAGCAGCTCATCCAAAATATACGCTGGGTTATTGAAGGAGTTCGAATGCATGTAGGACTCTAATATTGGTGACCTGCCTTTTTGACATGAGTTGAAAGTCAACAAATTGACCTTGCCCTTTTTGGGAATTATTTGAATGCTTAAAGTGGAGCAGCTTCATTCAAAATATACGTTGGGTTATTGGAGTTCGAATGCATGTAGGACTCTAATATTGGTGACCTACCTTTTTGACATGAGTTGAAAGTCAACAATATTGAGCAGCTTTTCTTGGCCAAAAGACGAATGCAACATTGGACTCCTATTGCAATCAGGACTGTAGTCAACTTTAAAATTCTTTGTAAAAGCTATTAAATACAACATTCCCAGGCTGAGGAGAAGGCTGTTACAGCCATCCAGATTGTGTCAATTACAGCTATCATCTACAAGCTGAAAGACAGCAGTTAGATTTGAAGAAGTTGCTGTAACCTCCTGTGAAAAAGGCATAACACCAAACAAAGAACATTTCACGTTCCAGGAAGTCTGAATGTACCCTGTATGTCACAGTCCAGATCTGGAATCTACAATAAAATACACCAGTCACTCACTTATATATCAGCATTACAAGCATTTAAAACAGCAGCGAATTGATTGGGACGGTATATCACTGTGTTTGGTATGAGATAGTTGGAAAACTAGGAGCCCAAACTAACCTACAGCAATACCATCACATAACAGTGACAGTCTATATAAGCCATTGGATAGTAAATTAAGTGTTTAAAGCAGTATATGAGTGGAGTGTTTGTTGGAAGCTACACCTCAGTCATCAGTAAAAAGAGTACAGTCAACTTTCACCACTATTCAAGATCTCAAGGTTTAATATAGCTATGGCTTCCAACTCCTATTGCTTCACAATGTTATTCAAGGTCAGATTATACCTTCCTGAGATCTGATTATATGGGCAGCTTGAGTAAATTCCCGTTGTTTATTATTGTATAGTACTCTTCTTGAATTCTTTGGGGTTTACCAAGTATATAACAGATTGGTCAATTAAAGCACTGTACAAGGTCAACAATAAACACTATAGCAGTCCCAATCATCACTACAGAAGTTACAGTAATTGCTACAGCGGTTAGGCATGATTCCATGGTTTAAAGGGTTGATACCATACGAGCTGTCCCACACTGTTAGCAGCATTCCAATTATTGCAGCAGCTATTCCGTCGTCAACAGGGCATGACCAGCATTAAGTTAAGGTCAGGATTCCTTATTTTAATATATAAGACTGTTATTTAATAACTGTCATAACTGTTGAATCAGATTTATGGTTGATGGTTTATCTTTGGCATACTTATTGAACCTTGGGTTAAATAAATATTGAAAGGATTACCTTGTGCAAAACCAAAACAGTACATAAACTATTGATGGTGAACCCTTTACAAAGCAACCATTAGAAGTGGGTATTTTACAGTGGTAATCAGCAAAATATTGTACCAAATGAAATAAAGACAGTCAAGAAATCAGATTTCCCCTACTTGGAATCTTACAGTATAATTTTGGTGAAGTGCATACCTGAAAGCACAGTTTCTTGCCATCCAGTGTGATCATGGAGACACTGAGAAGGATCTCGACTGGAAAATTTGGGAACTTTGCAGCGCTTAGATACTTGCCTCGATATCAGAAATATCTAGTCGAGGGGGAAGGATGTATGTGCAGCATTGCCTTTCAAAGACTATTACTCCATCAAGTTCGGGAACCAGCGCAAGGATTTGGACGAGGATCTCCTTAAAAGCATAGTTGGTGGAGCAGATGAGAGATGAGCATGATATACAGGTTGATAGTAAACTTGATATGGAGTTGGCAATATATGAGGAGGATAGTACACATGATGCAGTTATCCGGTCATCCATTCGTCGATGAATTCATCATCTCACCTTAGTGGTGATGATTGTGAGGATCAAGGGGTGTTAGCACCTAGCTGTGACGTGGATGCAATATGGAGTGATTCGAGCATACAGGATGAGCCTTTGGTTACTAGAGATTCCTTGAACAACACTCAAATTGCTCTTCAAGAATCAGATATGCATGTAGAGGAGTTGGAGGGGACACAATCTTCATCATCTACTGCAAGAGTCAAGACATCCATGATAGACGAGATCCATGAGGAGAGACATGACTGGGGGATGGGTTGATTCTATACATATAGGGCAGTATGGAGGTTACGAGTCACTTATTGTGGAGGAGGCCATTAATGGATTCCAGTTGTAGTTGTAGATGTGTTGAACGCGAGACACACTCCAGTATAGCACAGGTGTGTGGGATCCAGGCTCTGGTGACACTAGTAGAGTGAGTGCATAGTGAGGATACCACAACACACATAGGATACAAGGCAGCTGTAAAACATGAGGAGCACTCAGAGTTGCAGAGGATCATGAGGGCTATCCGAGATTTGCAGTTGGTGGATTATTATTGGTATCTGCATGAGTATGAGGCACTGCAGCAGACGAAGCTTTCCTTTAGAGAGAGGCTTAGACTCCATAGATTATTGGAGGATATAGACAGTGGAGTGGGTTAACAGATGTATAGATGCAGTTTGGCGGGAGCTGATTACATTAGCAGGAGTAGAGTCAGTTATTAGCACCTGGTATCTACCAGAGGATTACAGGGAGACCTCGATGACTATCAGCCTGATGCAGCAACAGTTCGCTGGAGTTGGGTTTTGGCGGGACCCCTTAGTTGGTGGTGAGATCCAAGTATTCATCTACACGATGGATTGTTTTCATATGGTAGAGGTGATCGACAGAGTTGTGAGGATGACCAATCCGCTATATTTATGGGATGACAGAGTAGGAGAGATTGAGACTTCTTTATGGTAGGGGCCGACTTTCTTTCCTGGCATTCAGGATCGAGATTGACCTTCTTGTGCTAGCTTATGATTGCTTGGTTCTTTAGGGGCAGTCAGATGTATTCTGGTGTTAGCACTAGGCGGACCAGCGACTTGGGGTAGAGAGTGCTTCACATCACCAGTGGGGGACTCAGATGACTTCACCTTTTTTAGACAGACTCGAGGTAGGTTGTGCATGGAGATACGAGATGATCTCATGTCAGGTCAACATGGTACGTCAGAACTTGCATTGATGCAAGCCTTCGACAGATCAATGAGCAGCCATGGGGAAGCCTATTGTTTGATTGCATCACAGGTATACCGAGGATGCAGAACGCCGATTATTATATGTGCAGAGACTCACCAGTTATCAGAAGTCTTGCAGATTCCAGTGATTCCCTCAGAGTATGGGGCAGCACGAGTGATAGAGGCAATCTCTTGAGGAGATGATTAGAGCTCATGAGCAGCCCAAAGTCGTTTATCAGTGACCGGAGCAGATTTCCCTTGTCGATACTCGAGGTCAAGTATGACGGCAGAATGGCAGACTTCACTTGGTTGCCTATACACTACACCGTTCATACAGAGGTGGCCAGTTCTTATAGATCTTTCTACTTGGAGTTACAAGAGAGGATGATGCTGATAGAGCATGACAGATCAACTGATGATGATCAGAACGACTCAACGACTAACATGATGGTCTCTTCTTTTTGGGTAGTGGGGAACCCCGAGATTGCAGTAGTGGATGGTACAACAGTTAGCATGAGGACAAGAGTCGACTATCACTTTCAGGGGGTTTCATATCATTGTACCTTGCAGGACAATACCTTGAGTAGAAGGTACTACAGATCTCCTAGGATGATTTGGGACCCTGGGATTCAGTTGGTTCAGTTCAATTGATTATGGAACTGTGTTGGTATTGCTTGAGGACAAGCAATCTTGGCAAGGGAGGACTGTAATGTTCCCTTTTTTACTATAGTGGAATTTACTAAGGATTGATGCCATATACATCTTCAGAGGATCTTTGGCATTGATATTATATCATCATTAGGTAGACAGGGGCCACCTGAGCCAAATGCCACCTGCATGCATGACATCAGAGCATCATTTCATGATGCATGCACCTGATTGAGTCTCCAGGCACCTGCATGCAAGTCAACTGCAAATTAGAAGGTAAAGTGACCTAATTAGGTTATTTGCAGTTGAGAGTTATACTTATATGATTAGTGATTTGAGGATTCGAATTGGAGAGCTCAACGAGCTAAGTTGGGGTTGACTGCATGCTCAGCTAACTGGTGTATTTCGGCAGTGAAATCTATCTGCCCTAGTTCATCATCAGGTTGGATCATCTAGATTCAGCATTGCTTCATCATCGGATATTATTCTTCAGTTATTTCAGGATTCCCTTCCGTCCACCGGCCAAAGTCTTGCATGCTGGTTTTATACTGACGTACATCTCCTGATCTATTTGATGGTACGTACATGCATAGCTATTCCTCCTACTTTCTAGCATTTCAGTATTCTTTGGGTTACAGATCTGCATGCAATTGCATGCATGCAGAGATCAGGGTTTACTTTCATATCCTGTTGAGACATAAGCCTACTGGCCATCTACAGTACACACAAAAAAAGAAAAAAATATCAGTTTGGGATATTACAAGTAATCGACGGCCTTTTAAAATTATGGACCAGTCATGAAAGAGACAATGATAGTTAGCAATGTACAATTTGATAATTTGTTAAACAATTCATAACAATGTTAGCTACTTGTGAGTCATTGCTTGGCAAATACATGTAACTTTGGAACATGATCACCATGAAGCCACCATTGATGAATTGGAGCCCTCTTATGCACATCTTCAAAGCTTCCTGTGATCCAAACTGCTTTGCAGACGTGAAAATTGGGCAAATCAAACACAAATGTTGGGTCACTCATTTGTAAAACCATAATCTTCTTAACCATAGTGAACATTCCTTTCACCAGCTCTCTATCGAGGAAAGAGATTGCCTATTTGTTCCCTAACTATCCCACCATTTTGGATAAATTGTATGCATTGCCATATGAAGTGGGTATATGATGGGATCTCTCTTCTTTGTGATGGGTACATCCTCTCTTAGTTGGTTAATGTTCCCATAAATCTTACCTAAATGTAGGTTATCTATATTGGCATAACAAAACACTTCACACATATGTTCTACAAATTAAACAACAAATTTAACATCAATCCAAAAATGATCATCTGAAACCATACACTTTACCTTAATCATTGCATATGAGATAATTTGCTTCCAATGTTCCCATTGCCACTGATAAATGTGAAAGTTAAATCATCCTTCACCTCAAATGGACGTTGAAGAATAATGTAGTAAGTGGCAAATCTTATATCTATTGGTCTAACCAACTCCACTTTGGCAAATTTACAATAAATGACTTGTGAATGGCGGTGGTTATATATGAAATTTTGAATTTTGTGACTATTTTCAATTAGCACCCGAATCCAATCAAGTTAGGTGATGCATTTCAGTGAATTATAGAAAGAATGCATAGTGCAAAGTGTCCGAAAAATAGGCTTGTACTTTCTTTTGACCATCAGTGCTATTGCATTGCAAATTGGTGTTATTTCAGTGAGAACTTAGAGAACATTAGATCACGTCACCTAGGTAGTCGCCTTGCATAATTGGTCCTTCGAGAACAATGTGTTCTCATGGTTGAATTAATTGACGGCGTTTGAAAATTATGGACTAGGTATGCAAGAGACAATACTTAGAAATCAACAATTTTGATAATATGTCAAACAATCCATAATAATGTAACATCCATTCATATTTTGAGATGGCTTCAATGGTGGCATTGCCTTCTCAAGATGCGCTTTCTCCTTGTCAATTGAAACAAGTGTTAGATTCT
Source organism: Larix kaempferi (assembly GCA_027924585.1). Lineage (NCBI taxonomy): Eukaryota > Viridiplantae > Streptophyta > Pinopsida > Pinales > Pinaceae > Larix > Larix kaempferi. The sequence continues at coordinate 7,000,421 of BSBM01000052.1, read as the reverse complement.
CATAACTAGTGGGCTTATAGCTTGTAGATCTATCATTACTTGTCAAACAATATGTTCAAGATGCGGTGAGTGCACTGCACTAAAAGAGATGTCACATGCAAGATCCACGCCCTCCTTGCCCTTGACATCAAACATCTCACAAATGCTGTGCAACTTATCTCTTATGCAGTTAAATGGAACATTTAAGGAAGCTTATGAAGGTACATGTTCATTGTAACATATATAAATACACCTATAATAATAATAATCAAACTAAATAATATTAAATGTTATGTCTATTTAAGTACGTAACTATTTGATGTATATTTATAGACATTACATGCTATTCCAATTATTTCTTGTTACATATTTGGTGCATCATTTTTAAGAGGTATGAATGCCTTTATGTTATCCAATTTATTTTGGATATTTTTTATATGAACTAGTTTGGTTCATCACAATGGTATGGGAGTGCAACTTGGGCAAATATTGTAGGGCACTTCTCCTTGTTCATTGGTTATTTTTTTTCGCAATTAACAACAAAACTGTTGGCTTGTCACCCAAATCTTCCAAATTATTCTCTTGCAAATTTGAAGAACTGAACCAAACATCAAAAGGTTGGATTACAAAAGAAAATTATATCAACACTACATGGAGATATAGGGTCATAGAAAATATTTGTTTCCATTTTGACAAAAAAATTACAAGGACTATTTGAGGCCACCACCACAACAATTGTTCATTTTTGGTGGATTATTGTTTTACCATTATCACTAGTGGTTCAAGTCAATACATATATAGTCCCAAGGGTTTACTCAATTCCTTCAACTATCTATCTAAGGCATCTTGTTGAGAAGAAGGTTGTAGGTCATGGGTTGAAATTTGGTCATATTACCAGCGAGGTTGCACTTAGATGGTTTCAAGTGAGCTGGTGAAGATGGAACACATTTACTTGTTCATATTCAGAAGATAAGAAGTCCTAGCAAGTTACCTTGGCCATTTTTTTAATAAAGTCACATGTCTATGCCCTGCGAGGAAGTTGTAAAAAATGTCATAGCATTATGGCTTTTTAAAGGACTCATCTTTCCTAAGACTTAGATATTAGTCTGACTAGCCAGAGTGTTTTTTCCCTTTTCAATTATATGTTGTTAAATAAACGACTTATAATTTTCGAGTTTTTCACTCATACCTCTAAAGTTGGAGTGGTTGGCATGATTTCTCGGCCCTAGGAGGTTATTAGAGCCCACGTGTCAATGTGTATTACCATGCTAGACATTAGAATTGAGTCGTATGGACATGTGCTAAGTTCCCCTAAGTTCTTTTAAAATTTTGAGAAAAATAATTTTTCCTGTAAAATTAGACTATTTTTAATAGTTTAATTGGAAAAATTAAAAATGTAATAAAAGTATGTTTTGTAGGCATAATTTGTCATTTGGATGCTCATTTTCCAAGCCAGAGCATCCACTAAACCCATAAACCCACTTATCCTAAGTTTTGATTAAGTATTTATCTCATAAAATAATATTTACTCAAAAAACCCAAAAAAACCAATTTAATTGGCAAAAAAGACATAATAAAGGCAAAATCCCAATCCCACAGATCAAGGAAATGTGTTGGAATCAAATCTCCTTTGATTGACAATAAAATCATGGAAAATATTGAGCAAATAAATGATGATTTGATTGAAGATTGGAGATCCACCAAAGTAGGGGGCCAATTTGTGGTTGGAGAGGTGTCAAGTGGAGGTTGAAAAGTGTTAAATGGTTGGAGAAATATATCATTAACCTCCCCAAACCTCTCACATGTGTCAACAAGCCTTTTCCAAGTGTATCAACTCATTTCTCCAAGTGTCAAAGATGATCTCTCTTGGTTTTTCTATATAATGAGGCTCCATTCTCTCATTTAAACTAGTTGGAGTTGTGGAGAAGAGTAGTCTTGCTATTTGTAATTGTCTTATGCTTTGCATTGTTGGAATAAAGAGTTCAAGCTTTGGAGGCCCATTGGTGTAGTATCTTGTGTTGGAAGATCATGGCCATGCATGTTTGAGGTAGCTTGTATTTAATTAAATTCTTCTTGCAACTTTGTATAGTGAATCTAGATTTCGTAGGATTGTTCTTGATTGATAGGAATTAATCTTTTAATAAGTTTATTTCTTGGTTCATTTTGCTCATATATGTTGAAGAATATAGATCTAGCATCTTAATAAGTTTATTATTATGCTTCTAGTTTTCCTCATGCATGTGTAACTAGATCTCACAAACTTTGTTACAAGGATCTTTCGAAATAGTTGTAGGTAACTGTGGATTGGAGCTTGAACAAACTTGTTCTCCCTCTTTCCAGAATTTCATGTGGCTTAGTCCAATAGCATTCCACCAAAAAAGTTTCTACAAGAACTCCGTCCGGCATCAAGATCACTTCTCCTTCTCTTTCTCCTCTTTAAACAAATTCTTCTTGGTTACCTCTTACCCTCAGATCTAGCCACTCATTCAAGATTAAATTTATTTATCATTCTAGATCTGGATATATGTTTAGATCTTTCAAATTAAAAGTTTCATTTTTCTAGATCTAACTCAGCTAGCTTCATTTTATGCAAGTCACTTCATAGAAAATTTCAAGGCTTGACGTAGAAGATAGTTTATGATTTTAAAATTTTTATTTGGCAAAGTGAAAGTGCTTCATTGGCTGCCCTCAAAAGCAAGCCAAGATCCTCAAAAGTATTTGTCCTTTTGAGTCAATTTAAGTCATTTTTTACAAGTCGATTAGCTTAAAATTTTCCATAAGTTTTGTTTTACCCAGATCACTTTTAAAAGTGATTTTGGGTATTTTCTAACATTAATTTGTTCGCTGTCCTAAATTTATTTTTAGCAGGTTTCTGGACTTTAGTGGCAAAAAATCAAGTTTGAGGCCAATCCGAGGCTTCTCGAAGCTTTCTGGCTTCATTGGGTTGTTTGTACTTGCATTCTTGTAATCTTTTGGATCTAGATCTGTAAAGATCCAAATTCTTTTTCCTTTAAAGTTTATTGTAAATTATAAATAAAAAGAAAAGCAAGTGGGCTACCCAGCACCCACACCCCAACCCCCCCGAGGGGTTTCGCGTCTGTGTGATTTTTCATTTTTTTTGCTTAGTTAGTTTTTCCTTCACTTTAATAAATCAAAGTAAAGTTAAAAATTAACTTTGAAGTGTCCGATCCAAATATCAACCTTCAAAATGCACTCAGGATGTAGGAACACCTAATTTTCTTTTTCGCAGGCCACATTTCAAGAAAAGTTTTATTTTTCAACTTTTTTGCCAAAGTAATCAATACTAACCCACCACGCTCTACCACGGTACCGAAAGTGAAAAGATATTCCTGGTGTAGTAATTAGTTCACTTTACTTTTAGTATTTTCTTTTATTTAAAGTAACCAACTTGGCATTGCTTTCCTGAATTATGATCTCGTCGTCACATAAATGGCTTTGCCTGAGTACGTGATCGAATGATTAGAAAATATACTCTTTTCCTATAGTAATGAGCATAACACTTTACTTCAGTAATTTATCTTTTTGTGATCAAACAGAATAAACATTTTGTTTCCAACTCAAAGTATGCTCTTTCCCATTGCAGGCATTAACATGGTCCTGGGTAAATCAGAAAGAGTTGCAACAACTTCTTAATTTTTCACACCTAATTAAAAACTCATACTAATAAAATGAACAACCCCGAACATAGTGAAAATCCGACACTCAAGCATTAGTTATTGTGTGGGGAAATTTCTCAGGAGAAGCTTGAACCACTGGAAAGCAACCTCATGGTACTGTTAGGCTACACCCTTGTTGGTGTAGTGTTGAACATCGCTCTCGAGACTCCATTCCAGCCTGCACGTCTTCGTGAGGATCCAACTTTAGTTAATTTCCGGACATTACTCATTGTACCTCACGGTATATTTGGAGCTCCCCTTTTCCCCTAAATCAATCTCATCTCATAATAAACTAAAACTGACCAAGAAGCACTCGCAAAACATATACAATACAACAACACTTTATTTCGACTCCACAATTGGCACTGATCTTGTTTACATTATTTCAATCTTTGGTTCAGATCTCATGTTTTATTTGATTATATTATGTTGTTGATCTTAATTCATATTTGCAAGTGACTTTCTCGCTTTCAGTTAAATTTTATTCAAAACTCCTAAAAACCTTACCCAATCATAAATTTAAAGCTTAATCAACCTTAGTATCTCATAGGGACTACCCCCCTTGGCTTCGTTAGGAGTTCTGCCTAAACAGAGGAGTTAAGTGTTGAGTGACAGTATCTGAACTTGAAACTTGCCCCCAAGGAACGCACCTAAGCAACTTGAATATTTTTGTTGCGATAACCCCCATGTGCATGTTCTGGTGGCAAAATTTTTTGGCGCCGTTGCTGGGGATAAATCTTTTTATTCCCGTAATATGATTTTTTGTTTACCTTCTTTTCTTTCTTTCTTTTTTTGATAAATGTTTAGAGTAGATCTTTAAATTTCATTTGGCGAATCCACTAACCTTTTCAATTTTATAAAATTACAAAGAAAAACAAAAAATAATAATAATAATTTTTGTGAGTGTTTTAAAATGCATATTTTTATTCTCACATGGCGACTCCACTAAAGGGATAAAACCGTTGTTTCTCATAAAATTGTTGAGACTGGTTGTGTATAGATGAGCCCATGTGACACAGTAAAAAATATTTAAAGCTCATTATTTGAAAGCTCCCCCGCTTTAGCACAAGACATATTTCATGGTTATATCAAATGCATGCTAACTGTTTTTCGATATGGATGAGTTAAGGGAGCCGTTGGGTGCTCAAATTACTAGACAATTTTGTCCTATCGACTTCTCAAACATCCAAGGTTTTCCTAACGTTGAACATGGCACTGGAGATGTATACAAATGGCTCCCAGTCTTTCATGGAAATGGTGATTCAACCATCTGGCATATCAAGTCTTTCCTTGAGTTTCTCGTTGGATTCTACATTTCTTGTGAAGATATTATGATGCAGATGTTTGCTACCACTCTGGAGGGAGATGGATTTTTCTGGTTCTTTAAAGGGCTTCCTAACAAATGTATTACCCCCCTTTCAAGCTTCCTTCGCATGTTCTTAAAGCATTGGAATAATGATGGTGGTAGTATGAGAGGTTTGGAGAGGCTCCTTAAAGCAACCTTTACTTATTTCTTTCCAAATATAGAATATCATACGCATACAATTGAAAACCCTCTTCATATTGGAAGGATAAAAAACATTGAAGATATGGAGCTACTGCTAGATTACTTCAGTAAAAATGATAACAGTTGCATTCCACATCTACATTATAAAGAAGCTTTAACAGAAGCACATGAGGAGCTATTGTTTGAAAATATGGTCAAAGACTTTCCTCATATGGCCATGATATGCAACATTGAAGAGCTAAAGTATCCTCAACTGTATAATGATAACATTGTCTCAAATTGGCCTCAGAAAGAAACCATTATAGAAACTCTCGAAGAAATTCATGATGTGGTTTCCAATGAGCATGATGACACTCTCTTATGTTCATCATATGTTGATGAAGGATTGGAAAGTTGGCTCCCGTCTGATATCTTTGAAACCCAGCTCTTTGAAGAGGATTGTTATGAACAAAAGGAAGATGGGTATCACCAGGGATTTGATACCGTTGGTAAATAATCTCTTATATCTAACAGGGATGGGGATGATGACTATTGGACATTTATTGAAAGTCCCATTTATGAAAATTTTGGAGGCCTTATTGAAAATCCCATCTATGATGCATTTAGAGAAGGGAGTGTGGATCTTGAGATCATGGGGAATGTTTATATAGAAGAGAAGCATTTGTATTGTTTATATGATCAGTCAAAACCATGCATGAGTATCAACAATGAAGACTTGGGGAAGAAGTATAGTGAGCGTTCATATGTGATGCAGTCAATAAAATACCAATCTTCATCGTCACATTTAAAGTTTCCTTATGATGTGGAGCAGCGTGGGGCTTACACAGAGAGTTATCATTCGATAAGCCCGTTGGATCAGTGTGGTGGAATGGTTGATTTGCTTCACCACACAAATTCATACCTCAGTCCGATCCAATCTTGGATAGAGGAAGCTTGCGGGAGGACTTGCCAGTTGGGGAAGCATTTTGTTGATGTATTCATGCCTATGGTTCCCATCTAGCCCTCTTATCCTGAATATTTGCACATGTTTGCGTTTTCTCAAGAAGGTCTCCTTACTTTGGTTGGTAACCAAAGATAAGGAAAAATACTTTAAAGTTGATAGAATGCTAGATGGCTACATTGGATTTCTGATTACACTTAGCATTTTGATGATGTTATGCTTAGAGTAGAAAAATAAGCTCCTTAAAGTGAGCATTTATTTCAACATTTATTTTTCATGTTTTCTTTTTATGTACTTAGGAATCATCTTAGTTTCATCTTTCAAAATAAATGCACTTTGTGGACCATTGGATTTTTTCTATCGAACTTATGCTACTGAAGGGTTTGCTTGTAAATTTGAGATGTTTTTACAGGGTATAAAAGCCGGAGATTCTTGTGTTCTCATATGCTCTCGTTGCTTGAAGACCAGATCGAACACATGTCCCACAATTGGATCCAGATGTTACCAGCTAGGTTGCACTTAGATGGTTTCAAGTGAGCCTATGAAGATGGAACAAGCTTACTTGTTCATATTCAGAATATCAGAAGTCCTAGCAGGTCACCTTGGCCCTTTTTTTTTAATAAAGTCACATGTCCATGCCCCGCAGGGAAGTTGTAAAAAATGTCATAGCATGATGGTTTTTGCAAAGGACTTGGCTTTCCTATGACTTAGATATCAGTTTGACTAGCCCAAAGTGTTTTTTCCCTTGTCAATTATATGTTGTTGAATAAACGACTTATAATTTTTGAGTTTTTCACTCATACCTCCAAAGTTGGGGTGGTCGACATGATTTCTCGGCCTTTAGAGGTTATTAGAGTCCAAGTGTCAATGTGTAATACCATGCTAGACATTAGAATTGAGTCGTATGGACATGTGCTAGCTCCCCCTAAGTTTTTTTTTTTAAATTCTGAGAAAAATAATTTTTCCCGTAAAATTAGACTATTTTTTAATAGTTTAATTGGAAAAATTAAAAATGTAATAAAAGTATGGTTTGTAGGCATAATTTTTCAAGTGGATGCTCGATTTCTAATCTAGAGCATCCACTAAACCCATAAACCCACTTATCCTAAGTTTTGAGTAAGTATTTATCTCAGAAAATAATATTTACTCAAAAAACCCAAAAAGACCAATTTAATTGGCAAAAAAGACATAATAAAGGCAAAATCCCAATCCCACGGATCAAGGAAATGTGTTGGAATCAAATCTCCTTTAATTGACAATCAAATCAAGGAGAATATTGAGCAAATAAATGATGATTTGATTGAAGATTGGATTGGAGATCCACCAGGGGGGGGGGGGAATTTGTGGTTGGAGAGGTGTCAAGTGGAGGTTGAAAAGTGTCAAATGGTTGGAGAAAGGTGTCATTAACCTCCTCAAACCTCTCACATGTGTCAACAATCCTTTTCCAAGTGTATCAACTCATTTCTCCAAGTGTCAAAGATGATCTCTCTTGGTTTTGCTATATAATGAGGTTCCATTCTCTTATTTAAACTAGTTGGAGTTGTGGAGAAGAGTAGTCTTGCTATTTGTAATTGTCTTATGCTTTGCATTGTTGGAATAAAGAGTTCAAGCTTTGGAGGCCCATTGGTGTAGTGTCTTGTGTTGGATGATCATGGCCATGCATGTTTGAGGTAACTTGTACTTAATTAAAAGCTTCTTGCAACTTTGTATGGTGAATCTAGCTTTGGTAGGATTGTTCTCAATCGATAGGAATGAATCATTTAATAAGTTTATTTCTTGGTTCCTTTTGCTCATATATGTTGAAGAATATATATCTAACATCTTAATAAGTTTATTATTATGCTTCTAGTTTTCCTCATGCATGCGTAACTAGATCTCACAAAATTTGTTGCAAGTATCTTTCGAAATAGATGCAGGTAACCGTGGATTGGAGCTTGAACAAGCTTGTTTTCCCTCTTTCCAGAATTTCACGTGGCTTAGTCCAATAGCATTCCACCAAAAAAGTTTCTACAAGAACTCCGTCCGTCATCAAGATCGCTTCACCTTCTCTTTCTCCTCTTTAAACAAATTCTTCTTGGTTACCGGTTCTCTTACCCTCAGATCTAGCCACTATTTCAAGTTTAAATTTATTTATCATTCTAGATTTGTATATATGTTTAGATTTTTCGAATTAAAAGTATCATTTTTCTAGATCTAACTTAGCTAGCTTCATTTTATGCAAGTCACTTCATATAAAATTTCAAGGCTTGAAGTAAAGTTAGTTTATGCTTTTAAAAGTTTTATTTGGAAAAGTGAAAGTGCTTCATTGGCTTCCCTGAAAAGCAAACCAAGATCCTCAAATAGACTTGTCCTTTTGAGTCATTTTAAGTATTTTTTTACAAGTATATTAGCTTAAAATTTTTCCATAATTTTTGTAGTTACTCAAATTACTTTTAAAAGTGATTTTAGGCATTTTATAACGCTAATTTGTTCACTGTCCTAAATTTATTTTTATTAGGTTTTTGGACTTTAGTGCAAAAAAATCAAGTTTGAGGCCAATCCAAGGCTTCCCGGAGCTTCCTAACTTCATTGGGCAGTTTGTACTTGCATTCTTGTAAACTTTTGGATCTAGATCTGTAAAGATCCAAATCATTTTCCTTTAAAGTTTATTGTGAATCATAAATAAAAAGAAGAGCAAGTGGGCTACCAAGCGCCCACACCCCAACCCCCCCTGGGGATTGCACGTCTTTGTGTGATTTTTCATTTTTTTTGCTTAGTTAGTTTTTCCTTCAGTTTAATAAATTAAAGTAAAGTTAAAAATTAACTTTGAAGTGTCCGATCCAAATATAGGCCTTCAAAACACACTCAGGACGTAGGAACACCTAATTTTCTTTTTCGCAGGTAGTATACTTTACATTGCAAGCAAAGTTTTAGTTTTCAAGTATTTTTCCAAAGTAACTAATACTAACCCACCACGCTCTACTGAAGTACCGGAAGGGAAAATATATTCGGGGTGTAGTAATTAGTTCACTTTACTTTCAGTCTTTTCTTTTATTTAAAGTAATGAACTTGACATTGCTTTCCCGAAGTATGCTCTCGCTGTCACATAAATGGCTTTGCCTGAGTACGTGATTGGATGATCAGAAAATAGACTCTTTTCCTGTAGTAATCACATAACACTTTACTTCAGTCATTTATATTTTTGTGATAAAATGGAATAAACATTTTGTTTCCAACTCAAAGTATGCTCTTTCCCCTTGTGGGCATTGGCTTGGTCCTGGGGAAATCAGAAAGAGTTGTAACGACTCCTTAATTTTTCACACCTAATTAAAAATCATAGTAATAAAATCAACAACCCTGAACATAGTGAAAATCCGACACTCAAACATTAGTTATTGTGTGGGGAAATTTCTCAGAAGGAGCGGGAACCACTGTGAAGCGACCTCAGGGCACCGTTAGGATACACCCTTGTTGATGTAGTGTTGAACACCGCTCTCGAGAATCCATTCCAGCCCACACGTCTTCGTGAGGAGCCACCTTTAGTTAATTTCCAGATATTACTCCTTGTACCTCACGGTATATCTGGAGCTCCCCTTTTCCCCTAAATCAATCTCATCTCATAATAAACTAAAACTAACCAAGAAGCACTCGCAAAACATCTACAATACAACAACACGTTATTTCAACTCCACTATTGGAACTGATCTTGTTTACATTATTTCAATCTTTGGTTAAGATCTTGTGTGTTATTTGATTATATTATGTTGTTGATCTTAATTCATATTTGCAAGTGACTTTCTCGCTTTCAGTTAAATCTTATTCAACTGTCAAAATATCACCATTGTAATTACAACTGTTGTCAAAATATCACCATTGCAATCATCATGTAGATCCAAATTCTTGTAGGGAGAAAGGCGATCAGGTCAACAATTTGTGATTGCCATGCTGGTAATGTTGGTAAAGAAATCATGACAAAGTTGTTGTCACTAAACTTATTATTGCCATGCTTATACTTTCCCTAATTTAATTGTCATATCAAAGTGAAACTTTCACACCCACATGAAGAAATCACATAACTCTAGCTATTGATCTCCACAACAATGGAAACAACCCATAAATTAACTATAGGCTACCTAAAGAAGATTGGATGTTGCAATTTTATCTTAACCTACCATTATTATTTTTTAAAGAGTGTAAAGAGTCTCTCCATCAAATCATACCAAGAATTTGTAAGCAAAAACTATGCACCCCAAAGTGGAGTGATAATTGCCATTGGGGTGTCATGGACACCATTGGATCTCAAATGCTTTAGATTCAATGGTGCAAAGTGCATAGTGTTAATTAAATATATGAAGGGAATTATAAAAAAATTCCCCAAAATTATTGCCAACCAAGTTGCCATGCCACCGCAACATAGAATTATGAAAAACCAAAAAATTATAACACAAGAATGTACATGGACTGAAAACGCATCAACCAACGAGTGAATTTTCAAACATTAGTCAAAATGCCATTTCAAACAAAAAACGAAAAACGAGTATATCTTTTATAGAGGAAAGGATATTATATTATTCCATATAAGAAGGGATTTGTTAATAAAGTTTCCATTTAAGTTTTTAATATATGTCTATCTCAAGTTAAAATGTTATAATAGGGTCGATAGGTCTCACTCAATTCAATTCAAATGACTTTATTCCATTAAAGGAGGGATTTTACTCCATCAACCTCTTTTTATAAGGTTTTAACCTTATAAAAAGAGGAAGTAATAAAAAAAAAATGTTATCATTTAAGTTGTATTACTATCAAAGTTGAAATGAAAATGAATATTTAATCCACGTTTGAGTATATTGTGGGATTAAATAATTGTTATGGATTTACAAGGATGATTTAAAATTACTATGTGATCATTGCAATCGATCTTTGTTTTTTAGAAAATTGCATTGATTTAGATTTGACAAATATATTATAAATTAGAATGAGTGAGTTAAAAAAATCTATGGACAAAAACATAATAATAAGATTAATAATTTAAAATTGTATGTCAAGGATTACTCGTAAAATCGTGGATTCGATGTTTTATAGAGTGATGGAGTTGATATAATTCTTGGGGATTCTTGATTGAATTCTCTAGGCACTTTATTATGAATTTGGATAAAATGTACATAGCATTTGACCACCTAACAATGAAAAATAATATTGCAAGACATTAGTTTAGTATATTTGTTCTCATTTAATTCATATCGGAATCTAGAATAAAATTATAAAGATTTAGAAGAAAAAATAATAAAATTTATAAAGTAAGAGAAATATGATGACATTATTCACCAAATAAATCATATTAAAAACGTACTCACATAAATCAAGAAGCTAACAAATGAGAAGAAGATAAAAGAAATATAGTTAAAACAACTTGTCAACAAAGAAACATTGATTTTGACAAAGAAACAATAATTGATCAAAGTTGAATTGGGAAGTCATCAAAGGTTAAAGCCCAATCCATGGATGTGGGTACTATCATAGGTGTAATCAAAGTTGAAAAATAGAGGAAGATTTCCAACAAGGCATTAATTGTTAGAATGATACCTACATTCATTTGACCACCTAATGAAGAATATAATATTGTAAGGCATTATTTTAGAATGTTTTTCTCTCTCATATAATTTAGATCGAAATCAACAATAAAATCATGAAGAATTAGAAGAAAAATTAAGAAATTCGATCAAAGTTAGAGAAAGATGAAGACATTTCCCACCTAAAATATCATAGTAAAAAATTACTCACATAAACCAAGAATCTAATGAATGAGAATAAGACACAACAAACATAACAAGAACAACTAGTCAACAAAGAAACATTGATTGACAAATAAGCAATAATTGATCAAAGTTTAATTGGGGAGTCATGGAAGGTTAAATTCTAATCCAAGGGAACAAGAACTATCACAGATGTAATCAATGTTGAAAAATAGATTGGAGATTTCCAACAAGACATTAATTGATAAAATGACACCTACAGATCCAATAACGGTTGAAGGTCTCTTTATTGTCATTGATGATCTTAGTATATCAAAATGAAAACCATATCATCACCCAAATCACAAATTCAATCATGCATATAAAAAATCGGTTCACATTTCTAAATATTGGAATGTCATTTCAAGTCATTTCGAAAGGTCTATCGAGAATCACTGTTGAAGAAATCCTAATGAAATATTGCACCATAAATTTGTATAGAAAATCAAATCATGATGGATTGACCCTTTCTTAATGTGATACTTTTGTTCAAAGCTTAAAATAATTTAGTTTCTTCAACCATGACAACATCAATAATAGATCATCAAGTGAAAGCATTGTATGTATAGATAGAAACAATGCATATTCCTAGATTATTCTTAGAAAACAAAGCATCTTTGTAGGGGGATGCAATGTAGCATACATAAATGTACCTATAGTAAAAATACTACTAATAATAAGATTCATAATAAACAATATTAAATAACCAAAGTCACGTGTCTAAAATGCAAGTCTGTTCAAGTATGTGATCATTCAATGTATGCTTATACAAAATGCCACATGGTATTGTGATTATATCTCATATTACATATTCAATCCAATATTTTTAATCCCTATGTACTCTTTTATGTTATCCTATTTATTTTGGATACTCAATATATGAAATCATTTAGTTCATTATAGTGCCCACCACAACCATCGTCATCATATGTTGGTTGACCTTCAAACTCACCACTACCACTATGTCATGGATTTCTGTTGGATGCAAAACCACATAGTGTTTCTTGATCCCCTCACGTTTTAAAGACTTACACAAGATATCTAATACAATACTCAACCCCAATATTTGGAATTTCCATGAAATTGGTTGTAACTCTTGTACATGTGCCTATCCAATTCAAAAGACAAAGTGTGCACTTGATTTATGCACCACCTTGCATACTTGGACCCCTTTATCCTTGCAAAACGTTTATGCTATGGATATTGATGATTGGAATTCTTCGATTATCTAGACATGGTGTGAAAATGATGAACACAATTCCGAAACTTAAACTTGATGAAACTAAAATGCAGGAAGTCACTTGATAATGAAGAATGCTGATAATGATTAAGAAATATTTACTTTGAATTGTTGGACTCAAATTTCTTGAGATAAAAACAATAATCAACGCCCAAGGTACAATGAGCTACATAAGGCATTGTAGGGATACACACATAGATGGGCACATGGACATTTAAGAGATGTGCGAATTGTGATCAATGTGGGTGTTTGAATCCTACTACTAGGGACAAGTACCATTTCTACATAGATGAGAATTGGATATGGGAGGGAGGTGTGATAAATAACAGGAGCAATGAGAGGCATACAAGGATTGCAATAGGGTAGATAATCTATTTGATAGGCCTTGTATGGAACACAATTTTTTTTTCATTTTAAGGTGTTTGACCTTATTGAAGAGATTACAACTTTCGAACCTATTGTTTATGTTACATAGTACTTTACAAATAATAGAGTTTTAATCAAGACTTATTTGGCATTGTTTCCAAGTTAGTTTCACTACGCATAAGAAAGTATAGAAGGTATCCATGAAATTCATTATACCAATTAATTCTAGAGAAATAATCTAATTATTGGAAAAACTAGGCACCATTTATTTATGCATTTTATATAATATCTCACTTAATTCTTTCATAAGCTTTGTCAACTTCATTTTCAAAAACAAGGATTTTTCTCAACTCTCCTTGAATCCCTTAAGCTTACCTTATTGACACACTTATCAATAATATATACCTCTTTGACATGGCTAGTTCATCTTGGATGAATAATGCTCACAACTACATCATATAATTCTCCTTGCCAAAACCTTTACAAGAATATTCTAAGTCAACCATTGGTTTTCAACCAGTTTTAAATTTTCTATTAGAATCTTTGAGGATAAGTTTGGTGATGCTTTTGTTGGTTTGTTTTCCAATAGACCTTAATTAAAAGGTTTTAATAAAAATTTGAAGAAATCCTTTCCAATTACTTTCTAGATCACTTTGAAGCCTATCATAATCTACTATCCGCAAGGGCCCAAGCACAACATTCAAATGTTCAATAATGCATGCCACAATTAAGAGAATATTTTTTTTTTCAATCTACCTTCTTGCACTACTTAGTTATGATGAGGGACAGTGCAGTAGTGGGAATTGTCTCTGGTATCCTGTAGAGTTTCTTTCACAAAGTAATAATGACACTACAAGGTCTAGACTCATACACATCATGACGTTTCCATATATATGGTTGTCTTAAAAGAACATCAAAAAATTCAAGTGGGGCAACATCACAAATTACCTCATCTTTGAAGGGATTGATGCCGTAGGATAGGCGACACTATTGACTGATACAAATGTCTTATCCTTGGATCATCCAACCGATGTTGTATGGTTGGGGGTGTGGGATCGTCGGTAGCTTCAATATTTTGACTGTCAACAATTAAATGTAGTGGATTCCCATGCACCCTTAGTTTTTAATGGAAGAGGCAATCCCCTTCCTCTGGCACCTCCGAATCTTCTGGTTGGATATTTGTGATTGCGATGGTGGCACTAGGTTCCGCATCAATGATCCGCTTTCCCTTTTCTTGCTCTGAATCATAGTTTGAGCCAGAATCTGGCTCTAGGTATTTCTTCTCAGCCAACAATGATTGTTTTGAGTGGCATTCATCATTGTTGTGCCAGGGGATTTTTTGGTACTCACACAGCTTTCCGGTGTCCTTCTTCGATTTCCCGTTACCCTTATTTTCCCGTGGCTTGGGATGGTTGTCTGTATTTTGACTGTCCTTGCTCTGTCCTTTTCTTTGTGATTTAGGGCCACCTTTAACATGCTTATGTTGTTGTTGATTTGCAAACCCAAACTCTAGCTTATTCTTTGCTTAAAATTTTTCTCAATCTTGACAATGTACAGATAAGCAGCTCCCAATGAGGATATGTACAGGAAATCCATCTCTGTCTGAATGTACCTGTGTAGGACACTGCGGTACTTTAGGACAAAGTTCTGTTCAGTGTATTTAATACCCATTTTTGAGCGTAGGGCATGGAACATGTTGGTAAAATCCGTCACTGTTTGGTCTCTATCCTTGCACAAAGTCGTCCACCTGGTGTACTGGTAATCATAATTTCGGACTGGGTAGAATTCCTCCTTGACGACATCGACAATTGCCACCCAAGTGGGTTTTGTCATGTATATCTCAGGCTTATCTCTCGCATGCCTCTCATAGTACCCGTCCCACCAGTCTTTGATATGGGGGGAGAACTTAAGGAGTGTGGATGTGATCTTTTCGTTGTCGGAAATTTTTTGAATAGAGAAGTAACCATCTAATATATTTAACCATTTCTCCAAAGCATATGCATCTATATTGCCTTCAAATAAGGGACTTTCAAAGTTAACTTGTACCTTGAAGGGTGTCACACCTCCAAAACTCCTGCTTTTTGAAGGTGCATCTGTTGCCGCCAACATTTGTTGAAGGATCTTGTTGAAATTATCCATCATCTCATTCCTCTGTCACGGAGGGATTACTAGAGAAACAACTTAATAGGATCTCCGATTCCATCATATCTCTTTTCTTCTCCCGCCATGTGAGGCTGCTTGGGCCGACGAGAGTGGTTTTCCCCAAGCTCGACTAGTTTGAGACCCAACTCTTGATATCCAGATCTTGTCGGGGACATGCACTGAGAAACTACAATAGCATATTGCTTTGATACCACTGATCCAGACTTATGTGAGAACGAAATGAAAGAGCATATATATATTCACATGCACAAATATATTTCAAGAAACACAATGATAAAGTAAACTCAGATTTTATTAAAATGAATGAATAGAACAGACTATAAAATAAAAGCAGCTAGAATGGTGGTAGCTATATCTCTAAGAAGAGATGTGGCGGCTACACTCATTTATTACAAGATGAATACAAAAAGAGGTCGAAAGGTCCTTTTTATAATAAGCATGAGGGAAATAACCCTAAACATCCAAAAACCTAATCATAGGAGATGATTTGTCATAAAGTTTGTGGCCCCCAAGGTGTTTAGTTGAGCAGTCAACTTCCCGTGGTCATAAATTTTGCATACGATCTCCATTTGTGGCGCTCATTAAACCATTGGAAATATCTATCTGAGGAGTACCATAGTGGATCAAGCAAGGACAAGAGCCTATGACTATCATTTGGGCCAATGTGGCCCAAAAAACATCGTTTAGGGACTCAAAACAACCTCGGAAGTTCAGGACCCGAAAAACCATAGAAAAATTACTAGAAAATTGCCAAAATGGAAAATTGTTTTGAGCCAATGAAATAGGTGGGTGGCCATCTATATCCATCTAGATCCGAATTTTCCAAAGATAGACCTCGAACTTTGCCACATATTTTTTCAGGAATATGTTCAATATGCCCCTTAAAAGAAAACTTGCAAAGTGTCCAAAATACTTTTTGATCTGTATACAAAACATTCTTTGAAAGCTCTCTTTACCCTCTTAAAACCTGTCTTTGGTTGTCTTCATTATTTCTCAACTTGGTTATTGTTCCTTCCCCTGTTCTCCTATACCTTCTCCACTATTACAGATTACATCCTTTTTAAGTTTTCCACACACAAATACATTGAAGTGTCAAATATGAGGCCAACGTGTTCACTCATAAGGGACCGAATTTTCATTTGTTTACTTTTTACTAGGTGTTGTGAGGAATAGATGAATTCATGTTTGCTTGTTAATTTGATGGAGGGAGGGTCGATTTCTTTCCCAAGTGGACCCAATGAGTGATGGAGGTTAAGTCGGCGTGGACACCCTCTATGCTCAACAAAACTCATTTTTCAATGGTTGGAGGGAATTTTCCATAGTCTGCGGGCATTTCTCATTTCATGGAGGGAATTTATTATGCCTGGTAGGTATTTTCCATTGCTTGCGGGTATTTATCCTTTCATGGAAGGCATTTTCCATGGTTGGAGGGCATTTCACTTAACTGGAAGGCATTTCACTTGACTGGCATTTCACTTAACTGGAAGGAATTTCACTTGACTGGTGGGAATTTCCCTTGGTTTATGGGAATTTGTAATATAATAGATCAGGTTGGAGTTGATATTATGTAAAATTTAAAACTTTATAACACAATTTTGACAAGCAACAACTAGTTAACAAAACTAGTCAGAAAAGAGCTGGTCTAGGACATAATTAGTTGACTCTAGGATTATGAATTTGGGATATTTTGGATATTCCAAATGCATGGGAATGTGTGCAGAAGAAATCATGTTAGAAACATGTCCAAATTCTTATTCCTATGCACAAAGTACTGGGGTCATTTACATTTCAACAACAACTTCTGCTGAGGTCTACTTTGAGGCTTCCTAGGCACTCCAACATATGCATACTAGGCTCAGTTGATTACACATGAATGTAAACATTGGTTTAAATCAGAAATTAAACTCCTAATTAAATGATTCAAAAGAGTTACAGGGAATTTGGGAGGTTCTGGGTGAGTTTGGGAGCAAAAGAGACAAGGGCGCTATGTTGGACTGCTCAACTAGCAATTTTCCAAACTCTTCCAAACATGCTGAGATGTATTCGAATCCTCAGGGAAATGGTTGGGGATGATTTAATAATGTCTCAGGATTCACAAATGACCATCATATCAGAAAAATGACTCATATATAGCTCTGAATTAAAAAAATTGGTAAAACTAGTCAATATAATTTGCTTAAAGAGCTAGTCTTCAGATTGCTTGATCCAAATTGCCTTAGAGGATTACAAATTTCACTTTTGAAGTATATTAGGGTTCTGACATAAGTTAATTAACAACATCAAATCTAAATTGGAGGTCCTGAGCAGATATTAGAGAAATTATTACATTAATATATTCAAGGAGTCTCCAATGCTAGAGAAATCTTACAAACATAGAGAATGAGTATGAGAGGAGGAGGAGAATATCAGGTTCTGCAATGGATATGCTATGTGGACGGATCTGATATCTGTATATTATGGGTGAAATGGACCTCCCGATATTCACTGGACGCCTTCACTGAAATGGATGACTTCCTCCGGATGAACTCTTTCAAAACTGTCTCTAATGACACTGTGACCGAAGATCATTCTCTCGATGCTTAATATTATTCAATACCGGGATGAGGTAGACCTGTAGATCAGAATTCCATGGATTTGGATCTGATCATGGAAAAAATGGAACATGAATGGCATTGGAGTTCATATCCCAAGCATTGGTTGAGGCACATCACTCAACTCTGAGTAGCAAAATATCTCAATACAAAAATTAATTAACCAAAAGATGTGAGAGGTGTGCATTAGCCTTATTTTATAGCTTAGGTAGCTTACTTGACAATCCATCCACACATGTGAGAGGTGAGGGCGCATTCCTTGAGAGAATTAGCAGCCATTCTGCTTTGTAAAACTTGCCTGCTTTGTGTCTTTCAACTGGATTTAGCAAATGCACCCTACTTAGATTTTTTGAATGTTTCCTGCTTTTCCAAATTGGTTGCTTTTTGCACTTTCTTCTTTTTGACTTTCCTACTTTGTGATTTTGCCTGTTTTTTCTTGATTTTTCCAGTTTCTATTTTCCTATGCTGCCACCTTGCTTTTAGATGACTCCTTGATGTTTCTAACTTTTCCACTTGAGTAGGTGAGGTCCACCTTGTCCTCATGTGCCCTCCTAGCCATGTGAACATCATTGCTTTCCAAAAATTTAATTAATAATGATAAGGCATTAATTAGAATGATAATTAAAACTCAAAGTATTAAAATTATTAATTACTATAGTCCTTGTACCAAAAATTCATCCCTATTAATTATCCTTTATTTAATTATTTTTCCTAGACCCTTAGGGATTGGAGGGTCCAAGACTTGACCAAATATTCACTAGGGAAGGAACATGACAATACTCCCTCCCCAAGACTGCTTGTACTCAAGTAGGTGCAATACTGGAGGTTGCAGAATCTATTCACCTTCCTAGGTTGCATCTTCACCATGAAACCCTTTCCACTGTACTAGATATTCTTTAATGGTTTTGTTTGTTAGATTCTTTTCTCTAACCTGCAAAATATTTTTTGGTTCTAAGACCAGGTGTCCTTCATCATCGAGAGGAGGAAATTATTCTGAAATAGTTACTTGCTGGCCAACTGCTTTCTTCAAGCATGACACATGGAAAACATTGTGTATCTTTCTCCCTGAGGGAAGATCTAATTCATAGGAAACTTCACCAATTTTCCTTGTGATCTTATATGATCCATAGAACCTTGACAACAATATCTCAACACCTTTTGATTTCAGAGTGGATTTCCTATATGGTTGCAACCTCAAATAGACCAAATCACTTTTTTGGAAGGTTCGGTCTGTTCCGTTCTTATCTGCATTCACCTTTTGTTGGTTCTTTGCAACCTGCAAGTTTTATTTTAGTGCCTTGAGTATGTCTTGGATTTCCTGAATCAAATCCTTTTATTTTTGTGCTCTGCAATCCCCAAAAATCAGATCTACAAATGTGGGGGATTCATACCCATACAGAGCTTTGAATGGGGTCATTCCAATGTAGAGATGGAATGTAGTGTTATAACATAATTCCCCCAAGTGTATTCAGTTGACCCATGCTTTTTGCTTCCCGGTAACATAATTTCTGAGATAACCCTCAAGCCATTGGTTTACCCTCTCAGTTTGGCCATCAGTCCGAGGGTGATAACTTGTGCTCAGATTCAAACTAGTTCCAACTAGTTCAAACAAAATTTTCCAGAAAGCATTAGTAAATTTGCTATCTCGGTAACTTATTATAGTCTTGGGAAGAACATGCAATTTGAATACTTCTTTAAAAAAAATGCAACAACTTGACTGGCAGTAATAGTTGATGTGACAACAAAGAAGTGAGCAAATCTAGTCAATCTGTCAACCACTACAAAAATACTATCCTTACCTTGGGTTTTGGGAAAACCTGTGATTAAATCCATGGACACACTTTCCCATTTATGTTCTGGAATTGGTATGGGTTGTAGGAGACCAATAGGATGAGAGTGCTCAAATTTATTCTGTTGGCATGCAATACACTCCCTTACATGTCTTAACACATCATTTTTTAGGCCCTTCCAAGTGAATCTCTCTCTCACCTTCCGATAAGTTTTTAGGAATCTAGGGTGGCCTGCCACTGGTGCATTGTGGGAAACCCCCAAAATATTTTCTTTTTATTTTGATCCAGGCACTAGAAAAATTCCATATTTTTAATATATGACATCATTAAGGACTTTGCATGCATCATCCTGAATCAACCTATCCAACACTTCACAAGCAAATTGGTTCTTACAGTATTCCATAGCTAGTTGGTCTTTCCAATCAGTTGGGACTTGCAGCAAAGAAAAAGCAGGTTTCGTAGAGAGGGCATCATCTACCACATTCATCTTACCTTTTTTGTATTCTATGTCGAAGTCATAGGACTGAACCTTACTTACCCATTTCTGCTGTCTATCATTCAACTCCTTTTGGGTCAGAAAATGTCTCAAACTGTTGTGATCAGTCTTTACTATGAACTTGCCTCCTACTAGCTACTATCTAAATTTTTCCAAGGCATGCATAATGGAAAACATATCTTTATCATAAATTGAATAATTCCTCTCATGTGGCTGCAACTTTTTGCTCTCATAGGAAATGGGATGCTTATTTTGCATCAAAATTGCTCCAATTCCTTCTCCCGAGGAATCACATTTTAATATGAAGGGTTGAGTGAAATCGAGAAGTGCAAGTACTGGGAAGCTTCTCATTACTTCCTTCATTCCGTTGAAATATTTTTCAGCCTCCTTTGACCAACAAAAGGCTCCCTTCTTGGTGATATTTTTCAAAGGGGATGTTAGTTTAGAAAACCCTTTCACAAATTTCCGGTAGTAGGTGCACAATCCAACGATTCCCCTTAAGGAAGTGATGTTATTTGAGCTTGGCCATTCAAGTTTGGAATTGATCTTCTCCATATTCACCTCGAATCCTTCATTCCCAATGATATGACCCAGATAGAGGATCTCAGTCAATCCAAACTCACACTTGGACAATTTGGCATAAAAAGATTGTTCTGCCAGAATTGTCAAGACATTGTCCAAGTGGTGCAGGTGCTCCTCCCATGTCCTACTGTAAATCAGATTATCATCAAAGAACACAAGGACATACTTACACATCTGCTTACTAAAAAATCTGTTCATGCAGGATTGGAAAGTGGCCGATGCATTGGTCAAGCCAAAAGGCATGACGAGAAACTCAAAATGCCCATAATGACACCGAAAAGCAGTTTTATGGATGTCTTCTTCCCTCATCCTGATTTGATGGTATCCAGAGCGGATATCAA
Source organism: Larix kaempferi (assembly GCA_027924585.1). Taxonomy (NCBI): domain Eukaryota; kingdom Viridiplantae; phylum Streptophyta; class Pinopsida; order Pinales; family Pinaceae; genus Larix; species Larix kaempferi. The sequence continues at coordinate 6,978,978 of BSBM01000052.1, read as the reverse complement.
TCTTGGAAAAATATTTTGCTCCATGCAGTTCATCCATCAATTTATCAATCCTTGGGATAGGATATCCATTTTTGATGGTCTTCTTGTTCAGGGTCCTATAGTCAATGCACATGCGCATTGTTCTGTGCTTCTTTTTAACTAGGACCACTTATGATGAAAAGGGACTTGAACTTGGTATTATGAATCCCATATCAAGCAGCTCTTTGATGGTATTCTCAATCTCATCCTTTAATACTTTAGGGTGATTATAAGGATGGATCTTGATAGGAAGTGTGCCAACTTCCAGCTCAATCCAATGTTCAGTACCTCTGTCAGGAGGCCTACCATGTGGAAGATATTCAAACACTTTCTTGTGTTTGTGTAGCAGCCTTTTTATGCCCTCTGGATGGTGTGATACATATATGGAAGTTACTTGAGTGGTAATGAAACATTTAACATCCCACTCAATATCACCATGCCTCAATACCCATCTCATACTACAACATAAAATACTTGTTTTCGGTAGGTGTTGACACCCTTCAAAACTACTTGCTTCCCTTCATCATATTTAAAGCTCATTTGGGGTATCCGGTAATTAACTGAATGCTCCCCAATGGAGTACAAAAACTGCACTCCCAACACCATATTGGTATCAACCACATTGACAACATAAAAGCTGTCAGTCATGGTATAATCTCCAATAGTCACTTGCAATTTTGGAATCCACCGGTTACACTCCGTAGTGTTGTTTCCCGGAATGATGACAGTGAAACCTCCAAATTTTTCTGTTGGTATATTTCTCCTCTCTACCATGGATGCATCAATGAAATTGTGGGTGGAACCCCCATCGACCAAAACTGATACTTTTTGTCCTTGCACTGATAACAATCTTTAGTGCAGGGACATGTCTACACTAATTTGACTATTATTCTAAGAGCTGGTGAGTCTCTACGTCAACATTATGAAAATATTATCACAAGTTTCCAAATATCTAGATTCATTAATCAAAACTCATTAATATCTAAAGACTATTAAGAATTAAATTCATGCATGATAAGCTAAATTCAAAATCATAGATGGTAGAAACTTGAATCTATTAATAGTAGAACAATGGAGAGATACATCCTTACCATGGCATTAGATATGCATCCTTCCTCCATTGACATGAGCTTCCCTTCCTTCACCCTTGCTTTTGAATAATTTGAGCTCTTCTCCTTCCTTCAGAATCTCCTCAACATGCCTTTGCTCTTTTTTTCTCCCTCTACCATTCCTCCCATGCCTTTCTTATATAGCATTGGGAAATGGGCCTTAGGCTTTTCTTCTAAATGTGGGATTAGTCATTTTCCTCATTTTGATTATTTTCAAGTGAAAACCAACTTTTGAATAGTTTTTAGGCTTTTTGCTCCACTGAGGATGTTTTAAACACAATTAATGCATTTTAATGCATTTCTCAGAGAGGATTCGTCTTTGATTGAACTTGTGTCATGAATTCCTGTCGTGGGTGCATGATAAACATATGTTGCTCCTTCACTTAGTTAAGGGTGTCAATTTGATTGTTAACATGCACTACCCCCTTGAATCTCAGGGTATGGAAGCAGGGAAATCCACTTAACACTGCAATTTTTCTTTATGGATGCAGGGGCTGTTCTTCCCCTGCTGTTTCATAGCCATCATCTAATGGTTCTTCTTCTTCAAATTATTCATCCTCACTTTTTGAAAATACCTCAATGTAGTGTGCTTTCCCCTTAAGCAAATTTATGGCACAGAATCCAAGGTTCCTAACAAGAAAAGAATAACTTCTTCCTTATTAACTCATCCCGATCTCTGTATGAGTATTCTTTCTTATTTGGGGCAGCCACATTCCTAAAAGGTGGTATTTGATTTTGAAATTTTGTAGGAACATTAACCTTTGGAGAATACCTTGTTCTTGGGATGCCATCTTGTAGATCCCTTGTTCTGCTCACTGCTTTGGTCTGTATGCCTTTACCAGTCCCCTCAATGGCTCTGCTAATCCTTATGTGAACAGGAGGATCAAGTGAACCTCATAGATTTCAATGAACATCACTGAAAGCTTTTGGAAATCAGAGATGTATGCTTCAGGAGTTCAGGTTTGCTTCACATGTGCCAACTCCCTGAAAGAGATTTAAGGGTCTCTTCTATCAAACCTCTCCACCAGTCTCCTACTGAAATCTTCATAGGAAGTCACTTGATCATGGACCAAGGTTCTCATGCCATGGAACCACCAGTCATTTTCCTCTCCTTGCAAATACAATTTTTTCATTCTGATGGCATCCCTCTTAGCCATGGGATTTAGTTGAAATAAGTGTCTAACTTCTGTAGGTAGGAGCTAGCAATGCACTTTGAGGATCCATCAAAGAAGGGTAATTGGATCTTACCAATGACATTTATCAGCTCATAATTATGTGTGGGAAGCCTATGACCTCCTCTTGGCTGATTTCTATACTGCACTTCATAAAAATCTTTGAAAGGCAATGCCCTTCTGCATTCTTCACTCAAGGTTTGGTATTCTACATACCCCTCCTCCTAGGAAGCAACTGATTCAGTCTATACTTCATGATATTCCTTGTGTTCCTCAAGGAACTTGGGAATGGTATGTCGAGGCTGATCCTTGAATTCCTCTTTGAATTCATTAGTCCTATTATGAGGTCTAGTATTTGAAAATATAGATCCACCCGGGACCTTCCTTTCTTCATTTTGAGAGCCACTGCTGCTCCCTTCTCCATCTTTATTTCCTAGCTGCTTAGCCAAGAATTCTCTGGTGTCTTTCCCAGATTGAATGATGCTCTGAGATATGTCATGCATCCATTTTAACATACTTTTAAAAAAGAGTCCGAACTCTTCCTTCTCATCTAATTCAGACATATCCTTTCCTCCTTGCATTTTTACTCCAATAGATTCCACCTCTTCTTCAACAAGAGGTTCTTCATGATTTTTTCCTTTGGGGAATGGAACTCTCTTGGGACACATCACAATTTTTCTAGAGTAGGTTCAAAGGACCATGCTATGGTACCATTGTAATATCTTAGATCAGGTTGGAGTTGATATTATGTAAAATTTAAAACTTTATAACACAATTTTGACAAGTAGAAACTAGTTAACAAAACTAGTCGGAAAAGAGTTGGTCTAGGACACAATTAGATGACTCTAGGATTATGAATTTGGGATATTTTGGATCTTCCAAATGTATGGGAATGTGTGCAGCATAAATCATGTCAGAAAAGGGCCAAATTCTGAGTCCTATGCACAAAGCACTGGGGCCATTCACATTTCAACAACAATTACCGCTGAGGTCTACTTTGAGGATTCTTGGGCACTCCAGCATATGCATACTAGGCTCATTTTCTTACACCCGAATGTCACCAGTGGTTTAAATCATACATACATTAAAATCCTAATGAAATTTTTAAAAAGATTTACAGGGAATTTGGGAGGTTCTGGGTGAGTTTGGGAGCAAAAGAGACAAGGGCGCTATGTTGGACTGACCAACTATAAATTTTACAAACTCTTCAAAACAGGATGAGATGTGTTATCTCCCCAAATAAATTTGTCAGGTTGATCCTTTTTAGATTGTAGGATGTCATTTGAAAATTCATTTCTAAATTTCTTAAGGCTCATTGTTGATATCTTTATGCATGTAATTAAGTTTGAAAAACATTAGATTGGGTTTTCATTTAAAACTTTCAAAAGACAGGTTTCGGTAGCTAAGCGCTTATTTAAAACGGTCCCTAAGCTACCGAAAGCCTTGCTTTCGGTAGCTTAAGCGAAATTTTCAAGGCTCTCCTAGCTACCAAAAGTGAAAGGACATACAACGTGAGTCAGGGGCAGTTTTCGGTGGCTTGGGCGAATACGATGGTGTTCATTAGCCACCGAAAGGTAAGTTTCTGGCAGCTTACATTTCAAAGGCAAAATTGTTCAAAGCTACCAAAAGCAGAGGCATTCTCAACACTTTTCGGCAGCTTATCTCATAAGAAAAATCCTTCAAGCTAAGGGAATGTCAGTATTTGCAGTTTCGGTGGCTTAGGTGAACATGTTAGATTGATTCATTAGCCACTGAAATAGAGCTTTCAGTAGCTAACATAAATCAAGCTCAGACCTACTAGCTACCGAAAGCCTAAAAATCACAGGAAATTGCCATTTGTTGCACAGATCCAAGTTTTATCATTCTAAAGGGCATGAGGATGGTTTCTAAGTGAAGGTTTTAATTAATAGGATCTGTTTCAATGTGTTGTTCCAGTTTTGAAAGTGCCAACAAGATGGAAATAATGAAGAAATGCGGCATTTTTTACTGTCTCGTGTCATCATTTTCAAATGACGATTCTGAGCTCCTGGAGAATCTTTTTGCGAAACGCTCGGAGGTTTTTGTTCCTAACATGTCAGAGAACAATAAAATATCCCCGTTTTCCTACAGGTGTTGCATATTGAGAGAATCGAATCCGTCACTGAGCACAAATTTTCGGATCCTAGAATCTGCCTGTTTGACACACGTTTTTGAAATGCAGATCTCGGGCAAACCAAAACGAGTTTCAAAGATATGAGAGAGGTTTTTGCTCACAAAAAACAATGCACAATAAAATCTTTCATTTTATACACAGGTGTCACATAGCTGGATAACTGAACCCATCTCTGAGCCTCTTCTTCAACAGTTTCAACAAAAAAGGGCATTTTTACTGTGTAGAGTCATCATTTTCAAATGATGATTCTGAGCGACTGGAGAATCATTCTGTAAAATGCTCGGAGGTTTTTCTTCCTAACACGTCATAGAACAATAAACTCTCTCAATTTTCCTATAGGTGTCACATATTGGGATAATCAAATGCATATTTGAGATCCATTTTTCAGCAGTCTCGCCAATTAAAAATGATTTTTTCTGGTTTGTTGAAAAACGGTTTTGGATTTTCCATTTGTAGTAAATCCGACCTAGATTCTTAGGATCTGGGGAGATGTTTTAAAGGATATAAATCCTAGAACTCATGTGGAACAAGGGTTGGATTTTGGAGAGACTTTTCATACTTGTACTCTCAAGCTTCTCATTTTCAGATCAGTGATACAAGCTTCTTTTGCCATTATTTGTTCAGACTTTCATCTTCTTGTCTAGTCTATACTTGCACTTGAATGTCAAATTCATGTTTATTTTGTTTGTCTGATGTTTGATACTGTCAACTTGTCAATACATCCACGAACTAGAATCTGCAAGTACTTTGATTGGTTTATCTGGCCATTCATATATACTTGGTGCGTATGTTTCTGCTAGTAAATTAAGAGTTCTTCGTACATTCATTTATCTACAGCCCTCTGAACATTGATAGTTGAAAGCCTTGTAAATCTGTTGTGTTTATTGCATGTCTTAAGTGAGTGAGGTTTGATTTAGTCATCTGACTTGATCCATTTGAGTGAAGCTTTAAGATATTAGTTAAGTTACCAGGCATCTCTGAGATACAACCTAGGAGAGTTTCCTGGAGTGATAACAAGATGTATTCAAATACTAAGGGAAATTGTTGGGGATGATTTAATAATGTCCCAGGATTCAAAAATGACCATCAAACCAAAAAAATGACTCATACATAGCTCTGAATTACAAAAATGGTAAAACTAGTCAATAAAATTTGCTTAAAGAGCTAGTCTTCGAATTGCTTGATCCAAATTGCCTTAGAGGCTTACAAATTTCACTTATGAAGTATTTGAGGGTTTTTATATTACTTAATGAATAGAAGCAAATCTAAATTGGAGGTCTTGAGAATATATTAGAGAAATTATTACCTTAATATCTTCAAGGAGTCTCCAATGCTAGAGAAATCTTACAAATAGAGAGAATGAGTATGAGAGGAGGAGAAGATGAGGTTCTCAACTAGATCTGATATGTGGATAAAATAAGAGATGATATATGTATATTATGGGCGCAATGGGCCTCCTGAGCTGCACTGGGATACTTCACTGAAATGGATTACTTCCTCCGGATGAACTCTTTCAAAACTCTCTCCAATGAAACTATGACTGAGGATCACTCTCTGGATGCTTAAGATTATTCCATACTGGGATGAGGTAGATCTGTATATCAACATTCCATGGCTCTGGATCTGATCATGGACAAACTAGAGCATGAATGGCATTGGGGTTCATCTCCCAAGCATTGGTTGAGGCACATCACTCAACTCTGAGTAGCAAAAGATCTCAATACAAAAATTAATTAACCAAACGATGTGAGAGGTGTGCCTTAGCCTTATTTTATAGCTTAGGTAGATTCCTTGACAAGCCATCCACACGTGTGAGAGGTGAGGGCACATTCCTTGAGATAATTAGCAACCATTCTGCTTTGTAAAACTTGCCTGCTTTGTGTCTTTCAACTGGATTTAGCAAGTGCGCCCTACTTAGCTTTTCTGAATGTTGTCTGGTTTTCCAAACTAGTTGCTTTCTACACTTTCTTCTTTTTGAATTTCCTGCTTTGTGCTTTTGCCCGTTTTTTCTTGATTTTTCCAGTTTCTATTTTCCTATGCTGCCACCTTGCTTTTAGCTGACTCCTTGATGTTTCTAACTTTTCCACTTGAGTAGGTGAGGTCCACCTTGTACTCATGCGCTCTCCTATCCATGTGAAAATTATTGCTTTCCAAAAAATTAATTAATAATGACAAGGAATTAATTATAATGATAATTAAAACTTAGAATATTAAAATTATTAATTACTATAGTCCTTGTACCAAAAATTCATCCTTGTTAATTATCCTTTATTTAATTATTTTTCCTAGACCCTTAGGGATTGGAGGGTCCAATACTGGACCAAATGGTCACTAGGGAAGGAACATGACGACATTTCACTTGACTTGGTAGGAATTTAGGTTAGGTTGGAAAGCATTTTTATCAAACAATTGGTGAGAATTTTAAGATTGAACTCAAATTTTACTCACGACACTTCATTAGGGACACATCAACCACCATTTTCTTGGGACTTTGACATCAATGCCAAAAATTTTCAATAATATCCCCCTTTTTCATGGATGGAAACTTAGTAAAACAATATTACTCCCCCTATGACTGTCTTCATTGTAGTTCTTTTAAGATGACTCCCCCTATATGATTCCCCCTATCTTCATGCTTCTTATCTTGCACTTTTTTAAATGTTTATCTCTCCCCATTTGACATCAATGGCAAAGGAACATGTGAATCAGGTCAACAATTCTCCCCTTTGACCTTTATTATTATTCAATTTGTGCATCTAGTTGGGGTAAGGAATCACCCAAATTTTTGTTTGAGATACTCAAAAGTATCCCTAGGAAGAGGTTTTATGAAAATGTTTGCAATCTGTTCCTTAGTTCCAATGTTTTCCAACTTGATATTATTTTCTGTGACTTTCTCCCTTAGAAAATGATACTTAATGGGAATATGTTTGGTCTTGGAATGCATCACTGGATTCTTAGAAATATTTATAGCACTAGTATTGTCATAGAGTATATGAATAGGATCATTGTATTCTACCTGGATGTATCTTAATGTATGCTTCATCCATAGAACCCGAGTACAACATGATGCTACTACACTATATTCTGCCCCTACTATGGATAGGGACACTGAAGATGATTTCTTGCTCAATCAGGGCACTAAGTAGTTCCCTAAATAAATGCTTCTCCACTTGTACTTCTTCTACCATCAATACTTCCTGCCCAATATACATATGTATAGGATGTCATAGTCAACTCATTTCCTTTTGGATACCACAGTCCAAAATCTGTTGTTCCTTTGAGATACCTAAATATTCTTCTTACTACTAGAACATGAGTCTCCTTAGGTGCAGCTTGAAATATTGCAACCCGTCCAATTGCTTACATTATATCTAGTCTTGAGCCTCTTACATAGAGTAGACTACCAATCATTGACCTATAGAGTCTTTGATCCACTTATTTAGAATCATCCTCTTTACTCAACTTGCAACCAACGATCATAGGAGTACTTATAGGTTTGCAGTTTTCCATTTTGAAATTCTTCAACATTTCTTTTATATACTTGGTCTAGGAAATGAAAATACCTTCATCTAGTTGAGATATCTGGACTCCTAGGAAGAAATTCAACTCCCCAAGCTTAGACATTTCGAATTCCTTTTGCATTTCCTTGGATTTTTTTGGCTTGATCTATCATCATCACTTTCAAATATGATGTCATCAACATACACTTCAATGATAATCATATTTCCATGTTCAAATTTTATGTAGAGATTCTTGTCCGCACTTCCCTTTTTGAATCCTTGTTTATGCAAGTACTTGTCTATTATTGAGTACCAAGCTCCAGAATCTTGCTTTTATCCATACAAGGCTTTCTCCAATATGCATATATAGTCTCTATTTTCTGACAGTAGGAACCCTTCTGGTTGTGCTATATAAACTTCTTCTTCTAATTCTCAATTTAGAAAGGCTGATTTTACATCCATTTGATATACCTTGATATTTTTGGAGCATGCATAAGCTAAGAACATTTTGATTGCTTCTATTATGGCAACATGAGCAAAATTTTCTTTGAATTATATTCCTTCAAACTGAGCATACCCATTGCACATTAGTATTGCTTTGTTTCTGATTACTTGCCCATCTTCATTTAGTTTGTTTCTAATACAAATTTAGTGTCGATCACATTTTTGTTTAGGTTCTTGGCAAAAGTTACCATGTATCATTTTTCTCAATTTGATTTAGTTCTTCTTCCATGGATTTGATCTAATGTTCATCAGTTCTAGCCTCCTCAAAGTTACTTGGTTCTACTGTAGAAAATAATGAGAGATGTCCCTATTCATTTATATGTTCTTGTCTTCTTTGTCTGGTTTCTACTCCTGCACTTCTATCACCAATGATTTGTTGTGGTGGATGATTTTTCTGATACTAGCGTCTAGAAGATGTTTGTTTATCCTATTTTTCATCATCTTCTTATTTTCTTCTTGTTCCAGTTTTGGATTCTTCTTCTTCTTCTTCTTCTTCTTCTTCTTCTTCTTCTTCTTGTTTTGGTTCTTCCTCTTCTTTTTCATCAAATATATTTGAATCTTCGCTTTCCTTCCTGATTTTTAGCAGATTTGTTTCATCAATTTTTACATTAATGCTTTCCACTACCTTGTTGAGACTTATTTTATAGAATTTGTATGCTTTTATATTGCATGAGTATCCAACAAGTATGCCTTCATCATCCTTGGAGTCAAATTTTCCCAAATTCTTATCTTCCCTTTTTATGTAACATTTACTTCCAAACACTCTAAAGTGCTTTACATTAGCTAGTAATCCTTTCCATAGTTCGTAAGGCGTCTTGTCATTATTACTCTTGAGCAATCTTCTATTCAGAATATGAACAATTGTGTGTACTGCTTTACCCCAAAATATGTCACTTAACTTGGATTCATTTAACATGGTTCTAGCCATCTATTGCATAGTTATGTTTTTCCTTTCAACAACTCCATTTTACTGAATTGTCTTGGCTGCTGCGAATTGTCTCCTTATTCCATGCTCTTCACATAATTCATTAAATTTATTTGAGGTAAAATTCCCTTCATTATTTGATCTAGGCACTTAATTTTTATGTCATTTTCATTTTCAACCAATTCCTTGAATGTTTTAAACATCTCAAAGGCCTCTGACTTCTTCTTAAGAAAGGAAACCCATGCCATCCTTGTATAGTCATCAATAAGAAACATGAAGTATTGTTCACCATCTAGTCCTTTTTTTCTTGTTGGCCCACATAAATTAGTGTGCACAAGTTCCAATGGTTTTGTTGTAGAATATTCCTTTGTTTTGAATTCAACTTTTGTTTGTTTTCATTGCTGGCAATGTTTGAAAATGGTATTTGATGGCTTTTTAATTTTAGGCATGTCTCTTACAACTTGATTTTTGTTGATTTTGACAAGATTGCCAAAATGTATGTGACCCATTCTCCTATGCTGATTTTGACAAGACTTTAATCTTCCTTTCCCATGCAACTATTTTCTTTTCTGATCTCATTTAGGATATATATGTTGTTTGGAGTTCTGGATGATGTTGCTACTACTCTTCCCATTCCTTCTTTCCTTATTTCACATTCCTTTGAATTGAAAGTAAGGATGTGCCCCTGATCACACATTTGGATCACACTTAGCAAATTGTGTTTCATATTTTCAACAAGAAGAACATTCTCTACCACATATTCTTTACTTCCAAGATTGTTTGTACCCTTTCCTATAATTTTGGCTGAGTTATCATTCCTGAAAGAAACAAACCCTTCCTTTCCTTTCTTCAGTGTTATAAATCCATTTTTTTCTCCTGTAATATGCTTTGAACAACCACTATTAATGTATCATTGAATTCTTTCATTTTGGGATTGCAAGGAAAGGCCATATCCTTCAATATTCAATTGGTCTTGCTTCCTTTTCAAAATATTTTGTTGTTCTTCTGCATGGTTGATGGGAACTTGTTTTGATTCCTTTTGTAAAGGAAATGCTAATTTTCTTCGGCGATGTGTCTAAAATGATTGCATTTGTAACACTTAGTTTCATCACCAAGGGATAAAAAATAATTATAATTTCTATAAAAAAATTCATGATATTTTCTAGGATAATTGCTCTCATAGTAGTTCTTGAGGCTTTTATAATTGCTTATGTTCCTTTTATTTTCACTTGTTGCATAAGCTCTACAATCTATAGCCTTATGTCCAAAATTATTGCAAGAATAACACATGCCAAGAAAAATATTTTGATACCTGAGTGTGGGTGGTATTGTTTGTGATGTAGTCCTCCTGAAATCATGTCTTTTCTGAGTATGGTCTTCTTCTTGAATCTTCTTCATAGCTAGTTGTTGAAAGTACTCCTTTTGGGGTTTGTAGTCTTCCCTGTTGATGGAACCCTTGAGAATATATGCATATCTTCTTCTCTTCTCTTCATTCCTTGTCATCATAGAACTTGAACCTTCATTGATGCCATTTTTTCTATACCTTAGTCTCAACTTGTCATGGAATGGTTTTTGGATGCTAATGATTTCATTCAAAATTTTGGTGTTGCTATCAAAATTTTGTTGGATGGTCTTTTTCTGTAGTTCCTTTCTTAGAGAAACTATTTCAGCTTCCAAGTTTTCTTTTATTTTTTCTTTTATTTCAGTTGTTTTCTTAGTGCTTCTTCAATCACTTTGGCTTCTTCTAATCGTACCCTGTTGTAATCTAATGGATTACATGAGGTTACCAGTAGCAAACTAATACATACCAAGATACAAGATTCATACACGCATAAATATAGGAGAAAGAACACAAGTAATGGTGGTAGAAGCAACTATTACAATATTTGACCCATCTAGACCTTAGTATATAGTTTTTATGCATTATTATGTTTCCTAAGTGTTTAGACTAGGTTATTTGGCACCTAGAGCATATTTTTCCTGCCTCTTGTGATGTTTATCCACCCAAGCACCCAGAACTTCTCTTATGCCTACTTTTACTTCGATTTTCTAAGTAAGAGTGCACTGGCTTCCTTTAGTATGCTTGTCCTGCTTTTCTTCACATAAAGCAACTTTATTTTGCTTTTGTCATGGATAAGGATAAGGTAGGGGCACTAGATTGCTTTGGGAAAGTTTGCCTCTTTTTGGCCAGCACCTTCTCCTTTATTTTCTCCTGAAAATCCATCATGTTGCTACATTTTTTCCACTCATGTCCTACCAAGGCTGAATTATCCAATTCGTGACCACCTTCTATGAGTTGGAGTTTGATGTTTCCTTAGATGGGGATTTTTGCTAATTGTAAGAATGCAACTTGTGAGCAATTCAAATGCCTCCATAGGATTTTGATTTTTTTCCATTGTAATATATTTGGACAACCATCATAATGAAAAAGTTTGGCTGCTATACAGTTGTTCAATAGAAGTTTGCTTTATACATTAATTCTGTCTCTTTTTTCACAGTTTTATGAGCAATCTTTTCTTAACAAATTGTGAGGAATTTTGTGTCTCATAGATCCAACTATGATTAGATTTTCACATGGTATCAGAACGCATGATGCATCCAATCTCTCTCAGATACTTCCATTGAGAACCAGAAGTAATGGAGTTTCCACATAAATCCCGGGGATAGTGCCTTGAAGCCATTGGATAAATCCTTTGGAGCCTACCCAGGTGTGATGTACTCTTGGATCTGCTCAGCGTAGAAGTAGAGTTTGATTGCGCTAACAATTTTCCTTCTGAGTGTTTGCAAAGTGTAGGTTTCATATTTTTTTTCACTGGGAGCGCAACAACTAAATATGGATTAGTCTCATTAAATACTCTTGATCCACTCAATTATTTTGATTGGAAAGCAGAGATGGTGATTCTATTGAGGAGCAAGGGCCTTTATAGAGTCACTATGGGTACTGAGCTTGAGCCAAAATCAACAGTATAGAATTCCAAATGGAACAATAGAAGAGATGAAGCATATGGCCTACTGTAACTAAGCACTTCCATATATCTCCTTTTTCATCTGGATGGATTATCCACTCCGAATGAAGTATGGATCAAGCTTGAGTCATTGTTTGGAAAGACAGATGAGCTGAGGGGTCATCAGCTGTAAAATGAATTGATTTCACTAAGTCCCAGTATTTTTTATTTCACTAGGTCCCAGTAGTTCAAATATTTGGTCCTCCAGCTCAAGCAATGTGGGATCAAGAAGAAAGATGAACAACTGATTCTGTCTATACTCTCAAAGCTAGGTCTAGAATACTCAATTTTTGTATCTACCTTCCATGCAACTAAGTTGACAGTTCAAAACTAGAAGATGCCTTTCTTGGAAGAATTGATGGAGTCTCTCACCCAAGAGGAGGACAGGATGGTCTTTTTATGGAATGCGGCTAACGATGCACAAAATGATGTTGTGAATCTGTGACAATTGTGCGATGACAAAAAGGTATAATTATAAAAGATGCACAAGTGCGTGAAGATTGAATGATAGTATCCCAGAAAGCATGCAGACAATCACATACGATCTAATACAGAAGCACATAGATAGATTTGAAGTATATCTTGTGATGCGCAAAGCGATGAAGTTTCCATGACGCACTAAGACTAAGTTAATGTGTGCGAAGTAAGGCAGTTCATCGGATGCGCAAAGACAAAGTTACAACACAGTGAGAGATACACATTATGATGAGGATTATCTAAGACAAGTGCGTTAAACAGAGAGGACGAATCCTATGATGTACATAAGGTCGCATATTATCTAAATACTTTTCACCAAGACAGAACATACACATTTCAGAAGGTGCGCAGTTTCCAACTCATACTGATGTACGACGAAAAATTATCAGGTGATGCGTAGTATCAGTTCAGATTGCATATGTGCAGTAATAGAATGGAATATTGAACCTTGGCGCAGACTGCAGAATTTGATGAAGTTGCACACAACATATGGAGTGCGATGTCAGCTGAAGTGAAGACTTGTTGAGTGTGAAGTCAAGTGATGTATGCAACACAATGACAACAATATTACAACATACATAAGGTGCGCACAACATAAAGAACAACAATTTATCAGAAGTGTGTGCAGATCAAAAGTTCAGCAGAGCAATATCTTATTCTTATATATCTAGGTGGCAGGAGGGGGTAAGGAGCAGGGGGTCGTATCCTCCTTCCAGTTGGTTCTAGTAAATTAGGGAGTTGGTGCTTCCTTCAGTTCGGTGCCTCCTTCCAGTTGGTGCTAGAGAACTTAGGGAGTTGGTGCTTCCTCGAATGTAATCTTTTTATTATAAAATAACATTCCGTGGTTTTCTCCCATTTGGGTTTCCACATCAAAATTATATGTGTTATATGTTTTTGCGCATATGTGGATGAATGTTTTGTTTATGCGGTATGCATAATTAAAGTTCAAGATTAATCAGTTAAGAAGATAAAAAATGTTCATTACTGCGCTAATACTGATTCACCCCCTCTCTCAGTATTAAATAGATTCCAATAATTGGTATCAGAGTGGGTGTCTTCAGTAACAACTTAACATCTGGAAGATAGATCCATGCGAATATATGGAAAAGCAGGAAGGAATATACAGCAACAGAGCTCCAAGGTTTGATGGAACCAACTACAACTTCTGGAAGGTCAGGATGGAAGTATATTTGCAATCTCTCGAAGCTGATGTCTGGCAGTCCATTGTGGATTGTTACAATGTCCCATCAGTCACACCAGTTGACCCAGCTGAGAAGAGACTATATGAGTGCAATGAAAGAGCCAGAAACACACTATTGTGTGGGTTAACAAACAATGAATTTATTAAGGTCATGCATTGCACCTCAACCAAGGATGTATGGGATAAGCTCAAAAGTGTCTATGAAGGTGACGAGAAAGTAAAGAAAGAAAAGCTGCAAAATTACTCTGGGTTATTTGAATCCTTTAAATTGAAATATGAAGAGAATATTTCCTCTTACTTCTTGCAAGTTGATAAGATATTTAATGCTATCAGGAGCCTTGGAGTTACTCTAGAAGAAGAATAATTAGTATAGAATTTATTGAGAACTTTTCCAGCAAGATTTGACGCAAAGGTATATATGTTAGAATATAGAGCCAATATTGAAGACTTGAAAATGATGACCTTCAAGGGATCTTGACTGCATATGAGATGAGAACTGAGAAAGAAAATCCCATAAAAAAAGAAGTGGCCTTTAAAGCCACCGGAAAGGCTAAGCATGAACATGACAAGGACTCTTGCAATGAATCAAATGACGAGGAGTCAAACTTCATTAGGAAGTTGAAAATAGGATGTGGTAAGTATAATTTTTTTTTCCTTTCAAATGTTTCAAATGTGGAGCTGGAATAGGCCACTTTGCTTCTAAGTATCCACACAGGGAAGATGGAGATAGCGACAGTGAGGAAGAAGCTATTTACCATGAATGAAGAACGACGCGCACTCAGAACAGACCAGAGACTAGAAAGAAGGTTCCAAAGCAGAGGAAGAGTCTGTATACTGAGGAAGACAACAATGTGAGTGAAGGAAGTGACTACGACGAGAAGGCAAAAGAGGTACTATTTATGGATTTTGTGGAAGAAGAAAGTAGTGATGAAAAGAAGAAGAGTTGGTTGTCAATCAAGCATTAGAAGAAATTTGGGTAAAAAATGGGCCTCCTAAGGAAAATAATAAAATAATAGTAGAGAGAGTAAAAAAACTACTTTTTTGGATCGTATTTTCAACTTATCTCCTTGTAGATTTACTCAAATTTCAGGAGGGAGGACTCGTTGGATGCATAATTAAATTATGAATCCAATGAGTACCCATGTTGCATACTTTTAACACCATCCACACCATGAAAAATTGAAAATACATTTAAAAACATGTTTCTAGTGAGAGAAAACACGTTTTTAAATGTATTTTCGATTTTTCATGGTGTGGATGTTTTTAAAAGTATGAAACATTGGTACTCGTTGGATGCATAATTTAATTATGCATCCAACAAGTCCTCCAGCTTGAAATTTGAGTGAACCTACAAGGAGATAAGTTGAAAATACGATCCAAAAAAGTAGTTTTTATTTTTTCCCTCCAATTTTTTTACATGCACCTTGTTTGAATTTTAAAGCATTTTGATTGGCTAATATGTGGTGACAAGAAATTGTACTTTAGGGTTAAAAGGCCCATTTTTCATCCAAATTTCCTCTAATGAAGAATACACCAGTTTCGCAAAGAAAACTAGGATCACTGGATAAGTAATTCTTTAGTGGGTCCTTCAATACACCTTCATAGCCTGTCATAGAAATTAAATCCGATAGTCAATCTGAAGAAGAAGAAGCTGCAGATGTTGGTTGGGAAGGTGAATTTGTCAGTTCCTAAGATGAATTGAAGAAGTCAAGGAAGAAGAATACACTCTTGCAGGATCAACTGTCAAAGTATGAAGAACAGGTCAAGCAATCTAAAGAAGTTCAAGAGTCTCTTGATAAACAGGTCTGTGAAAAGGCGATGAGCTGTGAGAAACAACTGAATTATGCAGTCGACAAGGTCAAAGTGGTTGAAGAAGAGAAATATATATTGAAGGCTTCTTTGGAAGAGTTAGAGTAGAAAAATAAGATGCTGATAAGTCAAATTGAACTAAAGGATAGAGATATCTATCGCTTAGAAGACAAGTTGATCGAGATAAAGGGAAAGAAACAAGTTCAATATCCCATCATAAGTGACATTCCAAATTGCGCATATAAATAATTCAAGGAGTTTTTAAGTGAAGGTTATAACTTGAATATGAATGTCGCATAAATGCCAATGTTGCAAAATTTATATGTGTTAAGTTGAATTGTGGTAGAAAAGATCTTCAGTAATGTTGATGAGCAAAGATATGTGTATTCAGTTAGTTGCTGTGATATGTTAAAGTTAGTTCATACATACATATTACAAGATGAAGAAAATTTCAAATGTGCATTGGTAAAATAACAAACAATGAGCCTGCGTAGATACATAAACATATTGTATTATATTCAAAATTTGTGGTTTTGCAAAATGCACGAGTCTTCTGTTCACTCAGAACAGAATTGAAGAACAAAATAGACATCATGTCAAGGTAGTTCAAGAAGAAAATTAATGCCGTGATAAGAAAAATTCAAAGCCATAATTCAAGCTCTAGCTCTGTGTCTGGTTGTTGTGTGAGACAAATATCCAAATCTATCGAAACCAACTCATCATGCTCAGAAGTTGGCTGTAGGAGATAAAGCTGCAGATTTGTAGACGACGCTTGTTCAACATATTGCTCAGCTCGAATTGAATTCAATTCGTCAAGAATTAGTTATTGTTGCCACTCTAGGAAGTTGACCAGTTTGCTCAGATTAGTCAATCCTTCCGTGTGGCGATGGTTCACCTTCGACTGAGCATACAAATGATTGAATTAAAAATCCTTCATTTGGCCCTGCCAAATGCCCATGTGGATTCTCAGAAAATTAAATTTTGTTTGCTGCGACTGGATAGCAAGGCACACACTGTCAAGAGAATCATTGAACTTCTTGAAGAAGGAAGCCATGGCCAGAGAAGATGAAATACTAGGAGGCAATGTGACACAAAGCAATATGGCAGAAGAACAAAGGTGATGAACTAGGCATTTCACAACTCTATTATAGAATCAAATGGTAGTTTTCACGCGCGAGAAATTAATTTGAAGAGATGTGCAGTAAAATTGCATTCAAGTCCGCGTGATCCGAAGCTGGTTATGGAGTCACTGAAAGTAAATGCACGAGTTAATGAATTTTGGAAAAAGTACAAAAAGAGGAAATCCACTTCATTGTTTCGTGCGACCGGAATGATGTTTTCCAAAAGGTTCAAGTATGAATGCGACACGTCAAAGTTTCCACATGAACTGATTGTGATATTGTTTTATTGCTGAGCTGGCTGACAGGTGGAAAAACGTGCCAAATTTTTGGTTGTCGTGGCAAGGGATGTGATGTCAGAAAATGTAACAAAAGTAGTCACAGTGCACTGAATATGAATTAAGGAACATTTAGACGCAATCGATGAAAAATACAATGCAAAACTAGAAGCAACTGGAATTTGGTATTGCACAGTTGGAAGAACAGGAAGATTGCATGAAGATTTGCGCAAGGAATGATGAAGTATTGTGAACTGTTGTGACATGAACAAAAGATAAAGATAAGAAGGAAGATAGAAACTATACAGGGGGAGTGCATCTGAGATGACTATGAAAATAGAGTATAGATTGCAGGGTATCAATGCAAAAACTTAAGCGAAAGAATGAAGCATGAAGACAGGGGGAGTTATCCCTGTAAGCAGATGAATGAATGCCAGCTCAAAATAGAATAAAGGAGAACCAATAATTGCGCAGTAATGGCACCTCTTTGCCATTGATTTCAAAGGGGGAGGAAGAGCATGAAGCTGATCATGAAGCATGAAACATCATTATGAGAATAATCATAAGCATGTTATCTGTGCAGATGTAATGGAAAGCAGAAAAATTATTGACGGCAGGATGCGTAGATGTCAAAGGATCAAACTGGAAAAGAACACAGGTGGAGTACTGCGGAAAGCACATATGAAGCATACAAACTTCAGGATATGATTGTGCACAAATTCATAAAGTGTTGACATCATTTCCAAAGGGGGAGATTGTTGAATTTTGGTTGTCATTGATGTCAACTGATGTCAAATAGGATTGGATATTCCTATGCTATCTTGAAGAAATATATGAAAGCCACTTTGAAGAAGTATATTTCTGTGCCAGTTTAAAGAAGCACATGAAATATTGCCAACACTTTTCCAAAGGGGCACTGTCAACACTGATCCATTACAAAGGCAGAGGATCAAACACATTGATATTCACATGATCCACATCAGAGGATTGGTGCATGATCATATTATCTCACTGCAGTATTGTCCATCTTTAGAACATACTACATCATGTTCACCAAGGCCTTTACAGAGAAGACATTCATTCATCTTAGATCACTGCTTGGGGTGAGTGATGACATGGTAAAGATAGATTAAGAAAACTCTTTCAGTTTTGTATATGTCCATATTTAGAGGGGAGGTTTTTCCCATGTGGTTTTCCTCTTTTACCTTACTTGTTTGGACAAATAAAATGTAAAGGGTGACCATAAACTTTGTTGCTGGGCCCTATTTTCTGATTTTACACTCACATAAGTCAGGTTTAGGGGGGTGTGTTAGAATATTTGACCCATCTAGAACTTAGTACATAGTGTTTATGCATTGTTATGTTTCTTAAGTGTTTAGACTAGGTTATTTTTCCCCTAGTGCATACTTGGACCACCTCTTGTGATGTTTATCCACCCAAGCGCCCAAAATTGCTTTTATTCCTGCTTTTACTTTGATTTTACGAGTAAGAGCACACTGGATGCCTTTAGTATGCTTTGTCTTGCTTGTCTGCATATAAAACAACTTTGTTTTTCCTTTTTAATGGATACAGATAAGGTAGGGGCGCTAGGTTGCTTTGGGAAAGTTTGCCTCTTTTTGGCCACCACCTCCTTCATGATTTTCTCTTGAAAATCCATCATGTTTCTAATTTTTGGTCACTCATGTCCTACCAAGGCTGAATTATCCAATTCGTGACCACCTTGTATGAGTTGGGGCTTGATGTTTCCTTAGACGAGGATTTTTGCTAATTGTAAGCCTGCCACTTGTGCGCAATTCAAATGCCTCCATATGATTTCAATTTTCTTCCATTGTAATATATTTGGACAACCACCATAATGCAAAAGTTTGTCTTCTATACAATTGTTCAATAGAAGTTTTCTTTATGCATCAATTTTGCCTCTTTTTTCACAGTTTTATGAGAAATCTTTGCTTAACAATTTGTGAGGAATTTTGTGTTGCATATATCCAACTGTGATCATATTTTCAAACAACAAGTTGTATTATATTAAAGGACCATCATCACAAGAATCATTCTCTTATATCTTCTGTCTCACCAACCTAATATATACCGCAGACAAGTGGTTATTCAATTACAACTTTCTAACCGTCTGGTCGATTCACCCAACCGACTTAACTGACTGAGCCGAATAATGCCTTAGTCGGTCAGGAGGACCTAGTCCGTTGTTCAACTAGGATCCTCCAACATATACCCCACCCTAAAATATTTCTTCATCTTGAAGAGAACAAGGGGATGCAAATTTTATACAAGTTTCAGAAAATTACTAAACGTAATAAGTTTTCAGGGTTGTTGCGACCTGTATGCTTGGCCTGGTGGAGTAAATTCGACACATGCTTCAACAATTGTTGGGGCAGAGAGAGAGAGGCAGTCTTGAAATTCATCCTATTCAGTGAGGACAGTCTTGATATTTGTTTCCAAACTGATGAGTTCCAATAGTTAGATGAGCTTAAATTGCATGGGTTGACCCACCATATTCTGCATGTTTGGTCCGAAGTTTTACATTTGAATTTCAACTGCACTCATCAGCTCATATATGTGGTTAGTGAGCCGAATGAATTATTCCTATGCTCGTCTATTATGTCTTGTGTAACTAGAATTGGATGATCTAGTAGAGAGACGAGTGCACACAGGCAGAGGGATGGAATAGATGACAGTGCGCAGAATGATGTTGTTAATCTATGACAATTGCGCAATGATAGAAAGTTATAATTATAGAATATGCGCAAGTGCATGAATACTAAATGACATTATTGCATACAACATGTAGACAGTCACAGATGATCTAAGAAGGAAGTGCAGAGATAGATTTGAAGTATATCTTGTGATGCACGAATCGAAGAAGTTTCTATGATGCACCAAGACTAAGTTAATTTGTGTGAAGTAAGGTAGTCCATCAGATGCACAAAGACAGATTTACATCACAGTGAGAGATGCACATTATGATGAGGATGATATGAGACAAGTGAGTTAAACAGAAAGGACAAATCATATGATGCACAAAAGGTCGCGGATTATCTAAAGACTGTTGCACCAAGACATAAAAAACACATTTCAGAAGGTGCACAATTTCCAGCCGATATTGATGCGTGAAGTCATAACAGTAATTTATCAGGCGATCTGTATTATCGGTTGAGATTGTAGATGCACAGTAGCATAATGGAATATTGAACCTTAGAGCGGACTGTAGAATTTGTTGAGGTTGCACATAGCATATGAAGTGCGAGGTCGGTTGAAGTGAAGTGTTGAGTGTGAAGTCAAGTGATGTATGCAACATAGTGACAACAATATTATAACATACAAAAAGTGCGCACAACATAACGAACAATAGTTTATCAGAAGTGTGCACGGATCATAAGTTAAGCAGAGCAATATTTTATTCTTATATATTTGGGCGGCAGGACGGGGGAAGGAGCAGGAGGTCGTAGCCTCCTTCCAGTTGGTGTTGGTAAATCAGGTAGATGGTGCCTCCTTTAGGTCGGTTCCTATAAAACTAGGGGGTCGGTGCATCCTTCCAATTGGTGCAGGAGAACTTAGGAAGTTAGTGCTTCCTCGAATGTAATATTTTTATTATAAAAGAGCATTATGTGGTTTTCTCCCATTTTGGTTTCGACGTAAAAATTCTGTGTGTTCTGTGCTTTTGCGTATATGTGGATGAATGTTTTAGTTATGGTGGATGCATAATTAAAGTTCAAGATTAATTAGTTAAGAAGATAAAAACTATTCGTAACTGCGCTAATACTGATTCACCCCCCCTCTAAGTATTAAAGGTAAGGGAAGAATTGATCTTGATAATGGATGTTTCAAGAATTTTTTGTATGTGCCTGTAATGGATGCAAATATTCTCTCTGTTTATCAAATGACACACACTAGATATCCTAAGAAAGTCACTTTCACTCCCAATGATGTGGAGATTTCCGAAATCTCTATTGGTATAATTATTGCAATTGGAGCTATAGACCATGAATCAAAGATCTACAAGTTCTCTCATTCCCCCCCCCACTCATCCCCAAATGAACTCCTAACACATGCCAATGAGACCAGCAAGTTATGGTGTGAGAGGTTTGGCCACCTCAACCATAAGTATTTGCAATATTTGCATAAGTTTTCTATGGTTGATGGGATGCCAAACACCAAGTTCTTAGAGGGAATTTGTCAAGGTTGTATCCTGGCAAGCATCCAGAGCACAAGTATGCGAAAGACAAAGCTGAGAGAACATCTTCACCTCTTGAATTGATCCATAGTGATATCTTAGGACCCTTTCCTACCTTGTCCTCGAGTAATGAAAAGTATGTGTTGATTTTCATAGATGACTACTCAAGATACTATTGGGTTTATTGTCTCTAGTATAAGTTAGAAGTGTTTGGAATTTTCACTGTTTTTAAAGCTTATGTGGAGAAATTTTTGGAAAGAATATTAAGGCCCTTCGAACTGACAATGGAGGGGAATATGTGAAGAATTATTTGCACCAATTTTTTTCGAACATTGGCATCCATATGAAACATACTGTTCCCTACACACCTCAACAAAATGGTGTGGCAGAGTGCAAGAATAGATCTCTCAAGGAGATGGCCACCTGCATGCTTGAGTCCAAGACTCTCTCTCCAATATTGTGGGAAGAGGCCATTAATTGTGCAACATGCATTCATAATAGAGTGTCTCATAAATATTTGAAAGGAATGACTCCATTTGAATCTTGGAGTGGGAACAAACTTGATGTGTCTCACTTTCGGTTCTTTGGCTCAAAATATTGGGCTAGGAACTCCTGAGAAGAGGAAGGCTTTGTAGCCTCAAATCCAACCCTGTATCTTTTTTGGCTATCCTAAATATGTAAAAGGTTACAAACTGTTAAATCTCTCCACTCAGAATACATTCATTGAGAGGAGTGTGCAGTTTGAAGAAGAACATTTGCAGACAATCCAAATGGAAGAAGGAGAAAGCTCAAATCCTCCACTTGTTGATGCGAGTGAAGACTTAAGTGATTTTTCTGATTTTGAGTCCGATGATGAAGATGAGCATGTGATTGCAGATACTGATCCACCTACAAGGCCAAAATGGGATGAAAATACCATTGAAGAAGCATGAGATATTGTAGGCGATCCTCAAGACACAAGGAAAACAAGGTTCCAATTTTAGAGTGCACATTGTGCATTCTCTGCTTGTGATCCACATCTTACTGAAATATGTTATTTGACGATAGGATCTGATCCAACTAAATATGCTGAGGAATCACAAGATCCAATATGGAAAGATTCCATGGATGAAGAGTTTTAGTCTCTTCAAATAATGAAACTTGGAAACTAGTTTCATTGCCTCCTGACAGAAAATTGGTTCAATGCAAGTGGATATTTCGAACCAAGATTGCTGCTGATGGTGAAGTATTCAAATATAAGGTAATATTGGTGGCTAAGGGCTTCTCTCAAGTCCAAGGTCTTGACCACACAAATAATTTTTCCTGTAGCCAAGATGGTCTCCATCAGATTGGTTTTTTCTATTGCAACATCCAAGCACTGGGAGGTGCACCACATGGATGTTAAGAGTGAATTCCTCCATGGAGAGATTGGGGAGGAAATTTACATGCAGCATCCAGAAGGTTATTTTCATGAACCTTCTCTTGTGTGCAGACTGAAGAAGTCACTATATGGTATCAAGAAGGCTCCTAGAGCCTAGTATGCAAAGATGGACAACTTCCTTCTATTACAAGAATTCACAAGATGCAAATAAGATCCTAATGTTTATATGAAGCATGTTGATGGCTCTATTTTAATTATTATTTTATATGTATATGATCTCTTGATCACTGGGAGTTCCACTGTAGATATTGCTTCTATAAAAATTGATTTGCATATTTCTTTTTCAATGACTGACTTGGGGTTGTTGAGACAGTTTCTTAGACTGAAAATCACTCAGTCAATTTCAGGTATAAAGGTCTCTTAATCCAAGTATGCTTCATATCTTCTCAAGAAGTTTCGAATGACAGAGTGTAAGCCAACCAAGGTTCCATTCCTCTCTAGTGTAATACATGAGGATGGTGAATCTTCGCCATTGGTGAACATCACATTTTACATGCAATTGGTTGGGATTCTACTGTACCTTACACACTCTCGACCTAATATATCCTATGTAGTAAGTGTTGTATCAATATACATGCAGGAGCCACATGAACTCCATTGGAAAGCTACCAAGAATATCCTTCCCTATGTGCAAGTAACAAAGTCATATGGGATACACTATGCAACTGAATCTTCACTGGATCCTATTGGGTTTATAGATTCTGATTGGGGTTATATACAATTGTGTAATAGAAGTTTGCTTTATGGATAAATTCTGTCTCTTTTTTCTAGTTTCTGAGCAATATTTGATTAACAATTTGTGAGGAAATTTGTGTTGTATAGATCCAACTGTGATCAAATTTTCACATGGGATGGTGACAGTTCAGACCAGAAGTCAACTTTTGGTTATGTTTTTATGCTTGGTAATGGTCCTATTTTCTTGTAAAGCAAGAAGCAGAGTGCAATTGCACTCTTTGTGAGGCTGAATATAGGGGTGTTGTCAATGCCACCACATAGTGTGTCTGGTTGCAAGGCATACTATCTGATTTTGGGATCAAATTTAGTGAACCTATTGTCATATGGTGTGATCCAGTACAGAGGAAGAGGACCAAGCACATTGAGATTCACATGATCCACATCATAGGATTGATGCATGATCATATCATCTCACTGCAGTATTGTCCATCTTCAGAACATACTGCATCATGTTCACTAAGGCCTTTACAGAGAAGACATTCACTCATCTTAGATCACTGCTTGGGGTGAGTGATGACATGGTGAAGTCAGATTAAGAAAACTCTTTCAGTTTTGTACATGTCCATATTTAGAGGGGAGGTTTTTCCCATGTGGTTTTCCTCTTTTACCTTGTTTGTTTGGACAAATAAAATGTAAAGGGTGACCATAGCCTTTGTTGCTGGGCCCTATTTTCTGATTTTACACTCACATAAATTAGGCTTAAGGGGGGGTGTTAGAATATTTGACCCATCTAGATCTTAGTATATAGTTTTTATGCATTGTTATGTTTCTTAAGTGTTTAGACTAGGTTATTTGCCCCCTAGTGCATACTTGGCCCACTTATTGTGATATTTATCCACCCAAGTTCCCACAACTGATTTTATGCCTACTTTTACTTTGATTTTTTGAGTAAGAGCGCATTGGATTCCTTTAGTATGCTTTGTGTTGCTTTTCTGCATATAAAGCAGCTTTATTCTGTTTTTTTCATGGATAAGGATAAGGTAGGGGCGCTAGGTTGTTTTGGGAATATTTTCCTCTTTTTGGACACCACCTCCTCCATGATTTTCTCCTGAAAATTTATCATGTTGCTAATTTTTGGCCACTCATGTCCTACCAAGGATGAATTAGC
Organism: Larix kaempferi; assembly: GCA_027924585.1. Taxonomy (NCBI): domain Eukaryota; kingdom Viridiplantae; phylum Streptophyta; class Pinopsida; order Pinales; family Pinaceae; genus Larix; species Larix kaempferi. Next base: position 6,954,258 of record BSBM01000052.1, on the reverse strand, counting down.
CAATTCGTGACCACCTTGTATGAGTTGGAGCTTGATGTTTCCTTAGATGGGGATTTTTGCTAATTGTAAGCCTGCCACTTGTGAGAAATTCAAATGCCTCCATAGGATTTCGATTTTATTCTATTGTAATATATTTGGACAACGATCATAATGCAAAATTTTGGTTTCTATACAATTGTTCGATAGAAGTTTGCTTTATACATCAATTTTGTCTCTTTTTCACAATTTTCTGAGCAATCTTTGCTTAACAATCTGTGAGGAATTTTGTCTTGCATAGATCCAACTATGATCATATTTTCAAAGCAACAAGTTGTCTTATATTAAAGGACCATCATCACAATAAGCATTCTCTTCTATATTCTGTCTCACCAGCCTAATATATACTACAGACAAGTGGTTATTCAATTACAACTTTCTAACTGTCTGGTCGATTCACCCAACTGACTCAACTGACTGAGCCAAATAATCCCTTAGTCGGTCAGGAGGATCTATTTTGTTGGTTGACTAATATCCTCCAACATATCCCCCACCCCAAAATGTTTCTTCATCTTGAAGAGAATAGAGGGATGCGAATTTAATACAAGTTTCAGAAAATTACTAAAAGTAATAAGTTTTCAAGGTTGTTGTGACCTGGATGCTTGGCCTAGTGGAGTAAATTCGATACATGCTTAAAAAATTGTTGGGGTAGAGAGAGCAAGGAAGTATTGAAAGTCACCCCATTCAGTGAAGACAGTCCTGATATATGTTTCCAAACTGGCGAGTTCTAGCAGTCGAATGAGCTTAAATTGCATGGGTTGACCCACTATATTCTGCAGGTCTGGTCTGAAGTTCTATATTTGAATTTCAACTGCTCTCATCAATTTGTATATGTGGTTAGTGAGTTGAATGACTTATTCTTGTGCTCACTTTCTCGTGCTCCTCTATTATGGCTCGTGGAACCAGAATAGGATGATCTAGTAGAGAGCCGAGTGCGCATAAGCAGAGGAATGTAATAACTGGTGGTGTGCAAAATGATGTTGTGAATCTATGACTTGCGCGATGACAGAAAGGCATAATTACAAAAGATGCACAAGTGCATGAATGCTGAATGAAAGTATCGCAGACAACACGCATAAAGTCATAAATGATCTAAGATGGAAGCACAACGACATATTTGAAGTATATCTTGTGATGCGCGAAGTGAAGAAGTTTCTCTGACGCACTGAGACTAAGTTAATGTGTGCGAAGTAAGGTAGTCGATCAGATGCACAAAGACAGAGTTACAACACAGTGAGAGATGCACATTATGATGAGGATGATTTGAGACAAGTGCATTAAACAGAAAGGACGAATCATATGTTGCACGAAAGGTCGTGGATTATCTAAAGACTGTTCCACCAAGACATAACACACACAGTTCAGAAGGTGCGCGGTTTCCAGCTGATACCGATGCGCTAAGTCAGAACAATAATTTATTAGGTGATGCGTAGTATCATTTGATATTGCAGATGCATAGTAGTAGAATGGAATATTGAACCTTGGAGAAGACTGCAGAATTTGATGAAGTTGCACATAGCATATGAAGTGTGACGTCAGTTGAAGTGAAGCGTTGAGTGTGAAGTCAAGTGATCTATGTAGCATAGTGACAACAATATTACAACATATAGAAGGTGTGCAAAACATAAAGAACAACATTTTATCAGAAGTGTGCATGGATCAGAAGTTCAACAGAGCAATATCTTATTCTTATATATCTGGGTGGAAAGATGGGGCAAGGAGCAAGAGGTTGTAGCCTCCTTCCAATTGGTGTTGGTAAATCAGGGAGTTGGTGCTTCCTTTAGGTAGTTCCTGTAAAATCAGGGGGTCGGTGCCTCCTTCCAGTTGGTGCTGGAGAACTTAGGAAATTGGTGCTTCCTCAAATGTAATCTTTTTATTATAAAAGAGCATTCTGTGGTTTTCTCTCGTTTAGCTTTCCACGTAAAAATTCTGTGTGTTCTGTGTTTTTGCGCATATGTGGATGAATGTTTTATTTATGGTGTATGCATAATTAAAGTTCAAGGTTAATAAATTAAGAATATAAAAACTATTCATAATTGCGCTAATAGTGATTCAACCCCCTCTCAGTATTAAATAGATTCCAACAGGGAATCCTTCTTTACTTTTAGATGCACTAGTGGTCCCCCAATCCTGATGGGAGATGACTTAGAGAATCCATCTTAAGGTAAGGGAATAATTGATCTTGATAATGGGTGTTTCAAGAATGTTTTGTATGTTCTTGTAATGGTTGGAGATATTCTCTCCGTGTATCAAATGACACACACTGGATCTCCTATGAAAGTCACTTTGACTCCCAATGATGTGGATATTTTTGAAATATCTATTTGTAGAATTATTGCACTTGGAGTTGCAGACCATGACTCAAAGGTCTACAAGTTCTCTCATTTCCTCCCCTACTCATCCCCAAATGCACTCCTAACACATTCCAATGAGACCAGAAAGCTATGGCGTGAGAGGTTTGGCCACCTCAACCATAAGTATTTTCAAGATTTGCATAAGTTTTCTATAATTGATGGGATGCCAAACATCAAATTCTCAAAGGGCATTTTTCAAGGTTGTATCCTTGGAAATCATCCAGAGTGCAAGTATGAGAAAGGAAAAGATGAGAGAACATCTTCACCTCTTGAATTGATCCATTGTGATATCTTCACCTCTTAAATTGATATGGTTTCTAGTTGTACTGTCAAGGTTATCTTGGTGTCACTCTTAGACTTTTTTATTTTATTTCTTTCCTTGGTTGGATTCTTTTTGTTGTTGACAGGGTTTAGGGTCGTCTGTGGAGCTGTTGATGTATCGATAGTTGACAAATTACTATGGGGCTGAAGTAGTTCAGGTTGAAATGGTCATTAACTCCCATGTTGAATTGTGTCCACCCTACCAAAATCCATGTTGCAATTCTCCTTTTTATATGTTTTTGGTGGGTTAGTTATGTAACTAATTTTTTATTTAAATTAACTTGGTTAAAATTTTGTATTTCTATGCAAGCCTAGGGGCATGACATTCGACTAGTGATGATATAGTCACTAGTTAGCGTCGTGCCTCTTTCATCGTCGGTAATGTTTCAGTCGTGCTCCATTCAAGTACTTTTTTAAGACTCAACCTTGAAACGTTTTTAATCTGACCAAGCCATTATTCTTGAGCTCCTCAACGATATAAGGTCCTAGCCAACCAGTTTCAATATTTTTAGGTTTTCCTTTTATTCGACTGTTATATAGGAGTACTAGGTCACCGACTGAGGTATCTTTGCGTTTAATATTTCTATCATTCCACGCATTTTGTTGCAATTTTTGTACTTCTTGATGATGGATGGCGAGCATTTTTTGTTCTTCTAACTTTTTGCAGTTCAAACATTTGGTCTTGTGTAGCTTGAACAACGTTGAGATGTAATACTTGAGAAATAGTTAGAGCTTGTTGCTTAAAATGCAGAGGGACGAGTGCTTCTTGACCATGCACTATTTAAATGGTGTCTGGCCCGTCGATATTTTATATTTTTTTCTATATTCCCATAGGATTGCAGGTATTTTGTTGTCCTAGTTGTCTTTGTCGATACTGCATATTTTTGTCAGACCTTTTGTCAATGTTTTGTTCAACGACTCGACTGCTCCATTCGACTATGGATAATAAGATGATATTTTGTGATGGTCGACCATAAATTATTTAAGTAATATGTCGATGGTCTTGTTGAATAAATGTGTGCCTTGTTCTCTAAATAGAGTGAGCGAACATCCAAATCTTATAATTATGTTTTTGTATATAAATCTGGAAGCAACTTCACTAGTACAAGATTCAACTGGTTCTGCTTCATCCCACTTAGTCACATATTTGACTGCGGTGATAATATATCATGCACGCATCCAATGACCAATGGTTGGGAAGGGAATAACGAATTCAATTTACCAGATTTGAAATGTGAGACTGGGGTTGACAGATATGTGGGGAATCTCATGTCGACACAACGGTCAACCCATACGTTGGAATTTGTCGCATGTATTCACATATGCTTTGAAATATTTGTTTAGAGAGGGACACTATAATCAAGATTATAAAATTTTCCTAGCAGTCGTGTTGGCATGAAAGTGTCCTTCCGCGGGTCCTAAGTGTGATTCTTGTGTTATATCTTCTCCTTCATGGTCGAGTGTACACCAACAAAGTGTCTCATATGGGCCTAACTTGTATAGATATCCATTAGTTAATGTGTAAGGTGCTACTTTCATCGATAGTATTTTCTTCTTTTTCCTCTAATGTTCCTACTGGTGCCTTCCCTTCTTGTATAAATTATGCAATGTCTACTAGCTCAGTTGGCATGGCCTCAAATCTAAAAAGGTGGGCGTTGGGAAGTTCATCATCTATGCAACTGGGTCTTCACCAATTTATATGCGGGAGAGGTGGTTGGGTCCGACATTTGACTTTCCTGGTCGGACTAGTATTTCAAATTCAAATTCTTGTAATTAGAGAATCCATCGACATACCCGACCATGGTGCAATGGATTATTTACCAGGTATTTAAGTGCCTGCTGGTCGGTGAAGAAGATGAATGGTTTAGAGAGTAGGTAGTGTTGGTATTTTTGTAGTGCAAATATCATGTCTAATCCTTCTCATTCAGTAGTTGAGTAGTTTCTTTATGCTTTATTCAATTTTAGACTAGCGTATGCATTTGGGTAGTTGATCCCATCGTATCCTATTTGAGTGAGTATTGCACCAACTGCAATACCTGACGCATCAATATGGACATGAAATTTCTTCGACCAATCCGTAAATATGGGCATTGTAGCTTCTACTAATTTTCGTTTAAGTAGTTCAAACGAGTCTTCACATGGTGGTCCACTTGAATTCAATATTTAGTCTAATTAAATATTCCATAGGGAATGTCATATCTGAATAATGTTGGATAAAATTCCTATAACATCCAATATGTTCTAGCAAAATTTTGACATGCTTAGGGTTCATTGATGGTTTCAAATCAAGAATGAATTTAATTTTTTCTATGTCTACTTTAATGTCTTCTTTACAAATGACATGACCCAATAATACACCAATAGTCATGGAAAAGATGCATTTCTTCATATTTAAATAAAACTGTATTTGACAACATCTTTCTAACATCAGTCGGAGCCATTGTACATGGTCTCTAAGCATTGTGTAAATAGGCCAATCGTTGAAGTAGACAACCATTGTTTTGTACATGAATTCCTGAAATGCTTTAGGGATGATCCGAGAGAAAACAACTGGTGCATTCTTCAATCCAAAAGGCATAATCATGTATGAAAATTATCCAAATTCATAGGCAAATTTCGTTTTATGTTGATCTTCTTTTTCCATAGGTACTTGATTATATTCAGAGAATCCATCTGTAAAAGAGTAACGCTCATGACCAATGACTTCATTAATAATTTCATCAGCAAATGGTGTCAATAATAGATCTACAAATATAACTCTATTCAAGCCTCTGAAGTCGACACATATCCGTAGATGCTTGGAGTCATGCTTCTTGGTTGAAAGAGCATGGGGTTGGTCCATTCCGACTGATCTACAAGGTATATGATACTAGCGGCCAACATGTTTTCAATTTCATTCTTTATTATGTCTTTGTATTTGTGCGTTAACTTGTAAGGTCGAATATTTACAGGTTTTGCTTAAGGAATTAGATCAATATTCATTTATCCCATTTCTTGTATTGAACCTTTCAAGTATTTATAGTCACGGAAAAATGTGTCTTGGTATTCTTTCAGTAGGTTTGTTATTTTTGCAGTCTGCTGCTCCGACTAGTAGTTGCCTATTTTTTTCATATTAGGTTTCCCATTTGTCGAGATGTTGGATTCTTTTAGTGTTATTTAGGAATCCATCCACTCTGGTGATTTGGATTCATCAATTGGTCGGTATCCTTCCTTAACTTCTGCGAAGGATGGGGGGAATATATATGCTCATCATCTCCTTCTTTGTTCTTGGTTGATATTGTTAGGACAGATTGGTTGATTTATGTGGGGATGATTTATTTTCCATTGGAATATTTTCCCATAAGTGTGCTCATTCTCTATGTCTAGTCGAGTCAGGAGATGGACAACCTATTTTCGTGTAGTCATGATTATATTGCAGTCTCATCTAGGTCATTCAATTTTGGTAGGTGTATTAACTGATTGCTGTGATGGTTTGATAAATTGTTCCATTTCTTGGGCTGCTTCTCTTAGGCATTCCTCTGTAGGGGAGAATGAAAAATCCTTTATGAAATTCTTTTTAAGTGTTTGCCAATTGAAATTTTATCCTCTTGCTTCTTCCATCTTGTACCATTTGTTAGGAATGTCATCTAATGTGCTTGGAAATTGTTGGGGCCATAGTCTTTCGTTACGATATCCAAGTATTTTCCACTCTTTTTCACATTTTTCTATGTACACTAGAGGGTCTAATCCTTGGACGAACATTTGAACTTGTTCTTGAGATTTTAATTTATTCCCACTGAATTTTTCGATGAAATATGTTGAAGCAGTAATCCAATTTTGCATACGCAACTGATGGGTTTCCTACCATTTGGCCACTTGTCATGTAAAAGTCTAAATTAGGCTTTGAAGTCGGCCTCGTTCCCCAACATTTTTAGAAACCTATCCTATATCATTCGAAGGTGATTCTCGTTCTTTGTATCACATTGGAGGTATATTAGTCGGGTTTTTTTTGTCGGGACCAAGGTCGGGTATTCCCTTGGTTGACAAGGAATGACCTCAAATGACCAACAGTCTCTTTCATGTGCTTTGTAATTTTCTATTTTCCAGTCATACAACTCCGAGTCATAATTTTGACCGACAAACATGGGATGCCCTAAGTGGATTTATCCATATTCACTAGGTTCGATTGAGTCTTTGTTCTTTTGCATAACTTGATATAATATTCTTATATCTACATCATGGTCATTTGGTTCTTCCCATGGTTTTTCTTGAGAGGGGTAGACATGCACAATAATATTTTTTCCATATCCCTTGAGTTTTATTCTATATTTTTCAAGAGAGATAGAATATTTCATCTTTCTTCGCCACGATTGTCTGACCAACGCAAGGAATGATTTGGATCCTTCTTTTGGGTAGATTACCTCGAAGTCAATTTGTGTGTCAATACCAATGATACCAGTATTCACATTTTTCCATACTCCAATGGGTTCTATTAGGCCTTGGTTGGATAACTTGAGGTAGATACTAGAATCCGATAGTTGTGGTCAACCAAGTCGTTCCCACGTAGATCTTGTCATTATGTTAGCCTAAGAGCCAAATTCAAGGATGAATTGCGATATACAATACCCTTTGACTTCGAGGTCGACTAACGTGTCGATATCAATTTTTTCCTTCCAGTTAATACGACATTGAATTTTAGCGATTTTTTGTTGTTTGTGTTGTTCTTTACGATATACATTAAATCGACGAGTCTTGTGAAAACTTCTTCCTTCGTAAGAAGTTGTAGCAATTCATTAAGAGTTATGTTCTTAGATTTTTCATTTTCTTTGTCATGTGCTAACACTTAAAAAATTCTTGAAGCATTATTAAATATTTGCTCCTGCTTGTGAATATTTGGATATTTATCATTCTTATTTTGAATCTTTGTAATTTGTGGATTGTCATATCCAATCCTTGTGCCATGCCTTGTGACGATTTGTAAGTTTTTATGATTCAAAGATTCATGCTTGGGAACACCAGACAAGAGATTACTATTCTTTTTATTATTAATCTTCTCAAGCATGATGGGGCATTCTTCCAAGTTATGCTCTCCCACACCACATTTTGTATAAAAATTGAGATCCATTCTGTCTTTCTAGGGACAGTCGAGACTCAAGTGTTCTTCACTGAAGCATACATAGCAATGAGGGTTCCATCGTTCAAAGGAGCAATTTCCTCAGTTATTATTGTATCTTCCTCATCTATTATAGCTGCCCCATCGATTGTATCCATTGTTACATTGGTCATTGTGTCTGGCCTCTCAACCTCTTTGGTTATTCTGCTCGAGGGTCTATGCTTGATAAGTTGTCTAGTAGTTCGTCTTAATCTTAAGATTCTTGATACATTATGCAGTAGTGTGTTGCGTCGTTCGATAAATTCCACACCATTTGGGTTTAACGCTATCTGCATTATATGGAAATTCGAAAGTTGAATGAGGCTCAAATATTTCACATATGTGGTAGTAGTAAGTCATTTGAGCAACTCAAAAATTTTCTGGTCATCTTTCATCATGAGAGATTCAAGGTTCTTCATGAAGTATTCTTTCCTCATGGTATGGTCTTCTTTCTTCATGAAATGTTCTTTTGTCATCATGAAATTTTCAGTCATCGTAATGACAATGGTATTTGATATGACCTTCCATTGAGCACGTCATGCAGTATAAGTCACTATGTTTTAGAGCGAGTTGCTGAAGGGATCTCTGCATGATTTCTAATTTTTCTTCAAGCCTTCTGTCAGCAGGCCCGCCTAAGAAGTCTGTGTTTGACTCGAATTTTAAATATTTATTTAAAACATCATCATATGTTGTGAACTCATGTAACAATAATGGTGTTTTAATTCTTGGTTGTAGTCCTGCAACATAGAACTGAATGATGACCGACTGGTCCATTTTGGATGACATCTAGATGAGAAAATATTTAAATATTCTATCGTATTCATGGATTGATTCACCCAGTCTTTGTGTAATTTCTTTCAGTTTATGACCAACGAGGTGCTTTCTATCCTCTATCTTGAAGAAGTCTATGAAATTTTCTTTGATCTTTTTCTTTATTTTCACTCCATCTTCGATGAAGTTCTTGTACCATGTAAGTGCTCTTTTGCGAAGACCACTTGCAAATCGAGCAATCTGTTGATTTTCATCATCAATAACATTAGCTTTCCAGATAGTTCCATAGACGAACCAATGCTTATTTGGGTATTTGTCTCCTTCATAAATAGGGGTATGGATTGGATGATGAAAATCCATTTTGACGTAGTTTTTCTTTTTATCACTTACGGGAGATGAATGCATAACTACATATGAACTTACTTCTTTATGCTATTTTTCTATACCTACTTCTGGTCAATGAATTTTATACCAAGATAGTCTAACTTCTTCTACAGAATTCTCTTCAACAGGTCAAATCTCCGACAAAGTAGAAGATTCAATCAATAATGTTGCTGGAAGGGGGGGTACCTCCACATGGTCTGAATAGAACAAATTAAAAGTGTGTTGTCCGAACTTGGGCATGAAATTAATCCAATTACCATGATGTGGTCACTAAATCATTAGTCAGACCATAATTTTTAATTTTATACCAAGATAATCTAACTTCTTCTACAGAATCCTCTTCAATAGGTCGAATCTCCGACAAAGTAGAAGATTCAATCAATAATGTTGCTGGAAGGGGGGATACCTCCACATGGTCTAAATAGAACAAATTAAAAGTGTGTCATCCGAACTTCGGCGTGAAAGTAATCCAATTACCATGATGTGGTCACTAAATCATTAGTCGGAAATTTTTCCACATTGATCTAGTCGAATCCATATGCTTCTGTATCCAGGTCAAAGTCCTAGATATCGCTCGACAATTTGTCTAATACTCGGTCTAGTCGTCATTATCATTGGAATAGATTCGACGAGAGTCAAAGCATCATGAATTGTAATATGAAAGGACTATGGAGACAACACCATCACGTGTGACTGCTCCACCGGTGTCGGCACCTCACCCTTTCTCTCATTTGGTCGAATTTCCCTCGACTCAGGTAGGTCTTTTGGTCGCTCGACCATCTCACCCAGTTTCTTCATAATTATTCTATTACGCGGTGGACTTGAAATGTCCCTTAACTCATCCCGTCTCTTGAACCTCTTTTCTCTTTATTTTTTATGGATATCTGTTATTTGTTTATGGCTAGCCATACATTTATTTCGTCGAGGCAGACTTGGATTCTAATTGGGATTCATTCTTCAATTTCTTTTTCGACTAGCATCATCCTTCTATTCATTGCACATGGTCGACAATCCCCCCAATGATGAACTGACTCCTATTGCTGACTTGAATCCTATTGAGCGACTAGATTGGTTTTTTCACTGAGATTCATTTACTCAATAAGTATTCCCACTGGCGTTCGTTGCCAAAATTTTCCTAGTCTTTTTGCTTATGTTCCGAGTTTGAGCATGAACCGGTACCCAACGGAGGTCGAGGTTTGACTATGTGGTTGGATGCTTTTTCAATTAGTAATTTATACAATAGTTTCAGAATTGTGACAAAAAAGGAGTCGTGGAATTCATTGTAAAATATACCTTTGATTTCGTCGACCAAGGTCTATTCTTCAATGGCTTGCTCTTCACAATAGTCATCGCTTATATTCTCAAGCCACTCATACAGATTCATCCTTCCTCCGTTATAGAGCTTATGCATTAACTATTTTTCATTTTGAGGGTCGAGCTTGCTCATGAATTTGGTCATCAATTCTTTATCTCCCGAGGTACAACTTCTATAAATTTTTCATGTGATTCAACGAATTTTTTTTCTATGGCCTTAGAAATGGTCAACTTGCTCCTTCTAGCATAGTTCTGGATGAAATTCGCTATCTTTTGATCCCACCATTCTCTAATTTATTCCTTGCTTAGCAATTTATGCATATTTGGTCATATTTTTTTTAATCCTGAATTAGTACTACCGACAATGGAACCAATGTTGTAATCTAAGGGATTACATGAGGTTACCAGTAGCAAAGCAATACATACCTAGATACAAGATTCTTACATGCATAAAGATAGGATAAATAACACAAGTAATGGTGGTAGAAGCAATAAGTTGTCTTATATTAAAGGACTATCATACATAAAAAACATTATTTTCTATCATCTGGATCACCATCCTAATACATATTGCAGATAAGTGGTTATTCAGTTACAACTTTCTAACTATTTGGTCGGTTCACCCAACCAAACCGATTGACTGAGTTGACTAATACCTTAGTTGAATGAGAGGACCTAGTCGGTTGGCCGACTAGAATCCTCCAACATACCCTTAGATTTATGATAGTCTGTTTAATTTCCTCATAATTCTTGCTAGGACTATGAAAGATTTCTTTTAGTTCCCTTAACTCCTCTTTGAGTAAATCGTTTTTCTTTCTTGCTTTTCGTAGATCACTTAAGGAACTGATTAATTCTCCCTCAAGATCCACTTCTCCTTCTAGTTCAGAGCCTTTTTCATTGTTTTCAGGGGTTTCTTCTTGAGTGTCTAATGCCATGAAAAGTACCTTTTCCGAGTCACTCTCACTATTATCATCTTCATCAAATGAGATACTGTCTTTTTTGAATAGACACTTTTCTTTTTGAAAAATATTATTTTTTTCCTTTTTTGATATTTGTTTTCCCTTTTTACGATCTTCTTCTTCATCACTATCCGAACCCTTTGCGTAAGGAAATTTAGAAACAAAATGACCTATTCTACAACATTCAAAACATTTAAAAGGGAGGTTACCTTTATGATTTCCAGATCCCCTTTTTAACTTTCTCAAAAAGTTAGCGTCTTATTCATCATCTGAAACACATTGTGGCTAGAGCATGATTTTGACTTGTGCTTGTTATTTCTTGTCTTCTTGGAAACTTATAAAGTTGCCTCCCTTTTGGATGGATTTTCCTGTTATGTCCTCATTTCATATGTTGTGAGGATTCCATGTAAGTCATCCATGGTCAATTTTTCCATATCCTGTCTTTCTTCTAGACTTGATATTTTGGCGTCAAACCTTATTGGAAGAGACCTTAGTATCTTTTGAATGATTGTTGGATTTTCAATCTTCTATCCAAATCCTCTAATAATATTCACAATTTCATCAATTCGAAGGAAGTAGGTTGCAATGTCTTCATCTTCCTTCATTCTCAGTTGTTCAAATTGTTCTCTGTAAGTCTGAAGCTTGACCTCTTTGAATTTGGCATCTTGTTCATAAATATTTTTGAGTTTGTCTCAAATTTCCTTTGTGGTCTCACAATGCATGAATTCGACAAATTTTGATCCTGCTAGACCACTCTGAATAGCATTCATAGCCTTTGAATTTCTTTCACAAAGTATTTTCCCAGGTTCATTTGTTGGGGGAGATGCTCGTGATTTGTATCCATTGAATATATATTTCCATACATCAAATCGCCATGCCTGCAAAAATACTTTCATCCTTATGCTCCAAAAATCATAGTTAAGCCCATCGAATAGTGGTCTTCCATTTTTGGTAAATCCTCCTTGCTTATCCATGTGTCTTATTAGGATCTACCTTCTAGTGGTTAGACTGTTCCTGATGGAACCTTTCTTTGATACCAATTGTTGGAATATTTAGCAGTACTAAGAGGGGGGGGGTGAATCAATACATAATAGTTCTTAATAAAAATTTCCCCAAACACTTAAATACAACAATCTTAAACTATCACCATATAAATAACCATATAATATTGTTAATCATCAACACATAGGACAATGCATAAGGGACATATCTTTTTAGTGGAAACCTAAACATAGAGAAAACCACTTGAAATTTTATTTCAATAAATGAAGATTAGAATGATTTGCACGAGACTCCAATATCCAATAGTGTGAGCACCCACTCAAAGATTTTGCAGACACCAATATGATAGGGACACCAATCCCTCTTATGAGCACCAAATCATCAAACATGCACCAACTTGTTCAAGGAATGAGGACACAAATCCTCTTATGAGCACCAACTGATAAACCAGGCACCAACCTATTCAAGGAATGAGGACACCAATCCTCTTCAATTTGTTCTCAACTAGTTACAATACCACCTTGAGTTTTGTGCTAAAAATAGTCCTTAAGGATGCCCCCAAAACATGCTTGAATTCACCTTGAAGTCTGTGCCAAGATTGCCCTTGAATTTGTGCTTAAACAGTCCTTTGAATTTTCCAAATTTAGACTTCGAACTCTACCACAAATCTGCTCAGGAATATGTTCAAGATGCTCCGTAAAATTTGAATACTTTTCGATCTGTATACAAAACACTCTTTCAAAGTTGTCTTTACCCTCTTAGATCCTGTCTTCACTTTTCTTCATTATTTATTAGCTTGGATTTTGTTCCTTCCCCCGTTCTCATGTACCTTCTCTACTATTACATATTACATCCTTTTTAAGTTTTCCACATACAATGAGGGCGCACTTCATGTCTTATTTATATACATTGAAGTGTCAAATATGAGGCCGACTTGTTCACTCATAAGGGGATGAATTTTCATTTGTTTACTTTTCACTTGGCATTCTGAAGAAGAGCTGACTTCATGTTTGCTTGTTAATTCGATGGAGGGAGGACTGAGTTCTTTCACAAGTGGACCCAATCGGTAATGGAGGTTAAGTCAGTGTGGACACCCTCTTTGCTTAGAAAAAATCCCTTTTCAATGGCCAACGAACATTTTCCATAGTTTGTGGGCATTTCTCCTTTCCTGGCGGGCATTTCCTATGCCTGGAGGATATTTTCCATAGCCTGCCGACATTTCTCCTTTCCTAGCGGGAATTTATTATTCCTGGTGGACATTTTCAATGATTGGTCGGCATTTCACTTGACTAGTGGACATTTCACTTAAATAGTGGGAATTTCACTTGATTGGCGGGAATTTCCCTTGGTTGGAGGGAATTTCGCTTGACTTGGAGGGAATTTAGGTTAGGTTGGTTGGCATTTTTAGCAAACAACTAGCAGGCATTTTAAGAATGAACTCGACTTGTTCTCATGGAACTTCATCAGGGAAAAATCAATCACCATTTTCTTGGGACTCTGACATCAATGACAACACTTTTCAACATACTTTGCTTCATTAAGTTAGATAGAATTGTGATTGGAACCCATGCCATTGTGGTGATATAGACACGTCGAAGCCTTGAAATCTATTTTAAACAAAATCCTTATCATGTTTTGTTTTAGCTTTTACACAATAAATATTTTTTGTGTTGTTGTCTAAACTCAACACTCATAGTTTATGAACTCCTTTGATTTTCTCTTGTTTGTTCATAAAAAAAAGTTTGATTCTTTTCTATATATAGAGAGAGGCAAATGTTGTTGCACATGAATTTCTTATCTCTGTGTTAAATTAGATGATTATAGTGCTTAGCTAGCGTTTGCATCAATTCACTGAGTCCTTATTTCTTCATCCTGAAGAAATTTATCAGTTAAGTCTTTCTCCATTATCTTAGTAGATTGTATTTTTTTTAATTCATTTATGATAGAAATTTACACAAAACTAAACCCTCAGTTTGTCATATTGCCTGAAATCTTACTTTTAATTATGAAAAGGCTAAATTGTTAGTCTATTGATTTTCATAAACTTCTCTGATGTAATTTGTTATAATTATTTACTTAACCATACTTAGTATGGATTTTCCTGAGGCCATCAAGCCAATAGAACTATTTTATTAGTCATTATCATATTATAGGGTTGAGTCACGAGTGAATGTTTTAAAACTCGAACTATTTTCTCTTTTTTGCTTGGTTCAAAAGTATACAAAGGGTGAAATCCAAAGAATCCTAGCCTTTGTTCTTACGTCGACAAACCCATTTGGTCGGTTCCCATTCGTGTGATTCCTTTCCTCCATTTAAATGAAACCCTATCTGTTGTGGATGACTGCCTGAGAACTATATGTCAATTCCCTCTTCCAAGCCCTAGCCATTTCCTCCTACTCGCTTCTCTTTAGTTGCTGCTTGTGTGGCAAGAACTTGTTGCTCAACAACTACTCTTGTTTAACTTAGTAAGAGAAAAATATATATAATTTTCCTTACCTTATTTACCTTAATACGCGAAATACCACAATTATATTACCTTATAAAAAAGCAAAATGTTGAAATAGTTGAACAAGGCTATGTGGTAGCATATACCTGACAGCATAGCCTTTAATAAAAACACCAATGTATTAGAGAAGTTAGCGTTAATATTAGTGTCAATGATTGCAACCATGCAATCTACAGAAGATCCCTAAAACTAGGTAGTGGAGTTAAACAATTTATATTGAAAACAAGTAAGGTGGTAAGCTCTCTCTGATATCATATAGAAATTAAGGATACAACCTCGATCATAGATAAGTTTTGATATAATAATAAAAAACTGCAATAAAATTGTGTATTGCTATATTGTGTACTATATATAGAGACCACATGTATTTATAAGAATATGGGAAATACCTAGCTTGTAACTTGTATAAGTTACTCTTAAGCATTATATGTTTATGCCTTTTATAATATATACAATAAAAATGGCTTGAAAGTATTAAGTTTATTAGGTGGGGTTGTAGTTGTGAAAATGATAAAATGAATGTGTTCAAATTTTCTCAATGTAGTGAGTTAGTATATACTCATTCCGTCACTTGTAGATTAAGGTGACAAATCTTCATAGTGTCATATGTGTTTGAAACATAAACCATTAACATGTTTTCTACTCACCATTTAGTTAAACAAACTTAAATTCAAAATGAGTTATGGACTAATTGAAAGAAATTAAAAAAACAACACTATGCATGGAAAGAGAAAATGATATGCATTACAATATCTTACATTGTTGATTCGTGGAAGAATGAATCAAATAACATGAACGCAAAGCTTATAGGATTTGAATAAAAAATACAAAAATGACAACATTCAAATAATATTGGTTACATTAGTGAACATTCAAACCATCATTGAAATGAAATTATGCCACCGTTTTTATTAATTGTCTGACATAAGACAAAGATTTCAAATAATTGTATGACATAAACCAGACTTATTTTGGTTAAATAAAGAAATGGTTGGAAACTTTTATCATAATTAATGAAACTTTAAGTGAGCCAAAGTTCTTACTTTAAGTGAGCCAAAGTTCTTTGATGAGGCTGTGGGATACAACGCTATGATTAGAGATGAAGAAAGGTTTAACTTTTGCCGGACTACATTTATTGTCAAGTTTAAGTTTGATATTGAAAGTTACTTGGAAGCTCAAGTATTACCTTAAACAATCATTTGGACCTCATGTTTATTTTAGAACTCAAACTAATTTAGACGCTCAAGTATTGTGTTCTTGGGATAATTTAGAACACAATTCAGTCGTTTTGTGAAATTTTTTATAAAAGTTTTTTCAGTAAAAATATAAATCTTTCTTGAGGTTGAGTTTCAGACCTATTCCAAAAGTAAGATTTGGAAACATGTCAAAGTGGCCAAAACTTCAATTTTTTAAAGCCAAAATCAAAATTTTCAATGTTCGGCATGCCTATTTTCCCAATTAACAGGTATGATACCATCCATAAGTGGCTTAACCATAAAGAATCAAGCACAAAATCAATGGAATCCCTGTCCATCTCCCTTGATATGGAAGTGTACCAAGTAGCATCGAGGTAGAACTAATGCATACAAGGTTATCAGACCTTACTCACCTTCGTTGTCAATTTTCTCCTTATGAAGTATATCACATTTCTTTTTTCAAATAGAATTTTTTATGGACTATTCAAAGAGACTTCTATCATTAACCTCGTTATGTTTTATGCTGCATTCCCTATCAATCGAAAAGGTCAGGTGTAATTGATTTAGGCAAGTCTCCTAGCATCTTTCCTTGGCTTGGAAGTCTTTTTGTTTTTGTTTCACTTCTGCTTTGAAATTCTACATGAAGCTCAATTCCTTGTTGGGTGGCTTGTTCGCTAATGCTCAGTTCCTTATTGTGTTGCAATGCCAAGTTAGATGCCTTTCTTGTGAAGCAAGTCGAACAAGACATGTTAGCATAACAAGTTGAGCAAGACAAGTATGTTACAATGTAAATTGGGATCCATAGAAATTTTTTCTAAAGTGTTTGGAATATACTTATTTGCATGGCTACTTTAGCTTTTTTTAAGTGACTACAGTAAATACATGAATTTGCATTCTCATAATCCAATTTAATATAATTTGTGAAAAAATGCTATCAATGTTGTCTCTACGCTAGTCACTTATTCTCCTGAAGATGTTGATGATTCATGCATTGACATGTGATTGCCATACTCGGGGATGAAAGTCTCCCTGTGAGGTTTCAAGAACCACAGATCCAATGCCTTTCCTGTAAAACAAAAATCTAAACCTATCCTCTAGTGTTCCATTGGGCTATGGAGTCATTTAAACTGCAAAACTAATAGAAAATAAATGTTGTTTACAATGGAAGGTTTTGAACTTGCAGTTCCATTGGGCATGGAGTCAGTAATACAGCCACCCTCTGAACACCTTTCAAGAGCTGTCTTTATTCACACGAGCTAACTGCTATTTCTACTGCAAACTGGAAGAAAAGAAATGCTCGGGCAACGAGTTTATTTCCTACACTAGTCTACTCTAACCGGATCTGCAATCGGGTTAGGTAAATGCTGACTTCCATAACAACCATTCAAGCAATTTAAAAACTGAATAAATCTCATCTTTATCACTGATTAGCAGCTGATGTCTGAAATGTAACCGCAGTGATAAGAACTTATCCAGGAAACCATACTTACCTATAAACAATGGCAAGCTGAGGACATATGAAATCTTCAGGTTTTCTAAAATGTATAACTCCATGAATGCTGCCACTGGATCCTTAAAAGGAAAATCAGAAACATATTGGTCTTCTGGAAACAGCTACACATCTATGGCAGCCTCTTGCTCAGCCATGATAGTTCCTCTGCTAGAAGACTGACCACCTTCATGTTCCCTTGAGCTCAGATCTTGATTATTAATCATCACAACTTTCTCTTCAGAAAAGTGCTCAGAAGATAATGATAAAATAGTGTTAAAATCATATGAATAAGGATCAGTTAAAAACACATAATTGCCTATGCAATCTTCAATTGTCATAGGCTCATCCAGATTAGCAAACTGATCATAGCATTCTGACTCATACCTGTTTCTAGATCATTCTACACCTACTGAAGAATCTGATTCTGAATTTGAAACATACTCACCTTCAGGCTGTTGTTCTAAATCTGCTTTATACTCCTTACCTTCCTGCTCAAAATTTGAAATGTAGTGACATTCTGCTTGCTCATGTGCTTGTAGATTTTCAAAGTAAACCTTCTCTCTAATTATCCTGGAAGCATGAACGTTCTCCTCTACCTCTTGAGCATCTTCAAACAAGCTCCTTAAGGATGAAGACTTCCTTTCTAACAGAAAAAGAACTAAATCTGAATGTTGAGCCATAACATAATATATCATGGCAGCAATTTCTGTAGGCCGTATTTCCAAAGGCATGTCATGATAAACACAATAGAACCTTCTATTGAAGACAGCCAAAGCTTCTTCCTCTCCTCTCTTCAAAGTGCAAAAATCAGTGAGATACTGATCAAGAGACTTGTTCTCACCCCAATATTTTGAAAAAGCATAATAGAAATCAGTCCGTGAACCAATTGAACCAGGTTCCAGATCTCTAAACCATAAAGCAACCTCTCCCGTCAAAGATTTAGAAAATAATCTCATAACAACATCTTCATGTCTGATTTACAGATTATCAACAAAGTTTACAAAAGCTCCCAAATGTATATCAGCTGCAATATGATCCTTTCCAGTAAATCGGGGAAGATACTCAACAAAGTTTACAAAAGCTCCCAAATGTATATTAGCTGTAATATGATCCTTTGTGGTAAATCGGGGAAGATACTCAACAAAGTTGGGAGGATAAGGATGAAGTTGAGATGGTAGTTTGAGAGGTTTAAACACCCTTTGTCTAACTCTAGACTGAAATTCTGTGGGCTGAAAGCAAGGTTTAACAAGTTGATGACAAGGTTCAATAATAACTGAAGATAATGAGATCTGAGAAGGCTTTGAATCACTTTCAACTTCTTCAAAGTTACAAGGGTGATCAGATTCATGAGAGATTTGAAAGCAAAGTTCATCCTTCTCAATAAGCTGAAGTGAAGACATAGGATCAATATCAACAACACAAGTAGGATGGAGATTTTCTTCTTCAAAGGATGGATATATAAAAGAAGGTTGATGATCATCCGAAAATACAAAGCATAAGATGATCCTCTTAATTCGTGAAGGGAAAAGCAAAAATGAACTGATAAATATCAATAAAAGTTCATGAAGAAAGCTCACGAACTGATACCTGGTTTTACACTTCAGTCCCTTCATCTTCTATCAACAGGATCCTCCCCAGTGGAGTCTTTAAATGTGGAGTCACCAGATAGATGCTTACAACCAATATAATGCCTAGCCTTTGTCTATCATCAAAAGCTGAAACTATGTCGTCTCTCAGAGAAGCTTGCTTCGAACTCCTTTCCCCGACAACGACGCCAATTTGTTAGCTCTCCAGGAGTCTTTTTAGGTTGCAATCGAAAGAGCCTAGTAACTTAATCTTACTTCGAACGATGGGGTATGTTTGGATCAAGTTGGATGACTGAACCGAAACTCACACACTCAAAACATGCATGGACACACTCAGGTAAACAAGGATTTTAACTACTGCTGTTCAGAGAGTTTATAAAAGTTAAATGAGAGTAGAATTCTTATCGTGCTAGCAGACTCATACACAAAACACATATATAAATGGCTAATCACAATAAATAAATGATACTTTATGTCCAATTCTCAATACAAAGATAGGATTACAGCTATCTGGCATAGACAAATGAACAAACATGAAATAAACATTTCACTGCAAGTACAGGAAGGTAGGAAAATAAATCTGAACACAAATAGCAAAAGAAGCTTATATAACTGAGATGCAACGAGAAGTCTGAGAATACAAGTATAGAAGAGTCTCTCCAAAATCGAACCATTGTTCTACATGAGTCACAGGATTTATAGCCTTTACAAAAACGTTTAAGATCCTGAAAAACTGGATCGAATCTGCTAAAATAGAAAATCAAAACCGTTTTCAATAAATTGGGGAAAAATACTTTTTAATTTGGCCAAACTGCTGAAAAATGGGGCTCAGAGATGGATTCGATTCTCCCAATATGTGACACCTGTAGGTAAACTGAGAGAGGTTATTGTTCTATGACATGTTAGGCACAAAAACCTCCTCCCGTTTCGCAGAATGATGCTCCAGTCGCTCAGAATCATCATTTTAAAATGATGACTCTACACAGTAAAAACGCCATTAATTTGGCCAAATTGCTGAAAAATGGGGCTCAGAGATGGGTTCAGTTATCCAAATCCGTGACACCTGTGTATAAACCGAAATATTTTATTGTATATTGATTTTTTTGTGAGCAAAAACCTCTCTCAGATCATTGAAAACCATTTTCATTTTCTCGAGATCTGCATTTCAAAAACAGGTGTCAAACAGGAAAATCCCGAGATCCATAAATTAGGGCTCAGAGATGGATTCGATTCTCCCAATATTTGACACCTGTAGGAAAAATGAGAGAGGTTATTTTTTTCTGACATGTTAGGAACAAAAACCTCCGAGCATTTTGAAAAATGATTCTTCAGTCGCTCAGAATCATCATTTGAAAATGATGACCTTTCATAGTAAAAACGCCATTAATTTCAGTAAATATCCTTGCCTCCAATTTGATAGTTTTCATGTTTTCGACACTTGTAGCAAACCTCCAAAGGCTGATGGATCAGGTCGAAACTGACACCAGGAGGACAGATCATTCTTTTTCCAAAAAAAAAGACAAGAAGCTTCATCTTCTCCACCTTGCTGGCACCTTTAAATCTGGAACAGAACCTTGATCATGATGCCTTTAATTATTATATAACATTATAAACCACCCTTGAGGTGTTTGGATCAGTAAAAATCAGATTTGTGCAAAAAATGTAACATTCTGTCCAGTTTTTTAGCTTTCGGTGGCTAGGAAAACCAAGGTCCGAATCTGTAAGATACCAAAAGCTCTGCTTTCGGTGGCTAATGAACAATTGCCTTGTCCGCCTAAGCCACCGAAACTGTTCCACGATACTTGACACGTGCCATTCCTTTCGGTAGTTGAAGAGTTTTGTCTTCCATTCTGTAAGCTGCTGAAACCTAGGTTTTCGGTAGCTAATGAACCATCGCCTTGTCTGCCTAAGCTACCGAAACCTGAAATTTATTTTTTGGAGAAAAGTAACCTCAAATGTTATTTCGAGCTTTATTACATACTTCAAACTCTTGAAAAAGAACCTCAAATGTATATAAAAATGAAAAGTGGAAAGACTTCCTATCACCTCGAAAAACAACTAGTCTATGTTCATTTGAGAAGATAACACAATGTAAATTGGGATCCATAGAAATTTTTTCTGAAATGTTTGGAATATATTTATTTGCATGGCTACATTAGCTTTTTTTAAGTGACCACAGTAAATACATGAATTTGCATTCTCATAATCCAATTTAATATAATTTGTGAAAAAATGCTATCAATGTTGTCTCTACACTAGTCACTTATTCTCCTGAAGATGTTGATGATTCATGCATTGACATGTGATTGTGATACTCTCCCCTATTCATGAACTCTCCACTCGGCACATTTCTAGGCTTTGAAGTTACCTTTACCCAAGTCTAGTCTTCGGGATTCAATTTCTCATTTTTGCACTTGTCGAAAAAGGGTCTAGTCTTAAACTGCACCCTAAAAATGATATGGCCAGAGTGCACAAAGAATAATAGAGTGGCCAAGAAGAAATATTTACGAAGACTTTATTTCACAAGTCATGGTCAGAGGAGTTGTACATTAGTAGTTGAAGAGCTTAGGTTGAAGACAGTGCAAACAATGATGATGAGAAAGCGATGGACTCAATGGTGAGCTCAGAGGACGAGGGAAAGTTAGTGAGCATCGAGGACGAGGATGAGGCAAAGGTAGTTAATTCATGTGGTAAAGTTAGTTAATACATGCCATATGTGAATTTATATTAATTGAATACCCAGTGCGGGGACCGAGAATTCTGCTATTGCCTGGACAATAAGAGGGTGAAGTTGATGGTGCTTAAAATCTTTGGCTAACATATGCACATGAAATCATGAACTAAGAAACTTGATTTAAAATGCAAGAATAACTTGGAAACTAATAGTTAGTCAAAACAATTAATAGCCGGTCAAGAATCTCATTGCAATATAACATGCTTGTCTGCATGCATAATAAAGTGAACAAAAATGAAAGCACAAAAAGACATAAGTTGTATAATATATATCCAAAGTGCAAAAGAAATATCTATTATTATACCTGCCAACGCATGTATATAGCAATCGATTCAGATTCAAACTTTTTTGACTTTCTATTAATTTTGTTTTTCACATATAGTTTTTTTTAATAGTTTTTAAAATTATATATATTAAATTTAATATATAAAAATTAAAAAATAATTTTATAATTTTAAAATATCAATTAACTCAATTGTAATTGGCTAAAAGTACTGATTTGACCAATTTCCCCTGATTTAAAGATTAATTATCAAAAATTAAAAAAAAAAAATTAAAAAAAATAAGTATTATTTTCTTGCCTTCTACATCTATGGAGGATTTCCAATGGGAAAACGTACTGGGCAGAATCCGTATGGTATGCATTGTATATTGGCGTGATGAACGGCTTGGATTAGAGAGTAAAGGTGCCGGACACACAGCAGTTTTGCAGGAATTAAAGGCATTCTGTGCCTTCAAGCGCAGTGCCAACTCGAGGGACTGCGACTGCTACTGCCAACAATTACCTGCCATCTCTAGTAGACGTGAAACCCAACGCAGGCTTTTCAAACAATTCAGCAACTGTTTTGTTGTATCTATGTTTAAATGCAAGAAATTTCGTAGGTTTTCTCACACTTCAGCCACTGTTGTATCTATGTTCAAATGCAATAAGTTTCGTTGGTTTTCTCACAGTTCAGCCACTGTTTGCTGGAAGTTTTGTTGATTTTCTCACACTTCAGCCACCGTTTGCTGGATCTATGTTCAAATATAGCAAATTTATGTGTATATCTATGATCAAATGTCGGAAATTTCGTTTGATTGTCTCACATTTCAGCCACTGTTTGTTGGATTTATGTTGAAATATAGCAAATTTCTATATATGTTAAGCTTAAATTTATCTTATTTCACAAGGTTTAGTCCAGAGTTTGTAGACGTTGTTTTTCTGATGTTCAAATCGTTCTTCAGCAATTTCATTTTTATTTTTGGCAGTGTCAAGATTTAAACTTAGCCTGTTTTTTCAAGGTTTAGCCATTATCTCGGTTAATTAACTAGATTTCTAGACACCCAAATGGAAAAAGAGTGGGTAGTGGCATTTCATTGGGAGCCGCACGCTCTGCTTTAAAACCAATTGATAATCGCATCTCCCACATGAGATACGAGTAATCACATTTCATTGGGAGCCACACCCTCTGCTTTTTGCAGTTGGGCAATTTTTATTATTTTTTAGAACATAAATTTTTATTTTTTTTAAAATATAAATTATTATTTCAATATAAAATAATGAATAACTTTTAAATTTCAAAAAAAAAAATTTTAGTTTTTTTTAAATCTATAAAAATTTGGGATTATAGATTTGAGTTAAAAAAAAATTAATATATATATTAAATTAAATTAAAGTTTTTCTTTATTAAAATTTTACAAAACTTTTGTTAGTATAATAATTATTTTAAGTGTTAATTTTTAATTATATACTACTATTACATTAAAATATTTCCCAGAAGCAGGTATAAACAGTTTGTGAAGCACCTGCAACAATTAATTAATAAGAATATGTGAAATAAGAGAAATGACAGAACTTAGAATCACTTTTATATTGATCACAGGTCACTTCGAGGGGGCAACCTCTTTTGAGCAAGCTCAATACAAATAACTTCACGGTGCCTTCATAGGTCTCAACACACACTTATATACTAAGTCTAGGCGCCAATACTATGGGTCAAAACCATGGGCCACTACAAACTATGGATCAACAATACTACGGGCAACTTACAAAACATATGCGCCAACAACAATAACACAAACTATTGATCAACAAATACTACGGGATGACTTACAAAGCATATGCGTCCAACAACAATATACTAACAAAGTAAAGACATGGGTTCCTAACATCCCCTCCCCCTTAAAAAAAGCTTTGTCCTCAAAGCTTTAGATGTGGAAATTGTTGTTGAATCTGAAGGAGTGGTTTCCATGTAGCATCCTCTGGTTGCATGCCGTGCCACTGAATTAAGACCTCTGTGATAGAGCGAGAGCTAAGCTGAAGAGTGCACCGATTGAGGATGGACTCCGGCTCCAAAAGGATGGATCCTTCGTTATGCAGTTCGGGTAAAATCGTTTGTCCACTGATGTTTGTGCCAAGAACTTTCTTCAAACAAGAGACATGAAAGACTGGATGAATGCGGGAAGAAGGAGGAAGTTCCAATTTATAAGCAACGGACCCAATCTTTTGAAGAATCCGATATGGCCCATAGAACTTAGGAGCAAGCTTATGACGCCCTTTGAGTTTCATGGAGGATTGATTGTATGGCTGGAGACGAAGAAAAACCATATCACCTACTTGAAAAGTGCGCTCAGAATGGTGCTGGTCAGCTTGTTGCTTCATGCGATTTCTTGCCATTTGAAGATTGTCCCGCAAAATGCGAAGAATCTGATCGCGGTTTCGAAGGACCGTGTCAACTTCCTGAACTGGTGAACTGTTGGGGGTGTATGGAAGAAGAACTGGAGGTGCTTGACCATAGACTGCTTCATATGGGGTCATTTTAGAGGTAGTGTGGTAAGAGGTATTGTACCACCATTCAGCGAGAGGGAGCCCCTTTGCCCATTGATGTTGTTGTTCAGAGGTGAAGCAACGAAGATAAGTTTCCAAGCATTTATTGATAATTTCAGTCTGACCATCTGTTTGTGGGTCATACTCTGAACTCATCTTCAGTTTGGTTGTAGTGTGGCGAAATAGTTCTGTCCAAAAATGACTGGTGAAAGTCGCATCACGATCCGAGACAATGGAAGAGGGGATGCCATGAAGACGAAAGATTTGGTCCAGGAAAATTTGAGTGACTGAGGAGGCTGTATAGGGATGACTGAGAGCACAAAAATGACTATATTTGGAGAGGCGATCAACCACAATGAGAATCACTGTCTGCTTGCCAGGTTTAGGGAGCCCTTCAATGAAATCCATAGAAATATCTGTCCAAATCCGTGTAGGTATGGGAAAGGGTTCGAGCAATCCTGGAAGGAGTGTTGTTTCACCCTTATTGGGCTGGCAGATATCACATTCGGCCACCATCTATTGAATTGTCATTTTCATGCCCTGCCAAAAGAAGTTACGTCGTGCCCGTTCATACGTTTTGAGGAACCCAGAGTGCCCTGTCGATGGAGAAGCATGGAGTTCATAGAAGACAACCTGTTGAAGATCTGTGCTCTGGGGAAGCACCAGACGACCCTTGTATCTCAGAGAAGCACCATCCTAAGAATAATGTGGTACAACAGAAGGGTTGTTGGTCAAGCGTTGGATGATTTGAGATAAGGAAGAGTCATTGACATAACCCTATTGAACAGATTGCAACCAATTTGGAATAGGCAAAGAAATAGCTGAAAGAAAACCTTGGGCATCAAATGTGCGAGAAAGAGCATCTGCCACAATATTGTCTTTATCCTTCTTGTAAGTGATCTCATAGTCATAACCCATGAGTTTGCTAACCCATTTCTGTTGTGTTGGGGAGGAGACACGCTGTTCCAAGAAATATTTCAGACTCTGGTGATCAGTCTTGATGCAGAAATGAGTCCCTAATAGGTATGGGCGCCACTTCTGTACTGCATGCAAAATAGCCATCATTTCCTTCTCATAGGTAGAGGCAGCTAAATTCTTACCGGAAAGGGCTTTGCTGGTGAACGCAATGGGGTGTTCATCTTGAAGGAGAACAACACCAAGTCCATTGCCGCAAGCATCACTCTCAATAGTGAAGGGCTTGGAAAAATCGGGCATAGCTAAAACAGGTGTAGTACACATAGCTTGTTTTAGTTTTTCAAATGCACACTGAGCAACATGTGTCCATGTAAAAGCATCCTTTTTCAATAGAGCAGTTAATGGAGCTGCAATCTTCCCATAATCCTTGACAAACTTGCGGTAGTAGCCAGTCAACCCCAAAAAACCACGAAGGCTCTTGAGTGTCTGAGGATGCGGCCAATTGTTCATGGCATCGATTTTGGCAGGATCCACGCGAACCCCTTGTGCTGAGATAATGTGCACGAGATACTCAACTTCCTTCTGTCCAAAAACACATTTAGATTGCTTGGCGTGGAGATGATGGTCAGAGAAAAGTTGCATGACAAGATCCAGATGCTGGAGATGTTCATCCCATGTTTTACTGTAGATGAGGATATCATCAAAGAATATCAGAATGAATTTCCGCAAGTAGGGTCGAAATATTTTATTCATTAAGGCGTGGAATGTGGAAGGAGCATTAGTGAGACCAAAGGGCATGACCAAAAACTCATAATGGCCATCATGTGTGCGGAAAGCTGTTTTAGGGATATCATCCTCATGAACCCGAATTTGATGATACCCAGAACGAAGACCCAACTTGGAGAAAAAGTGAGCCCCATGAAGCTCATCAAGAAGCTCATCAACAATAGGAATTGGAAATTTATCCTTGATGGTGAGGTGATTAAGTGCTCGGAAGTCAATGTAGAGGCGCCATGATCCATCTTTTTTGCGGACAAGAAGAATTGGAGAAGAAAAGGAACTAGTGCTTGGGCGAATAATACCTTGCTTCAATAAGTCCCGAACGAGCATTTCAATCTCCGTTTTTTGGTGAAATGGGTAGCGATAGGGCCTGATGTTGGGAGGAATGCTGCCAGGAAGGAGCTGAATACGATGGTATTCTGGCCTGGAAGGTGGCAATCCCACTGGTTCAGCAAAGACACCTGTATATCGATCCAGAATTTGTTGTAGATCCAAAGGAGTAGTGGAGACCGCTGATGGTTGCATCTGAATGGAATGGATTTGAGTGATGACACCATGTGAATTCTTCTTGAGGAGTTTTTCCATGCGATGTGAACTGATGATGCTGAGAGAACCTGGTTGTAATCCTTTCAATGCGTGTTTTTGTCCATTGAGGGAAAACTGCATCCAAAGTTCAGCAAAATCCCATAAGATAGGGCCAAGTGTGCGTAGCCATTGAGAACCCAAAACCACATCACATCCGCCTAAGGGCAAGGAAAACATGTCAGAGCGCAAGGTATAATCTCCCATAGAGATACGCACATTTCAACACTTCCCTTTGCAAGGTAAGGTGCCCCCATTGGCAACCATGACTTCAAAGTTGTAGCAAGGATGGATAAAACAATCAGCTTGTTTGGCGATCCAAGGGTCAATGAAATTATGAGTGCTACCAGAATCAATGAGTATTGTAAGAGGAAGCTTCTTGAAGTAACCCCTGACCCGCATTGTTTGGGGGGTGGTGATTCCAGCTACAGCATGGAGAGATATCTCTGGCTGGTCATCCTGAGACGGAGGGTCAATAAGCGGTTCCTGAATGTCGACCGGAGCATCCATTGTTTCTGGATCTTCGTCACCAATTTCAAAGGCAGGAGGAGAATCCACATCCAAGAGATAGAGCTTTTGCTGAACACATCTATGTCCCTGAGTGAATTTCTCATCACAATTATAGCAAAGCCCCTTTTCTCTGCATGCTTGCATCTCTATTTCAGACAAACGCTTGATAGGAGTTGGTCGAGGAGCTTGCGGTATAGGTGGTCATTGAGAACCCATATTTCGGAAGGGAATAAAAGTGGGCTTGGAGCATTGTTGGGCTACAATCTTGTCTTCTGCCAACTTAGCCAACCCTAGGGCTTCCATCATTGTGTTGGGACAGAACATTTTGACCTCAGAGCGGATGGCATCCTTTAGACCACTGATAAAACAACTCCGGTAAAAGTCATCAAACAATCCTTCAGTGTGGTTGGCTAGTTTCTCAAATTCGGTTTGATACTCTCTCACAGTGCCAATTTGGCGAAGTTTAGTGAGGGCTCCTGTGAAGTCATCAAAAGCACTAGGACCAAATCATTGCAAAAGGAGCTGGCAAAAGTCTGGCCATTATGGCTCTTCATGAGCCTTGATGTACCAACGGTACCATTGAAGAGCTTCCTGTTCCAAATGAAAGGATGCAAGCGGAACTTTGTTGACATCAAAAGTATTATGCAGACGGAAATATACTTTGTTGACATCAAATGTATTATGCAGACTGAAATATTGTTCTGCATTTTTTTTTAATTTTTAAATTTTTAAATTTTTAAATTTTAAATTTTAAATTTTAAATTTTAAATTTTAAATTTTTAAATTTTTAATTTTTATTATTATTTTTTATTTTTTCAGACTGGAGCGGCTATGGCTCGGAAGGGATCTGGAACAGATAAATCTGCAACCCAGAAGTGAGCAGAAATAGAGGGATCTGGGACGGCGCCGAATGGATTGAAAACGGCTGGATCTGGAACGGCTTTCAGAATGGATCGGAACGCCTGGATCTGAAACAACATAGCAGTGATCGACAATAGTTCAGTTGAAAATAGATATGGACTCCAGGTATGTGTGGCTTCCTAACAGTTCAGGGGTTTCACTCGACCACCAATGTTGTTTGACAGGTTGCGTATTGGGGCAGTACCCCTCACTCCACGGCTCAAGTAAAACTGATAACCGCTTTGCCACAAACGACAGCTCTTGGTTTACCTCACGGGTGGGAACTAGTCAATCAAGTAGGGGTCGTTGCCCTTTTTGCTGGCAGGTCCTCTCAATGGTCCAGCTACTTCGGGGTTCCTGTGGTACTCCTCACAATGAGTTTTAGGGCTTATGCCCAAGTACTTCCCACAGTTAAGCATATAGGGATTATTCCCAAATCCGAACCTGCAACAGATGCGAAAAAAAATTTGGCAGAAATTTCACCCAGTGAATCCAAGAAAGTGCTCTGATACCAGATGTGAAGCACCTGCAACAATTAATTAATAAGAATATGTGAAATAGCAGAAATGACAGAACTCAGAATCACTTTTATATTGATCACAGGCCACTTCGAGGGGGCAACCTCCTTTGAGCAAGCTCAATACAAATAACTTCACGGTGCCTTCATAGGTCTCAACACACACTTATATACTAAGTCTAGGCGCCAATACTATGGGTCAAAACCATGGGCCACTACAAACTATGGATCAACAATACTACGGGCGACTTACAAAGCATATGCGCCAACAACAATAACACAAACTATTGATCAACAAATACTACGGGATGACTTACAAAGCATATGCGTCAAACAACAATATACTAACAAAGTAAAGACATGGGTTCCTAACACAGTTTTACTGCTAATTCTACTTGCTAGTAAATGTATAGGGTTATTTATTATTACCTATTATCTAGAGGGAGATATAAATCACAACGCCCCTAGATATAAAATATTTGATAAAAAATCATAGATAAAGGGTATTTCAAGTTTGCTAGGGAAGAAAACAAATGGATGCTAATAAAAATAAGGAAGGCAGGTTTTTATTATAAAGGTATCTCAACCTCAAGATTTGGATTAGTAGAACTTTACGAGAATATTCAAGAAAATTAGATCAATATCTTTATTTGTCCGAACCCTAAAAAATATATTAATGTCAACTTGGCAAATTTATTATTATTTCCAATTCCAACTATAATTAAAAAGAATAACATTTTTGGCGATGAGAAAAATGAAATTAAAGAGTTATAACTAACAATTAATGATTATAAATTCATATCCTAATTCAATATTACAACTAGGTATAGAAACCATGATGACATAATTCTAGGTTCAGCTTGAATGGAAACATTAGGGACCTTCATTTTGGGTGTGAAGAATAAATTATTGGGTTCCCTTATAAGAAGAAAGAGATAACATTGCAAGACTTTACAATGAAGTAATGCTCAATAGAGACCTTATCAAAAGACATGAAGGCCACATCATAAGCGATCCTTCAAGGTATTGAAAATTCAATCTAAAATATGCAAAAAGAATTTGACAAAGTTGTCATTGGTAAAGATGAAGAAATTTCTCACCTTAAGAATCGTAGTCAAAGCCATATCACATAGGTTTAAGAAGTTAAAAAGTGAAAATAAGTCACAAAATTAAATGTTGAAGCAACTCACAAGCAAGGAATAACCATTGAATCAATGATCAATAAAGAAATAATAAATGACACCATTGATATAGATAAGTCATCAAATGTAAAAATATAGGCCTTGGAGAAGGGAATAAATACAAATCCAATTGACAACGAAAAAAAAATCTTGCATTGAAAGAATATCATCATAATTATCAACGATGAAGGATCTAAAAACAAGACACAAGATATAACGATGCCTTATTGTCATTCTAATTATAATAATCAACATATTATTCAATAAACTCACCAAAGACAAAATCAATATGATAAGCTAAGGGAAGATCCCTTTATCTTAAAGAGAAGTTAAGATGTGAAGTCTTATCGTTTACCAAATCATATAAGTCATCACCAGTACATAGCTCTTTAGAAAATTGAATTAAGGTGGTTTGACCCTTTTACAATTCGACAATTCTACTTAATACTCAGAAGATCATATAATTGCATGTCCTCAACCATCACCAAATAAGGACAAGGCATTACAAGCTAGAATGAAGGCATAATTTTTTTATGCTTTGAGGAGAAAGCATCTTTGAAGGGATAGGCAATGAAATGAACATAAATATATCAAAAATAAATAATAATAATAATAATAATAATAATAAATGAAGTGACTCATCCTAAATAAAGACATGACCTGATTAAATCACATGATCTATAAACCATTGTGACTAGTCAATGCTATAAATACACCTGTTAAGTGACATTGTATCAACATATTCATTCATTCAAATCATATTCAATTATTTATATATTATTTGTCTTTAATGAATTTTGAACTATTGTCCTTCTTATGTTGGATATTTGTAATGTCCCCAATTTTGACCCGTTGGTATAAACTATGTACATGATGTAATATCGTTGATTACTGTAAGGAACATGGTGAGGAGCTCAAGGCCAAGGTTGTACCATGGATATACCGACTATATATAAGCAAGTAATTATGGTTTAGTGGACCATGTGCTGGTCAAGCATAATAGAAGTGTAAATGTGATGTAAATAGGCATGATATTAATAAATAAAACCCACAACTGATTGTGCAAGGCAACAAGAGCACGGGGCATGATTTTCCTAAGGTTAGGGAGGGACGTATTAACTCATGAAGCCAATAGGTGAGAGCCAAGTGTCCAAGAGAGAACTTATGATCCATCAGCTACCAAGTTGACTCGTGTGCCTTGATCATTTACTTCTTCCAAGAGGGAAGTAGTTGAGGAAGTTATTGTCTTGGGAAGGGGAAGGCACGGGTTTGATATTTCTTGTGTTAGTATCCCTACATAATTGGGAAATGGGGATTGCTTATTGGGTAAGCTATTAGTTGAATTAAAGTCAATCCTTAAATTGCTTATCAGTTTGTAGGTTGGTGCAGATAGTTCCCTAGCCTAAGTAACTCGACCCCACATGTCTGTTGTGTCTAAAATTCATGTTATCCATCTGAGAGTGGGCCTTGAGTTCGGGTTCATGGTCATGGTCAGAAGTCAAGAATGGATTTTATGAGCACATCCCTTAGATATTCTCCCTTATTTTTCCATTGGCAAGAGCTAAAATATTGTCCTAGTTTTTGAACTTGTGCCTGTGTGCCCATAATTCATGTTGTATAGTAGTAGTTGCAGAACTATTCCAAAACTGTCTGATTGTGCCTAACAGTTGTGAAGTTTCCTGTGAACCGTTTGTAGTGTGCTTAGTTGTCATAAACATACATGGACTTGTTGAAATCTGTACCAGTATCATTACACACCAGACATCCCTATTTCTCCCCACTGTTTTGATGTTCTTTTGGGTATGGGTGATTGTTAGTCTTGTTCTAACCCAAATGGTTAGTTAGACAGTCACTAGAGTGATTCCCTGGTAGGTAGTTGGTTGTGCAAAACTTGGATTTGTAAATACAGTAAAGGATATAACCTCCTGGCAAATGAACTGGGTTTGGGTGATATTTCTATGCACACACTGAATAACACCTCGAGGAAGGTGACGCTCGAGGGACTACTGCGCAGTGAAGGGGTTCCTTCTTGGTGTTGTGTGGGGTGGGTATTATGGACCCCAAGCTTGATGAGTGTGCATGGGGTTCCCGCAACTATGATTGTAAACCATATTTGACTGTTTCTTCCTTCCCTGAGTTGTCTGTAATCTTGTGGTGTTGACTGAGTGGTATGGATTCCAAGAGTGGTATGGAGTGTGGAACTGGTTGATGATACTAGTGAAGTATGTGACCTCCTGGCAGATGATCAGGGTTTGGTTGATATTTATATGCACACACTGGATAGAACCTGGAGGAAGGTGATTCCCGAGGTACTATTGAGCAAAGAAGGGGTACATTCTTGGTGTTGTGTGGGGTGGGTATTGTGGACCCCGAGATGGCTTAGTCTAATAGAGGTTCATGTAACTCTGTGGTGAGTTCACTAGCTTATCATTTTGTTAATTTTTGAACCAAATAGACTAGCAAGATCACTGAAAGAAACATAATCACAAGATAGACACAGAATTTACCCTGGGAAACCTTCATGGGGTAGAAAACCCAGCAAAGCTTTCCTCAATAAGATGATCAACCAAAATACAAGATGTACTCCAAGACTTGTCCTTCTTCTCTACCTCACATGAAGACTTCCCAGACACAAGTGCGCTACTTTCTGAGTTGTGGAAGTGTGTCAAATGAGGAGCTCCTCTCCTTTACTTATACTAGATCCCAACTGACCAAAAACCCTAATGGGGCCGACCTCTACTGAAGAAGTCTAATAACCCCTAAAATATAAACTTAGGGCCGACCCCCACATGGTGGGTCTAATAACCCTAGTTACCACAAACCATCGAAGAAATAAACATCTCCGGATACATAATAGAATTGCCTCGGAGGGATGAAACATCTCCGGAATAATAATGTACAAATATAATATTCTTAGAAGTTACAATATTCAACACTCCCCCTTAACGAGAAGGATATTATAACAACATCTGCAGGAGTAAGGAGTCATCGACTACATCATACATGATACATCTATATATCATCGAAAGCTTTCTTCAA
This sequence comes from Larix kaempferi, assembly GCA_027924585.1. Lineage (NCBI taxonomy): Eukaryota > Viridiplantae > Streptophyta > Pinopsida > Pinales > Pinaceae > Larix > Larix kaempferi. The sequence goes on along the minus strand of BSBM01000052.1, from coordinate 6,921,242 downwards.
TACATCATCATCAGTAACTCAACTAGTTACAGGAACATCAACATCATTGTTATCGCACAATCATCAGCATCGTCATCACACGATCATTAGCATCGTCATCACACGATCATCAGCATCATCATCAGCATTGTCATCACACGATCATCAGCATCGTCATCACACGATCATCAGCATCGTCATCATACGATCATTAGCATCGTCATCACACGATCATCAGCATCGTCATCATACGATCATCAGCATCATCATCATATGATCATCAACATCGTCATCTCAACATCGTATACCCTGCAATACACATGATCATATTACAGGATGATCAATCCTGCTCTCTTTAGGACATAGGTCCATGGATGATGCAATCCTGTCATGTACCTTTTGAACCGAGGTCCAAGGACGATCCAGTCCTACCATGTACCTTTTGAACCGAGGTCCAGGGACGATCCAATCCTATCATGTACCTTTTTAACCGAGGTCCAAGGACGATCCAGTCCTATCATGTACCTTTTGAATCGAGGTCCAAGGATGATCTAGTCCTACCATGTACCTTTTGAACCGAGGTCCAGGGATGATATAGTCCTATCATTCAATTCTTGGAGACCTCATGTCTACGACTCAATTCAAGGGACCGAAGTCCGAGGACGATCCAATCCCCTACCTATTCATTCAGGACTTTATTTTCGAAGACATCTTGTCTACAGATCAATTCAAAGGACCAAAGTCCGAAGACGATCCAATCCCCTACCTATTCATTCAAGACTTTATTTTCAGAGACATCTTGTCTATGGCTCAATTCAAAGGACCAAAGTCCGAGGACGATCCAATCCCCTACCTGTTCATTTAGGACTTTATTCTCGAAGACATACATCTACGGCTCTCTTTAGGACTGAAGTCCAAGGATGATCCAATCCTCACATCAATACAGGTACAAGTGTCCTCATCTATACAAGTACATTAATATCTGTGCATATATCATTAATACAAGTATTCTCATCAATACATCAATATGTAATAATACAAGTATCATCATCAAAACATGTATCCTCATCAATGCATCAAAGCACATATACATATATCATGTATCCTCATCAATACATACATCATCAAAACATGTATCAATACATATATCATCAAAACATGTATCCTCATCAATGCATACATTATCAAAACATGTATCCTCATCAATACATATATCATCAAAGTAAAAGAAAAATAATGTAAGTATTCTAAGTGTAAGAAATCTAAATCTAAATAAGCATAAATATCTAAGAGTGGTAAACAGGTATCCTCATCATCAGTGACGATACTACTCTCCCTTTGGAGGAGGGTCCTTTAGAGATACACCAAGCTTGTCTCGGAAGTATTCAAATTTCACACGAGACAGGGGTTTGGTTAATATATCAGCAACTTGTTCTTCAATACTCACATACTCGAGTTTGATAGCTCCTCTCTGCACCATGTCTCGTATATAAAAGTATCGGATCTCTATGTGTTTTGACTTGTCGCGGAATACAGGATTTTATGTCATTTTGATACAACTTTGATTGTCACACATGATCACAGTGGGATCCATCTCTAAGTCAAACACTCCAGATAATAGTTTCCGAAGCCACACTGCTTCACAGCTAGCAGAGCAGGCAGCTATGTATTCTGCTTCAGCAGTACTGAGAGCCACACTAGATTGTTTCTTGCTAAACCATGAGATCATGGAAGATCCAAGACCATAACATCCACCTGATGTACTCTTTCTGTCTGAGATACTTCCTGCCCAATCAGAATCTGAGTAACCATGTAATCTGAGTTCATGATTTCCAAGATAATATAGACCAAAATCTAAAGTACCCTTTAGGTACCTCATTACATTCTTTGCGGCTATTAAGTGAACCTTTCTAGGTTCTACCAGATACCGACTCAGGGTATTTACAACAAAGCATATATCTGGCCTAGTATTTGTTAAATACATCAAAGACCCAATGATTTGTCTATATAGAGTTATGTCCACTAAATCTAATGTGTCATTAACTAATAACTTCAAGTTGGAGTCCATGGGAGTGGCCATGGCTTTACACTCCAACATATCAAATCTTTTTAGAATCTCCACAATATACTTACCTTGATTTAGAAAGATTCCTTTTGGTTCTTGCCATACTTCTAGACCTAAGAAGCAGTGCATTAATCCGAGATCTTTCATCTCGAATTCTAAAGAAAGCTTCTTCTTGCATTCAATAATCTGTTTCTCATTTCCGGTTAGAAATAGATCATCTACATATAACAGTAGTATAACTGGTTCATCATCCATTACCTTGAGATAAATATTAGGGTCATCTTTACTCTTGGTAAAGCCCATGCTTGTTAAGAAATTGTCAATCCTTCCGTACCAAGCTCTGGGAGCTTACTTTAATCCATATAATGCCTTTTTCAGTTTGCATACATGAGTTCTCTCGTCTTTAACCTCAAACCCTTGTGGTTGCTCTATGTACACTTTTTCTTCAATTACACCATTCAGAAAAGCTATCTTAACATCCATTTGGTGTAATTTCCACTTCATCATAGATGCAAGTGCCATGATAGTTCTAATTGAAGTATACCTAGCAACTGTCAATTCCCTCTTTCTGAGAGAATCCTCTGGCTACAAATCTTGCCTTATATTTTTCAATGCTACCATCTGCAGCATGTTTTATCTTAAAAATCCATTTGGAAGAAAAAACAATTTTATCTTTTGGTTTGGGAACTATATCCCAAACATCATTTTTCATTATTGACTGATATTCTTCTGTCATTGCTTCTACCCATTCTTTCTTTTAAGCTGCCTCTTCATAGCTAGTAGGTTGTTGATCCAAAAGATCACACATCAAGGCCACATAGTTGGATAATAGCTTTGGGTTCTTTCTTTCTCTAGTGGAGCCTTCAGGAGCTCCATATCTTTCAGCTCCTTGAATAATGTCTCTAGCCCATGCTGGCCTTGTTTTCCTAGATAAGTTTGCAATAGGGGGTTCTTGTAGTTCTATCATGTCATGGTCCTCTGGTGTATCATCTTCAGGAATGTGCACAGCTTCTGTGATTCTAGGAGGTGTATCATCTTCATAGATTTCTTCAAGTTGACACTTCCTGGATTTCTTGAGAGCTGCTTCTTCATCAAATGTTACATCTCTACTTATTTCCATATGATGAAAACCTGGTATGCAAATTCTGAAGGCTTTGGATGATACACAATATCCAACAAATATTCCCTTCTTACTAGAAGGATCCAACTTGGTTCTCTTTTCTTTTGGAATGTGAATGTACATAGGACAACCAAATATTTTGAGATGACTTACCTCAGGCTTCTTTCCTGTGAACACTTCTTCTAGAGTTTTGACTTCAAGAGCACTATGGGATAGTCTATTCTGCACATAGACTGCTGTCCTAGCTGCTTCATCCCATAAATACATGGGTAGATCTTGATCATGTATCATGGTCTTTACAGCTTGCATGATGGTTCTATTCTTTCTTTCAGCCACCCCATTTTGTTGGGGATTGTAGGGAGTGGTTAATTCCCTCTTGATTCCAGCTTCCTTACAAAAGTATTCAAAGTCCTTTGAAGTATATTCTCCACCATTATCTGTTCTGAGAATCTTGATTTTCTTTTCTGAGAGATTTTCTATTAAGGCCTTGAACTCTTTGAATTTTCCAAATACTTCATTCTTACCTTTTAGAAAGTATATCCAAGTCTTCCTTGAATAGTCATCAATGAATAAGAGATAGTATTCAAACCCACTTAGGGAAGTGGTGGGCATTGGTCCACATACATCTGAGTGTATTAGCTCCAAAATGTTCTTAGTCTTTGTTTCACTCTTTGGAAAAGGGTTCTTGATATTCTTCCCTTTTTCACATCCTTTACATGAGCCATTATGATCAACCTTCAAGTCTGGTAATCCTATGACCACCTTGCTTACATAGGGTAGGGCTTTATAGTTAATGTGAGCTAATCTTCTATGCCATAGCTCACTGGGGCTAGAGGTTTCATGAGCAAGGGCAACTTCTGGATGTCCCTTGAGCTTATAGAGACCTCCTTCCTCTTCACCAATGACAATTGCATCTTCAATAGATTTTCCTTTGGGCCACATAAGTACTTGACCATCTATGAAGGCAACTCTAAAACCTTCCTTATCTAGTGCTGAGATAGAGAGTAGGTTCTTCTTCAAACCTGGTACATATAAAATTTATTTCATCTTCAAGGGTGTTCCAGAATCTAGCTTGTAGCTTGCTTCACCAATTCCCTTGATGGGATATTGGTAATCATCTCCTAGAGATACCTTTTGTGTAGAAGACTTTTCTTCAAGTTTTGAGAAAGTCTTCCTTTGACTTGTCATGTGCTTAGAAGCACCACTATCAATGAGCCATGTATCTTCTCCAGGAGATACAGATCCAGAGAGTGCAGAGAATATGACATATTCTTCTGGATCTTCTTTCTTTACTTTAGATCTTTTCCTTCGAGGCCTTTCCTCTTCCTCTTCTTTTTCTTCTTCTTCTTCTTCTTCACTATCATCTTCTGCCATATGTGCATGGTGTCTTTTGTGGACAAACTTCTTCTTCTTTTGTGAAGGACAAAATCTGGAAATGTGTCCTAGTTTAAGACAACTGTAACACTGGACCGTGGAGAGATCTCTTACTGGATTGGGTCCTCTTCCCCTTTTAAATCTAGAGAAGGGTTGAGATCCTTTGTGGTCAAATTTCTTGAAGTGACCCATTCTTCTTCTTTTGGTGTGAGTAGCCAAGGCTTGGTCATCCTCCTTGAGGAGTGCTTCTCTGTTGGCTACCCTAGCCTCTTCTTGAACACAATCCTCCCACACTACATCAAACTTCATACTTTCTTTTCTGACACACATAGTTTGTATAAATGACTCCCAAGGTCTAGTGAGACCATTTAGAGCAGTCATCACAAGTTCATCTTCATCAAGAGTATCACCAATGGCATCTAGTTGCTCCTTGATTTGGGAGACCCTTGAGAAGTAGTATTGAATGGATTCTCCTTTGTACATCTTGGTACTCTTCAATTGAGTTCTTAGGTTCATCTTCCTATTGATGTTCTTTCCATCATACATTCTTCCTAGGGCATCATACATTTCCTTTGGAGTCTTCTTGGAAGCCACTTGAGGAATCAAGTGGTCTTTAATAGAATTAGCTATGATTCTCTTTTCCCTAATCAAATCCTTCCTATGCTCCTCTTTGGATTCATCTCCTTCAGGTTCTGCAACTTCATCCTTGATATACTGAGCAAGATCATTCTCTTCAAGAATGAGACCAATTCTGTATTTCCATGCCCGGAAATTCTCTATACCTTCTAACTTGTCTTCAAGCTTAGTGCTTGGAGCCATCTTCTCTTGGGGGAGTCCAAGAGACAAGAGATAGAATAGTACTTACCTGGAAACTTTAACTTTTTACTTTTCTGGATCTGCAATAGAATTTCTGGTTTATCGCACTTTTGGTAAAACTAGGGTTTGACTTTCCCGGAGTTCTACCCAACCAAAAACCTCGATCCAAAGCTCAAAAGATAGATCTTTAGAAGAGCTATTCAGCCATGCAATCAAAATCCAAAAATACTAACTTTTGCAGAAACCCTAATTTTGGAAGAGAGAGAAATATAATTTCACCTTATGAAAAATGTTCTATTCAGGCTAGCTCTGATACCATGTTAAGTTTTAAACCAAATAGACTAGCAAGATCACTGAAAGAAACATAATCACAAGATAGACACATAATTTACCCTGGGAAACCCTCATGGGGTAGAAACCCAACAAAGCTTTCCTCAATAAGATGATCAACCAAAATACAAGATGTGCTCCAAGACTTGTCCTTCTTCTCTACCTCACATGCAGACCTCCTAGACACAAGTGCGCTACTTTCTGAGTTGTGGAAGTGTGTCAAATGAGGAGCTCCTCTCCTCTACTTATACTAGATCCCAACTGACCAAAAACCCTAATGGGGCCGACCTCTACTGGAGAAGTCTAATAACCCCTAAAATATAAACTCAGGGCTGACCCCCACACGGTGGGTCTAATAACCCTAGTTACCACAAACCATCGGAGGAATAAACATCTCCGGATACATAATAGAATTGCCTCGGAGGGATGAAACATCTCCGGAATAATAATGTACAAATATAATATTCTTAGAAGTTACAATATTCAACACATTTTCCCCCTCTGGTACCTTGGCGCATCCTGTTAACCCAGTTGTGCCCTTTCTTATCTTGAGATTGAATCTATGTGACTATGGAATCCTATTAACCCAGTTGTGCATTGGCTTGGCTTGAGATTGAATCTATGTGACTATGGTATCCTGTTAACCCAGTTGTGTGCTGACTTGGATTGATATTGCATCTATCATGACTATGGAAGCCTGTTAACCCAACTGTGTGTCGGCTTGGCCTGAGATTTAATCTATGTGACTATGGAATCCTGTTAACCTAGCTGTGTGTTGGCTTGGTTGTGGATTTGTGCTTATTGACTATGAGTGAGCCCTGAATAGTTCCCTTTTCCTTAAAGAAATAATTCCCAATGCAAGGGTGGCCTCTTAACATAAATTGTATATTCTAAATAGAGCACTTACGGTTAGGTGGAACATTTCTCTTGCGTAGTTAGTTTCTTGGAGAAGCTACAATCAATATAAGTGTCTACTTGATGTCTCATTGTTTTTATTTCAATTCCATTGTATGAATGTTGATTGGAATGATGAAGATGCATGATGTAATTAGTAGATGTGAATATGAATTGTCTTAGTTAATAGTAATCATGATTTTTGGTAACTAAGTATGGAATATCTAATGTTGCTCTTGATGATTATTTGTATATCGATGAATGTATGCATATGAAAACCCACTATGCATATTGTGCTAACCTTGCAATAATTCAACAACTTGTCATTAGAAGTTAATATTTCCCACGCAGTGATTAAAGGTTTCCGCATGGTGGATCGTGCGATGATAAGAGTTTAACGTGCGCAATGTATCTATGTGATAGAAAATTGATAAGTGCAAATTTAGTGAAAGGGAAAAAATTAGTGCGTGTAGTACTGTGCATAGACTAAATTATGATGCACACGGTGCAAGGCTAAGTAAAGCAATAATGTATGGTGTATCCTGCCGCGTAGTAATAAACTTAACAAAGAGAATTAGACTTCTCTTGGAATGGAATGAAAAGCATCCCCTGTGGTCGCGATGGGCCACTGAGGCCATTGGGGACGTGACAATATTTCTTAGTAAATGAACTTTGTTCATTTTAGGAGCACCAGAAGGTGGTGCAGTCTATAATGCATCGACATTCGGTGCATGAACATTATAAATAAGTCCACATTGACAACATTTTTGTCAATTTTTTTTTCTAAAATGTGATTTGGAAAGATAACTTGGAAAAATAAAATAGTGAAATTGTAAATTAAGGTAAAACAAAGAATATAACTGGTTTCATCTCTGTTACACATACATGGTTACCATGTAAATCCAAAATTTAAAGTTGGGAGGTTTTGACGTTTTTGGAAATAAACTCCAATTTGTTGTGGAAGACGAGGATAGATGAAATCCATCAATTACATAGTATGGGATGACAAGGCAGTGGTAGGGGATCAAGAGCATCAGTTCTTGACTATGTGCGATGCACTCGAGAATAATAAAAATGAAAAAATTATTTGTTCATTCCTTTTTAATTCTATCGTGGTGCACCTTGTAACTTGATGCATTGGTGCATTTATAGGTATAGGGGGCACTAGCAAGAATTCTAAAAAAAAAATTAAATCTACCTCGGTGCATTTCTTAGTATTACACACCAATGTTTAGTATATGTTTAGCACGTATCAATAACTATTTTTTTTAAATAAATTTTTTTACAATGGGTTTATTATCTTGAGGTTGTGCTCCTTGTATCAAGATATATTGATGTGGTTGTATGTTTATTGTGCATCGCATACCAAATTTTTTTAAATACCCTGTATTACAAAATTTGCACCATGTTTGGTATTTTTTCAATTTAACCCTATGATAATGCACCTTGTGTCACTATATATCAATGTAGTTAAATCTCTATGGCACACTAACAAGTAATTTTTGAAAAAATAATATCCCTAACGCAATGCACATGGTAGAGGATGGCATCATTAGACCTAGCAAAAGTGCTTTCTCTTCACTAGTGATGATGGTTTACAAAATGGATTGTTCATGGCATATGTTTGGATTATAGAGATCATAAAATGATCACTATTAAAGATAAGTTTCATCTTTCAATTATTGATGAATTCTTAGATGAATGGAAGAGAGCAATTCTTTAGTAAGTTATATCTTTGTTCATGATACCATCATATTAGAATGAGGTAATACGACATACCAAAACAACCTTTAGAACATAAGGAGGTCATTATGAGTTTTTGGTGATGTCATTTTTCCTTACTAATGCACCTTTCACACATTTCAAATCTTAATGAACTCTATTGTCAAGCCTTTATAAAATTTGTGTTAGTATTTTTGATAATATACTAATCTACAGCAAATCTTGGGAAGAGCATGTACAACATGTTGACCTGGTCTTAAAATTATTGGAGGAGCAATAACTATATATACATTCTTACAAGTGCTCCTTTAGAATCCATGGAGTGGAATATTTGGGTCAAATTATATCTCATGAGGTCATCAAAGTGGACTTTGACAAAATTAAATCTATAACATAATGGCCAATTATTTAAAGCTTGAGAATCTTAGAGGATTCTTAGCACAAGTTTGTCAAGAACTATGGTCAAATAGTGTCACCTCTAACAACGTTATTTTAAAAGGATGCATTTTCTTGGACTCAAGAATAAACTCAAGATTTTGAAAAACTTAAGGAGGCTATGTGTAGAACCCCTGTCCTAGCCATGCTTGACTTCACAAAAGTCTTTATTGTGAAGTGTGATTCCTTAGGACATGACATTGGTGTACTTATTATAATAAGGAAGTCCCCTTGCCTTTGAAATCCACCAACATAAAGGAGATAACTTATAAATCAAACTCATTTATGAGAAGAAATGAAAAACTTAAGGAGGCTATGTGTAGAACCCCTGTCCTAGCCATGCTTGACTTCACAAAAGTCTTTATTGTGAAGTGTGATTCCTTAGGACATGACATTGGTGTACTTATTATAATAAGGAAGTCCCCTTGCCTTTGAAATCCACCAACATAAAGGAGATAACTTATAAATCAAACTCATTTATGAGAAGAAAATGCTGGCTATACTATGGTCAAATAGTGTCACCTCTAACAACGTTATTTTAAAAGGATGCATTTTCTTGGACTCAAGAATAAACTCAAGATTTTGAAAAACTTAAGGAGGCTATGTGTAGAACCCCTGTCCTAGCCATGCTTGACTTCACAAAAGTCTTTATTGTGAAGTGTGATTCCTTAGGACATGACATTGGTGTACTTATTATAATAAGGAAGTCCCCTTGCCTTTGAAATCCACCAACATAAAGGAGATAACTTATAAATCAAACTCATTTATGAGAAGAAAATGCTGGCTATACTATATGCATTTAAACAATGGCATCCTTACCTAATAGGAATAGAATCCAAGGTTAAAATAGATCATCATAATCTAACATACTTATTGAAATGATGACTATATTCAAATTAGAAACAACAATGGGTTATAAGGATGTTAGGTTATGAATTTGGGGTGAATCCATGAAAATAACACTTTCTAGTGAAATATGACGATGAAAATATGATATTTTATATATTTTTTAATTTGAAACTTTCAAAACTCATATATTCCTTGTAAATTTTGATCTGCAATGAAAAAACAATTTGTAGGGAATGCATTATCTTTCTAACAATATTTTTTTTCAAAAATATTAATGTCATTTAATGTGTCAAACTTGCATTTAATTAAATGCTTATCCGTTCAAATTTCCAAAAAATTTAACAAGTTACTTGTGTTTATGTCAATTAATTCAATGTTCAATGTATAATTTTAAAAAACAATGTATACTAGCATGATCTACATAGAATGTAGTACATCCCACTTTTATTTTTATTTTTAACAATTATATTTTTTTATTATTTTTGGAAGGTGACCAATTATTATTTGAATCACATTTTATACACCTTTGTGATCCTGTCAACATTATTCTTATTGTTTACATAAATTGAAAAACTAAAAATACCATTTTGAAATAGGAACATCCAAGGAGATCCCACATATTTTTTATAATTTTTTGGTTATGTATTTTTTATGTTATTGGTTTTTTTCCAAACACCTTTGGAATCGTGGAAAAAAAATTAAACACGCATTTTAAAAGAAAATAAATTAAAAATATAATGTGAAATCATAAGTAAATTAAAAATATAATATGAAATCATAAGTATGGAAACGATATGCTAGTGGATAGAGGAATCACTCTTGAATCCATTGACATCAAATCCATAATCTAATATGAATGAGATAAAGGGGTTTCACACACTGGAAATTGGAGTTGCAAAACAACCTTTAGCAAGGGGTCTAGATTTCATGATTTTAAACCCTCAAGGGATTTTAAAAGCTAGGCCAAGGGCTAAATGGAGATTTTCAAATATCTAAATTGAGGGTTAATTAAATCCGTGATCGAGGGTTAAGTGGGTTAAAAAAATATCTCGCTCAAACTATTGTGCCCAAAAAACATAAATACAAATAAGAGTATTCTTTAATACTTTCCTACTCATGGCTATTTCCATTAGACACATAAACACACATATATGTATGAGATCAATTATATTATCATTTCCTACAAGTGTGAGTGGTTGGGTGTATTCTCCTTGGAGATGGTGGTTTGGTTCATGATTTTGAGCCATAATGGTATTTCCTTTCAAACCACGGTATTTCATAAATGGATGACATTTACTATTTATTATTTACTCATCTTCTTGTTACACTCATCTAGGGATCACTTGGGAAAAGGGTTATTTTTGTTGTTTGTTGACTATTGAAAGTGGCTATAATACACATTCATCAAGGGCACACCTCACTATTAAAAATTACTTCAATTGAGCTCTATAGCTCAATCAAAGGTTTACTTAACCCAAATGCACACCAGGGATTGCTGCCTCCGTAAGAACCCTTGATTAAGGGCTCATTTAAGTCCTCGATTGGGGGCTTAAAATTACCTTGATCAAGGATATGAGAACAATTTTCTTTTCAAGCTCTTCCTTGCTAAATGGTGTTATCCATATTAATGGATTCACCCTTTGAAGTTATTTGTAAAAATATGGGAAACAATGTGTTCTCGTGGATGCACTTTGAAAGAAAGAAGAAAACATTGAGGCCTTACTTTGTTATATTCCCATTCTACAAGTTGATTGGGTGGAAGAAGCAAGGATAAAATGTCAACATGACCAAAAGGCATGGAAGCTCATTCAACAACTGCAATATAACCTTATTGCATCAAATAAATTTGAGTGGAATAATGATTCACTTTGGTATAAGTATTAACTATATTTAAGTCAAAATTTGCAACTCAAATAGAAGGTCCATTTGGAACTGCACACTTTTTCTATAAGGGGACACTTAAGGATTTTGGGAACTTCCCAAGCAGGATTGTTTTATGAGAAGTTGATGTTCAAAAGTTTGTGACTGAAAGTTTTGTTTGCCAACATAACAAAGGAGAAGCAATCAAGACCCGTGGTCTTTTAGAACCATCAACCATACCAAGTCCACATTGGAAAGATGTGTTTTATCATAACTCTACCAAAGTCTGAAGGAAAAAATGCCATCATTTTGGTGGTGCATATACCCACAAAGTATGCACATTTTAATCTCATTCTCATCCTTTTAAAGCAAGTATATTAGTTGCAACATTCATGGCAATAGTTAAAAAGCTAGATGGAAAGCCTAAGATTCTTATAAGTGACATAGATCCAATTTTCATTGGTAATTTTTTAACTATCTCGTTTTCTTGTTTGGGTACACCATTGGTGGAATGGTGCTACAACACTTCCTTCTATACTTCATCCAAAATGTCCCCATCTATGACACTATGGGTATCATCATGTGTCAAAAAGGATGAAACAATAAGCATGTCAACATCATAGTGAAATAATCTTTGAAGTGGGGATTGGGTATTTTAGAGGGTGCAGGGGTTTAACCATAAAAACAAATGTACCCAAAACAACAAAAGAAGTTTAATAAACCAACATCCAAGTACTACGGTTCCTATAAGGTGTTGTAGAGGATAAATAGTATAGATCTATTTCAAATTGAAGTTGCCTCGATATTCACATGTACATCCAATTTTCCATGTTTCTTGTTTAAAAAATGTAATTGGTAACAAGATCCTAGTTTAGACTATTTTGAGAGGGTTTGATGAAGAGGAAAAATCATATTAGAACATGAAGTGGTGATTGAAACACACATCAATAACTATGAAATCTAGCAATTACTAAATATCTTATCAAGGGGAAGAACTTGTCAATAGAAAATGCAACATGGGAAGATGGGTTTCTTATACAATAACATCTACAATTAATCCAATGTTGAGGATCATGTTAATTTGAAGAAGTGGAATATGTTAAACCCTAAATCTTGGGAATTTTAAGGATCATCTTACCTTGTGCATTTGATATATTGTAAAAGGAAATTGCAGCTTGAGACTTCTTGCATCTTGAGATCATCTGGCCTCTTGCACCAACTCTGCTCCATTGCCATATGCGCTCCATTTTTATCTGTACAGACTGGGATTAATTCCGATTGTAAAATTATTGTTAACGACTATAAAAGTTCCGTTAACCAAAAAAGTTCAACAATGTTCACCAACTTGGGCAGTTATGTGAGTGAGACGGAACAAAAAAATTGACTTCAATTTCGCTCATATGCAAAAAAAACTTTAGGAGGGGGCGATTCAACCACTGTATTCGGGAATTCCGTTGGTTCTAAAAATACAAAGGACCATGATTTCCCCGCCCAGGCCTCTCTCTGTGACAGAGCAAGCTATGCCGCCCAACGATGGATCTTAGGTTCATGTGGTCTATCAGGGAGTTCCTGGACTATACAACGAGGTTGCAATGTTAAAAACTTACAGCACCGGGTTGTTCATTACTAGCAGTTTACGAGGTTGTTCATTCTAGACAGTTGAACTGATCTGGTTGATAATGTAGTGTTTCCAATTGAAAAATTCATATGGTGCAATATTGACCGTTATTTTGATTTTGCTTCTTCACCACTACTTGCATATAGTTGTTGAAATGTAGCATGTCGTTCATCACTTCCCTTTAGAATTCGTGGTGTGAAGAAGGAAAACTCAATGGAAACGAATCTGTTGGCACTGACCTTCTCAACAACTTCCCATAGAAGATTTGGGCCTGAATTGAGGCACACTCGAAACTATATTGTTAAATCTACTTCCTATTATATGTTTCCAGTGACAGTTCAGGTTGGCAATGACTGCATGGTTACCAATCTACTACTGCAAGCAAGCAGTGGCTCATTTACTTTTGACGATGCACCATCACCAAATACATAGTCTAATTAGATAGACAACACCCATCTATGTCTTCCCTTCTCATGGAGCAAGCCCATGATCAATCTTAAAGAGCATAGAGTACTTTGCAGACCAAAGGAAAGTGGGACACTTTCCATTTAAACTAGGAGCCATAATGAGTTCTGTTGATGGGAACAACAACTTCCCAAGGGTATATCTAATAACTCAAGCTAGATATACCAGTAACTTGTGACTCAACAGGGGCTGAGATGTCCCACTGGGGTGAGCCTCTATCCCAAGGGGTCAATGAGCAACCCTACCCCTGCCAGTTTGGAACCTGTAACCTCTACGGAGATAATACATGTCCTTAACCATTAATCCCACTCAGATGCTCAGATTAGTATTAAAAGAAGAGAATAATCTACCAAAAACAAATAGAACTGTCACCTTAAAAAAATGGAGGATTCGAAGGACTTTTTTACCCCATAAGATTGATACATAAGTCTCCATCGAATCACTTCTGAAGACTTGGATGCACGTGTGTTTGAAACTGAATTATAATTGACAAACTGCCAAGTGCCAAGATAGAGTTGCTTGGTTGATGGTCTATCTTACTTAGAGATGCACATGACATTGGTGCTTAGGTTCTCTGTTTGATATGACATGACTCGAAATGACTGGAATATTCTCTAATGTTTTGTTTCTCAAGCTTTCTCTCATATCTCTATTGATGTAATATGTCAATCACTAAAGATTAAGTCTTCATGTTAATCTCCATTGACTCTATTTTCAATGTATGAATATAGGTGAGCGTCTGTTCTATCCATATATAAGGATTGAACGAGAATTTAAGGATCGATGTATCACGACCGGTCTCAGCTTTCCATGCACCTCCGTCGCTTTGTCCGTCCTTTCGTTTGGACGGCTTGTATCTTTGTCAGCCAATGGCACTGGCCTGTCAGCGATCGACTCCTTCGAGTGCCCTGTCTTGTTTCTGCATGTCACGGGCCTGGTCATGTTAAAGGTTCTTTCCTTCCACGATGTTTTAAGTTTATTATTTTTTTTCAAGAATAATGGAATTTATAATTTGTATTGTTCAAATTGTAATTTTGATTGTATTATTATGCAACTCCAATAACCTGAACTATAAGTCTAATAATACTGGCATACCTACTAAGCGGGGGAAATGAAACGTCGAAAAGAAATTTGTTATGTTGCAAAATCAGAGAAAATTGTATTTATATAGATAATATAATTTATGTGTTGAAAGCAAGTCTAGTGAATCTATGGTAGGCATAGTAGTCAATGAAATTGAAAGGAAAATTTTGTTGTAGATACTAATAAGCAATAAATAGAAACCCATGCAATTGATGTCAAGTAAAATGAAATGTACATTAATTTGTCATACGAGAAAGTATACATATGTGAGTAAAACAATAAAGGGCTAGGTAGTGATCAAGTTTGACTCTAATTATATTGGCAATCAACATTGGTATTTTCATTTGGTAAGTATCCAGTTACGATACAAATGTAGAAAGTCATCTCTCCCATTTTGATTTTTATGATGATAAACAGTTTTTACGATGGTAGTGTATCTTATTACGATACACTACTGGATACCATCATATTCTTCACTTTCATGTAGAAGCATACTTTTTCTTGACCTTCCATCATCTTCCAATTTACTAATCCTGATTAGAACCCTAATATGCTTACTGGCTTCCGTACACATATATTTCATTTCACATTTTGTATACTTGTCTGAATTTAAATTTAATTAATTTTCTAAATTTTGATTATAAATATTAAATCATAAAAAATTAAAAAAAATCCTAAAAGAAAACTTCAACACTTTTAAATAAACAAATCAACGAAACACTTTTAAATAAACAATTTAACAATAATAGGAGATAATAAACAACTTTGTCGTTGCTTCCTCTTTGTTTTTTCCCGTCGCAAATTTCATATCTTGAAGATGTGGATAACGACACCAACTTTCATGTGCGTCAACGCTTAGATGTCTTTGCAAATCTGATAGGCATGAAGTTCCCAAGTCGATTTGACTTTGGACACATAATATTCATTTTTTCAACATTAATTTTCCATTGATTAATGGCTACAAGGAAGGACGCATTTTGTTTTTTTAAAAGAAAGACAGTCGATGCAACAAAGATCAGGACCAAGTTTGTACGTCATAGTAACCCAAGCGTGCTATAATCCATAGGGACATTGAGTTAGGACAAAAAAGGTTGAGTAAAAATAAAACAAATTTGTCTTTTGTGGGTAGGTATGACCAAGCCACGTAAGGATGTTTCAATTGAAGTCCCAACTACCAAGTTCATGGGGGAATTGTGGTAAAGACAACTTGCCATTGAAATTGAACTCCCACTTATAAAGCACCAAGGAAAAAGATTAAATGTAGGGTTGTCAAGTTCTTTGAAGGTCTTAATTAGTGCTAATATTAATACATTGATATAATCGTGATCAGTGCCGATTCACCATTTTTTCGTGTGCTAACTTTGGAGAATGCACTTTAAGTCGAAAAAAATGATTATTTTCGGACAAGGATTATTTTTCCATATATTTTAAACATAATCAACGGCTTTACAAAAAAGAGTATTTGTTTTTCAAACGTCTATTTGGGTGGGACCGTGGACTTGATTACCAATCAATGAAAATGAAACTTTTAAGCCACCCATGAATATTGACGTTAACGTACCTTAAGCTACTTGTCAATATAGTGGAAATTACTCAGGGAGTAGTATTTTAGCAAGACTCTTATTAGCCAAATATCAATAAACGAGCAGCCTCTCTGATCCCTTTATGCATCAGCCTAGGAAGTAATCATTATAGATCCCTTTATGCATCAGCCTAGGAAGTAATCATTATAGATCCCATTGCAACATGTGACTCATTCAATGTAGGAACTCATGCAATACATGTGATGCTCTCATGTTACGTGTCTTTTGTCTCATGCTACATGTCTCTGGTTGCTTGTATTAGGGATCAAGATTTAGCTCTGATTTGTTCATATGATGGACCGGGGAGAGGAGTGGAATAGACAATAGAACCATTGCTTTCATACTCAACAGAGAGACAAATAGCTGCTCTACTAGATCGGCAACCAGAATCCAGCCATAGTTGCTTTATGTAATACCCCAATTTTGACTGTTAGGAAATATTGGCTCTAATGTAAATATTGTAAACACACGATGTATGTTTCCCTAGCGTGGAGCTCAAGGCCAAGGCCCCGCTAGTTTATGCTCGAACTTTATTTTAAATTAGACACGCTGATATTTTGTTACCCACGTGCTATTAAGCCATGGGATATTGTAAATTGATGTAAATATGTAACATTGCAATAAAATACCAAAATTGGCTATGGAGGCAACAAATGAGAAGGGGCCACGTGTATCCACTATGGAGTGGTGAGGGGGCTAAGGGACTAAACCCTAGGCTGCCATTTGTCATTATGAGAACCCATTGACTTCCCTAGGTGACATTAATGCCTGTTGTAAGAAGATGGTTGAGATTTCAGCCCATGGCTTCAATGGAGCATGGGCAGCCCTGAAATTCGTATGGGTGGGCATGGGCTCTGTTTGCTTGGGCAAGAAGTCACTCAACCTCATGGGAGGTTGCTTCATTCTCACCCCATTCCATTGTGAAACTACCTAGCATCATTCTGCATCCAAAAGAGAGTGCCAGCAGGGAGAAAACCAGAAATCGCGACTGTGAGAGAACCCACCTTTTGGGAAGCCAAAAACGTCCCGATTTGGTATTGGACAGTGAAATCCAATGGGGGATCCATTGGTAGGAACCTTGGGGCGAATTTGGGAGAAATAGCTACCCCAAAATCCATGGGAAAACCCAGTTTTAATTGCCCAGAAAATCAGTGACTGATTTGGGTTATTTGCTGAACAAAGCTGTGAGAAATCCAAGTGTGGATGTTCGAATGGAGGCTGGGATCGTTTGAGTCTAGCTTGATGTGTACCTAGCTCTGGGATTGAGCTCAGTGGACTAGCATTCCTCTCCATTTCCCATTGCATGCTTGAAAAACCCAACTGTGTGTTGGCTTAGCATGGTTGTCTGAGTGAAACCCTGACTGTGAGTGAGCCATCTAGTTCCTCCTTAGTGGATACACAGCCCAGCTCAGGGGTGATCTCTCAGCTGAAAGAATACAGGCTGGACAGAGATCTATGGTTGGGTGGAACGTTGCTCTCACGTAGCCAGTCGTTTGGGCCATTACAATTCGAGATAAGTATTCTTGCAATTGAATTATGTTAATTCTATGCTCTGCAAATATTTTAATTAATGACTGTTGTTTATATGATTGAACGCATGATGAATCTGTGTGCATATGTCGTGTTTAGATCCGCTGTGTTTTATTGAAGTTTACACCTGTATAGAGAAGTTGTAATTATTACAGATTTATGAGTGAAAATATTGGGGCTAAGCTTACAAAAGCCCGGTATGTTGTTAATGTTTCCTTCCCTGCATTTAATAAGGAGAAGGGGACGTTACACTTTAACAGTTCGTTCAACTTGGATTAAGCACATAACGTTTGAAGCTAGCCAGAATGTGCTTAACACATAGTCGAAGGGGAGAAGACCATAAAGAGAGAGAGAGGAAATTCATTAGTCTATTGGAAAGCAAAACCCTCTGCCAGGCCATGTGCATCACTAGAAGCTTGAGGCATTGTGCACATCTCAAGAGGAATCGATTTGCAAGAAGAATGCAACTCAAAGGAGTTCATTGGGGTTTGAAGGGCATCATGTATGTTAGCATAAGAAAAGTAAAGCAAAAACACCATCGATAGATCTACCTTGTTGCAAGTGCAGGTGCGCACACCATCAGTAGGTCACATTGCCAATTATTCGAAGCCCAGTTCAACGATTTCAACTGAACTGGTAACCCCGACCCAACCATGGGCACGAATTTCGCTGAGGATCTAAGGTCCATGTGTATAACCACAGTGCCACCAGGCCAGATTCCATGGTTCCGATGGATACTGACAGCGATCAAGTCTTCAGTGCACATTCTTGCTGGCAAGGGAGTGCTGCATGTGGAACACGCCCTCAACGAGAATGAAAATACCAGAAGATTAGTTGAAAATTATGTCGTAGACCAGGTCTCCTTTTCCCCTTAAAATTATATTTTACGGGTATGACAAGGGGCGGCTCCCCATAGGCCGTTGACAGACGACGAAAGACTGAGAGGAGTCGGCCCCTTAAAATATGCCTTCGGTGTAATTATTGCACTGAGAAGCGAGGTGCTCTACAATCCAGTATGAGGAAGATGTTGTAATGTTTGTTCCTAACAAAATAATTAAAAAAATTCATGTCAACTCATAAAATAAAAAATTATGGAAAGTATTTTAAAAAAATCCATGTTGGCTCATAAAATAAAATATTATGAAAAATAATTAAAAAATCAATGTTCGTTTATAAAATAAAAACTTAAAACTTAAACCCGGATCTATCAATCAAGAGAGATCAAATTTTCTGAGTTTAAATTTTAAAAAAGAAATACACCTCAAGAAATTGGATCTCTCTCGATGCTTGATAGATACGAGTTTAAGATGGATCTATGTTGGTAGCTTACTACAATTCTTCTATTTAGATGTTGTCAAGTCATACCTATATCACAATTCTCCCATTTGAATGTTGTTGAGCGATACCTCTATCACATTTACATACAATATCATTTGTTTTCTTCCTCAATTTTAACCAATGTAAATGCAATCATGAATGCTATTCAAATTTATTGTAGTATAGTAAAGATATCTAAATACTTTATTTTTTTTATAAATAATTACGTTATTAAATCTAAAATTAGATTGTGCTTAAGATTGGTTGTTTTCACTATTTTAAGTTTTGTATTATCTCAAGATAAGTTATATATGTTAAATATAATTTAATTTTAAAATTTTTCATAATTATAAGTAATTTTGAATTTTTTTAACTTTAAAATAAGATTTAAAATTATTTTAATCCATTAAGAACTTGTTTCCCGAGATTTATTGAGATTTGACAAAAGTAAAAGTTAACAACCTTTTATTAATGTTGATCTTGATTCTTGTTTTAATCATGTTTATAAAAATTACATCTACAAATTAAATTTAGTAAAATAAAATTAGTTGTAACATATTCAAATAAATATATAAATTGGATTAAATTTGATATTTTTTAAAGATTAAATTACGCAAAACATTAATATTGTAATTAAAAGAATCAATAAAAACAAAAATAATTTAAAATCATGAAAAAAAAAGCATCAAAACATTCAAAAACATAAAGAAAAACTATAAAAAATAAAAGAATTTCCCTCGTAAGAAAAAGACCCATTTAAAAAACCCTTACAAGTGTGGCATGTGTACAAGGAAGACTTGTGTATAAATAATCAAACTCAACATCATACGAGCATTCGTGAATTTTGTAGAAAATCAAACTCAAGAAGGAAAATTAACAAGAATTAAAATCTTGTTTCTTTTAGTTTATGTTTTAAATATACCTTTCTTATAAATTTAAATATGAAAAAAATAAAAAAATTTGTAGAAAATCAAACTCAAGAAGGAAAATTAACAAGAATTAAAATCTTGTTTCTTTTAGTTTATTTTTTAAATATACCTTTCTTATAAATTTAAATATGAAAAAAAATAAAAAAGATGCAAAAGAGTATTCTACAATGTTACATGAAATTTGTTAAAAGAAGTTTACATAAAAATTTTGTTCAAGAATGAAAGTGGATAATAAGAAAATAAATTTCAATTTCAATAATGCATTTTTAAGAATTTAATAAATTTTTTATATTACATTCATCTTTAAACTTATATATCTATATATATATTATTTTTTTCTTATATTTTAATCATTTAAAAGGTTTTGGCTATGTCAAAATAATATTTAATAGTTTTGCACTAAATAAAGATTTATGTTAGTGAGTATCACCAAAAACAATATATAAATGAATAATTTACAAGGTCCGTTTTCAAGATCAATTAGATTGATTGCACTTACCTCCGATTGATTCTTATACAAATTGGTATTCTTGCGGCGGCGACGAATTGGATATTGGAATGCATTTCTTCTGTGTCGTTTGTAGTACTCGTAAATGGAACTCCTATTAAGAAGTTTTCTGGAAGCAGAGGAATCTGATAGGGATGCCCATTATCGCCATTGCTTTTCATTCTAGCTATTGAAGGTCTTAGCAGACTCATCAGGGAAGACAAATCATAGAAAATGATCAAAGGTATTAGTGTTTCCAGGACTTTATCCCTTACTTGCTTTTTGTGGATGACGTAATCATTTTTGGCATGACATCTATCATGGAATGGAGGAGCTACAAAGAAATTTTTGATATGTTTTGTAAGGCCTCTGGGATGGCCACCAATACTACCAAATCAAACTTTCTTTTCCATTGTCCTGACGAAACATACCTTACGGCTATAAGGGATATCTTTACCTTTGAGATGGTGTGTCTAGATCAAGGTATCAAGTATCTCAGATACTATCTAAAGCCAAACCACTATAAGTCTGAAGACTGGGGCTGGCTCTTGAAGAAGATCAATCGCAATATAAACTCGTGGACTTACAGGTGGTTATCCGTGGGAGGGAAGACTCATTCTTGATCAGTCAGTGTTGATGAGTGTTCCTACTTACTGGTTCGGTTTGATGAAACCCCCTGAATGCATTATGAAGGTGATACATCGTAAAATTTATCATTTCATTTGGGCAGGTCATCTCACAGTTGGGAAGTTTCATCTTTCTAGTTGGGAATCCATCTCTTGGCCCAAAAAAATAGGCGGCTAGGGCTTATTAAATCTCAATTTATTTAGTCTTGCTCTGCGAGCCAAGAGCTTATGGAGGGATTTTACCTCCTAGGGTCTTTGGAGTTCCATGATCATAGTTAAATATTTAAAGTCTATGTCCTTAACACGTTGGATCAGAAATCCTTCATATATATGCAGGAATGCCTCTATCATTTGGCATATCATCATTGTCTCCTTTCCAGTTGGAAGGTTGGTGATGGCATTCGGGTGCTGGTGGGAATTGATCTTGTAGTTGGCATCGAAGATTTCATTCTTTCCCCATCCTTAGTGGAGAAGCTGAAGAACAAGCGTATTTTGGTCTTGGCTCAAGCATTTCAGGGAAGGTCCCTTCATAGTCCGTCATAGTGGATATCGATAGAAGAATTGGAACTTGTGGATGAAGACGTTGCAGAATGGAACATGTATACCCAACAACTCACGGGGTGACTCTTACAGATGAACATGATATAGTGGTCTTGGATTAGCCGACTGCAAACATGAATCTATTTGTTAAAATTGTATATGACTCTATGCTCTACTGTTCTGATCATCTTGTTTCCTGCTGGTGGCATCGGCAATTATGGCATTGGAAGGCTCCATTAAAGATCAAATGCTTTCTATGGCTGTGTCTGCATAATAAAATTATCACTTGGCCAAATTTACTGAAAAGAGGCTTTTATGGGCCTAATATTTGCATCCTGTGTATGGAAGATGAGGAGGGAATTCCTCACTTGTTCGTTTCGTGCCCTTTTTTCATGAACATTTGGAATAAGCTTAGGTACATGTTGGGCTTAGCAGAGGAATGGTTTGGGAGAAGTCTAGACGATACTCTATTTTGTTGGATCAAGAAAAAGTCAAAGTATCAGATGCTGCCAATATTTACCATCTGGGTTATCTGGAACTGTAAGAACAAGAATATCTTCGAGGATACTGAATTATCCTGTTGTATTATTTGTAAGAAGATCTTGACCTTTTTGAATGAGTATCCTTCTCAACCCAAATCTATATTGAGGAAGATTAGGATGGCACCTAAGACTTTGGGACTCTCTTTGGTTTTTTTGATGGAGCTGCTAAAAGAGATTACCGTGGGGCTGGAATGATTCTGGGGATTAAAAAGGATCATAAATTGTTATTAAAGATGGGGGTTGGAGTGGATACTAACATGAAAGCTGAGCTCTTAGCATTGTGGGGATTGCTGTGGTTTGCTTCTAATAGGGGAGTTTGTAGCATTAATATCTTTGGAGACTCTAAAGTCATTGTTGATTGGGCTACCGACATAGATAACATACATGTTATTCACCTACTTCCTTGGTTACATCAAATGAGCAATCTCATTCAGTCTTTCGAGGAGATCTTAGTTCAACATATCTACACGGTTTTCAATTCTGAAGCTGACAGTCTCTCAAAAGAGGCCTTTGGTCCTTTTGATGGCATTATCTCTTTTGAGGAATGGGTTCATGGTGTACTAGTGGATAGGGGTCACATTACTACTGTGTATTTTCCCGTGTTTTCTCTTTATGTTCTCGATGTTTTATGACTTAGTCAGTCTAGGTTTTTATGACATATAGTCCTTTTGTAGATGGATATGGATTTTGTAGTTTTTTTTTTGTATAGCTTGGACAGCCCTGCAAATGGTAGATGAAAGACATCTTGGTCTGATCTGTTTATGTATATATTTATGTAACTTTGATTCCTCAATAAAATAACAAGTTGTTGCTTTTCATTTCTGAAAAAAATATAAATGAATAATTTACAAAGCAAAAATAACACAACTTTCAAAAAATGGGACTTACGCTAGAGTAGGAAAACAAAAACGATAAAGATTCCAAATAGGAAGTTGGGTTTCCTTGAACTAACACAAAATAAGCCTTAACCCTAAGGAAATGATCAATGTTGATTTTATGTTTAATTTGAACTTATTTTTTCATTTTAAATGTTTTTTTATAATTGATTGAAAATGACATAAAACCAATAACACTAACATAGAATAAAATTGTCCAACCTATAAGATGTATTATGCTTAAATAAACTACCCATTTTTATTGTATATGTTAACAATTATTTTACTCAAGAATATGTATCGATAATAAACTAACCATTTTTATTGTATATGTTAACAATTATTTTAATCAAGAATATGTATTGATAATAAATGTTATTTAAGATGGGGATGGTACTAGCACCGGCGTACCTGCAGAGGTGCCCCAGGGACATGGTGTCTTTTTCTGACCAGGAGGGGTGTTTAGCCAACTCATTCTGAGGTAGGGGCATGGCCAGACCCTCTGGCTTCTCTTTTGGAAGTACTATGGCTTAATGACATCGCTGACTTCCTCATGAAAGGTTTTGAAACCCTGAGGTTGGTGTCCGGGGCTTCCAAGGGTGGATCACTGTGTCACATGACCCCGATCTTGTTTTATCACTCCAACGACAGATTCTTTAGCACTGAGACACACTCTTATCTCCTAGATTACCTCCAGCACCCTCCTGGTCCTCCAGTTCAACAACGCCCTCCCTCTGGGCCCTCCTTCAGAGGATGACATCATCCTCTTGGGAAGACTGTTTGTTTGCTAAAAAGGGGGGGTCGTTGAGAGTTTTCATCATAGTTGGGGTTAGTTTGGGAATGACGTCCCCCATGCACAGTCTGGCCTTCAGTTTCATAAAAATTGGCCTTGTTTAGCATATTTTTGCACCTAGGGGAAAAAATACCCCACGTAGCCTACAATAAGCCATCTTTAGATTATTTTAGATTATTTTTGTTATATTTTTAAGTTGACATTTTTAAATATTAAATTGACCTTATTTTGTGTAAAGTGAGTGTGAGATCATATAAATAAGATCTCCTCACTTCATTTTTAGACATCAACTTTTGGGATAAATCATTATGTCTGCTATTTGCCCTAACTAGGGCTCTTTGAAGGGATGCACACTCCTTGATGAAGGTTATTTTGCAAGTTTGAAGCATTTCTTGGAAGTTTTACTATTGTTCATGCCATTACTAAGGTGAGGCTAGAGTTGTTTGCTTAACACATGCACTTGGAGGTATCTATACTTTTGGTTTGATGTCTCTTAGTCAATTTGTATGAAAGTGATGCTTGTTAGGGTTGAATGGAAGCCATTATTGATTCATTTTGTCTTGATTAGCATGTCATTTTTGTCTTTGGTCACCTCTGCATTCAAGTTTGAGCTTTAGGTCTTCAAGTCTTGATAAGACTAGGTTCCTTCAATGAATCCTAGAGATTGTTGAGGTTAGCCCTAGTTTCCAAGCTTTGCAAGTACCATCTCAAGGAGGGTAGCTCCTCTCATTGATGCCCTAGGGTTGGGTGACTAGCTTTCTCTTGAAACCCTAGGTTGTTCATCCACTATTTTAATCTAATTTCCTAAGTTTGTATTTTTTGTAAATATTATTGTTAGTTTAATTTTGCATTTGCATGTGTAAATCTGCATTTTCATGGTAGAATTAGGGTTAGATTTAGGTCTGCAATTTTATGACAAAAACCCTAAAATTAAAAAAATTTAATTTTTTCGATTTTTTGGCCTTCCTAAAATTTTGGCCCTCTCTCCTACAATTTCGCCTTGCCTTCTTTAGCTCTATAAAACCTAGGGCGAAATTTTAGGAAGCCCCAAAAATTCAAAAATATTAAAAATTCCTAAAAAAAAACCCTAAAAATTAAATATTTTTTTTTTGCAATTTTTGGCCTCCCTAAAATTTCGGCCCTTCCTCCTATAAATTCGGCCTGCTCTTTTTGTCCCTAGAAACCCTAGGGCGAAATTATAGGAAGCCCTAAAAATTTAAAATTCTCAAAAAACCTTAAAAAACCCTAATTTTTTCGAGTTTGTATATATTATGTTAGATTAGTTTTATTTCTGTGATTTTTGAGTTAATTTTCAACTTTAAGTATTAAAACCCTAAATTTCCCAGTTATTATTATTTTTTTTAATTACTTAAAAAAAACTGATTTTAAACCTAAAACTAAGTCTGATTTTCTGAGTTTCCTTGCCCTTTTATCCCCAATTGCCATGTCTTATCTCTCCCTTTTCCACTCCATCCATCTCTTTCCTTCTATCCTACTTATCCCTTCTCCACTTCATCTCTCCATCCTCCACCTTTCTTCCTCCATTTTAGACCTTCCTTTGCCCTATCTGAGCCCCTTATTTCAGCATACACAGGTCTGCAATATAAAATTGCAGACTCTGTGTCTTTGCTTCCTCTTTTATTTGTTGCCCTAAACACAGGAAACATAAAAGGAGAGTTAATTTTCAGTATCAAAGTTCGATGTTAATTCTGGCATAGTTTGTGTATTATTTCGTGGTCAAGTTCATGACTGCTGGATACTGAATTTGCGGACCATAAGGTCTGATTTGTGCTTAAGAAATTTTGCAAAGGTCACTTCTATGCTACTGCTAAATGGTAATATTGGATGAACCTTGTTGATGATGAACAATGGTAAATGACTCATGCTGCTATATCATATACAGATCTGAAACTCGTGTATTGTTCAAGTGAATTAAAACACATTTGGTTATTGATTGGTGAATTTTGGTTGACTTTGTTAAAGTGTTGATCTAAAAGAGGACTGATATTCTACTTTGCACACATACTTTTTGGTCGATGACTGAATCCTCCTCAAATGAGCCTACTGATGTTATATAGATATTGAGATTACGTTCATGTTGGTAGCAAGGTCAAGTGGTATTCAATGAACACATCTTTACTCAACTAAGTTGACTCTACATTAATGTAAACCTTGTTTCATTACAATCAAGTTACAATTTGCACTAGTTATCTTTTGAATGTTGAATGATATCTATGCTTTGATCTTACTAAGTGAATAATTTTGAAGAATACATTTCAGTACATTATTGGTTGATCATTATAATCCTTTTTAAGTGTTATGAATTGTCTTATATCTGATTAACGAATGGCATTGACAACTAATACTTAAGGCATATTTGGTAAATGGTTGGTTGATGATGTTGGCAATATAGTCTTTTGATCCAATATTGAGTAACGTAATACATATACATTTCAATGAATGAACTAAGCATTATTGGTTAAAGCACAATACATTTGACTCCATCTAGGAACTGGTCTAACTGACACTTGCATAGAAAATATAATTTTTGGTTGTCTCAGTGTTCTACAGGATTCTATAAGGATATTTCTCCTTGGAGGTTTCGACTTCGGAAGAAGTTAGGATCATGATCGAGGTGACGTTGGATCACTTTCCTTATTTTTTCTTATCGAGAACTAGCCCTGCTTGTTTTCCCGGTAACATTTTTGGCGCCGTTGCCGGGGACATTTCATAAATCGAAGTGGTTTATTCGGAGTCATTGACATCCTTGGAAAAATGACATTTGGTAAGAAGATTGAGGTGAGTCTTTGATTGGTATTTTGAAAATATTGTTAAGGACTAATCTTGAAGATCTTACTTGGTGACTCCACTCATTTAAAGCGACTCCACTGGTCGATTCAGAACTCAGTCCCGATCATCTCAGGTACGCCCTTGTTTTTTGGTACTTTGGTGAGATTTGTTAAGCTAACTTGGCAGGTCTCTCCTGGTGATTCTGACTGAAGAAAAATAACAGAAGTAATCTACAAAGACAAAGAAATCGGGTGATATGGCATCTTCCTGCAAAGAGGATGTTCCATTTGAATTTAAGGATCCATATTATCTGACATATGCAGAAAAGGAGATAGCTTTTGCTCCTCTTGATTGATCAAAGTTTTCAGGAAATTCAGATGAGTTACCAAAGATTTTTTGGCGCCCATTCAATGGCGATCGTGGTTACGTTTGGCTCCATGTCGAATGGTTCATGACAATGGCTGCAGAAAATAGCATTGAAATAGAAGAAATCATTTACATGAGATCATTCGTTCATCACCTGGAAGGAAAGGCTCTTGCTTGGTTCGTGGGCCTAGAAAAAGCAACAATATCATCATTTGCAGAATTGATGGAAGCCTATGTAGGTACTAGGGTCCTGAGCATCGCGACAGATGGATGCCCTGTGTTGAAAATGCAAGGAACTTGTTCAGTAAGGAAATCCACGAAGATCAATCCTCAGAATTTTTACTCGAAGAAACTATTGTTCAGGACCAGGAGAATGAAGTAATTAGAGAAGATGAAGAACAAGAGGCCTCAGTGGAATAAACTGAAGAACGTACAGAAAAGGTAAGTGCTCCATATCCTCAAGTTATAGTTTCTTATGATATGTTGGATCTCTTGGAATAAAGTTATAGGTATGCGAAAAACAATGATTATTGGAAGTTCATTGGTCCAATGATGTACGATTCTTCAAGGCCTTGCAACATTATAATAAACCGTCCCTCGAGCATGCATATGGATGAGGAAACTTGCTCTGCCTCCAATGAAGAATGGATCAATCATTTTTCTTTGCTAAAAGATGCAGTGGTGCAAGATGTGGTGCCTGTTAACAATGCTTGTGTGCAAAAATTTTCCAGTATCTCTCAATTCATGGTAAGCCCAAATCAACTACATTCTACAAGAAGTATTCAACCCTTTTTGTCCAGTATTGGTAAGTGGTCAACAATACTTTTCAATGAAGGCAATACAGGTATGTGGACAGGTATGATTATATTTTCACATTGTCATGATTTATATTGTTTATCTTTTCGTTTGAAATGTGAAGGATGGAATTATGTAGTTGACAATTTTAAAATGATAAAGATCATTATAAGTACTAACACGATAATTATAAAGAAGAACAATATGCATGTATTTCCAAGGGATTGTCCACACAGGTTACAGCTAATATGTGAATATTCACAAGGTTTGCCTCCACAAATGCTTTCTCGAATGGACAATCAAGCAATTTTCAAGCATAATTTTTCCTCAATGCCAATATATCATCAATATGGTCCATACATTAGTCCGATGGAAGCTTGGATAAATGGAGCTTGTAAAAGAGATTCTTCGCCATGGCAGTAGTATTTCAGCTCTCAGATCCCCGTAGCCAGCCAATCCCATCTAGTATCATGGAAGAGATCTTGGTATGTATTTGCTTTACGATCGATCAAGTTTTATCATGGATTTTATCCAAAGACAAAGGTAACGCAACAGGTATGAATTGCTTACTCAAATGGTTACATTGGTGGTATGATTTTACCTAGTCATTTATGCTTCTTATGTTTAACATAGGTAGGATTAGTTAG
Source organism: Larix kaempferi (assembly GCA_027924585.1). NCBI lineage: Eukaryota > Viridiplantae > Streptophyta > Pinopsida > Pinales > Pinaceae > Larix > Larix kaempferi. Next base: position 6,892,812 of record BSBM01000052.1, on the reverse strand, counting down.
GCATATATTGTTACCATGCATTGCATTTGACGTTCTTCATGTTGTCATAGGTTAGTCGTTTATTTTTGCATTTATTTCGTCTTATTTGATGAGCAAGGCAAGACAAAAGTGTCTACCTCTAGGTATTTTGATGTCCTTGGTCATTTGATGTGTGTAGGTCTACAGGTACCCAGATGATTCTTGGATTCTCGAGCACCCTCAGAAGGACTACCCATCCCACAGTCGGAGTCAGTGTTACGATGGTACCAGCACCAGTGTACCTGCAGAGGTTCCCCAGGGAGAGGGTGTCTTTTTCTGACCATGAGGGGTGTTTAGCCAGCTCATTCTGAGGTAGGGTCATGGACAGACCCTCTGTCTTCTCTTCTGGAAGTACTATGGCTTAATGGCATCGCTGACTACCTCATGAAAGGGTTTGAAACCCTGAGGTTGGTGTCTGGGGCTTCCAAGGGTGGGTCACTGGGTCACATGACCCCGACCTTGTTTTATCACTCCAACGAAAGATTCTTCATCACTTAGACGCACTCTTATCTCCTAGATTACCTCCAGAACCCTCCTGGTCCTCCAGTTCAGCAGTGCCCTCCCTCTGGGCCCTCCTTCAGAGAATGACATCATCCTCTTGGGTAGACTGTTTATTTGCTAAAAAGGGGGGGTCGTTGAGAGTTTTCATCACAGTTGGGGTTAGTTTGGGAATGGCGTTCCCCCTGCACGGTATGGCCTTCAGTTTCGTCAAAATTGGCCTTGTTTAGCATATTTTTGCACCTAGGGGAAAAAATACCCTACGTAGCCTACAATAGGTCATCTTTAGATTATTTTTGTTATATTTTTAAGTTGACATTTTTAAATATTAAATTGGCCTTATTTTGTGTAAAGTGAGTGTGAGATCATATAAATAAGATCTCCTCACTTTATTTTTAGACATCAACTTTTGGGATAAATCATTATGTCTGCTATTTTCCCTAACTAGGGCTCTTTGAAGGGATGCACACTCCTTGATGAAGGTTATTTTGCAAGTTTGAAACATTTCTTGGAAGTTTTACTATTGTTCATGCCATTGCTAAGGTGAGGCTAGAGTTGTTTGCTTAACACATGCACTTGGAGGTATCTATACTTTTGGTTTGATGTCTCTTAGTCAATTTGTATGAAAATGATGCTTGTTAGGGTTGAATGGAAGCCATTATTGGTTCATTTTGTCTTGATTAGCATGTCATTTTTGTCTTTGGTCACCTCTGCATTCAAGTTTGAGCTTTAGGTCTTCAAGTCTTGCTAAGACTAGGTTCCCTCAACGAATCCTAGAGATTGTTGAGGTTAGCCCTAGTTTCCAAGCTTTCCAAGTACCATCTCAAGGAGGGTAGCTCCTCTCATTGATGCCCTAGGGTTGGGTGACTAGCTTTCTCTTGAAACCCTAGGTTGTTCATCCACTCTTTTAACCTAATTTCCTAAGTTTGTATTTTTTGTAAATATTATTGTTAGTTTAATTTTGCATTTTCATGCGTAAATTTGCATTTCATGGTAGAATTAGGGTTATATTTAGGTCTTCAATTGTATGACAAAAACCCTAAAAATAAAAATAAAAATTAATTTTTTCGATTTTTTGGCCTTCCTAAAATTTTGGCTCTCTCTCCAACAATTTTTCCTTACCTTCTTTAGCCCTATAAACTTTAGGGCGAAATTTTAGGAAGCCCCAAAAATTCAAAAATATTAAAAATTCCTAAAAAAAACCCTAAAAATTAAAAATTTATTTTTTGCAATTTTTGGCCTCCCTAAAATTTTGGCCCTTGCTCCTATAAATTTGGCATGCTCTTTTTGTCCCTAGATACCATAGGGAAAAATTATAGGAAGCCCTAAACATTTAAAATTCTCAAAAAACCTTAAAAAACCCTATTTTTTTTTAGTTTGTATATATTATGTTAGATTAGTTTTATTTCTGTGATTTTTGAGTTAATTTTCAACTTTAAGCATTAAAACCCTAAATTTCTGAGTTATTTGTGTTTTTTTAATTACTTAAAAAAACCTGATTTTAAACCTAAAACTAAGTCTGATTTTCTGAGTTTCGTTGGCCTTTTATCCCCCATTGCCATCCCTTATCTCTCCCTTTTCCTCTCCATCCATCTCTTTCCTTATATCCTACTTATCCCTTCTCCACTTCATCTCTCCATCCTCCACCTTTCTTCCTCCATTTTAGACCTTCCTTTGCCCTATCCGAGCCCCTTATTTCAACATACATAGGTCTGCAATATAAAATTGCAGACCCTGTGTCTTTGCTTCCTCTTTTATCTGCTTCCCTAAACACAGGAAACATAAAAGGAGAGTTAATTTTCAGTATCAAAGTTTGATGTTAATTCTGGCATAGTTTGTGTATTATTTCATGGTCAAGTTCATGACTATTGGATATTGAATTTGCAGGCCATAAGGTCTGATTTGTGCTTAAGAAATTTTGCAAAGGTCACTTCTATGCTACTGCTAAATGGTAATATTGGATGAACATTGTTGATGATGAACACTGGTAAATGACTCATGCTGCTATATCATATACAGATCTGAAACTCATGTATTGTTCAAGTGAATTAAAACACATTTGGTAATTGATTGGTGAATGTTGGTTGACTTTGTTAAAGTGTTGATCTAAAAGAGGACTGATATTCTACTTCGCACACATACTTTTTGGTCAATGATTGAATCCTCCTCAAATGAGCTTACTACTGTCATATAGATATTGAGATTACGTTCATGTTGGTAGCAAGGTCAAGTGGTATTCAATGAACGCATCTTTACTCAACTAAGTTGACTCTACATGAATGTAAACCTTGTTTCATTACAATCAAGTTACAATTTGCACTATTTATCTTTTGAATGTTGAATGATACCGATGCTTTGATCTTGCTAAGTGAATAATTTTGAAGAATACATTTTAGTACATTATTGGTTGATAATTATAATCCTTTTTAAGTGTTATGAATTGTCTTATATCTGATTAACGAATGACAATGACAACTAATACTTAAGGCATATTTGGTAAATGCTTGGTTGATGATGTTGGCAATATAGTATTTTGATCCAATATTGATTAATGTAATACATATATCTTTCATTGAATGAACTAAGCATTATTGGTTAAAGCACAATACATTTGACTCCATCTAGGCACTGGTCTAACTAACACTTGCATAGAAAATATAGTTTTTGGTTGTCTCAGTGTTCTACAGGATTCCATAAGGATACTTCTCCTTGGAGGTTTCGACTTCTGAAGAAGTTAGGATCGTGATCGAGGTGACATTGGATGACTTTCCTTATTTTTGCTTATCAAGAACTAGCCTTGCTTGTTTGCGAGAACCTTGCTTATTTACTTATCCTTATATGAATTTTGTTAGCATTACATTTAAGGTTCAATAATGGCTAAAGTTCAACCAATCTCAATAGAATATGATTCCTAAATGTAAGTTGGTATTATGAGTTTAAGACGTGAAATTTTTTCACTTTTATATTTTCATGGATTTTTTTTACTATGAGAAATGATTTTAAGAACATCAACCATTAGTAAGTCAATACACTCAAGGTCATTGTAATTATGTTCAAATATCAATCTCAATAGAATATGATTCCTAAATGTAAGTTGGTATTATGAGTTTTAGACGTGAAATTTTTCACTTCTATATTTTCATGGATTTTTATTTACTTTGAAAAATGTTTTTAAGAACATCAATAAAGAAATTCAACCATTAGTAAGTAAAAAAGGTCATTGTAATTATGTTCAAATATCAATTCGTTGGTATCTGTACCTTGTATTCTTATGTTTACATGCCTAAAGAGGCTAACCTTGTTGCATATGAATTAGAGTTAGTTGACAAGTGGGCTAGTTATTTCCTTATGTTTTTAGAGTTTTATTTTCAAAAGCTTGGACAATGGTTTAGTTGATAGGAATTCATAATTAATTCTTTAATTAGGAAAAAAAAACATTAATTTTAATAATGATTTTTTTTTTCAAATTCTTTATTTGATTTTTAATTGTATATTAAACCATTTCTATTGTCCCGTATACCTAAATAGAGATCTCATCCCATTTTCTTAGGGTGTTTCTAACCACAACAAAGATCACAATGAATCAGAGCCGTTGCACTCTGTAGATCGACGACAAAGCGATAATTCCGAACAAAACTGGGCAGAGCATGTAGCTACCATCCTAAAAAAAACTGTAAAGAATGCCAAGAAAGCATTGACATGTATTAATAAGAACTTGGAATGATTTCTTTGAATATGTTACAAAAGAAGGATAGATCTTTGAACAAAATCTCTGAGCTTTTACAAAAGGCACACTGTCAATGTATTAAAAATAAAATGAGAATGGAAATTAGTTGAAACATTGAGTACAAAATATGCACACTGCATGTTTGAAAACCCTCACCTTTGAAAAATAGTTGAAACATTGAGTACAAAATATGCACACTTCTGGTTTGAAAACCCTCATCTTTGGGAGTTCTTTTTCAAGCTGAACCTCTGAGTTGAAATAATTCTCTGTCATTCTCGCGAGTTCTTTCTCCGATCAAACCTCTAACATCTACTAAAACCCGTCTCTACACATTATTTCTACAACCAAACCCCATCTCAATCAAAATACAAACCAAATCCTCAGTGGAACAAAATCTTCATAGCCTTACTACCCTAGTTTCTTGAGAATCATGACGGTCTACACATGTAAACTGCAAAAAGTTGATGCAGAGCTTGTGTCTTGAAATCGTGACCTACCAACGCCTGTCACACATATATATCCACTTCAACTACATCAACCATGTTGCTAGTTGTCCTGCTACATGCTAGTTGTCCTTGGCCCGACCTGCCACACACTGGATTCTATAACTGTCTCCCATGGTTATCCGTGGGGGGAAGACTCATTCTTGATCAGTTAGTGTTGATGAGTGTTCCTACTTACTGGTTCGGTTTGATGAAACCCCATGAATGCATTATGAAGGTGATACGTCGTAAAATTTATCATTTCATCTCGGCAGGTCATCTCACAACTGGAAAGTTTCATCGTTCTAGTTGGGAATCCATCTCTTGGCCTTAAAAACTAGGCAGTTGGGGCTTATTAAATCTCAATTTATTTAGTCTTGCTTTGCAAGCCAAGAGATTATGGAGGGATTTTACATCCCAGGTTCTTTGGAGTTCCATGATCAGAGTTAAATATTTAAAGTCTATGTCCTTAACACGTTGGAACATAAATCCTTCATATATTTGCAGGAATGCCTCTATCATTTGGCATAACATCATTGTCTCCTTTCCAGTTATCAAGAATTTTCTTAGTTGGAAGGTTGGTGATGGCATTCAGGTGCTAGTGGGAATTGATCTTGTGGTTGGCATCGAAGATTTTGTTCTTTCCCCATCCTTAGTGGAGAAGCTGAAGAACAAGCGTATTTTGGTCTTGGCTCAAGCGTTTCGGGGAAGGTCCCTTCATAGTCCGTCATAGTGGATATCGATAGAAGAATTGGAACTTATGGATGAAGACGCTGTGGAATGGAACATGTATACCCAACAACTCATGGGGTGACTCTTATAGATGAACATGATACACTGGTCTGGGATTACCCGAATGCAAACATGAATATATCTGTTAAAATGGTCTATGACCCTCTGCTCTACTGTTATGATCATCCTGTTTCCTACTGTTGGCATCGGCATTTATGGCCAACGCCACACACCGGATTCAAGAAATGTCTCCCATGGTTTTTGTTATGCATTGATTCGATTCTATAACTGCTTTCCCATAGTTATGCCACGTGTCATTACCGCTACCACAGAGGCTGCCATGGCACCTCCTTCGTCGCTAAGTGGTTAAACAATACATTATGTTATAAATGTTACATTAGTTAAGGCTAGTTAGTCGACGACCATTAAATTAATATGGTACATACAAGCGTCATACCTCTCTGTTGATCCAGAAGTTTTGTAGATCTCCTTCCATCTAGGAAGAAAAGTGGAGATATTAACACCTATCGGCATAATTATATATTTTCAAAGTCTTTTGAATTTTCTATTGGGCCTTGCTTTATTTACAAGGTCAACCTAGTATTATGCCATACACTTGCATTCACTTCTCATTATGGTCTCCCTCACTTAAATGGAAATCTCATGAATTTCAAAAGGGTGAGGTTAAATGCAACTTTCATGCAATTTTGGTATTTTACAACTCCCATGTGATTTTGATATGCATGTTTCCATGTATGAAAACACTTGTATGTGTGCATATACAGAGTATATATGTATATATGGAATCACTTTCATATATTGATTATGTATATGCATATATATAGAAACAACTCTATATATATACAAATTATGGAAGTGCACATATCAAAAATATTTCTATATATGCTTGTGCATAATAGTGAATCAATGGTATCCATGCTTCCATTTTGCACATAATAGTGATATGTACACTTCCATATACACATGCTTTCATATACACATTCTTCCATATATGCACATATAGGGAAGCACTATTGTATATATGAAGATTACTGAATAGTGCATATTGTTGTTATGCACATGTATAAATGGAAGTGCATGTGCATTACATGACACATATCATTGTTATGCATATGCATATACACCAACATAGATCCATCTTAAACCCGGATCTATAAGCACCGAGAGGGATCCAATTTCTTGAGGTGTACTATTTGTTTTAACTCAAATTTTTACACATCCAAAAAAATTATACCTCCAAAAATTTGATCCCTCTTGGTGCTTGATAGATCCGGGTTTAAGATGGATCTATGTTGGTTTTTATTTATTTTATTTTATGAGCCGATATGGATTATTTTAATTACTTTTCATTTGGTTTTAATTTTTAATTTTATGAACTGACATGGTTTTTTTAATAACTTTTTATTTTTGATAACATAACGTTACGTTATGTGATAACATCTCCCCCATATTGGGTTGTAGAGCACCTCTCTCTTCTTGGTGCAAAAAGCAATTTTGTATATGTGCATTTTCGTATACCAAAGAACTTATGTATATGTGTGCTAATGCATATGTGCACTTCTATATATGGAAGTAAGTTTATATATGTGTGTATACAAAATACATGCACATATACTTAAGTGCTTTTGTATATATTGTGCTGCTATATATGCACATATGTGGAAGCACCTTCATATATATGAACATTACATAAGCATGCATATATGAAAGACCATTGATATGCATGCTTTTGTTTACAAAATTGATTACTTGTATGGAGACAGTTTATATACATACATATATGGAAGCACATATATACAAAAATGCTTATGTGTATATGCGCATTACTAAAGTGTGCATATATATACAAAAGCATGTGCACACTATAAAAGCATGCATAAATGGAAGCACTTTTGTATACACATGTTTCCGTATACATAATCACTTATGTATATGTGCATTTTCATATATCAATAAGAATGCAACTAATATCTCTCTATATAGTCTATGAAGTAAATTATTCCCACAAACAAAGAACCCATTTATGCAAACATTGTCATGTGCATTCTCTCTTCTCGATCATGTTTGATTAGTTAGCTCTTCTATTCCGGCCTTTCAGAGTTAGGAGACTCTTCTTCACAACTTTAGTAAAGTGGACTTCATGTTGTGTAGAACAAAGGATTGAAAAAAAGTGAATGACCCTAGATAGAACAAAGGATTGAACAAAAGTGAATGACCCTAGATAGAACAAAGGATTTAAATCATATGAATGAGTATAGAAAACATTTTCACATGTCATGAATTCAAAATTCCAAAATGGATGGACATCAAGGTTATATTGGACATGCATTTGCAGGGGAGATTTGTTGGTATATGTGGAAGAAAGGTGAATGCAACCATGCCAATGGTAGATGCACACACTCCAATTGAGTTATCTAAACAAACAATGATGAATACCAAGAGTGGGAGGGAAGTAAGTGAGGAAAACAAGTTATTAAAAATTATTCATAGTAAGGTGATGGATGCAAATTGTTGAAAAAATAGTTATAAATTAAATGTGGAAAAAACAAATAATTTTTATATTGATTTTTTAAATTACTCCAAGATAAACTCATTTATGATAATGTCTTTAATGGTAGTTCATGTGAGATGGAGGGATTGGGAAAGAAATTACTGAAAACCCTAGTTGGAGGGTGATGGATGTCCTGCAGTAAATTTGGAGTCCAACTGATCATTTTGATTGGCCTAGTACCAACCAAGAGAAAAAAGTGGGAATGCTTTATTTTTTCTACTGTAGTATTTTCATTGTCTCTTTGACTTAAGGTTTATCAGTTTGTGGATTTTCCGATCCATTTTGGGAAAGATTGGATTTTTCCTCCAAATATTTGTTTTTGCACTTTTGTGACTTGGTAGATTTTTCTATTTTGGTGACACTTTGATTTTCCAAATCTATCTTTTTTCCCTTTTTTGATGTGACGTGCTTTTTTCGGGTGTTGGGGTTGATTGGGTGGGGGTGACGTGTGGCGCTTTTTTTCCATCGGATCAAACCTAATGGAGTGGTTTTTAAATGATAATCAAAATTCTCGAAAACCCTAATTCACTTTACCTATCTGAGTTTTGTGGTCGAGAGGATGTGCTGAAGTAGGGGAGGGTTTTATACCCTAAACCCTTACTTGATGAGTTTTCTGGTGATATCCTTTGTGATCGGTTAAGGAAAAACCGCTTACGAAATTATCCGGGGAGTGTGCGAGGTTTCAGCGTCATCTGAAGAATTATAAGATCTATGAGGGTTTAGACATATATGTTCTTGACACGCCTTGGTAGGCAATATTGAATATTCTAGGGTCAACCGACTGGAGTTGATTGACTGGGTTAACAAGAATTGGTTACCGGTTTTTCAATATGCTTTGAGGGATAGTATGCTAATAAATGGCTGGATATGCTTCATCTTTCTGAGTGAAGACCATATTGAGACTATACTGAAGGGAATTTGGTTGATTAAGGAAGGGTCCTCCTTCTGAAGCGGTGGCATACAACATTCAATCCTCAGAAGGAGAAACTTACTCGAAGACATTTATGGATGTTGATACCAAGATTTCCCTTGGAACTTTGGACATAGAATATATTCAAGGGTTTAGCTAATACTGTGGGAAAATACATTAGGGTTGATAAAAAATCTATGTTCAACATGGATAAGAAGGTTGATTGATTTATGGTGGAGTTTGATATCACTCACGGTATTCCGATGGAGGTTGAAATTGTTTGGGGTAATCGAACAATTCACCAACGGATGGATTATTTCCAAATCCCATTTAGATGCTACTTCTGTCATCAACCTGGACATGTTAAGGCCCAGTGTCCTTTTTTACTTTCGGGGTCACCTACAGTGGTTGATGTAGATGCTTTTGATGGTGTTGTGCTGTGAGATGGTGATTCTATCCCTTCTCCCCGGACAACACTGACTGATGGGGTTTGCGATATACCTGGTAAGGCTCATTCTGAATATCCTACCTATTATGAAGATGTATCTAAAGCAGAAATTAAATTTTATTTGTCAGCTTAAAAGAATTAGACCGTAGGTTATCTATTGTTGGGGAGGGTTTATAGACATGTCCTATAATTCTCTCACCTGCTGTCGATGGGTCTTTTATTACTGCTACCGATGAGGTTAGGGTTAATCCTCCTATGGTTCAGTCTTGTGATGGGTTTGTTGGAAAACATTTACATTCAAATATCCATGTCGATAAAAAGGATGTTTCGAAACCTTTAGTAAATTTGAATGGGGGTTTACTTGATACAAATCCTAATTCTCATAGCATGTATCCTAAAGCTTCCAATAGTTGTGACCCTCACAATTTGGGGAATTTCTCTTCACCTGAGCACTCTATTCTTATTGACAATGGTTATGGGGTATTAGAACAAAAGGGTATTAAATATCCTTTAAATATTTGTTCCAAGAATCCCTCGTCGAAAGATTAGGTTTCTCCTATTCATTCTATAAGAATTCAGAATGTCATCATTAGGAATAGGAAGAATAAAATAAAGGATTCATTGATCCCTTCTGATGAACCACAATACAAACCCTTATCAATTAGGTTAGAGAAGGCTACTACTGGTACTACAAGATTCGAAGAAAATACTACTACTAGGGCCCTTACAGAAAAGAAGCCCACAAACTATGTTTCTTAATGTTCTTTATGTCCTTAAACATCCGTGGTTTGGGTAAGTCTATGAAGGTTAGGGATTTATCCAAACTTATCAAAGATACTAACCACGACATTATTCTATTACAAGAGACCATGTGCTCGAATTGTCAAACTATTGTAACCATTTAAAACCTCCTTCCGGGTTGGGAAATTTCGGCTGTCAACTCTTCAGGCTTATCAGGTGACCTTTTAACATGTTGGAAACCTTGGGTCTTACAGTTTAGGTCCTTTAGGACAAATTGGAGGACTCTACTTGAAGTAAGATTTAACAATCTTGATAGCAATGTGTCCATTTTAAACTGTTATGGACCATATAAGAATAGAGAGATGTTATAGGATTCATTGGAACATTCTGGTCACTTAATTGTGATAACATCATCATTGCTGGGGATCTTAACTTCACTACCTCCCCTGCATAAATCTGGGGACATTAGGTGAGGGATGATATTATGGAAAATTATTTCTCGAGTTTCATGTTAAGAAATGACATGGTAGATGTTCTACTTGTCACTCTTGAACCAACTTGGTCAAATGGTAGATGTGGGAATGATGGGATACATAAAAGAATTGATAGATTTATTATGAAATCCTCTTTGTTACAAAATTTCCATAGGTATAGGACTTGGGTGGAAAAGATTAACATTTCTGATCACTTCCCTATTTTTCTTCAATTGGATGGGGTACTTCCTAATCTAAAATATCCTTTCAAGTTCAACAACTCATGGTTGACAAATGAGGATTTATGTTCAATGGTTAGAAGAAACAGGACTAGATTTATTTTTCAAGATGATATAGACCCCATGGATTGTATTGTACTAAGTTTAGACCGATAACATTGTGTAATACTGCATACAAAATTATCGCTAAAATCATTTCCATTTGTATTAAACCATTTCTGTCAAAGCATATGACATTAGAGCAGTTTGGTGTTTTACACGATCGCCAAATCTTGGATGCTATTGGTATTTCTCAGGAATTTATCCACTCCATTAAACAAAAGAATATGAAGGCGATTCTTTTGAAAATGGACTTAGTGAAGGAATATGACAAAGTAGATTGGGTATATCTGAGACTTATTTTATTGCAAATTGGTCTTCCTTACTTGTGCTAAACTGGATCATGGCTTGTGTTACATCTGCTGAGTTTGATGTCTTGGTTAATGGTTCTCCAACCGAGTTCTTTAAGAGTTATAGAGGTATTCGACAAGGATGTCCACTATCACCAATTTTATTATGCTTATCATTGAGGGTCTAAGCAGGTCAATCTTAAATGCAAATTAAAGGGAAAGTAAAAGGTATTAAATTTTTTGCAGTTGTTTATATTACAAATTTATTATTTGTTGATGATGTTTTAATATTTGGAAATGACTTTGTGGAGGAATGGAAATGTTATTTGGACATTATCAAACTGTTCTGTGATATTGCTTCATGAATGGAGGTGAGCATTCAAAAGTCAGTTTTGCTCCAATACAGGATGGATGATGATTCTCTGGGGCCTTTAGTGGCTTTTTTGCCTTATAAAGTTTGTAAATTAGAGGAGGGATTCAAATACCTAGGATATTATCTTAAGCTGAGTGGATACATGGTAAAATATTGGATATGGATAGTGGGGAAATTTGAAAAGAAAATTAAACATTGGACCTACAAGATGCTTTCTATTGGTTGTAGACTAACACTCATCAAAGTTGTGTTAGTAAGCATTCCAATTTATTGGTTATCATTAGCCCAGGTTCCTTTGTCAATTATAAATTGGTTGCGTAGGTTATCTTTAATTTTCTTTGGTATGGAGGTGCAGAAAGAGATAAATTAATAATGGCAAGTTGGGAAAGATTCTCAAAGCCAAAAGAATGGGGAGGTTGGGGCATAAAGAATCTATATTAGTTCTGTATTGCTTTAAGATTGAAAAGTTTCTGGTGTGGTATTTTTGGAAATAGTCTCTGAACTACTGTGATGTTTGGTAAATATATCAAAAATAATCATTCCATTCTAAAAGAATGGTGACTACATTCTAAATGTAGTTTCCTTATTCCATTGGTGTGGTCGGATCAAAGAATTATTGGAAAATTTCACTTTCATAGATTTTGCACATATTTACAGGGAGCATAATCAGGATGCAGACTCTATCAAAATTGGCTTTGGATTATGAAGAAGGTATCCTTCTTTGGGAGGAATTCCTGGAGAATGATATTTTGGACAAAGGATATGTTAATATCTTTTTGATGTAGCCATATGAGAGAAGTTGGCTGACTTTTTGTTTTTTGATTAATTTTCTGGTCTTTTGAATACCTATTATATGGTTCGTTTGTAAGGATGATGGTTGATAGCACATGTATCTTGAGGCTCTTTGAAATTACAGTTGGATTTGGAATGACTGTATAAGACATTGATGTACTTTTTGATTCAATCTTAATAACAAAAGTACATTTTTTTGCTGCTGAAAAAAAAATCATTTAATAATTTTTTTATTATATATTAAATTTTATACTTCTTAAAGAAAAAATGTCTTTACAATAAAATGAAAAATACATTTTATTTTGCTTATATTTTCTCTAAGGCCATTGCCAAGAGTAGAAACCAAATAATAATTTCCTTCATCAAATAAAATTTGAATTGCTTTTCTTGGAGAGTGTTTAACAAGGTTAGGATACTTTGTGGATATTATAGGTAATATAAAACATATCACACATATTATTTCTAAAATTTTGAAATATGAATTTTAACTGTGTGTTTAATAAACAAATTTTTTGTTTCCCGTTTTTACACTACAAATATTCATTTTGAGATTTTTTTAAAAATTGAGATGCAGTACTATAAATAGACATTTAAAATCCAAGAACAATTATTAATTTAGGTGGGATGTGTGCACTGTGCGATTGGATATTAAATTTGACGAAAAGTATGTGGACTATTATTATTATTATTATTAGTTTATATTCGTCTTAATTCTGGATTTTTCTTGAGAGGAATCAAATCCTTTGAGGTGCAAACGTTTTTTAGAGTGAAAATTTTGAGTAAATGTTTGCACTTCAAGGGATGCTTGACACATCTAGAGTTAATATGGATCTAGGTTGGTTACAATTCCATGCATCCATGTCAAAATTTTAAATGATCATTATTAGGAATAGTAGTTTTAGATGACCTTGATCCTTTGACTTTTGCTAACTTTTGATTTTAAACGCACTATTAAAAAGGCCACTCAAAATTTTTCCTAAGGAGTAAGGTGAATAGTGATAAAGTAACAATGCTCAACAATGAAGAATGTGAATAGAGTGAATATAATAAATAATAGTTATATTACACAATGATCTTCTCAATTTATCTTCTTCACATTTTTCTTGTAGCCACACATGCTATCTTCCCCATATTTTCATATTAATTATATGAGAAAGGTGGTCATAATTGAAGACCATTTAACCTTTAACTTGATATATTGCAGTAAAAGTCATAACCTACTTTTCCCTTTTTCCAATATTAATAGTTGATTTCTCCAACATAAATCCTTGTAACTTCATGAATCCTCAAAAATTAGTGCACTCATGAAATTTATTGAAGGTGTCCAACTAATATTTACACAGTGAGGATATATCAACTAATGAAAAATCTAGTCCCCATGAGTGCACTTGGGAATTTGGGGATTGTCATAGCCTTGGATTTTGACATGATCAACTTGGAATTTGAGTTAATTTGACCTTTAAGAATTATTGGGCACCTAGGCCCAAGAGAAGATGAATAAGTGTATTATATGACCTCCTAATTTAGAATCTCGCCATTTATGCCTTTGCAAGTTGAGATGTTGGAATGATGTGACCTTTTGCTTTATAATTCTAGTTCTATCATTTTCTGCTTTGGATTTCATGTGAGTCTTTGCCTTTAATTCTTTTTCTTAGATCATGATCTTAGAGCAACTATTTGATTAGTTATTTGTTGCATCAATACTAAATACCTTTACTAAGAGTAATGATTTCTCTACATTAATTCTATCTAATTAGTTATTTCAAAATAGTGATAATTTTTTGTCATGTAGCCTTTATCCATTGTACAAACACAAAAATCAGTGCAAAAACATAATAATCAAATTTATCCACTGTACAAACACTGAAATCAATGCATTACACTAAGATTAGTGGGTCATGCAAATTAGTAAAAAATTATCGAGTTTAAGAACACTAAAATCTATGCAACATAATGAAATCGATGTACTTGGGATTTTAGGAGATTTCTCTAGTCTTAGGTTTTGACTTGATCGAGTTGGAATTTCGAGTTCATGTAACCCTTATTTGCAGATTCTTAGGCATCCAGGCCTAGTAGAAGCTTGAAATGTTGGATTAATATAACCTTATGGTTCATATTTTCACCATTTGGGCCTTTGTAGTTGGAGATCTTGAAATCATGCAACCTTTTTCTTTGTGATTCTAGTTCTACCAACTTGTAATTTGGATCTCATGTGAGATTTTTCCTTTAAATCTTTTTTGTGATCACAATCCGAAACTAGTCATTTAATTGATTAGTTATTCATTGTCTCATTACTTAATTCCTTTACCAAATGTAATGGTTTCCATACAATTCTATCTACTTAATAATTTCATAACAATGACAATTTTTTTCATGTAGCCTTTCTCTACTACATAAACATTGAAATCAATGCACAAAACAAAAGAATCAAATTTATCCATTGTAACAACAATGGAATCAATGCAATATACTAAGAACAATGTAGCAAACAACTTAGTAAAAAATTATTGACTTTACAAATAGAAAAAAAAATGCAATATAATGAAATCAATGTGCTTTGAATTCCATAACACTTCCAACTTGATTAGGATTTGACTTGATCAACTTGGAATTTCGATTTATTGTGACTTTTATTGCGTATTATTTGGCACCCAAGCCAAACATAATCTCAAGAAGTGGGACTTATACAATTCTCTAGTTCATATTCTCCACAACGAACACTCTACCATTGGAGATGTTGGAATCATGTGATCTTTTGCTTCCTGGTCCCAATTATATAATCATTTTATTTGGAGCTAATGTGTGCCATTGCTTTAATTTTTTTAATTTTAATTTTGTGATCGCAATTTCACTATTGAGCATTGGTTTTCATTTATGTCAAGTGTTGACTGAAGAGGATGTCAAGTGTTTGACTGTCATTCAATGTGAGGAGATTGTTGAGAATTTTTTTTCATTAATGTCAACTAAAGAAGATGTCAATTGTTTGATTTCCATCCAATGTCAAAGAGGATATCAACTAATTCAGTATGAGTCATTGATGTTAGCCTAAGTCGAAGTGGATACAACATTCCAACAGAAGTATGAAGAAGCCACTTTGAGGTAGTCTATGCGCATGATAAAGAATGCATGAACACCGGAAGTATATGCACAAATGATGAAGGTGACAGATATGTATGCAAATTTGGAGTATATCTAAGAGTGCATCAAGGATACATCTTACAGGTCAAGTTTGAAGAAGTACATAAGAATATACTTCATGAAGATCCAATTCAAGAAGAAACACAAGTAATGGATCCTACATCATGTGGCCCTTGCGTAGAAATCAAGTCCACCAAGTCATACTCTCTCATGCCAACAAATTGATGGAGTTGGTTGGACGGGGACCATGGTACATATGCTCAAACAACTAAGAAGTTGGTTGAACAAATGGTGCAAGTATACAAGCAAGCCTAAGCATTGCTTGGTTGATGGTTGGGAGTGCGCATGAAGAAAGGAACAACAGATGGTCGGACAATCCTGAAAGTGTGCAAGCATAGCCAATGCTTTTAGTAAGTGGAACACACACGAAATCCTAGAATGGTACAATGGTTGAATTTAATATATGCGCAAATTCCACAACCGACGAACAATAAGTGCGCAATTCCCACAAGTGATGACAAGGTAGAAGTCAAAGTCCTACCAAATAGAAGTCAGAGGATGAGTAGGATCTGTAAAGTATCTATACACCAAGGGTGCATCACCCAAATGCAATGATGAAGCACAGGTCATAATCTCACTAAGAAGAAGCTAGAGAATGAATAGATTATGAAAAGTATTGATATCACAAGGGCACATTACTCACAATGGTTGGTATAGTACAAGTCATGATCACACCAAGACGAAGTAGAAAATTGCGCACACACCATAAGGCAATGGTACATCAAGAGCGCAATGAAGGACCTTGAGGGTGTTTGATACATCTAAGGTGACACATCAATAGCGCATATGATGACACGTGGCATATGCACAATCCATGAAGTATGGAAGAAGGGATGCCATGACCAACTTGTGAACATACAATTCGTGCAGGAAATGTATAAATAGAGATGCAAGTTGAAGATTTGATGTAAGATTAGAAGCAAGAACACAAGGGTTTTTGTGTAAAAGTATCAATTTGTTTTTTGGGGCATCAAGGGGCTCGTGGAAATAATAGACGATCTAGCTAAGAGACAAATGTGCACATGCAACATAAATTTTTTTTGATGGTGCGCAGAATGATGTTGTAGATCTGTGACAATTGCATAAACATAGAAATGAAGACAAACTGAAGAATGCACAAGTGCTGGATATATCAAAGGATAGTTATGCAATCAACATGTCGATAGTCATAGATGTTGTAAAGACAAAAGCATAGAGACAGAACTGATGTTTATCAAATATTGCGTAGATGTCTAGCTAATGTATAAGAACAGAAGTGAAAGTGTGCGAAGTTGAAGATTTCATCTGATGCGCAACAATAGAACAACAGTAGAACTCGACAGGCGCATCACGATGTAGATGATATGATACAAGTGCATTAAACTGAACGGACCAACTATTTGATGCACAATATGTCGTAGATTTTTTGAGTAATTGCATCACTTTATCAGAACATACACATCAGAATGTGCGCAGTTCCATCTGTTACTAGTGCTTCACTTTGTCCGGAAAACTATCAATAGAAAGCTCAGTATCAGTTGATCTTTGTAGTCATGTAGAAGAGAACGCAAATCAGAAGCGCAAACTGTAGATTCATCAAAGAACATAATATACGAAGTAAGTCATCAGCAGGAGTGTGAGTTGAGAGGAATGAGAAGTCAAGTGATGTATGCAGTGCAGTGACATAGTACAGTCTGCATACGAAGGTAGCGTACATCAAAATCATCATCAGAAGACTTGAAGAAGTGCGCAAAGTTGAAGATCAACAAGGTAGTAAAATACATTGGACATTAGGGTGGTCAGACGGGGCAAGGAGATAGGGATTTGGAGCTTCCTTCAGGTTGGTTCCTATAAAACAACAAGGAGACAAGGTTTCGCAGCTTCCTTCAGGTTGGTGCCTGTAAAACAAAGCAACAAGGGGTTGGTGCATCCTTCTAGTTGGTGCTGGAGAAACTACAGGGGGTTGGTTCCTCCTTCTAGTTGGTGCTGGTAAACAAAGGAAGTTGGTGCTTCCTTGATTTCTTTCTCATTATAAAGAAGCATTCTGTGGTTTTCTCTTGTTTGGGTTTCCACGTAAAAATCATGTGTCTTATGTGTTGATGATGCGGTGCTTATATGTGTGAATGTTTGTTTACTGATGCATAACATAAGATAAATATTAAGTAAGGACTAATATGTTTAAAGAAGGTAAAATATGCTAATAATTGCACTAATATTGATTCACCCCCCTATCTGTATTAAATAGATTCCAACAATTGGTATCAGAGTGGGTTTCTTTAGTAACAGATTAACATCCGAAAGATAGATCAACACAAAATTATTAGAAAGGAAGGTTCTCTAAGCGAACCACCATGGTTACATGAGGACGAATATTTAGAAAATTTCTATGTCGCAAAAGCAAGGGATATTATTTGAACATAAAGAAAGACGATAGAAGAAGTCAAGAAGATAACAACCAAGATGTTAAATATCCCGAAGAAGAAAGAGGCATAATCCAAGGAATTGGTAACAACTCTCACTGACCAACTACAAGAAGTTAATGAGACTAGCCAAAATGTAAGATAAATAAACAAAAACTTGGAAACCAATCTAAAGAAGCTATGCGTAGATAATCAGAATCTTGAAAATGAGATCACCCTCATAAAATAAGAGTTGGGAAGGGTTGCAGAAGAAAAGAAAGAAAATACTAAATAAGTTATGTCACTAAAAGATCAACATCAGAAACAACATGATAATCAAGAACATCTTCAAGCAAGTCAACTAGAGGTTATCTCTCCCAAAGAAAAGAATTTGGAATTTGAGAAATTGCTTGATGAACAAAGAAACTCATTACAGGAAAGGGAGGAGGAACTAAAAAGGTTACAAGAAAAATTCATCATAACAGAAACCTTTGCTAAAAGAACTGATGTACTAAATGATATTCTCATCAAGCAAAGACCCTCTCACAATAAAATTGGAATAGGCTTCGAATACAACCATGAAAATACTATGGAGGAACCTGTGCAATTAATAAGGATGAACCTGTATACTACGCAAACAAAAGGAATGAATCTACGCAAAACCACTCAATGTTGGAAATGCACAATGACTGGACATATTGGAAAATACTGCAGCAATGTGGTCTGTTATAAGTGCAACAAAATTGGTCACAAGGAATTGGACTAGGAAAATACAAGGAATAGTGTGAAATGATGGATAAAGAAGACTGACAAAGCGTCTGAGTAAAAAATTGAAGGCAACATCAATGAAAGTCAAAGAAAAATTCACTGCTGTAAAAGGGTTTGGAGAAAGAAAGACGATTCTACACCAAAAAGAAAGGACTTGTGAGACACATCTGTCTCCAGCTCAACATAGAACTGACTCATCGTTAGTAGGACCCATCGCAGTAAGGAAAGCATGCAACATCGTAAACTGCGACAATGGGGAGAAACATTAATGAGTTAGTGGAGAAGTGGCACGAACACCATTAATTATAGAAGTGGTTAAATAAATTTGAACAAAAGACCAAATCAAATTGATGCTTTCCGATTTTCAAAATAAACCTAACCTTGATAAGCTTACAAAGAATGAATATTATTAATGAGGGTGATTATAAATTTAGAAAAGGCTTAGTCTAAACCACTGCGTCTATTGAGAACAAAGGGTATTGATTTAACAATAATTGTTGAAGCAACCATTGAAGATCATGGCACCCAAAAGCAAATGCAGAACCAAGAACCCTTTGGTGAGGAATCCAAAAGACCCTGATAAGTATGAAAAATACAAACCTGATTATATTTCGGTCCGAAAACCTGATGTACCAAATGTGACCTTTCCAGAAGTAGAAAATACCCAATTGTAGGATCAAATGAGATTTGAAGGTGTTCTTGTTGAAGGGAATTTACATGGCTCACTACAAAAGTTTACATTTGCTAATCATGATGTTACTGATGAAGGAAAATTTCCCGGGTTAGCCCTAGATGAGTATATGGACAAGAAGGAGAGTTCATATCCTAGGATTCCGACTTTGATGGTGCTCAAAGAATGGGAATACGGAATTTCACAAATTGGTGTACTAAATCTACTTGAGATACCTCATTTTGGAAGATCTTCACAAGTAAATATGTGTGCCAAGCTACTGCTATCACAGGTACATGATGGTATCTTATGGATAAGAAAACCTATCCCATTCAATGTTAAGGTTATAGAAGAAATTACGGGATTACCCTCAACCGGACAGGACGTAAGTCATCTAATGAGTAGAAGCCAAGAAAAGGATTTGGGTAAGAATATAGCTGAAAAATATGGAACCCAACGAGCAAGCAGAGGATTCTCAGTTGCACAGATAAAGGATGAATTTGTAAGGTTTACTACACAGCTATTGGCATGCAAGTTGTTTCGAAAGATTCGCCAGGATCAGGTTTCAACAACAATAATTGCAGCAACAAAAAAATGTCTCGAAGGCATCCAGATGAATTGGGCAACCTTCATGTTGAACGAATTTCTTGAAGATTGTCTGGAAGCTCAAGAAAAAGGTAATCCCTTTGTTATGCAACCAAGTCCCAGGTCTAGTATAAAAATAGCAGAAATAGACCATGTAACGTCCCCCATTTTGACCCTTGTAATATTTTGGGCTATAATATAAATATTGTATGCATATTATGTATGATTCCTAGCGTGGAGCTCAAGGCCAAGGCCCCGCTAGTGAACGCTCGACCTTGAAGAGGCAAGTATTGGATATTATGCTACCCATGTGCTAGTGAACCATGAGAATTGTAAATATGCATTTTAATATAAATGCCCACAACTAGCTATGCAATGCAACAAGAGATGGGGGCATGATGTTTACAAGAAAATTGGGAGGGAAATATTCAAACCCTTGAGCCAATCAAGTCAAGCCAAGTGTCAATGTGATAACCCATCAACCCTCAACTACCCATGTTAACTTTTGTACCCAACCATTCATTTCTCCCAAGAGTTGGTTGAGGTAGTTAATGCCTTGGGGAATGGAGAGGTATGGATGTCCAAATTCGAGTATGGGCAAGCCATCCTTCCTAGAGATTCGTGTTTGGCTTCTTGGGCAAGTAAAAGGGCCACGAAATTGCTCCTCAAGCCATTATTCACCCATCAGTTTTCCTCTCTCAAGAGTTGAGAGCTACCTGGGCATTTTCCTCCATTGATTCCCTGTAGTGTTCCTTCATTTTTCCTAGCTGGGAAGGGCGTTTTTGTTGTGGCTAATAGTGGGAAGAAGGGGAAACGATTTGGGGTTTTATTGAGGCCGTTTTGGCCCACTGAATGCTCATACATTTGTGGGAGAAATCGGTTTTCTTCCCTGGGGTTGATTCCCTCTCCCCACAATCCGTTTTTGGTGTGCCCAAGTTTTGGGGAAAATCCATGTCCACCTAGTTTCTAAGCCCCATTGCTGAAAGTGTGTTCCCAAGCCCATATATGAGTTTTGTGTACAAGAGAGTGCTGGGGTTGAGATGGGTATCCATTGCTTTGGGTTGTGCTGTGCTTGAGGGTTCCCTTTTCCTTGTAGATATCATGCTCAGCTCGGGGGTGGTCTCTGAGTGATGAAAGAATATAGGTTAGGCAGAGACCTATGGTTGGGCGGAACGTTGCAGCGACATAGCTAGTTGTCTGGGACAACATTACATTAAGATGAGTATTTATTGTGTTTTACTTCTGCAATATCTAAATTGATGGTTATTTTGATATGATGGATGAGTATGAAATGTGTGTGGATGATGCTTCATTTCGCTGTGCATATTTGCTTAATTTACATCTGCACACTATTGATTTTATGTGTATGAAGTTGATGGATGGGATGAGCTTATGTAAAAGCCTAGATTTTAGTGCCATGTTCCCTCCCTTGCATTGGATAGATAGGTGGGTACATTACATAATGGTATCAGAGTGATGGTTGCAGCATTGGGCCTAATGGGCCAAATTAGGCAACATGCAGAGGTAAGTATGCTTCCTCTTCCACACAGGCCGTTAAGGAAATTTTCAAAATTTCAATTTTTTTTCAAAAATTTTTCTAAGTGTTTTTCCTAACTATTTCGACAAGTCTCATGGAGTTGAGCCGATGTGTCTCGGCGAATCTCGCTAAGTTGCGCCGAAATTGCCGGTGAAACTTGGCGAGTTGCTCCGCAACGAATCGACATAAAATCAATAAGTTCGTCGAAAAAGAAGGAAAATTACGGCGGAAAAAGTTGGCGAGTTTTCGTCGAACCGACGGAAAGAACTGGCGAGTTTTTTCCGAAATGGTCGGCCGGAAATTTTTAAGTTCTCCAACCGGAAAAACTCGGCGAGTTTCTCTACAACGTTTCGGAAGGAAAAGCTGAGTTTCGATCAGAAGAACTCGGCGAGTTTCTTCGCAACGGTCGGAAGAAATGGGTAAGTTTCTCCGCAACGGTCGGAAGAAATGGGCGAGTTTCTCCGCAATGGTCGGAAGAAATCGGTGAGTTGGTCCGACACGGGTCGGAGGGGAAATGATAAATCCTCCGAAACAAGGAATTTTAGTTGTTTTCCAGGGAGATTTTTCAGGTGCCAAGCTGTCCCCCGGAGATAGTCATTGAAAGTGTGAAGTGCATTCTCTATGCTTGGGATGAGAAGCAAGGATTGCATGGAAGGTTGTGGAGAGTAATTGGCTGTAATATGCATTGCGGGAAAGCAATGAGAGCACCCATGAAATTGGATCATCTATGATGTGGAGGAAACCCCATGCTACAATGAGGAAATTGGAAAGGGGGAATTCCTTAACTCCTCTCTTGCTATTGTTTTTGTATTTTACAAGTTTTATATGTATAAAAACTATGGCATAGGAATGTTGAAAATTAAAAGGATCATATAGATGTGTTTATGCATGAGCATGATGTTGCATATGGGTAAAAAGGTAGTGAAGTTACACATGCAATAGCCCATTAATGGTATTGCCCATGGTTTATGACAATTAATGTTGTTGATAATGGTTGTGGGAATCAGGCCATAGAAGCATGATTGAAAATGCAATACATTAGATAGATGAAATGAATATGCACTAGATGGCATATTAAGAAACATTGCACAATGCCTGTGGAAATATTCGTGCATGTATATGATATTGCATATTGGTAAAATAGTGAGGTTTTGCATATGCAATGAGCCACTTAAGATGATTATGGTGGTTGCTAATAATTAGTTGTGTTCTCATTGGTTATAGGACCAAAGACAACCGAAGCGTGACTAAGGATGTGGATGATGTTGTTGCATATGACCAACTACCGTATGAAGAAAGGATGGTGCAACAAATCTATGATCATAAGGTTGGAAAAAGAACTGTGAAGCCTTGGTAAGAGGCCAATTGATCAGGTAACATCGAGCGATGTTAATGAAAGCCATGCAGGTAATGGTTATTTGTGCTTAAATGCATGAATGATTGAAAGAGGATTGGGTAAGATCCCTTCAACTATGTTTAAACTATGCCTGAATGTGAATGTTAATATACCGAGTATGATGAGGTGTGGGTAAGTGAGGGCAAGGATCCTTACAGCCTATAATTGCTTAGAAACCTCAATGCATTCATATGAAATTATAACATGCCATTTGTGTATGCTGGATTATAAGTTTAAATAACCAAGGAAAGTGAGGACTTATGGCTCTGTCATGGTAGTGCATGCTATGTGTGGTAATCATGGTTAGGCCATAAAATGTTTGAATGCATAGTATTCATGAATTAATGCAAGGTTGCATTGAGTGAATGCACATTAAAATATTATGAGAGTGATGTGAAGGTGCATGCATAGGTATAGGCGCACATGTTGAGATGCATTATGTGAATGCATGATTGTGTTAATAGATGAAATGGTGAACTGTTTTCAATCCTAAGAGAATTTCATAAGTTGCTGTGAATGCAAGTGAATGATTGCATGAAGAAGGTAGACATGTTGATAAACTATCAAGAGTGCTCTATTGAAAGGATAGAGTTGCATAAAATGATATGGCTGTGAAGTAATGATTGCATAAAATGATGTAGCTAAACCATGCAACTCTAGTATGGTAATGATTTGCATGAAGTAAACGATTTTTGGTGATATTACAATGTTAACAACTGGAAATGTTTGAATTATGGAGTGTTATAATTCTGAGAATGTTTCAATGACTGTGGCAGCAATGAAATATTATATGAATAGAGACTTACAAAGCGTTTGGTATATTGAAGTTTCAGATTTCAGGTAGATTGTTTTGGGCATGGCAAATGTGGGTAAGTCCATGATGAAGATTGGAATCTACCATGAGCAAGAGCCAAACGATATGAGAACATCTCATGGCTAAGCAAATCAATTTCTATAGAGGACAGAATTGCAAATTCATACTTGAATTTAATTATTAATGCCATTAAATGATTAGGGAAATCAGATTTTAATTTTATTATTAAATGCTGCTGACTGTTTGGCTATTTGATAAATGTGCCAGGAAGACACATTGCAGGAAGACCATGTGTGATAACATGCAGAAGCCAAACTCCATGGGAAGGACCCCATACTTTGGGAATGGGTTTCGGGTGAAACACCATTGCATATTTTAAGGATGACATCTCAGCTGAGCTGTATGTTGGAAAACCATAAGAGTGAGATGGTAAAGCTACGCCAAGAAGGCATGTGTGGGTTACGGGACGTGGAAAGATTGGGGTGGCAAACCGAAGAACTGTTGACTCAGAGAAGGGAGACCCATTCTTCACAAATGAAGAAAAGATACATCTACAAAATGAATGAGTATTCTGTGACCATAGATAAGAACATGCATATCTAAATTATTAGGGTTAATATGCAAAGCATGCTCTATTTTTATATCATTTCAGACTACTTGAGTATGATTAGGACCTACATGGCTCACATTAGAAAGGGGGTGCACACCTTTCTGGTGCCGGGTCATGATAGGGTTCTCAATATTGACTACACCCTAAGGGAATGGACGCATTCCTAGTGTTTCAATAGTTGATAGTGAATGTTATGGAATGTGGTTATGGTTTTGAGGAGTAATACTTATAAGCCTGCTTATCCTTCTTGTGTTGTCAGCTGTCACGTCCCCATCTCGACCCCATTGCAATAAAAATGTA
Organism: Larix kaempferi; assembly: GCA_027924585.1. NCBI lineage: Eukaryota > Viridiplantae > Streptophyta > Pinopsida > Pinales > Pinaceae > Larix > Larix kaempferi. Next base: position 6,868,162 of record BSBM01000052.1, on the reverse strand, counting down.
AATGATGTAAATATCGATATTAAATCATGGTGAGGAACTCAAGGCCAAGGCCCCGCCATCAATTTAGTGTTTATGTATCGGAAATTAAAAATAGAGGCCCATGGTTCTTGTGCTAGACATGCATAATGTAAATTAAGACATCATGTAAATATCAATTTTAATGAATTACCCACAAATAGCTATGCAATGCAACAAAGAGATGGGGGCATGATTCTATAAGGAATAGGAAGGGAAATGATTCAAACCCTTGAGCCAATGGTGATAAGCCAAATGTCAATGAATGAACCCCAAATACCCATTTTGACTTATGCACCCAATCATTTAATTCTTCTAAGAGTTGGTTGAGGTAGTTAATGCCTTGGGAATGAAGAGGTGTGGCAGCCAATTTCGTGCATGGACAAGCCATCAACCTGGGAAAACATACTTTTGCTTCTGGGGCAAGAAAACACCCACGAAATTGTGCCTTAAGCTATTCTTCACCCATTGCCTTGGCTCTCTCATGTAGTCTGAACTACTGGGTTTTTCTCCTTCACGTTTTCTACCATTTTCCTGCATTTTCCATGGCTAGGAACTCGTTTTTGTATTGCACAGTGGCTGAGAGGAAGGGAATCATGGTTTTGGGGTTTATGGAGGCCGTTTTTGTCCATTGAATGCCCATATACATTTTCTGAAAACAAATTTGCTTCCCCAGGGTTGAATCCCCATCTATCAGTTCGTTTTTAGTTGCCCACGTTTTTCTTCATACCCAACACTTGTGATTTTGCTGTTGTGTGCATCCCTATTTTAGTTTGAACCCATGAGCAAGAAATTTAGGAGTGGAAGAGGACATAATTGGCTTGATGAGACTAGTGAGGAGGTAATCTCTCAAGAAGATCAAACGGGTTGGTTGCTCTTCTATGCACACGTTGAACAACACTATAATGGAAGGTATGTCCTGAGGGACTATGTAGTAGTGAAGGGAATACTTCCTTGGTTTGGGTGTGTAGGCATTGTGGGTACCAAGCTAGATAGATCTTGTAGAGGTATCCATATCTCTGTGGTTGAGCTCACTAGCTTAGCAATTCTTCCTTTCCATTGCCTTCGTAGCCTGATAAAACCAAATGTGGATTGGCTTGGCTGATTTTGGTGTATATTTGGCTATGTGTGAGCCTGTTGTTCCCTTTTTACTTGTAGAGATCATGCCCAGCTCGGGGGTGGCAGTTGTGTTGTGAGATTGACAAGCACAATTGGCCTATGGTTGGGTGGAACGTTACAGTTGCATATCTAGTTGCTCGGGCTGCTTTGCTTTAAGATAAGTACTCTCTTGTGTTAACTCTGCAATGTATTTATTTGATGTTTACCATGAATATCTTGAATGTATGATAAATGTGTATTTGAATCTAGTTTCGCTGTGTTTCTTACAATTATACATCTGCATATGTCTCTTTATATTATGCAAATTTGCATTTAATAATTATGGGGCCAGATGCCCGCTTTTTAGTGTCATTGTCCTCTCCCTTGCTTGGTCTGGAGGGAGGGTATGTGACAAAATGGTATTAGAGCCATAGGCTACAGCATTGGGCCTCTATTGGCCAAATCTGATCACAATTACAAGGGAAGATCCCTTCCTGATCATCACAGGTTACAGCTTCAGGCCTAAAATGGACTAAGTTGAATAATTTGTAGAGGTAAGATCACCTCCTGTTGAGTAGTGATCATCACAGAAAGAAAGAAAATTTTGAAAAATTTTCTAAGTGTTTTTGTTTGGTTGAGCCGACGCGTTTCGACGAGACTCACTGAGTGGAGCCGACATGGTTGGAAAATTTGGCTGAGTTGCGCCGATGGAGTTGCAGAAATGCTCGGGCAAAGGAAGAAAAAAATTCAAAATATTTCTAAGTGTCTTTCGGCGGAAGAACTCGGCGAGTTGGTCCGCAACGGTGGAAGGACTCAGCGAGTTGGCCCAAAACAATTTTCTAAGTATCTTTCTGCGAAAGAACTTGGCGAGTTTTTCCCTGAAACGGCGGAAGGAACTTGCGAGTTTTTCGCCAAAACGACGGAAAGAACTGGCAAGTTTTTGCCGAAATGGTCGACCGGAAGAATTTGGCGAGTTGCTTCACAACAGACCGGAAGAGATGGATGAGTTCGCCAACCAGAAGAACTTGGCGAGTTTGTCTGCAATGGCGGCGAAACTCGGCAAGTTCGTCCGCAATAGGTCGGAGGACCGACGAAACTCAGCAAGTTCATCTGCAATGGGTCGAAAGAGAATGCCGAAGTCCGCTAAAACAGAGGATTTCTGCATTTTTTCAGTGAGATTTTTAAGTGCCGAAAATGGGAAACTGCCATGAAACTTATGTGCTAGATTGCGCGAAATTGAAGAATTACAAAAAAGAAAATGAGGGCGCTTCCCTCAACCTGCCCTGCAGAGGCACAGGGAAGCCACAAGGGGGCAAGCCCCCTTGACCCCCGTCATTTCCCCTCATATGTCGTTGATTGTGAGAAAATTCTATGATTTGACAGTTGTCAATATAATATTTTTTCCATGTGCATGAAAGTAATTTATGAAAATAATGCAACTAACAATTGTGTTGATAAACACATTTTGCAGAATCACAGTTATATCAGGGTAGCCTTCTAGATAGTGCAGTTGGAAAGTTTGGGTCTTGGTTGGGCCAAGAAAATCAACATCATGGATGATGCACAAGATCCCTATGAGCCTGAGACAGATGCCATGAGGGAGAACATACATGTTGAAAATGCTTAAATAGAATCTAATGGGAGAAGAAATCAAGAGACTCCCCCAAGTATTGTAGCCACCATGAGGAGCCTGAGGGTGGAATTGCAAAGTTGTAGAGAAGATAATGAAAGGATGATTAAAGCTCAGGAAGAGAAAAATCAGTTGAATGCAGCCATGCTGTAGATTTTGACAGACATCCAAAGGAAAATAAACTCTGGGCATTAGACATCAAATCCAGAAAGGGGTGGGAGTAGTTCTAGGAGGAATTCCCGCAAGAGGGCCAGTAGCTCAAGAAGAGTTTCTACAGATAGAACATATACTCCAGAAATCTCTTCCAGTGGATCATCTGACTCAGAGGAATCCATTGAGGGTTCAATCTCTTCATCTTGCAGGAGTAAGAGGAAGAGGCACTACAAGAACAATTCGCATGGGGAATTAGGCAAAACCTCCTACATTTGATGGAGAGGTAAAGTATGGTCAAGAAGCTGAAGCTTGGCTTCTTGGGATGAGAAAGTATTTCCAAGTCCAAGACTACTCTGGAAATATGAAGGCAAGGGTTTCCATCTTCAACTTGAATGGAAGAGCCTCTATATGGTGGGAACACATCAGGCAAGTGAGGAAGATCAACGAAAGGAATATTGTGTGGAAGCAGTTCAAGAAATACTTCAAGTAGAAGTACCTCTCTGATAGGTACTATGATGATAAGATCAAAGAGTTCCATGAACTGAGATTGGGACAATTGACCATGGAAGAATATGCAAACAAGTTCTTGGAGCTGCTGAGGTATGTCAGGTATATTTGAGCTGATAAGGTGAAAATTCAGCATTTCCTAAGTGGACTGCCCCAGTCATATAAAGATATAATTGAGTTTGATGAACCTCAAACCCTAGAGGAGGCCATAAGAAAGACCAAGTATTGCTTTGATCAAAACAAAAGCAAACCAGAATTCCATAAGGCATGGAAGGATAAGAAAAATGAAAAGTTTGATCAAAGGAAGAAGGCGTTCAAGCCTCCTCAATTCAAAAATCAGCAAAGGAAACCATCACAGGTTGTGACTAAGCCAACTAGGATGATGGGAGACAAGCCAAGAGAACCACTTCAATGTTGGGGTTGTGGAGGAGACAACATGATTAGGAACTGTCCACATCGGAATGGGAATGCAAATAAAGTCCACAACATCCAAGGAGCTGAAACTATGGGTCAAGTGGTGAGGAAAATCCCTAGAATCTATGTAGCACTAGACAACCGCCAGGCAGATCATCAATCAACTGTGGTTGAAGTTGAAGGTAAGATTGCTAAGCAATCTATTTCTATTTTGATTGATCCTGGATCTACTCGCAGTTATGTCACTCCTAAAATTGTTGAGATTTGTGCTTTTAAGAAATTAAAGCATAGGAAATCTTGGTTAGTTCAACTAGCCACTGGAACCAAGAGAAAAGTTAGTGAAATTGTAGAGAAGTGTCCATTAGAGATGGATGGGCTATTCACTTATGCAAATCTGAATATTTTACCACTGGGTTCCTATGATATTCTCATTGGAATGGATTGGTTAGAAGCACACAGGGTTAAACTTGACTGCTACAATAAGACATTTGAATGCATGGACGAAGAAGGAAACCCAAGGGTTGTAAAAGGCATTCCAAAGGTGACTTCTGTTAGGCAGGTTTCAAAAATGCAGCTGGAGAAGTTCTGTAGGAAGGGTTTTCAATTGTATGCAACCCACATTTTAAAGGCAACAAAGAATGAAACTCTTAAATTGGAGGACTATCATGTATTGCAAGAATTCATGGATTTTTTTCCTGATGAGATTCGAGGACTCCATCCAAAGAGAGACATTGATTTTACAATTGAACTTGTGCCAGGAGCCACATCAGTGTCTAAGACACCCTACAGGATGAGTACACCGGAATTGCTAGAATTGAAAATGCAATTACAAGAGTTGTTGGAAAAGAAATATATCAAGCCAAGTGTGTCCCCGTGGGGAGCACTTGTTCTATTTGTGAAAAAGAAAGATGGAACACTCAGGTTATGAATTGACTACAGGCAGTTGAACAAAGTCACTGTGAAGAACAAATACCCATTGCCCCGAATTGATGACCTCTTTGATCAAATGAGAGGAGCAAAGGTATTTTCAAAGATTGACTTGAGGTCTTGTTACCATTAGGTAAGAATCAAAGAGGAAGATATTCATAAGACAGCCTTTAGAACAAGGTATGGGCACTATGAGTTTGTGGTGGTACCATTTGGTCTCACAAATGCACCAACTACATTCATGTGTCTCATGAATAGTGTTTTTATCAAGTATTTGGACAAGTTTGTTCTCGTATTTCTAGACGACATTCTCATCTATTCTAAGAATGAAGAAGAGCATGAAGAACATTTGAGAATGACATTACAATTACTAAGGGAGCATAAGTTGTATGCAAAGTTGAGCAAATGTGACTTTTATAAAGATAGAATTCATTATTTGGGTCACATCATCTTCGACAAAGGAATATTTGTAGACCCTGAGAAGATTGAAGCCATCATGAATTGACCAACTCCAAGAAATGTGACAGATGTGAGATCTTTTATGGGCCTTGGTGGTTACTACAGGAGGTTTATCGAAGGATTCTCCAAGGTCGCAAACCCGATCACTTCTTTTCAAAATAAGGGGATAAAGTTTGAATGGTCACCAAGATGTGAGGAAAGTTTCCAACGGTTGAAGAATCTTCTTACGAGTGCACCAATTTTGAAAATTGCAGACCCAGAAAAAGACTTTGTGGTGTGTACTGATGCATGCAATCAAGGACTTGGAGGAGCTCTTATGCAAGACAACCACGTGATAAGCTATGAGTCAAGAAAGTTGAAGAAGCATGAGAAAAACTATGCTACTCATGATTTAGAACTTGCAGCCATAGTACATGCTTTAAAGATGTGGAGGCATTACTTAATGGGAAGGAAATTTGAGCTAAGGACAGACCATTGTGGTATGAAATAATTATTTGATCAACCAAACTTGAATGCTAGGCAAGCTAGATGGTTGAAATTTTTGTGTGAATTGGATTTTGAAATCAAACACATAAAAGGGAAAGAAAACAAGGTAGCAGATGCACTCAGCAGGAAAGTACATGAAATGTATGTGACAACACTTAGTACTTGCCAACCAGATTTGAGACAACAGATTGTTAACCATATTGGTGAGGACGAAGTGTACGTGCAGATAAAGGACAAATTACAGCAGCAAGACCTTGGAAAGAAGTATGAGGGCTATCATTTGGAGGAAGACAGACTTCTTACCTATAAAAATAGAGTCTATATTCCCAATGTGGCAGATTTGAGGAGGATTGTTATGGATGAAATCCATAAAGTTCCAAACTTTGGTCACCCAGGATATCCAAAAACAATTGCTACAACAAGAAAATATTATTTTCAGTCAAGAATGAAGAAGGACGTCGCTGAATACATTTCTAAGTGCATGAAATGTCAGCAGGTGAAGGTTGAACACCAACACCCAGCAGGTTTATTGCACCCAATGCCAATTCCAGAGTGGAAATCGGAAGTAATTTCCATGGATTTTATCAAAGGACTGCCAATGAATGTGAGACAACATGATTCCATCCTGGTTGTGGTGGACAAGTTAACGAGGGAAACACATTTTATACCAGTTAAGTCCACACATAAATCCAATGCCATTGCAAATATTTTCATGAAGGGAATTTTCAGATTACATGGGTTGCCTAAGGCAATAATTTCTGACAGGGATACCAAGTTCACTTCCAATTTTTGGAAAGGCATCTTTGCAGATTTGGGTACACAGTTGAACTTTAGTACTGCTTACCATCCTCAAACAGATGGGTAAACGGAAATAGTAAATCAGGTGCTTGAAGACATGCTCTGCATGTTTGTAATGGACAAACCATCCAAGTGGGAGGATTATCTACACCTGGTAGAGTTTTCCTATAACAATGGGCAGTAAGAATCATTGGGAATGAGTCCATATGAGGCTTTGTATGGCAGAAGGTGTAGGACACTAGTGACTTGGGACAATCCAGTAAACAGAATTGTACTCGGGCCATAATTGCTTAAGGAAATGGAGCAAGAGGTTGTAAATATCAGGCATAATTTAAAAGTAGCCCAGGATAGACACAAAAGCTATGCAAATCAGCATAGGGTGCATAGGGAATTCGGTGTTGGGGATCATGTGTATCTTAGAGTGAAGCCAAGGAAGGATTCCTTGAAGCTTGGGAGTTGTGCCAAGCTGTCACCTAGATATTGTGGGCCATTTGAAGTGCTTGAAACAATAGGGCCAGTTGCTTATAGACTTGCATTGCCTGCTAGCACTAGAGCTCATAATGTTTTTCATGTCTCTTTGCTTAAGAAATATGTACATGATCCTAACCATGTGATTAAGTGGGATGTGATCCAGGTGGAACCCGAGGGAGAGTTCCAAACCGATCCATTGCGCATCCTAGACAAGAAGGTAACATTGCTCCAGAACCAAGCCATCGGGCAGGTAAAGGTATAATGGAAGCACTACGGTCCCGATGAGGCTACATGGGAGCTGGAGGATTCCATGAGAGTGGCATATCCATTTTTGTTCAATTTTGATGAGCACTGAGGACAGTGCTAATGTAAGGGGAGGGGAATGTCACGTCCCCATCTCGACCCCATTGCAATAAAAATGTAAATGATGTAAATATCGATATTAAATCATGGTGAGGAGCTCAAGGCCAAGGCCCCGCCATCGATTTAGCGTTTATGTATCGGCAATTAAAAATAGAGGCCTATGGTTCTTGTGCTAGACATGCACAATGTAAATTAAGACATCATGTAAATATCAATTTTAATGAATTACCCACAATTAGCTATGCAATGCAACAAAGAGATGGGGGCATGATTCTACAAGGAATAGGGAGAGAAATTATTCAAACCCTTGAGCCAATGGTGATAAGCCAAATGTCAATGAATGAACCCCAACTACCCATTTTGACTTATGTACCAAATCATTTAATTCTTCTAAGAGTTGGTTGAGGTAGTTAATGCCTTGGGAATGAAGAGGTGTGGCAGCCAATTTCGTGCATGGGCAAGCCATCAACCTGGGAAAACATACTTTTTCTTCTGGGGCAAGAAAACACCCATGAAATTGTGCCTTAAGCCATTCTTCACCCATTTCCTTGGTTCTCTCACGCAGTTTGAACTATTGGGTCTTTCTCCTTCACGTTTTCTACCATTTTCCTGCATTTTCCATGGCTAGGAACTCGTTTTTGTATTGCATAGTGGTTGGGAGGAAGGGAATCACGGTTTTGGGGTTTATGGAGGCCGTTTTTGTCCATTGAATTCCCATATGCGTTTTCTGAAAACGAATTTGCTTCCCCAGGGTTGAATCCCCATCTACCAGTTTGTTTTTAGTTTCCCACGTTTTTGTTCATACCCAACACTTGTGATTTTGCTGTTGTATGCATCCCTATTTTAGTTTGAACCTGTGAGCAAGAAATTTAGGAGTGGAAGAGGATAGAATTGGCTTGATGAGCCTAGTGAGGAGGTAACCTCTCAAGAAGATCAAAAGGGTTGGTTGCTCTTATATGCACACCTTGAACAACACTAGAATGGAAGGTATAGCTTGAGGGACTATGTAGTAGTGAAGGGAATACTTCCTTGGGTTGGGTGTGTAGGCATTGTGGGTACCAAGCTAGATAGATCTTGTAGAGGTATCCATATCTCTGTGGTTGAGCTCACTAGCTTAGCAATTCTTCCTTTTCATTGCCTTCGTAGCCTGATAAAACCAACTGTGGATTGGCTTGGCTGATTTTGGTGTATATTTGGCTATGTGTGAGCCTGTTGTTCCCTTTTTCCTTGTAGAGATCATGCCCAGCTCAGGGGTGGCAGTTGTGTTGTGAGATTGACAATCACAATTGGCCTATGGTTGGGTGGAACATTACAATTGCATAGCCAGTTGCTCGGGACTACTTTGCTTTAAGATAAGTACTCTCTTGTGTTAACTCTGCAATGTATTTATTTGATGTTTACCATGAATATCTTGGATGTATGATAAATGTGTATTTGAATTTAATTCCATTGTGTTTCTTACATTTATACTTCTGCATATGTATCTTTATATTATGCAAATTTGCATTTAGTAATTATGGGGCTAGATGCCCGCTTTTTAGTGTCATTGTCCTCTCCCTTGCTCGGTCTGGAGGGAGGGTATGTGACATCAGCCTACACAGATGCCAATTGGTACTGCACATTAAGAGGCAAAGTAAAGAAGGGTACGCAGAAGGACTGTATAGGAATTGGTAACCTTTCTATGCTCACACTAAATAATACTGGAAGGGATGGATAGGCCCAAGGAGCTGTGTAGTAAAAAAGGGGCATCATCCTTGTGTGAGTGGGGCCATGCTAACCTACAGTCAAGAAAGTCACCTATAAAGTTCCTAAAAAGGAACCACCGATTCGTACAAGAAAAGGAGTGTCATCCTTGTATGAATGAAGAATTGATGTGTGTGTGAAGGGTTGTGGTGCGAGAAGGTGTGGTGACATTGGTGAAGGCATACAATCTCTATTGGGTCAGCAATAAGAGGGAGTGCTGAGACTGTCTGAAAACCCTGAGATGCCTATGGTTCTATAGTAGAGCCTTGACCTATAATGGTTGGTGGCGCAGTTTCCTTCCATTGGTTGATGACCCAGATGAATGTGCTGGCTCGGCACTGGAGAGGGCCAACCAGGTATGGGACTGGTTGGGAACCACCAAATGCTTGGTAAATCTAGTTAGCGTGAAGTTGTACTGGTTAAGCATTAACTACATCCAATCCCATAGGCGATTCCAAGGCTTGCAAAGCGAAGCAGGACCCTATGGACCAGAGGGGAAATGCACAATACAGATAAGTATTCGTTTTCATTTATGTCTTGTTTGGAATAATGAATATTTTAGGTATAAGTATTCTAACAACTAAGCTGATACACTATTGTTTCTTTGTTGGAAACCTTGTTCATTGCAGGAAAGCAAGACCCTGAAAGAACTATATAAATTATTGAGAAACCTAGAGAGTAAATGAGTGGGCGATATAAATTATTGAGAAATCCAGAGAGTAACTGGTTGGGCATTAACTACTTGATATTGTGAAGCAGCATGTACGCTGGCCCAACATCCCCTAAACCATTGATAAAACCCAGTCAGCGTACGGTCCTGGCATTGCCCATTCGAATGATTGTGGAGTAGCCTACGTGATGGCCCAACATTCGTTATTGTATACGCGGGAAATCCAAGGCTCGTAAGGAAAAGAAGGATCCCGTGGAATAAAGTGAATAAATCCAATACAGATAAGTATTTGGTTACCTTGCAGCTTCTTGCTTATGAATATAGGTGTGTATCTGATTTGGTTATGATTTCCTAAACTCTTGTTTGGAGATAAACCCTATGAAAATAAACTAAACATGCGAATTGATTCAATGTTTGAGTGTAGGTATTGTTGGAAGCAAGGACTAGGAAGGCGTCATAGGGATGTAGATGGACATGTGACCGTCCTAAAGAGCTCAATATGAGCAGTAATGAAAGTTGGTGCTAGTGGACATGAGTGGGTCCTAGCAGCCAAAGGTCTGTAGGCCACAATGGAGAAGGGTTCCTTAGTTGAAAATCCTTAGACAGACCTTAGACACTAAGTGTCATAGCCAATAAAGGAAAGTCAAAGCATTCACATTGAAGTGAAAGAGACTAAGGAGCATGAAACCACATCAATGGTGTAGCTCCATAATAGAACAAGACTAAGAGGGAGAAACTCCTACTCTTCTCTTTCCTTTTGATTGATGCATTTATAAAACAAAAGATTGTTGAGTGCATGTCATGGCTGAAAATAGATTGTGTTTAATAGCTTGAAATGAATTGTGAATGATGAAATAGTAAATTTCCTATGAGAGGATGAACATGAATGAGTTCATGTGTATGTTGGGAAAGCATGAAAAGTGAGGAAGTCCCATGAATAAAGCGTGGACATTCCATGTCAATTGGGAAAATAATTGACTAATTTTAATGTTTATGTTATGCTTTCCCTAACAAAGGATTTCCATGATGAATTTCACAGGTAAGAAAGTGAAACAATTGGTTGCAACCGGCACAATAAAGTGGTTCTAGTAAGCAAAGTGTGGTCAGTTGTTCCCATTAACCATGGAAGCAGACCGAGGGCTATTAGAGTTGGCCGAAATTCTTCTTCAAACAATTTCCAAAACCCAAGAAAATCTTGGAGAGATGCTCAAGCTACAGAGGCAAAAGAATGAGATGAACCACAAGGTTTTGCAGGACTCTATTCGCCTGCAAAAAGAGGTAAAAAGCATTCTGGGAGCAATTAGTAAGGGAAAGGAAAGTGGATCCATGAAGAAGCATTCATCTAATCGGTCAATTAAGAAACGTTCAAGGTGGGGAGACTCAAAGGAAACTGAGCAGGAAAAGGGAAATCCACCAATGACATGTTGGGGATGTGGAGGAAATCATTACCTCCGTGACTGCCCAACAATGGAGCATCAAGAGGGTAGCTGCCATAAAGTTTCTAGACTTGTAGATCAGTGGGAAGGTAAATAAAGGGAAGGGATTGTTTTGGAACAATGCCCTCAAGCAGAGCTAGAAGGTCCCAGCTGTCAGGAGCAGTTTGTGAAGACCAAAGGACTTGGTCCTGAAAACCCAAGAAAATGGTGAAATGCAGGACAGACCTGCCATACTTTGTTAATTTTGGACATGTATATAGCGTGTATGTATTCCTATGTATTGGAACACCGAGGACGGTGTTATTCCAAGGGGAGGGGAATATAATGTCCCCCATTTTGACACTTGTAATATTTTGGGCTATAATATAAATATTGTATGCATATTATGTATGATTCCTAGTGTGGAGCTCAAGGCCAAGGCCCCGCTAGTGAACGGTCGACCTTGAAGAGGAAAGCATTGGATATTATGCTACCCATGTGCTAGTGAACCATGGGAATTGTAAATATGCATTTTAATATAAATTCCCACAACTAGCTATGCAATGCAACAAGAGATGGGGGCATGATGTTTACAAGCAAATTGGGAGGAAAATATTCAAACCCTCGATCCAATCAAGTCAAGCCAAGTGTCAATGTGAGAACCCATCAGCCCTCAACTACCCATGTTGACTTTTGTACCCAACCATTCATTTCTCCCAATAATTGGTTGAGGTAGTTAATGCCTTGGGGAATGGAGAGGTATGGTTGTCCAAATTGGAGTACGGGCAAGCCATCCTTCCTAAAGATTCGTGTTTGGCTTCTTGGGCAAGTAAAAAGGCTACAAAATTGCTCCCCAAGCCATTATTCACCCATCAGTTTTCCTCTCTCAAGAGTTGAGAGCTACATGGGCATTTTCCTCCATTGATTTCCTATGTGTTCCTTCAGTTTTCCTAGCTGGGAAGGGCGTTTTTGTTGTAGCTAATAGTAGGAAGAAGGGGAAATGATTTGGGGTTTTATTGAGGCCGTTTTGGCCCATTGAATGCTCATACATCTGTGGGAGAAATCGATTTTCTTCCCTGGGGTTGAATGCAGCGACATAGCTAGTTGTCTGGGACAACATTACATCAAGATGGGTATTTATTGTGTTTTACTTCTGCAATATCTAAATTGATGGTTATTTTGATATGATGGATGAGTATGAAATGTGTGTGGATGATGCTTCATTCCGCTGTGCATATTTGCTTAGTTTAAATCTGCACACTATTGATTTTATGTGTATGAAGTTGATGGATGGGCTGAGCTTATGTAAAAGCCCATATTTTAGTGCCATGTTCCCTCCCTTGCATTGGATAGATAGGTGGGTACGTTACAGACCATAAGAAAGTACTCCACGGCTTAATAATAAAGAAATGAGATGAATAACAATCCTCTTTGAGGGAGGAACCTCCTTACACCATGCACTAAGTACATAAGACAAGATAAGATACAATGATGACTAAAATGAAAATGTCTCCTTCCTATATATAGGAGACAAAGTGGTACAATAAAAACTAATAGACCCACTAACAGACCCAAGCCGACATCAATAATATGTAATGCACCATAATAAAGGGGGTAATGTGCCACTACATAGGGGGTAATGTTCCAATATTTAGGGCTTAATACCCTTTCACTATACCTGGTTGTTAATTTTTGTTGCTCTCAATGGTTGGAAGGAACCTAAGGGAATTCAATTCTTCGATAGAAATAGAAAAACCTTTCAATATGCAATGTTTGCAAACATGTGGGTCTTCGAAGATAAGGAAAGGAAAAAATACAACAACATCAATTTCTTCTTGTACTGCGACGAAATCAAGTTTCTCCTAAAAATTCTCCACGGACTTCTCATCATATTGTTGAAACCTACAAAGGAATCATGGTATTCAAGATCGAAATGCATGACACCTATGTACAGCAAAAAGGGACTCGAGAAAACGATGGTGTCCCACTAGATTCGTCTTCTCTGAAGAAGACATTGCAAAAAATATTCAATATTGGGATGTAGAATGGTGGGTTCCACTAACTGAACAGGAAGAAGCGAAGCAACAAAAACAACCGACTGGAACAACAAAAGAGACGAAAAATACAGAAGGATCTACCAAGTTGGTGAAGAAGAATAAGAAGAGAACTGAAATGGCTCAAGGTGAAGGATCCTCAAAGAAGAAAACAAATATATCAGAACCTGACTTGGACCAACCACTGACATCAGAAGACCTTGAGTGAATCATCACAGAAGTCAGGAATGCAATAAAAGAGGCAATAAAAAATGTCAGCACAAAGGATGAGATTAAAAGTATTGCTACACAACAAAGAGAAACACCGACGAAGGTTGATGAACAATCCATAATATTAAAGAAACTGGTAAAGAAGAGTTGGGAAGAACAGAGAATGGATGAGTCAACTCAAACGAGTCTAACATCTCTTTGCACCAAGTCACTAACAAAGGTAGAGTTACACCAAAAGGTGAATATATCATCTGTAGCAATGGCACTTTCTACTCAAATGCATAAAGAGGTAAGTCATGTAGAGTTAATTTTGTCACAACTAACCTCACATGAATTACACGAACTACATAGATCTACTGCACAAGGAATCAGAAGAAGGAATGAAACAGATATGGATAATTGAATGCATGTCAAAAGGAGAAGAAGGACCTACAAGAATACAGTGTACTTATGAGGATTGAAATGGAGTTGATTTCACATAAGACATAACAATTAGGAAAGGAAGCAGAGGAAGTCGTGACACAGGTTAGTTTTCTAAGACATGAATTGGAAAAGGCACAGCAGGGTGCTAGTAGTTTACAAAAGGAAGCAGGGGAAGTATACAACTTACTTCCAGAAATTCACAAGAATGAAGACATCTCCTCATAAATAAAGCTACAAGTAATAGGAGAAGCCATTCATGAACTACAAAACAAAGTAAAACATCAACCATCAGAAAAACCTCCAGAAATGGAAAAGGAATCAGAAAGATTAAAAAATGCAATAGAGGATCTCAAAACTATGAGAGAAATATGCACATAACTACATGAAGAAAGTGTTCAATATGGAAAAATTTGGTTGAGAACGAACAACTGAAAGAAGTGAATGAGAATTAGCTACAAATGGCACACGACCAAGAGTAGAAAATTCTCACTAGTCTGACCAGTATTCCAACAACAAAATTGGCAAGTAAAATGGGAGATTGCAATAAGCTACATCAGGAAGTGAACATGTTGCATGAAGAACAAAGAAAGTTTGTTGAAAAACTTGGACCCTTACAGGAGGATGCCTTTAGTATTACAAAATATTGTTCTCTTCTGCAACTTGAAATTAAGGAGGAAATAGATGAATGTTGTGAAACAACAAAATCAGTCCACTATGAAAAGGAAGAAATCACTATTGTGGGAAAAGAAGAGCAGTTAAAAGAAAAGGTTGCATCTATAACATCAAATATTCAAAAGATTAAATCTATCATACAATAACATAAAATAAAATGAATTATAAAGATAGGGGGAGTTATCTCAGGATTAAAAGAAAAAATTTACATTGCGCAATGGACCTCTTTGCCATTTATGTCAAAAGGGGGAGAGATGCATGAAGATGATGAAGCCGAGGAGAGATATATGAAGCTGAATATATCAAAGGCAACCAAAGCCGAGAAACACATGAACCTAAGACATGATATATTGATGAAGTCAACAGGACAACACGAAAATGGAAGAATTGCAGCCATCAAAGGATTAGTATGAAATGACAGTAGATGTTAAAGAGCGTGAAGAAGAACACTTGAATATAGAGTCTGCATAGATACGACATGAAGCAACATAGTTCAAGCAGAGATGACAAAAGTACTGAAAAGAGCACAGTAGACAAAATCCCAAAGAACTTAGGGGGAACACATACACAGGGGGAGCAATGCAACCAAACAAAGATGAAGCATACAACTCAAGACGATCAGGCACAACTTCATAAGGTGTTGACATCAATGCCAAAGGGGGATATTGTCGAGCATTGGTTGTAATTGATGTCAAGTTTTCAATGAAGAGGATGTCAAGTGTTTGATTGTCATTCAATGTGAGTAGATTGTTAGGCATTGGTTGTCATTAATGTCAACTAAAGAAGATGTCAAGTGTTTGACCGTCATCCAATGCCAAAGAGAATGTTAACCGATTTAGTATGAGTCATTGATTTCATCCTAATTCAAAGTGGATACAACGTTCCAGCAGAAGTATGAAGAAGCCACTTTGAGGTAGTCTATGTGCATGATAAAGAGAGCATGAACACCAGAAGTATACGCACAATTGATGAAGGTGATAGATATGTATGCAACTTTGGAGTATATATAAGAGTGCATCAAGGATACATCTTGCAGGTCAGGTTTGAAGAAGTACATAAGAATATAGTTCATGAAGATCAAGTTCAAGAAGAAACATAAGTAATGGATTCTACATCATGTGGCCCTTGCGTAGAAATCAAGTCCACCAAGTCATACTCTCTCATGCCAACAAATTGAAGGATTTGGTTGGACCATGGTACATATGCTGAAACAACCAAGAGGTTGGTTGAACAAATGGTGCAAATATGCAAGCAAGCCTAAGCATTTCTTGGTTGATGGTTGGGAGTGTGCAGGAAGAAAGGAACAACAGATGGTCAGACAATCCTAAAAGTGCGGAATCATAGCCAATGCTTTTAGTAAGTGGAACAAGCACGAACTCCTAGAATGATACAATGGTTGAAGTTAATATATGCACAAATTCCACAACCGATGAACAACAAGCACACAAGTCCCATAAGTGATGACAAGGAAGAAGTCAAAGTCCAACCAAATAGAAGTTGGAGTATGCACGGGCTCTATAAAGTATCTATACACCAAGGGCGCATCACACAAATGAAATGATGGAACATGGATCATAATCTCACTAAGAAGAAGCTAGAGAATGCGCAGATTATGCAAAGTATTGATATCACAAGGGCGCATTACCCACAGGGGTTGGTATAGCACAAGTAATGATCACACAAAGATGAAGTAGAAGATTGCGCAAACATCATAAGGCAATGGTACATCAAGAGCGAAATGAAGGAACTTGAGGGTGTTTGATACATCTACGATGACACATCAATAGTGCAGATGATGACACGTGGCATATGCAAAATCCTTGAAGTATGGAAGAAGGGATGCCACGACCAACTTGTGAACATACAATCCATGCAGGACATGTATAAATAAAGATGCAAGTTGAAGATTTGATGTAAGCTTGGAAGCAAGAACACAAGGGTTTTTGCGTAAAAGTTTAAGTTTTTTTTTGGGGCATCAAGGGGCTTGTGGACAAAAAAAATGATCTAGCGAAGAACCGAATGCACACATGCAACATAACGAAGTTTTGAGGGTGCGCAGAATGATGTTGCATATCTGTGACAATTGTGAAAACAACAAAAGTAAGACATACTGAAGAATGCGCAAGTGTTGGATATCTCAAAGGACAATTATGCAATCAGCACGTCGATAGTCACAGATGTTGTAAAGGCAGAAGCGAAGAGACATAACTGATGTTTATCAGATATTTATACATAGATTTCTAGATGATGTATAAGAACATAAGTGAAAGTGTGCGAAGTTGAAGATTTCATCTTTTTTTGCAATAACATAACAACAATAAAACTCGACAGGAACATCACGATTTAGATGATATGAGACAAGTGTGTTAAACTAAATGGAACAACTATTTGATGCATGGGATGTCACAGATTGTCTGAGTAACTACAACACTTTATCAAAACAGACATATCAAAATGTATGCAGTTCCATTTGTTACTGGTGCTTCACTTTGACTAGAAAACTATCAATAGAAAGCACAGTATCAGTTGATCTTTACAACCACATAGAAGAGAATGCAAATCAGAAGCGTAGACTACAGATTCAACAGAGCACATAATATAAGAAATAATTCAACGACAAAAGTGTGAGTTGAGAGGAATGAGAAGTCAAGTGATGTATGCAGCGCAATGACATAGTACAGTCTGCATAAGAAGACCTAAAGAAGTGCGAAGAGTTGAAGATCAGCAAGGCAGTAAAATATATTGGACATTAGGGCGGTCGGACGGGGCAAGGAGACAGGGAGTTGGAGCTTCCTTCAGGTTGGTTCCTGTAAAACAACAAGGATACAGGGTGTCACTGCTTCCTTCAGGTTGGTGCTTGTAAAACAAAGCAATAGGGGGTCAGTGCCTCCTTCTAGTTGGTGCTGGAGAAAACATAAGGGGTTGGTGTTTCCTTCCATTGGTGCTGGTAAACACAAGAAGTTGGTGCTTCCTTGAATGTATTCTTTCTCACTATAAAGAAGCATCTGTGGTTTTCTCCCGTTTGGGTTTCCATGTAAAAATCCTATGTCTTATGTGTTGATAATGTGGTGCTTATATGTGTGAATGTTTGTTTATTGATGCATAACATAAGATAAAGATTAAGTAAAGACCAATATGTATAAAGAAAGTAAAATCTACTAAGAACTATACTAATACGGATTCACCCCTCTCAATATTAAATAGATTCCAACATTCACACCATCTAATTTCATAATAAGTTATAACACTTCACTCCATAGTACATTAAATGAATATATTATTTCCCCCCTTATCAAGGAAGTGTATTTAACCCTATTATACCAAATGATTTTCAAATTGCTTTCTTTTTCTTTTCTATTACATCTATCTATTCATTCCAAATTATATCACATCTATTTATTCATTGAAAATTATGGTATTCTCTTTAAAAAACAATGAATGAATTTCTTCAAAATACATACTAAAACTTGTATGAACATTAACCATTGGGACACTTTTGACACTCACACAACTTCATATAATTACAAAATATCTTTATATATCCCAACACATTTCCAAAGATTACATTAATGTTCAACAACACCTAATAACAAACTATTCATATAAAGGTTTCAATAATAATAGAATCATTATGACATGCACACTTAATCCATTTCACATGGAATCTGATCAATGTTATATATCTAAATTTCTTAGTTTAGAATATTTATAAGCATATTAAAAATTATATCTTCTATATCTATCCTCAAGCTATAAAAATGTTTTATTAAGTTTATATTTTTTTAAGATATTGATAATTTTAATATTTATTTGATATTATTTTTTTTTCAATATTTTGATATTATTTTTATTAATAAATCAATATAAAAAATATTTAAAAATATTTTTCTTATTAATTTATTAAACTATATCATATATCATTTTGAAATTCATTATATTTTTTCTATCATGCCAATTTATTAAGTCTAATTCTAAAGTACAATTTTAAGATTTTCTAAAAATAAATAATAAATAGAACTCTCTAAAATATTAAAAAGTACATGAACATTAACCATTAAAACCCTTTTTGACACTCAAACAACTCTATGTAATTACAATATATATTTATCTCTAAGATATTTTGGTATACTTTTTTATATGAGAAGAATGCTTGTTTGCAAATTTTCATTTTTATTCAACCTTATTTTCTTTATATTTTTTTTTATAATATGATGTATAATATTATTTTGAATTTCATTAAAATCTTTTTTTTTTTTATAAAATGATGTATAATATTATTTTGAATTTCATTAAAATCTTTTTCACACTCACACAACTCTTTATAATTACAAGATAGAATGGTGGTTAAATTGGATCAGGCAAATGCTTTCGATAGGGTGAGACATAGTTTTTTGTTGGATGTACTTAAGAAGTTCGAGTTTGATGATCGGTTAATAAGATGGATCAAGGCTTGCATAGAAGAACCTTGGATTGCCCCTCTGGTCAACGGAAGAGTGGCTGACTTCTTCAAAGCCTCATGTGGGCTTCGTCAGGGATGCCTTCTCTCTCCCCTTCTTTTTTTTATTCAAGCTTATGTTTTAAGTTTTCTCTTAGAAAAAAGAAGGCAGGATCAAATTCTCATGGGACTCAAAATTGCAAGGGGTGTTCAAGATTTAAATCATGCTTTGTTTGCAGATGATACTCTGCTTTTAGGAGGTGCCTCTGTGATCAATGCTAGATCATTTAAAGAAGATCTTGACATTTATTGCTTTGCTTCGGGCAGTAATGTGAATGCAGGTAAATGTCAAGTCTTTGACTGGAACTTGATGGGATGGGAACTGAGGTCTATAACTAGAATCTTTGGGTTTCATGGCACCTCAAACTGGAACTCGTTCAAGTATCTTGGACTCCTAGTCTGTAAGAGTGTGCCTAGGAGAAAATATTGGCTTCTATTGGTGGACAAATTCAAGCAACAATTTCAAGCGTGGGGAACTAATTGGCTAAACTTAGCTGGAAAATTGGTGTTGATTAAATCAATTCTTTTAAGTTTGCCCACTTTTCAAGGATCCTTGCTGATGGCCCGGACTGGGATTCTAAATGAAATGGAGAAGCTTCTAAGACTCTTCTTTTGGAAAGGAGGTAGAAATAATGAGCGCAGGATTCTGTTGGTTAGATGGGATAAAGTCACAAAACCATTTTTGGAAGGAGGGTTGCAGATAAAAGAATTAAAAGCCCAGAACACTGCACTTGGGGCAAAAATTATCTAGAGGCAAATTGACAAAAATCCGGGTTGGGCCCAAAAAGCATTGTGGAAAAAATATTTTCAGAACTCTATAGTTCGGAGTCTTGATTCTCCTCCAATTTCCTGATCCGACTCTCCTATCTTCAATCTCTGTAAACATGCTTTACCCTTGATTTAAGAGAATCTCTTCTGGGTCCCTAGAAATGGGAAAAAAATTAATATTTGGACTAATAAAATTATGGAGGGGAACCTATATTTGATGTCCCAGAACTACGAGAGCTAAGGCATTAGATGACTCGGGAAAATCTGAGCACTCTTTGGGACATCTCTGACTGGTAAGCTGATGAGTGGAAGGGCTGGAAAAACTTGGGAATCCCTCCTGATTTGTCCCATACTTGGCTGGCGCTCAAAGAGAGAATGGCAGGGAGAGCTCCATTTTCAGAAAGGAAAAATGACACAAGAGGCTAGGGAATCAAGTCTGGCTCGTACACTGTTTCTCAAGGCTACAAAATTCTTAAGAGTATACCCACAATTCCCTCTACCCCGAGGATATGGATTGGAATTTGGGAAAATAAAAGCATCCCCAAAGTCGATTTTTTTATTTGGACCTTGGCGCACAACAACATTTTAACTGGTGAAAATCTGTTAAAAAGGGGCTTTCAAGGGCCCTCTAGATTCCCTCTCTGTCAACGCCAGGCAGAAACCACAGAGCATTTTTTTTTAGCATGTCAATTTACTAAGGAAATATGGACTGAGGCCTTAGGCCCATGGAGCACTAGAATTGCTGTCCTGAACACGATCACCTCTCTGTTTGAAAACTGGAGCTTGCTGTATCCCAGGTCACTTAACTCCAAAGGATGGTTCAAAATTGGGTGGATGGCGTTTCCAAAGCTTGTTTGTTGGGAAGTTTGGCTTGAAAGAAATTCTAGAATTTTTCAAGATAAAGATTCTAAGCCTGTGCAGGTTTGGGAAAAAGAAAGAGGCCTGCTAAAAGAATTTCTCCAAAACAATGTTGATATGAAAGTTGTTAGCACTCTGAGCAAAGAGGAAGTTGAATGGGGAAGCAAGATGGATCTGAAAGTACCCTCTGATGATGGAAATTCGAAAAAGATGGAGTATTGGCAAATCGGATTGGAAGGGGCAGATTTCATTAGTTGGAGAAAAAGATCTGAGATTCATAGCCTCTTCTTTGACGGAGCAGCCAAAGGGAATCCTGGGAAGGCAGGAGGGGGAGGGATTATTCACGATCTTGAAGAAACCAATGAAATCAACTATGCCTGGGTATTAGATAATTCCACTAGCAATCAGGCGGAATCACTTGCTTTACTTGAGGGGCTTCGTCAACTCAAAAAGCATGGTATTGAGAGAGCCAGAATCGTTGGAGAATCGAAGAACATTATCAGTTTTTTGGTAAATAACTCTACTCCTGAGGACCTTAGAATAAAGCTTCTTGTATAAAAGATAAAAAAAATGATCAACTCCTTTGCAAAGATGGATTTCTTTCATGTGCTCAGTATAAAAAATGTTGAAGCAGATCAAGAGGCCAATAGAGCAGTGCTTCTATCCCCAGGCGTGCTTAGCATCGCAGAGAAGGAAGAATGGGATGCAGTTCCTTAGAAAAACTCAGGAAAGGCAGGGACGTGGCAGACTGGTGGAGCAAGGAGGCAAGGAACGCACTCATGCCAACAACGTGGCTAAAAAGAATGCAAATAGGGAGATGGTTCAAGCTCTCTTCCAAATCGCAAATTGGATAGCATGTTGGAGATGCAAGTGGGCAATGAAGACGTCGAAGATCAAGTCGAATTGGAGGATGAAATTTCTAAATAGCTGTAGATCTCAGTCCGACCTTCCACTATTTATTTTTTTACTTTCCCATGTTCTACTGCATTTTACTGGGCCAATTTGTGTGCATCAAAAGGGTATTTAGCATGCTTGCAATAGCTAAAATGATGGAATAAAAAAAATTGGGTATGTGCAGATAAAGATCTATTTTTTTTACTGTAGTGGACAATTTTAAGTCCTTGAGGCTTTTCTGTAATCTCCCAGTGCTAAGGCAACTGGTTCTCCTTTAATATAAAATTCTAACCGTTTCTGTAAAAAAAATAAAAAAATAATTACAAGATATATTTATCTATAAAGCATTTTGGTATATGTGTGTGTGTGAAGAATGCTTGTTTCACCTTTGATTCTTATAATTATAGGATATATTTATCTCTAAGGTATTTTAGTATACACTTTTATATGAGAAGAATGATTGTTTGACCTTTGATTCCCATCTTTAGTTTGAGTATGCTTCAACTTTTTATGATCTTCTTTACAAATTTTCATTTTTGTTCAATATTATATTTTTATGATTTTTTTGTATAAGATGGTTGATTGGTAAAAATTTTAATGTGAATATTTTACAGTAAAAATTCTCATATAGAACTTAATTTAAAATAGATTATTAGATAATTTTGTTTTTTGTATTTTTAAGGTGAATAATTATAATTATGGATTTACATGGATTATTTTTAAGGTTAATTTGGAAACACTTAGTAGGGAAAGAAAAACTATTTTAATTTGGGGACTAAAAATGCATATTTTGAAGTTGAAAAAGAACTATAATCAACATATTTGATTTCCCCAGTGTTATTACACACTGATATGTTTCCAGACCTGGCCAAAATAGCATCTCAATATAAAGTCCTTACGTGAAGTTATGACGTTTTGAAATTGACTTTTGTTTTGACCATCTCAGTACCAAGTGGAAGATTGAAGTCAAGCCAAATCCCATATCTTTCACATGTAGAACTAGCCACATATGGTGTTTCAAGGGTGTTATAGAGGATCACAAATACTAACCCTAATCAATAGTCGGGGAATGCAAAAACCCTAACCTTAATCGATAGTTGGGGAATACCAAAACCATAACCCCAGTGACAATCAAGACATGTTAAAAACTTAGCCACAAGGGAATAAAGTGCTTCCATTCATATAATATTGATGTATTGTTCCATAGTTGAGCAAATTAAATGAGTCAGATATCATAGCATAACAAAGGAAGTATAAGTGACTATCTAGTAGCCTATTCATGCAACAACTTCCATACTGAGGAATTATTTTCTTTTTATTTTTCATTGCAAATCAAGAATAAAAGAGAAAGACATGATCCTTAATTCTTGTTGGAATTTTCACCCTTGCATGTTTCTTTAGGGTAAATACCGTGTTCAATGTGTTTATATGGTGTGAACTTCTTGTTAATTTTCGAGCATTAATTCAATATACTCTAGGATATTTATTGAGAGAATAACATGTACATTATATCAATGCATATCAATCATAGCAAGCATATCAAACATCACAAGATGCAAACATAAGAGACAATAGACACACATAGTTTCCGTGGGGAAAACCCTAAGGTGAAAAACCCCACAACTTCCTCAGAGATAGATAGAGCAATGATACAACCAAAGTACAACCCAAGTACACAGAGATAGTCTTCTCCTAGCAGCTGATCCTCCTCCTCACATGTGCGCCACTTTCCGAGTGATAGATAAGTGAGTAATGAAGTGATCAAATAGAGAGATCCCGCTCTCTATTTATACTTGTTTTGAGCAGCCTAATAAACCTATGGGGCCGACTTGTCTAACTCAGCCTAATAACCCCAGGTTAACTTAATCAGGGCCGACCCCACACATGGTGGTCTAATAACCCATTGACAAGTTACTACACTTGTCAATACAAATGAGGACACTTCCATATAGAGGAATAATACATCTCTATAGGAGTACCATAAAATACATAGATGAAATACATTCCGAAGTTACATATACATCAACACTCCCTCTTAACTAGGAAGGTATTTCTCGACACAGATCTTCTAACACAAGTCTTCTTCTCTGGATCATCATCAGCGAATCATCATCCTCGAATCATCATCATCATCACTACTGCTTCTATCTCAATCAATCTCTGATCTACTCGTCATAGGAAGTTCTACAGAGCCAGTCCTTTTTCATACTGGATGTAGGCCCACCACCTGTAGGTCTTCATCATCATTGGCCATACTGTGGAATACTTAGGACTGATTACGTGCCTCAACAAAACCTCGAAAGAGAATCCCATTACTGATTATGAGCACACTGCTCAACCTATCGGATCTCCCAGGATCTTTTACATGTTAACCTTCACAAAACCTACTCAGAGCATCCCAGGATGTTACGAGCAAACCGATCTACCTGTTTGGATCTCGATAAAGCATCCCAAGCTGTTACGAGCACACCGCTCTACCTGTTCAAATTTTAAAGGATCTTTTCTATGTGAACTTTCACAAAACCTAATCAGAGCATCCCAGGATGTTACGAGCACACCGCTCTACTTGTCTAGATCTCGATAGAGCATCCCAGGATGTTACGAGCACACCGCTCTACCTGTCCAGATTTTAAAGGATATTTTCTATGCGAAACTGTAGCAAAACCTACTCAGAGCATCCCAGGATGTTACGAGCAAACCGCTCTACCTGTTTGGATCTTGATAGAGCATCCCAGGATGTTACGAGCACACTGCTCTACCTGTCCGGATTTTAAAGGATCTTTTCTATGCTACCTGCACAACCTGTCCATGGCCAGAGAGTATCAAGCTGATACTCACCATACATCATCCTAATGTTCATCATCACATGATCAACCTGATCATCATCATAGCATCATCCTGATGCATATCATCTAGAGCAACATCCTGAAGCTTATCATCTGTGATCATCTTGATCATCATCATAGCATCAACCTGGTGCATATCATCTGGAGCAACATCCTGAAGCTCATCATCTGTGATCATCCTGATCATCATCATAGCATCAACTTGATGCATATCATCTGGAGCAACATCCTGAAGCTCGTCATCTGTGATCATCCTGATCAAAAAATATATCCATCTGATGCATACAAAGTATCTACCTAATACATATCATCATACATGATCTACCTGATCATTCAAATGCATCCATCTGATATACATAATGCATCCACCTGATACATACATAAGTACATGATCTACTTGATCATACAAGTATCCACCTGATACATATACAAATACATGATCTACCTGATCATACAAGTATCCACCTGATACATATACAAATACATGATCTACCTGATCATACAAGTATCCACCTGATACATATACAAATACATGATCTACTTGATCATATCCCGCATCCAACATGATGCATATACATATACATGATCCAACTGATCATAACAAGAATCCAACATGATGCATATACATATACATGATCAAACTGATCAGAGCATCCAACTGATGCATATACAAAGCAGTAACTGGAGCATCGTCCTGATGCTCATCATCCAGTGCTTACATCCACAGCCATGGGAAGGATCCTCCTCTCACCATTCTTGGAATGGCTCCAGCAGATGTGTCCATCACTTCTTCCTCGAAGTGTCGTCGATCTGAAGAACACCAAGCCTCTCTCTGAAGTACTCAAACTTCACTCTGGCTAGTGGTTTCGTCAGTACATCTGCAATCTACTCATCCGTCACAATGTACATGAGCTTCACTGCTCCTCTCTGCACCATATCCCTGATATAGTGATATTTGATCTTGATGTGCTTCGACCTGTCGTGGAACACCAGGTTCTCAGACAGCTTCACACAACTCTGGTTGTCACAAAAGATACCAGTAGCCTCCAACGGGAGATCAAATAACTTAGATAGTAGCTTCCACAGCCATACTGCCTCATAACTAGCCGAACATGCTGCAACATACTCTGCCTCGGCTGTACTCAGTGCTACGCAGGATTGCTTCCTGCTAAACCAAGAGATCACACCTGATCCCATACTGAAGTAGCACCCAGATGTGCTCTTCCTATCTGCAGCACTGCTTGCCCAATCTAAATCAACATAACCCTGCAAGTTAAACTTTTGATTCGCATCATACTTGAGACCATAGTCAACTGTACCCTTCAGGTACCTTAGAATATGCTTTACATCAACTAAGTGAACACCTCTGGGATCCGTCAGGAACTGGCTCAATGTGTTCACGGCAAAGAAAATATTTGGTCTTGTGTTCGTCAGGTACATCAAGGATCCAATCATCTGACGATACATTGTGACATCAACTAGATTAGATGAAGCATCACACATAAGCTTCAGGTTCGATGCCATAGGTGTGGCCACGGCCTTGCAGTCCATCATCCCAAACCTCTTCAAGATCTCTACTGCATACTTCCCTTGTCCAAGGAAGATTCCATCTTCACTCTGCCACACCTCCATGCCTAGAAAATAGTGCATCATCCCCAAGTCCTTCATCTTGAACTCGGTAGCAAGCTTCCTCTTGGTATCCGCAATCAAACTATCTTCTCCTGTAACAAACAGGTCACCTACATACACAAGTAGTATCACTGGATTGCCTTCCTCAACCTTGTAGTAAAGGTTGGAATCTGCTTTACTCTTGGTAAAGCCTAAACTGGATAGAAAGCCGTCCATTCTACCATACCAAGTCCTAGGAGCTTGCTTCAAACCATACAAGGCTTTCTTCAACCTACACACATATGACTTCCTTTCATGTGTCTCAAAACCAAGTGGCTGCTCCACATACACTTCCTCCTCGGCTACACCATTTAAGAAAGCTATCTTGACATCCATCTGGTGTATCTTCCATTTCATCACTGCAACCAGGGAAAGTACTGATTTGATGGAAGTGTACATGGCTACAAGAGAAAAAGTCTCTTCATAGTCTATTCCCTCTTTCTGAGAGAAGCCATGAGCTACAAATCTTGCTTTGTATTTCTCTATGCTTCCATCTGCAGCATGCTTGATCTTGTAGATCCATTTGGAAGTCACAACAAACTTCCCTTCAGGTCTTGGGACAACATCCCAAACATCATTCTTCATTATTGATTGGTATTCCTCGACCATGGCATCATTCCATTCTTTATTTTCCGTTGCCTCTTCATAACTAGAAGGTTCTTTGTTCATGATATCATAGAGTAAAGAAACATAGCTGGTATGTGATCTGTGTTGATGTATATGTAATTTCGGAATGTATTTCACATATATGTATATTGTATTCCTATAGAGATGCTATTATTCCTCCATACGGAAGTGTCGTCATTTATATTGTAAGTGTTGTAACTTATACTTGATGGGTTATTAGGCCACCTTGTTGGGGTTGTCCTTGTATAAGTCATGTGGGTCAAAGGGCTATTAGACCACCCTAGTGGGGGTCGTCCCAGTCAGCATTATGTTAAGTGGTTAAGTTGAGGCCGACCTAGTTGAGTAAAGGTCAAGTCAAGTTAGTGTATAAATAGAGAGTGTGTCTCTCTCATTTTACACATTCTATTCTCTCACTAACACTTGGGAGAGTGGTGCACTTGTGGAGGAGGAGGCTCTGCTGCTAGGAGAAGACTATCTCTTGTATTTTGGTTGTATCATTACTCTATCTATCTCTGAGGAAGTTATTGGGGTTTTTCACCTTTATGGTTTTCCCCAAGTAAACTCTGTGTTTCTTGTGTGCTTGCATTATTGTGTCCATGATTGATATGCTGTAGATTTGTTGTACATGTTGTTCTGTCAGTTAAGATCCTAGATCATATTGAAGTAAATTCTGAAAATTTAACATGGTATCAGAGCTAGCCTGAAAGAAGGCATGATATGGCATGTATGACACTTGTTGCACTTACGATGCTAGGGCTTGATATAGCAAAAACTAGTCATCGTAGCACTTTCGCTATAAATCCCGTTTGGCAAAGTTTTCGGATCTGAAAATTTTACAAGTTGAATATCATATCCCCATGTACCTTGTGTCCAAAGGAAAACCTCTAATTTGTTGTACTTTGTGATGTATGATCTGTACAATATAGGGTTTTTTCCTCTTCCAGATCTGAGTCAAAATCAGGTGACCTTGGAAAAAAGGTCATAACTTGGGCTAGGAAGCTCCAAATAAAATTTCATAAAAAATGACAGGTAGTACACAGACTGTACTATCTCAAGAAAAATCTTCAGAGGCCGAAGTTGAACCAGTGACACGTGGCACTCTGTACAAGTTCGCTCTCCTGTATTATTCCATAAACAGGCCACGTTAGGACACTTGGAATAACTCTCTCTCAGAGAATCTAATTGAGGTCGGACCTATCGGGATGGAAATATAACAGGTCGGGCTATCTCAAAAAAAAAATTCAAAGGCCGAAGTTGAACTAGGGACACGTGGAACGCCGTACAATTTCGCTCTCCTGTATTATCCCATAAACAGGTCACGTTGCGACACTTGGCATAACTCTCTCTTAGAGAATCCAATTGAGGTCAGAACTATCAGGATGGAAAGACAATAGGTCGGGCTATCTCAGGAAAAAAATTTAGACCCTGTGGATCGAAAAGTTCAGAGTTACACCAGAAACAATCAGGTACATATTTATGTCAAAACAGAATTATTTTTTAGCACCTTCATTCATGGCTTCCGGAATTTAGGGCTTCGGAGAAAGTTGGAATTTTTGTAATCGGAGACCACAGCTGAATGCTACTCATCAAAATCGAAATTTAGAGACAAAGATCAGAATTTTTGGTTGGGCAGAAGGTCGGGCTTGATCAAACCCTAGTTCGGAACTTTGATAAAAAAAAAAGTGGAAAATTAGGGCTTCTGCAAAAATGGGAATTTTTGAAATTTGTGACCACGACTGGAAGCTCCTCATAAAAATAGAAGCTTAGAGATTTGGATCAAAGCTTTTGATTGGGCAGAAGAGTGGGCTTCATGAAACCCTATTTTTGGGTCATGTCCAGTGAATCCCAATGTTTCAAAGGAAAAATTGAGGAGTGAAACTTTGCAGTTTTCAAATTCTAAATATACTAGCTTGATTAGCTCATCAAGATCCAGTTCTTGCAAATCAAGTGGATTGGGTTAATCCTAGAAGAGGATGGATTGGTCACCTCCATAAGTGAAGAAGTTCATGTTTTAGAGGGAGATGAGGCTAAGGCCTTCCATAAGAATATTACAAGCAATCTTGACAAGTATGGCTTACAGGTATGTTTCATGGTTAATTTGATCATATGTTTGTCTTCATATCATTACAGTACAATCTTGATTAATTACTAGACTTGTCGTATCACCTTAATAGAAGATATTCATTGATTAAGGTTTTGACACTTATGAATGTACTAATGCATTGTGATGTTGTATGAGGTTTATGTTGTTTGCTAACATAAAAGGTACACCAAGAAAGACAAATCATGTTTTACTTCAAGAACATATGATCATGGTGACATGAAGACAAAGATTCATCCATTGTCATGGATCACATAGAAGATCTACTTTCGAGGTATGTATAACTTGGTACTACAATGGTTAACCTATGAGACATGCAGGTTACTAGCACAAGTCACTGAAGAGAACCAGAAGAAATTATGCGGGTATGTTAGACATAACTAGCTAGCATGCTAATCCAGGTATGTTTTTCCTATATCAAGCTAGAATCCTACCTTGTGTTAGGATCTTATACGGTTGTGTTGTTGATAATGATTATTCATGAAGTCATAGGTTTGAATAATCATGGTCGTATGCATATTATGTTTCTTACCATAATTGATGATATGACTAACTAGAAGAATCATGAAAGTATAGGTTTGAATAATCACGGGTTTTATGCATATTATATCTCTTATATTGATTGATGATTCAACTAACCAGAAGAGTCCTATGATCAAATAAGAATATGTATGAGTAAAAGAAGACTTCCCTGAAACCTTGAATACTAATGTTTATTATCTGTGTTTGAAATTATCCTGACTATACATGCTTGATATTATTGTGTTTTGATAGTATTAAGATTATACTAATAAATGTGTGGTTACGTATGAGACCTCAAGGATAACACAATGATGATACTAATAAGCATGCATAGTGATTAAGGATGGATGTAAGTTCAAGGACAGGTAATACAGGAAGCAAAGTTCAAGAGGGAGCACACTCCAGTTGTTCCTGCAAGAAAGCAAAGGAGCACACTTCAGTAGTTTCTGCAAGGATGCAGATATTCAGAGGGAGTTGACCACTTCTCACAATCCACATCAGAATGGAGTTGCAAAGATTCAGAGGGATTCCACCCAGCAACCAAACAAAGATAAGTATTTGAATTGTCATTTCTTACATAATTTTATTCAATGATGTATATGCTTATGTTCCTAAGAATTAGGTTGTGTATTATGCATATTAGAATAGTTGCATTGATAAACAGTATACTACTAATATACATGGGTAAGTGGCATATGGCACTGTACAACATTCCATTGCTACTTATCTAGAATGAAACCTCTTTGCTAACATGTTAGGATTTGTGCACACTCTTAACAATGTTCTGGTAGAGATTGGAAGGCATCTAGAAAGTCACAGAATATGGATAAATGTTGTATTGGCTAAGATAATTGCATGACTGTATGACATATTTCTTTATGTGTAAGAATTTGTTTTGAAAACTATGAGATGTTTTCTAATCATGCAATTTAACTTGTTGTGTAGGAAAGATCATATACCATCACCTACAAAAGAAGAACTACAACATTTGTTCAACAACAAAATTATCTATTGAAGATATTGAAGTTCCTAGGATCTGGGAAGAATGCCATGATCGAGGAGTATCAGTCGATCATGAAGATGTTTGGGATGCAGTCCCAAAAAGGGTAGTCTGTAGTGACTTCCAAGAGAATCTACAAGATCAAAGCATGCTGCAGGTGGTAGCATAGAGACTTTTTCTCTTGTAGCCAGATACACTTCCATTAGATCAATACTTGCTTTGGCTGCAGTGATGAAGTGGAAGATACACCAGATGGATTTCAAGACAGCCTTCTTGAATGGTGTAGTTGAAGAAGAAGTGTATGTGGTGCAGCTACTTGGTTCTGAAACACATGACAGGGACTCATATATGTGCAGAACTTGGTATGGTAGGATAGATAGATTTCTATCCAGTTTGAGCTTTACCAAGAGTAAAGCGGATTCCAAACCTTACTACAAGGTTGAGGAAGGCAATCCAGTGATACTACTTTTGTATATGGATGTGTTGATGCCTCGGATATCGTAGCATCAATCAGAAAGGGATTCTCCCCGAGAAATGGTCCCAATTAGACTATCTCCCGTTTGGTGTAGGGAATCCGTCCGGTTAGCGGTTCCGGCAACCGTGGTTTTGGATTTTAAATCCGATCTTACCGGTTATGGCCCGATCCACCTTTATTTTGGGTTTTTTATGTCTTTTGTATGAGATGCAAGTGCCTAAATTATACTTAATCTAAATGCAATTAAAACAGATCTAAGCCTAAAACTGGAACAAATCTATCTATCCTTGCAGGGGACACGCTAAAGGGAAGAGCAATCAGCTGTAACAAGTATCGTAAACCAAGAATAGATAGCTATTATTTCTCACAACCAAAGCTACAGCAAGATAAAATTCTTTAGAAGATAGCTTCTAACTCGACATATAACGCATCTATTGCTCATAAACAGGAGAAAGCACATAAAGAAACAGATCTGAAAAGAAACTTGAAGAACGCATCTATTGCTCATAAACAGAAAAGAACAAAGCTATTTAATCTATGTAACAGAAATAAAGAAACAGATCTAGATGTAACAAAACTGGAATTAAACTCAAAGATCCCTGCAAGGAGCAATTTAAAGTCATGAACAATGAGCCACATGAATTATTCTGAAGAAAGAACAGTTAGCCATTCGATCTAGACAAAGAAATCTACAGTAATACATTTCATTGTTCACAAAATAGAGAGAACGCATGCACGGAGGGGAGCAGAATCATTAATGCAAAGAAATAATTCAGATGTCAAGAATGATCTCACATTGCAGAACTGCAGTCATTAGAATAGTCCAATATAGAGCAATCCAACATCCCAGGTAAAACGTCCATCTCCCGTGGCTTCTATTAGAAAATTCAATTTACAGACCCGATACAAGATAACTCATATCGTTTTCCAAAATTTTCATTCCCTGCCAAAAGTCCTTTCTAATCTTTCCTAGATGCTATTTATAGCTACAACTTTGCCCTTTGGGCTGACACCTAGCACTTTCCACCTGTCATTTACAGGGATTTCTACTATAATCGATCACCAAAAAATGGCCACTTCCTTTACAAAAATATTTTGACAAAAATTAGGGACAGCTGTCCCATGGCTTACGCCTTACATATTTAAAATATACATAACAGAAAATTGGCCGACATCAAAGCTTTCCCTGTTGGGCACGTGTTTGGCTGAAGAGAGTGGCTCACTGAATTCGGCCTCTTCATTCCTGTGCGTGAGCTTCTCCTGGCAAAGGGTCGCCCAAGTTAATTGTCACTGATGCTGCCTGGGAAGAGGCCCTTGAATCCCCTGCTGATGCTGCTCCTAATTGGGAAGAGGGAATTGAACTGGCCAGATTTTCTGCCATTGCTGGGGAAGAGGCTGCTGGGAGAGGGGCTGCCGGATCTACTGATGTTCCTGCTGCTGCTGCAGCTTTCCTGTCCTCCTCTGTTATGTAGATGTGCCACACACCTGTGTCCCTTATGATTATGTTTGCTGCAGCAGGAAACAGGATTTTCTGAGAAGTCACATTCTTCCCGAGCTCTGTTTTAATGCTTTGTACTTCTGCTTCAGCAACTTGATACGCTTCCTTCAGCAGATGGTTGTGAAGTGTTGATGAACCGATGTAATGTTGGAGATCATCCATGGCCAGGACATCAATACTTTTCACATACTCCATCTGGACGCCTAGCTCTTCTTTCAGTTGAGACAACCGCTGCTCCTTTTCCGGGAAGTCTTCTAGGGTCTGAGGGAAACTCAATGTGCAGTTGTCATGGACTCCTTTGAGCTTTTGGTATAGGTTGTTGATTCTATCTGTTGTCCTCTGCACACTGGCCATCAGCTTAAAATCCCAAACTCCAACAAGGCTATATCTTCATTAAAATCTTCCACGGCCTTAAAAGGAAGATGCGGGGGGAAACCTCCTTTCCCTTCTCTCCATGCCATCTGACTTACGACATTTGCCTTGACACGGGTATTCTTAGCTTTGAGCCTGTGGGCTTCCGTATTAACCTCTTTTAGCCTAACCATCATGGACTTGAGTTTGCATACCTCATCAGTGATTAGCTCTTGGGAGCCATACACTTGCTGCAGGATATTGCACGACAGCTCGTGGAAGGGAGATAGGTCTATGGTTCTGCTCTCCGCTTGCTCTAAACGCTCAACTAACGCTTGCTTGTCTGCTTTTAGCAGAGATGCCTTTTCTTCTGCACCATTCTTCTCTGCTTCCACAATCATCATTTGAAGTGTTAGCTGGTCTTTTTCCTCCTCCAGCTGGCTGTACCTGTTTGACAGCTCCTTATGCTCAGCGTACAAGCAATTGTATTTGTTTACTGCCAGATCTCTTTGGGCTTGCTCATTAGCCACATTTTGTTGCAGCGTGCGTGCTCTCTTCTTTGTCAATATATTTTCTTTGACTATACCGTCTACATTGGCAAATGATGCCTTTGCTGTTGCTATGACTGCGGATGCCATAGCAATGGGATCTTGATCTGTGTTCTGCATGACAGTGACCTCCCGGTGAGTCACAATGTCTTCATGGAAGGGACTTTTAATCCTCTCTTCTGATTGGAGGACCATTGCTTTTCTTTTCTTATCATAAACAAACTCATTCCATTTGGACACCGTACGTTTCCCTGATGGAGTGTACGGGACAATTGGTCAGTTTATGATGTCTATGTCTTCTTCCATGGGTGGGGTCCGGACTTCCTGAACGGGGTCTGTTCCTTCCCTTTGGGTACCAGAGCCACCTGCTTGAGGGGTGTCTATCTCCATGTCTTGGACACCGGATCCACCTGCCTCGGCATCTTCCCTTGTCTTCAATTCTTCCTCCGCCTTTTTTCTTGCCTCTGCTTGCTCAGTCTCTGCTTCTTTCTGCTTTTGTGCTTCTTCAGCCTCTTTCCGCAGTCTTTCAT
Source organism: Larix kaempferi (assembly GCA_027924585.1). NCBI lineage: Eukaryota > Viridiplantae > Streptophyta > Pinopsida > Pinales > Pinaceae > Larix > Larix kaempferi. The sequence goes on along the minus strand of BSBM01000052.1, from coordinate 6,834,473 downwards.
TTTCAGCTTCTTGCTGCCTTTTTGCTTCCTCGGCTTCTTGCTGTAACCTTGCCTCTTCTCTTAATCTGAGCTCTTCCTGAGCTCGGGCATCCTCGGCTTCTTTCTCCTTTTGCTGGGTGGTCTTCTGGGCTTTGGTTGAGCTAGAGCTCGCTCCAGTACCTTGGCGACAGATCCGTAGCTCAGTCATGTTGCTGATGCCTCTGAATTCCTCCTCCTCAGCATCAGGGTAGTGGGAGTATTCGAAGTGAGCATAGTTCCCCTTGCAATGCTCGGCCACTTTACCCTTTCTGTCGTTCCTGTGGAAGATGACCTCACTGAAGTGGAAGGCCTTCAACTCTTGAACAAATTCGTCGGCAGAGGCCACCCCTGAAAACTTGTAAGCACCTATGCAGAAAGGTAGGGGGGAAAGGAATCCTTGTGTAGCTTGTGGAGGAATGCTCCAATCCCATCCAAGAAGAGCTGTCTTACTGCTTCCTTCAGCACCACATAGTCTGTGGCATACTGCGGCAATATGTATGGGGGCTTAGTCCCTCCAAACATTCTCAGGTAGGTACCTTGTTCTGAAAAGTAAAAGTCCCCATAATCCCCAAGGACTTCCAAAGCATTTTTTGATAGGAAATTTGGTTCTTCCTTGAACATTTTCTCGTATAGGGGCATGATGAACCCCTCACAGATGAGTTTGTAGCTGGGCTTGTAATTCTGAGCCCACAACATCTTGAATGCGATGTAGACCGGGGCGGTGGCCCTATCCCAGGTACAACCCAATTTGGGGAACTCTATCTTGGCCAAAATACAATCTATCAGATATGAAGACATGAAGAATTCAGCCTTCTTCAAGGCTAGCCCAGGCTTAGCAGCACTTATCATTGAGGCCAGACTATCTGACAGGATAGTGGCCCAGTCAAACACTGTTCCCTGAAATTCCACATAATGAATGATAGGGACCCACTGAATCTTGTATACTGTGCCATCGGGCATGCCGAAGATTCTGCACAGCATCAGGGCAATCAATCTATAAGGAGCTCTTAGATTCTGTACGTCATACTCCTCACTCCCTTTCTTCCTCAAATGTTTCCCTGCCACCAGTAGCTTCTTGGCCATCTCGATATTGTTCATCTGGCTTAACCATTCATCAGTCAGAGCTTGCTGGACACGGGGAAACCTGTAGGCTGCCGCAAGATATGCGGGTTGAAATGAGGCGATAGCCACTTTCCCGCTATCATTTATCACTCTTCCTTCAGCATCGGCATGTTGGAGTATCCATCCGATCACTTCAGCACAGGGGAACAGCTCAGGGCGGGTAGCGGCTCTAGTTATGCCTGAGGCTCTGATATTTTGATAGATTGGTGCTTCCTCCAGCAACATATCTGGGATTTCTTGGTCCCTGATCATTCTATAGATGTCATCCCATCTGATTTCTGGAGGGACACCAGTGGTGCACCTAGTGTCCTGGAGCGAGGTTTCAATCTTGAGAGGGGCAGGCTTCTTTTCTGTCATCTTAGCTTTCTTCTTACCGGTTTTCGGCATCTTGATTTATCCTTGATAACACCCATATACAAGTCATCATGAACTTGAGTAACATACTGCGAGGTTTCAATCAGAGAGTATCATTGTTTTAAGATATTAATGAAACAAATGCAGTGAAGCTGTACATTTAGGAAGCAAAACGTTATTTCAACATGAAACATAAATTGAAACACTTGAGTTTCCTAAAAGGACGAGTTTGGAATGCTCCTGAGGGGTAGGCTATGTTGGGGATACATTTTGTTCTCGGACCGATAGGCAATTTGCGGAAGCAATTGGCTTCCGAATCTGCCCTGGGAAGAGATGATTTTCGTCTTAGCAGGGACATGATTATATAAAAAAAATAACCCTCCCATTCTTTAAAGGTGCAAGTTTGGGATGCTCCCGTGGAGACAAGCCCGTTGCGGAAGCAACGTGCTTTCGGTTTAGTTCTGGGGGAAGGATAGGACAGCTTTCGTCACTGCTGTGGCTTGGAAGGCCCGTGGCGGGTAAGCTCAGGTATGCAGACTTTGTGCCGAAAAAGAAACCCCTTTTGCATTTACAATTAGGCGGGGGCATCCGAATGCCAATGTTATTTGCGGCACTTGACGAGGTGTTCCAAGTGGGCGGAAAAAATTCGAGCGGCGATGGTTTTGGGTCTGGTTGGCGTAGCTTGAGTGCTCGCGGGTTCTGAACAGGGGTCGTGGCACCGGTTTTGAAATGAGCAGAGGTTTCGCAGTTCACAAAAAGGGCCGGGGTGTTATGGCTTAATCTCTCGGCAGGGGAAATGCAACGTCGATGGGCTTCGGTATTTTCAATAGACGACGAGGCACGCGGCTCGGAAAAGGAACATGTTAACCGTCTACCCACCCATGTTCATCCTGCTGATGCTAAAAAACGGGGAGAACTTGATTCAACCGTATTTTGACGGGCAAAATCGCCCGCGACGGGCGTTTTGCTCGTCAAAACCCCACCTATGCCCATCAATTTCAAAAAGACAGCTAACTCAAAATCAAAATACGCCGTGTAGGGGGATGGATTTACGGTTAAAAGCCTACCTGGCACCGATGAAAATGCTAACTGAGGTGGCCGTGAAACGTGTTTGAGCAGTCCGAGCTGGAGCGGTTCGTGCGGCGTCCATCCAATCGTCCAGATTAAAAAAATAACAATGTGTTGGCTCGTACCCCCACCACCTATTTAAACAAAACTGGCACGTGCGAGCATTAAGGTTGGTGGTTGGCGCAATTAGAATGTGGCTTAAATACGCCGCCCGCCGCTGTCATGTCACAATACCTCGATCTCCGTGCGACCGCCAGTCGCGGGACCAGTTTGCGAATCGTATCCGCCGTTGCGGAAGGGTTCAACGAAAGTTCCCGCCGTTTCGGGGCACATCGTGAAAGGAAACTCGAAGCCTTCCGCTAAAGAAACCCCGCGTTGCGGACGGATAACGCCAAGGCTTCCGTCGTTTCGGGAGCTTTTTCATCAAAACCTTCCGCAATTTTAACAAACCAATCCAACTTTTTCGGGCGTCTTTCCTAAGTCCTTCCGATGTTTCGAAGCGTTTTCACGAACTGTCCCCGCCGTTTCGGGAAGAAAACTCCAATCTCTCCGCGGACGGTTGAAAATGTTCTAAGTCCTTTTCGGGAAACTAAGGCGAATGAGTCCCGTCATTTCGGGAGGAAAGCCGGAACCTTTCCGCGGTTGCGGAAGGCTTGAGTGAAGGGCTCCGCCGTTTCGGGAGCTAATGATATATTCTTCCGCACATTTACCCGGGGTCATTTCAGAGTCCTTTGCCGAGCGGTTTAAGCGATTGGCTTCCGCCGTTTCGGGAGGGTAGCCCGAAGGCTTCCGCGTTTCGGGAGCAAAGGCTGAAGGCCTCCGCGATAGTTTCTTGAAAAATTTCTAAGTCCTTTTCATAGTTTCGGAAGAAAATCGTGAATTCCTCCGCGGGACTTATGTGGATGGCTTCCGCCGTTTCGGGAGGGTAGAGTTGAATCGTTCCGCAGATTTTAAACGTTGACAAGTTTCCAAGTTGTTATCTACTTCGGAAGGTTTGGACGGGCGGTTTATGAGAATGGTCTCCGCCGTTTCGGAAGCAATTCCTCAGCGACTCCCGCTGTTTCGGAACGGGATCTTTAAAAGCTTCCGCGAAGTTTCCTCGGCTTATTCTGAAAAGTTCTTTTAAGTTCTTTCACAATTCCGGAAGAAATTCATGAATCTCTTCGTGTTATTTCGGCAAGCAAATGTGAATGGCTTCCGCCGTTTCGGGAGACAGACTTGAATCGCTCCGCCGTTTCGGCGAGGTTTCACCAATGGTTTCCGCAACTTATGGCCATAATCTGAGTTTCTTTTCGGGAAGATATCACGGTGGCTTCCGCCGTTTCGGACGGTTTCGCTGAATTTCCCCGCCGTTTCGGGCGGGTGAAACTAAAAGTTCTCTAAGTCCCTTTCGGAAGATAAATGTGAATGATTCCCGCCATTTCGGGAGCAAAACCGGAACTTTTCCGCGGTTGCGGACGGCTTGAGCGAAAGCTTCCGCCGTTTCGGGGACAAATTTTCAATGGCTTCCGCAGATTTTGACAAAGGAAATCTCAGTCCTTCTTTGGGAAAGGTTGGACGTTTGTGTTTGAAGTCGGGGAGATAGTCCGAATTATCCCAAAACGTTGGGGAAAAATATGAGTTATCTTTTGGCTCTTTGGGGAAAACATGGAAGGATTGCTGGCAAGATGTTCAGCAGGGAAATAAGATTTTATGTTGAAAACAGAGCTGACGGCTGGGATGGCTTGTCAGGCAAACTTTCTATAAAAATACCGGAGGGGCCCCAACATGTTCAAAATTTTGGGGACGGGTGTTGCTACAACAACAATGGCGAGTCGCTGGCGAACACAGATCTCTGAAAAATTCCTCTTCACGGTCCGGAACCTCATTAAAACATCCACCTCGGGTGCACTACTCAATTGAGCATTTTATACTCATGCGGGGGGAAAGAGGCACTTTTCCTGCTAGCCATTGGGGAAAGGGGAGCTTTGACCGAGACATCTTCACCACTCTCAGAGGGCCAGCATATGAGATTCATTTTAGGAGGGTTATCTCTCAAATGGTCACTACTGCCGGACTCCACAGGATTTGCAACACTTTCTCGTGGACATTATTGTTCTTGTTCCTCATTCCCATGCTGCTGGCACCCTTTGGGATGCTTGTACTTTGGACAGCTTAGCTGTTTGAGCCTTCCAGGGATATTTTCTTTTGGACCTGATCTTTGATTTGGGCTCCTCAATCCATAATGTCCTTTTGTGTGAGTTAGATATTTTATTGATTTGATCAAACTTCACGGACGGAGAGGAACCTATTTTGAGCTGGGCCTTTTGGACAGCCTTCTTGATTTTACATGTCTTTTTTTTTGCTTTTGTCTCAGCCATGCTTTAATTGAGGCGAGAATCCCTGGAAAACAGACTCTTGAATGTAGGCCATTTTGGCTTTTAAATCTGCAGCATGGAGTCATCTCAATACCCTATGTCCTCGAGAGGTGCCACTTTCCATGGGTCCAACTTAGGTAACCTTCTTGAGATGCCTTTAAAGTGTGAGAGTGGGTGGAGCCCAACGATAGTAGTGAAGATGGCCATGGGTCTCTGCTATTAAACAGGATTAGTGTGACTAGCAGGGTAGGTTTCCCCCCCCTTTTGAACATTTCAGCGAGAGCACAGCAGACCGGGTTTAGTGAGCAGGGTTCCAGACTCATGGGTTGCAAGTTTTCTTTGAGAGAGCTATCTTCAACGGGAGACTCAACAACAAGGGGGCCTTCAGAAAACAAAACTTGTCGAAAAGTTCAAATAACAAAGAAAGAAACGACATGGCCGAAAAATAAAAAATGAAAGCGAAAAAACAACTTTATTTATGTACAGGAAGTCTCGAGGAGACTATGCGAAGTATTGTTTCAGAGCGAGGCCATTGAGAGGAAGGGCCACTTCCTCTCCCTCGAGATTTGTCAATTTATAAGTGGATGGGCCTAATTTTGCAGAAATTTGGTACGGGCCTACCCATAGATGTTGAAATTTTGTATGCATTCCTTTGCCTTCATGATTATGGTCCCATTTCAGGACTAAATCCTCGACTTCAAAATCCCTCTTGCCGGATTTCCTCTTGTCGAACCATCTCTTAACTATATCCTGGTGTTGATTGAATCGATCTCTAGCTTTGTGTCGGGCTTCTTCCAGTTGAAGCAGGGTGTTGATCCTGGATTGTAAGGCTTGGCTACCAGAACCCCGCGAGGCTTGGGACAATTGCAAGGATGGCAGCAAGATGTTTGGGGGAAGTATGGCTTCCTTGCCATAGACAAGAGTGAAAGGGGAGGCACCTAAAGCATTCTTCGGGGTTACCCTATCTGCCCATAAGGCGTTTGGGAGAGCCACATGCCAACTTCTCTGGTTTTCTATCACAGTTTTCTTAAGGATTCGAATCAGATTCTTGTTTGAGGATTCAGCTAATCCGTTTCCCTGAGGGTAGTAATTGGCTGAATAATGCAACTTAATTCCCCATTCATAAACAAATTCATTTATCTTGCAAGATGAAAAATAAGTAGCATTATCAAAAACGAGGGAAATTGGAACCCCAAACCTGGTTATGATGTTTTCTTTCAAGAAGCTGATGACTACGTCTTCATTGATCTTGCGCAATGGGGTGGCCTCCGTCCACCTAGTGAAGTAGTCGGTAGCCGTTAGGATGTATCGATGTTGCAATGAAGAATTTGGATTTATTTCTCCGATAACATCTATGCCCCATTGCTCAAAAGGCTCAGAGATGATGACCGGCTGCAATGGGCCCGCGGCCTTAGGTAACTTCCCAGCGCTTCTTTGACATACATCACAGTTCCGTGCGTATGTGTGGGCATCTCGGAACAGAGTGGGCCAATAATAACCAGCTCTCAGTATCTTGTGCGCTGTCGTCTCTCCTGAATAATGACCACCCGCGGGGCCATCATGCAATTCTTTGACAACTTTGTTTGCATCTTCCTTCTCCAAACATCTAAGAAGGACTCCATCATAATTCTTTCTGAAAAGAATCCCATCAATGATTTGATAGGGTGCTGATTTCAAACGGAGTGCCCTTCTTTGTTTAGAGTTCCAGTGCTCGGGTAGATATCCCTGCTGTAAATAGTGCACCAGATCCCTATACCATGACTGGGGAGCTGTAAAGATATGACATACCTCAACCGAATTGAGCTCAGCTTCATTTCGCCAATGGTGCTCTTCATCAGTCGAGTTTATCGCCAGTAACTTGCATAGACGTTGTCCTTTAATGATTGTAGCCGGTTTAAATTCCAAATCATACTCCTGCAGAGCTGTGACCCAGTTCCCTCTCCTTTCTCCCAATTCCTTTTGAACGAAAAGGGATCTAACAGCTGGATGGGGAACTATGACTTTAGTTCTGTTCTTCAAAATGTATGGCCTAAACTGCTTGACTGCTTTGAAGACCGCATAGGCATGCTTGTCCACCACGGGGTAGTTCAGCTCGGCCCCCTGCAGACCAGTGCTCATAAACGAAATTGGGTATTCATCCCCCAACTCTACCTTTTGCGTGAGTACGGCCGCGAGAGAGTCATCCGAAGCGAAAGTATACAAGATGAAATCTTTATCGAAATCTGGGCTTCTTAAGGAAGGAGCTTTAGCTACAGCTGTTTTGATATCTCTAAATGCGTCCTTCTCCAAATTTGTCCACTTTAATTGTGTGCTTTGTTTAACCATCTGTTGCAATGGCTTAACGATTTGTGCAAAATCCGGAACAAATCTGCGGAAAAAATTGATGGTGCCCATAAAAGACTGCATAGATTTTTTGTTGTGAGGCATTGGAATCTTATTAATAGCTTGAACTCTTTCCTGGTCGATTGACACTCCCCCTTTGGAGATTATATGACCCAAGAGCTTACCTTCGGGTACAGCAAACACGCTCTTCTTGGGATTCAAGGAAATACCATACTTCCGGCAACGGTCAAAGATGTGCCTCAGATGAACAACATGATCTTCCCTTTTCTTCGAAAAGACTGTCACATCATCTAAGTAAACAACAACACATTGCCCACCCAATCCTCGGAAGGCAATATCCATCGCCCTTTGGAATGTAGCTCCTGCATTTATCAGACCAAATGGCATTCTTCTGTAAGCGAAAGTTCCCCATTTAGTTCTGAAAGTGGTCTTGAGACGATCTTCCTCGGCTACTAACACTTGATTGTAGCCCGAGAAACCATCGAGGAGAGAAAACAATTCGGATCCTGACACCATTTGTAGGATTTGCTCCATTGAAGGTACGGGGTAGTTATCTTTATCCGAAGCTTTGTTTAAATTTCTGAAGTCTACACATAGCCTAATCTCTCCCGACTTCTTCCTTACGGGAACCAAGTTTGCAACCCATTCGGAATGCCGAACCTTGAAGATTATCTTGGCGTCCAGGAGCTTCTTTAATTCCTTTTGGATCAGCGGTTCAAGAGTGGGATGCATCCTTCTTAACTGCTGCTGAAATGGCTTGACACCCGCTTTCATTGGTATAACATGCTGGATAATGCGGACGTCATATGTTTTCAGATCTTCATAGGTCCATGCAAAAACATCCTTGTATTGTTTAAACAATTTAATGAACCTATCTCTTTCTCCTGGTGAACAACATTTGCCGAGGTTGACAAATTTTGGTTCTGCCTCGGTACCCAAATTAACCAACTCATGTTGCATTGATGAGCTGTTAGTTTTGGTATTAGCTGGTCTTTTGAACTTATTTTGAAGATCGAAAAGCATTTCGAGGGACCTTACCCCCTTTGGCATGAAATTTCCTTTCTCGTCATCTTTCTTCATCAAATCCGCATCGTGTTCTTCTTCATCTATTGCAGCTCCTTGGAAGCTATCTTCGTTTGTCAGGAAGCTGATAATTTGTTCATCATCATCGAAGACTCTGAAATTTGTGACGTTATCGGGAATGGAAGGCCTGAAAATCAATTCGATTGAGCATTTATTATTTGACGGCACTAATCTAGAAGCAGATGTTGCTAACAAATCAGCAGCAGAATTTTGCAACCTAGGAATTGATTTTATATTGAAAGCGTCAAACTGCATGATTAAATCCCATACCTCAGCCTGATAACTTTTCAAGTGCGGTGAGAGACAATGAATGGTGTCCCTTACCTGTCTGACAACTATCTCGGAGTCACCAAAAACCTTCAGGTACTTAACATTTAAGCCAATGGCTTTCTTTAATCCATGCACCAAAGCTTCATATTCAACGGTGTTATTAGTACAATCGAATTCTAATCTACAAGACAAAAAATACTTGTTCTTCTTTGGATCCATTAGAACACAACCGGCTCCGGATCCTTCCAGAGTTTTAGAACCATCAAAGTATAATGTCCAAAAGGCATCTTTAGATTCAACTAAGTTAGTTTCTTTGTGGTCTATGTTAGCAACTAAATTGACTATGTTACAATCAATATCATCAGTCCGAGAGAAATGAAGGAGATCGGACTGTTTATCTGATTCATGACGAAAGGTTTCAGATTGATAGTTACTCGGATCCATTTCTAAGAAGTAATTTCCCAGAACCGAGGAAGAGAAAGTTACCGCCTCATTCTTTTCTTCTAGCTGGGTTACGTTTTGTTTCATATGAGGTTCCCTAAGAACTTTGATCTGATTCTGTCTGTTTTGATAAGGTAGCCATAGATGAGACCAATCGGTGGCAAAGTAGCCACTCAGCTTGGTGGACCAATCCCTACTCAAAATCATCCCATAAGCTTCAGGAATATCGACCACCATTATGTCAATAAATTGACAGACTCTAGGATCAGCTGACAATCTAATTAAAACGTCTTTCATCTCCCCAATAACCTTGACAGCAGTCCTGTCTAATTGGATAATTTGAGCTGGAGATGGCACGGGCTGCCCATTAATTTTCTTACAAATTGACAATGGCATAACGTTTGAAGAAGCTCCAGAGTCTACCAGACAGTTGTGAACATTGTGATTAAAAATTTCAAATGTCAACAAGAATGGCAATGTTTGGGATTTGGATTTCCCACCGATGCTAGCCTCGTTAATTTCAGGATTGTCTTGAGAGTCTGTTAACGTAGTGCTGGGTTTTGGTTGTAAAACATGCAGCAGTTTGTCTCGTTGATGGGGCAAGCTACACATGTCAAATATTGATATGTTCGCTTTGACTTTCTTGATATCTTCGATAATATCATACCCTATGTCGGACTCGTTCCCAATTCGAGTTGGCTGATCTGTTTTGTTTATGGTGACCTTAGGTGGCTGAACTGTGTTGTCAGCGCTTGGTTGTTTGGCAGCTGCTTGGTTTACTTTGGGCTGAGGTGGGATTATCGGTATATGCCTCCTAGGCAGATCTTTCAGAATCTTAGGCTTATGGGGAATGGCGACTGGTACAGGATCCGCAATTGGACCCTTGCTGCGAGTGGCAACATTTATGGTAGAGGGAGAGCTATCTACATGATCTTCTTCTACTAATTCGGTCATAGGTACCCAATCCCACAACACCATAGTAGTGTCCGGGGTTGGTTCCTCTAACTCAGGGCTTGACTCTTCCGGAGGATCATCCTGATCTGGGATCTGAGAATCTAACATTTGGTTCATGACTATTGATCCATTGCGGGCAACTCTTTTCCGAATGTGGTTCTTGGTGAAAAGTGCAGAAATTTTCCATCCCAATCTCATTCAAGTTTAAAACAGGGGCAGCGTTCATTGGTGGATGAGTCTGTTCCCCGTCTTCCCTTCTTTTATAGAATGGCTTGAAAGGTTTCCTAGATGTACTAGCAGCCTTGTCCTTTTCGAGGTCTACGATTTTGTTAGACAATTTCTGCATCATCTTGACCACATTTTCCATGTCCGTAGATGGCTTGTCTTTACTTCTAATGAGCAGCAAAGGTTTCTTGCTAGCTGCTGGTTTTGGTTCTACATCTAAGGCATGTTTAGCAATGCTATCAGCCTCTTCTTCTACCTTTCTAGCTTCCTCAAAGTTCTCTATCAGGGTAGCTTTCTTGGACCTCTTCACAAACATTGCTATGGGTCCATCAAGAGCGGTTGTATAGTATTCAATTAGAGATTCCTCGGCTGGTTTATTAGCTTGACTGAAGTTATTCAACAGCGTAGTGAATCTTTGATTGAAATCTTGAACCTTTTCTTTCTTTTCCATCCTCATGGATAAGAGTTCTTTCATGAGTGTGGCCACAGTCTTTTGGTTTCCGTATTTCTTTAGAAAACATTTTTCGAATTCATCCCAACTCGAGATTGAGATGGGTTGTAAGCTAAAGTACCATGATGATACTTTTGGCTCGAATGTATATGGAAACAACCTGTAGACCACGTATTCATGTTGTACGTTCAAAAGGTTCAGAGCCAAGTAAAAACTCTTGAGGTGATCTTCTGCCGAAATGGCTTTCCCTGGATCGTATTTAGGCAAGACCTTTTCTGGGCTTTTAGGGAGATTATGGAATGGTCCAGCTAAGTTCAGCGCTCCCCTTGCTCTCCAAGCAGGTACAACCATGTTTGGGTTTGGATGCGGAGACCCCGGAGGAGAATTGTAGGGTGAAACTTGTGGAGTACTTTTGGGAGTGGTAATTTCTTCAAGATTTTCTTGGTCTGTCTTGTTAAGAGTGTCGGAAATCTCTTCCAAAGTCAGATTTACCAGTTCTTCAAAACTCTGAACGAGAATTGAATCACGAGTGTACTGTGGCTCCTTTCTAGGTGTAATTTTCTTAGGGAGGAATTTGACAGCGTTTAAACCACCTAACTGCCTAACGTAGGATCTGGTATGTCTTCTCAAATCCTCGATTTCTGTGAACGGAACAGCGTACAAAGATTCTTGAGGCTCAGGATCAGAAATGTGGCGTTCTTGGTCTGTTAATCCAAGATCTGGGCTGTTTGAAATACTTTCTATAAGCGGGTTTTCAGTGTTATCTATGACCGCGGAAGATTTTCCTCTATCAGCCATGCACTTTAGGCCCTCCTTCTAGCGCCAAAAACTGTTGATGCCTCGGATATCGTAGCATCAATCAGAAAGGGATTCTCCCCGAGAAATGGTCCCAATTAGACTATCTCCCGTTTGGTGTAGGGAATCCGTCCGGTTAGCGGTTCCGGCAACCGTGGTTTTGGATTTTAAATCCGATCTTACCGGTTATGGCACGATCCACCTTTATTTTGGGTTTTTTATGTCTTTTGTATGAGATGCAAGTGCCTAAATTATACTTAATCTAAATGCAATTAAAACAGATCTAAGCCTAAAACTGGAACAAATCTATCTATCCCTGCAGGGGACACGCTAAAGGGAAGAGCAATCAGCTGTAACAAGTATCGTAAACCAAGAATAGATAGCTATTATTTCTCACAACCAAAGCTACAGCAAGATAAAATTCTTTAGAAGATAGCTTCTAACTCGACATATAACGCATCTATTGCTCATAAACAGGAGAAAGCACATAAAGAAACAGATCTGAAAAGAAACTTGAAGAACGCATCTATTGCTCATAAACAGAAAAGAACAAAGCTATTTAATCTATGTAACAGAAATAAAGAAACAGATCTAGATGTAACAAAACTGGAATTAAACTCAAAGATCCCTGCAAGGAGCAATTTAAAGTCATGAACAATGAGCCACATGAATTATTCTGAAGAAAGAACAGTTAGCCATTCGATCTTGACAAAGAAATCTACAGTAATACATTTCATTGTTCACAAAATAGAGAGAACGCATGCACGGAGGGGAGCAGAATCATTAATGCAAAGAAATAATTCAGATGTCAAGAATGATCTCACATTGCAGAACTGCAGTCATTAGAATAGTCCAATATAGAGCAATCCAACATCCCAGGTAAAACGTCCATCTCCCGTGGCTTCTATTAGAAAATTCAATTTACAGACCCGATACAAGATAGCTCATATCGTTTTCCAAAATTTTCATTCCCTGCCAAAAGTCCTTTCTAATCTTTCCTAGATGCTATTTATAGCTACAACTTTGCCCTTTGGGATGACACCTAGCACTTTCCACCTGTCATTTACAGGGATTTCTACTATAATCGATCACCAAAAAATGGCCACTTCCTTTACAAAAATATTTTGACAAAAATTAGGGATAGCTGTCCCATGGCTTACGCCTTACATATTTAAATATACATAACAGAAAATTGGCCGACATCAAAGCTTTCCCTATTGGGCACCTGTTTGGCTGAAGAGAGTGGCTCACTGAATTCGGCCTCTTCATTCCTGTGCGTGAGCTTCTCCTGGCAAAGGGTCGCCCAAGTTAATTGTCACTGATGCTGCCTGGGAAGAGGCCCTTGAATCCCCTGCTGATGCTGCTCCTAATTGGGAAGAGGGAATTGAACTGGCCAGATTTTCTTCCATTGTTGGGGAAGAGGCTGCTGGGAGAGGGGCTGCCGGATCTACTGATGTTCCCGCTGCTGCTGCAGCTTTCCTGTCCTCCTCTGTTATGTAGATGTGCCACACACCTGTGTCCCTTATGATTATGTTTGCTGCAGCAGGAAACAGGATTTTCTGAGAAGTCACATTCTTCCCGAGCTCTGTTTTAATGCTTTGTACTTCTGCTTCAGCAACTTGATACGCTTCCTTCAGCAGATGGTTGTGAAGTGTTGATGAACCGATGTAATGTTGGAGATCATCCATGGCCAGGACATCAATACTTTTCACATACTCCATCTGGACGCCTAGCTCTTCTTTCAGTTGAGACAACCGCTGCTCCTTTTCCGGGAAGTCTTCTAGGGTCTGAGGGAAACTCAATGTGCAGTTGTCATGGACTCCTTTGAGCTTTTGGTATAGGTTGTTGATTCTATCTGTTGTCCTCTGCACACTGGCCATCAGCTTATTGGCATAGTTCCTGCCAAACTCCAACAAGGCTATATCTTCATTAAAATCTTCCACGGCCTTAAAAGGAAGATGCGGGGGGAAACCTCCTTTCCCTTCTCTCCATGCCATCTGACTTACGACATTTGCCTTGACACGGGTATTCTTAGCTTTGAGCCTGTGGGCTTCCGTATTAACCTCTTTTAGCCTAACCATCATGGCCTTGAGTTTGCATACCTCATCAGTGATTAGCTCTTGGGAGCCATACACTTGCTGCAGGATATTGCACGACAACTCGTGGAAGGGAGATAGGTCTATGGTTCTGCTCTCCGCTTGCTCTAAACGCTCAGCTAACGCTTGCTTGTCTGCTTTTCGCAGAGATGCCTTTTCTTCTGCACCATTCTTCTATGCTTCCACAATCATCATTTGAAGTGTTAGTTGGTCTTTTTCCTCCTCCAGCTGGCTGTACCTGTTTGACAGCTCCTTATGCTCAGCGTACAAGCAATTGTATTTGTTTACTGCCAGATCTCTTTGGGCTTGCTCATTAGCCACATTTTGTTGCAGCGTGCGTGCTCTCTTCTTTGTCAATATATTTTCTTTGACTATACCGTCTACATTGGCAAATGATGCCTTTGCTGTTGCTATGATTGCGGATGCCATAGCAATGGGATCTTGATCTGTGTTCTGCATGACAGTGACCTCCCGGTGAGTCACAATGTCTTCATGGAAGGGACTTTTAATCCTCTCTTCTGATTGGAGGACCATTGATTTTCTTTTCTTATCATAAACAAACTCATTCCATTTGGACACCGTACGTTTCCCTGATGGAGTGTACGGGACAATTGGTCGGTTTATGATGTCTATGTCTTCTTCCATGGGTGGGGTCCGGACTTCCTGAGCGGGGTCTGTTCCTTCCCTTCGGGTACCAGAGCCACCTGCTTGAGGGGTGTCTATCTCCATGTCTTGGACACCGGATCCACCTGCCTCGGCATCTTCCCTTGTCTTCAATTCTTCCTCCGCCTTTTTTCTTGCCTCTGCTTGCTCAGTCTCTGCTTCTTTCTGCTTTTGTGCTTCTTCAGCCTCTTTCCGCAGTCTTTCATTTTCAGCTTCTTGCTGCCTTTTTGCTTCCTCGGCTTCCTGCTGTAACCTTGCCTCTTCTCTTAATCTGAGCTCTTCCTGAGCTCGGGTATCCTCGGCTTCTTTCTCCTTTTGCTGGGTGGTCTTCTGGGCTTTGGTTGAGCTAGAGCTCGCTCCAGTACCTTGGCGACAGATCCGTAGCTCAGTCATGTTGCTGATGCCTCTGAATTCCTCCTCCTCAGCATCAGGGTAGTGGGAGTATTCGAAGTGAGCATAGTTCCCCTTGCAATGCTCGGCCACTTTACCCTTTCTGTCGTTCCTGTGGAAGATGACCTCACCGAAGTGGAAGGCCTTCAACTCTTGAACAAATTCGTCGGCAGAGGCCACCCCTGAAAACTTGTAAGCACCTATGCAGAAAGGTAGGGGGGGAAAGGAAGCCTTGTGTAGCTTGTGGAGGAATGCTCCAATCCCATCCAAGAAGAGCTGTCTTACTGCTTCCTTCAGCACCACATAGTCTGTGGCATACTGCGGCAATATGTATGGGGGCTTAGTCCCTCCAAACATTCTCAGGTAGGTACCTTGTTCTGAAAAGTAAAAGTCCCCATAATCCCCAAGGACTTCCAAAGCATTTTCTGATAGGCAATTTGGTTCTTCCTTGAACATTTTCTCGTATAGGGGCATGATGAACCCCTCACAGATGAGTTTGTAGCTGGGCTTGTAATTCTGAGCCCACAACATCTTGAATGCGATGTAGACCGGGGCGGTGGCCCTATCCCAGGTACAACCCAATTTGGGGAACTCTATCTTGGCCAAAATACAATCTATCAGATATGAAGACATGAAGAATTCAGCCTTCTTCAAGGCTAGCCCGGGCTTAGCAGCACTTATCATTGAGGCCAGACTATCTGACAGGATAGTGGCCCAGTCAAACACTGTTCCCTGAAATTCCACATAATGAATGATAGGGACCCACTGAATCTTGTATACTGTGCCATCAGGCATGCCGAAGATTCTGCACAGCATCAGGGAAATCAATCTATAAGGAGCTCTTAGATTCTGTACGTCATACTCCTCACTCCCTTTCTTCCTCAAATGTTTCCCTGCCACCAGTAGCTTCTTGGCCATCTCGATATTGTTCATCTGGCTTAACCATTCATCAGTCAGATCTTGTTGGACACGGGGAAACCTGTAGGCTGCCGCAAGATATGCGGGTTGAAATGAGGCGATAGCCACTTTCCCGCTATCATTTATCACTCTTCCTTCAGCATCGGCATGTTGGAGTATCCATCCGATCACTTCAGCACAGGGGAACAGCTCAGGGCGTGTAGCGGCTCTAGTTATGCCTGAGGCTCTGATATTTTGATAGATTGGTGCTTCCTCCAACAACATATCTGGGATTTCTTGGTCCCTGATCATTCTATAGATGTCATCCCATCTGATTTCTGGAGGGACACCAGTGGTGCACCTAGTGTCCTGGAGCGAGGTTTCAATCTTGAGAGGGGCAGGCTTCTTTTCTGTCATCTTAGCTTTCTTCTTACCGGTTTTCGGCATCTTGATTTATCCCTGATAACACCCATATACAAGTCATCATGAACTTGAGTAACATACTGCGAGGTTTCAATCAGAGAGTATCATTGTTTTAAGATATTAATGAAACAAATGCAGTGAAGCTGTATATTTAGGAAGCAAAACGTTATTTCAACATGAAACATAAATTGAAACACTTGAGTTTCCTAAAAGGACGAGTTTGGAATGCTCCTGAGGGGTAGGCTATGTTGCGGATACATTTTGTTCTCGGACCGATAGGCAATTTGCGGAAGCAATTGGCTTCCGATTCTGCCCTGGGAAGAGATGATTTTCGTCTTAGCAGGGACATGATTATATAAAAAAAATAACCCTCCCATTCTTTAAAGGTGCAAGTTTGGGATGCTCCCGTGGAGACAAGCGCGTTGCGGAAGCAACGTGCTTTCGGTTTAGTTCTGGGGGAAGGATAGGACAGCTTTCGTCACTGCTGTGGCTTGGAAGGCCTGCGGCGGGTAAGCTCGGGTATGCAGACTTTGTGCCGAAAAAGAAACCCCTTTTGCATTTACGATTAGGCGGGGGCATCCGAATGCCAATGTTATTTGCGCCACTTGACGAGGTGTTCCAAGTGGGTGGAAAAAATTCTAGCGGCGATGGTTTTGGGTCTGGCTGGCGTAGCTTGAGTGCTCGCGGGTTCTGAACAGGGGTCGTGGTGCCGGTTTTGAAATGAGCAGAGGTTTCGCAGTTCACAAAAAGGGCCGGGGTGTTATGGCTTAATCTCTCAGCAGGGGAAATGCAACGTCGATGGGCTTCGGTATTTTCAATAGACGACGAGGCACGCGGCTCGGAAAAGGAACATGTTAACCGTCTACCCACCCATGTTCATCCTGCTGATGCTAAAAAATGGGGAGAACTTGATTCAACCGTATTTTGACGGGAAAAATCGCCCGCGACGGGCGTTTTGCTCGTCAAAACCCCACCTATGCCCATCAATTTCAAAAAGACAGCTAACTCAAAAGCAAAATATGCCGTGTAGGGGGATGGATTTACGGTCAAAATCCTACCTGGCACCGATGAAAACGCTAACTGAGGTGGCCGTGAAACGTGTTTGAGCAGTCCGAGCTGGAGCGGTTCGCGCGGCGTCCAACCAATCGTCCAGATTAAAAAAATAACAATGTGTTGGCTCGTACCCCCACCGCCTATTCAAACAAAACTGGCACGTGCGAGCATTAAGGTTGGTGGTTGGCGCAATTAGAATGTGGCTTAAATACGTCGCCCGCCGCTGTCATGTCACAATACCTCGATCTCCGTGCGACCGCCAGTCGCGGGACCAGTTTGCAAATCGTATCCGCCGTTGCGGAAGGGTTCAACGAAAGTTCCCGCCGTTTCGGGGCACATCGCGAAAGGAAACTCGAAGCCTTCCGCTAAAGAAACCCCGCGTTGCGGACGGATAACGCCAAGGCTTCCGTCGTTTCGGGAGCTTTTTCATCAAAACCTTCCGCAATTTTAACAAACCAATCCGACTTTTCCGGGCGTCTTTCCTAAGTCCTTCCGATGTTTCGGAGCGTTTTCACGAACTGTCCCCGCCGTTTTGGGAAGAAAACTCCAATCTCTCCGCGGACGGTTGAAAATGTTCTAAGTCCTTTTCGGGAAACTAAGGCGAGTGAGTCCCGTCATTTCGGGAGGAAAGCCGGAACCTTTCCGCGGTTGCGGAAGGCTTGAGTGAAGGGCTCCGCCGTTTCGGGAGCTAATGATATATTCTTCCGCACATTTACCCGGGGTCATTTCGGAGTCCTTTGCCAAGCGGTTTAAGCGATTGGCTTCCGCCGTTTCGGGAGGGTAGCCCGTAGGCTTCCGCATTTCGGGAGCAAAGGCTGAAGGCCTCCGCGATAGTTTCTTCAAAAATTTCTAAGTCCTTTTCATAGTTTCGGAAGAAAATCGTGAATTCCTCCGCGGGACTTATGCGGATGGCTTCCGCCGTTTCGGGAGGGTAGAGTGTAATCGTTCTGCAGATTTTAAACGTTGACAAGTTTCCAAGTTGTTATCTACTTCGGAAGGTTTGGACGGGCGGTTTATGAGAATGGTCTCCGCCATTTCGGAAGCAATTCCTCAGCGACTCCCGCTGTTTCGGAACGAGATCTTTAAAAGCTTCCGCGAAGTTTCCTCGGCTTATTCTGAAAAGTTATTTTAAGTTCTTTCACAATTCCGGAAGAAGTTCATGAATCTCTTCGTGTTATATCGGCAAGCAAATGTGAATGGCTTCCGCCGTTTCGGGAGACAGACTTGAATCGCTCCGCCGTTTCGACGAGGTTTCACCAATGGTTTCCGCAACTTATGGCCATAATCTGAGTTTCTTTTCGGGAAGATATCACGGCGGCTTCCGCCGTTTCGGACGGTTTCGCTGAATTTCCCCGCCGTTTCGGGCGGGTGAAACTAAAAGTTCTCTACGTCCCTTTTGGAAGATAAATGCGAATGATTCCCGCCATTTCGGGAGCAAAACCGGAACCTTTCCACGGTTGCGGACAGCTTGAGCGAAAGCTTCCGCCGTTTCGGGGACAAATTTTCAATGGCTTCCGCAGATTTTGACAAAGGAAATCTCAGTCCTTCTTTCAGAAAGGTTGGACGTTTGTGTTTGAAGTCGGGGAGATAGTCCGAATTATCCCAAAACGTTGGGGAAAAATCTGAGTTATCTTTTGGCTCTTTGGGGAAAACATGGAAGGATTGCTGGCAAGATGTTCAGCAGGGAAATAAGATTTTATGTTGAAAACAGAGCTGACGGCTGGGATGGCTTGTCAGGCAAACTTTCTATAAAAATACCGGAGGGGCCCCAACATGTTCAAAATTTTGGGGACGGGTGTTGCTGCAACAACAGGATGACCTATTTGTAACAGGTGAGGATAGATTGATTTCCGACATGCAGCGGAAGCTTGCTGCCAAGTTCGAGTTGAAGAACTTGGGGATGATGCACTATTTGTTTTTGGCATGGAGGTGTGGCAGAGTGCAGATGGAATCTTCCTTGGAAAAGGGAAGTATGCAGTAGAGATCCTGAAGAGGTTTCGGGATGATGGACTGCAAGGCTATGGCCACACCTATGGCATCGAACCTGAAGCTTATGTGTGATGCTTTATCTGATCTAGTTGATGTCACTGTGTATCGTCAGATGATTGGGTCCTTGATGTACCTGACGAACACGAGACCGAATATTTGCTTTGTGGTGAACACATTGAGCCAGTTCCTAATAGATTCGAGGATTGTTCACCTGGTTGCTGTAAATCATATTCTGAGGTACCTGAAGGGTACGGTTGACTATGGGCTCAAGTATGACGCGAATCAAAAGTTTAACTCGTAGGGTTATGTTGATTCAGACTGGGCAGGCAGTGCTGCAGATAAGAAGAGCACTCCTGGGTGCTGCTTCAGTATGGGATCAGGTGTGATCTCTTGGTTTAGCAGGAAGCAATCCTACGTAGCACTGAGTATAGCCAAGGCAGAGTATGTTGCAGCATGTTCAGCTAGTTGTGAGGCAGTATGGCTATGGAAGCTACTGTCTGAGTTATTTGATCTCCCGTTGGAGGCTACTGGTATCTTTTGTGACAACCAGAGTTGTGTGAAGCTGTCCGAGAACCCGGTGTTCCACGACAGGTCGAAAAACATAGAGATTAAATAGCACTATATCAGGGATATGGTACAGAGAGGAGCAGTGAAGCTCCTATATGTTGCGACGGATGAGCAGATTGCAGATGTGCTGACGAAGCAACTAGCCAGAGTGAAGTTCAAGTACTTCAGAGAGAGGCTTGGTGTTCTTCAGATCGACGACACTTCGAGGAAGAAGTGATGGACACATTTGTTGAAGCCATTCCAAGCATGTTGGAAGGAGGATCCTTCACATGGCTATGGATGTAAGCGTTGGATGATGAGCATCGGGATGATGTTCTAGTTTCTGCTTTGTATGATCAATTGGATCATTTATATGTATATGTATGTACACATCATGTTGGATTCTGGATATGATCAGTTGGATCATTTATATGTATATGGATGTACGCATCATGTTGGATGCTGGATATGATCGGTTGGATCATTTGTATGTATTTTGTATATGCATCATGTCGGATGCTTGGACCATGTATATGTATATGTATCAGGTGGATACATTGTATGATCAGGTAGATCATGTATGTTGATATGTATCATGTATTTGTATTTGTATCAGGTGGATACATTGTATGATCAGGATGATCATGATGACGAGCTTCAGGGTGTTGCTTCAGATGATATGTATCAGGATGATACAGTGATGATGATCAGTGTGATCATGAGCATCAGGATGATGCTTTGTGTGATGATGATCTGTTGGATCATGAGTATCAGGTTGATACTTGGAGGTCAGAGATGATATGTGGCAGGTTGTGCAAATAGCATGTAATCAGTCCTAGGAGATCTTTCCGGTCGTGCTACGACACATAAATGTTCCTGGGATACTCTTTCCGGTATTGCTATGTAGTATGTAATCAGTCCTCAGATATCCGATAGGTTGAGCTATGTGCTCGTAATCAGTCCTGGGATGAGGTATTACTATGGAGACATGTAATCAGTCCTGGAGATCCGAGAGGTTGAGCTGTGTGCTCGTAATTAGTCCTGGGATGCTCTTTAGAGATCTTGCCGATCGTGTTGCGGCACATAAATGTTCCTGGGATGCTCTTTAAATGTTTTTTCTATCCACATGTAATCAGTCCTAGAGATCCAAGAGGTTGAGCTGTGTGCTCGTAATAAGTCCTGGGGTGCTCTTTAGAGATCTTGTCGGTCGTGCTGCGGCACATAAATGTTCCTGGGATGCTCTTTAAAGGTATTGTGGAGGAGATGCATGTAATCAGTCTTGGGAGATCTTTCCGGTCGTGCTTAGGCACATAAATGTTCCTGGGATACTCTTTTCGGTATTGCATCCGCACATAAAATTAGTCCTGAGAGGCCACCTCTATCAGACCGTTCGCACAGATGATGAAGACCTGCAGGTGGTGGGCCTACATCCAGTATGAAAAAGGATTGGCTCTGTAGAACTTCCTATGACGAGTATATTCAGATATTGATTGAGCTAGCAGTAGCAGTGACGATGATGATGACTCGATGATGATTATCCAGTGACGATGATCCAAAGAAGAAGACTTGTGCTAGAAGACCTGTGTCGAGAAATACCTTCCTAGTTAAGAGGGAGTGTTGATGTATATGTAAATTCGGAATGTATTTCACATATATGTATATTGTATTCCTATAGAGATGTTATTATTCCTATATACGGAAGTGTCGTCATTTATATTGTAAGTGTTGTAACTTATACTTGATGGGTTATTAGACCACCTTGTTGGAGTCGGCCCTATATAAGTCATGTGGGTCAAAGGGTTATTAGACCACCCTATTGGGGGTCGGCCATGTGGGTTAAAGGGTTATTAGACCACCCTAGTGGGGGTCGGCCCAGTCATCATTATGTTAAGTGGTTAAGTTGAGGCCGACCTAGTTGAGTAAAGGTCAAGTCAAGTTAGTGTATAAATAGAGAGTGTGTCTCTCTCATTTTACACATTCTATTCTCTCACTCACACTTGGGAGAGTGGCACACTTGTGGAGGAGGAGGCTCTGCTGCTAGGAGAAGACTATCTCTTGTATTTTGGTTGTATCATTACTCTATCTATCTCTGAGGAAGTTATTGGGGTTTTTCACCTTTATGGTTTTCCCCAAGTAAACTCTGTGTCTCTTGTGTGCTTGCATTATTGTGTCCATAATTGATATGCTGTAGATTTGTTGTACATGTTTTTCTCTCAATTAAGATCCTAGATCAGATTGAAGTAAATTCTGAAAATTTAACAATCTGGTCCTCTTCTTTGCTCTGTGTTCTTCTTCTGGAATGCCATACCTTTCTGCATCTTGAATGAGCTCTCTAGCCCATGCAGGTTTCCTCTTGTGAGATTCCTTCTCACGAGGTGGATCTACAGGTTCTTGCGGATCTTCAATTTCACGATCAGCATCTGGAATTGCTTCGGTCATGGTAGTGTCTTGAAATCTGGTTTCCTTTGGTTCTTCATGATCATCAATAGGTGTCTTCCTTGATTTGATGCATGCTGAGTTTTCATCAAATGTTACATCCCTGCTGACATAAATCTTTTTGAACCCTGGAAAGTATATTCTGTAAGCCTTCGAGCTTTCACTGTAACCCACAAAGATACCCTTCTTTCCTGAAGGATCTAGCTTAGTCCTCTTTTCCTTTGGGACATGAGTGTATACTGGACAACCAAATATTCTGAGATGGCTGACTTTAGGTTTCTTACCAAAGAAGACCTATTTTGGTGTCTTGTTGTCCAATATCTTGTGGGGAGTTCTGTTCTGCACATATACAGTTGTCATAGCTGCTTCTGCCCATAGATGCATAGGTAGATCCTGGTCTTGCAGCATTTCCCGTGCTGCTTCCATGATTGTTCTATTCTTCCTTTCCGCAACTCCATTCTGTTGTGGATTGTAGGGAGCAGTCAACTCCCTCTTAATCCCTGAATCACTACATAGATTCTTGAAGTCACCTGAAGTGAATTCTCTGCCATTGTCTGATCTAAATGTCTTTATTTTCTTATCAGTTTGATTTTCCATCAAGGCTTTGAATTCCTTGAACTTGTCAAGCACTTCATCTTTGTTCTTCAAGAAATAAACCCAAGTCTTCCTGGAGAAGTCATCAATGAAAGATACATAGTAAACATACCCACTCAGAGAACTGGATGACATCAAACTGCATACATCGGAGTGGATAATTTCCAAGATTCGTTTTGATATGCTTTCACTGCTTGGAAATGCCTTCTTTATGTTCTTTCCTTTTAAACAGCCTTTGCAAACACCTTCATGCTTGGTCTTGATTTCAGGAAGACCTTATACAACTTTGCTTGCAATTGGTAGTGCTCTATAGTGCACATGTGCAAGCCTTCGATGCCAAAGTTCATTTGGCTCCATGGATTCATGTACCGTGGCATGTTCAGGTTGTCCCTTCAATTTGTACAATCCGCCCTCTTGCTCTCCAATCACCACTGCATCATTAATAGTTTTACCCTTTGGCCACATTAGGACTTGGCCATCTACAAATCAAACCCTCGTACCTTTTGCATCCAATGCAGAGATGGAGAGAAGGTTCTTCTTGAGCCCAGGTACAAATAACACATCTTTCATCTTCAAGGAATTTCTAGGTTCTAGGTTGTAGGAGGCTTCCCTACTTCCTTTGATAGGGTATTGATAATCATCCCCAAGTTTCACTTTATGGGGTGATTCATGTTCAAACAGATTTACAAAATATTCTTTAAACCCATTCATGTGTTTAGAATCCCCACTATCAATTGACCAATCATTACAACCATGAGAAATAGTACCTGCGAGAGCAAAGATTAGAACATACCCTTCTTCGCTTGATGAGTCATCATCATCACTTTCTGCTCTAGCTTTCTTCCTGGGAGGTTCATCATCCTCAGCAGCATAAGCATGATATCTTCTTTTGTTATTCTTCTTCTTCTTGTTGAAGTTGTTGTCTTTCTTCTTCTTGGGACAATTTGAAGCAAAGTGTCCCATTTCATTACATTCGTAACATCGAACATGAGATAGATCTTTCTTCTTGTGATGAGGGTGAGAATGTTTCTTGTTATGAGATTTCTCCCTCTTAAACTTGCTTCCCTTGGTGTGAGCTGTGAGAGATTGATCTTCATTCCCCGTCTTTTCTTCTCGTGCCATAAGCCTTGCTTCTTCTTGTGAGCATTCTTCCCGCAGTCTGCTGAAGGATACCAACTTCTTTCTTGAAAATATTCCTTGGATAAAGGAATCCCATGACCTGGGTAGGCCATTCAGAGTGGTCATGACAACTTCACCATTCTCCACCATTTCATCCACTGCTTCTAGTTGTTCCTTGATCTGAGAGACCCTAGAAAAATAATATTGAATGGATTCTCCATTCTGAAGCTTTACCCCTTTCAATTGGTTTCGCAGAGTCATCTTCTGATTTATGTTCTTCCCTTCAAATAGCTTGGATAGGGAATCAAACATCTCTTTGGGTGTCTTCAGAGATGACACATGGGGGATGAGATGGTCCTTGATAGAATCAACAATGATTCTCTTTTCCTTGACCAAGTTCTTCTTGTGGAGGGCTTTAGCCTCTTCTCCCTCTGGGACAGGGACCTCTTCCCTTATGTAAGTATCCAATTCATTTTCTTCCAGGATTAACCTAATCCTATACTTCCATGCTCGGAAGTTATCAGCCCCTTTAAGCTTATCCTCAAGCTTAGTGTGGTGAGACATATTTAAAGAGTACTTCAAATGGAAATAGAAAATATTTAGGTCTTACCACTTGATTTGCTGAAAACTGGATCTGGTCCCAGATTAGGGTTTGTCAGAGAAACCCTAAAAATTCAAAATGTGAATTTCAACTTTCTGAAAGGATAGAAAGATGAGCCTTGATGAGCTGATCAGTCTGGTGTATTCAGAATTTGAGATCTTAAAATCTTCACCCTTCAGAAATGCCTTTTAATCTTCCCGAGTTCACTAGGGAGGATCCTGAATTAGGGTTTGAGTTTTCCAGAGATTTACCCAGCCAAAAATATCGATCCAAAGCTCTAAACTTCGATTTTTCCAAGGAGCTTCCATCTATGTCTTCAGATTTCATAAATTCCTATTTTTGTGGAAACCCTAATGTTTAGGGGCAAAACTAAAAGTGCTCAGAATTGAATTCTGATTGGACAGAAATATTCACCTTGCTGAGGAGAGTCAATCTATCATATCCAAAATCTGTGGAGAGAAACCCAAACACAAGAAGCCCTAGCTTCCGCAACTACACAGTGTCTTCTTCTCAGGTTAGCTTTGATACCATGTTAATTTTCGAGCATTAATTCAATATACTCTAGGATCTTTACTGAGAGAATAACATGTACATTATATCAATGCATATCAATCATAGAAAGTATATCAAACATCACAAAATGCAAACATAAGAGACAATAGACACACAGAGTTTCCGTGGGGAAAACCCTAAGGTGAAAAACCCCACAACTTCCTCAGAGATAGATAGAGCAATGATACAACCAAAGTACAACCCAAGTACACAGAGATAGTCTCCTCCTAACAGTTGATCCTCCTCCTCACATGTGCGTCACTTTCCAAGTGATGGATGAGTGAGTAATGAAGTGATCAAATAGAGAGATCCCGCTCTCTATTTATACTTGTTCTGAGCAGCCTAATAAACCTATAGGGACGACTTGTCTAACTCATCCTAATAACCCCAGGTTAACTTAATCAGGGCCGACCCCACACATGGTGGTCTAATAACCCATCGGCAAGTTACGACACTTGTGACACTTGTCAATACAAATGACGACACTTTTGTATAGAGGAATAATACATCTCTATAGGAGTACAATAAAATACATAGATGAAATACATTCTGACGTTACATATACGTCAACACTTCTTACTACTTTAGTTAAGTTCTTTTCTTTTCAGTTATTTTTAATCAAGAAATGGTTATGATTCTAATCAACTTGACCATAAGTAATCATTGCTTATGGGAGTACAATCTCATTGTTTTTTCAATTTATAGTATTCATACATGTTAAAAGAATATTTATTCTGGGATATTCATAATTATTTACATATATTATTGGTATTAGAGCAAGTTTATTTGGGGGTTTTGTTGTATAGTTGAAAGACTCATGGATTGCTGTAAGGAAGGTGAAATGGCCTCAATCCATGTTCATGGTGAATGAGTACAATAATATTCCAAAGGACGAATCAAAGAAGAGGCCCATAAGACTATAATAGGAAGTCTCAATGATTTTGAGGAATACAATAGTATTGATGGAAGTTATACAAGTAAAGTTAGTATCCTTCAAGGATTTTGCCAATTATAAAGGGCATGGAAGATCTAATGGAAAACCTTAATATAAAGAAGAGCTAGAGAAAAAAAGTGAGGTGTAGTAACTTATCTTTCTAGCCTCTATTTACAATGACATCCAATGTGGATAGCAATCTCTATCAACATGAGATGAATGCCAAGAAGTTGAAAAATTGGTTTTAGTAATTAGAAGTCTATTTAAGTGTACATAACCTAGGAGAAGAGTAGAAGATATTGTTTTCTCGACTAAATCTAGAGGGTCATGCCCAAAATTGATGGGAAAGGTATGTGGAGACACTTAGAGTAGAGGATGATCCATTGGCAACTAAGTGAGAGGTGTTTAAATATATCATCAAATCCCAATTTTTCCCATTGGCCATGAAGAGGACTAAAGAATCCATTGGCACTACTACCAAAAGAAACAAAGGAAAAGTGTGCAATAGTACCCAAAGTTTAGAAAACATGCCATTTAGTTGTAAATGTTGTTAGAAAAATAGGATCGCAAAGCAATAACAATAAACAGAAATGCAAATATAATCACACACAAATTACAAGAGAGACATAGATATATCGTGGTTCACCCCAACTTGGGCTACATCCACACTGAATTTTCCAGTCCTTATTATTATTACCGTCCAGCAAGGTGAAAGGATACAACCTGCGGCACAGCCGCTTCACTTCCTCTTCACTGTCTCACAGTCTCTCTCCTGATCTTAGAGATCTTTACAATGCATAAAACCTAATACATCAACGCTAGCCGTATTACAATGTATTTCTTTTATAGGGAAAATACAATGGAAAAAATACCACGGGATACCCCTAAAAATGAAGAATGGGTGTACAGTCCTCCAGGGTGCATGGCTAAGACAATATCATCTATGAGACTGGAAGATCTGTCTCCACAACCAACAATATCCCACTTGGATACTGATCATAGCAACTCCACCGCTGCTGCACTTGCTGGACTTGGACTTGGCAAATTTCTCCTCTTCACCTTCATGCTAGAAGGCCAACTGAAACCGAGCAAGAACTCCGTTTCTCTCTGGTCACTACCTTTGTGAACATGTCTACAGGATTCTGGCTAGTATGTATCTTTTCCAGCTTCAACAGTTCATCTTCCAGAACAGAGCGTATGAAATGGTAATTGAGCTGTATATGTTTAGTCCTCGAATGGAATGCTGAGTTCTTTGCAAGATGAATGGCACTCTAGCTATCACTATACAACCTGCTATCCTTCTGCTTCTTACCCACTTCCTCCATAAACCTCTGCAACCAAATCATCTCTTTACTAGCCTCTGTAATAGCAACATACTCTGCTTCCGTTGTTGAAAGTGCAACAATCTTCTGCAGTTTCAAAATCCAGCTTACTGTTGTTCCACCTATAGTAAACACATACCCTGTGGTGCTCCTCCTGCTATCCTTATCACCTACCATATCTGCATCAACATATCCCTGTAGAACAGTGTCTGAACCTCCAAAACATAATGACTGAGTGGTGGTACCTCTCAAATACCTGAGAATCCACTGTACTTCCCTCCAATGTTCTTTACATGGATTGTTCATATATCTGCTCACAACTCCCACTGCATGTGCAATATCTGGTCTTGTGCACACCATGGCATACATCAAGCTGCCCACTACTGATTGATAGGGAATGTTGGACATGTAATCTGTCTCTTCCTGTGTCTTGGGACACATTTCCTTACTTAGACTGAAATGGCTAGCCAAAGGTGTACTAACTGGTTTTGCATTCTGCATTCTGAACCTCTCCAACACCTTTTGTATGTACTCACTCTGAGACAATGTCAATTTGCGATTTTTCCTGTCTCTCGTTATTCTCATACCAAGGATTTGCTTTGCAGCACCCAAATCCTTCATCGCAAATGAATTAGCTAGCTTCCTTTTGAGTACATTTATATCCTGCATGTTAGACCTTGCAACAAGCATGTCATCCACATACAATAACAAGATAATATATCTCTCATTGTCTAGCTTCTTGAAATAAAAAGAGTGGTCAGAATGACATCTACTATAACCTTGTTCTGTCATAAACCTGTCAATTTTAAATACCACTGCCTTGGAGCTTGCTTCAGCCATACAAACTCTTTTTCAACCTGCATACCAAATCCTCCTTCTCCTTGACCTCATACCCTTGTGGCTGCTGCATATATATCTCTTCCTCAAAATCCCCATGGAGAAAGGCTGTTTTTACATCTAACTATTCAAGATGCAAATCTTCTACCGCTACTAGACTTAAAATAGTCATAATTGAAGTCATCTTAACAACAGGAGAAAATATTTCATCAAAATCTATACCTTTCTTCTGTGCAAACCCCTTTACAACAAGTCTGGCCTTGTACCACTTCTTGCTTCCTTCTTCTTCCTTCAACCTGTAAATCCATTTGTTCTGCAATGCTCTTTTACCAGCAGGCAACTGAACCAGATCCCAAGTCTAGTTTCCTACCAATGAGTCCATCTCCTCATTCATGCCTTTGTCCCACTTCTTTCTAGTTTCCACCTGCATTGCTTCTTCATAACATTCTGGTTCACCAGCATCAGTCATCAACAAATAATACATTGAAGGAGAGTATTGTTCAGGGATTCTACTTAACCTGGTAGATCTTCTTGTAGTTGTAGGAGTTTCAGGTACTTGCTGTTGTTCTTGATTTTCTGGCACCTTTGGAAATTCATTTTCTTGAATTTCATCAAGTACTATGTACTCTTTGGTTTCATTTTCATGTTTCTTTCCCTGCAACTGATCTTTATACATGACCTTTTCATTGAATATCACATCTCTACTCCTGATGATTTTTTTATTTTCATAATCCCATAAACGATAACCAAATTCATCAACCCCATATCCAATAAAGGTACATTTCTTGGATTTAGCTTCAAGCTTTGTTCTATTTTCTTTATCAATATGGACAAATGCTTCACAACCAAGCATTCTCAGAAATGAGTAGTTTACCTTTTTATCTGTCCATGCCTCCTCTGGAATACCACCATCCAAAGCACTTGAAGGTCCTTTGTTTATTAAATAAACAACAGTATTTACAACATCCACCCAAAACTGTAAGGGAAACCCTACATGCAGTCTCATACACCTTGCACGCTCCATGATCATTCTGTTCATCCTTTCTGACACACCATTTTCTTGTGGTGTTCCTAGGACTGTCTTCTCTCTACGAATCCCATGGTATGAACAGTAACTATCAAACTCCTTGCCGCAGTACTCAGCTCCATTATTAGATCTGAGACACTTCAACCTTTTCCCTGTCTCATTCTCAACCAAAGCTTTCCACTTCTTAAAAGTAGAAAACACATCAGATTTCTGTCTAATGCAATAAACCCAAGTTTTCCTAGTTGCATCATCAATAAATGTAACATAATAATGAGAGCCACCAAGAGATTGTACTTGAGTCAGTCCCCATACATCTATATGCACTAGCTCTAACTTTTCATTCTTCTTCTGTTTCCCAACCCTGAGAAATATGATTCTCTTATGTTTTCCATAAACACAGTTTTCACAGAATTCCAAACTTACCTGCTTCAAATCTGGCAGCAACTTCCTTGAGTGGAGAATCTGCATCCCCTTCTCACTCATGTGGCCAAGCCTATGATGCCACAATGCTATATCTATTCCCGTGGAAGCTAAAGAGATAGAATGGTCAGTATTATGAGGACATAAATACAACATACCTATCCTGTCTCCTTTTGCTATCACCATTGATCCTTTAGTGATCTTCCACCACTTTTCTCCAAATGTAGATAGACAGCCGCCATCTCCCAACTGCCTTGTTGAGATCATATTTCTTTTCATAGCAGGAATATGCCTAACATCTTTCAACAGCCAGTCAGTTCCATTCTTAACTTTTTATCCATACCTTACCCATTCCAACAATTTTACATGGCTCATCATCACCCAATAAAACATGTCCAAAATCGCCAAGAACATACTTATGAAAGTATTTCCTATGGGGTGTAGTATGACATGAAGCTCCTGAATCTACTACCCAATAATCACTAGTATTATCTAATGCAAGAATCAAAGCATCTTGTAACACATCACCTGCTACATTTGCTTCCTGGGTAGTTTCCTTCTATGCATCTCCTTTCTTCTTTAGAGATCTGCAGTCTTTCTTCAGATGTCCTTTCTTTCCACAGTTCCAACACTCTATTTTTCCCAGTTTGGACTTGGATCTGCCCATTTTAGACTTGCCACGATTACCTTGGTTCTTTCCTCTCTCCTTTTTTCTTCCCTGCTCTCCATGGTCAATGCATTACCTGATGTCTCATCTGTGCTTTTTCTTCGCATTTCCTCGCTAAGAATAACACCAATAACATCATCAAATTTCAAGGTGTTTGAACCAGAGACAGAGTTACTTACAACCATGACCAAGCTATTCTAGCTTTCTGGAAATGAACACAAGATTAGAAGAGCCCTAACCTCATCATCAAAGTTCACACTTACAGAACTTAGCTGATTTGTAACCGTATTAAACTCATTTAAATGATCAGTAAGAGATCCACCTTCAGACATCTTCATATTAAATAAATGCTTCATTAGAAATACCTTGTTGGAGGCCGAGGGTTTTTCATACAACTTACCCAGTGCGCTCATCAAAACCTCCATTGTCATTTCTTTTGAGATATTGAAAGCCACAAACAAAGCCAGGCTCAGCCGTATTGTTCCCAGAGCCTTTATGTCAAGAACCTCCTATTCTTCGTCCTTCATAGCCGCCGGCTGCTTTTCTCTTCCTCCCAACGGTAGGAATAGATCCTTCTGGTACAGATAGTCCTCCATTTGTATCTTCCATAACTGGAAGTTTTGGCCGTTAAACTTATCGACCTTAAAATTTCCTTCTTCCTCCATTGCTCCCACTCGAACCAGAAATCCTAGCTTCCTGCAGGTTTATCTGCCAAATAGACCTTTGGCTCTGATACCAATTGTTAGAAAACATGATCGCAGAGCAATAACAATAAACAGAAATGCAAATATAATCACACACAAATTACAAGAGAGACACAGATATATCGTGGTTCACCCCAACTTGGGCTACGTCCACATTGAATTTTCCAGTCCTTATTATTATTACCATCCAGCAAGGTGAAGGGATATAACCTGCAGCACAGCCGCTGCACTTCCTCTTCACTATCTCACAGTCTCTCTCCTGATCTTAGAGATCTTTACAATGCATAAAACCTAATACATCAACCCTATCCGTATTACAATGTCTTTCTTTATAAATGAAAATACAATGGAAAAAATACCACGGGATACCCCTAAAAATGCTGAATGGGTGTACAGTCCTCTGGGGTGCACGGCTAAGACAATATCATCTATGAGACTGGAAGATCTGGCTCCACAATCAACAAATGTGTCTCAAGAGCCTAGAGGTATTCTTCAGGTACTTGGGTGGTGATCTCTTTAAACCTAATACCATTTCCGAAGCCTACATGCATGCACAATATTTGGAGATGGACAAAAGAAAGGACAATTGAGTGGTTCTAAGAAATTAGATCAATGTGGCACTTCCAATGAGGGGAAGAAGTTTAAAGGAAAGGGAAAGAGGTATTCCACTATTTCACATTAGTGCAAGGATCTAAACAACCACTATGACCACTATAACATATATGTTCATACCAAATAAAAGTCTTAGAAATTACATCCCAATTCTCAAGTTGAATCCAAGGAATCATAATAAGGATCCCAAGAAGAAGAACATTCTAAGCATGCATTTAGAGAACCAAATTGAGAGCATCTTAAATGTAGGAAAAAAAAATTATTATACTATGATGAAAAGAGAGGTGAACACGAGCATACATCACCAATAAGAGAAGGAAAACAAAACTATTCCATATTAAGATTTAGGTCAAGAAGAACAAGGTAGATGCTCTAGCTTACTCTAGTTCATAAGCCAACTTCATACTAGAGGACTTACTAAGAAAACATGGATTATAGGTCCATGATCAAATTCATATATACCCACTATGGTGGGTGAACAAGGATGTTGCTTTGAGACTTACCAAGTAGTGTAAGATACAAATTTTCCATCAAAACCGATTACATTAATGAAGTGGAGGTAGATGTCATGCCACTTGATGTATGTGGTGTATGTAGTGTTGGGAAGTCCTAATATGCATATGATGGATGCTATCTTCATTTATAGAAAAAATCAATCATTTTTTATCAAGGATGGTAAGTCCTTCAACATACAATGTGCAATAAGGGAAATCCAAGATCTCTATGGTAAGTCCTAACACAACCAAGAAATTGATTAAATCAGGTAAGAAGTTTGTTTTACTCTACTTGAGACAAAATCAACAAGGAGATGAATTCACATAAGTGAAGGCATATCTATATAGATGTATCAAATAAAAGAAACATTAGACGGACAAGGTTATGAATACATACATAGAAGTGTTCCAAAATCATAAAGGAATACTACCAAACATAGAAGTGGATAACAAAATATAATTGTTGCTTGACTCTCCATTTCAAAATGTAGTCCATTGTACATCCATTCCACATTGGAATCATATGAATTGAATAAGTGACTACAAAAATGGTTGGATTAGGGATTCATAAGGAAAATTACTTAACCTTTTGTGCCACCCATCATCATACTACCCAATAAATATGGAACTTGGCAGATGTGCATTGACTATAGATCTCTTGACAAGATCACTTTCAAATATTGGTACCCATTTTTTATGATCAATAACTTCTTGGATCAACTACAACATTCTAAGTACTTCGCCATTTTTTATATCAAATTAGGATACCACTAGGTGCAATTTAAATATGAGTACAACTATAAGACTCCTTCAAGACAAGGAAAAGTTTGAATGATTAGTTGGTAATACCATTTGGTTTATGTAGTGTATGTGTTTGAGGAATGATGTACTACATCCTTATATAGATTAATTTGCAATAATGTAAATGGGTGATATTTTAATGTTTACCTCTACTTGGGAAGATCATATCTAAAATTTTTGATCTAGGGGTTAGAGACACTGAGGGAACATAGGTTGATGGGAAAAAATTATGAAATATGATATTTCTTGTCAAAATTTGGTGTTCTTGGGGTATGTGATTGGTGGAGGATAACACAATATCATCCTATGAAGATGAATGCCATCACCAAATATCTAAGTTGTATTAATTTTACTTAAGGGTGGAGCTTTGTGGGAGCAACCTAATATGTGGGAAGTTCACAACTTATTTTTTAATTATGTCTAAAACACTTCATACTATAGTAGTTATTGGTAAAATTTTCCCATTGGGAAGGAATCAAGGTAAATATTTGAAGAGTTCAAATATATAATCATGTCAAATCTAGTTTTTGTATTACCTTATTTGCATAAGCCCTTCTAAGTAGAGACTGGTGCAAGTGGGTATGCTAAGGGAACACTCATAATGCAAGGAGGTAAGTTGGTTTGTCACCATCCTGAGTTGTTTCATGGTGTAGTCCTAAACTACCCCACACATGACAATGAGCTTGATGACTTAGTACACGAAATTAAGGAGGAACCACTATTAGATCATGAATTATATGATCATTCACATTGATGACTAGACCTTACAATACTTGCAAGCCTAAGTAAGCCACACCAAACAAGGCCTACAAATGGATACGATTCTTACAACAATTTCATATATCATCAAGTATAAGAAGGGAAACATTAAGAGTTGGAATATATGTTATCAATATCATTAGTTGCTAACATTACAACAGTGGGTACTATTATGCACATGTATCTCTTCACCCGTGATACATACAAAGAGAAATACATTGAATATGAGGAGCTCAAGGAGATATTTCAATAGTTGGAACATTGGGTACTCTTATGCACATGTATCTCTTCATCCATGATGCATACAGAGAGGAATTACATAGAAGATTAAGACATGTTCATGAATAAAAATATGACAACTAGGCTAACTAACATCTCCAAGAGGAGATTATATACAATTTGGATAATATTTATATGCTAAATGTGAGATATTTTTTAGTGTCCCTTTTTAATAAATTTTGTAAAATTAGGACAATTGCAAATTTTGGCCAATTCGACCCTTAGATTAGTATTGACCCAAATGCCTCCAAATGGATCCAAATTCTTCCAAATTGGTTCTGAATGTGTTTGGAAGGTATTAAGACATAAAATTGTGACTGATGTATGCTTGGACAATCTCAAAAGATTTCTGCAACATTCAATTATAATCAGGGAAAGATAGGGTAATTTACTATTTAAATCGAGGTTCCAATCCCCCAAGGCTAGTGGTCAAAGATGGATCTCCAAATGTTGTACAAAATTCCAAATTTTCAGAAAAGAGACATGGTACTATTAAATTACTTCAACGCGATTCCAAATACATCATCAATCAGTTCCTAAAGGCTTCTGTAACTTCCATAAATCATATGTTTGTATACTAGCTTCAACATAGGGGGAAATGATAGTAAATCTTCACAAATGGTTATGAAACTTGAGAATATTTCTCCAAATTCTTGTATAATGAATATGAAACTTCTTCATCATATTAATGGTTCTCCATAAAACAATAATATATCATAGTTTGACTGAACCATTCGAATTTGATACCGCTTCAAGTGCTTATAGCAAGGTATTGGGGAAATGGAACCATTTAATCATAGTTTAGCATTTGTACATAAAATATCTTGGGGTTTCGATATGAAAGTCTTCTAAGCAATAAATACAGAGTATATATATCAAATTACAAAAATATTGGGCTTCAATATCTATCCCAAAGAGATCATCACCTCACCAAGTGCGCCCCTCCTCAAGGAGCAAGAATATGACAAGAAATGGAAGAATAGTTGTAGAAGCAAGATGAAGGAGATGTGATCACGAGATGCCCTGTAGCTTCAACCTACAGAAAATGACTCCATTGTAGCTCCAAATGAAAGGTCTAAATGGCCTCTCCAATTTTCAATTAGGATGGGAATATTTCATCCTCGAAATTGGTACTAAGGCAAGTAGAGTAAACACTCCACAAGCATGGACAAGCTATGCTCTCCAATATGCAAAATGATAAATTATCAAAATCCACTCTACTTATTTGTTCTTGTCTTTTATAAACTTCTCAAGTCCTCCATGGGTCGAATTCCTTCCAAAATCCTCATGCCAACTCAAGTTGGGAAGAGATTCCAATGTGTGCCACTTGTCCAACAATTCCTAGTCTCAATCTTCCCTCAATTTGAATGGGTATCTTTTTGGCTGCCCTAACTCCCTTGTGCGCCTTCTTGGAGGCTATTTTTGGCCCTGACATGTCATATATGTCAAATTTCAGCATTCAGGTCTAATTTGTGTCATAAGTGTCATAGCATCTTCATCATTGTTGTCATAGAAGCTAGGGAATCTAGCCCAAGTGTCTCAATATCTCTCAAATGCCTCTTCCTCTTCCATGGGAGTTACTATTCCACTCCGATTCGAACTTGATTGAGTCATGCCAAGTATATTGACCTCCCAAATCCCCAAGATCATTAGACTCCACCTTGTATTTGAATGGGTGAGAATATAATGCCATGTGGCATGAGGAATCTAGCTTTGTGTGGGTCCCACACCACCAATGTGTCTCCATGACCAAGTGCCACCTTATTTTCCTATCATAAATATTTTTTTAACCCCTTTTAATATATTTATGTCAAGATAATGTCCATTTTGGGTTTATTAGCTCCCTTATTCAAAATCCCAATGTTTCCACCCCAACCTAGGAAACTAGTAGATTGGTGGAATTTTCTCTTTTGAGATTTGTTTGAATTGGGACATTACAGAGTTATAAAAGTGGTCAATACCTCTAAAGTTACAAGTCATTTTGGTGTTTGAAAAAAAATATCCAACTTGCAGAGGTATGTGTACTAGCCTAGAGTTCAAGAATATGCACCTTAGTTGATAAGAGTATGTGTTATTTGTTGTACCAAAAAAACAAACAATAGAAAGCAAGCTATATATTGCTCCTTACATGTACTTAGGAGAGTATCTCTATGGAATTTGTTAGTGGTTTTCCAAGAACTAGGAGGGGACATGACTATCTATTTTTGGTAGTGTACATATTTAGTAAGTCGATGTGCATCTTAATGCCTTGTTAGAATACAATTAGGGGGTAACATGCAACAATCATATTCTTTGAGAAGGATTTGGTGCACATAGGGATATCAAGGAGCATCATTTCTGATAATGACACAATAAGTCTCACTTATGCCCTTTGGACTACAATGTGGGAGAAGATGGATACTAGGATGAAGAGATATACAATTTTCATACACAAACCACTAGATGGGAATTTATCCTTACCATCTTATTTGTGTGACATCCAATTAGTGTGAAATGAAGAGTAGAATACATCATAAGGTGTCCTAAGAATCTCAGATTCATCAGGACTAGTTCAATGAGCTAGCCATCCTTCTTCGAAAAACAGTGACCACATTCGCCCAATTTCAACTATGGCTCCTTGATACGAGCCAAATAGTTCTCAATACTTTCAAAGGGATGGGGTTCTAGAGAGATCAACTCTTTCTCTATTTTCATTACTTGACTCTCATTAACCTTGTCGAACAATGAATTCAACTTTCTCCAAACAACATGAGGGAAGTCGATTCTGCTTGTATGAAAGTGAATCTCCCTTGAAATGTAGGTCGTAATGACCCAAACAGCCTCATCCTTCTTTCTGTCGATGAAAAACTTAACCTAGTCATCCATCAAATATGCAATAGCGACCTTAATATATTTCCATAGTCCCTTACTCTTCAACAAAGTTTCCAAATATGGCACCCAGATTGCATAGTTATGCCCATTCAGAATAATAGGTTCTATCTTGGAAGCCATCCTTCTGATCTTGTTAAGCCCTAAATACGACCACATTTCCCTCTATATTGTAGTTCATTACATTAGTTTTGATGCCGGATTCGGTCCATTAGTGGTAATTATCATTAGTATGGTTATATTAGTTATGTTGGCTTGGGTCAGTTAGTTGGGATTGCACTCCTTAGTCTCCTATATATAGGAAGGGGACCTTTCATTTGGAGTATCTTATTTTGTCTATCTTGTGTACTTAGTACATTGTATAAGGAGGTTTCCCCCTTGAAGAGGCTTGTTATTCAACTATTTTCTTCAATCAAGTCATGGAGTAATCTTTCTAATCTATGTCTACTCTTTTCATACTCTTTTTGGAAATTTGTTGCATAACGGATCTCAAACAAATATGATCCAAATTCAAAAGAAAAGGTATCAATTGACAAATCTTCATCCCAGAGTCAATCAACCCTAGATACAACTTAGCATGATTAGTAGGCGGTAGACCAGATCAAAACCAATATCTCTGATACCATGTTGGGGAACCTCCCTTTGAACAATAGGACATAAAAGAAAGAATAACAGAATGGGTAAATATTCTAAGAAGATGGGTGGTGTCTAAAGACACCATTTACAACACTTAAGCACAACACATTGTCATTAGAACATCACAATGCATTCTTCAACATCCATTGCAACATAACTCAATCAATATCAATACAAACCATAGAGTCATTATTTTATACTCTCTAGATCTAACAAAATCCCTTGAAGTGAGGATGATATGGTCCACAAATAGGAGTCATTGGTTATAACTATTTCCACGAAATCCACAACGTCCCATAAATTAGTCGGTTGCTTTAGTCGAGCCGACCACAGCCTCGTCTCCCATTTAGTCGACCGATCAGTAAACCACTCACTCTAGCCTCTAGTCGACTGCTCTGCTAGTCGACTATTGTCTTTCGACTGACTGTCTCCAGAAGATCCAGAGGTATGATGAACTAGCATAGCCTTTGCTTCCAACATTTTTATCATTTGTAGACATTAATAAAATTATCTTATCTCATCTTGTTATTTTCTATAGGAAACATATTATGGTAAAGTGGAAATTGCTATAGTTTCTACTATTGACATTCATGGCACTATTGGTTTCAAACATGTTCACCCATCTTCCACACTATTTGGCTTAGAGGAAATGGAGAAGTTTCCTAGTGCTAATTTGGGGTCAAACAAAGGTTGCTATTTTTATTACTATCAACATCATTTTTTTATAGTGGATATTATCCTTATGTATCATGCCATGAATGTCTCCAAAGTTAGTTGGATATTCTCAATTACTTTTGCGACTCCTATATTGGACTAGTTCACCTAAAAAAGACTAATGTTATGGCTTTCATGCTTCAAGAAAAGATCTCTCTAATAATTTTGTTTGTTATAAAGGGAACACAATGGATGTTATTACATACTATACTTATCTAGGCATGTTTTTTGTTGGGCCAACATTTAGTATGGCACTTGCTTTTGAAAGACAAATCATTAAGGATTATGTTGCTCTATCTCTTCTAGAGAGATGATGCTCTCATCTTCAATTTTAGGATGTTTAGTCTAAGATCAACCTTTTCCACAAGGTTGTATCCTCGGTTTTACTACATGGATTTGAGTTTTGGTGTACTAGACATTGACAACGAGAATGGTCCTATGTTGAAAGAGTCCCTATTTCCATGCTTTGTAAAATCATCAGATCTAAGAGATCAACCTGGGATGTTATCATTTTTGTAGAGTTCAAGGTTTACCCTCTTATCACCAAGGCATCATTTCAAATTAATACCTTCCTACATCAACTTTGTTACTTTGTTGATTTAGGCCTTGGTAAGCAAAGATATTGTTTTCTTGTGGTTTAGTGTTCCACACCAGGGTATTTTTTAAGGATTCTAACATTATACTTAAGTATGGCATCATAGGAGATTATTTTGGATTGAAAAAAACATGTATATAGATAGGTAGGAAAATATTAAATATGAAACATGCAATTTACTATTGAAATGTGTATGTTTTGGCGAATATTATGACAAAAATACATATTTTATGTAAATATAGGTGATATTAGAGACTAAAAATGACCAAATAGCGAATTTATTTTTTGAAAAAAAGCCCAAAAAATAGCCAATTGGCGAAATTTCGCCCCTAAAAATTACTCTGTATCCACACATGTAGCCAAGAAAGGCTATTGACACTCTTGGTATGAATAGGTACATAGATTTTACACCTTTTTGGTTTGGATGTTGACAACCTTCCACCATAGTGGTGTCTTTATTCTTGATACTAAAGTATCGAAAAAATATATCCATAGGGAAATTATGAAGGAGATTCACAATGCATACATGAGAGATACTTGGATTTCATCTAAATTACTAAACTTATCTCCACCTTTAGAATGTTTATATAACACTTTGAGCTATCACTGGAGCTAATTCTCCTACAGCCTTCACTTTCATCTTGGGTAGTTCAAGATTTGTTCTCACCGACAGAGGATAAAGAATGATCACCATATACCTCATGATTAGTGTATGTGTAAGCTATGTACTAGTTGGGAGCCCAAAATAGGAGAATGCTTTAGATTCTCACCTAGTATGAGATTCATAGTAGATATTATTGCCTATTTAGAAATCCTCACACTTTCATATTGTGGATTCATTATGAAGATGAGAGGTGTGTTGCACTTTTCAATAAAGAGCTTACTCAGTTCTAAAAGAAGTTGTTACATACCCCTAGATCTATCTCCATTTAGGACTTATTGTTTACCACTCCATTATTCGGGAAGATAGGAAGAGCCACATGGATTCCATTGAATTTATTGGTGACACTCAACATGAGATCTCTTCTAGAGTTCGGAGCTCAAATTCTAGTTAGGGTACAAGTTCATTGCGGTGTATTAATCACATTTTGTTGACCTCAAATGTTAAGAGAGACCACTCTTCTTATGTTTCACCATAAGGCGCTTATCAAGTTTAGTATTGTATCTTTGTATCTCTTCTCTCCTCCTCTTTCTCCAATCCCTCCTTGAACCAAGTCTTGATGTACTCACTTCTCTCTTTTTGGAGTCACTTTATGTGTGCTTTAGGCACTACCTTTCTCCTCTTTCTCCAACTCCTACTTGATCCAAGACTTGATGCATTTACTTCTCTCTCTTTTTGTTGTCACTTTAGGCACTCCCGAGTTTAGACACTTGTAGACTTTAATACTAAACTAAACTAAATTAAATTAAACATTGAACACATAAGACACATGCCTCATCTATTCTCCCCAAAAGGATGTTCCATAGTGATCTAGGTGTTAATTGGCATAATTTGTCAAATTGTTGTATCTATCTAATGTATACATTATGATATTGTCAAGTATACAGCCAACCTCTTCCCCTACCCTACATAGGGTCTCTCCCTAGAGCAACTCCATTAATGAAAGAACAAGCAATAGAACAAGTTTTTATGCTTTAAGACTACTTTCTTCCATTGAATAAGGAGAATCCTTAGAAGTGAGCTTCACCCACCACATTTACACAATTTTTTGCCATGCTTGATTGAAAATGTCCTAAAGCGCATATCAAGTATCCATTTCATTGAAAAGAACTGCAAGGCGCCATAGTGGGTTCCATTGGAGTATATTTGTCATGTGTGCACCCTTCAATGCTTACATCAATTGTCCCCTCTCCCTGCAAATACAGCCTAGGAACAGTCAGACAATTTCTTTGCACATACAACTAATTCTGTTCATGTAATGCTGCTGAGATCTAACCTAACCTTTGCAATATTTCTCAAGAAAGTAGTGCTGTAATTGGGTTGAGGGTGCAAAGCCTGAATGAAATCCCCAAGTGCTAGCTGAGGCTGTGCTACACCACCATCCCACCAATCTGCATGCACAACATGCCAATCAATCCAGCCTACAGAAATCAGAAATCATAGATGCAATTGAATTGTTATTTTCAAAATATAAATGAAATCTTACCAATCACACAATGGCCTTGAATTTGCTTATCATATCGCCATACATTCCCAGTAGCAATGAATGGGAATGGGTATGGGATTGGGAAGGCATCATATTCAGCTATGCGAGCGTTCTGAGTGAATGATTGCATTGTATAGTTGGATGGTTCTGATCCATAATAAGTCTCATCTATCACTACATCCACTTTCTGTATCAAATCAGCACAATGAACTTATCCAACGTTAGATTTATTACATACCAATTATTTCGATAAGTAAAGCATGAGTCAGTCAGCACTAGTCGGTATGGATCTTAACATATATACCCTAACCTAACTGCTATAACTTAGTCAGTCAGTCATGCATGTCAGAAGATTATCAAAGGCAGCTTAAATGTAGGAGGGGAATTCACTTACAGACAGAATGCTATGGAAGCTTTCTACTTCGGATCGCAACGACATGTTAAAAGTACTTGTGTACACTGGCTCCTCCAAATTTGATCCCCCTGCATCTAGAACATACTGTACTAATGCATTCAATGCATAGGCAATCTTTGATAGCTTTTTTTTTATTATTGTTAGTTATTTTCTTGATTACCATTTAATATCTCACAGTGTGACATGCATGCAGAACCTAAAGGCAAATAGGGCAAATGCCATAGCAATTGTTTGAAAACAAAAGCCTTTCAGTTGTGTTTCTTTGTGCTAGGGAAACTCAAAAGCAATGAAATACAGTAAATGGACAGAAAGTAACCTGTAATTTATAGGTCTCGCCAGAGAAATGCCAGATATCCTGCAAAATAAAAAATAAAAAAATTGAACAAGACCAATGCAAACACCTTGTGAGGGTAAATAGAAATGTATGAAATAGCCTTATCCTTTGAAAATGTACCCTTAAACTCCATCCTTTAAACAGAAAGAAATGTTTTGATGTGAGAGTCCACTTGTATAACTATCATAGGCGCAGAGCTATCAGCTGTTTCCATCGCGTAATTTGTTTA
This sequence comes from Larix kaempferi, assembly GCA_027924585.1. Taxonomy (NCBI): domain Eukaryota; kingdom Viridiplantae; phylum Streptophyta; class Pinopsida; order Pinales; family Pinaceae; genus Larix; species Larix kaempferi. Next base: position 6,792,839 of record BSBM01000052.1, on the reverse strand, counting down.
TTATTATGCCATAAAGAAGTTCTTGTGCCTAAATCCCATACCAGTTCGATTTATTGAAATCTGCAGAAAAAAAGGGTTGAATAACTGTTTTCCTTGAACATTATGTGCTTTCATATTCTTAAGTTGCATACCTCATTGAATGTGATCCAGGCAACAGTCGGTTTTGTGGAAGAATTCCCTGCTAGTGCACTTAAACACATATAGTTCTTCTTCACCTTCGCAAAATACCAAAAATAATTATTTGAGATCCCCATTGAATCCATCAGAGCAGGGAATCATGGACTATTTGCTTACCCTCTCGAAAACATCATTAGCCCTGGCTTCATAGTTCATGAATGTTGCTGCATGCTTTATCCATTCTGCACGCTAACCAAAGAAATCAAATTGATCTAATCAACACCTTCCTTGGTTGTTCTGATGATAGTGGGTACCTTGCCAAAAACCCTACTTTGATTTTTTGGTTAAGGATCCACATCCCTGTATAAGAAATTTCAACCTCAAGTTCTAGAAAAGATAACGAAGTGACCTGTTGTGTACCTGTAAAGGCGTTTGCTCCCCAAGAGGATCAAAACTAATGTAATTGCATTGTTGGTTTGAAACTGAAGAAGAAGTCCAATGTGCTGTAAATTGCAGAATTTGTTCAGAGTCTGTTTGGTTAACTTCTTGTACATCACCATCAGAAATGTACTTGGCCAGACATGGTGAAAAGACTAATTTTGATGTTACAGCTTTCAAGCTATTGAACACACCCAGAAGCTGCACATATAAGTTCTCTCTCCTTATTAGTACATTGGTAAATAACAAAAACAGAAGCTTTTTCAAATGTCAGGTCAATGCTTAATTGGCCCATCACTTTCCTTACCTCCAGAAATGATACTGCATGAAGTCCAGCAAGACGCAAAAAAGGTTTACAGCCAAGAACTTAGTAATTAGATCCATGGACCAACACTCAGAAATACACACAACTTTACAAATCAATGTGCTCTGTCAGCTTAAAATCATAACATTGTTTAAATTTTAATCATCAAACTACATACTTCTTCTCTGCTATCAGAAAGAAAAGATTTATGCTATTCAGCTAGCAAAAGTCAATTTTTGTTACTCTGATACTTGGATACATATTAAGTTCCTTTGATGACAGAGAAAAACTAACTTTGATAAATCAAATACAAGTATTGCAGCTAGGGTGAATAATAATTTGGGTAACCAGAACCAGAATAAATGAAGTTGTAAGAGTCAATACCTGGAACATTGAAGGTATCTACAGAATAATTTGAAAGGGGTGTAACAAATGATTTGAGTCTACGCGCACAGTGATTTGAAATTGTCACTTTGGGAGTGTTCTGTCATTCCATACCATAATATGTCAGAAAAGTTAAAATTAAGTGAAGATTATAACTGCATCTTAACATTTATGAGATGGTGTGGAGATTAAGAATGCCATGAAAGAAGCCCAGCTGCCTACCTCGAAAAGAAGGTCGCTTGAATTGTTGATGAAGTTTTTCACTACTTTGAAATATCTTCCATAGTAGATATTGAATCCCTGAGCTACTTCAACCGTGGAAATGTTTGACAGGGGAATGCTCTGTGAAGGTTGTGATTCAACAAATGGAAGGAGATGAATGTTCAAACCCATGCAAACTATAACAGTCAGAACAATATCGAAGAACAAGCCATTGATAGCCATGTCTGCTCTGCTGGTTGGACAGAAAATGGATCTGAGTGACAGTCGTCCACAACATGAATCTTTATTGTGCAGAAGATTCACGTGAATGTTTAAGTGGGTGACACTACATGGATGTCTTAAGTGCTTGGCATGAGAGGGGTAGAGGGTGCGAGGACAAGACTCAGGCCTGCCAGTTGGGAATATGTGTGTGTTGTTGGCAAGTAAGACAAACGAATATCATGCGTCCTGGCTGACTGCACCGCTTTCAACAACACTTTCTCTGATTCGATTTTTCCTTCCTGTGGCCTCGTGAACATGTCAAATTGTCGTGCATGAAATAACGACACCATAATACGACAACATAACTTTTTGGTTGCTATAAAAGCGTTTCCACCTACACACCCTAAAGGGAATCAGAGCTAAGCAAGTGGTATTTCAGATTGTCAAAACATCTAAGATTTGACATCAAAGAAAGGATCCCAGCTGAAGGGAGTCAAATCTAATCAAGTGGTATTTCAGATTGTCAAAACATCAAAGAAAGGATCCCAGCTGAAGATTACAATATTCCCTTTTCACCTTTGGAAGCTTATAAAGTTATGGGCCAGTGATGGAGTACCCTTATAAAAAGCTTCTAATTGGCCATGTCACATGTCAGATCACCTTTTTGGACAAGTGATGAATGGATTGTCCACGTCAAATATCAGATCTGTGAGATCCCTTGTAGGACAAGGGATGGATGGATTGGCCACGTCAAATATCAGATCTGTGAGATCCCTTGTAGGACAAGCGATGAATGGACTGGCCACGTCAAATATCAGATCACCTGTAGGAGAAGTGATGAGTGGATAGGCAAGTGGCTCATGGTTAAGTTGGTATTGATAAGTCAATTAAAAATATCAATATTTGGAGTTACTTTGTTCATTTGCCTGGTTGACTCAAACATGCATCCTTTTGGGATGAGCACCAAACAATAGTTCAGGTGGAAAATTAGAATTTGAATGTGCTGATATTATTAATGGATCATTCTTTTGGTGTTTTTTTTATATTTTTACGAGTAATGGTAAAGAAAAGGTGTAAGCTAAACTTTAGATGATTTGCACTTAAAATTTGGCGATTTTTTCGGCCAAAATCTGGCTGAAATTGCTGAAATGGCAGTTTTAGGTTGTTGGAATTGCATAATCGGGGCACCCCAAGGGTAATCAAGTACGTTGAATCCATTTCTGCAATCAAAATTGCAATTCCAGCACTAAAATCGCAATTTCAGCAACAAATCATATCGCCGAGTTCTGGGAAAGAGCACCGAAAAGGTTCAAATTGTCTAGAGTTTAGCTTACTCCTAAAGGAAATAATCTCGGCATGTGGTATGTAAATTTTGAATATGTTGTAATTTTCTTTTGCACTACATACTATTGAGATTCTTTTGGTTTTGATTTTCTTTTCATGGTTTCTTTGTATGTATATGATAGTATGTACATATTGCTTGTAGTAGAAGTTGGAATTATAATTAACGTGAATACTTGAATTTTCACCATCTTCATTGTGCCTTATAAGGGTGAGCGAACTAAAGATAGAGACTCACTAGGCACACTAGGACAAGGAGGAAAGCGCATTTAGAGGATGCATTGCCTATAGGATTGTCAGTGACTAACTAGGAGAATAATGGTTTAGGGAATTTAGACAATTTGAGCCTCATTAACATCTTGTTTGGCCTTTAAGGTGAGCATTGTGCCATTGTGAGCTTTGTATGTCGAATAATTTTGGTTTGTCTATTATTCAAAAAATATGACATGATTTTTAGTCAAAAATTCATTCTAGGAAACAACAATTCCATTAAAAACAAAAGGTGCCATTTTTGGATGGGGATCAAGTAGTTTCCTTAAATTTTGTAATTCAAAAAGTTTTTTTTGGTTTATTATGGCTCTATTTGTCTCATGTTTGCAAAGTTACATCCATAATTGTGCATTCAAATTGTGTTGTTTGATGTGTTTTTGCTTTTTATGATATAATAACTAGTGAGCTAGTGAGCAAGGGGCTGAAATGGTCGATGGTATGTGCATATCTTGTATACATTGGTAGCCCAATTGAGGAGGCTTTGTAGTTGTATACAAACTGTTCAATCCCTCTACATTTAATTCATGGCATCTTCAATGCACCTATCCATCCTCTATGTTTGTAGAATTTTTTCCCTGCTCAGTGGACAATCCTTGTGTTTGTGAACATAGTAATTTTTGCAAGTGAATTTATTTTCCATGTTTTAGCAAGAGCCATGGTTATGTTTGTGAATACATCATGAATGTTCTTCCTCCCTCTCTTTGGTTAGTGTTCTTCCTCATTTTTGGTTTAACTAGTGATCTGAGTCGTGTCCAGGAAGCACGAGGGGGACAACAGTTTGACTGAATGAGTCGGCTCTGTTATGGCGGAAGCTATAAGAATAAGCAGAATGAGCAAAGCAGGATTACACTGCACAGATAAACACAAATACGCACAGATATGCATGAATGCGAACTGATCTTCTATTACTATAAAACAATTCTAAGACATGATAAGATTGCTATGTTACAATATTATACATGCTTATATAGAATTATGAGACGCTTGGGTGCCTTCCCATTACATTCAGTTACAAAGAAGAAGTTAGAACGGTTCAACCGTTACAGTCGACTGGAAGACAGAGAGACGGTCTGTCGAAGTTCGACAGTCGATGGTTGCATGTCGACATTGCTTGTCGATGTCGCGAACTGTGAGGTTGTTGAACATGTCGAAGGTGCGAATGTGTCAAGGTGTGTCAAATTCGAGACTCGTTAGAGTTGTGTCAAATTCAGAACCTGTCGGATATAACCTGTCAGACTGGAAACTTCTCGAGTCGAAGTCGTGTTGAAGTTGAAACTTGTTGAAGTTGCATCAACATCGATGACTTGCCAACTGCAATGCAAATCAGACGTCCTTCCTTAAGAAACAATGGTCCCCATTGTTTGCTCGCGAAGGTGAGGAAACTTGTCGGTCAGTTCAGTAACAGAGTACCACTTTCCTTGAGATGGGATATAGCCAGCCTTGGCAACCTGAAACAAGGGAATTGTGCTCGTCCTTATATGTCGTACTCGTCGTCCCACAATGGTGTCACAAGGAAGAGGCTCCTGAACATCTGGATGGATGTCTTCGGGTTCTGTTGTCTGCAAGTCGTTCTGTTCCAACAAGGGTGCATGATATGGTCGAAGTAGATCCACATTGAATACTGGATGCAGACCCAGGCATGCAGGAATGTCGAGCTGGAAAGTGTTTTCACCAATCTGTCGAAGAATACTGTATGGACCATATCGCAAAGGCTTGAGCTTCTTGAATGGGCCCGTGAAGCGCTCATTCTTGAGATGTAATCAGACCTTATCCCCAATTTGGAATGAATGAGGAATATGATACTTGTCGTGTCGGGCCTTAGCTTTCTTTCTTTCTCTATGTAACATTTCCTATGTTTGCTTTTGGATGTCACATATCTGATCTCTGAACTTGACTGCTTTATCAAATTCTCGCTGGATGTATTCGGTGTCACTCGGTTGTGTCGAAGAGCTGATCAAGTTGATAGGCGCTGAGGGATGAAATCCGTAACAGACATCAAATCGACTCATGCCTGTAGAGTTGTGCTGAGCATGATTGTAGCTGTGTTGGATGTATGGAAGACTTTCATCCCATGTGCATCGATGCTAGTGATTGTACATGCGAAGTAGTTGTACTACCAAGCGATTCACAACTTTCGTCTGTCCGTCGGTCTGAGGATGGAAAGCTGTCGACAATGAGAGTCAGGTGTCTAGCAATTGCCAAAGGGTCTTTCAAAAGATGCTGATGAATCTAGCATCTTGGTCAGAAATAATGGTTGTGGGTAAACCAAAAAGTTTCCAAACATGTGTAAAGAAGAGCTGAGCGGTCTGTTGAGTTGTCGTGGTCTTCTTACATGGTATGAGAATGTCCATCTTGGAAAAGCGGTGGACTACTACTAATATCGCGTCATGCTGATGTTTGGTAGTAGGATAACCCGTCAAGTAGTCCATAGAAATAGATTCCCATGGTCAACTAGGAACTAGTAGAGGTGTGTACAATCCCTGTCATCGATTAGGTGTCTTAGCAATGGCGCAAACCATGCATGATCAAATGTACTTGTTGACGCCGGTTTTAAGTGTAGGCCAAAAGAAATAATTCTGCATAATAGCAAGTGTCTTTGCTAATCCAAAGTGTCCTGCAGTCTTGTTGTAGTGCTTGTCCCAAATGAGCTGCTATCGGTGCTCATTGGTCGGTACACAAAGCTGTCCAAGCTTGTATAGCAAGGTGTCTCTCAGGAAATAGTCATAGTCTGAGGTTGATGACTTGTTAGTTTGTAGCTGTCGGTAGACTGCTAAGAAATCGTTGTCGTCCTCATACAACTGTGGCCAAGTGGTCGTGTCGTATCCCTGCATACTCATCACTGTCAAAAGGAGAGTAATGGGTGGTCGACTGAGGCAATCGGCGGCGGCGTTAGCTTTACCATTCTGATACTTAATCATGAACTGGAATTGTTGTAGGTAATTAATCCACTTGAGTTGTCAATTTGTTTGAAACTTTGATTGTGTCGGAGCGAACTGTAGAGGCTTGTGATCAATGAGAATGACCGTTTCCTTGCTAAGGATGTAATGCCTCCATTGCTTGAGAGCTTGCACAATGGCGTACAATTATTTTTCGTACGTCGAGTATCTTCTATATGTGTCGTTAAAAGTCTCGGAATGAAAAGCAACTGGATGGCCAGACTAAGTGATCATTGCGCCCAAGGCATAGTCTGATACGTCCGTCTCAATCTCAAAGGGCTGATGCAAATCAGGTAACACAAGTACTGGTGCAGTGCAGAGCTTATGTTTGAGTTGTTCAAAAGCTGATTGTTGTGTTGCTGTCCACTGGAAGGAAGTTTTGCCACTTCCCTTTGTCGATTCAAGGGCCAGGATATGTGACTGAAGCTGAGTATGAATCGTCAATAAAAATTTTCCAAACCAAGAAAACTTCTTAGTTCTTGAATGCTTCTAGGAATGGGTGAATCTTTGAGGATCTCTACTTTTTCTGGGTCGACGTGAATGCCTGCAAAGTCAATTATGTACCCCAAATATTTGATGCTGGTCATCGCAAAGGAGCACTTGTCCATGTTCAGATAAAGCCGATGTTGCTGGAGAGTGTCGAGGACTTGTCGAAGATGTCTGGCATGTTCTTCCCATGATCGATTGAAAACCAATATATAGTCGAGATAAACAATAAACCATTTGTCGATGAAAGGTCAAAGAAGGTTATCCATATGTCGCATGAAGGTCGCAGGTGCATTGGTTAAGTCGAAACGCATGACTAACCATTCAAACAATCCTTCCTTGGTTTTGAAAGCAGTTTTCCACACATTTGAGGGCTCGATTGGAATCTGATGGTATCTCGACTTGAGGTCGAGCTTAGTAAAGAATTTAGCACCTTTCAGATAGTCGATGAACTCATCTATCTATGGCAGAGGGTACCGATTCTTCACCGATATCTTGTTTAGAGATCTGTAGTCGATGCACATGCGCCAAGCCCCATCTTTCTTCGAAACTTGGACGACTGGGCTTCCACAAGGAGAGGAGCTGGGTCGAATATGACCTTTGTCGATTAATTCTTGGATTTGTCTACGAATCTCTTCATTTTCGAGAATGGATCTTCTGTAAACAGTTAGGAAAATAAGAACTGGGAACAAGTTTAATAGAGTGTTTTACCTAACAATGTTGAGGTACTCCTTCTGGAGCTTGAAGGAGGTTTTGGTATTCATCGAGAATATGATCGAATTGCTGCTTCTGTCAAGAACTGCATTGGTTGGTGACTCGACTTGTTGCTGCAGTGTTCTTAGAATGTTGCGGATTCATCATGATTAATGGGAACTTTTGAGCATGATTGATGAGCTTCTTTGTCTGTTTGGCCGATATCAGTGCAACCATCAGTGTAGGTTGACGCTTTGGTATGTTGAACCATCGATTTCGGATTTTGACAATCACCTCTGAGACCGTGATTGATAACTTCCATGTCTATCCCAGAGGTAAGGTTTCCCAAATAGGGCGTCGGCTATGGAGAGTGGTTCCACGTCGCAGAGTACTTCATCTTCAAAAGGTTTTATGAAGTAGGCAAGTTTGCATTGTCGAGTGATCCGGAGTTCTTGTCCATCCTTCATCCAACCGATGTTGTAAGGCTGAGGATGCAGAGTGGTAACAAGACCTAGTTTCTTCACGAGATCTTTAGAAACAAAGTTCTTCTGGCTCCCGTTGTCCACAATCAGATGCAATGGGTTGCTCTGGACCCATATCCGTGTATGGAACAGGTGTTCTCATTCCTCCTCGTCGACGATAGTCGAGGCTGCTGGAGTGGTCGAGGTCAAAAGGGTCATTGTGTCTGGATCAGATTCTTCCACCGTCTTGTCGAACGTGTCGAAGTTCGACACTTTCGCCAAAAATGTCTTCCAAGCTTTGCATTCAGATGTATCATGCCAATATGAGTGGTGTTAATCGCAACATTTTCCAGTCGGTGGTTGTTTGCTACGTTTCCTCTTGTGAAAAGGTTTTTTCCTGTGGTCTAGCTTTGGCGGTGTCGGCTAAGAAGATTTGGACTTGTCGAAGTTGGCTGGTGCCTTCTTGTCCGGTGGTCATCCTGATGTCGGCTTTGTTGCGAAACATGATTTTCCTTTCTGCTTGGTTTCCAGTTTGTTGGCGTAGTGGAAAGCATCCGCAAGCGTATTGGCAGTCAGAAATTCCATCTCCTACTGAATGTACTAGGACAATCCGCTAACGTACTTCAGAACAAACAATTTCTCTTCTTCTTGGACGCCAAATCTAGCCATGAGTCGATAGAACTCGTTGGTGTAACTCTGTACTGATTGGTCTTTCCATTGCCTTAGCTACTGCCACTTATTATATAGTTGATCGAGGTATTTAGGTAGGTAAAATTCCTTTCATATGTGTTCGACGAATTTATCTCATGTGTCGATGGGGTCTCTGCTTTTCTCCATATTTGTCGAGAGGTTCTCCCACCAGCAATGCACAGAGGTTGAAATCTTTAAGTATGCAATGGTGATCTTTTCAGTTTCTGAGAGTTGATTTACAGGGTAATAGGATTCCAATTGTAGTACCCAATTGTCGACGGATTCTGCGTCAATCTTACCTTCAAGATTTGGTATCTCCAGATTCATTTGCACTTTGAAGGGGCTGATTTTATCGGAGTGAGTTCTCGTCAAAGATCCTCTGGATGTCGAAGCAAATCGCATGAGAATCTCATTGAACTGGGCGAACATTTCAGTCCGTTATCGAGCCAGGGCTTGCTCAATAAGCTGTGTTGTCTCATTGGCTACATGTCTATCGTCTGTTTCTTCTATCATCTCTGGAGGTAGCGTCTGCTTGGATTGTTGAGATTCCGAGCGAGTTTGAACCAACATAAGTCAGGTAACTTCGAGAGAAGTGTATACGCAGAAATTAAGCACGAAAAATCAATGCTCTGATTTGAGTCTTCTCTGATACCAATGATCCGAGTCGTGTCTAGGAAGCATGAGGGGGACAACATTTCGACTGAATGAGTCAGCTCTGTTATGGCGGAATCTATAAGAATAAGCAGAATGAGCAAAGCAAGATTACACTACACAGATAAACACAAATACACATAGACAATATGCAGGAATGAGAACTGATCTTCTATTACTGTAAAACAAGTCTAAGACATGATAAGATTGCTATGTTACAATATTATACATGCTTATATATAATTCTGAGATGCTTGGGTGCCTACCCGTTACGTTCAGTTACAAATAAGAAGTTAGAACGGTTCAACAGTTCAACCGTTACACTCGACTAGAAGACAAAGAGATAGTGTGTCGAAGTTCGACAGTCGCTGGTTGCATGTCGACGCTGCTTGTCGATGTCACGAACTGTGAGGATGTTGAACATGTCGAAGGTGCGAATGTGTCAAGGTGTATCGAATTCGAGACTCGTCAGAGTTGTGTCGAATTTGGAGCCTGTCGGATATAACCTGTCGGACTGGAAACTTGTTGATTTGAAGTCGTGTCGAAGTTGAAACTTGTTGAAGTTGCATCAACGTCGATGACTTGCCAACTGCGATGCGGATCAACTAGCTCTCGAGAAAACTTGGCCCTAGCCAACATTCAACCTCATTCATGTGATGTAGTTTTGGTATTTTGACTTCACAACTACTTTGAATTTGTAGAAGTTCTTTTTCACATGGTGATAAACTGTTTGCACTAAAGCCAAATTTCTGTGTTATTAAAAACTTGCATATTCACTATGCTTTTCCCATACTTCCATAATATTAATCGCTAATTGTAGGTAAAACTCTCTTCTACGTACATTGTAGAGTTTGTTCTTTTTAGATCATACAAGACTTCTATTAAGCTACACTATTTTCTAATCCAATGTATATGTTGGGTCCTAGTTTAGGTTAGTTGGAAAGTTGATTTCTAAGTTTGTATGTGTACATATGATTTCTAGTCTCTGTATATATATTTTGAAATGGCCTAACTTTAAAGTTATTAATTGCTTGTTCATGCCTTCTTAATGATTAAATAAGAGAACCTTGTCTTTCATATTATTTCCTAATGATTAAATAAGATAACTATGTCTTTTGTATGAGATAGGAGTATTATTGTCAAGTTTATTGTACATATCCTTGAGTTTCTTACTTATTCTAAAAATTATTCTAGATTATCTATCTAGATCCCCCTCTCCCCACACACTAGTTTAGCTATCTGGATCCCATAACGTACACACATTATCTAATGATCATATTTTAGTTGGTATATACATTTTGAAATGGCCTAAATTTAAGGTTATTAATTGCTTGTTCATAACCTCCTAATGATTAAATAAGACAACCGTCTTTTGTATGATAGAAGAGTAATATTGTCAAGTTTTTTATACATATCTTTGAATCTCTTACTTATTCTAATAATTATTTTAGTTTACCTATCAAGATCATCCCAAAGTAGTATGAGCATAGGATACATTTTTACTATTTTAGTTTACCTATCTAGATCCCAAAATAGTATGAACATAGGATACCTTTTTATTTCAAAATTTCCATTGATATTAATCCCAATTTCAATTTCATGCATTCATCATTTGATTCCATTGTTACAACTACAATGGGATATGTGGTTTGTACAATTTTTTATATGTTTGAGATTTTTATCTCTTACATTTTTTTGCAGAATTATTTTCTTGGAATTTATTTGATGCTCTCCAAAAATCTATTAAACCTAAGTTTACACTGTCTTTGTTTTCGGACGACTCTTAAGTTATCCAATCATCAATCGTTTAATGCCTTTTTATAATCAAACTTGAATCATAGTTGGAACTTGATACCATCTGATTCTCAACTCATGTTTTTATATGTTTGATCATGCCATATTATATCATGAAAATTAAAGTTGGAATGACCATATTGTTGCTCAAATATATTATTGTTAGTTTTCTCCATTTTGTAAAAGTTCGTTATGTAAGAATGAAATTGTTAGAGATGATGCTTCTATTAATGTATCTAGATTTGGTTTCTAAATTTGGTTTGATATTTATTATTGGAGATTGTTGATATATTCTCTCAACCTATCTCTCCAAGATTGGAATAAGTTAGATCTGGTAATACTTATATAAGTGTGTTGTATTTGGGTTTGAAAGTAATATATACGAATATTGTTTTATGTGAAGTATATGTGTAATGGCTTCTCTATCAAATTCTGATTGAAATTAAGTTTGTTTTCATGTGTTCTCTTCCTAATTTTAACTAGTCTTATTTGAAATCTCTTTGTACCCTTTGCTTTCCTATTAGCAAGATGTTTGAACTCTTTTTCCAATATTTGTGGTTGTAAATATAATCTTTGTACCCAGAGTAGCCCAATTCCGCCGTATTGATAGTTTGTGTACGAAAATTTGGAACAAATTCAAATCCGTCAAATATTCGGTGTAGGTGTAATACAGATACAGATTCTTACTAATAGATAATTAAATTTTAAAAACCAATTAACAAAACCAAACTTTAATTATTTAAACACTATAAAATTGAAATACCATTCAATTTCATACTTCTTATTAAGATAATTATTAATAACTAGTTATCTGCTCCCACACTCGCCATATCCTTGGTTATTGAGATTTTATATTTTTGTTTTTTAATTATATGTTTGATTCTATTATATAAATGTCTATCCACCTTTATGTTGTATTTGCGAATATTTCATTAAAAATATTATATATAAGCTATCTACTTCCGTATTTTATTCGTACTACATTTTTTCATTACATATTTTTTCCGTATCGAATCGTTTTCAAATCCGTATTCTCACTCGGATTATGCTACTATGATTGTACCCATCCTATAATGCGTACATCTTTATTACCATGGAAAATTTTAAGTTACTCATTAAAATCTTGGATGGCTATTTTTCAATTGCCACCAATTTCTTTTCTTAAAGATTACGTTATTAAAAAAACCATTGATTTCATGAGTTGAATATGTCTTTCAAAGGCCACTTATGATTGAGTTTTTTTCTATAACCCTTATTTCTAAAAAATTTCATTTGATATTGCATGGAGGGCATTGTCTATATATTTTGTTTTCCTAATTTTGTTTCAAAAGATGGGTTATGCAAGCTTCAACCTTACTAGTGATAATATATTTGAGGGGTTTTAGTCCCTTTTTAGGGATAATGTAGTTGATGAATTCATAGCATGTTTCTTATAAAATTAGATTGTTTCTTCTAGTAACCTTAAGAATTGTAACAATAATGGACTATTACTTTGATGATTGTGAGGAATCTCCGAAAATTGTGATTCTTCTTCATTGTCTTCTCCATTTAGTTCTTCATCACCTCCAACTTCATTATGTTCTTTCACTCCAACATCCACAAAATGATAGAAAATATCATTATTGTTTATATTTGCATGCAATAGACATATTAAGCTCTATACATTAGTGTTGTAATAATATTTCAATCCATATTCATCATGGCTTTCGCTAACCACTATGGTAGATTCACTTGGATTGACAATTCTAATATTTCATTAATGATTCCCATTGCTCAAACTCATCTAAATAGATTACAATATCTATCATCTTATATATCCCTCATCATCAGATTTATAAATAATGAAATGGTTTACTTCAATGAAATTTTTTCTTCATCTCAATTGTATATATAAATCTTTTTATATCCCATTTTTTCCATATACACAACTTATGATGTTGATGTTTGAGATTTATAATCACATCATTGGAAGATTACAAATGCAACTTTATAATCCCTATTCTAGACATGGCACCTAGTTTTTCTCTTAGGATTTTGCACCCATTGCACATGTTTGGTTTTTTATTTTATTTGTTATTTTAGTATATACTATTTTATAAATACACATGTTCTTGGTTAATCCGTGTATTTTTAAAAATGTATAACGGTCTTTCCTCATTAATTTTCTTAATGGCACTTTATAACAAAATTTAATTGTTTAATTTTTTTTTTTATGTATTATAGATTGCACATTTAGGGTTACGTGGATGGACACTTTTTAAGGTGAGGTTGAACATTAATTGTTGATTAAATGTATAGGTGGAAAGCAATGTTGAGCTCTATATGGACATGTTGTTAAGCATTGTCAATTCATTATTGGTGGCCACCAACCTGTTCCACTGAATTGCAATGGTTCTCCATCTTGGAAAATTTTTATTGTTTTTTCAGGTCCTAAAATTTTGGGGCTGTTTTGAGGCCCTAAATGATGTTTTTTGGCCACTCATAGAGGATCTAGGGGTTGTCGTGGCATGCCTTAGCCCTAGCCAAAAGTTGTAATTCTTAGTTAGTTCTTTCCAACGAGCTATTGTGCACCCTAAATGGAGATCGTATCCAAACATTGTGCCCTGAGGAAGTTGACTTATCAACTAGCCACCTCGGGGCCCACAAATCCTTTTGGCACTTTATCCCCTAGGCTTAGGTGTTTGGATGTTTAGGTTTTTTCCTCTTTGTATTTATGCTTATGATAAAAGGCCCTTTTCAGTCTCTTTGTAAGTCTCTCTTGCAAATTAGCATAGCCAACACATCTCTCTTCATAGATAAGATACCTCCATTTGAGCTATTTGTATTTCTTTTTAGTTTACAACGTTTTTCTATACTATTCATTAAAATAATTTGGGTTTTACTGTACTAGTGTGATATCTGCAAAATATTGTGTGTGCCTTTCCATTTTGTATTGCTACTATCATTTTGTTCTCTAAATAATCTAGGTCAGTGCCATTAGAGCAATATTTTCTTATTCCTTCTCGATGCATGTCCCCAACGAGATCTGGGTGTCAAGAGTTGGGTATTGAATTAATTGAGCTTAGGGACAACCACTCTCATCAACCCAAGCAAACTCACATAATAGGATAAGGAAAAAGAGACGACGGAGTAGGAGATCCTATTAAGTTGTTTCTTAAGGAATCTCTTGTGTGATAGATGAACGAGATTATGTATAATTACACCTAGATCCTTCGATGAATAACAACAATGGTAGATATACCTTCAACTAGCAACAATTTTGGAGGCGTGTCATCCTTCAAGGTACAAGTTAACTTTGACATTCCTTCACTTGAACGCCAGATAGATTAATATGCTTTGCATAAATGGTTAAATATTTTTTAGGGTTATTACTTTGTTCAAAATTTTCTCAATAGTGAAAATATTACCTTCACACTCCCCCCCCCATGTTAAATATTGGTGGGCCAGTTACTAGGAGAGGCATGCCAAAGATGAGCCTACAACATATATGATAGAACCCACTTGGGTGACTTTTGTCGATTCCTTCAAGGAGGAATTCTACCTCGTCTAAAACTATGATGACTAGTACACAAGATGGAAAACCATGCCCCATGAAAGAGACTAGATGGTATTGGAGTTTGCTAATTTATTCCATACCTTGTGCTCAAGGATAAGTATCATAGACTTTGAATGACACTTTGTCCTAAAGTACCAGAGTAGCCTACATGTACATCCAAACAAAGATGAATTTCTTGGACTTCTCCTCACTGGGAATTGCTTACCAATATGTTGTCAAAATTGAGAAAAAAATAATGCAAAAGAATAAGAAGGAGTTTGGGTTTGCAAGTCAACCATAGAATAATGTTGGTAAGGACATTGAAAAGTGGTGTGAGTTCCACAAAATCCTTTGGCACAACACCAACAAATGTTGCTCGAAACAATCAATGTTGGATGAGATAAAATACTCAGAGCTGGAATTTAGATTAGACTCTGATTCATAGCAAGATAAAGGAAAGAGGATCATTGACATAGAATCCAATACCACCATCACAACCACAAAGATTCAACCAGAAGATCCAGAGGATCCAAAGGACGGGAAGTGGCCCTTCCACTTAGAGATGTGGTTGAAGGGGACTCTAGTACATTTCATTGTTGACAATGGTATCAAGAAGAACATGATCTTGTCTATGGTCATCAAGATATTGAAATTGTTGACAATTCCACATCCCCAATCATACACCATTGGCTGGTTGAGCCAAGGATGAGACATCCACATTAGTCAACAATGTTGCCTATACTACGGAATCAAGTCCTTCAAAGATGGGGTATTATGTGATTTTGGCCTACATGATGTTTGTGATGTTATTTTAGGGTAACCCTATATGTGGAAATGCCATGCTATTTATGAGTCTAGTCCATGTTGTGTCATTGTTTATTTGGGAGGCCAACTCTATAGGGTACCTAAGGTAGTTTCAACCATTGCACGTTCCTTGATATCAACAAATCAGTGTCAGAAGGTAATCTCTCAAATTGGGAAATTTTTCCTCTTCATGGATCAGAAGGTGGACAGAAGGTCACTACAACCACCGCAACCTTAGTGTGTGGCCTCTCTACATAGTAGAAGTAGGTGTACACGATTGTAGAGGACTAAATAGATATATTTGCCTCACCTAAAGGGGCGCATTTGCACTACCATGTCAAACAATAAATGATTTGATACCCGGTGCTCCCTTACCTAATGACCCAATATACAGACACTCTCTTTCGAAGAATGAGGAAATAAAATGCCAAATTCAAGATCTTATCCAAAAGGGCCACATTCAACCAAGGTCATCACCTTGTGGGAGCCCAATTGTGTTGATGCAGAAGAAGGATAGGATATGGAATCTTTGCATTGATTACAAAGCCCTAAGAAAAATCACCGTCAAGAATCTATACCCAATCCCTTAGATTGATGATCTTCTTGATAAGATTAAGGGTGTCGAATTCTTTAACAAGATTGATCTAAATTCATGATACCACCAGGTCTTGATCAAGAAAACCGATGTATGGAAGGAAACCTTCAAGTCTAAAAAAGGCCTTTGTGAGTGGTTGGACATGCCTTTTGTCTTGACTAATGCTCCAACAAAATTCATGAGGATGATGGATGATATCTTGTGGTCGTTCAAAAAATATTTCATGGTCATATATCTAGATGACATCCTCATCTTCAATAAAACTTGGGTTGAAAATTTGCAGGACATTCAACAAATCATGAGGACCTTGCAACAATGCAAGTTATATTCCAATTCATAGAAATGTTCATTCAATATGGAGAGAATTCAATATGTAAGATACATCATGGATGAACATGAGGTGCATGTGGACCCAATATTTCATGGTCATATATCTAGATGACATCCTCATCTTCAATAAAACTTGGGTTGAACATTTGCAGGACATTCAACAAATCCTGAGGACCTTGCAACAATGCAAGTTATACGCTAATTCATAGAAATGTTCATTCAATATGGAGAGAATTCAATATCTAAGATACATTATGGATGAACATGAGGTGCATGTGGACCCAATCAATATCTAAGTCATTCATGATTGGCTAGCCTTAATGAATATAATAGATCTTCGCGTTTTCTTGGGCCTCACCAACTTTTACCGTGGGTTGTTGTTGGATTTTTCTCATATTGCTTGGCCCTTGAGCCAAGTGACCAAGGACGGATCCAAATCCAAATTCGCTTGGGGTGTGTCACAATAGAAAGAATTCAAGGATATAAAACGATGCCTCTGCTTGACTCCAGTCCTCACTTTTCTAGACCTGCAACAACCTTTCAAGATTGAGACATATGGCTCCGATTATGCTATCGGTGTAGTCCTCACTCATCATGAACATTTAGTGGCCTATCATAGTGAGACACTCTCTAATTAGATTTGTAAGTATCCCACCTATGACAAGGAGATTTACTCCATTGTGGAGGCCTATTTCTAGTGGAAACATTACATCCTAGGGAAGGATTTGATCATCTACATTGATCGCAAGCCCTTGTAATTCATGTAGATGCAAGGAAAGTTACAAAATGGCCTCCATCAAAAGTGGTCCAAATACCTGCAATAGTTACACTTGAATAGAATGTACAAGAAGGGAAGCAGATATTGAGTTGTAGACTATCCTAGCTGACTTTTTATTTCCACACTAACTATCGTGGTCAACCCTTGTGGACACAAGATCTCCAGGCATCCCAAATTGTTGAGCAATGATCTTGGATTTTCTATTAACTATCATACATTGTCCATAGGAAAATCGGTCTCAAACTTTCATCTCCAAGATGAATTCTTTTTCCATATCGGCCACCTATTTTTTCCTTTAGAAGAGTGTGAGAAGCTGATTTGGGAGGTGCATTACAATCGAGTGACAAGGCACTTGGTCATAGAAAAGAGAATGGTAGTATTGCAAAATTAATTCTAGTAGTCGAAGCTCCAACAAGGTGTTGACAAGTACATCAGATTGTGCACTACCTATGCCATTTCCAAAACTACCAAAAAAACGTAGGGGTTGTACACTCCATTTCCTACCCTAGATAGACCTTGGGAATCTGTCTACATGGACTACATGTCTAGCTTTCCTTCAACCAAGAGTGAAAATTATAGTGTATTTGTGGTTGTTGATCATTTCTCTAAGATGGAAATTTTAACTTTTGTAAGAAGAGGATCACAACAAAGATCACTTCTAAGCTCTTCTTCGAGCATTTTTGGGTTCACTTTGGCCTCCCACTGACCATTATTTTGGATTGAGATAGTAGTTCCTGAGTAATTTCTGGTCTAGCCTATGGTTGATGATGGACACCAAGATGACCAAATCCCTTCCACCCCCAAACTAATGTGTAAACAGAGGTGGTTAATAGGATGATTGTGCATATCTTGAGAATGTATAACTCTAAAAATCTATGCACTTGGGATGATAACCTTCCTTATGTTCAAGATAGATACAACAAATCCCTTCATGGATTTAATGACCACAACCACTTTCATATGTGCTCAGGGTTCCAAAAATTATCCCTAATTGATGTAATGTTGCACATTTTTTCTACATAGGACAAATCCTCCCATACTCAAACCGAGGCTAATCAGGAAACAAAATTTGTTGAATGGATCCATCACATCCAACAACAAGTTCATGATATTTTGCAGAAAGATAATTCTAAGTTTAAGCAATTCCATGATCAACATTGGGTTCCACACGAATTCTAGGTGGGAGATAAGGTATGGTTGCATTTGTCGAAAGAGAACCTTATAAGACCCCATCGGAAGATACCTCCACTCCAATATGGGACAAATCAAGAAGCATAGAAAGGGTTTTGCTTCATAATTCTTCAAAATTGAGCACATATTCCTTCTATTTTCCCAACAAAATATTGGCACCAGTAATATATTCCTAAGCTTTGTCACTTCCTAGCACTAAGGGTTTCAAAATATGCAAGAGATGAAAATTTCTACAATGTAACATAGTTGGATTGGGACACATGCCTAATATCTAAGATAGTCTACTTAGCAACGATGACAACTTCATGGAGGGAATCAAGTTGGTCATCAACAACTTGAATTTATTCATACTTGTGTTGTTACTTGAGGGGATTGATCATGTTCGATGCCTTTGCATTCATTTTCTTGATCCTTTTGTATAGGTCAATCATATGCTTTTGTCTGTACTCAAGAAAACCCATCCAATCCTGGAAAGTAGAGAAAATGGGTTTGTTCTGTGCTGTGACCTCATGAAGGAAAGCACTAGAGTATGGATATCGACGATGATCAGAGGAATCCAAGCCATGAGCTCTTAATATTGTTGCATACCTTGACCTTGGATGGTATCCAATTCTTTCTAGAGGGTATCAAATTTGGTATGCGGATACTTCTAGGAGGAGTAGAGTAGTTGAACACCATATTGGGGATTTCCCTTGGAAGTTTCCATAGAAATGCCAGGGTGTTGTTAGTGGAATTCCAACCAAATCTCATCTAGATGCTTGAAAATATTATCCACTATGTTCTCTTCTTCCTATTAAGCGTTCTTTTCTACATCCCTCTTGACCAGGGAAATGGAAAGCTAAACCTCCATATGTTGATAGACCACTTGTGTAGCCTATTGGTCCTATTCAAACTTCACGATCTTGGTCTCTACTTCAGCTATAGATGCATAATGTAAACAAGTTGAGAAGTGAACCAATATTGGATATATGTGGTAGAGGAGGTAGCTCTGGCTAGAGGCTTCCAATTCAAAGGATGGCCACTAGAAATGGATGAATCTGACTTGTCAAATGTTTGGAACTTTGTTCCGGTGCACGATATGGAAACCTATTGTAGAATCCAGTTCTGGGTGGCATTGAACAAGAATGGAACTATGTCAGTTTTTTCTTGATAGATTTGCAACATCGCCATGCAATGCTCTAGATCTTGCACAAGCTGTTGGAGTTGCACCACGACATATAGGATATCCAAGGAGGAAGAATAGGGGGGGGGAGATTCATGAGGATTAATTCATGGCCCTCTTCTTTGTGAACCTTCCCCATGACAACCTCATGAGGTGATTTTCATATTGTTGTGTCATGAATTGCGGGAGGTGGGGAGGAATAAATAGGGTTCCTACCACATCTACCACTCACATCTTGATCTGCTCTCTAAGTGTCAAATCCTATTGCAGTATTTCTATGAATATATCCTTTGGACTAAGTGTTAGTCTCAGAGGTTGTGGAATGATTTGTGTGTCTCGATGAATTGGCCTTGACTTCATGCACAAAGAAAAATTATGGCGCCATCTGCACAATCTCTAGCTTATCATCTTCAATATTAATGATGGTGGGAGCACTGGTAGATTTCTCAAAGTCCTGGAAATAACGCATTATCACTACAACCAATCCTAGATCATGATTAGCTCCCAATCCTGGATGTTCTTGGATGGATGGCCTTGTAGATGATTCAAGCATTTATTTTGTAAAAAGGCACTACCTTGATCCTTAAGGGATCAGAAGTAAAAGAATTGCAGAGGTATTGAATTGAATTAAACAAGATACTCTGATTAGAACTATTCGGTTAAGCTGAGTGATAAAACATATTCACCATAAATAAAATCAAAGGCAAGTATTAATTTTAAAAATGGTTAAGCTGAGTGATAAATGCATATTCCTCACAAAAGATCGGCCAAAGGCTGTGACTAAGAATCTTGAGCAACAATATCACAAACCCAACTCTATCGATTAAGGGGTATAATATCAAATTTATGGAGATAAAGAGTATTCGTGCTGTAATAAAATAGTTGTGGGCTAAGTCCAAATAGAATGTGATGCTGAAAAACAAAAATATTTGCAGAGTATTCGTATCCAGGAAGCTATTTCTAAACATCTATGCACAAGTCGATCTACTGAGATCTATATTTGTGATGGCAAATAAACTATGAAAATTTACTGTGAGCTTACCCATACATTCCATGACACTCACCTGGATCCTTCGAACTCCTTCTTGCAGAGAATTTTGTTGATCCGTAACTGGATCTCCTTCCTATCCATCACCTAGGTGCAATTTCTTCCTCCGAAAACAGACCCCCCTCACTTATGCCCTAGGTTCCTCCTTATAATTGACGGCGTATCACCTCCTGAATATGCCCCACCTCTCTCATTTTAATGGAAGCCTAAAACTATCTCCCCTAGTCTCGCAAGAGTGGTACCAGGTGTAACTAACACTCAGCCTTCTTCTAACACAGAGGAGGCAAGTGGCATAAGGTGGTTTCAGGGAACACCTCCCTAAATTTTTCTCGAGCTTCAGCACTCCACTAGGGAGACCGATTCGCATAATTTTCTCCTCAAAGATTTTCTTTTTGACAAATGGCAGTCTCTACTGAGCTTTGGGGTTGAGCGACTCGTCCACTATGATTTGTTGGATGGTACTCCAATAAACCATCGAGATAATTTAGTGAGTTAAACACTCCACTACTTCATCTAAACTCACTAAATTTTTAATGCTATAAATACATATATTTGATATTACTTTAATTCTTTTTTAGCCCTTCATTTAGCTCTCCCACACACTTAATGTGACTTTATTCTTGCAGTCTATTGTAATGTATTCTCATTCATTTTATGTTTTACATATACATAAGTGTAACCATTCTCAAGTGGGTTCAAAATATAACATTAAGTGTAAACAAGTTGTACTAGATATTTTAGATATTTTGAGGTGTAAGTCCTTGTAATCATAAGGATCTCCCAATATTTACCAAAGAAAAGTTTAACAATATAGGAGTTAGAGACTCCCTCTGGTACCCCATGGTTTGATTATTATAATATAATGTTTTTTTTATAAAAATAACTTATATGTATATAATACTTCCTTCAATCTAGTATATATTTATACAATATATTCTTCTCATAAAATAACTTAAAGTTCGACTACTTTGCCTTTCCCAGGTGTAATATTTATATATATATAAACATATAGTATAATATTCTTGTAACTTTAAGATACTCTTGTTTATAATTTTAGTCATGTATTTTCCTTTAATTTAATTTATTTTTATTATATATATATATAATTTTATAAAATAAATATTATCTATTCACTTGGCTTTGAGTATGTACCATGGTTTGTATAGCATATACATTTATATGCATTTTAATAATAATGAAAGGAATCTTTGACAACCCTTTGTCGAGACTAAGATGTCAAGGGCATCCCCAGGAACAACTCTTAGTCAAGAATTAGCTTTGTGCTAAGTTTTAGCTTGTAGAATACTTTTTACTACTAGCTTGTAATAACTATCTACAGCGCTAAATTTTAAGATGTCATCAAGAAATTGTTACTTTGTTTAGAGTGTTTACTGACGACAAGATGGAATCCGTCATCTAGTCGTAGACCTTCATGTCTTCCTAGCCAGTCAACCACTCTATCTATCTTAATGGATTTAGTTATGTGTCCTTTAAGTAGTGTCATGTCCCTAGTAACATTTAGGAAATAGCCTAACAATACTCTCACGTTCCATTGGTGGGGCCTTGGCCTTGAGATCCTCACCAGGGCCGTTACACAATCATAATTAAATTTACAAGATTTTTAACAATAGGGGTCAAATTTGAGGGATGTTACAAAGGGACCTCACCACTCTCAATTTATTTGGGGTCGTACCTTGCAAAAAATGAGCAACAATCTTGAAGTAGGATTTGAATTCCTTACTAGAAATATGTGTCAAGTCTGAGATGACAAAGGTGATGATTGCATGGATCTTTGGTAGGTTGGAGGGGGGAGTGACTTCTTTCTCTATTTTGGTCACTAAATTGGTGGAAACCTCAGTTGTATTCGGATTCCCTGTAACTTCCTCTTTCATGACCCATTTCTTCTATTTTAGAAGGTAAGCGACAATATTTGGAAAAAATGTAGGTCATACCCTACATAGTTTTTTAATTTCTCATGTTGGACCACTATGAAACCTCGATGCCAAAAACTGATTCTTTGAGGTACTAAGGGAGGATGCATGCCTTGGAAATCATCAGGTTTGTTACATGGGGCCACATGAAAGTGTTATCTTTGTCCATACCATACCATGTTTTCCCAGCATGTGCATTGAGCAAGGTTAGGGGAACTTGTAGGATTGTAGTGGTGACTGTAGCTAGGGTTTTCACCCTAGCTCGTGCTAAAGAGCACCTAGTAAGGATTCGAGAATCCTTACTAGCAGTTCAATGATGGGTAAAAAACAAAATTTGAAACAAGTAAAAGTTAAACATTAACATGTGCATAACAACAAATCTAAGCTATAATAGTAAACAGTAAATATCCATGAGAACACAGTAAATGAGATTTATAATTTTTATTGATTGGGAAAACTAGGGTTTGCAAATATTTTACCTCAATGGTGAGGTTGGTGGATTCCTTGCAGCAATACAGGAGTAGTGCACCTGTGCTCCAATGTTCTCTCTCTTCTCCAAGATGCTTCAAGGTTGGGCCAAAGGTTCACTCTAAATGGAGAACTCAAGCTCAAATGGTTGGGCTAGGGTTCTGGAGTGATTTTGACAACATAAGGATAGGATGAATAGTTGATGAGAAATGGGGGGCCTCCATCACCTATCTAAAGATATTTTGGGTGGTGGAGTGTTGACCCATGGTTTTAGGCAAATAATGGTTTAGGTAAATGGTTTAGGGTTTTTGCCCTCTTTTTTCCCTCCTTTTTTCCTTTTTTGAGTTTATTTTCAAATTTATTCCCTTTTATTTTTTTTTTGGGAATATTTGACCCTTTTTAAGGTTTTTTTTGGTATTTTTGAAGGATTGGGATTAATTTTAGGAGGAAAACATTGGTTTTTGCCTTTTGGGTAACCGTTTGAGGGTTTTTTAGGGTTTTGGAAGCCAAAATGGTAGGAAAAGTGGACAAATGGGTTACGGGACTAAGGAGATGAGCTAGTGACCAATTTTTGGGTGTTAACATATTGCCCCCTAATGAGTGAGGGCAGGAGATCATCATATGGCCGATAGACATCATAGGTTCTGTCATTTTCCAGGGGTTGGAGCATTGTGACGGAGAAGATCGAAAATTGGTTGGAGACTAGAACACGGGCTCCGTACGAACTGCAAAAACTGAAAATATATGGCCTCAATAATGAATGAGGAATAATATCAATATATGGACGAGGTGGGCATACCCATGCTCGTATCAAGATATATAAATAATAATGAGATCCAAAAGCGGACCTTAACAATACATGGAAAATTGTTGTGTACATCATAATTGTAATACCCCATTTTGACCCTTAAGGTATGTTAGCTTTTAATGTAAATGTTGTATACATGTGATGTATGTTTTCCTAGCATGGAGCTCAAGGCCAAGGCCCCGCTAGTGGAAGCTCGAATTTTATTTAAAGGCAAGTATTAGACATTATGTTGCCCATGTGCTATTTAGCCATGGAACATTGTAAAAATGATGTAAATAAACATCATGCAATAAAATACCAAAACTGGCTATGGAGGCAACGAATGAGAAGGGGCCATGTGTATCCATTAGGGAGTGGTGAGGGGGCTATGGGATTGAACCATAGGCTGCCATATGTCACCTTGAGAACCCATTTGACTTACCTTGCTGACATTTATTTTTGTTGTAAGGAAGTGGTTGAGGAATTCAGTCCATGGCTTCAATGGAGCATGGGCAGCCCAGAAATTCGTATGGCAGAGTATGGGCTCTATTTTCTTGTACCACAAGCCATTCTACCTCATGGGAGTTGCTTCTTCCTCATCCCCATTCCATTGTGGAAGTGACCAGCACCATTTTCCATCCAAAAACGAATTGCCAGCAGAGAGAAAAACCAGAAATCGAAACTTTGAAAGAACCCACGTTTTGAAGAGCCATAAACGCCTAGAATTTGTATTTGATAGTGAAATCCAATGGGGGATCCATAGGTATGAACCTTGGGGTGAATTTGGGAGCATTAGCTACCCTGAAATCCATTGAAAAACCCGGTTTTGATAGCCCAGAAACCCAGTGACGGGATTGAGTTATTTGTTGCCAGAATAGTGAGAAATCCAAGCGTGGACGTTTGAACAGAGGATGGGATTGCTTGAATTTAGCTTGAGATGTCTGCAGCTCTGTGGTTGAGCTCACCAGTTTAGCATCCTCCTCCATTTCCTTTTGGTATGCTTGATAAAACCAACTATGTGTTGGCTTAGCATGACCGTTTGAGTGAATCCATGGCTGTGAGTGAACCTGTCTAGTTCCTCCTTAGTGGATACATAGCCCAGCTCGGGGGTGATCTCTCAGCTGAAATAATACAGGCTGGACAGAGATCTATGGTTGGGTGGAACGTTGCTCTCATGTAGCCAGTTGTTTGGACATTTGCATTTCAAGATAAGTATTCTCTGAGGATTAATTTATCTGCATTATGTGTTCAACAATGTGTTAATCCTGTATGTTAAATTACTCCTGTTACTTGAATGAAATGATTATCTTAGGTTAGTTGGCATGATGCCTGTGTATATCATGAGAATGTGATTGCTTCCTCGCATTATAATTCATCACCTGTTTGTGAATAGTATGCTGATGCATTCCATTCTAGCTGTGTGTTATTATGTTTAATTCCACTGTGTAAATGAATTGTGCATCTTATTTTAAATGGAAAATTTTTATCATTATGGCTTGGGGACGAGTTAGACACCCCATGTTTGGTTCACGTTTCCTTCCTTGCACCGGATTGATGGAAGGGGACGTGACAATAATGGTCCAGAGGGGACACAAATTTGGGACATACTCATGGGCTGACCATGACTGATCTGAAGAACTGATGCATGGAAATAGTGGCATCCATACTAAATGTGGTACCATAAAAACTGAGGCTCTGCTGGATCTGAAGGTGTCCAACAACTATATGGACTCAACGAATGAGATTCGGAATCTCAAAGGTACATTGAACTGCATCTGAACTGGATACTCTAGGAAGCATATGACTGGATGGCTTCCAAACACTGTCGCCAACACAGCCTAGATATCCGCGAGAACATACAACAGGGGGGTTCTAAATTGACTCACCAATGTGCTAGATTCAGGGGACATCTGGAGTCTTCGACCAATAACTAAAGGGACTGATACCCTATACGAATATCAACGGTGTTATGAGGGAGTTGGCGTCAATAATGTGAGAGACAACCATTCCAAGAGGACCTAAGGACTCCTCTCAAATGGTCCGTAGGCACTCACCACTAATGGAGATGAGTCTAAGGTACAGGGGCCTCTGGTTCTATCCTCTGGAATAGATGGGTTGGTGTCGATAGAGGAAGGCCTGCAACTACTAAGGAAATAATGTTTCCTTGATAGGAGCGCGAGGTGTACAACCGAAAGGTGATGACACTGAAAGTGGGACTGACATACTTGGGGGGGAACAGGTGTCACAAAGTGGGGGGACTCAAACCTCCTTTGTTCAGATTATGACCTTAAGGTTGACCTGGCAGCATATGAATCTAACTTCAAGGAAATGGGTCATAGCTTAATGGACTAGGGATGGTGACTGTAATGAGGGAGACTCAAATGGGGAAAGACTGATGAATGATATCAGGAGACTCTAAGGGTGGCATATCGCAGAATAATATGAACAAAGGTGACCACACTGGGGGTGCTGCCATAATGTGGGGACTAGATATGATCTGTCGTGGCATCGAGAGGCACTGTTGGGTCCTTCTTCATGGTTTAAGGAGCTCAAAGAAGGGATAGAAGGGTGCTTGAAATGGTATTGTCGTGTGGATTTGTATGATCCCAGGACAGTTCATGCCCGTAAGTGCTTTCAATTTTAAGGAGTCTGGAAGCGATAAGAAGACTCTGAAATGGTGGAAAGGTACCGTCGTGTGGATTTATACGAGCCCAGGACAGTGAGTGCTAGTGGTTGCTTTCAATTTTAGAGAGTTTGAAAACAATAAGAAGACTCCGAGGGGGTTCTTTTCCGTGTGTTAGTCTCCAAGGGCCGAAAAAGCATAAAAGTGTGCAGTGAAGAACTCTTCTAGCCAATGTGACTAGAGTATTCATTTTTTGTAATTAGTCTACAAGGTCCGGAAAAGGGTTAAAATTATACCAGGTAGACGCCATTTCAGATACTTGTAGCAAGCATGAAAGGAAGCAAGATTGCTCGACAATCTTTTCATTATTTTAGGAGTCAGAAAAGAGCTTAATAGAAACTCCCTAAGTGCCTTTTTCGTAAAGGAATTGCTCGGCCCGAAAAATGGGTAAAATTATACCGAACAAAAGAAATGGTCAAGCAAGGAGGAAGTGCTCAATTCGAGGGACAAATTATGAGAACCAAGAATGAAGGATAGGGGGGAACACTAATGGGGCCTCCTTGCGGGTTGATGAATGGTGGAAAAATAATGCAATGATTTTAGTATGGATGGAGCGGAGGGCTCATGGATAGGTTGCGACACAAAAAATGACAAGAAATGACGACGACGAAGGGCGTGGGGAAAATGCCCGAAAAAAGTGTCAGTGAGAGAGATAAATGATCTCAAGCATCATCACGAGCATGGAAATATGGAATCGACGGTATACAACATGTCAAAAAATGATGACAACCTGTGTGGCACGCAAATCGAAGTGGTGAGCGGCATGGGAAAAAATACCCAAAAATGTGTTCGATGAAAGCGAGAAATGGTCTCAACCATCATCATAGGCTCGGAAAACTGAATCCGGTGGTGTCAACGGTTCGAAAAATGGACATCGCATGACCCCAGAATGGTCAAAACAAAAATTGGGCAAAATGTTTATAAATAGTAAATGGACCCATGTGACATGTGTCATTGTCACTGTTCAGTTTGGTAGAAGTGTGGAGGTGCCCAGAAGTGGAAATTTAGATCTTACGCAAACCGACTGGTGGAATCGAGTTCTGCGAGTTGCAGGTAAGCCTTATGGTCGTTTAGGAGTTTTTTGATGCATTTTTAGGAGGATTTGGGCCTCTAGGGAGGCATGCCGAGCTCCACATGTTATCACCACGCTGGAGCACGGGTTTTGAGGGAAATCAAGCGCTCTGGAGTGTGTCCCTAGGCGGGATTTCTATGCTTTTCGAGCGCGGTTGTAAGCCCCATAGCTGCACTCTGAAGCGCGCTATTCCAGGAGGAAAGCGCGCTACGGAGCGCGATTGTGAGCCTCATAGTCGCGCTCTAAAGCATGTCTTTCTGGGAGGAAAGCGCGCTTCAGAGCGCGAGAATGGGCCCCAACGGCGTGCTCTAGGAGCGCACTTTTCAAGGGGAAAAGTGCGCTCCAGAGTGCACTGATGGGGCAGAAAGTGTGCTGAGGAACGCGTGATGTTGGCTAGGTGTCGGTGTGCCGATTCGGGGGTGATTGAGATTTATATGGACCTGATGGGTGTTTGTTGTTCTGATTGGAAGGATGCCATGGGTGTCATGGAGAGAGTGGGAAGTGTCGGGGCTGATAGTGGAGGCGATCCAGTGGGACGAGGATTTACAGGAGAGTTTGGCTTACTGCAGGCTACTGAAGTTTGCGCAGATACCTTTGATGCATTTAGCTAGACTATTGCTGAACAAGTTGGTGGACTTTCTAGATCAAGATGCAGAGGTGTTCGTTATTCAGGGTGAGCGGTTGGAGATCACACTCACCGATGTGTATTTTTTGACGAGGTTTCCCAGGGTGGGCATGATTGTTGATACTCAACCGAGGAGGCCGGGGAATACTTCCATGGAGGACCTGTTGGAGAGGCAGTGTTACCTGACAAATTTTGTGCATGAGAATGCACTATTGATCTGTGACATTCAGAGCGTGACGACTCGAGCGATTGCGGAGTTGGTGGTGTGCATTCTGGGTTCGCATGCCCCACACTGGGTCTTGGGGGGGCATATGGTGCTGGTAGAGCAAGTCTTGGCTGGGACTTATTACGTCTCGGGCCAGATGTATTTGATGGTTGTTCAATGAGAGCTAAATAGGATGAGTCGTCAGGGAGGGGAGTTATGTTTTCCCTCGTTTCTTTGGTCTTTCTTTTTTGAGTGAGTTCTGATGCTATGACCACACGTAGAGGTGCATGACGGGGGATCGACAGAGCCGCGGTGCGACGTTGGGATGATATGATGACTTGCGAGGGTGGCGAGATTGTAGGTTGGTTCTTAACTGAGGAGCTATTTACTTAGTGGATGCAGTTGCTCGTGGTGATCGAGGATTACCCGTACTATCAAATGGATTATAAGGGAGACTCGGAGCTACCACGACCCCCTGGTCAGGCATGGGGACCAGATTGTATGTATTTGTTTTATTTACAGTATCATGTTGAATCTACTCGATAGCATAGATGATAGCTAGAGGATTTTGTGACACTGAGTATTTGATGTTGTTTCGTGCAGATGTGGGGACGCAGCTGTCGTGGGGGTACCGAGAACGGAGTGGCCGAGTAGAGGGAGTAGATCCAGCTGGGCATGGACAGGGTCAGCGATGGAGTAGTTCAACCACTTTGTATGCTTTGCGAGATGGTATTGAACAACCGCTGGAAGGGGTGGTGGATGAGGGCTGGCATCATTTGTACCAGACCTTGATCGACATATGTTACAATGCTCCTCGGGAGTGGAGGCCAATTATGCGGCGCATTGCGATGGCAACAGAGGCAGTGAGATCCATGGCCTGAGGGGATGCCCCCTATTATGGTGATGAGGATGCCGAGACAGAGTCTGACGTGCTAGAGTAGGATCAGGGGGAGGAGGAGTCAACGGAGGAGGAGGAGGAGGAGGAGGAGGACGATGATGATGATCAGGGAGATGGCTCTAACTAGGCAGTTGATGGAACTGCCCCCAATGCGATGATCATTGGGATTTTTGTATACTCGGCTTGTATTATATGACAAGGATGCTATTAGGGATCCTCTATGTTTGTATGTATATGGGGTGCTAAGGGAACGATGACATTGCTATATATATATATATATATATATATATATATGCACGTGGATGCAGCTTATGATGATGGCTATGTATATGTGTATGCATGTGGATGCAATTTATGATTATTAGTGTGTTTATGTATTTGCACATGGATGCAACCTATGATGTTTAATGATGATGACTTCTTTTTGATTTTTTATGATGTTTATGTATGCCTATATTATGGATAGATGCATGTATATGGGTTACGTCCTACATGTTGTGATTGATATGCCAGTCTAGAATATTGTTAGCCATTTGGTTTTCGATGTTGTTTTGGCTTCGTGGGACATGAATGAATGAAATAGATTCAAATTGTTTGACTGTTAGGGTTAACCTTGACTCGGGATTGAGTCAAAATTGGTTAGGTCTAGCACATGTTTTTGGGCACATGGTTTGTTGTAGCCCATGGTATTGCCCCATGG
Source organism: Larix kaempferi (assembly GCA_027924585.1). Classification (NCBI taxonomy): domain Eukaryota; kingdom Viridiplantae; phylum Streptophyta; class Pinopsida; order Pinales; family Pinaceae; genus Larix; species Larix kaempferi. The sequence goes on along the minus strand of BSBM01000052.1, from coordinate 6,763,039 downwards.
TATTGCATGTAAGGAAGCCTTTATAAGGCTTAAGGAGGCTCCATTGTAAAGTGGCCTGGAGGTGAGTGGGTGAGCTCACTTGGCCCAGCTTGGCCGGTTAGGTCAAGGGTAATGAAGATCTTCATTGGGTGCTGGTTTTTTCCCCGTATGGGGTTTCCAGGAAATTGTGTGTCTATTATTTCATTGCTTGTTTCAGTTTATTTCTCTCGCAAGTAATTATGTATGCTCATATAACCTAACAACTAGTATCAGAGCTTGGAATGGTATATTGCTGTTGCTTGTAATCTTGGTGTGTGTAGATGAGACTTGCTGCAGGATTAGCAAGGAGAAATCGCAGATATGGTTAAAGTGTAGATCTATTGGTGCCACAGTTGAATGTGCAGCTTCCATGAAGAAACCCCAGCTGCGTGTTTGGTCGCTGCTTTGTTGAGGACATGCCCGGATGGAGCTTCCAACAAGAGCCAGCTGCCATCAGAGAAGAGATCTGTGAAAGGCGTGAAGGAGCAGAGTTGAATCCAGAAGTGATGCCTGCGTGAAGTGCAGATTCATGGAAGAAAACAGAGTCCGTATCTGGGCATGAGGCCAAGGAAGTTGAGTTGTTTCCCAACTGTGTGCGTTCACGGGTCTCTAATCACTGAAAAAAGGAAATTACCGCAAGCAGGGATCGCCTTCCAGTTGGCCGCAGAAAGAAGCCTTAGTTGCATGAAGGAACAGTCTGTGGATCAGGTTTTTTGTTTTTGTGGATCTAGGGCATTGTTTTGTGGGTGTACCTGGAAGAATTCAAGCGAGGCTGTAGAGAGTTGATCTGCGGAAGGAGGAGCCATCCTCATCACATGTGAAAGCCTCTGTTGTGAGGAAAAAGATCAGGTTTCGTGCTCTTTGAACAAATATGGAGTCGTGGAAATATCTGGAGAGGCATGTGGATGAAGTGTGTACGTGATATGCCCAAGTAAAAGAGGTTCCTGCAGAGAGTCCGCCTGCGAAAAGTCTGATTCAAAGCAAAGGAGTGAGTCGTGTTGTTCTTTAATGAGAATCGTAAATGGTCCATGTTATGTGTAAAATAAAAGACTAAGATAATATTCATTATGAATGACATCATGCTAAACTTTATGGCATGGGTAAAGTTTTAAAAGTATAAGAAGTCCATAATTATTTTAAAGAAATGATATTCATGTCATTCTTAAAAGGGATTATGAAAAGTTTTTGTGGAGTGTGGACGCCATGTTAAAAAGGGGCAAAAAGGAACTTACACCATTTTTACGAGAATGAACTTTTTAAAGTTTTATGCCATGGAATTTTTTAATAATAAAAAAAGGTGAATCATTAAGTTTTTCAAATTAATGGATATGGAAAAGGCTGCAGTGAAGATAACCATGGAAAGAATGTGGGGCATGTCATATAGTTGTAAATTGGTGATATGAAAATTCTGCACATGAGAAATGGAAAGGCAAAGAAAACAAGTATGGCAAGAATGCAAGGCAGGACGAGCACGAAAACGAGCATGGAAAAGCGAGAGGATGAAGCAATGGATGGTGATGGTGTAGTCACCATGAAGACACATGAAAAAAATAATAATTTAATGGAGCAGTTTGCATGTAAAAGGGCATATGGCTGTAAGACCTGGTAAGGCATGCATACCCCTGGTAACTCACTGGTAAAGTCGGGAGAAAGACCTAGGTGATAGGGGGGTGTATGTGAGATTCCTCGGTTAAAAATTTGAGGGGGGTTGGTGTTTACTCCAAGTCAAGTTTAAAGGGGGGATTGTTAGGGTTAACATTGACTCGGGATTGAGTCAAAGTTGGTTAGGTCTAGCACATGTTTTTGGGCACATGGTTTGTTGTAGCCCATGGTATCTCATGTAAGGAATCCTTTATAAGGCTTGAGGAGGCTCCATTGTAAAGTGGCCTGGAGGTGAGCGGGTGAGCTCACTTGGCCCTTCTTGGCCGGTTAGGTCAAGGGTAATGAAGATCTTCATTGGGTGCTGGTTTTTTCCCCGTATGGGGTTTCCAGGAAATTGTGTGTCTATTATATCATTGCTTGTTTCAGTTTATTTCTCTCGCAAGTAATTATGTATGCTCGTATAACCTAACACTTACCATATGTTTAGTGCACAGGAAATTTATAAAAAGGCAAGGGTCCCGCACCTGGTAAAAGTTGTTGAGTTGGGCGACAAGCAGTTGGGAGTCAAGGAACACATGAAGGTGGCTTATACCCATCTGGAGGGCAGCAGTCAAAAGACCGGTCACAACATCGTACTCAGCCTAGTCATTGGTCACAGTTCCTATGCACACTTCGTCGAGGTGGATCAACTCATGTGAGGGGGAATATAATACCCAAGCTGCAGAGGTGAGGTTCGGAGACCAGCGACTTGTATCGTCGGCGGAACTGACATAGTATGGTGGAACAAGATCCATCTGTGGTCATGTAGGGAAGCAAAGTGTAAGGTCCTAAATGTAAAAAGGTAAGAAAAGAAAAAGAAGTGATACTGTACAACATGGACTAGTGGGTCCAAAAAGTGCCAAGGGTAAAAGTGTTTGAGATACAACCCATTACGGGGTTTGCGCAAGGGGTTTCCTTTGGAGTCAGTGAGGATATATGCCCCATGTCCTAGGCAGGTATGAATGATGTATGGGCCTTGCCACATGGACTCAAACTTTCCTTTCCTAGTATTTCCATGTGCTTGGTCATAAACAAGGACTAGATCTCCTTCGCGAAAATTGTGAGGGTGGATGTGATTATCATAGCCATCTTTGGAGCGGTTCTTTGCGGCTTCAATGGTTTGGAGGGATGCGCGACGATATTCATTGGCTTGCTCCAAAAGGATTAAGCGTTGCTCAAGTGGTGAGGTGTCCAGGAGGAGTTCAACAACAATGTGTAATGCGGGGATCTGGCATTCAATGGGAAGCACAGACTCGACACCATGAACCAAGTGAAAAGGATTAAAACCCGTGGCAGTCTTAGTGGATGTACGGTAAGCCCAAAGTGTAGGAAATATCATATGATGCCAATTGGACTTGTGGTGGTCCACAGTGCGTTGAAGGATGGTTTTCAGGATTTTATTGATGGCCCTCACTTGGCCGTTCCCTTGAGGGTAATAGGCGGAGGCGTACTGGTGTTCGAATTTGAGAAAGGTGGACAAATCCTTCCAGATGGAGTCCTCAAAGTGTTTTCCATGGTTAGAGACGAGTTTCTTTGGGACCCCAAACCGAGTGATGACATGGTTGAAAAAAAAACAAGTTGCAGTGTCAGCTTTGCAATTGAAAGTAGGCATGGCCTCGGACCATTTGGTAAAATAGTCGACAGCCACAATGATGTACTTATGGCCTTTTTACGAGGGGGGGTTGCACTCCCTAAAATCAATGGCCCATTTACAAAAGGGACCGATGGTGATAACTGGATGGAGGGGGGCAGGAGGGGTCCTTGCCTTGGGGGAAAAGAGATGGAAATTTCGGCAATGTTTGACTGTTGTGATGCAATCAACAAAGAGGGTGGGCCAAAAATAGCCTGCGTGGATGATTTTTTGGGTGGTGGCCATTCCAAAGAAATGACTGCTGCAGGATCCACTATGACAATCGTTAAGAACTTGTTCAGCTTCGTTTCGTGTAAGGCATCGACGTAAAATTGTGTCAACACCTCGCCTATACAGGACATTGCCAAGGAGGAGATAACGCGAGGCATGATGGCGTATGTGATGACGCTCATCGCGGTTGACATCGGGTCGAAACTTCTGTGTGCGTAGGTACACCAGCATGTCGTCATACCAAGGGTCGTCCGACGAAATGATAAACAAGGGTCGTTACGAAAATTGGTAGTGATTGGTGATGGAGTGGATGAGGAAGCTAAATCCGTCATGAGCTAAGCCAAGGAAAGGGCTTTGGTGCTCTTGGGAGTAGTAAATGTTAGGTCGTATTCTTGAAGTATGATGACCCATTTAGCCACCTGGCCTTGATGGAGGCGACGACTCAAGAGATAGACCATGGGGTTGGAGTCTGCCATGACTGTGGTCTGGCTTAACATGATGTAGTGACACACCTTATGGACTGAGAAGACGACGACGAGGGCTTACTTATCCTCATGGGGGTAATGTAGTTGTGGGCTAGATAGGGTCTGGCTCACATAGTAAATGACGTGTTCTTTTCGAGCACAATCTTCTTGAACCAACACCCCCGAAACGACATAGTCGGATGCCGAAACGTAAAGGATAAAATCCTTCGAGAAATCAAGAGGTGGAATTAATGGGGCAGAAGTTAAGGCTTGTTTGAGAGCTTCAAAAGCCATTTGTGCTTGGTGGTCCCACACAAAAGGAATGTGAGTGCGAAGAAAGTGAAGGAAACCATGAACTTTCATAGCATAGTCAGGAATGAAGCGAAGGAGAAAGTTGGATATCCCTTGAAGACTTTGTAATTGGCGTACTGTACGTGGGGATGGGAGGTCTAGGATGGCTTGAACCTTTAAGGGGTCGACGACAATTCCTTTTTGGGAAACGATAAAACCCAACAACCGGCCTACAAGAACGCAAAATAGGCACTTGAGGGGGTTCAAGCGAATTCTATACTTGCGACAAAGCAGAAAGACTTGCCAAAGTTTATTTAGATGGTCGAATCGTTTCTTGGAGTTGGTTGTGAGGTCATCTAGGTAGACCATAATGATATGAGCCAAATCATGAAAGCAATATGTCATGGCCCACTGGAATGTGGCACCAGCGTTTTTACGACTGAAAGGCATGACGCGATAGGCATAGGTGCCCCATGGGGTGGTGAATGCGGTCTTGTATTGACATTCCTTTCGGATTTTGATTTGATTATACCTAGAGAAACCATCCATGAAGGATAGTATCTCATGTCCCGCACACGCATTGATAAGTTGGTCAATGAAAGGTGTGGGGAAGTTGTCTTTGGGGAAAGCTCGGTTTAAATCATGAAAATTAGTACAGACGCGAATGGTGCCTTGATTTTTGTTAATTGGTACGGGACTGGAAACCCAAGTGGTGTAAGCGATGGGATAAATGAACCCAAATTTACGAAGTTTCTCAATCTCAACTTTGACTGCGGGGAGCTTGGATGGGCGGATGGGTCGTTGCTTCTGGCGAACAGGTGGGACATCCGGCCAAGTATCAATATGGTGTTCAATGATGGCGAGGTCAAGACCAGGCATCTCGGTATAGGACCAGGCGAAGACATCTCAAAACTCTTGGAAGAGCTTCTTATAGGCATGGACTTCATCTTCGGTACAAGAAGCACCTAATGTGACGAGTTCAGGTGGATCGGATGTGGTAGAAATGTCAACTTGTATGGTCGGTGAAATGTTAGCCATGTTACCTTCCTTGAAGGCATCGGGGGTTGGGATGGGGTTTTTAAACCAGTCCACCTTATCCGGGAGGAAGTCTTTTGACTCGACTGAAAGTTGGTTTGCCACGGTAGTGGTAGCCTCTTCAGGGATGAAGTAGGATCAATGGTGCATATCATCCCAAGGGTAGTCAGGTGCGGTGAGTGCCTCAAGGATCTCTTAAGCGCTACAGAAGCGCTGTGATGTCAAATAGGGGGAAGGGAGGCAAGATGATGTGGGTGAAAGGGGGTCACTTTGCGTTGAAATCATGTAAATCGTGTTGATCTCTCCCGAGGGGTAGGATTCGGGAGGGTGGATCTTCTTAACAGTGGTGAAGGACGACTCTAAGGAAGATTGATTCAACTCTTGGAGAACTAATCGACATTCAGGAAGATTCGGGCAATGATGTGAGTAATGACCATAGACTCCGCATAGGGAGCAAAAGTAGTTGGTGCGCAGCGATTTGTTGTGGGGTTTAGGGATGGTATCAATTCCACTACTGGAATATTGGGATCATCCTCCAATGTTTGCATGTGCTCTTGAAGGGTTGACAGTTGTGGACAGTTATGGGTAGCATGGCCCAAGTCATCACATCAAGAGCACTTCGGGGGGGGGGGGGGGGGGGGGGGGATGGAGGGGGATTTTTTGTTGGTTTCATTGCCTGTGGGGTAGTGTAGGTTTGCGAGCCTCTGCCCCCAGTGGTTTTGGGTGGTGGAGGGGCAGGGTTGGATGTAGACATGGACGCCACACCAGGAGGTGGGAGGTTTGTGGTGCTAATTGGTTGGACTGGTTGGAGAATGACGTTTCGTGTCGGGGGAGGATTAGGAGTAGGCAAGTACCACACATGTAGTACTAGTGTTAACCCAGGGAGATTCAACATAGCCATAACTGGGGCACTTACTACTCCTGAAGGTGGGAACAAGAACAAGATAGTGTGGATAGGGGTTGCTCCAACATGACTAGGTACTAATGGTGGATGTGGCAGCAAAGGTAGTTGTGGGTTAGGCACAGTTTGTTTGGATGAAATGGTGCACATATCAGATATCTCGACTGCCAGTGGAGGGGGTGGAATGGACCGAAAAGTAGAGGTCATGGGAGTCTCCGAGTAAATTCTAGGTCCAACGGTAGAAACCAAAGAGGTAGGTGCACCAATGACAGGTTGTTCAACCATGGGGAGAACGTTTTCTGGTGCAACGGGGGCATTCGGGTTGTAATACGTAAGTTGATCGATCTTCACAACCCGTCCCTTGTGGGGGAACATCATAATGTGGAAGACTGATGAAGCAACAACTTAAATACATATAACTGCGTCCAAGCAGGAGGTTGTAATCAAGTTGTCTATTGATGACCTTAATGTCGATAAGGATCGTTTTACCAGCTAATTAGACTGGAACGTTGGCCAAGAGGCCTTGGGATTGAGCTAGTCGGCCATCGTAATCTCGTAGGGCGGTCGTGGATGGATTTAGTGTAGGGGATCCAAGCTTCTTCCACATGAATGTATACATAACGCATGTGGAGGCACCCTCATCGATGATGCATCTATGGATAACAAGATTTCGGATTGAAATAGAAACTTGAAATGCTAATGTGGAAGGCATGCGTGGTTCAGCTTGGTCCAAATCGAATGCCATCATCCGTGATTCTGAAGGGTCTATCACAATGATAGCGGATAACAATGTTTTGCACTGTGCAGGATAGTTTTTCAAAACCTCGAGGGCTGACATAGCAGCAGGGGACTGGGCTAATTCATCCACGATATTATAATTGGGGGCAGTGCACACGTTGGGGTTGTTAATAATGCGACGTAATGGGAAGTGGGAAGATTTAGGGGCCCCATCGCACAGTGCTGCAGGTATACGTAACGACTGATCAGTGGGAAGAGCGTTAGTAGCCTTGTCGCTGGGAATGGTTTCGGTGGTGGAACCATATTGATTTCGGCATGTTTGGAGGTTGACGCCAGCCAATGACATCATTAGAAGGTGATGGGTACCTGAGTCCATGGGTTGACTAGCAGGTGCAACATAAGTGATTTGTTGTTGTGGTGGCGCAGCCCCTTGGGGGGGAGCCAATGGTTGGGTGTTCACCAATCCTTGTGTGGGTAAGGGATTCTGAAACACCATAGGTTGTGTCTGAGGTGGCGAGCGGTTAGGAGGTGTCGGTGTAGCAACATGTCCTTAGCATTGGGCATCATCGGTCCATAGTTGGCGAGCGCGCTCCAAATCAGGACAAGTGTGTGTATAATGGCCATATACCCCGCATATGGAACATGGGTGGTTCATTCGTAAATTAGGATTATTCCCTTGACGAGGTGGTCTATCACGGTTTTGATTGGTTGGGGTAGCGTTTTTATTGTTTGGGGGATTAGGGGGTTGGTTTCCTTGATCTTGGGGTTGGTTGTTCCCGCGGTTACGTCCTATTCCCCGGTTTTGCTGGACTTGTTGGTTTCGTTGAGAAGGTTGATTCCGTTGTTGGTTTTGTTGGGCATAAACTTTCCCTTGGGGGTTGGGAGGATTATGTGGTTGAACAGGTGCTGTAGCTTCTTGCTGAGGATAGTAAGCGAGCGGGGCTTGGGGTTGAGCAAGTGCTGGTGCGGCTTGCGGGGGATGGTAAGCAGGGGGGGCTTGTAGTTGCACAGGTGGTTCCTGTGGAGGATAATAAGCTGGAGGGGCTTGGGGTTGAGTGTGTGCGGGTGCAACTTGTTAATGGTAATATGCGGTGGGTGCCACATGAGGATTGTAAGTTGGTGGTGCATGACCATATCACTACTGTGGACACGATGGTCCATGGACGTGAGGGGTTTGGGCCCTAGGAACATACAAAGGTGTTGCTCCAAAATGGGTTGTGGCGCGTGAGAGGTCAAGGCCACAAGTAGGGGGCATAACAGTGTAAGGTTGGTTGTGAGATGTGACATGTCCAATAATGTCGTCGATAGCGTGGGATGCCCCCAATGCGTCGTTCCAGGAGGATTCGCCGTGAGGTGCATCAAGCAGAATGGAGTACAAGTAGCCATATTTAGCATAGATGAGGTCAAATTGTTGGGCTTTTAGAATGGATTCTTCGGATTGGGGCGGTTCAGATGCCACATATTTGGCGATAACCAGTATAAGAGATTTCAAAAACCAATCTAGGAAGATGCAGTCGTCTAACTTAATCTTGCATAAAATTCAACGTTTACGCCACTCATGAATGTGGTCAATGATGTGGGTAGCTGTGTTCTGTCTGCAAGACAGTAGGATCTCTACACCAGTGTCATGACGAACTGGTAACTGGAAGAACTGCAGGAAAGTCAAAGCAAGGGATGTAAAGGTGGAATGTGTGTCATGGGGTTGTTTGATGTACCACTTAGCTGCAATGCCAATGAAGGTCTGTTGTAAAAGGAGAAGGCGAATGGAGTCATCCACTATGGAGTTGGAGGAACACCATAAATGGAAGGACATGATGTGGTTTTGGGGGTCCTCACATGCCTTTCCTTCAAACTTAGGGATGTCCGAGGGGATTTTTGTAGGCATGTGGGGCCAAGTGGGGTCATGTTGAATCGGTTTGTTGGTCAATCTAGCCAGATCAGGGAGGTTGAGGCTAGCCATGAATGGAAAACTAGAAGAAATATGTGGCATTGGTGTCGGGGCATATGTGTTAGCTGTGGCGAAAGCGGTGGGGCCACTTCCCCCAATGTGTGGAGAAATGGTATGAGCCATGATGGGGGTTGTGGGACCTCCACTCACAGGTGGGGGAATCGTGTAGGAAGGGCCTGTGCCCCCAAGTGTGCTACTAGGGGAGACTGTTGATAGGTACATCTGAAGGGAATGGAGTTGAGCGATGACACCATGTGAATTCTTCTTAAGGATATTTTCCAAGCGATGTGAATTGATGATGCGGAGAGACCCTTGTTGTAAGCCCTTAAATTTGTGTTGTTTCCCATTGACTGAAAACTGCATCCAAATTTCAACAAAATCCCATAAGATGGGGCCAAGTGTGCGTAACCATTGAATTCCCAAAACCACATCACATCCGCCTAGGGACAAGGAAAACATGTAAGAGCGCAGGTTATAATATTCCAGAGAGATACACACATTGTGACACTTCCCCTTGCAAGGTAAGGTGCCCCCATTGGCAACCATGAATTCAAAGTTGGAGCAAGGATGGACAAAACAATCAACATGTTTGGATATCTGAGGGTACATGAAGTTATGAGTGCTACCAGAATCAATGAGTATTGTAAGAGGACGCTTCTTGAAGTAACCCCTGACCCGCATTGTTTGGGGGGTGGTGACGTCGGATAAAGCATGGAGAGATATCTCTGGTTGTTCATCCTGAGATGGGGGGTCAATAGGTGGCTCCTGAATGTCGACCTGATCATCCATTGTATATGGATTTTTTTGACCAATTGTAGAGGCAGGCGGAGAATCCATATCCAAGAGATAGAGCTTTGTTGAACACATCTATGTCCTCGAATGAATTTCTCGTCACAATTATAACAAAGCCCTTTTTCTCTGCGTGCCTACATCTCTGTTTCAGACAAATGCTTGATAGGAGTTGGTCGAGGAGCTGGTGGGATGGGAGGTCATTGAGAACCCATATTTCGGAAGGGAACAAAAGTGGGTTTGGAGCATTGTTGGGCTGCAATCTTGTCTTCTGCCAACTTAGCCAACCCTAGGACTTCCATTATTGTGTTGGGATAGAACATTTTAACCTTTGACCGGATTTCATCCTTAAGACCACTGATAAAAGAACTCATGTGGAATTCATCAAACAATGCTTCTGTGTGTCTGGCTAGTTTCTCAAATTCTATCTGATACTCTCTCACAGTTCCACTTTGACGAAGTTTAGTGAGTGCTCTGGTGAAGTCATCAAAAGCACTAGGACCAAATCGTTGCAAAAGGAGTTGGCGAAAATCTGTTCATTTTGGCTCGTCATGAGCCTTGATGTACCAACGGTGCCATTGAAGGGCTTCCTGTTCCAAATGAAAGGATGCAAGTGGAACCTTTTGGACATAAAAAGTATTATGCAGACTAAAATACTGTTATGCACGATAGATCCATCCAGTTGGATCAGTACCATTAAAGCAAGAAAATTCAAGCTTTGGACCACAGAAATTGCTGGAAGAAGAGAACCCATTGGCTACCAAAGATTCTTGCTGTCGGTTATTGTTCATGGCTGAATGCTGAAGATGGAGGCTGAGAAATTTTTCATCCAGATCTTGGAGTTTGGTTTGGATGGCTGCAAGTGCTTCCTCCATGGTTGTTGCTCCTGCACAGGTGACAACCATAACTAGGAGTTTTTTTTTTTTTGGGGGGGGGGAATGGATAGAAAAACACAAACAAAAGCTTATTTAGTAAAGGGAAATTTGGATTTGGGAAAAACTCAGAGGGGTAATTAGGGTTTGACTAGGTTTTAGACACGTTCTGATGGACAGGGAAGCAAAAAATGAGGATTTCAGAAGCGGGGTGAAAGAATGAGAAAATTTGGCAGAGGGACAAAGAAGCAGAATTAGGAAAGGAACTCTGTGGTAAAATTTGAAGGCGATTGGGTGAAATCCGAAGAAGTTATGGCAAACCCTAAAAATAGACAAATGTGGGATTTCGGGCTTTGGGAAGTGGAATTTGGGATAGGGTCATCAGGAATGAAATATGCAGAATGGGATTACAAGGGTGTCAAGGAAGTTTCAAGGGAAACGGAGTGAAAACAAGGGAGATATGGCCAAAAAATAGTTTTTATTTTTTATTTTTTTTCAGGAATGGATCTACAACGGCGCGGAAGGGATCTGAAATAGATAGATCTGCAACGGCGCGGAAGTGATCGGAAACAGAGGGATCAGAAACAGCACCGACTGGATCGAAAATGGATGGATCTGAAATAGATCTGAAACGCTGGATCTGGAACAACGTTCAGAATGGATCTGAAATGGCGCGGCAGTGATCGACAACAGTTCAACTGAAAATAGATATGGACCCCAGGTATGTGTGACTTCCTAATAGTTCAGCTGAAAATAGATATGGACCCCAGGTATGTGCGGCTTCCTAACAGTTCAGGGGTTTCACTCGGCCACCAATGCTGTCTGACGGCTTGCGTATTGGGGTAGTACCCCTCACTCCACGGCTCAGGTAAAACTGATAACCGCTTTGCCACAAATGACAGCTCTTGGTTTACCTCACGGGTGGGAACTAGTCAATCAGGTAGGGGTCGTTGCCCTTTTCGCTAGTAGGTCCTTTCAATGGGCCTGCTACTTTGGGGTTCCTGTGGTACTCCTCACAATGAGTTTTAGGGCTTATTCCCAAGTACTTCCCACAGTTAAGCAGATAGGGATTATTCCTAGATCCGAAGCTGCAACAGATGCGAAAAAAAAAAAATTGGCAGAAATTTCACCCAGCAAGCCCAATAAAGTGCTCTGATACCAGATGTGAAGAACCTGTAACAATAATTAATGAGAATACACGGGACAACAAAAATAACAAAACTACGAATCACTTTTATATTGATCGCAGGACACTTCGAGGGGGCAACCTCCTTTGAGCAAGCTCAATACAAATAACTTCATGGTACCTTCATTGGTCTCAACACAAACTTATATACTAAGTCTAGGCGCCAATACCATGGGTCAATACCATGTGTCAATACAAACCATGGGCCAATACAAACTATGGATCAACAATTACTATGGGATGACTTACAAAGCATATGCGTCCAACAACAATAAGACAAACTATGGATCAACAAATACTACGGGACGACTTACAAAGCATATGTGTCCAACAACAATATACTAACAAAGTAAATAGAAGGGTTGACATGGGTTCCTAACATGAATATGGGTACCTCTGATTCATAATCAGACGTAAAATAAGGGGCGTCAAGATCTGGTGACAAGGCTCTATGCTTGTGATGAGTGGTGTCAAGTGAACTGTGCTGTAGGGACTGGCCCCGTAGACGACGATAATGTCTCGGAGAATCAATGGTGACAGGCAGAAATATACTAATGGATTGTGGCGAGTGAAAAGCTCAAAAATACTAATGCAACTTGTGTGCAAAAGGAGAGCGCAAAAAATATGGCACTCAGGCCAACAACAAGCTCAAAACACTTGTTGTAATAGCTGTGCTACAACAAGTGGAGCATCAAAAAACTGGTCAAAATACCAACAAGCAGGGTTCCTAAAGTAAAAAAGGTAGACTTGCTAATCCAATGGTGATATAGGAGCATGCAAACACCTATCTAAGAAGGTATGAAGGCTCGAACAAATCATATCCTCTGCAAGGTGATGAAATCCAAGTCAGACAATACGAGAAGTAGAACCAAATGGCTAAGGATACCCCCCTACCGAGAGGGACTCTAGGTAAAATAATCCTAGAAGAATGGCTACTAAGATACCCCATTCATGGCACATCCAGAAAGGTAAATCCGCAACTTTAGTTCTTTGGCCGTCGTACTCCCAACAGGGTAGCACGATGAGAACAACGAGTAGGTAGCCTTTGGTTATTGAATGGAGTGCGGTATTTCACTCAGACCTCCGTAACCAGTATTGCTACTTGCCATCCTAGGGGAGAGGCCCTTCGACAAATCGGTTTTAACCATACCAAAAAATAATAGGGGATTTTGGATCCCTAAATGACAACAGTTATGTCTCAAGTGTAAGTGACAAAGGGGTGTTATTTGGATACCTATCCCCAATGTTCTACCTAACTAGAAAGTTTTTTTGTGTTCCCCAAGTGGGGTTAAGAATTGGTTGAGTTAAGTAGTTTTTAAGGCTCACTTGAATTAAGGTGACAGAGTGTGTGCACAAGTGATGTTATGAACCCAACAAATGCCAATCCGTGGCAACTAACTAAAAATGTAAATGCTGAAACTGTAAATTATGGAAATGTAAATGCTGAAAATGTAAAAGCTGAAAATCTGTAAAATGGTACAACAAGCATATAGCAAAAAAATGCAGCTGAGCATTCAAGGTGCTGCAAGCAAGATAGGAAAAATTTTGCGGAAAAAGGACAGTTTCTGGACTGGAGAGTGCGTTGTAGAGTGCGGCTCTGGTGCTGGAAAACGCGCTACAGAGCACAACTTTCGGGATGGAAAGCACGCTGCAGAGCGTGACTTTTGGGCTGTAAAGCGCGTTGTAGAGCATGGCTTTCAGGCTGGAAAGCGCGCCAAGGAGCGCGACTTTCGGGCTGGAAAGCGTGCTCGGGAGCATGAATTTCGGGCTGGAAAGTGTGCTCGGGAGCACGAATTTCGGGCTGGAAAGCGCGCTCGGGGGCGTGGCTTTCAGTTTGGAAAGTGCGCTATAGTGCGCGACTGTCAAAGCGACAGTCACAATCCGCAACGCGGAAAACTACTGTTGAAGTCACGGGTCGAGCCGTAAAAACATAATTTTGAAGCTAGTAATGAAGGCAAGGGCCATATCTGCAAATATTGGGGTCCAAGGGTGAACTAGAGCTGCAAAAAAAAGTAAAAGACAAGTACAAACTAAAAAATAAACAAAGATCCTAAGGGAATCGAGCTAGTGGAGTCGCCAAAAACTGTAGCTAGGGTTTTTAGCCTAGCTCGTGCTAAAGAGCACCTACTAAGGATTCAAGAATCCTTACTAGCAGTTCAATGATGGGTAAAAACAAGATTTAAAACAAGTAAATGTTAAACATTAACATGTGCATAACAACAAATCTAAGCTATAACAGTAAACAGTAAATATCCATGAGAACACAGTAAATGAGATTTATAATTTTTATTGATTGGGAAAACTAGGGTTTGCAAATATTTTACATCAATGGTGAGGTTGGTGGAGTCCTTGCAGCAGCACAGGAGTAGTGCACCGGTGCTCCAATGTTCTCTCTCTTCTCCAAGATGCTCCAAGGTTGGGCCAAAGGTTCACTCTAAATGGAGAACTCAAGCTCAAATGGTTTTAAGCAAATAATGGTTTAGGGTTTTTGCCCTCTTTTTTCCCTCCTTTTTTCCCTTTTTGAGTTTATTTTCAAATTTATTCCCCTTTATTTAATTTTTTGGGAATATTTGACCCTTTTTGAGGGTTTTTTGGTATTTTTGAAGGATTGGGACTAATTTGAGGAGGAAAACATTGGTTTTTTCCTTTTGGGTAACCATTTGAGGGGTTTTTAGGGTTTTGGAGGCCAAAATGGTAGGAAAAGTGGACAAATGGGTTACATGAATAAGGAGATGAGCTAGTGAACAATTTTTGGGTGTTAACAGTGACTCTGATCATCTAGTCACCATGGCTCAAACTATAGATCCAAAACTCTTTTATATGAAGTAGGGGGTAATTCACATCTTTCGAGAGGTTGTCACTTCCACATGGAAATAGAAACTAACATGTAATAGAAAATGAAATAGGACGGGGTGGCATGAGAATATACACAATCTTGTAGGAGCTCATCCAATAGAAACTTGCGCCAATTTATATGGACCCTCCTAAACACAAAACTCAACAACTGATAGGGTATCTAAAGTGCACCCACCATGGGTATACTTACACATTAGGCATCCATAAATGAGCTGATAGGTGAATTTGACCCATGGATTGTTGATAAGAGATATGATGGCACCATAACTACCCCTTCTAATACCATATCAGTTATACAAACTCAACTCATCCTTCTTCTTGCCATGCTTCCCACTTCCTTGAAATATTGACGTGACATCCTACCCTTCCATGGAAAATCCTATGAGCAAGTGAATGTCATTGATGTGAATGGGATATTCTCTATCTAGCCACATGGAGTGGCCATGCACTTTGTTGCTTAGAAATTTTATACATTTTAGAATGTCCCCAGTGGTTTCAACCACTGGTAGGTCATGGAGGACAACCAATGTTGACTTACAAAGAGGATTGATGAAGGGTTTCCAATCTATGATTAATTCATCTATTTCCAATGGCACATAATCCATGTAGACCTCATGACATATATCCTATAATAAACCCTCGTAAATTAAGTCACAAACGACCAACCTGTTCTACTCATCTTTCCATGTAGGTCACTTATAATTTCCACCCTTGGGTCATGAATGTTAGTTGGGATGGCCTCCTTTGACCTAGGAGATTCTTTAGCTACTAGTGCTTTGATTCCAGAGGATTTACCTATGGCGACTGGTGGATTTTGATATACAATGAGAATGATGGGTTGAGTTCAATGAACAAAAATTTGGGCAAGCTGCAGAAAGACAAGAGGACTCTAGCATGATGGTGAATGGCTACATAAAAAAAATGTGAGTACTTAGACACAATTATGGGGTTTTACTGAGTTGGGTGTGGTAATGACATGAGTTGATTGGATCATTTAATGAAGAAAAGTGTAAAGATACCATATCTTTCAGATATTAATGTAGGATATTTTAATCAACAATGGGACATTTAAGAAACTAAACCGGGTCTAATCACTTTTAAGAACAATAATAAATTATTGCACTTCTCAAAACAATACAAAATATTAAAGGATTATGGACAATGGGACTCTAAACTCTGGCCTAGATGCTAGAACTTAGTGCACAGTCATGTTGGTGATCATTCTACCTCCCCCCCAAACCACATGAATGTTGCGGAATGAAAACAAAATCAACACAACAAAGAGAAACCATATAGGATGCTACTGACATTCTTGGTTTGCTAGGCTAGGATTAACTGAAAATAAAATGGACTAACTAAAAATGCAACTAAAATAAAACACACTCCTAAGAACCTACCCTATGTTACTTTCTACAATAGGAGTATCCCATCTAAGTTATAAAATTAGCAACTTGAATTGTAGGGCTTTAGGCATGTGTTGTTCACCCATCCTAGTCCGAGGACACTATTGAGTTGCACAAGATCTACAACTCTCAAGTCTCGCAACTTTTCTACCACAAAGGGTTTGAGCCAATGCATCTAAATATTCCCATGATTCTTAAGGTACTGACTATCATAGAGAAGCATTGGGTCATCTTTTGAAAATGTTTGGTCTTAATATGTCGACCGTGTCATTCTTTCTACTTTTCCTTTTCTATTGTGGAATGAAAATCAACAAGAAACCTTGATTCATCCAATTTCATCAAGTTTGCTAAGCGTTCAACAACTGACTCGTATTTTGTCATATGTGTAGCATGAGGAATGTACAAACTAGGAATAACAAATTTTGTCAGTATGATAGCTTCTCATCCATAGACTAACTGAAATGAAGAATACTTGTGCAATCCTTTAGGTGTAGTGCAATAGGCCCAGAATACAACATTAATGTGTTAATCCAAATCATCAGGATTGTTAACAACCAAAATTTTCACACTTTCCATGTGATCATCTTTGTCATCATTATATATCACTGTCAACATCATAATCACCATTTTTTCCATTTCATTCCATCCATATGACCCATGGAAGTGATAAACACAAAAAAATGAAAGTCAAACCATGCAATTGACCATTAAAATAGAGTTCACAACTTTTCCCTAAAAAGGAACGACCTTGGCCACATCTATTTCCCTAAAAAATGTGGCCTGATCCAAAAAAAAAAATTTGAGAAGAATTTTGTTATTTCCCACTTCCTTAACAAAGAAGAGGGTAAAATTTTACACAACCCTTGACATGATCCAAAGTTGAGAAATCTAAGTACCTAGATACCTGGATCATCCCCTTGGATCCTATTTTTAGCCCTCAGTAGCTCTCCTACCTACCTAGTGCGCCTTTTTTCCTCACCTGGATGACAAAAGCGCCCTACTACACACTCTTGGATTCCAACAGTAAGTTCTTGCATTGATTACATAGTTTATGCATTGATTGCTCAGTTTCACTACCTATAGCTCCCAGTTGTCTATATCGGAGTGCCACTTGACTATTGACAATATCTCATGCGCCCACCTTGGAGTCTCCTTCCCTAGATTAGTGCCACATGCATCAGTTAGACTCAGTTAGACTCATTTGACTAACATTTGACTATTTTTTACTACTACCACTGATTGGGTGATGTCTCCAATATTGTCCAAGCCACACATTGAGGAGAATTCGAATTACCTTAGGTGTATTCAAATTCATTTCACTGTATTGAGTTAGTATTTAGTTTCACAGTGCCAGCTTACAGCTGATGTATGATTATACTGCAGATTTTACCATTTCTAAGTTTATGAGTGAATATTGATTCAATTCTTCTTCTTCTTTTCTGCAATTCTTGAGTGAGATTTGTGAGGTTTACTCTAGATGTGTGATATATATTGTAAATATCACATGGTATTAGAGCTGGATTCAATTATTCGAATTGCAGCAACAACAGTTGCAACAATTCATTGAGCAATTGTCTTTCATTGAGCACCAGAAGTCTATGGATTTCCACCACAATTCCTAGTGCAATTGTCTTGAATTCATTGGAGAAATACAGTGAGGTCTAGCCAGGTGTGAAGGATCTAGTCACATTTTCTCATTGTCCTAAGGCAGTGTTCATTCGAATTTGTAGCAAACATCCATCAACACGTTCATTTGTTTTGCAGGTTATCTCCATCTTCAATTCGAATTCAACAATATCAATGGATCTAAAACTGAACTCATTCAATTATTTCGAATGGAAATCCAAGATGGACATCTTCATGAAGTCCAAAATCCTTTATAGAGTATTTAATGGCACTGCAGTTGAACCCACTAGTGCAGTTGAGAAATCTAAGTACCTGGATAAACTTGATGAAGCAGTAGGACTGCTACTCCTCAGCATTTTCGAAGACCTCCATTTTCATGTCATTGATCTTACAACTCCTAAAGAAGTTTGGGACAAGCTCAAATCTATTCATGGAAAGAAAGATGACTTGAAAGGTCACAAGTTCGAAAATGAGATTATATCACTGTGCTCTTGTAGTTTCGACTCAATCACTAAGTTTCTTACCAAGTTTAAAATCCTGATTTCAAAATTGAAGACATATGGAATAGAGAAAGAAGAGAAGCAACTAATCCTAGCCATTCTATCAAAATTGGGCCCTGATTACTCAGTATTTGTCTCTACCTTCTAGACAATGAAGATATCCATCCCAAAATGGAAGTTTCCCACTCTTGAAGACTTCATCCAGTCTCTCACACAAGAGGAGGATAAGTTAATTCATATGGGAATGATAAAACCCAAGATGGATTCAGCACTTTCATCTGCTGAAGTTAAGAGAGCGAATGGGAAAGGAAAGCAAAAATTTTCAGATAGAAAGTAGAATGAGCAGAAGCAGAAGGAGTCTCCCTATCAGTTAGAAGGAGGTTCGAATTCCAAGAAAGACAAGCAATCTCACAAGGGGAAATCCAAATGTACCTATTGCAATAGAGGATTTCATCCTAAGAGTGCATGTATGAAGAAGACTATAGATATGATGGCTCAACTACTTGAAAAGAATAACCTTCCAGTACCTGCATGTGCTAGGAAGAAAGAAGCTGAATCTTCAAAATCTGAGGACAAGGAGAGATTCCATGCTCTCATGGTAAGTGCATAAAGAGAGTCCTCCTTCATCATAGATTCAGGAGAATCAAGACACATGTCCTCCTCCAAATATCTCTTTACTGGTTTCGAATCCACTACTGGTCCTTCAACCATTTGGGGAATTATTGTGAGGTCTCCTCTGAGGGGATTGGAAGGATCAAGCTTGATCATGGGTACCTATCAGATGTGCTCTATGTTACTACACTTACTGCCAATCTACTTTTAGTCTACCAGGTGAACCATACTGGAGATCCGAAGAGGTTGATCTTCTATCCAAATGAGGTCGAAATACAAGACATGGTATCAGGATCTACCATTGCAAAAGGTGTTGCAAACCACAAGTCAAAACTCTATGAGTTCTCTCACTTTCTACCTCTCTCCAAATAGTCTGCTCTTCACACACATGCAAATGAAGAGAGTAGGCTATGGCATGAAATATTTGGGCATCTCAACTACAAGTACCTGCAAGATATGCACACTCAAGAGATGGTTGAAGTACTACCCAAAGTCAAGTTTGCCAAGGGAAACTGTAAGAGTTGTTTGATGGGAAAGCATCCAGAAAATAAGTTTGAGAAAGGGAAGGCAAGGAGAGCTTCTCAACCTCTAGATCTGATTCATAGTCATGTCTCGGGGCCATTTCCAGATCTGTCTTTGAACAAGGAAAGGTATATTCTTACTTTTATTGATGATTATTCAAGATTTACATGGGTATACTTTCTCAGATTAAAATCAGAAGTGTTTGGATACTTTAATTTTTTCAAGTCTTCTGCAAAAAGGTTTTCAAACATAAATATCAAGGCCCTCCACACCGATAATGGAGGATAGTATGTCAAGGGTGACTTTCAAAACTTTTGTGTTGAAGAAGGCATAGATATGCATCATACTGTTCCCTACACACCACAGCAGAATGGTGTTGCGGAGAGAAAGAACGGGACATTAAAAGAGATGGAAACCTGCATGCTAAAGTCGAAAGGCTTTCACCCTAGTCTTTTGGAAGAAGCCATCAATTGTGCTGCCTACCTTCAAAACAGAGTTCCTCACAAAGGACTCAAAGATATGACTCATTTTGAAGCATGGATGGGGTACAAACATGATGTATCTCATCGCAGAGTGTTTGTATCCAGAGCATGGGAAAGAATTCCAACAGAGAAAAGGAGAGCCCTAGATCCACAAAGCAAAGAGTGTATTATGGTGGGTTATGCATTGAGTGCAAAATCCTACAAGCTTCTTGATCCTTCTACTATGACAACATTCCTTGATAGGAGTGTACAATTTGAGGAATGGCCACTTCATGATGCTCATCCTGTTGAGCAAGAGAGCTTGCCTACCACACCACCACTGCTTGAGGAGAAAGAAAGCGAATCTTCATCTCATGAGAGTTTAGATTCTGAATCTGAAAGTGGAGATGATGAAGAGCGAATGCTAGATCCAGATCCACAATAAACTGAAGATCTAGCACCAGTTAGTGAAGATGAGTGAATGGAAGACCAAGATCCAGATTTACAGCCTACAGACCCTCCTCTTCCTAGATGGGAAGCCACTACTCTTAGTTCTTTTGGAGATCTTGTTGGTTATCCACTTGATAAAAGGAGAACTAGATCATATTTTCAGAATGGAAGGCTTCATCCTTTTCACATTACTGATCCATTTCTTGTCGATAGATATTTCCTCAGTGGAGAAGTCCACTTACCTTTTGGGGTGAGTGATGTACATGATTGATTATCCTACCACAGTCTATCTTGAGGGGGGTCCTTTCTTCCCACTAGGTTTTCCCTCTTTCCTCACTTTATTTATTTAGATTGTTGTATGGGGTAACCTTTGGTCTCAGTTACCAGGTCCCTACTAGTTTTTCAGTTATGTGTTTCCTCATAGTCCAGCTTGTAGGGGGGTGTTGGAATATTCTCACCATCATTTTTATATTTGCATGCATGCATGCATCCAGTCATCAATATGGTAGTCTCCCTAGCAACTAGAGCTCATTTTCAGCCCTTTGGAGCCTATTTTTAGCCCTCAGTAGCCCTCCTACCTACCTAGTGTGCCTTGTTTTCCTCACCTGGATGACAAATGCGCCCCACTACACACTCTTGGATTCCAACAGTCAATTCTTGCATTGATTGCTCAGTTTAACTTCATGTAGCTTCCAGTTGTCTATATTAGAGTGCCACTTGACTGCTGGCAGTCTCTCATGTGCCCAAATTGGAGTCTCCTTCCCTAGATTAGTGCCACATGCATCATTTATACTTAGCTAGACTCATTTGACTGACATTTGACTATTTGTGACTAATACCATTGATTGGGTGATGTCTCCAATGTTGTCCAAGCCACACATTGAGGAGAATTTGAATGACCTTAGGTGTATTCGAATTCATTTGATTGTATTGAGTTAGTATTCAGTTTCATAGTGCCAGCTTACAACTAATGTATGATTATACTACAGATTTTACTATTTCTGAATTTATGAGTGAATATTGATTCAATTCTTCTTCTTTTCTGCAATTCTTGAGTGAGATTTGTGAGGTTTACTCTAGATGTGTGATATCTCCTATAAAATATCACAATTTATACACTAAGAAATCAAGGAGATGGAGAACATTCACATTGTATCTAGATATTTCTCTCAACCACTTTTGTGCCTATAAAAAATTCCTCAATGTCACCATTCCATACACAATTTCCATATAAAAAACACGTCGTTACTCTGCTAAAATTCTCCTAGAAATAGAAGCAAACCATTTCATTCTTTCTAATTTCACCATTGAGGATATCCAATAGTGACGGTTGGCTATAGATTGGAGGTCCCTAAAGGATTTGCATGAACATTCCATTGGAAAACTATGAAGGCCACATATCCTCTTCATTTTACTAATGTGTGTCTCCGTAACTCTCTTTGTAATGTTATTGAAACATATTCTTTGATTCCTTACATGGTGTCTTGGTGATCTCAATCTGTATTGTGATTTGAAGAGCGTGGATTGATTATTTAGTTTAGTTCATTTTTGTTGTTTTTTCCCCTATTGAATATGCTACTAAGGATTGCAAAATCCCTTGGTGGGTTCTCTTTGCACACGTGTGTGAGAAATCACACACAACATATTTTGGTGACCATATTGGGGATGGATCCATGATCCACTCTTGGTTGTGTTATATCATCATTTACAACCACCTTTTCAAGTGTTTTTTAGTAGGATCTAGCTATGTTTGCTTGTTGTTTACTATTGTAAATTCGCTAGTAGGTTCCTTGGTTGAAACCACAAGTTTTTGGCCACGATCGAAATTTCATTTTTCATTTATAGACCCTTCAAGGTGAGGTTGTAGGTTTCTATCCAAATATAGTGACCTTGGTTGCTTCTTTACCTTCAAAAGTCATGACCTATTTCAAAACCCTGATTTTTATGCATTTTAGAGCCAATTCTACCTTCGTTTTTTCTTAGTTTGGTTTGATTTTATATTTCCCCTATGTTTGTAGTGTTGTTTTTATTGTTTATAGCCTAGCTTGTTGTAGTGGATGAATACTTCTATTTTTAGACAATGCAGGTGAAGAAAATATTGAGAGATCTTATTATTTGTCTCCTTTAGGGTTCTATTTTGGAGTGTTTTTTCAACTACATTTTTATCCATGTTTCAACAAGATTGATTACTGAATCAAAGTTGTTAGTTGACTATTTTGATTTGTATAAAGCAAGTTATCTTGTTGGTTAAGAGCCTTCTCTCTTTCCTTTACAGATGCATCGATTGTTAGCTACTTTATTTCAAGAAACCATAGATTTATTTCAAGAAAGACATCATTAGTTTACTATTAGAATAATTTTATTTCTCTTTTCATCATTGTATAAGCATTTACATTTCCTTGTACTTTACTTTTACTAGTTGTACACACCAATTGTGCACACACTTCTCACACCTTAATCTAAATGTCACTTGGTTCATGAACCCACATGGAACCTCAAATCAACCCTAATATAAACACATTAAATTCCATCACTCGAGGGCCAAAATAATTTTGTAGCTAGGTTATGGCTTAGGGATAGACATACAAACAACTCCCCTAATCACTATACATATGAGAAATAGTGGTTGATTATATAGGGAACCAAAATCCTCTATTGTTGGACATGGTTATGACCATTTTATTAGCAAGACCATCCTTTCAGGGTGGTACGTTCCCAGACTGGAACCAAAGGGATGGTTGGGGAACATTTCCCTTTCAAATCCTGAATATCATCCAGATCATTTTCTTTGAGCTGAAGGTGCAAGAAACATGTTGGATATTACTGAGAATGAGGTATCCTACTGGAAATTGTATTAGTTATCTTTCCCAGAGGTGGATCTCGCAGGTGGGAGGGAACTTGGACCAAATAGTTGTGATTCAAATGGATTTTCCCCCAGTGACTTTCTCTATAATTTTTCAATTCGATCTTCACTCATTGGATTGGTAGGATTGATTCGCCTATCTAAGTTTAGTGTTTGGAAGACCCTTTTTTTCCTTTCTACTTCTTTTTCAGCAGTGGACTTAACACCCCATTGTTTGAAAAATATTTGAGGAAGGTTTCTTTTACTATACTTGGTTTTTATAGTTATCATTACATGGATACTGTGTCTTTTCTTTTTATAGGGTGTTCTTTTCATTTTTCACTCTTTGACTATATTATATCACGTGATGCATCCACACCGCACTTTTCGTTTGATTTAGCACCATTTATAGAGTTTATATTATTGATTGGAGCATTTCTTGCATTATCCTTGATATAGATATACATAAATGGATTTGTTGCCTTAAATCATGTTATCATAGCTCCCCCGAGGCACTTCTAGATACTTCAGGGCCACCCACTTTATACGGGTTATTATGCCATAACATTGGTCCATCTCAGCACAAATGTAGTGTCCCATCTTGGATGGTATAGTCTATGACACCTGGAGGGGTGAGCTTTGATGGATTACATATGGATTAAGTATGACAAACTTGTGTGGAATTATATGTTGTAGACCTGGTTTGGGTAACATGACCAGTATATGTGTATATATATGTGTGGTGGTATATTAGACTATATATATCTCAAATGGATTTGGTATTATGCACATGTTATGCAGATGTTTATCCTTCTGCATATGATTGTTGGCTTGGTGCATAAATTTTTTTTGTAAGTAAGATGGGCGAAATTATATTAATATGGTACAAAAAGTTACAAAAATGGTACAAAGATCTAACAGAGTGCACTAAATGCTCCCCACGGCCCATCCAAAAGGGAAAAGGATGGCCTCAACTTGACATCATAGCAAAAATAGAGAATATTACATAGACTTCTATAATAGCAGTAATTGAACTAGAACAGCATCTCAGAATACCCAGATAACAACAACTTAGAAGCCGAGAAAGGAAAATAGCCAACTTGAACTAGAACAACATACCAAGTAGCGCCACGCACCTTCAGCATAAACATCCAGCAAAAACCGATAACCGGAGAACAACATCATAGGATTAAAACCCATATCCAAAGAACAACCACATAGAAGTCGAGCAAGGAAAAAACCAACTTTAACCAGTATAGCATACCCACTAGCACCGAGCAACTCTAGCTCCTAGCGCAGGAACCCAACAGCTCAATGGTCCTGATCCGGTTCCGCATTCCCCGCCCCCGATGGGGTATGGATGCAAAGAGCCTCCACCAGAGATTCCACCATGCAGGTGCTCTCCATGTCGCTTTGCTGCGTGACTTTCATGCCCTCAATTATGTCTTTAATTTCCTTGACGACACACTCGCGGGCTTTGATTTCGCGAGCCAAAAGGATCTTGCTCTCCCATGAGGGATTAGCAACAATCTGATGTCCCTGGTTATTCTCCACCTCCTGATGCAGGGATACTTCAAGATGAGCAATGTGGGCCTCTATAGCCACATGAGTTTCCACCAGATAAAAATGCGCCCAATCGAAGTGCAGAGAGTGAGCATCCTCATGGGCGTTCATCCGAGAGGAGGAACCTTCCCCTCTATGCCTCCCACTCACCCCATAATTTCTCCCAAAACCACGATGACTGCACAGATGGATGTGGGGGGCCATAATGCTGAGAAAGATGGTGCCAAACAAAGAAGAAAAGCCGCTTGGAATATGAAACCACTTAATACGTAAATGAAATAGAAACAACATGCCTTTTCTCTGAATGGGGCGAGCAGCTTTATCAATGCGTATCTGTCCGCTCCCGTCAGCCTTGATAGCTTTATAATCCCTGAGCATGCGACTGGATATGGTAATCCTACCAAGCCATGAATTTTAATTAATGGGAATGATAACCATTCTGTCCCTTTCCCGGATCTCGCATGCATGAATCGGAGTGAGCCTTCAAGGCTTGCTGCTGCTAGTACTATCCCAACTGTTGAGATTGGTGCCGCCATCGTTTCTGCACTTAAGCCTACTTCTCATATTGATGGTATTGGTACTCTCATCCTTCCCCTGAGAAGTGGTTATGAAGGGATTAAAACAGATGGGATGGGATGAACGTGGCTTTAAAACCCATCGAGCAACCAACCTAATCACCACTTGGTGAATTAATTTCATCCATGAATGTGGAATCATTAGGAAGATGATCAGTAATAGGAGAGGGGATTTGGATGACATGTGTACTTGATTTCGATCTTCCATGTGCCCCTTTGCTGCCATGGTAAGTGGAGCCGACCTAGGGATTGCAATCAACGGCTGCGATTGCAAGGCATCGTCTTCTGGCCACGTGATCTCATGTAGTTTCCAGCGTGCCTGCTTTGAAGGCGACACGTGCTTTGACACCCTTGTTGGCCAGCTCATCTGCCAACCTATTTCCCTTATGGCGTACATGCATGAACTGGATGGCCAGAGAGGTAAGTAGGAGCTGTTGAAGCTGAGAGAGCATGCATTCCCATCTCCAGTTGAGCAAAACCTTGGCCACAGCTGAGCCCCTCTAGATGCGGCCCACCATTGCAATCAGAATGCTGGAGTCTCCTTCGACAATCAGAGGCAACCACTTCTGCTTGGTCTCCCATCTAATACCATTCACCAGACCCTCTAACTCAGCGACGTTGTTTGTTGCTTCTCCCAGGTCACCCCAGGAGACACCCAGTACATTTCCAGATTCATTTCTGACTGCCCCTCTGAAGCCAACAGGACCTGGGTTCCCTTTGGCCGCTCCGTCAAAACTGAGCTTCAGAGTTCCCGAAGGAGGAGGTTTCCAAAAGTCAGGGCTGTGGGGCTTAGCCTCCCTTTCACACATTTCATTAGTACTACTCTGTAAGCTGAATATCCCCCATGCATTTAAAATTAATCTTTCTATAGGGTTGGCATTCCCCGTCTCTAGGGGCCATTTGTTATTCAGTAATGTTTCCTTCAGGTGAGCTTCCAGAACCAACCAAATGGCCTCTATACTGCGTTGCTTTCCCTCAAAGATTCTCTGATTCCTCTCCTTCTAGACTTCCCAAACCACGAACCCAGGGAACAATTCCCAAATACGATTCAAGAACTCGTTATTAAACGGTTTGGACTGCCAGGTTTCCAGAGAGAGGTCCGGGTGGCCTCGAACCCGAGCAATCTTCCTAAATATTTCTTCCCCTCTATTCCATAGTGAAGAGGCAAGCTGACATTCATCTAGGAGGTGATTAATGGATTCACTGTCTTGCAAGCACATACAGCACTAGGAGGGGCCTAAAAGGCCCCTTTTCCATAAGTTTTCCCATGTCAGGATGCAGCAATGGAAAAACAGCCATCCAAAGGTGGAAATTTTGGCCAAAGGTTCTTTAGCCAAACTTTTTTTCATTTTTCCTCATGGGGTAATCTATCATATCCTTGATGGAGGGCAACCGCTTCAGCGATATTAAAGTTCCCAGTGTTGGAGTAACCCCATCTGATTTTGTTTGGTCCATCCATAAGAGGGATTTGATGCTTAAGAATGTCCTCATAGAAATTATCCAGGTTTTCCTCCGAGGTCAAGGCTTTCCACCACTATTTTGGTTTCTAGATTCTAACATGGTGTCCCTCCAACATCGATTCCCAAAAATCACGGACCTTCTCCCACGGGATGCTTTGTAGGTATAGGTTGAGTTCCAGGATATCCTGTCTATCATCCAATCTAGGAAATTGCTGCCAAGCATCTCTGATAAAGGAGGAAAATGCTCCATCTCTAATTTCCCAGAAAATATGCCGTTGAACTATCCCCCTATTCAATTGAGGCGCTTTCCATATATGCGAGCCAGGAAGTTCCTCCTGAATCTGATAAGGTCCTACTTGGGCCAATTGGGAGCATATTTCTGATGCCAAAGAAGCGCCCACAGTTCTTCCCTGTGCGTGATCCATTTCCACCATATTTTGGCTCCTAACACCCTATTGACACACAGCGGGTCCCAAAGTCCAAGGCTTCCCGCACCCTTGGGAGTGCACAGAGTATCCCATTTCACCAAGGCCCATTTGCTTTGATCCTATGTGCCTCCCTACAAAAAGTTCCTCTGAATATTCTGGACTTGTTTGAGGACTGCTTTTGGGGCTGCCAGCACCGAGAAAAGATAGACATGCATGGCTTGGACCACCGACTTAACTAAGATGAGGCAGCTAGGGAAATTTAGGGCTCTGTAAGTCCACAATTCCAACTTGTTCTTGAGTTTATCTAGAAGTTCCTTCCAAGATATTTGAAGTATGGTGGATTTCATCAGGGGAGATCCCAGGTATTTCGAAGGGAGATGTCCATCACAGAATTCCAAAATATGGAGAATGTTTCTATGGGTAATCCTGGGTGTGTTAAAGAAGTAGACCTAAGATTTTTCCTTATTAATTTCCAATCTGCTACCACAAAGAAAGGTGTCGAGGATTATTTTGATTCCTTTAGCTGCCTAGATTGAGGATGGGCCCATTAACATTGTATCATCCACAAATTGCTGGTCAGTCTGGGGAGCCCTTCCTTCATAGAGGTTTAGACCCCGAATAGCATTGCTTTCATGGGCATTACGCAGCATTCGGCCTAGCCCTTCCGCCATGATGATGAAGAGAAACGGGGATTAGGGATCACCCTGACGGATACCATGGGAGGTCAGAAAGGGTTGTGAGGGGGTTCCATTGACCAGAATGGAGAAGAAGGGGGAAGTGACCAGGCTCATAATCCATTCAAACCAAGTGGTACTAAAACCAAAATTCCTTAGCATCGCAACTAGGAATGTCCAATTTAACTTGTCATAGGCTTTGGATAAATCCAGTTTGAGAAGCATACCTCGGATTTTATCCTTCTTTATGGAATGGATTGATTCGTGTATGAGAATTATGCCATCCAAAATTTGGCGACCTTCCACAAACCCAACTTGTTTAGGAGAAATAATCAAAGGGAGGAGTGTGCATAGCCGATTTACAATGACCTTTGATATAATTTTGTAGATGACATTGCAGAGAGCTATTGGTCTAAATTTTATGGGATCCTCCGTGCTCGTTTCCTCAGGAATGAGCGTAAGGAAAGTGGCGTTGAGAGCCTTGAGAGTGCTTCTTGTCCGGCGGGAGTCTTCCACAATGGTCAGTGTTATAGGTCAAATCGGCACTTCTCCGTTCGTGATCACATTAAGCTGTCGATCACACAATAGGACAACTTGGATTGAAGAGCATGATTTCCCTAAATGATGCATGGACTTGGCTTACCCCTCTGCATTTGACAAAACCTTGTTTTAACCTTCATTTTGACATGTGCGCTACCCTGCAGGCATGATAGTAGCGCATTTATTGAAGTGTACCCTACTCTATAGGTATAATACTAGCGCACACCTACTGGTATGCCCTACTTTACTTAAGCAAACTGGACCACACCTCAAAAATAGTTGCAAACGCTGGTTGTAAAGCAGTGAAGTTGCATATTGTGCGCTACTCTACTATGAAAAACTCACACACATCTTAAAATGTAATAAAAAATATATTAATTTGACGAATTGGGATTAGTTGAAGTTGGTTTTGAAACTTCCCCAACCTCCCAATCCAACTACCTCTTGATCCAAACCGCCTACCTTGTCCCATAAATACAAGGGAGATGCATGAGAGAGGGACCTAGAAAGTATGCATTAAGGGTTGTTATGCTGGAGGAATTCCAAAGTTAGTGTGAAGAGCAAGAGCCCAAAATCTGGTTACAGAATCACTTCGAATAATCAGGTATACTTGTATTGATTATTGCTTTTTGACAATAAAGGTTGAAATACCCTTCCTGTCCCAATCAAATGTCTAATGGATTGCATATTTGTTTGGTTTAATGCTTGATTGCATTTGACGTCTAAATTGTGTTTCAATTTCATCATTGTTATATCAGTCAAGATACGCTGAGGAAGGTATATTTTGTATTGCAAGTTCATGAAACAGAAGATCAAGTGGGGGATCGATCGAAGGAGCAAGCGAAAGCTAGGATCGAACGTCGTTAATAAGGTATGCCTTCAAGAACATTAATCTCTTTCCTTTTTTAGAATCCTATGTGATATGATTAATGTGTTTACCTTTCACCCCATAAGTTGGTAGTGTCCCTCTCCTCACTATAGGGTATAAATCTCTAACAACAGACTGGCGACTCTACTGGGGACCGGTTGTTTTTTGCTCTAGGAGACCTAATTAGTTTTCCTTCCAATACTTTTTAGTCTTTTTTGCTTCCTGAGAGGCCCTGTAGGTCACTGTTACCTGTTCTCCTTGCCTAACAAATCCTGGTTTGTTGTTGCAAAGCTTTTTCTTGTACTTCTCTGACATGTGCGTTGGTCTTCCCTAGTAACAATAGTGCATACTACCTGTTGTGCGCTAGTTTTCCTACTAAACAGTAGAGCATTTTCTGATGTGTGCGCAACTTTGTAGTGTATAAAGTAGAGCATTTTTTGATGTGTGCGCGACTTTGTAGTGTATAAAGTAGAGTATTTTCTGATGTGTGCACGAATTTCTATACTGCACAGTAGAGCACATCTCCCAGTGTGCGCTGGTTTATGCACTGCAAAGTAGGGCATATTCTTGTAACTCTTTGTTTGCTGTTGGGATTTGATTTCCACTTGTTTGGTTTGATTTCCAGCCTCTTTCTTTGCCTTCTTAACTGATCCTTGAGGTTTGTAAGCCTTTGTTGAGTCTTGTTAGCCTCTCCTAAGTCCCTTAACTCATCTTTGCTTGCTTGAGTACTTTTTGAGGTGTCTTGCTTGTTTGTGACTCTTCTTGAAGACTGTGCATTGTTCCTTGTTGGACATAGCTGCATGCTCGTACCCTAGATGCTTGTTGCAGTCATACAAACCTTTGTTTGATAACATTTGTTGTTTGTGGAAACACTAGCATGAGTTTGACGGTGTCTTGTCCTTTGATTTAGGGTTTGACCCCAAGTTGGAGTCCTTAGGGTGTTTTCAAAATCTTTTTGAGTCTAGACACTTTTTGATTGCTTTGTCAGTTTCAGTCCAAGTAAGTTGAAGTCCTTTAGTTTGCTTTCTTTCGAGTCTTTGTGATTGTAAGGTCATCTTTGGTTCACTTGCCTACCTTTTTCTTGGCTTAGTGTTTTCTTAGAGTTTTTGTGTTTCGGAGCAACCTATGAGGTTTGCCTTTCCGTTACAAGCATCTCTTATCCCTGTTTTCTTTTCGCTTTGTTTCCAAGCCCAAAGCTTTTTCCTTTGAAAGACTTTGTAGGACAAGTCTTTGTCAAGTCATCGATTTGATTATGGTGAGCCTTAGAATTGCTTTTCCTTACTCAGATTTCTCTTTAAGGTCTTACTTGCTTCCATTTTCGAGTTCTTTTTCTTTTACATATATCAGAAAAGGAAAAAAATGAGTTTGGTAGTTTAAAGTAGTGAGACTTATAATCATTTCGAAGTAGCATAGTTTACTTTGTTTTGAATTTGAAAAGAAAATAAAAAAATAAATCTGTTTTAGGTTTGCTTAGTTTTCATTTTGGAAAGAGTATAAACGGAAAAAGAAAAAGAGTCTTTTGTTGTTTTGAAAGTTGTTTCATTTATGCACTTTAATTTCTGTCACAACCATGCCACACAATGCATTGCAACCTTTGAGTAAAGAACAACCCTTAAAAAGAATAATTAATAAAATTTATTATCAACTTTTATTTCTAGGGATGTCACTACACCAAATAGCTTAGTCTAGGGTTTCGGATTAGAACACACTTTAACTATCCGAAACCATTTTCATTACTCAATAATCGTAGTGAGACTATTTTTAGGTAAACCCATTGACATCAAAGTTTTTCTGGAAGCTCCACTAAAACTGGAGTTAAGCATGAGGTCTTGCGAAGGTGAAATAGTGAGGATACCCCTTCACTTTTCATTCGGAGCATACACCAAGGCTGGTTCGTGTACGGGAATCCTTTTGGATTTCGGGCATAGCTACCCTACCCATGCGTTCTAATCGGACCTACAACTGTCCCCCAGAACTTCTTTCATGTTAATGGTAGCCTTAGTATCTTGACTTTAGGGATTCTTACACAGGTGGCAGTGAAAGGCTATTTTCATTGTACCTAGGATAGATATGGAAGGTAACCCTTTTTAGTAATCTCGGGAGGGCGGTTTGGTGATTCAAACGCTTGGACCCAGAGGACCTGAACTGGATGTCGTATAACTATTCTTCGATGCTCTACTAGCTTGTTTTGGGACCTGATCATCCCAGAATTTCTATTGAGAGTATTCACCATCCTTGTTTTCCTGGTTTTGGATACTTAGGATTTTGTAGTGGTGCGCTCTTTGTGCCTCTCGCCCTTAGTTGGCCTTAGATATTTCTGGCCCATTGAGTCGGAACTATGGATAGCATCCCGGTGAGCACTAATCAAGGGACCCCTGTTCAAGGGGATCCTTGTGATTTCCATTCGTTGGGAACATTGGTACTCCATTAATGGATACCTTGAATCTTCCGGGATTCACTATAGGGCTACCGGTTTGGTTGTTTTCCACTCTGAATGCCTTGCATGCTCCTGATGCTTCTCAAGTAAGCACCTCACATCAAGAGCATCAGAAACCTATGCTCGCTTCGCCAGTAACATCTTTTCCTCCTCCTTCTACCTCATGTGGTGAAAGTAGTAATAATAGTAACCAGCAGTCTAAAAGGAATAGACGGAGGAAGAATAGGAAGAAGATGCCAAAGCAAGGGGGAAGCCACCCAACCTCTGGAGGTCATGCTGGGAAAAAACACTCTGTCACTGTGAATCATACTGGACCAAACCACCCATCCTCTATAGGTCATGCTGGGATCAAACTTTCAGTCAATGCAAATCATACTGAAAGCATGTCTTCAACCACTGTTGCTCATGTTGATGAAACACCATTGATCACTGCTGGTCATATTAATGACAAGTCACCAATTCCTGTGAGTCATACTAGAGACACTGAATCAGCCACTGCAAGTCATGCTGAGAACATTGACATTGTCGACAAACCTACAGAAGCTTAAGTTCCCTTATAAGTTTTGCGAGGGAGACCATCTTACTCATTGCTGCCTTGCTATTCCAGAGGTGCAAAGAGTGTGGTCCATAGTTCAAAAGTCTTCTACTTCTGAGGAACCAACCAATGCAAGTCATGCTGGGGGAAAGCTGTCAACCAATTCTAGTCATGTTGAGAGTATTGTTGTTGTTACGGAGTCTAATCTTATAGGATGCAAGCCAAATTTCTCTTGTAAACTTTATAAGGGAGATCACCTTACTCATCGGTGCCCTGCTATTCCAGAGGTACGGAGAGTGTGGTCCATGTCTGAAGGATCCTCTACTCCTGAACTTTCCATGGATTCCCAACAGCCTAATCAACCTTTGGTTGATAAAGTGGGTGAACCAATGCAATCTTTGGTCAACCCCACTCTCCCTTCGGAGAGTGAAGTGGTTGAACCAATGCAATCTTTGGTCAACCCCACTCTTCCTTTGGAGAGTGAAGTGATCGAATCGATGCAATCTTCGATCGATCCCATCAGTCCTTTGGAGGTTGATGCACCTATCCCTGAAGTCTTCTGCATTACCAATTCAGATGTCTCTGTAAATGTGGACACTGCATTTGTGCCAACTGAACCCCTACCAAGCTCTGGGATCATTTCCTTTGATTGGAATAGTCTAACTGGGCCTCACCTTCCTTCTTCTTCACCTTTCCAGATAAAGGTTGATATTGACAACCATGTGGTTCACCGATGTATTGTAGATGAAGGAGCCTCTGTTAGTATTTTATCCCCTTATGCGTGGAGAGACTTAGGTTTCCCTAACCTTGTTACAACTTTTAATTGGTCGTTGACCTTCGACAAAAGACGTAGTGAACCGTTGGGATTCCTCCCTCAGGTACCTGTTACTTTGAGTGGAAAAAAAGTCTTAGTTGATTTTATGGTTTTAAAGGACCCTATGGATTTTGATATGATCCTCGGGCGTGATTACGTATATACTATGCAGGCTGTGGTGTCTACACTCTTTCGTGTGATGCATTTTCCTCACAACGAAAGCATTGTCACTATCGATCAACTTACATTTGTTGATCCCTCTTATTACCCGACTATAGACCAAGTATGTTCCCCGTCAGTAGGCACTACCATGTCACAATCAAATTATGTGGCATATTGTTCCTTGAGTCCAATTGCTATTGAGAAGAAGCCTTTGAATTCATGCTTACCTTCTCGGGACTGGGCCTCGGTAATTGACCAGGTGATGACTCCATCTGAATGTTTAGATATGTGTTCTATCTGTGATGATATACTTCCTTCTGATGAAGTTTTCCTAGAGTCTATAATGAAGTCTGCCATTCATTTGGACATTGATCCACCTACGAGCATTCTTTCACCTTTCCTTCGAGCTCGTTAAAAACAGTAAGGAAGCTATGAGCATTCTTTCACCTTTTCTTCGAGCTCGTTAAAAACAGTAAGGAAGCTACGAGCATTCTTCCATATCTCCTTTGAGCTCGTTAAAAACAGTAAGGAGGTCACAAGTTTACTTTTTCGAGCTCGTTAAAAATTTACCAAAAAGATTTTTATAAATTCATTTTAAGCTCTTGTTTGGACTATTGAAACCTAAACAAGATTACTAAGCAGACTTGTCCTCTTCAAGCTCGTTAAAGGAACTGAAGGCCCATCCAGTTAAGTATAAGTTTAACCATTTTTCAGACTTTTGCGGATTACGTATGAAAAATGAATACTCTAGTCATCCATGGCTAGAAGAGTTCTTATTCCATTGTTTTACACTTTTTCGGGGGAGGAGACTAACTTTACGAAAAAGGACCTTTTAGAGCATTCTTTAGGGTTTTCAGGCTCTCGAAATATGAAAACACCAAGCGAGAAATCACCTACTTGGGCTCGATGTGAAATCCACGAGAAGGTAAATAGAGGATTGTTTAAGTTTTTCAGACTCTATGAACAGGAAAACACTGGCGAGCATTAACCTACTTGGGCTCGATATTAAAATCCACGAGTAGGTGTATGGAGTTATTGTTTAAGTTTTTCAGACTCCTTAAAATTGAAAACATCGGCGAGCAAGAACAGATATCAGCTCGATATTAAAATCCAGAGATCAATGTTATAGAGTATTCGTCTATCTCTTCTTCGAACTCTATAAAAAATGAAGAAGGTCCCGAGTCTTCCTCCCATGGGCTCATTAAACTCTTTACATGATTGGATCTATTGAGTTTTTATTCTTTCTTGGACTCATTAAAACAACAAGAAAGGTATTCTTTTATCTAAAAAGAATAAGGGATAAGAAGGGTATATCACATCTTACAGTTTCAAAGGCAGTTCAGTCAGTCCTATCCTTGAACACAACACCTATTTGAGTCTATCATTTCAATTGGGTTTAGTTTTTGACCTTAGGGTGAACCTGATCTCCGAGTTTTTACTCCCCCGGTTGGTTATTTTTCCAACCATATGGAGGGTCTGTCAATGTCTCCTACATTGCAGGCTTATATCACTTCCTCTTTATGTTGAAAACGGCCTAAGTCACTATGTGTCGTGATCACTCACTGTTCAAGGATAAAGCCTGTGTCAGCCATTCTGCAGTTTATCATGACTTCATGTGTCGGCCATCCTGGTGTCAGTTTGTTTCATCTTGTTACTTTTCCTACTCCACATCAACTCATACTTTTTGAGTGTTCCTCGTGTTGGATGATGGAGGATGCATTAAGGCCTCCCTTCCAATGGAATTCTTTCCATCGACTCCAGCTCATTATGCTCTGGGAATGAAGTTTAGAGTTTCGGGTAGTACCCTAGGGATTGTAGTCATCAGTGGCAGTTTCCCTTGCTGTTGAATAAAAGGAAATACATCAATGTCTCTTATTCGATAGGTTCCTCAAGTGTTCGACTTCAAGTCCTCTTATTCACACTTGTTGGATCATACTAGGTACCTTGGACCCCATTATCATTATCGATGGAAGTCCTCGCATTTGTTAACGGTATACATCAATGACCGGTACAATCAAATGATTCCCCCCATGCTCGACTTTCAGCTCATTTATTCACATGGTTAGGGTTTGTATCTTGGGTTGTTTGGATGAAGACCTTGGGATTTTGATAGCATTACCTCATTATGTTATCACCCAAGCTGCGCAAGACTGAGCCTCACTTATGTTTTGGCTCTCCATGAGACATAGATCCAGTTTGTTTTTATGGCTATGATCTCTCATTCTGACATGGATCTACGCTTGTATTTTAGTGGCCATGCTATATATACATCTCCTAGTTATGTATCAGAGATCATGATCATGCTACACATCTATATGATGTCAAGATTGTAATTGCTCGCTGACCTTGATCGTTATTTCAGGTACTTTTGTGACTTGGCTCTGTGGTTTCTTGCTCCTCTGCTGACTTGGAATTATAATGTATTTCGGCCATCGCTTCCCTCTGACCTCACACATTAGGGGGCATTTGTTATAGGTCAAATCGACACTTTTCTGTCTGTGATCACATTAAGCTGTCGATCACACAAAAGGACAACTTGGATTGAAGAGCATGATTGCCCTAGATGATGCATGGACTTGGCTTACCCCTAGATGATGCATGGACTTGGCTTACCCCTCTGCAATTGACAAAACCCTGTTTTAACCTTCATTTTGACATGTGCGCTACCCTACAGGCATGATAGTAGTGCATTTCTTGAAGTGTACCCTACTCTATAGGTATAATACTAGCGCACACCTGCTAGTATGCCCTACTTTACTTAAGCAAACTGGCACACACCTCAAAAATAGTTGCAAACGCTGGTTGTAAAGCAGTGAAGTTGCATATTGTGCGCTACTCTACTGTGAAAAACTCGTGCACATCTTAAAATGTAATAAAAATATATATTAATTTGATGAATTGGGATTAGTTGAAGTTGGTTTTTCAACTTCCCCAACCTCCCAATCCAACTACCTCTCGATCCAAACTGCCTACCTTGTCCCATAAATACAAGGGAGATGCATGAGAGAGGGACCTAGAAAGTATGCATTAAGGGCTGTTATGCTGGAGGAATTCCAAAGTTAGTGTGAAGAGCAGGAGCCCAGAATCTGGTTATAGAAGCACTTCGAATGATCATATATACTTGTACTAATTATTGCTTTTTGACATAAAGGTTGAAATACCCTTCCTGTCCCAATCAAATGTCTAATGGATTGCATATTTGTTTGGTTTAATGCTTGATTGTAAATGATGTCTAAATTGTGTTTCAATTTCATCATTGTTATATCAGTCAAGATACACCGAGGAAGGTATCTTTTGTATTGCAAGTTCATCAAACAAAAGATCAAGTGGGGAATCAATCGAAGGAGCAAGCAAAAGCTAGGATCGAATGTTGTTAATAAGGTATGCCTTCAAGAAACTTGATCTCTTTCCTTTTGTAGAAGCCTATGTGATATGATCAATGTATTTACCTGTCACCCCAGAAGTTGGTAGTGTCCCTCTCCTCACTATAGGGTAGAAATTCCTTCAGGGTCTGCTCCATTTCTGGTTGAGTTTCCGCGATAATCCCATCTTCTTTCTTGAGCCTCACCACCCTGTTCTCATGCCGATGCTGGATGGCAGCTTTGTGAAAGAATTTAGTATTGGTCTTTAAGGCTGAGCTTGTTAAGAAGGTTTCATTCTTATTCCTTCAATTCCGCTGAGTAACCCTTTGTCATGGAAGCAATATGAATCTCCCTCAACTTAAGTTCAAGCAGCTTCTTACCTTGGAAAATGTTCCCGAAGGTGTCTTTATTCCATTTCTTGATTTCGCTTTTAAGGTACTTAAGCTTTTGTTGGAACTGGTACATCTGAGTTCCCATGATGGGGGGCCAGTTCTGCCACCACTGTCTCATTTGGTCTGGAAAGTCAGGGTGAAGGAGCCAAAATTGTTCGAACCTGAACGACCTCCGCATATTTTCCCTTATTGTCTGCCAATCAAGGCTAATCGACCAGTGGTCTGAGCCTGCAGAAGGGAGCACTACTGCTGCCAGATCCTCTCCTCTGATCATTATAGATTTCAACACAAGGAACCTATCCAACCTGGAAGCAATGCTTCTATCCCCTGCACGTTTGTTGTTCCAGGTAAACAACCCATTGGAGGTTTTTACATCAATTGTCTCTAGCGATTCGATCACTTCCAAGAAGTATTCACTGATGGGGTGTAGACAGCGAATCCCCCCCCGTTTCTCATCCAGACTGCTGATCAAATTAAAGTCACCCCCTATAATCCAGGAGCGCAGACCAGTCTCTCTTTTAAGGTTAAGCAGGGAATCCAAGAAAGAGTTCTTCAAATTGGAAGTAGAAGGACCATACACATTGGACAAAAAACCTCTTACTTTGGTCCCTAAAATATGAAAAGAAGCCGATAAAATAAATCTTGAGGCCATCCAATCAGTCAGACAAACCTCTTTGGGGTTCCAAAGGATGTCAATTCCCCCCGTTGTACCAATGTCATTAGTAGCTATTACTTCACAGTGTTTCCATACTTTCTTCCCAATGGAATGAAGATCCGCTTCAGAACATTTAGTTTCTTGGAGAAAAACTATTGAAGGTTTTATTTCAATCTTCCATCTCAGAAGACGATGTTAGGAACCTATGTCAACCCTTCTCTTTACTATGTTAGTATATTGTTGTTGGACGCATATGCTTTGTAAGTCGTCCCGTAGTATTTGTTGATCCATAGTTTATATTAGCCCATAGTATTGACCCATAGTATTGGACGCATATGCTTTGTAAGTCGTCCCGTAGTATTATATGTCCCATGGTTTTGACTCATAGTATTGGGCATAGACTTAGTATATAAGTGTGTGTTGAGGTCATTGAAGGCACCGTGAAGTTAATTGTATTGAGCTTGCTCAAAGGAGGTTGCCCCCTCGAAGTGGCCCGTGATCAATATAAAAGCGATTCTGTTCTATTATTTCTGATATCTCGTGTATTTGCATTAATTAATTATTGCAGGTACATCTCATCTGGTATCAGAGCACTTTCCTTGGCACAAGTGGAAATTTTTTTTTTTTCTTTTTTTTGGGCGGCGACTTTCAGATCAATTTCTGAAACTTTATGCACAAAATCAGAAGAAACCTATTGCATATCTGAATTCCTCTTTCAAAAATACGCAGTTTCAAAAAAAAAATCATCTCATTTGGAGTTCTAAAAGTGGAGATATCGCGGATTTAAAATCAGCAATTTTTCAGAATTTCGGTGACGACCGCGGAAATTGCGGCGAGAAAATCTTTTGACCGAGTGCCCAGATTTCTATTCTGCTTTCATGGGTAGAAGCAGAGTGGTTGTTCCAGTTCCGAAAACATGCTATAATAGCGATTCTGAGCAATATAGATCCGGTTTTTGAACATTGGGTGGAATTTCTGCCCAAATTTTTTCTGTTGCAGGTTCGGATCTGGGAATAATCCCTATCCGCTTAACTATGGGAAGTACTTGGGCATAAGCCCTAAAACTCATTGTGAGGAGTACCACAGGAACCCCGAAGTAGCTGGCCATTGAGAGGACCTGCCAAGCGAAAAGGGCAACGACCCCTACCTGATTGACTAGTTCCCACCCGTGAGGTAAACCAAGAGCTGTCGTTTGTGGCCAAGCGGTTATCAGTTTTACCTGAGCCGTGGAGTGAGGGGTACTGCCCCAATACGCAAGCCGTCAGACAACATTGGTGGCCGAGTGAAACACCTGAACTGTTAGGAAGCCGTTCATACTTGGGGTCCATATCTATTTAACTGTTGCCGATCACTTCCACTCCAGATCCAGCCGTTCAGATCTATTCTGAAAGTTGTTCCAGATCTAGTCGCCGTTTCAGATCCAGCCGTCTTCGATCCTTTCCACGTCGCTGCAGATTCATCTATTGCGGATCCCTTCTGCACCGCTGTTGCTGATCCATTTCTGGAAAAAAAAAAAAAAAAAAAAAAAAAAAAAAAGGGTTATGGTTGTAACCCGTGCAGGAGCACACACCATGGAGGAAGCACTTGCAGCCATCCAAACCAAACTCCAAGATCTGGATGAAAAATTTCTCAGCCTCCATCTTCAGCATTCAGCCACGAACAATACCAGACAGCCAGAATCTTTTGCAGCCACAGGGAAAAAAAGAAAAAAGAAAAAAAAAGTTATGGTTGTAACCCGTGCAGGAGCACACACCATGGAGGAAGCACTTGCAGCCATCCAAACCAAACTCCAAGATCTGGATGAAAAATTTCTCAGCCTCCATCTTCAGCATTCAGCCACGAACAATACCAGACAGCCAAAATCTTTTGCAGCCACCGGGTTCTCTTCTTCCAGCAGTTTTCGTAGGCTGAAGCTTGATTTTCCTCGCTTCAATGGTACGGATCCGACTGGATGGATATACCGAGCAGAACAATATTTCAATCTGCATAATACTTTTGATGTTCAAAAAGTTCCACTTGCATCCTTTCATTTGGAACAGGAAGCCCTTCAATGGTACCGTTGGTACATCAAAGCTCATCCCGAGCCACACTGGACAGATTTTTGCCAACTGCTTTTGTCACGATTTGGCCCTAGTGCTTTTGATGATTTCACAGGAGCACTCACTAAACTTCACCAAATTGGCACAGTGAGAGAGTATCAGACAGAATTTGAGAAATTGGCCAATCACACAGAAGGATTGTCTGATGAATTCTACAGGAGTTGTTTTATAAGTGGTCTCAAGGATGAAATTCGCTCAGAGGTCAAAATGTTTTGTCCCAACACAATGATGGAAGTCCTAGGGTTGGCTAAGTTGGCTGAGGACAAGATTACAGCTCAACAACGCTCCAAACCCACCCTTGTTCCCTTCAGAAATATGGGTTCCCAACGACCTCCCATCACGCCTTCTCCTCAACCAACTCCTATCAAGCATTTGTCTGAAATAGAAATGCAGGCACGCCGAGAAAAAGGGCTTTGCTATAATTGTGATGAGAAATTCACTCGGGGACATAGATGTGTTCAACAAAAGCTCTATCTCTTGGATGTGGATTCTCCGCCTGCCTTAGAACTTGGTGAAGTAGTTACAGATACAGTGGATGATCAGATCGACATTCAACACCTGCATGTTGACACCCCATTTCAGGACGACCCACCTGAGATCTCTCTCCATGCTGTAACCAGCGTCACCACCCCACAAACAATACAGGTCAGGGGATACTTCAAGAAGCTCCCTCTTACCATATTCATTGATTCTGGTAGCACTCATAACTTCATTGACCCTCGGATTGCCAAACAGACTGATTGTTTTGTCCATCCTTGCTCCAGCTCTGAAGTCATGGTTGCCAATGGGGGCACCTTACCTTGTAAGGGGAAGTGTCACAATGTGCGTATCTCTATGGAAGATTATAACCTACACTCTGACATGTTTGCCTTGCCCTTAGGCGGATGTGATGTGGTTTTGGGCATTCAATGGTTACGCACACTTGGCCCCATCTTATGGGATTTTGCTGAACTTTGGATGCAGTTTAAAGTCAATGGGGCACAACACAAATTTATGGGCTTACAACCAGGGTCTCTCTGCATCATCAGTTCACATCGCCTAGAAAAAATCCTTAAGAAGAATTCACATGGTGTCATCGCTCAGCTCAATTCCATTCAGATGCACCCATCAACAGTCTCCACTACTTCCTTGGATAGATATGCAGGTATCTTTGCTGAACCAATGCGCTTGCTTCCTTCAAGAGACCTTTCCGGTAAGAATGTAGCCACATCTACCTCTCAGCAGGAAATGATGGCTATTTTGCATGCAGTACAGAAGTGGCAACCATACCTATTAGGAAATTATTTCTGCATCAAGATTGATCTCCCGAGTCTGGAAATTTTTTTGGACCAATGGGTCTCCTCCCCACCACACCTGCAATGGGTTATCCAACTCATGGGTTCTCCCTATGTGATCACTTACAAGAAGGGTAAGGACAATATGGTGGAAGATGCTCCTTCTCGCACAATTGATGACCCAGTTTCTCTTACAGCTCTTTCTCTGCTTGTTCCAAATTGGTTGCAATATGTTCAACAGGGCTATCTCTTCTATGAACTCCATGCTTCTTCATCAACAGGGCACTCTGGGTTCTGCAAAATGTATGACCGGGAACAATGTAACTTCTTTTGGTCGGGACTAGAAATGACAATTCAACAGATGGTGGCTGACGATGATACTTTCCAAGTCAACAAGGGGGAAACGACACTCCTTTCCGGATTGCTCAAACCCTTGCCCATCCCTACACACTTTTGGCCAACTATTTCTATGGATTTCCTAGCAAAAATCTGGTGGTACAATCCCACATCTCAAAGGACACCATATGAAGCAGTCTATGGAAAAACACCGCCTGTTCTTCTTCCATACACCCTTAGCAGCTCTCCAATTCAGGAAATTGACTCAGTTCTTCGAAACCACGATCAGATTCTTCTCATTCTGCAGGACAATCTTCACATGGCCAGAATTTGCCTGAAACAACAAGCCGATCAGCACCGTTCTGAGCGCATTTTCCATGCAGCTGACAGGGTTCTTCTTCATCTACAGCCTTCCAAGCAATCCTCCTTGACACTCCAAAGGCGTCAGTGGCCCGAAATGCAAACCGAGGATGCTACCGGGGAACCACTCCTTCAGATTCTGCAGCAATTTCTCCAACCAAAGCTTTGAGGACAAAGCTTTTTTTAAGGGAGAGGGGATGTTAGGAACCTATGTCAACCCTTCTCTTTACTATGTTAGTATATTGTTGTTGGACGCATATGCTTTGTAAGTCGTCCCGTAGTATTTGTTGATCCATAGTTTATATTAGCCCATAGTATTGACCCATAGTATTGGACGCATATGCTTTGTAAGTCGTCCCGTAGTATTATATGTCCCATGGTTTTGACTCATAGTATTGGGCATAGACTTAGTATATAAGTGTGTGTTGAGGTCATTGAAGGCACCGTGAAGTTAATTGTATTGAGCTTGCTCAAAGGAGGTTGCCCCCTCGAAGTGGCCCGTGATCAATATAAAAGCGATTATGTTCTATTATTTCTGATATCTCGTGTATTTGCATTAATTAATTATTGCAGGTACATCTCAGACGAGTCTTTAGAAGGCTCTTAATTCCAGGATGTAATCCAAATCTTATAACTTATTTGGGGTAGAGGATGCTAAGGTCGCGTTGATAGTAGGGTACTGGCCAGAGGCTACCAGTTTCTTTCCTACCATTTGAATTCTTTGGATATTACTTTGACGTCCCCTTTTTTCCCCCCTGCTTTTCTTTTTTCCATCTGTTTCCTTAAGGGCTTCAGAAGCCATGCCCAGATATTTGTGATTTTTGGTCTTTATAATAGCTTTCTCCAGGAGGGATACCTGTTGCGGGGTGATAGAGATTGGATATTCTACTACGCATGCCGCCTCTAGGCCTTCCAGGTCCAAATCTCCCAGTTCCGTTTCTTCCCCTAATTCCTCTTGCATCGAACCATCTTCTCCCGCTTCTTCCTTCTTCGGATACTATGCCATGCTGTCCAAAACAGGGGTGGTAATCTTGTCTCCCTTTTCTTCTTGGTGTTTCTCAACGTCGGCATTAGTCTCAACTTCAGACTGCAAAACATCAAACCTGTTGTGAGTCTGGGATTTCTTGTGGATTTCAGGGCCTATTACCTTCTTGGATTGGCCTATTACCTTCTTGGATTGTCGTTTCTTATTGGCTACTTTTTTAAATCCTTCTTGATCTTTTTTGTTTGATTCAATACTCCCTCCTAGATGCTTATTTGTCGGACAGTCCGTGAATAAATGCCCATGTTCATGACATCTTCGGCAACGAAATGGAATCTATTCATAGTCTATTGCTTGGAACCAATCTTCATCATCCCAAGTTATATGAATCCCCTACGGGAGATCTTGGGATATAAATCCATATAGAGGCAGATACGCGCATACAAGGTGTACCGCATTTTCTTTGTTTGCTCAGAGACTTTAAAAAACACCCCCAGCGCATTGCCAATATCCATGAGGATTTCCTCCTTCCAGTATTCTATGGGTAAATAATATAGATGCAACCAGACCAGAGCAATTGTTAAATTTTCTTTATCCGGGTTGAAGCGTTCTTTCCAGGGGCAAAGGTACAACCGTGCTGAGTTAAAGAAATATGGCCCGTTGTCGAAAATTCGAGTCTGGTCTTCCTCATTGAAGAAAATCACCGTAAAGAACCCTTTGGCTCCAAGTTGTAGGTCACAGTGTCCCTGAGGCTTCCAGGTAGTATTGATCCAACATACCAGAGCCTTCTCTGCTGGCCAGATTCCAACAAATTTCCCAATGAGCGCATGTTATTTCAGATATTGAATATCAGTTCTGACTCTTTTTGAGTTAATCTAGAGTTTGGGGATCTTTTTAGCTTTCGGCAAACATTGCCTAGGTTTTCTTGGTTCTCCCACTACCAGATTGGGATTGACAATACCGTTGGACCCTTCCCCAGCAGTCTTTGCTCCTGGGTCAGAGGTGGGTCCCGTCTTAGTTTTCTTTCCTTTGTCCAAAGCCATGGGTGAGTCCAAAGCCCCACCACCGGTAGCTACGCTCATGTTCCTACCCAGACCAAAGTCCAGTGAGGCCCTGACGACCACCACCTTCCCGGTCCCAACCAAAGCGTACACATTTCAGAAACCCTCGATCTCACCGTTGCACCGTCCTCCTCGCTCCATCACTCCTTGTTAGAAAAATAGGATCACAGAGCAATAACAATAAACAGAAATGAAAATATAATCACACATACACATTACAAGAGAGACACAGATATATTGTGGTTCACCCAACTTGGGCTACATCCACACTGAAGTTGCTAGTCCTTATTATTATATCGTCCAGCAAAGTGAAGGGATACAACCTGCAGCATAGCCGCTGCACTTCCTCTTCACTGTCTCACAGTCTCTTCTCTTGATCTCAGAGATCTTTACAATGCATAATACCTAATACATCAACCCTAGCCATATTATAATGACTTTATTTTATAAGGGAAATACAATGGTAAAATACCACGGGTTATCCACAACCATGGGCCCGAAAACTGTTGGCGAAAACAACCCCAAACATTTTAGACCCTGACATCCCCCCGAACCCCCTGAGGATCGGGCCAGGATCATAACCAAACCTGGGGTTCAAACATGGCTTAATCATCATCTATGAGACTGGAAGATATGGCTCCACAACCAATAATCTCCCACTTGGAGACTGATCACAACAACTCCATCGTTGCTGTACTTGCTGGACCTTGGACTTGGCAACTTTCTCATCTTCACCTTCATGCTAGAAGGACAACTGAAACCAAACAAGAACTTAGTTTCTTTCTGGTCACTACCTTAGGGAACATGTCTGTAGGAATTTGGCTAGTATGTATCTTTTCCAATTTCAACGGTTCATCTTCCAAAACAGAGCGTATGAAATGGTACTTGAGCTGTATATGTTTAGTCCTGGAATGGAATGCTGAGTTCTTTGCAAGATGAATGGCAATCTGGCTGTCACTATACAACCTACTATCCTTCTGCTTCTTACCCACTTCCTCCATAAACCTCTGCAACCAAATCATCTCTTTACTAGCCTTTGTAATAGCAACATACTCTGCTTCCGTTATTGAAAGTGCAACAACCTTTTGCAATCTCGAAAACCAACTTATT
Source organism: Larix kaempferi (assembly GCA_027924585.1). Classification (NCBI taxonomy): domain Eukaryota; kingdom Viridiplantae; phylum Streptophyta; class Pinopsida; order Pinales; family Pinaceae; genus Larix; species Larix kaempferi. The sequence goes on along the minus strand of BSBM01000052.1, from coordinate 6,718,336 downwards.
GTTGTTCCACCTATAGTAAACACATACCCTGTGGTGCTCCTCCTGCTATCTTTATCACCTGCCATATCTACATCAACATATCCCTATAGAACAGTGTCTGAACCTCCAAAACATAATGCCTGAGTGGTAGTACCTCTCAAATACCTGAGAATCCACTGTACTTCCTTCCTATGTTCTTTACCTGGATTGTTCATATATCTGCTCACAACTCCCACTGCTTGTGCAATATCTGGTCTTGTGCACACCATGGCATACATCAAGCTTCCAACTACTGATTAATAGGGAATCTTGGACATGTAATCTGTCTCTTCCTGTGTCTTGGGACACATTTTCTTATTTAGATTGAAATGGCTGGACAAAGGTGTACTAACTTGTTTTTCATTCTACATTTTAAACCTCTCCAACACCTTTTGTATGTACTCACTCTAAAACAATGTCAATTTGAGTTTTTTCCTATCTCTCGTTATTCTCATACCAAGGATTTGCTTTGCAACACCCAAATCATTCATCTCAAATGAATTAGCTAGCTTCCTTTTGAGTACATTTATATCCTGCATGTTAGACCCTGCAACAAGCATGTCATCCACATACAATAACAAGATAATATATCTTTCATTGTCTAGCTTATTGAAATAAACACAGTGGTCAGAATGACATCTACTATAACCTTGTTCTGTCATAAACCTGTCAAATCTTAAATACCACTGCCTTGGAGCTGACTTCAAGCCATAAAAACTCTTTTTCAACCTGCATACCAAGTTCTCCTTACCTTTGACCTCATACCCTTGTGGCTGCTGCATATATATCTCTTCCTCCAGATCCCCATGGAAAAAGGTTGTTTTTACATCTAACTGTTCAAGATGCAAATCTTGTACCGTTACTAGACTTAAGATAGTCCTAATTGAAGCCATCTTAACAACAGGAGAAAAAATTTCATCAAAATCTATACCTTTCTTCTGTGCAAACCCCTTTACAACAAGTCTGGCCTTGTACCGCTTCTTACCTCCTTCTTCTTCCTTCAACTTGTAAATCCATTTGTTCTCCAATGCTCTTTTACCAGTAGACAACTGAACCAAATCCCAAGTCTGGTTTCCTACCAATGAGTCCATCTCCTCATTCATGCCTTGCTCCCACTTCTTTCTAATTTCCACCTGCATTGCTTCTTCATAACACTCTGGTTCACCAGCATTAGTCATCAATAAATAATACATTGAATGAGAGTATCGTTCAGGGAGTCTACTTAACCTAGTAGATCTTCTTGTAGTTGCAGGAGTTTCAGGTACTTGCTATTGTTCTTGATTTTCTAGCACCTTTGGAACTTCATTTTCTTTAATTTCATCAAGTACTGTGTACTCCGTGTTTTCCTTTTCCTATTTATTTCCCTGCAATTGATCTTTATACATGACCTTTTCATTGAATATCACATCTCTACTCTTAATGATTTTTTTATTTTCATAATCCCATAAGCAATAACCAAAATCATCAATCCCATATCCAATAAAGGTACATTTCTTGGATTTAGCTTCAAGCTTTGTTCTATTATCTTTATCAATATGGACAAATGCTTCACAATCAAACGTTCTCAGAAATGAGTACTTTACCTTTTTACCTGTCCATGCCTCCTCTGGAATACCACCATCCAAAGCACTTGAAGCCCCTCTGTTTATTAAATAAACAATAGTATTTACAACATCTACCCAAAACTGTAAGGGAAACCCTGCATGCAATATCATACAACTTGCATGCTCCATGATCGTTCTTTTCATCCTTTCAGACACACCATTTTCTTACGGTGTTCTTGGGACTGTCTTCTCTCTATGAATCCCATGGTATGAACAATAACTATCAAACTCCTTGCTGTAGTACTCACCTCCATTATCAGATCTGAGACACTTCAACCTTTTCCCTGTCTCATTCTCAACCAAAGCTTTCCACATCTTACAAGTAGCAAACACATCAGATTTCTATCTAATGCAATAAACCCAAGTTTTCCTAGTTTCATAATCAATAAATGTAGCATAATAATGAGAGCCACCAAGAGATTGTACTTGAGCCAGTCCCCATACATCTGTATCCATAAGCTATAACTTTTCATTCTTCTTTTATTTCCCAACCCTGAGAAATATGACTCTACACAGTTCTCATAAAATTCCAAACTTACCTGCTTCAAATCTGACAGTAACTTCCTTGAGTGGAGAATCTGCATCCCCTTCTCACTCATGTGGCCAATCCTATGATGCCACAATGTTGTATCTGTTCCTGTGGAAGCTAAAGAGATAGAATGGTCAGTATTATGAGGACATAAATACAACGTACCTATTCTGTCTTCTTTTGATATCACCATTGATCCTTTAGTGATCTTCCACCACTTTTCTCCAAATGTAGATAGACAGCCGCCATCTCCCAATTGCCCTGTTGAGATCATATTTCTTTTCATAGTAGGAATATGCCTAACATCTTTTAACAGCCAATCATTTCCATTCTTAACTTTTATCCATACCTTACCCATTCCAACAATTTTACATGGCTCATCATCACCCAATAAAACATGTCCAAAATCGCCTGGAACATAATCATGAATGTATTTCCTATGGGGTGTAGCATGACATGAAGCCCCTGAATCTAGTACCCAATAATCACTTGTATTATCTAATGCAAGAATCAAAGCATCTTGTAACACATCACCTGCTAGATTTGCTTCATGGGTAGTTTCCTTCTGTCCATCTCCTTTCTTCTTTAGAGATCTGCAGTCTTTCTTCAGATGTCCTTTCTTTCCAGAGTTCTAGCACTCTATTTTTCCCAGTCTGGACTTGGATCTGCAATTTTTAGAGTTGTTGCGATTACCTTGGCTCTTTCCTCTCTCATTTTGTCTTTTCCTGCGCTCCATGGTCAACGCATTACCTAATGTCTTACCTGTGCTTTTCCTTCGCATTTCCTCGCTAAGAATAACACCAATAACATCATCAAATTTCAAGGTGTTTGAACCAGAGACAGAGTTACTTACAGCCATGGCCAAGCTATTCCACCTTTCTGGCAATGAACACAAGATTAAAAGAGCCCTAACCTCATCATCGAAGTTCACACTTACAGAACTTAGTTGATTTGTAACTGTATTAAATTCATTTAAATGATCAGTAACAGATCCACCTTCAGACATCTTCATATTGAATAAACGCTTCATTAGAAATACCTTATTGGAGGCCGAGGGTTTTTAATACAGCTTACCCAATGTGCTCATCAAACCCTCTTTTGTCGTTTCTTTTGAGATATTAAAAACCACCAACGAAGCTAGGGACAACCGTATTGTTTCCAGTGCCTTTCTGTCAAGAACCTCCCATTCTTCGTCCTTCATGGCCGCCGGTTGCTTTGCTCTTCCTCCCAGCAGCAGGAATAGATCCTTCTGGTACAGATAGTCCTCCATTTGCATCTTCCATAACTGAAAGTTTTGTCCGTTAAACTTCTCGACCTTAAACTTTCCTTCTTTTGCCATTGCTCCCACTCGAACCAGAAACCCTAGCTTCCTGCGGGTTTATCTGCCAAATAGACCTTCGGCTCTGATACCAATTGTTAGAAAAATAGGATCGCGAAGCAATAACAATAAAAAAAAATGCAAATATAATCACACATACACATTACAAGAGAGACACAAATATATCGTGGTTCACCCAACTTGGGCTACGTCCACACTGAAGTTGTCAATCCTTATTATTATACCATCCAGGAAAGTGAAGGGATACAATCTGCAGCACAGCCGCTGCACTTCCTCTTCACTGTCTCACAGTCTCTCTTCTTGATCTCAGAGCTATTTACAATGCATAATACCTAATACATCAACCCTAGCTGTATTACAATGACTTTCTTTTATTAGGGAAATGCAATGGAAAAATACCACGGGTTACCCAAAACCATGAGCCCAAAAACTGTTGGCGAAAATAGCCCCAAAACTTTTTAGACCCTGACACCCCCCCAGACCCCCTGAGGATCGGACCGGGATCATAACCAAACCTGGGGTTCAAACACGGTTGAATAATCATTTATGAGACTGGAAGATCTGGCTCCACAACCAACAATCTCCCACTTGGATACTGATCACAGCAACTCCACCGCTGTTGTAATTGATGGACTTTGGACTTGGAAACTTTCTCATCTTCACTTTCATGCTAGAAGGCCAACTTAAATCGAGCAAGAACTCAGTTTCTCTCTGGTCACTACCTTAGTGAACATGTCTGCAGGATTCCAGCTAGTATGTATCTTTTCTAGCTTCAATAGTTCATCTTCCAAAATAGAGCGTATGAAATGGTACTTGAGATGCATATGTTTAGTGCTGGAATGGAATGCTGAGTTCTTGGCAAGATGAATGGAACTCTGGATGTCACTATACAGCCTGCTATCCTTCTGCTTCTTACCCACTTCCTCCATAAACCTCTGCAACCAAATCATCTATTTACTAGCCTCTGTAACAGCAACACACTCTGCTTCTGTTGTTGAAAGTGCAACAACATTTTGCAATCTCGAAATCCAACTTACTGTTGTTCCACCTATAGTAAACACATACCCTGTGGTGCTCCTCCTGCTATCCTTATCACCTGCCATATCTGCATCAACATACCCCTAAAGAACAGTGTCTGAACCTCCAAAACATAATGCCTGAGTGGTAGTACCTCTCAAATACCTGAGAATCCACTGTACTTCCTTCCAATGTTATTTACCTAGATTGTTCATATATCTGCACACAACTCCCACTGCATGTGCAATATCTGGTCTTGTGCACACCATGGCATACATCAAGCTTCCAATTGCTAATTGATAGGGAATCTTGGACATGTAATCTGTCTCTTCCTGTGTCTTGGGACACATTTCCTTACTTAGACTGAAATGGCTGGCCAAAGGTGTACTAACTGGTTTTGCATTCTGCATTTTGAACCTCTCCAACACCTTTTGTATGTACTCACTCTAAGACAATGTCAATTTGCGATTTTTCCTGTCTCTCGTTATTCTCATACCAAGGATTTGCTTTGCAACACCCAAATCATTCATCTCAAATGAATTAGCTAGCTTCCTTTTGAGTACATTTACATCCTACATGTTAGACCCTGCAACAAGCATGTCATCCACATACAATAACAAGATAATATATCTTTCATTGTCTAGCTTCTTGAAATAAACACAGTGGTCAGAATGACATCTACTATAACCTTGGTCTGTCATAAGCCTGTCAAATTTTAAATACCACTGCCTTGGAGCTTGCTTCAAGCCATACAAAGTCTTTTTCAACCTGCATACCAAGTTCTCCTTACCTTTGACCTCGTACCCTTGTGGTTGCTTCATATATATCTCTTCCTCCAGATCCCCATGGAGAAAGGCTATTCTTACATCTAACTGTTCAAGATGCAAATCTTTTGCCACCACTAGACTTAAGATAGTCCTAATTGAAGTCATCTTAACAATAGGAGAAAAAATTTCATCAAAATCTATACCTTTCCTTTGTGCAAACCCCTTTACAAAAAGTCTGGCCTTGTACCGCTTCTTACCTCCTTCTTCTTCCTTCAACCTGTAAATCCATTCGTTCTGCAATGCTCTATTACCAGTAGGCAACTGAACCAAATCCCAAGTCTTGTTTCCTACCAATGAGTCCATCTCCTCATTCATGCCTTGCTCCCACTTCTTTGTAGTTTCCACCTACATTGCTTCTTCATAACACTCTGGTTCACCAGCATCAGTCATCAATAAATAATACATTGAAGGAGAATATCATTCAGGGAGTCTACTTAACCTGCTAGATCTTCTTGCAGTTGCAGGAGTTTCAGGTACTTGCTGTTGTTCTTGATTTTCTGGCACCTTTGGAACTTCATTTTCTTTAATTTCATCAAGTACTGTGTACTCCGTGTTTTCTTTTTCCTAGTATTGTCGCTACAATTGATCTTTATACATGACCTTTTCATTGAATATCACATCACTACTCCTAATGATTTTTTTATTTTCATAATCCCATAAGTGATAACCAAAATCATCAACCCCATATCCAATAAACGTACATTTCTTGGATTTAGCTTCAAGATTTGTTCTATTATCTTTATCAATATGGACAAATGCTTCACAACCAAATGTTCTCAGAAATGAGTAGTTTACCTTTTTACCTGTCCATGCTTCCTCTGGAATACCACCATCCAAAGCACTTGAAGTCCCTCCGTTTATTAAATAAACAACAGTATTTACAGCATCTGCCCAAAACTGTAAGAGCAACCCTGCATGCAATCTCATACACCTTGCACGCTCCGTGATCGTTCTTTTCATCCTTTCAGACACACCATTTTCTTGCGATGTTCCTGGGGCTATCTTCTCTCTACGAATCCCATGGTATGAACAATAACTATCAAACTCCTTGCCGCAATACTCACCTCCATTATCAGATCTGAGACACTTCAACATTTTCCCTATTTCATTCTCAACCAAAGCTTTCCACTTCTTAAAAGTAGCAAACACATTAGATTTATGCCTAATGCAATAAACCCAAGTTTTCCTAGTTTCATCATCAATAAATGTAACATAATAATGAGATCCACCAAGAGATTGTACCTGAGCCGGTCCCCATACATCTGTATGCACAAGCTCTAACTTTTCATTCTTCTTCTGTTTCCCAACCCTGAGAAATATGACTCTCTTCTGTTTTCCATAAACACAGTTCTCACAGAATTCCAAACTTACCTGCTTCAAATCTAGCAGCAACTTCCTTGAGTGGAGAATCTGCATCCCCTTCTCACTCATGTGGCCAAGCCTATGATGCCACAATGCTGCATCTGTTCCTGTGGAAGCTAAAGAGATAGAATGGTCAGTATTATGAGGACATAAATACAACGTACCTACCCTGTCTCCTTTTGATATCACCATTGTTCCTTTAGTGATCTTCCACCACTTTTCTCCAAATGTAGATAGATAGCCACCATCTCCCAACTGCCCTGTTGAGATCAGATTTATTTTTATAGTAGGAATATGCCTAACATCTTTTAACAGCCAGTCAATTCCATTCTTAATTTTTATCCATACCTTACCCATTCAAACAATTTTACATGGATCATCATCACCCAATAAAACATGTCCAAAATCGCCTGGAACATAATCATGAAAGTATTTCCTATGGGGTGTATCATGACATGAAGCCCCTGAATATACTACCCAATAATCACTTGTATTATCTAATGCAAGAATCAAAGCATCTTGCAACAAAACACCTACTACATTTGCTTCATGGGTAGTTTCCTTCTGTTCATCTCCTTTCTTCTTTAGAGATCTGCAGTCTTTCTTCAGATGTCCTTTCTTTCCATAGTTCCAGCACTCTATTTTTCTCAGTTTGGACTTGGATCTGCCCTTTTTAGAGTTGTTGCGATTACCTTGGCTCTTTCCTCTCTCCTTTTTCCTTCCCCTACTCTCCATGGTCAACGCATTACCTGATGTCTCACCCGTACTTTTTCTTTGCATTTCCTCGCTAAGAATAACACCAATAACATCATCAAATTTCAAGGTGTTTGAACCAGAGACAGAGTTACTTACAACCATGACCAAGCTATTCCACCTTTCTGGAAATGAACACAAGATTAGAAGAGCCCTAACCTCATCATCGAAGTTCACACTTACAGAACTTAGTTGATTTATAACTGTATTAAATTCATTTAAATGATTAGTAACAGATCCACCTTCAGGCATCTTCATATTAAATAAACGCTTCATTAGAAATACCTTGTTGGAGGCCGAGGGTTTTTCATACAGCTTACCTAATGCGCTCATCAAACCTTCCGTTGTCGTTTCTTTTGAGATATTGAAAGCCACTAACGAAGCCAGGGACAACCGTATTGTTCTCAGTGCCTTTCTATCGAGAACCTCCCATTCTTCGTCCTTCAAGGCCGCCAACTGCTTTGCTTTTCCTCCCAATGGTAGGAATAGATCCTTCTGGTACATATAGTCCTCCATTTGCATCTTCCATAACTGGAAGTTTTGGCCGTTAAACTTCTCAACCTTAAACTTTCCTTCTTCTGCCATTTCTCCCACTCGAACCAGAAACCCTAGCTTCCTTCGAGTTTATCTGCCAAATAGACCTTCAGCTCTGATACCAATTGTTAGAAAAACAAGATCGCAGAGCAATAACAATAAACAAAAATGAAAATATAATCACCCATACACATTACAAGTGTTGAAATATTGTAACTTCAAAGAATATTATATTTGTATATTATTTATTCCGGAGATGTTCCATACCTCCGATGTGATTATACTATAAATCCGGAGATGTTTATTCCTCCAAGTTGGTTGTGGTAACTAGGGTTATTAGACCCACCATGTGGGGGTCGGCCCAGTCAGTTATAATGGGGTATTTAACCTAATGGTTAAATACGAGCCTACATGTACTTGTGTAAAATACATATCAGAGTAGTGTATAAATAGAGGAGGTGTGTTCCTCATTTGATACACACACACTTGAAGATAGCACACTTGTGGAGGAGAGGTCTGATATTGTGGAGGAGGAGATCATGTCTCAGGGTTTCATCTTTGTATATTGCTGGTCATCTATATTGAGGAAGCTTTGCTGGGTTTTCTACCCCATGAGGGTTTCCCAGGATAAATCTCTGTCTCTTGTGTTTATGCTGTGCTTGTTGTTTCTTCAGTGATCCTGTATATGCTATTATTGTGAAATGGAATGTAATGCTGCTATTTTCTGTCTTAGCATATTGAATTTTAACATGGTATCAGAGCTAACCTGAAGGAAGACAAGGTATGGCACTAAAGACACTTGCTTTACTTACGACAATTTGAAGGTTAGGGTTTTACATAGCAAAAACCAGTCATCGTAGCACTTTCGCTATAAATCCGTTTTGGCGAAGTTTTCGGATCTGAAATTGTTACAGGACGAAGATTAAATATCCAGGTACCTTGTGTCCAAAGGACAACCTCTATTTCGTTGTACTTTGTGATTTATGATCTGTACAATATAGGGTTTCTGCCTCTTCCAGATCTGAGTCAAAATCAGGTGACCTTGGAAAAAAGGTCATATCTTGGGCTAGGAAGCTCCAAATGAAATTTCGTAAAAAGTTACAGGTAGTACACAGTCTGTACTATCTCAGAAAACTTTTTCAGAGGCCGAAGTTGAACCAGTGACACGTGGCACTCCGTACAAGTTCGCCCTCCTGTATTATCCCATAAACAGGTCATGTTGCGACACTTGGAATAACTCTCTCTCAGAGAGTCCAATTGAGTTCAGAACTGTTAGGATGGAAAGATAACAGGCCGAGCTACCTCAGAAAAGTTTTTCAGAGGCCGAAGTTCAAACAGTGACACGTGGCACGCCGTACAAGTTCGCTCTTTTGTTTTATCCCAAAACAGGTCACGTTGCGACATTTGACATAACTCTCTCTCAGAGAATCCAATTGAGGTCAGACCTGTCAGGATGGAAAGATAACAGGTCAGGCTATCTCAGAAAACTTTTTCAGACCATGTGGATTGAAAAGTTTGGAGTTACACCAGAAACAATCAGGTACATATTTCTGTCAAAACATAATTATTTTTGAATACCTTCATTCATGGCTTCCGGAATTTAGGGCTTTGAAGAAAGTTGGAATTTTTGTAAACGGAGACCACGGCTGAATGCTACTCATCAAAATAGAAATTTAGAGACCAAGATCAGATTTTTTGGTTGGGCAGAAGGCCGGGCTTGATCAAACCCTAGTTCGGGACTTTGATCAGAAAAGTGGAAAATTAGGGCTTCTGTAAAAATGGGAATTTTTGAAATCTGTGACCATGGCTGGAAGCTCCTCAGAAAAATAGAAGCTTAGAGATTTGGATCAAACATTTTGATTGGGCAGAAGAGTGGGATTCACCAAACCCCAGTTCAGGGTCACGTCCAGTGAATCCGGAAGTTTCAAAGGCAAAATTGAGGAGTGAAACTTTGCAGTTTTCAAATTCTGAATATATCAGTTTGATCAGCTCATCAAGGCGTATATTTCTATCCTTTCGGAAGTTTGAAATTCAAAGTTTGAATTTTTGGGGTTTCTCTGACAAACCCATATCCAGCTCCAGGTCCAGTTCTTGCAAATCAAGTCGATAGGGTTAATCCTAGAAGAAGATGGATTGGTCACTTGCATAAGTGAAGGAGTTACTGTTTCAGAGGGAGATGAGGCTAAGGCTTTACATAAGGAGATTACAAGCGATATCGACAGGTATGACTCATCGAGGTATGTTTTGAGATTTGTTCATGATTAAGTTTATGGTATGTTTGTCTTCATGTTATTACGGTTAGTACAATCTTGATTTTAGATTTGTTGTATCACCTTAACAAAATTATGAATGCATGATAGAAGATATTCATTGGTTAGGGTGTTGACACTTATGATTGTACTAATGCATTATGATGTTGTGTGAGGTTGATGTTGTCTACTAACAAGATACAGGTACATCACAAAAGACAAATCAGGCTCCATGACCATGAAAACATGAAGACAAAGACTCATCCATAATCTTTGTTCTACTTACGAGGTATGTATGACTTTGTTATATTATGCTTAACCTATGAGACATGTAGGTTCTAGCTCAGGATCTCTAAATCATTGAAGAGATTGTTTAGGTATGTTGTACATAACCAAGTAGGTATACTAATCCAGGTATGTTTCCCACGAATCTTACCTTGTGTTAGGATCCCTTATATAAGTATACTTGGAATGATTGGTTATGCTTATTCATAAAGTTAGTAATCAAGGGATTATGCATATTATATCTTTTATCTTGATTGATGATATGCATGAGTAAAAGAAGACTTCTCTGAAATCTTGAATACTAATGTTTATTAACTATAATCATGACTATACATTTTCAAGATTATTTAGTACTATAATGTTTTGATAGCATTTAGAATATACTAATGAGTGTATGTTTGTGTATGAGATCATGAGGATGACTCTTGAGCATGCACAGTGGTACAGAATAAATAGAAGTTCAAAAGACATACAGAAGATCAAGCGGGAGGCAGCCACACAAACATAAAAGATAAGTATTTGAGTTGTTATTTGAAATAGTAATGATATTGCCTGTAATAGGTTGTATGCATATTTGTATTCCTATAATATATCATGCTGAGTGTAAATATTCATAGAAAATTGAACAGTATACTACTAATATGCATATGATTGGTAAGTTGGACAAACATTCCATTGTTGCTTGTCTAGAATGAAACCTCTTTGCTGACATGCTGAGAGTTGTGCACACTCTCGATAGTATGTTCTGGTAGAGATGGAAGGCATCTAGATAGCCACTGTATGCATACAGGATATGGGAAAGTGTTGTGCCAAAGTATTGGTCAAAATAGTTGCATAACTATGTAAATGATATCTGTATGCATAATAGGTTATCATGATTTGATGATTATGAAGTATTACTAATCATGTACCTAATTTTGATTTGTAGAAAAAATCATGATGAATGATGAACACTGAACAAGCAATGGATGTTCAACAAGAAGATTTACAAATCAAACAAAATATAGAAGGCTCATGGCTAGAAGATTCTCTTAGAAAGAGGAAGAGAATCATGATGAGATGTTTGATCCAAGTGGCTAAGATAAGACCATTCTCTTAATGGTGTAATTAAAGAAGAAGTGTGAATCAGGTTTTATATGGGTTCCCAGGATCGATAATCAATTGATGAGCTTAAATGATCACCATGGGTGATGTGGATCTCAACCTTTGCTACAAGGTTGAATATGGCTTCTATACACATATGACATGGATGCAAGAAGGAACTCACCACAGAGTTGGAATGATGTTGAGGATCATATCAGTAGACCCATCTGATGAGAGATGGCACAGATAGAGGACTGTAGAAAAGAAAAATGAAAGATCTTAGATTAATGTATTACTTCCTAGGTCTAGAAGTATGGAAAGGCTAAGTAGGAATCTTTCTCAACCAGAGAAAGTATGCTGAGAAATCTTGAGAAGACTTGATATGATGGAATGGCCACTCTTATGGATTCCAACTTGAAACTGTTAGGAGATGACTCATAAGAGTTAGTGGATATAACTCTGTACAGTCAAATTATTGGGTCATTGATGTATCTAACATATATTAGGTTAGATATATGCTTTGTTGTGAACACCTTGAGTCAGTATCTAGTGGAAACTAGATGTGTTCACCCGAAAGTTGCAAAGCATGTGATGAGGCACATAAAGGATACGATAGAATTTGATCTATGCTATCTTGGAGATCATGACTTCAGATGGCTACTCAGATGCTGATTGGGAAGAAAGTGTATCAGACAGGAAGAACACATCGAGAGGATGTTATTGTCTGGGATTAGCCATGATCTCGTGGTTTAGCTGGAAGCAGTCTAGTGTGGCTCTCAGCACAAGTGGAATATGTGGCTAATTTCTCTACTAGTTGTGAAGAAGTTTGACTTCAGGATTGTTTGACTTAGAGATAGAACCAACTGTGACCCTATGTGATAAATAGAGTTGTATCAAGATGACAGAGAATCTAGTGTTCCATGATAAGTCAAAGATCATAGGTAACTAACAAGATATGACGCGGAAAGGAACTATAAAGTTTGAATTTGTAACAGGTTACCTTTGTACTAACCAAACCTCTACCTCAAGTGAAGAAGTTACCAACCAAACCTCTGTCTCGAGTGAAATTTGAATACTTCCGAGACAAGCTTGGTGTAGTTCAAAAGGACCCTCCTCGAAAGGGGGAGTAGTATAGTCACTGATGATGAGGTTGTCTCATCGAACAACAAGGTCGATGATGAGGTAACCTGTTCTCTACACCTAGATACTTAGAAATATTTAGATTTAGGACTCTTATACTTAGAATACTTAGTTTTACTTATACATGCTTTTGATGTTAGATGTATTAGTAAGAATACATGCTTTTGATGATAGATGTATTGGTGAGAATACATGCTTTTGATGATAGATGTATTGGTGAGAATACATGCTTTTGATGATAGATGTATTGGTGAGAATACATGCTTTTGATGATAAGATGTATTGGTAAGAATACATGCTTTTGATGATAAGATGTATTGGTAAGAATACATGCTTTTGATGCTTTTGATGATACATGTATTGATTAATGTACTTGTATGGTTGAGGATACTTGTACTTGTATTGATCAGAATACATGTGGGGATTGTATCATCCTTGAACACTTGTTCTAAAGAGATCCGTAGACGTATGGTCTCCGAAAATGAAGTCCTTAGTGGACAGGTGGGGATTGGATCATCCCTGGACTTTCAGTCCTAAAGAGAGCCGTAGACGTGAGGTCTCCGAGAATGAAGTCCTTAGTGGACAGTTGAGGGGATTGGATCATCCCTGGACTTTCAGTCCTAAAGAGAGCCGTAGACGTGAGGTCTCCGAGAATGAAGTCCTTAGTGGACAGTTGAGGGGATTGGATCATCCCTGGACTTTCAGTCCTAAAGAGAGCCGTAGACGTGAGGTCTCCGAGAATGAAGTCCTTAGTGGACAGTTGAGGGGATTGGATCATCCCTGGACTTTCAGTCCTAAAGAGAGCCGTAGACGTGAGGTCTCCGAGAATGAAGTCCTTAGTGGACAGTTGAGGGGATTGGATCATCCTTGGAATTTCAGTCCTAAAGAGAGCCGTAGACGTGAGGTCTCCGAGAATGAAGTCCTTAGTGGACAGTTGAGGGGATTGGATCATCCCTGGACTTTCAGTCCTAAAGAGAGCCGTAGACGTGAGGTCTCCGAGAATGAAGTCCTGAATGAACAGGCAGGGGATTGCATCGTCCCCGGACTGAGGTCCCAGAATAGATCCGTAGACTGGGTCTCCGATAATGAAGTCCTGAATGAACAGGCAGGGGATTGCATCGTCCCCGGACTGAGGTCCCAGAATAGAGCCGTAGACTGGGTCTCCGATAATGAAGTCCTGAATGAACAGGCAGGGGATTGTATCATCCCCGGACTGCGGTCCCTGAATTGATCCGTAGACGTGAGGTCTCCGAGAAGTGGGGATTGTATCATCCCCGGACTTCGGTCCCTTAATTGATCCGTAGACGTGTGGTCTCCGAGAAGTGGGGATTGTATCATCCCCGGACTTCGGTCCCTGAATTGATCCGTAGACGTGTGGTCTCCGAGAAGTGGGGATTGTATCATCCCCGGACTTCGGTCCCTTAATTGATCCGTAGACGTGTGGTCTCCGAGAAGTGGGGATTGTATCATCCCCGGACTTTGGTCCCTGAATTGATCCGTAGATGAATGGTCTCCGAGAAAGTGATTTTTTTATTGATGATGTGGTTACTTGTATCGGTAGGATACTTGTATTGATGATGTGGTTACTTGTATCGGTAGGATACTTGTATTGATGATGTGGTTACTTGTATCGGTAGGATACTTGTATTGATGATGTGGTTACTTGTATCGGTAGGATACTTGTATTGATGACGTGGTTACTTGTATCGGTAGGATACTTGTATTGATGATGTGGTTACTTGTATCGGTAGGATACTTGTATTGATGATGTGGTTACTTGTATCGGTATGGATACTTGTATTGATGATGTGGTTACTTGTATCGGTAGGATACATGTATTGATGACATGGTTACTTGTATCAGTATGGATACTTGTATTGATGATATGTATACTTGTATTGGCATGAATACTTGTGCTAATGATGTGGATACTTGTATTGTTATGGATACTTGTATTGATGACGATGCTGATGATCGTGTGATGACGATGCTGATAATCGTATGATGATGATGCTGATGATCGTGAGATGACGATGCTGATGATCGTGTGATGACGATGCTGATGATCATGATATGATGATGCTGATGATCGTGTGATGACGATGCTGATGATCATGATATGACGATGCTGATGATCGTGTGATGATGATGCTGATAATCGTGTGATGATGATGCTGATGATCGTGTGATGACGATGCTAATGATCGTGTGATGACGATGTTGATGATCGTGTGATGACGATGCTGATGATCGTGAGATGACGATGTTGATGATCGTGTGATGACGATGCTAATGATCATGAGATGACGATGCTGATGATCGTGTGATGACGATAATCGTGAGGATCCAGATGATGATATTATTGTAGCTGTTCAAGTGCTACAGAAGATAAAGACTCAATACTGAAGATGTCGATGTTCCAGTATTGAAGATGTTCCAGTAACTGCTTGAGTTACTGATGATGGAAAGCTTCCAATGATTTATAGATGTATCATGTATGATGTTGATGACTCCTTGCTCGTGCAGATACTGTTATAATATCCTTCTCGTTAAGGGGGAGTGTTGAAATATTGTAACTTCAAAGAATATTATATTTGTATATTATTTATTCCGGAGATGTTCCATACCTCCGATGTGATTATACTATAAATCCGGAGATGTTTATTCCTCCAAGTTGGTTGTGGTAACTAGGGTTATTAGACCCACCATGTGGGGGTCGGCCCAGTCAGTTATAATGGGGTATTTAACCTAATGGTTAAATACGAGCCTACATGTACTTGTGTAAAATACATATCAGAGTAGTGTATAAATAGAGGAGGTGTGTTCCTCATTTGATACACACACACTTGAGGATAGCACACTTGTGGAGGAGAGGTCTGATATTGTGGAGGAGGAGATCATGTCTCAGGGTTTCATCTTTGTATATTGCTGGTCATCTATATTGAGGAAGCTTTGCTGGGTTTTCTACCCCATGAGGGTTTCCCAGGATAAATCTCTGTCTCTTGTGTTTATGCTGTGCTTGTTGTTTCTTCAGTGATCCTGTATATGCTATTATTGTGAAATGGAATGTAATGCTGCTATTTTCTGTCTTAGCATATTGAATTTTAACAACAAGAGAGACACAGATATATTGTGGTTCACCCAACTTGGGCTCCGTCCACACTGAAGTTTCCAATCCTTATCATTATACCGTACAACAAAGTGAAGGGATACAATCTGCAGCACAGCCGCTGCACTTCCTCTTCACTCTCTCACAGTCTCTCTTCTTGATCTCAGAGATCTTTACAATGCATAATACCTAATACATCAACCCTGGCCATATTATAATGAATTTCTGTTATAAGGGAAATACAATGGGAAAATATCATGGGTTACCCAAAACCATGGGCCCGAAAACTATTGGCGAAAACAACCCCAAAATATTTTAGACCCTGACACCCCCCCAGCCCCCCTAAGAATCGGGCCAAGATCATAACCAAACCTGGGGTTTATACATGGCTGAATCATCATCTATGAGACTCAAAGATCTGAGACTGGAAGATCTAGCTCCACAACCAACAATCTCCCACTTTGAGACTGATCACAACAACTCCACCGCTGTTGTACTTGTTGGACCTTGGACTTGGAAACTTTCTCATCTTCACCTTCATGCTAGAATTCCAACTGAAACCAAGCAAGAACTCAATTTCTCTCTGGTCACTACCTTAGTGATCATGTCTGCAGGATTCTAGCTAGTATGTATCTTTTCCAGCTTCAACAGTTCATCTTCCAAAACAGAGCATATGAAATGGTACTTGAGCTATATATGTTTAGTCCTGGAATGGAATGCTGAGTTATTTGCAAGATGAATGGCACTCTGGATGTCACTATACAACCTGTTATCCTTCTACTTCTTACCCACTTCCTCCATAATCCTCTGCAACCAAATCATCTCTTTACTAGCCTCTGTAACAACAACATACTCTGCTTCCGTTGTTGAAAGTACAACAACCTTTTGCAATCTCAAAATCCAACTTACTGTTGTTCCACCTACAGTAAACACATACCCTGTGGTGCTCCTCCTGCTATCCTTATCACCTTCCATATCTGTATCAACATATCCCTGTAGAACAGTGTCTGAACCTCCAAAACATAATGCCTGAGTGGTAGTAACTCTCAAATACCTGAGAATCCACTGTACTGCCTTCCAATGTTCTTTACCAGGATTGTTCATATATCTGCTCACAACTCCCCGGACCACCTGAGGATCAGGCCGAGATCATAACCAAACCTGGGGTTCAAACAAGGCTGAATCATCATCTATGAGACTGGAAGATCTGGCTCCACAACCAACACTCCTCGGCTTGGTGCATAACTTGGTTAACCTTTGGTGATTTCAATATATGGACCCATGGATGATCTTTGTTATGTGGAATATATAGTTGATACTGGTTTTATTAATGAAATTACATATATTGTATGATTATTCATACTTAACCTTGTAATGAGCAGGATTTGACAGGGGACTTGATTAATTTTCAACATGGATGCTTGGATCAGAAATGAATGCGGAGGCCATTACTGTAGAATCATAATGATTGTGGAAGTCATATACACATTTGGGTAAAATATAGTTAGGAATGACTGTGGAAGTCATTTTTTTATAACCAAATTGATTACAAAATTCACACATACACATGGTAAAATGTATATATGTTTATGAAATTTTCATTTGATGCTTTTGATCTATGAGATTCCAATGTGTGCAAGTCTTGGAACAAGACCTTTCCAATGGACTATTAGATGGGTAAGATCTCACATTCAGTACCTTGAGGGAAATGCAGAGTTTCGAAGCAAAATAGATGAGAATCCATGGAGGTTAGGGTGTGGAGTCCTAAACCCATGGAATATCAAGACATGGAGTCTTGGATACGTGATCAATGTGTGGAGTCCCAAATATTTGAAAGATCAAGGCGTAGAGTCTTGAATATGTGGATTAGATCAGGGCATGGAGTCCTGAATCTACTAGGGTGTAGAGTCCTCTAGATACAATGCAAGGGCGTGGAGTCCTAATAATTCTATGGGGTGCACAATAAGGGTGTGGAATTCCTATTCCATACGAGAAAATACCTCTCTTGGGCATGAAACAACCGAATAATCTAACATAGGGTAAATCTTGAATTAATTTCATTTCATTTTTTACCCACTAATTTGGAGGGGTTGTTAAGCTATAATAGTATTTTAATGAAAAATGTGAAATTTTATGAAAAATAAATAATTAAGAACTATTTCAGATGGACACATAGGTGGGGTGAATATTATATAATTATTTAATTAATTAATTAAGAAAAATGGAGAGAAAGCCACCTCTAGGGGGGTGAAGATTATTAATTTTTGGAATTTAATTAAATCATTGATTTTGCATGAGAGGTGTGAAGTGTCACCCAACTCATAGGCTATAAATACAGGGGTACTCCCATGGGTTTGCGGGGAAGACATTGAGAGTAGCTAGATGCTTCCGAAATGAATCTAGAACTAATTCTAACACTTAACCAATTTTAACTATCTGAGTATCGAGAGTTGTATTGTGAGGAAGATAAGAGATATATTCCTAATATTGCTTTGGATACCTCACTATATTTGAATATTGGTATTGTGTGTGAGATTTATAGCTTGGGGGTTTCAGGGAGATAAGTTCTCCTCAGATATTCCTGGGAGGAAAACTAGTTGGTCCAGTTGAGTTTGCAGGCTTGGAACTCTTGAAGAAAAATATTTCAGTTTTGGTCTTCATTCTTTGGAGGTATAACTTGGTATTTTATTTCTAATTATGTTATATGTCTTGTTTAATTAAGAAATTTGGAGTAGTTGAAATTTTTGAAATAATTGTGGAAGATTGAGGAAAAAATATGAATGAAATTATTGATATTCTTCATGATAGATTTCCGGTTTAGTGTAGTTATGTGCAAGTTTGAACTAAATCTTGATTGTAGTTTGGTACCAAAATATTGTGAAAAACAAAATCATGGCATCTCTTACTATAGTAAGAATTTATTTTCCTTACTCTTTTATTTTCTTAAAAACTACTTAAAGACAAATTTTGACAGTTTGAATGTGAAATTATGGTTATCAAATAGAGGTTGAATTGTAAATTCAATCCCATGTTGTTAATGGTTAATGAAATGGCTTGAGGAAGCCATTTGTGAATTCATACTTGCTTGTAATAAATTCCAGGTTATGCTTTGTTTGCACGTTAAAAATATATGATTTGTGGTGACATGTGTTTGACAAATTGTATAAATAAATTTCTATTTACTATTGATTTGGGTTTTTAGAAAAATGGATCTACAGGTGTTTGGTTTTAGAATTCGACTAAATTTATGGGGTATCCATTCCATTAGGACCTGGAGACCCCGTTTTGTTTAAAAAAAAGGTTCGTACAGAGCGATTTCATGACCTGGGCTATTTTGGAAAAACACTAGTAGCCCCATGGGGGGGGGGTTCTGCCTGAAACCTTAAGCTATTTTTCTTTGTGTCTTGTCTAAAAATTTACAGAATCTAGTTTACTGTAATAGATGTAGGTTGTTGTGTGTAAATTCTTGGTAGTTTGCATGCCAAGTGTTTGTATAAATGAATGACCCAAAGTAGTGAGTTAGAAGACCCCTATTGGGATTAATTGAATGGTTAATAGATTTGATATAAGTTAATGATTTTTGTTTTAGAAAATGTGTAGTTTTTTGTGGGTAATTTTTCTAGTATTGGTTTGTTTAAGGTGAAATGCAATATAATCACAAACTAGTTGATGATTTTGTTGTTAAAAAATATTAACCTTTGATTATTCATTTGGAAATGTTGACTAATAATGGGTAAGAATAAATGGACCTTATTAAGATGATTTAAATAGTTCTTCATGTTGTAAATTAGTTATTTACAATTGCGAAACAAAATGTATGCAACCCATTGAGATTATCCTTGACATATTATGAAGGATATCCTTCCTATGAGAGGACTTAGGAATTATGGTCATATGATGGTTTTCTCTATGGGTTTATGGATAATCTCAAGATGGCAGTATTTCATTTTATGAGAGTGGAAATGATAATTTCTTGTTGATTAATAGATGCTATTGTGTGGGCATGGTCCCTCAATGACTCAAATTTTGTCGTATTGAAGTTTTATACAATGCTTACCATGTGTATGATTGAATATGCAAACCAAGAAAATGTGAAAGTCAACTTAGGAGAATTGAATATGCTTGCAAACTATTTTTTTTTTAATTACCTAAATGGTTGTAGCTTGCATGTTTTCTAAGTGTTTGTAAAAATGTCTCAACTGAAAAGATTATTTCTCATACCTAGAAAGTAGAATAAGTTGGTATTTTAGCCATAACTTTCACAACGTTTCTCCATTCAAGGACTTCTTTAGCATGTTTCAAAGATAACATCAAGACCTACAAATTTCATTAATTCATTAGAAGCCAAATCCTTACATATTGTTCCTATATTCACCTACAAACGGGTTATGATAATGTTGGTAAGGATTGTTGCAGACTAGTTCAAATTCTTCGTTAGATATTAACATATCTCAACACTTGATGAGAGTGTTTGTTATCAAAGTGTTGCTGAAACGTCTCAAAGAGAGAATAAACTTGTCATTACTGCTTATTTGGTCATAAAAGTGTTTGTATAAAAGACTACAAGACTTATAAAAGCTATCTATAATAATGGACGTGTTTTAAAGATAGTTTGTAATTGCACATTATATGTGTATTATCACATTATATTTCAAATAGAATCACCTTGAAAACTCATAATTATTTTGGGTTATTTCTTTGACCATTACTTGTAAATGGAAAAAAGTTGTTGGTAGGCATTGAAACAGATATTACATTCATGAAATTAATGGTTCATTTTGATGAATGTTTCAGACATGTAGGTATCCCTATTGCTATGAAATGTTTGAAACAATAGAGTTTGTTAAGATATAAAATTTGCTTGTATATGTTGAGTTGGAAAGAGATGATAAGCATTTAAGCCAAGACTCGAAAATTGAATAATAAATCCTAGAATGATGATCTTGGGGATATATCGTTTTGCGAACATGTGTCAAATTTGGATTGTGATTATTGACTATTATGTATGGAAAGAATGTTATAAAAAAAATCCTCTTTTTTAAACTTTTGCTTCATGTGTTTTATTGTTGGTAAGGTGGGACCTTACAACATACTATCCCAACAACCACCATCCCTGTCTTATTTCTCATCGGATTCAGGATCCTCGCAGCCCGAATCATCATCGTCGTCTCATCCCCTAGTCCAACTAATATCATGACTGGAACCACCCCTATTTCCGATGGAGGAAACATCGATGGAGGATCCATTAGCGAAGCCAATACCAATGCCAATATTGGATCCTCTATCTCCTATCCTACTGCAAGACTCCCTTTCATGGCTAGCCTTAAACTCCACAACCTAGCGAGAAAAAACAATTATCACATACAACATGATCCTTCATGGCCTCAAATACCTACCAAATTCCCTTTGGACATCTCTAAGTTTGAGGGGAATTTGGGAGAGTACCCCCAGAGCCATATTATTTCCTTTCATCTATGGTTCTCCTCCAAAAACATTGTTGATGATTCTACTAGTTACGTTTGATTCAAAGGGCCTTGACTATAGTAGCCATGAAATGGTACATTGAGCAACTCCATGACGTACATCCCAACTTTGTATCCCTAGCTTCCACTTTCTTGAATTTTTTCCAGTTACCAGTCCATTATGACAAGGGAATTGAGATCCTATTGTTGTGTTACCAAACATCATTCACCCACATTGCAGACCATATATTCTTAGATTAGTTTCTAAAATCCCTTCTCCCCTCCAGCGCTAAGGAGGATGCATTAGAATGCGCACAAAACAAAGAGGAGACAATCCTCAAAGATAAGTGGTATGACCTTACTTACTATTATTTTGGTTACCCATGAACGATTATTCTTGATTCCCCTTGTAGTGACTCCACACGGAAAGACCCTCCGAGGGAATCCCATTTTTTGGATGGTGTTATTGGTTCCATTGCATCCCATCCAGATCCATACCCTGAATACCCTCCCCATTTATGTCGTTACTTATATGGTAGTACCTTGAGCATTGAGAGACATCATTAGGGTTAAACACTTGCACCCTGCTACTGCCATGATTCCTCTCGCTCATCCTCACATGCAGGGATGAGTATCTCCTATTCATCACCTCTTATGAACCCCCATTTTCGTGGACCCTTGTGTAGTGGTACTATGCATGGTGATGATTCTACCAGCTACATGGAACCTATAGCCATGAATCCTTTTACCATTTTCTTATCCCACAACAAACCCCTCTAGTGCAGCCACACCCATGCAGCTCCCCCTTTTCCTCAAGGGAAAATGTATGCTCAACAGAACATACCTACCCAACCTATTGTTAGAAAAACAGGATCGCATAGCAATAATAATAAACATAAATGCGAATATAATCACACATACACATTACAAGAGAGACACAGATATATCGTGGTTCACCCAACTTGGGCTAAGTCCACACTGAAGTTGTCAGTCCTTATTATTATACCGTCCAACAAAGTGAAGGGATACAACTTGCAGCACAACCATTGCACTTCCTCTTACCACTCTATCACAGTCTCTCTTCACGATATCAGAGATCTTTACAATGCACAAAACCTAATACATCAAGCCTAGCCATATCACAATGTCTTTCTTTTATAGGGGAAATACAATGGGAAAATACCACGGGTTACCTAAAACCATGGGCCCGAAATCTGTTGGCGAAACAACCCAAAAATTTCCTTTGGGGGATACGTCCCTAAACCCCCTTTCTCGGGGGCGCTGCCCCCGAACTCCCGACAGGGGCCCACTGGCCCCCGGACTCCTTGGGGATCATAACCAAACCTGGGGTCCAGACACAACTAAATAATAATATCTCTGAATCTGGAGATCAGGCTCCACAACCAACAATCTCTTGCTTGGAGACTGGTCACAACAACTCCACCACTACTGCACTTGTTGGACCTTGGACTTGGAAAATTTCTCATCTTCACCTTCATGCTAGAAGGCCAACTGAAACCGAGCAGGAACTCAGTTTCTCTCTGGTCACTACCTTTGTGAACATGTCTGCAGGATTCCAACTAGTATGTATATTTTCCAGCTTCAACAGTTCATCTTCCAGAACATAGCGTATGAAATGGTATTTGAGTTGTATATGTTTAGTCCTGTAATGGAATGTTGAGTTCTTTGCAAGATGAATGGCACTATGGATGTCACTATACAATCTGCTATCCTTCTACTTCTTACCCACTTCCTCCATAAACCTCTACAACCAAATCATCTCTTTACTAGCCTCTGTAACAACAACATACTATGCTTCTGTTGTTGAAAGTGAAACAACCTTTTGCAGTCTCGAAATCCAACTTACTGTTGTTCCACCTACAATAAACACATACCCTATGGTGCTCCTTCTGCTATCCTTATCACTTGCCATATCTGCATCAATATATCCCTGTAGAACAGTGTCTGAACCTCCAAAACATAATGCCTGAGTGGTAGTACCTCTCAAATACCTGAGAATCCATTGTACTGCCTTCCAATGTTCTTTACCTGGATTGTTCATATATCTGCTCACAAATCCCATTGCATGTGCAATATCTAGTCTTGTGCACTATCACCTACCCAAATTTCTGAAAATTATTATTTTATTTACAAAATACTTTATGTTAAATTTAATTACAAAGTTCTGTAATTATGATCAGTTTTGATCAAGGATGAATGTAATTACTGAATATTATTATTTAAATAAATTAATTAGGAGACAAACACCCAAGGGGATTGTTAAATGAGTGTTCAATGACCCACTAGAAGGAATGGAAGTTGTTGGAAGGTATGGGACAGATGGCAGCAATTGCATCACAACACTAGCTATTGGTTATGGGACAAATACCCCTAAAAATGTGGCATTATCCCCCAGGTGGAGGGAGTGAGAAGGTAGCTCATTTAATGACCCAGTAACATCTGAAAAGGCCTAGGCAGCCTACAAAAGGAAAATTCGAATTGAGCAGGTAGCTCTTAATCAATATTTCTACAGAATATTTTCCTCATGTGCATCAGGTGATCACTGAGAGATTCGAATTAGGGAGGCTAGTTGTGAATGCAATCTTAAGTCTGCATATTGCTGAGCAGGACCAGAGATGCTGGTGTAGGTATATTGGATTGCTAGTTATTGAAGATTGACAATTAATGCTACTACAAGAGGAGATCCTATTTCCTAAGCTTCTTCCTCCTGGTGGTTCAGTGAACAGGCTCGGGGGTCCTAAGACAGTACTTGACTGTTTTCAGGAATTGGTTGGGTGGAACAATCTTCTTGGGTTGTTTGTTTCCCTACAGATTTACCCAGGTTCTTACAAATTTTCCTACCCTATCTCAGTTATTAGATTTGTCCGTGTAATTAGTAATCTCTGTTGTATGCTTTCGAAAAAGAATCTAATTCTAAATTTGTTTGAATTCTGAATGTTAAAGTTTAAATGATGAATTGAATTGATAAACCAGTATCTATATTTTTCCACATGTTTTTTTGTGCATCGTACTCTAGTATAGATACACAAATTAAGAATAGATTACAGGATAGGCAATTTGCCATTGATTCGATAAATAAATACAGTGATTGATTTATGTTTTATTATTCTGCCCTAAATTTAACAGTAATAGAATTTATTGTATAATGTTTAGGAGATCCTAAAATTACTGAATTATTTCATAAAATCTAAGTATTATTCTCTTCTTTGAATATATATATATATATATTACAGTTTGTATATTTTATTAATTTTTATAGCATTCATATGTAGATCGAAAAATAATGTTTATATCTTAGCATCGAAATAAACAGTGTTGCTGTAAGCAAATAAATAAATAAAAATTGTACAAAGCTGCATTCACAGTCTTCACATCCACACACATACATTGTTTTCATTCTTGCTATAATCATTGTCATATTTATTTAAAACAATCAAATAATGAAAACATTTCTTTTCTTCAGTCATTCTATTTTTTTTATTTAGTCTTTTTTTTTTTTAAAGAACTGTAAGTGTCGATTCTCAAACAAAAATCAAACTAGGTTACAACCCTGATCTTCTTCCATCTTACAAACGAAAAGACAAATCATTTCAGTTTTACATTTTTACAAAGTGTTCAACTACGACAGAGTACATAAACCCTATGCTCAAAATATTTCCGATAGCAACCCACACCTTACAAACAATTAACTCAGCCACAACTTATATTTCTTGCTCATTAGTTCCAGATTGTTACATTGCTTACAAACGACGAGAGTTGTCAATTTGGGCATAGCCCGTTACCTTTCTTTTTACAACAAAAACAAGACCTATTCTATCGTTGCCACAAATTTTACAGTTTCATAATCTATGAAACAAGTGCAATAGATATAACTTATTTCTTAGAAACTAAAACATTTAACCCTGGATACAAACAATGGTTTATCATTTTCAAGAAGTAGAGTTTTATTCCTAGGTCAAACGAGCATTGGCTCCTTGTATCATTCTTATAACTTAAAAACAAAACAGGTCGTAGTTTCTTGGCTAAAACCATTACAAAGTTCCAACTTCAAGAAAACGAAGACGATATGCTCAGAAACGAAAGTTACAACATGTTTGTCAAAACATAAATTGTACAGGGTTATTTCCCAAGTCCAACATTTGAAACGAATTCATAAAACCCATTGTACAGACGAGTTTCACAACTCCCAGTTTCGACGAAGTTTGGTATCAAGGTAGAAAACCAAATAGCACATAACAAACGAATTTTACACCAACGAAAGCAGATATCATTTGGGTTTCACGTTGTGCTTTGAAGTTCTTCAATCCAACAAACAACGATGAATCATGGTCAAAACCAGACACCACATCAACCATAGATGGCGAGCACCTACGAGGGTTTTTGAAAGACCCGGAGCTTACCAGTTGGAAGCTCGCCCTTCTGTCCAAACCCTTACTCGAAACGTTCTTCACCGCCTGCAAAACTGACAAACATAGCTTGGATTTAGATCACTCATCCATTTCAATCCGAAAAATGAATTACAACAAGAAAATTGCTATTCGTTTACCTTTGCTGCAAGCTACCAAAGCTTTCCACTTTCACCTATTCAACAATGACTCCAGTTTACACCAGGCATTTCTTTTACTCAAACTAAAACGACAAGTTCCATAAACTATCAACCTTTGAAACTATAAACAAATAACCAAGATGTTACAAACGATGCCATTGCAGAAAGAAGAGACCTGTAACCTTTCTAAACCAGAGGTCTCGAGGTCGAAACCTCATACACCTTCTAAACCAAAATTTCGGCAACCTGTCGGCCACAGACCAAAAACAATGGAAAGAATA
Source organism: Larix kaempferi (assembly GCA_027924585.1). Lineage (NCBI taxonomy): Eukaryota > Viridiplantae > Streptophyta > Pinopsida > Pinales > Pinaceae > Larix > Larix kaempferi. The sequence goes on along the minus strand of BSBM01000052.1, from coordinate 6,692,177 downwards.
AACCACATTTCAACTCATAAACCAAAATCATGACAGAAGTTAGGGTTGTAAATCGAACGGCCAAAACTCATCACGATCAACAATCGCAGGTGTGCCAGCAAGGTTGTATTGGGTTGAACAAACCCTTGCTTTTAATGCACTATCACTTCACATGCATGGTTTCGCCACGATGGATCACATTGGATCGATTTACGTTCCATCTCGGAGGAGTATCACGTACAACCATTACACAGTGGCCTCAAATTTCACCATTACAGCGTTATCACCATACGTGGATTGGCTTTAATCCTTGTCACCCTAAGTTTTCGTGTCAATCTTTCAATGCAGAATCGAAGGACAATCTTCACCTTAGCTGGACGTTCTTATCACATTAATGAACCAGCAACTTGAACCCTGTCAACATTATTGCATGTCAGTGCTCATTTAATTCAACGTTATGATTTAAAATCTAGATTGATAACCTTATAACATTACAAGTTATGTAGTCGATTTCAAAGGTTGCATGGGTTCCAAGTTTCATTTCAAAACACTCTTTACTGTTTTACTATGACTAATGTCGATACACTTTTTCTTTTAGTCCAAAGCCTAGGTCGTATTTTAAATTGGATATATTTAGATAGACTCCATGGTAGATGTTTTTGAGTTTATATATATCAAAGGTAAGTCTAGTAGTCTTATAATTTAATTATATAGTTTTGTTTTAAATTACAATGATAACTATAGTCATTAGGTTGACATAGTTCTCATATACATGAGAATTCACACATTAAATGATATTGCACATAAGTCTTAAAAGCTTATAAATTATCACATCTAGTACGACATTGCAAAATTGACAACTTAAATTAGTCTATACATGAGAAAATTATATACTATCCTAGTAACAATGGTGTATTCATATAAATCTATTATTGCAACTACAGATAGACTGTATGGAAGACGTTTCAATAAATCCATTATTAAATATTTTTATAACAGCTAACTTTTTGTTAGGTGTATTCTCTTATTGCAAACCTTTAAATGATTTTTGTGATACAATTATTACACTAGAAGGGGAAGGTAATCAATTATCTTAAAGACGACGACAAGCCAGCTACGACAACGACAGGAATTACAGCGACAAAACTATCAGTGTGGCGACATACAGATACGACTCTGTTTTAAACATTATGGGATTATAAGACAAACATCTGACAAACAATAATTATAGCAATAAATCCCATACCTGCTTACTTGTGGTGAAACGCAACAAAATTATAACATTTTATTAATTACGACGTTGAATTTGAACTTTACACGTATCCATGAAACTTCTTACCTGTCGTCTGCACATAGGACATTCAATAAGCTTTAGTGTTGCAGCTAAGTAAGCTCCAGGGTACCTCGTAGGACACCCTTATGCAGAAAAGTCAAACTGTCAGTATCATCACAAAAGAGAAAGTGTCGCATCATTTTTCCCAACTTGTTTATTTCATTGTCGTCATATCCATGTTTACTAGTTAGGTGTTAACAACTGTCATTATCTTATTACTGCTAAAACAGAAAATAAAGCATGCTTAGTACTAGCAACTGTATAACTAATGCTGTCATAATCTCAATTATTATTTCCGTAATTATTATTATCATAATTAATGTTGTTATAAAAAATTTTAAATTTTTATGAAATTTCGAGATCTTACATGCACACCATGGCATACATCAAGCTGCCAACTGCTGATTGATAGGGAATCTTGGACATGTAATCTGTCTCTTCCTATGTCTTGGGACACATGTCCTTACTTGGACTGAAATGGCTAGCCAAAGGTGTACTAACTAGTTTTGCATTCTGCATTCTGAACCTCTCCAACACCTTATGTATGTACTCACCCTGAGACAATGTCAATTTGCGATTTTTCCTGTCTCTTGTTATTCTCATACCAAGGATTTGCTTTGCAGCACCCAAATCCTTCATCGCAAATGAATTAGCTAGCTTCCTTTTGAACACATTTATGTCCTACATGTTAGACCCTGCAACAAGCATGTCATCCACATACAATAACAAGATAATATAACTTCCATTATCTAGACTCTTGAAATAAACACAGTGGTCAGAATGACATCTACTATAACCTTGATCTGTCATAAACCTGTCAAATTTTAAATACCACTGCCTTGGAGCTTTCTTCAAGTCATACAAGCTCTTTTTCAACCTGCACACCAAATTCTCCTTACCTTTGACCTCATACCCTTGTGGCTACTACATATATATCTCTTCCTCCAAATACCCATGGAGAAAGGATGTTTTTACATCTAACTGTTCAATATGCAAATCTTCTACCGCCACTAGACTTAAAATAGTCCTAATTGAAGCCATCTTAACAACAGGAGAAAATATTTCATCAAAATCTATACCTTTCTTCTATGCAAACCCCTTTACAACAAGTCTGGCCTTGTACCACTTCTTGCCTCCTTCTTCTTCCTTCAACTTGTAAATCCATTTGTTTTGCAATGCTCTTTTACTAGTAGGCAACTGAACCAGATACCAAGTCTGGTTTCCTACCAATGAGTCCATCTCCTCATTCATGCCTTGCTCCCACTTCTTTCTAGTTTCCACCTGCATTGCTTCTTCATAACATTCTGGTTCACCAGCATCAGTCATCAATAAATAATACATTGAAGGAGAGTATCGTTCAGGGAGTCTACTTAACCTGGTAGATCTTCTTGCAGTTGTAGGAGTTTCAGGTACTTGTTGTTGTTCTTTATTTTCTGGCACCTTTGGAACTTCATTTTCTTGAATTTCATCAAGTATTGTGTACTCTGTGTTTTCCTTTTCCTGTTTCTTTCCCTGGAACTGATCTTTATACATGAAATTTTCATTGAATATGACATCTCTACTTCTAGTGATTTTGTGATTTTCATAATCCCATAAACGATAACCAAAATCATCAACCCAATATCCAATAAAGGTACATTTCTTGGATTTATCTTCAATATTTGTTCTATTTTCTTTATCAATATGGACAAATGCTTCACAACCAAACGTTCTCAGAAATGAGTAGTTTACCTTTTTATCTGTCCATGCCTCCTCTGGAATACCACCATCCAAAGCACTTGAAGGCCCTTTGTTTATTAAATAAATAACAATATTTACAACATCTGCCCAAAATTGTAAGAGAAACCCTGCATGCAATCTCATACACCTTGCACGCTCCATGATCGTTCTATTCATCCTTTCTGACACACCATTTTCTTGTGGTGTTCTTGGGACTATCTTCTCTCTACGAATCCCATGGTATGAACCGTAACTATCAAACTCCTTGCCGCAGTACTCACCTCCATTATCAGATCTAAGACACTTGAACCTTTTTCTTGTCTCATTCTCAACCAAAGCTTTCCACTTCTTAAAAGTATAAAACACATCAGATTTCTATCTAATGCAATAAACCCAAGTTTTCCTAGTTGCGTTATCAAGAAATGTAACATAATAATGAGAACCACCAAGAGATTATACCTGAGCCAGTCCCCATACAATTGTATGCACAAGATCTAAATTTTCACTCTTATTCTATTTCCCAACCTTGAGAAACCTGACTCTCTTTTGTTTTCCATAAACATAGTTCTCACAGAATTCCAAACTTACCTCCTTCAAATCTGGCAGCAACTTCCTGGAGTGGAGAATTTGCATCCCCTTCTCACTCATGTGGCCAAGCCTATGATGCCACAATGTTGTATCTGTTCTTGTGGCAGCTAAAGAGATATAATGGTTAGTATTATGAGGACATGAATACAACGTACCTACCCTGTCTCCTTTTGCTATCACCATTAATCCTTTACTGATCTTCCACCACTTTTCTCCAAACGTAGATAGACAGCTGCCATCTCCCAACTGCCCTGTTGAGATCATATCGCTTTTCATAGCAGGAATATGCCTAACATCTCTCAGCAACCAATCAGTTCCATTCTTAAATTTTATCCATACCTTACCCATTCCAACAATTTTACATGTTTCATCATCACCCAATAAAACATGTCCAAAATCGCCTGGAACATAATCATGAAAATATTTCCTATGGGGTCTAGCATGACATGAAGCCCCTGAATCTACTACCCAATAATCACTAGTATTATCTAATGCAAGAATCAAAGCATCTTGTAACACATCACCTGCTACATTTGCTTCCTGGGTAGTTTCCTGTTGTGCATCTCCTTTCTTCTTTAGAGATCTGCAGTCTTTCTTTAGATTTCCTTTCTTTCCACAGTTACAACACTCTATCCTTCCTAGTCTGGACTTGGATCTTCCCGTTTTAGACTTGTCATGATTACCCTTGCTCTTTCCTCTCTCCTTTTGTCTTCCCCTGCTCTCCATGGTCAACTCATTATCTGATGTCTCATCTGTGCTTTTTCTTCGCATTTCCTCGCTAAGAATAACACCAATAACATCATCAAATTTCAAGGTGTTTGAACCAGATACAGAGTTATTTACAGCCATGACCAAGCTATTCTAGCTTTCTGGCAATGAACACTAGATTAGAATAGCCCTAACCTCATCATCAATGTTCACACTTACAGAACTTAGTTGATTTGTAACTGTATTAAACTCATTTAAATGATCAGTAATAGATCCACCTTCAGACATCTTCATATTAAACAAATGCTTCATTATAAATACCTTGTTGGAGGCCGAGGGTTTTTCATACAGCTTACCCAATGCACTCATCAAACCCTCCTTTGTCTTTTCTTTTGAGATATTGAAAGCCACCGACAAAGCCAGGCTCAGCCGTATTCTTCCCAGAGCCTTTCTGTCAAGAACCTCCCATTCTTCATCCTTCATAGTCGCCGACTGCTTTGCTATTCCTCCCAACGGTAGGAATAGATCCTTCTGGTACAGATAGTCCTACATTTGCATCTTCCATAACTGGAAGTTTTGGCCATTAAACTTCTCAACCCTAAACTTTCCTTCTTCTGCCATTGCTCCCACTTGAACCATAAACCCTAGCTTCCTACGGGTTTATCTGCCAAATAGACCTTCGGATTTGATACCAATTGTTAGAAAAATAAGATCGTAGAGCAATAACAATAAATAGAAATGCAAATATAATCATACATACACATTAAAAGAGAGACACAGATATATCGTGGTTCACCCAACATGGGCTACATCCACACTGAAGTTGCCAGTACTTATAATTATACTGTCCAGCAAAGTGAAGGGATACAACCTACAACACAACCACTACACTTCCTCTTCACACTCTCTCACAGTCTCTCACAGTCTCTCTTCATGATCTCAGAGATCTTTACAATGCATAAAACCTAATACATCAACCCTAGCCGTATTACAATGTCTTTCTTTTATAGGGGAAATACAATGGGAAAATACCACGGTTACCCAAAACCATGGGCCCGAAATCTGTTGGCGAAACAACCCAAAATTTTCCTTTGGGGGCTACGCCCCGGAACCCCAATAACTTGGGGGCATTTCCCCCAAACCCCCTCTCTCAGAGGCGCTGCCCCCGGACCCCCTGGGTATCGTCCCGGGATCATAACCAAACCTGGTGTACACAGATGAATAATAATATATCTGAATCTGGAGATCAGGCTCCACAACCAACACTTATGCCCAATAACCAACCACCTCTACGAAGAAGAATAAGGGAATAAAATAGGTAGCAACCAATAGAAGGAAAGTTGTGGCCACCCCCCTAACCCTCCTTCTAACACTAGAGGCAATTTGAACCCTTCAAATCAAGATCGCAATAAACCTCCCAAGAAAGTTAAGAATGCCCAGTTGTAGACTAACCCTCCGGGTTCCATTGCGGTGTCGATAGACACTTTAATCATCATTGTCCCCATATTGCTAAGGCTCACCAACTATAGAATGAGGCCAATCAACATGAAGTAGCGAATGCCTCATAAAGGAAACCTAACCTACCACCTCCTGATGCAACCCAATCACACATGATGGTATTGCAAAACCCTTTCCCATCACAAGGGATGGTTATAGCGCAACCTATGCCACCTTACCCATCTCTATCGTCAACTTTAGGTCAACCCCATGACCTTCTATCCAACACCATCATCTCTCCCCAGTGGCACATCTTAGGATCCATCAATTCACTATCTTATACTACGATGTGGGGTCGTAGTATCAACACACACTCAGAGAAGAATGCACAGATGAAGGTAGAAAACTAGAAGTCACTGTCGTGCTATCTATAGTTGTTCAGCTAGCACTGAACCACTTCCAGAAAGGTATGGGTAAACCCAAAGTAGGTCCCCCCAATAACCTACCCCACAACCACCATCTTCCCTCCATAGATCTTGTGGGTCATTCTAGACCCTATTACTCGTATTACACCTATCGCCACGACCTGTGTTTCCAGGATAGTAATATCTGCTAGTAATATGGAAGAACCATGTAACTATGCATCCTCTCCACAATGGAATGCCAGTACATCCTCTATGTCAACATGACACAACTTCACTAGTTGTATGTTACATATCACTCCCAGCATCGGGATCCCTATCATGAAACATGCAACCTGGAAACTGAGCTCTATATGCTCACCCTATTCGACGACTTCCCCCACATCTCTACCCCAATACTTGATGATATTGGTCACGAGAAACCTCATCGACCTCAATGGGTTCTCAATGAACTTGAGTAACATATATCACACAAGGCTATCCCTCAATGACTGGTCATTTCGAATTTCCCTCTGAATCTATGACATGTCTCGTTCTCTCTAGTTTATCCTCAGCCCACATTAACCAAGAATTTATGTTAGCTGTATGCATCCCAAAACATATAGTTTGTGACTGAGTCATGCATTTTCCAAGAAAAAGAGCGACCTAGGTTGCACCTAGTTCAGGGAAATCAATGACCTAGTTGCTCTTTTTCTCCTTCCAGGTGCTTGAGGTCGCAACTATCCCTCAACCAAGTGCGACCTAGTTGTACATGTCGAAGGGAAACCTACAACCAGGGTCGCTAAAATCCCTTCAAAATCTACGACCCACCTCTCAAACCCTCCGGGGTCCACCTTGGGTCCCTAGAGGGCCTAAAGTAAGAAAAGAAACAAATGAAATTGAAGAGAAAATTGAGTCCACTATCCTACAAGTCATAGAATCTGAATTTGATAGACAAAATAGGAGAAACTAATGCCTAAAACTTTAGACCCCACAAGCTCCTCCAATGGTGAATAATGAAAATGCACCTAGATTTGTGGGGCCCACCCCTTTTATGGTAATTTGGGCATGTTTTTTCTTCCTATTCGTACGACCTCATGCAAAACCCATTTGACATGTCGTTCACACCATTGGATTCATGGTTATAAGCTCTTCTTGAGCGCATGATCCATTTTTTATGATTGAGATATTTTTTTGGGACGCCTTCATCTTTCAAGTCATTTTTTATGCCCTCATGTAGTTTAGTCCATATTTCTATGTTATATGCTACTTACACATTTGGTTTCCTCTCTAGATGTACTTTATGCTTGGGTATCATTTCCATGTGTACAGGTCTAGGTTGAGGTAGCACCGAACTATTTTGGTATGTATACTTATAGGTATATTTACTCAAACCGACATATAGGTGATTTCCCTATACAAAACATCACGTGCATCAACCTTGTTTGACCCTTTGTTATGCATGTAGGACCTCCCTTCTTTTTGGATAAGTGGCCCAACCCAAGCACCATTTCATTCTCCCTTTCCCAATATAAGATCCTTCTTACATGGGAACCATTTATTATCACCCCTCTCACCATTCAACGTCCATGCCATTTCTATTTCCGTAGGACTAGGAGTCCAACTAGTTTGTGATTTTTCACTTAGATGCATATTAATTTGTCATCATTACTCATTAGAAGAATCCCCCAAAATCCCAATCTTATGTCATTTATGGTGTTTTGATTTTTCATGTTGCATATTCATGAGCCCACTATTCCATCCATATTGTAAAAAATGCATTATTTTGCCTCCATTCATAATCCCTTAAGGATATTACTATCAGTCTCCTACCATTGATCATTTCCATATGCTATCACACCATCAATTGATTCACTTGGTTTTATACTAGACACTTATGTCCTTTCCTCCTCTTATTATTTCTCTCAGGTGCCCATGCACCTGGGAAACCACTAAAAATAATGCTCTTCAACACTATTGCAGATTGTATATGATGTTGTTTATGGAAGAATCATTGTTCACCTTTATTCAGAGCATTTTTTGATGAGTCACCCATGGATTATTACTAAAGTCTAACACCACTCTCCCCAGAGTTGAAATCAATCCCCATTTTTTCCTCTGTGATCCCCCCCATTACAGTTATGTCCCATAGTACCCACAACTTTGTACCTCTAGTCCCACATCTCTCTTCATTATCCAGTCATATCCCTCATGCTCCCACCAAGGAAACATCACTTCCTTATGGGCAGCGATGTCCCTCTGTCGACATCAACAAATATAATCTAGAGGACATACCTAGAGGCACCTTGTCCTTGGCCCCATAACCATCATTGATGGGTTCCCTTGCACTGACTGAGGGGAGACCTCAATTCCCCTTGGATTGGTTGTTCCTCATGTGCTCAACTATATCTTCTTATCAAATCATTAAGAATCATACAAGTTGATGGTTCTACTGTCTAGTTTGGTTGAATACCCTATATATCCTTGACTCTCTCGAGTCACCAAGTCTTTTTGGAATCCCTTTAATAAAATTATTCGTATGATGTCTCGGTTGTGTTGGTACTTGTACTGATAGTTTTAGTTGTAGTTCCATGGATTTGTTTAAATCAATCCTTTGGTTATTTGAGTCACCTATGAGGATTGAAATTACTCATTCTATACTCCTTCCATATCTTGGGACCCTTCAGTTTCAATAGGGATTCAATCATTGTGATTTCACATTCCATTGGGATGCCTTTGTTCTGACACGTGTTCTTCATATTAGCCATGGTTGTGTTTCCACCTGATACGAACCTCAGGGTTAGCATGATAAAAATATTCAAGCCACTAGGTACAAACTTGGGGGAAATCATTGAGTTAAGTATTGTCACTTGATCTTGAATCCTCTATCTATGCCAAATCCTAGTGAAGCCAAGGGGCTGGACCCTAAGAAAAAGTAACTAAGGATTTTAACTTTTAACTTATGGAATTAAGAGTGTTTTCTAGGATTTTTTTAGATGATTACTTAAACAAGAATTTGCAAAGGGATTTAAACAACTTTAATAACATATAAATATTATCTCATCAACATTAAGTTCACTTAATCAAAATGATTGTAAAAATGTAGACCAACCCCATTGTTGGTAGATGGTGTTGTAAAGTAATAATGTTTTTCAATTGTCTCTTGGTCAGTTTTAGATTATTAGGATGATTTGATTAGAGTGGGTTAAACTTGGTGACTGTCGAAATGAAAATGCAATACTGAAGATAAAACTACTCTAAAGTTTGGCTCTTAGAGAATTTATCTCTTTGAACTGAGCACAATAGCCACTATACCAAGTGTCCAACGGGATGAGGCATAACTTGCTTAAAGTAGCCCCATGACTCTGTGGTAAGTTCTACGCGACCTCTCGAGTTCTTGAAAATAAACTTCGACGGATTTCCCTATTATTACTAGTCACTTAGCTCCCTTTCTGATTGTCTAGATGATCAGGAAAATATCGCAGTGGACAAGAGAATGCATGCACACTAAGTCAGATTTCATTACAAACATTTCAAATAAATTAAATGTTCTTTAATTAATCTAATGCTACTAATCTCTTTTCTGAATACCAGCTACTTCGCCAATCATTTTCAGTAGTACCATACTTTTAAAAAGCGTAGCATATGGTTCGTTACTTTGCAAAAGAGAAATAATTGAATCAACATAAATGAAATGATTTAATCTAACAAAAGTATACAAATATACTAGGTTAGTATCAAAATGAGAAAACTAAAAGAAAAAGAAATAAAAAAGCACACCACAACAAGATAACACAAATCCCCCTAAGGGGGATCGGGTGTGGGCGCTGTGTATTCCACTAGATTGTCTTTTTGTTATTATCTTATTACAATGCTTGAAGAAATGCCTTTGGTCCTTATAAATCGGGATCCAAAGGCTTACAAATGCTTAGAAAAATTGACTAGAAGCGGAAGGAAGTGTTTGGGGTGCTCCGGATGGCTCAAAAGTTCAAAAATTTGCCAGAGTTTCCTCCTAACTGTTCATCAAATCTGAAAAAACAATGAGCTATTAGTAGCAAAAGACACCTAGAAACACTTTAAAAGTGTCTCTAGACATTCCGTACAAATATCTAAAATTATACTAAGTTAATCTATGCTAAAAATAACAAAATAACCAAGGAAAACGAGCTTTCCTTGGGGTCTTAGCTTGCTTTTTTGGGGAATCCAATGAGAGGCACATAAAACTTGTCGAATAAGACTTTAAAGTAATAAAAGAAATCCTCTTATTCAACCTTTAGATCTACTTTGAAATGCTTGCAAATGGAAAAAAAATTATGCTTAGATCTAGATGTAAAGTTATTAAAATTTAAAGAACCTGAGATCTATGCATAAATAAATCAAATCTACTTGAAATAATACTTAAAAAAAAAATTGAAATCTTATGAGATTCGATAACCAAGAAAATTTGATTTTAAATGGAGGAAGAGAATAATAAATGGCTTGGTGCCAAAATGATCAACCAATGAGCTTTCTGGTGGAATGTTGAGGGACTATACCTGGAAAGTGTTGAAGAAGATGCATAAGCAAACTAGATCAATGTCTTCTCCAAGCTAGGAGATATGCAAATAATCAAATACTTACATAGATACTCATGAGATCTGGTAATACATATATAAAGAGACTAAAACATCATGCCAACAAACTTATACAACATGTTAGATCTATATCTCTAAACATACATATACAAAATGAATTAGCCAGTAAACTTACTATCAAAACTCTTTTCCTACTAACCGATAAGAGTCCTTCCAAGTCTAGACTCACAAGAGCATAAGAAGCAACACTATGAAAAATCACAAGTTACCTCAATAGAATACGGAAATTATCATCCACACAGTAACACACGACACCATCTAGCCTCTAAAGCTTCTCTTTATTCTCAACAAAAAATAATATGAAGTATTGCAATAGGAAAACCTTCTCTTATGCAACTCTAACTAGTTTGCAATGAGAGAATGACCTTGTTTTTATAACTAAAACTCATCCCATGGGGCACATCGACAAGAGGGAGTTCACTTGGGGCGCAATGGATCAGAAGAGGAATCTAAGAAATTTCCTAGATTTGATTGAGGGGTCAAGGGTGAGTTAAGTAAATAGGTTGGGTTCCACCTCACATGAGTTGCACCCCCCTCTCTTGGGATTCATCTTCCATTCAAACTCAAGAGGCCACATCACCTAATGCGCCCTCCTTGAGAGAGATACACCACCCTCTCATGGAGTGAACTCGCCCTCATGGGATTTGATGTTGATTCATATTTAGTGAACTCAATTTGATTTCCATTCAACTCAATCTGATTTCCAGTTAACTCCGGACATGTACTATACATGCTTCCTTTGATTTAGGAAAGCTGATTTTTGTCTTTTTTTGGCCATTTTTGAGAGATAATTTATTTAAGTGATAAATAATCACTCAAATTATTCTCAAAATGGGTTTAGGGGTATAGTGGGTGCTTTGAGTTAGAAAATGATCACCCCCATGGTAAAATCCACCTCGTAATCACAATTTTATGACTTTTATTTATTTATTTTTACAATTAAAACATTAAAAAATTGCCCGTTTTACAGGAGATTTTTTTATTTGTAGAAAATTAAAATAACCTAGGGGGACTTAGTGCATGTTCATAAGACTCAAACATGTTGACTAGCATGGTAATCCACATAGACACCTATACTTTAATAAACTCCTAATGCCTAACCACCAAGGCAAATACTCCAACTTTGGAGGTGCGAGTGAAAAACTCGAAAATTATATGTTGTTGAAAAGAAACATACAATTAACAAGGAAAAAACACTTCGGAGTAACGCATTGCTGTCTAATTCCTAGGAAATCCAATTATTTTACAACATACATCATGCTACATCAACTCATTACAATTTCCCCATATGTTATGAACATGCCAAACATTAAAAAGGGCCAAAATTGGCTTGTAAGGACTTCTGGATTTCCTAACTTCTAACAATGAGCAACTGACTTGTTCAATTCTTCGTCGATTTAGCTGAATAGTTCATCCAAGTGAAACTTGGAGGTAATATATGGATCCATCTAGGGATGCGTGCTCGAACTATCTTTAGTCAAGTAGAGTGGGAGAGAACTCTAGAATCTATGATTCTTGCACAAAACTAAAAGATGTCAGTCCAACATGTATATAAAAAAAATGCCAGTGAAACATAAGTTGCAAAATAATATACAGTTTTTTTACAAATGTGTAATATACAAAACTAATATACATAAGCTATTTTACAAAACTAAAGTACAACAATAATATATGAGACTAATATACAAAGGAAAAACTTAAAGTAAAAATACAAAAGAAAGGGTTGGAAGGTGTTGTGATACAATAGATTCCCCCATGGGCATCCGATACTGCTGTTAAAGAACAATTTCAGAAACGACCCATTTACTGGTAGGGTAAGCCTTTCTCCATCCATGTTGTTGAGAAAGAATGAATTGGCAATCGCTAAATCATGGATGATATAGGGACCATCCATAGGCGACCAAACTTCCCATGTTTTTTTTGGATTTTCTCTTCGCTTATCCCAAAGTAAAACTATGCCACCTCGTTGGAAGGCTCTCAATTTGGTATAATAGTTGAAATTTTTCTTCACTTTATCTTGGCTTCTTATCCTTTGATCTAAGGCCTTTCTTCTTCTTTCGTCCAAGTAAATCAATTGATTGACCTTGTTCTGAACGGCGTCCTAATCTGAGCTGAAAGATTGGAGCAATTGATACACTAAAAAATTGTGATGAATGGGAAATTTGACATCTAAACCATATACCAACTCAAATGGGGACTTTTTGTTTGCATTCTTCTTAGTTATTCTATCCTCCCTTACTGCAAACTTTATCTTACTATCCCATGGTTTTAATTGTCTCCCATAGTTTTCTTAATTATGGTCATCGAATTTTTATTACTTAAATCTGCAACGCCACTTCCTTAGGGATAGTAATTAGAGGAATGGAATAGGATAATGCCGTATTTGAAACAAAATGAGGATAATTTTGCTGATCTAAAAGCCATGGCATTATTTGTTGTTATCTTAGTGAGTACTCCAAACCTCATGATGATTTTATCTTCAAGAAAACCCATGACCACTTTATCGGTTTCCACTTTAGTGGGAATTTATTACACATACTTGATGAAATAATTGGCTGCAATAAGGATCCAAGTATTACCATTAATTGAATTTTCGTTGAATTGAATGATGAAGTCAAGACCCCATTGCTGGCAAGGGGATTGAACTACTACTGGATTCAAGGGAAAAGCTGCCAAATTTTGCTTTACAGTGAAGAGCTGACACTATTGGAAACTTATAACAAACTTATGTACATCCAAAAATAAGCTGGGGCCAGTAGTATCTTTCTCTAAGGATTTTTTGTCTTTGTCCTCACTGTGATATGCCCTCCACAAAATCCATAGTGAAATTCAAACAAGAGTTTTTTGGACTCTATTTTATAAACACACCTAAGTATTAATCCGTCAAGGTTCCTCCAACCCAGTCCATCTTGAGTGATACAATACTTGATGGCCTTAAACCTTAATGCCCTTCTCTTATGACTAATTAAGTGATCTGGGCATGTAAGGTGAACCAGAAAGAAAACTATGTTTGAGTACCAAGAGTGTTGTTCTAGCCTTTGAAGTTTTGTTGACATCACCTGCGTTGGATTGCTGGTTTGACATAACATCCCTAAGGACTCTTCATTTTCCTGAGTCAACATTTTATCCAGACCTTATCCTTTAAGTTGCTTGGTGGGTTTGATTTCTAAGTCACATTCTTGGATCTTTGACACCCACTTTCCCCTTATACCTAAGCAATCCTGTTGGTAAAAAAATTCTTTAACCGTTGAATGAGGGACATAACCAATTATCTTTGAAAATCCAACATAGATTCTAAAGTGATTTAGGGACTTTTGACAAGAGCATAAGCCTACTTGTCCATGGAGGTATACTTTAATTCATAATTTTGCAGTGCTCTACTCATGAAAGCGATAGGATTCTCTTGTCCTTCATTGTTCTTTTGGAGTAAAACTCTAGTAATTGTTTCCTCTAAGGAAAATGAAAAGATTTTCAAACCCTTGGAATAATAAGGGTTGATTAAGAATGGCGATTTAGTAATGTTATCTTTGATGCACTTAAAATTTTGTCTTCCTTCATCCATCCATTCAAACTTAGAATCCTTTTTAATAATTTATGAAATGGATTCATTAATTCAGATAATTTACAAATGAACCTCCTATTGAAATTGATTTGGTCGTTAAATGATTGAAGGGCCTTTAAAATTTGAGGTAGAGGGACCTTATTGATAGGTTTAACCCTTTCTAGGTCAATCTTTACCCCATCCTTTGAGATGATGTGGCCCAACAATTTCCCTTCATCAACACCAAATATTGATTTGGTTGGATTTAAAGAAATCCCATACTTAATGCCTTTTTAGAAAACTTGCATTAGATGGTTAACATGGTATGATATTTCTTTTGAAAATACAGTTAGATTATCTTAATATATTTGAATTATTTTTCCAATAAGCTATTTGAAGGCAAAGTCCATGGCTCTCTAGAAGGTAGCACCCACATTTAGTAAACCAAATGACACCATTAAAAACTCACAAGTGCCCCGAGGTGTGGTGAATTTAGTCTTATGTTGTCATTCCTTTTTAACCAACACTTAATTATAGCCAGAGAACCCATCCAACACAGACATCATTCCAGATCCTTTTAACCTTTGCAGTAGAATCCCCATGTTGGGAAGTGGGTAATTATCTTTTAGGCATGATATGTTAAGATTCTTGAAATCTATACATATCCTTATGTTCCCATTTTTCTTTCTTACTACTACCAAATTTGAGCACCATGATGAATGCCTTGTTTGTGCAATGATTCCAGAAGCTAACATTTTTTCCAACTCCTTTTTCACTATGGGTGCCAATTTTGGATTTGTTTGTCTTAGATTTTGTTAGAAAGGTTTGACTTCTCTTATTTCATGTTTAAGAGGGATAGTGTGTTGGAAGACATATTCTCTATATGATTTAAGATCATCATAGCTAAATACCAACACATCTCTATACTCTTTGATCAAATTTACTTAGTATTTCCTTTTCTGATGTATTTTTCCCAATTTGTAGCTAATTCATTCTCTTTGTTTTATGGAATTCAGTGCTTGATAGTATTTTATTTCACTCTTATTTCTTGAGTTTGTATTTATCTTGTTATTGTTTATTCTACTAATCATCACTCACAATGTTTCCTTAGTTGCAACCTACCAAGAATGCTACAAAATTCTAAAGATATATATACTTCACACGTGAAACAGTGGCATTCAATCGTCCGTTAAAGTGAAGTCCTTGACCCAATTTTTCCATATAATAGTTAAAGTGAAGTCCTCGACCCGATCTCAATATAACTATATGAACGCAAGACTTCATAAGATTGCACAATTTTTTAGAAATAATGACACAAAACCATGTTCACCACTATGGTCTACAAGTCTGTGTTGTATTGTATACCTTTGGATGGCTTAACGTCATTCTATTTTAAGTTTTAATATTGAATATTTGGTTTTATATTTGTTTGACATATAATAGCTCAAAGGCAATTCCAGTATGGTGTACAAGCCTTGAGTTAAACTTAACAAAGTGCTTACCAGGCAATTTATTTTAGGCTTTGATAATAATAGTTAATATCAAACCTTACATTTTAAAAGAATGGTCCTGGCCATTCAAACATATTTTGATTTTTTGTTCCTATTTCTTTGTTGTACTTTTTTCCAATTTATAAACCCCATCTGCATTTTAGTATTTAAGCATTAAAAATAAGAAAGCTCCATAGTCAACACATGCATAAGATTGTTTGAACCAGATCTTCCTAATGGTTTTTTTCCTTCTCCTTCCTCAATAGACATAACTAATAACAATGGAAATCGTACGTACGAGCTGATGCAAAATCACTCTCAATTTCATATATATATATATATATTATATAATTTATCATATTTTTAAAAATAAAGTAATGTTATTAAATATTAATACTATGGATTCATGGAATTAATACGTGTAAATGAATTGGGATGCTTAAGTTACAAGTTTCATGAATAACTTAAAAAGTAGTTGTATATATATTTTTTATTAAATATAAATTGTAGTCCATTGTTCCAAAATGAGCATTCATGGAATTATTTATTAAATAGTCAAATCAAATCTATTTTAATGTTTTATGAATAACTAATATATGGTTTCATTACCAACATTGATCTTTTTGATAAGTAAGATACTACAACCATACATTGTAAAATTTGTCATGTTGCAATAACATACTTTCTGCCAACCATACTTTCTATCAACCATTCGACTTTTTTATTAAAGGCTAATCCGCTACCACATAACCTTATTTATTTTTGTTTAACCTTTTATTTCCTCCACTCACAAACTTACTTCTTTATGGTTGATTTAACCTTTTATTTCCTCCACTTACAACCTTCTTTCTTTATGGTTGATTAGCCTTAAATATATGGTTAATTTTTTTCTGGACAAAACCTTATAACTTGCCTTTATATTTTATATAAAGTTCAAATAATTTACAAATCTAAAATCAGGGTAACCAACCACTTTAAATGGTATCAAAACTTTGAAGGTTTCCCACTTTCCTCTAGACGGTTTCCAGTTACCATTTTAACATATGGGGTTTTCAATTATGATAAGAAGACCAAAGTTTGAATGAAACACAAGGCAAAGACTAAGTGCAAAGTCAAGGCGATGACAAAAGTGTGTCAAGAAGACAAAAAAAATTTCACAAGGTAAAATAGAGGAAACTAAGTGAATTTGATGGTTTCCCACTTTCCTTGAGGTGAGTGGCATGGAGAAATTTGGGAAATCTAAGCAACATGAGTGGAGACTTCACTAAGTCACAACCAAACTTTATAATGACTTCAACTATGAAGAGGAAAAATTTTCCTACCTTTATTGGATCAAGCAATGAGGATCCCATCAAGCATTGTATCATCTGTGAAACAATCTAGGTAGCAAATAGGCAAGATGATGAGTAGTATTGGTTGAAAGTATTTTTTGCTAACTTACATGGCATTTTACATGAGCAGTACAAATATTATAAAATGGGACATTTCAAAACATGATTACAATTAAAGGTTGCGTTCACATGAGAGTTTAGATTGTCAAGAGATGATAGTGAAATATTAGATGAATATTCAACTTCAAACAAGAGACAAGACAAAGCATATGTATCTACAATATGAAATTAAATCCACTTGTTAAAACGACGGAAACACAAATTTCTAATGGGTTATTGAAGAGATGATTTATGGAAAAGTTGTTGCCAAAGTACATGAACAAAATGAAATCCATACCCCTTTCGACATTTGAAGAAGAGTTAATAAGAATGTTAAATCTAGAAAGTGAAGACCCTAGGTAGGTGTTTATTGTGGACAGAGAAGATCAAGTAGGATTTGGATCATCAAGATCACCAATAGAACATGAAAGAAATCAACATGAATTGAAGCTCTACCTAGTACCTGTAGCAATTGACATGTTGAAGGATCGAATGGAAAAGATAATGAGATAGATCTCAACTAAAGGAAGAGGAAACATGACACATATGGTGTACAATATGTATAAGAGAAGGGAACACATAGTGTAAATGCATCAAATAATTATTTGTGTTATATGTGTGCAAGAGATGATCGCCATACCCTTAATTCTAGGTACAACCTATGTAACCAATAAAATAAACAAGTTAACTTTGTGAGAAAAGTAACGACAAAAAAGGGAGCGGGTATAATATCCAAAACAACAACAATCATAACTCTTTCACTCAATTGTTACAATGAGACAATAAAGGAAGGCCAATATAGAAATTTTATAGATGTGGGAAGTGGAGACATTTCAATACAACTTGCATAGAGGCAAAGACCCAAATTATATGTGGACTACATGTTGGTAGATCACGACAACAATAATAGTTCCAGACACAAATAAATACATGTAAGCTATATTGAACAAGTGACATACATAGCATATAAAATAAGAAAAATTTACTAATTTCCATGAGTGACCAAAAGTAGGTAGGTGTGAATAAAGAATACAAGCCATAATAGTGATGTTGGAGTGTGACAACAACTCTTACATACCAAACAAAAAGAGACAAAAGTGTTAAAATTCTTCAGTACATGGTAATAATCATAGGTTGATATGTAACCTAACTACTTAGGAAAACAAAAAGCTAAAATCTCCATCAAAGTTGCAATTTGATTTTTACAAGGAATTGAAACACATCAAGCTAAAGAAAATAGTAGCAAGCACACATAATTAAATCTTAAATCACACCACCATTTATTAATCTTCAAAACAAGAATTACATTGGAATCTTCAAACTGTGCCTTCACCCACTACTTCTTACTTCGAAAACTAAATTAATTAACATATACCTCTACCTTCTCCTTTTGAGATTGAGAAGAAGAGTGGGTATATAATGAATATGGACACATGCGCAAAAGTGCCTCAATTAGAGATGATCTGATGCATGTAATCATGCATCCTCCTTGAGATTGATGCACTAACCCCTAGTATGCATGCACTTCACTAATCTAAGATAGATGGCATGCGCCTTACCTAATTAATGCATGAAAACTTAAATTAACAACTTAATGCGTGCAAATTCAAACTAAAGCAAAACCATAAATAGAATTGAACTGCTAAATATAAAGGGAATCTAAACTAGACCTAAACTAAGGATGATCATGTGCATGTCAAAACTCTATCCCACCCACATAACTCATGGATGGTGAACACTGATAGGAATCCACCATCAAAACATTGTTTCTACATACTTCATCTTTTCAAAATAATGCTTACAAGAATAAACAAATCATTCTTCTCTATCAAGAATACAAAATTGATTACATGGATTTGACACCATTAATTCAAATGCATGCATTCTTCACTAAGGAAAAGGCATCATGAGATGTGAATTTCTTAGCTAGCTCATTGTGATGTAACTATTCATCCTTCCACATTAAAATCCACAGTTAAATAAATATTTGACCTAAAAAAAACCCCAAGAAAACCATAAAAAAGTAATGAAGAAGACACAAAACCCTACAAGGAAAAGGCCCTTTAGCAGAGGTTATAGTGTATGCTCCTCCCAAAAGAGCCCAAATATACTTTTACAGAGGAGGTTAGTAGCAGAGGCAAGTGGCTGTAGGTTTTAACAGAATTTTTTATTTCGGTGCACTTTCAACATAATCGCAACGTTGCATTCACTGGTCAACCTAATTTTTTGCACCACGACCACAAAACATCTTTATCAAAACAAAATAATTTCCAAATAACCATGGAGGCGTGTTCCATCACATACCACTGCACCGCATACTCTTCTATTTAAAAAATAAAATATTTAAGTAAAAACTAAACACGGTGTGTTCATTAACGACAATCGCCCCGGTGCGTTGTATCAAAACCTAACACACCGACAATTATTTTATGAAACATAACAATCTATTCTTTAAAAAAATCTCAAAAGTATAACAATGATGTGTCCTTAGTTAAACGCATTGGTGCATCCACAAGACCATAACGCACATCCATTCCATTTATCGAAAACAAAAAAATATATAATTTTATAATCGACAAAATATTTTAAAACCATTCTCACTGCACTAAATGTTGTTTATGCACCGGTGCGTTCAGATAAACCAAACACACTGGAAAGCATTTTATTTTAAAAATAAATGTTATTTTATTAAAAAAATATTTTATTTTAACATCAGCTCATTCCTATGCTCTCGACTGTGGATCACACCAGAGCATCCTAATGTCGACCGCACTGGTGCAGGATTTAATAATAAAAAATTGTTGTGGCTGAAAACTCATTTTTATCCATTTTCAATGCGTATGAGCCCCTTTGCATTACTGTTTCCCTTCACATACCTGGACGCCCTAATATCCATGGTCCACATGGATGCATCCTTGTCCTCTATTGGCGGTTCGGTTTGTTTGAATTTTTCCAAACCATTTTGGAAAAATTCAAATTTACCATACATCGCCAATATACCTCCCCGATGCATCGTTCAATAAGTAAGATGTTTGTTAGTTCACAAAATAATTTTTTAGCGGTTTAGATTTTAAAATTCAACATTAAATGTACCTTTTTTTTTAAATTAAAAATTTTGTGCGGTGTGTTCAAGTCATTTGGCTCGCACTGCTATATAGTGCACCCTATAAAATTTCAGGGTGCACCGACAGTAGTGTGAGTTGAACAACTCGAATGCACCGCTCTGCACAAAAAAAAAAAAAAAAAAAAAAAAAAAAAAAAAAAAAAAAAAAAAACCCACAAATGGTCACCACAGTGCATTACACATTTAAGAGCACCGACATTCTGGTTCCCTTAAGTGTAATACATGCACTGGTAACCACACCATTTATAAAAATAATAAACGTTTAAACGGTGCATTTATGCCACTCATGTGCACCGGATATCGATGCAATGGCATGGCGTAAGCACACCATTGATACACCTTATAAAACACTGAATTCTCATTGACACCAGTGCGTTTAGCACAATAAAGGGAACTGGAATTCTGGTGCTTGTTATTGTATAGTGCACCAGTATTGGTACAATAAAAACCATAATCAGTTATATGGTGCACGTATGTCACGTCATCACACCGGCATCAGTGCAATTACGTGGCATAGGCGCACCGGTGAAACCTTTGATAAACCCTTGAACACACAACTAATGGTGTTCCTATGTCATGTCAAGGAACCGATGTATGGTGCGCTGACATAGCATAGGTGCACCATCCAATTCAAAGTTAAAGTTTTGATATATAACTAGTGGTGTAGCATATATATTGTAGTGCACAGCTTGTCGGTGCCTCCAGTATATAAGCACAATGCTTATAAACCCATGAACACACAACTAACGATGCTCCTATGTCACGTCAAGGCACCGGTGGATGGTGCACCAACGTGGAATAGGCTCACCGTTAATATATTTCAAATAAATTATTATTTTTTACATTTAGTGCATTTGAATAATGGTGCGCTAATAAGATTTAGGCTCATCGTCCAAATCAATTTTAAAATTTTCTATATATAACCAGTGATGCTTCTTGGACATTGTAGCACACTACTTGTCGATGCTTCTAGTATATAAGCACACCGCGAGCGGTGCTTTTCTAATATTTATGGCGCACCGATTTTCATTTTTTGGAAAAAATTAATATTTGATTTTGGTAGATATAATCTTGTTATAATCTTTTATATGTATGCTTATGATACTAATTTATATTATATGTGAAACATAGACGTGATCGTCGCGAGGTGCAGGTAGATCAATACAACTTCCGCAAAGAGTGGGAGGCCAGGGAGAGGGAGAGATATTTATACCCTCATCCCATTATGTCTCGGACTAGACACCTCTTGAGATTTTTCGGCCTCCTCAAGTTCTATGAGGAGGCGACATCACTCAAGGGGAAAAGTATGTTGCTGACCTAGTTGATCACACACAGGGATCATTTTAGGAAGGCCTTTCGATTTGGTTCCGATGAGTAGTTCCATCCGACTGAGGAGGACATTTACTTTATCAACGAGCTCTTTAGGAGAGGGGAGGACTTTCCTCAGTTCCTTGAGGTTCCAACTGGATTTGTAGCAGTGACTCAGCTGGTATATCTTCAGAGATATGTTGATCACAACATCCTCGAGCCTTCTCAGTTTCAGGTCAGCAGTGGGTAGCTTTCCATTGCTTCTTTTGGTAGAGAGGATGCAAGGTTCCTCTCTTTGTTGGTGACAACTATCGCGCATTACACCACTGATGAGAAGAGCCTTAGCTGCCATTTATTATATTATGTTGATTATTTAATGCAGGCACCTAGATGCATTAGGTGGTCTGCTACTTTTTTACGACAATTTTTTTATTCTCTCGATCGATGTCGCGCGTGTATTGGCAGGAGGGGGAACTTCCCCTCCGGTTCAAAGTTGTTTTGTCTATTTTTTGAGAGATTCCCAACAAATAGGACATATTTTGACGTGCACCCTCCTAGGTTGAAGACAGATGTGCGTATGCGCATGTGGGGCAGATGATTCCCAAGAGGGGGTAGCCATAGTTTCCTGCGAGGATCACTACCGATGTGCTTGACATGCTAGGCAGCGAGGACCATCCTTGATTATATATGGATACATATCCATATGCAGGTTTGGATTGGAGAGGGTGTACCAACATCTTCTTCACCTAGGATGAGCCACCTAACCATAGAGGTAATTTAGCATTATGTTTAATTTAATCTATTTTCATTTTATTCTCATTATTCTTAATGCAAATGAAATATGTTTTAAATTGTTATATTAAATTCATGTTTATTGAAATTGTTTAATTATTATTGTGTACTATATATTTTACAGATATTGGCACATTTGATGGTGATGTGGGACCTCATATGCCGCAGGATGGTGAGGATGAGGACATACAGATGTAGGATCAGCTAGAGGTGCCTCATCTAGCTAGACTTGGCCTTCGATGCAGGCCTGAACAGAGGTTCAAACATGTTATTGTAGATAGGTTGGATAGGTTATTAGCGGATTGAGGGGTTCATCCTATTCTTGTAAGGGATATTCAGAGGTAGGACCGATACATTGAGCTATGGACGATGCCTCCTCTTTATATGAGGATCTTTATGCAGCACATTGTTGGTGCTTTCATTGTTTTGAATGCCATCCCTCACGATAGTTCATTGTTTAATCAGAGGGGAGATCCTTGGCCTCCTAGTCCACCTCCTTCTCCTCAACTGCTTCGACTGGTGGGGGGAGCCTCCACATCCACTGCACCTCTTCCTTGGCCTCCACCTCCTACTCCTCCAACTTCGACATAACATCCACCCCCTCCTCCACCATGTCCTCCACCTCCATCACTTCCTTCATCATATCCTCCACCTCTCCCTCCTTTGACGGATCCAGCATCTGATATTTTATACATATCCAACTGACCAACCTCTATTGATCCATCACCTCCTTCATCATATCCTCCACCTCCCCCTCCTTCAATGGATCCAACATCTGATATGTTATACCTATCCAACCGACCAACCTCTATATATTGATCCATCAGCTCCCCATGATCCTCATCCACTAGTCCCCTCAACTGTGGAGAGGATGCTCAGATCGGTTGGGATGATCCAGATTCATAGAGATCATGGCTTTCCTACTAATCTACATGATAGATTATTTCCTAGTAGAGGTATTGATCATGCATCTAGCTCTATCGCTGGAGGTGTCGATACATCTGGTGGGTCAACCAATAATGATGATGATATGGTTTCGGGGGTGGACTAGACATGTATATCTGACATTTTGATGATATATATACGTCATTTTCCATTTTGCAGATGTTGATGTTGATAATTATGTTGATGTTTATTTAAATTTTGATAGTCATGATGTGTATGTTAGGCCAGGTTCAATGATGTTCATTATGTTAGAAACTGGAACTTGTGTTTTGTTACATGTTATTGTTAGATCATATGTGTGTTAGATTATGTTTAAATCTATAAGATGTATATGTTAGATGAATATGCAGTAACGTAATGTTTATGATGGTACAGTCATGCTTATTTGTATTAGTTTTATGTTAATGATGGTATGATGGTATTTATTTTTATGTTTGTTAGATGGTGACAATGATATTAATGATGATATGTTTATGTTTACATAATATAATTGCGAAAATATCATTGAATTAAATATGTTTATGAATTTTGTATTGATAATGGATGAAGTTGTGACAACTAGCTATATGATTTATGTTGGTTGTATAATTTGTCATAGTGTCATGTTTATGAACATCACAAAATAAAATCTAAATTATATGAACATGAACATGACCTATCAATGTATCATTCAAGATTTTTAATTTGTTGGCTCAATTTACAATGACAAATATTAAATCTTTAATAGGAAGAAAAACAAATAGTTAATTAAAAGAACACCCTTTTTTTCTCAACTAATGTAAATCCACAACTTGCATTCTCCCAATATATTATCATTATTAATCATTAAGTTGATTTGATGATCTTCAAGCCATTTTTTATCTCTTATTCTCATTCAGAAAACATTTGCAATTATAAAGCTTAGCATTATTTATGACAAAAAAATCATGAAATACAAACATTCAAATATTGATCAAGTAGGAATTAGAGAGCGCATTAAATTTTTTTGTTATAAATTTCATTGTTATGAAGGCCATAAATTAAGTCATTGTAGAGGTCAAGTACACTAGTAAAAAAATTGTTTTATTTACAATCTCCACCAAGGTTTCAAACGTGTCATTTTCTATGTTGGTGTTAACATTATAAATACAATCCAAAAATCCAAAAACATTAACTATAACGAAAATTAAATTTAATCGAATCATATAATAAGAAAACATTACATTCTAACAGAAAATTCATAAATTAATGCAATTATAATTCTTAGCATTAATTATAACAAAAAAATCAAGAAATACAAGCATTCAAATATTGATGGAGAAATCAATGAGCACCTTAAAATTTGTTGTACATTTCATTGTTATCAAGGCCATAAATGAAGTCACTGTAGAGCTCAACACTAGTAGGAAAATTGTTGGATTTTCATTTTCCATCGAGGTTGCAAACGTGTCATTTTCTATGTTGGAGTTAACATTATAAATACAATAAAAAAAATCGAAAAACATTACAATAGACCAAAAATTCAATCTAATCAAATCATATAATAAAAAACCATTACATTCTAACATAAATGTCATCAATTAATGCAATTGTAATTCTTAGCATTATTTATAAAAAAAAACATCATGAAATACAAACATTCAAATATTGATGGAGAAATTAGAGAGCACCTTACATTTTGTTGTAAATTTCACTGTTATCAAGGCCATAAATGAAGTCATTTTAGATCTCAACACTATTAAAAAAATTGTTGAATTTTCAATCTCCATCAAGATTACAAATGTGTCATTTTCTATGTTGGAGTTAGCATTATAAATACAATAAAAAAATCGAAAAAAATTACATTATAACAAAAATTCAATTGAACTGAATCATATAATAAAAAACCATTACATTCTAACAGAAATGTCATAAATTAATGCAATTAGAATTCTTAGCATTATTTATAACAAAAACATCATGAAATACAAGCATTCAAATATTGATGGAGAAATTAGAGAGCACCTTAAATTTTGTTGTAAATTTCACTGTTATCAAGGCCATAAATTAGGTCATTGTAGAGCTCAACACTACTAAAAAAATTGTTGAATTTTCAATCTCCATCAAGGTTACAAATGTTTCATTTTCTATGTTGGAGTTAACATTATAAATACAATAAAAACATCGAAAAACATTACATTATAACAAAAATTCAATTCAATCGAATCATATAATGAAAAAAAACACTACATTCTAACAGACATGTCATAAATTAATAGTGCAATTATAATTCTTAACATTATTGCACCGAGTGAAACGAGGTGCTCTACAACCCAGTATGGGGGAGATGTTCTAACGTGTATGTAGCGTTACATGTATCATTACATATAATAAAATGTAAAAAGTAATTTTTTTAATTAAAGAATAATTAAAAAACTTCATGTCTGCTCATAAAATAAAAAATTATGGAAAGTATTTAAAAAAAATCCATGTTGGTTAATAAAATAAAATATTATGAAAAGTAATTAAAAAATAGATGTTTGTTTATAAAATAAAAACTTAAAACTTAAACCCGGATCTATAAATCAAGAGAGATCAAATTTCTTGATTTTTAAATTTAAAAAAAGAAATACACCTCAAGAAATTGGATCCCTCTCGTTGCACCGAGTGAAACAAGGTTCTCTACAGCCCAATATGGGGGAGATGTTTGTTTAAATTTAAAAAAAGAAATACACCTCAAGAAATTGGATCCCTCTTGGTGCTTGATAGATACAGGTTTAAGATGGATCTATGCTGGTTTATAACAAAAACATCATAAAATACAAGCACTAAAATATCCATATAGAAATTTCAGACCACCCTCAAGTCAGGAATTAGTAAATATGTTAGCCTTTACCTTCACAAAAATAAAATTGAATCATGTAAGTTGTTTTTCATGGTGTATACATGTGTATACATAAAATAGAATATGAGTAACTTGGACAATCACACATAATCATTATATACAATCATAAATTACTTCATAAACATAAACCATATTTCGCATCATATAATTGGTTCTTAACCAAATGAAATTATTTAAACATTGCATCCAGTAATCAACTTTTCATTTCCACCATCATAAAATGAAAAATAAGCAATATAATTAGACAGTCAAAGATAACAGTAACACAATGATATCTTGGTTTGTAAATGACAAAATAAAACATGTATATATCACTCTGTGTTTCCATCACCCTGATTATCTTCCTCGGTTGGCATGATAGCATTG
This sequence comes from Larix kaempferi, assembly GCA_027924585.1. NCBI lineage: Eukaryota > Viridiplantae > Streptophyta > Pinopsida > Pinales > Pinaceae > Larix > Larix kaempferi. Next base: position 6,665,519 of record BSBM01000052.1, on the reverse strand, counting down.
TTGTTCTTAGAAACATGTTTAGATCTAGGGCTATGTCTTAATATGAACCACCAATATCTATCCAACACATCTGGGTGAAAGAACACTTGGTTGCAGTGTTTTGGGAGAACATAAGGCTCCTTACTTTCATCCCACATCTTTCTAGAGTTGATACATATCAACCCACTATCACGATATTCCTTTACATTATTCATGTCGAATGTATCCCACCATCCGCACTTAAAAATAACACATTTGAAACATGAGAAGTCCACTTGAATATATATTTTATCTTTTCGACATAACCCAACATCCCTCCTACCAAGTTTCAATCTTGGTGTCTAGCATGACTATATTGGTCGAACTCAACTTCCACTCCATAGTCTTGTGTAACACACCCATTATCAGCATCCTCGATGCGAAAATGATGTACATAATCCCACATAGATGGGAACGAATGCACTTGTAAGAAAAGTTAACAAATGATGATGTCATATGTCTATTAACCCAACCATTAATATATTAAACATAAATGTTATAGTTCAAAGTTGCATTATAAAGTTAGAAATTATGTACATAAATATTTTATTACTGAGTTGCTGCACCCAATCCCAATGTTTAGTGCATCCTAGTCTTCAAGAGGGTAATGACTGGATGCACCATATTTCTCTCTGACTTGGTCTGCAACCCAACTATTGGGACATATCATTGGCATAATTTTTTTAAATGATCTGGAAAAGGCATGCTTCTACCGTACAGCCACCTGAATTATTTTATTTCAATGTCCCATTTCCTCCTCTTCTCTTCATATAATGCGACCCACGGCTGTGTTGCCTCTGTGTTGTAAAGAATGAATTTATTGATTGCATCAATTTTTGAATTTGTTGGTGTATTCATGGAAATAGAACCACATTCATTATGTATGGGATCAAATATAGATTTTGATGTTTGTTGTGAATATAAGTTACTATGTGAAAATTGAAGATCAAAATATAAGTGACTTACTCTTTATCATGCGCCTTTTTCCATTCGTTTCTAGTACCTCCCATTTCCTTTTTTCCTCATCACGTTCATCATCCTAAATCATTGTGCCTGGTGTACCATCGATTTGCTTGATGTACTCACTGGCATAATAGAACGACCCATATACTATGTACCCCTCTGCCATAGACCCATCGTGTTTTTCCCTTTGTTGAGAAAATACCTTCAATTTTTTCATGAACCTCTCTAAGAAGAAAATCCAGCGATAGGAGACCACCCCGATTAATTCAACCTCGTTGACTAGGTGAAATAGAATTTGAATCTACAAGTCCATAGAACTCGATGGAAGTTATTTCTCAAACATACAAACAATATAAACTATCTCATCACGCCACCATGGAATGTTAACGATGTAAATATACTTTGATGTGATCCACCTGATACAAACCGTTACACCAAAACCTCGAGATGTTAGTGAAGGTCGCCCACTAGGATCTTAACATCCCACCACGCTCCGCAGTCCAGACTCTGGGCTGGATGTGCGCCCGTACGGTGGTGTCCCCTTTGCGTCGTACGAGCCCCGGGCGAACACTGCAATGCCGACGTTTCCACCCGCTCTGTGACTTGAACCTTGGTGGAGGCTCTGATACCAAATGATACAAACCGTTACACCAAAACCTCGAGATGTTAGTGAAGGTCGCCCACTAGGATCTTAACACCACCATACAAATGCAGATAGTCTAGATATGGCACGCCGCAGGTCATCAGGAAAGTCATGGTTCACACACCCATGCACGAAAAATAGATAATGACACTACAAAGTAAACACAAAAAATTAAGTGCATTTTAACTTTTTGTGGAAAAATATATAAATAAATACTAATAACATTTTTTTGGCATTATACGTACCCTTAAAAGGTTGAGATGGTCATGTGATTTCAAACCCGACAATTTTTCGTCTAACATACTGAAGCAACGTCGTCGAGTAGACCAATAAAAAGAAGGTTCCTTCATGCCCAATATAATTTATTTTGCCAAATTAAGATCATATTTATTCAAAATCCATGGGAGATTGCCTTTTTTAAATGAAAAAAAGAGGCCATCCTCTCCTCTATTTTCGTGTCTTGGCCAATGCTTCTTTTTAGTATTTGAAGCAATAAGGTATTTCATGACTTTCATCATGTCACGTTTTTTGGATGATATGTGACGCCACAAATAAGATGAAACATTTTTAAAAATATGCATGGGACATAGTAAGTGGGAAATCTTAAGATGCTCCCAATATGGGAGGTCATAAAATATCGATTTCCTTTTCATCCTTGTGGGCATTTTCTCAACATAGGTGTAGAAGAAATCAAGATCATCGATCACAAGTTGCACATTTGAATCAAACATCTATGGGTATTCCTTCTCCCTTGCTCTGTCATATGCCCTAATCCAGTCAACCGGTGTCATTATTTTAGGCCTTTGGGTTCTCTCTTGTTTACCATTGAAAGCAGATTTTTCTCTTCTATAAGAGTGGTTTTCTGGGAGGAATACCCTAGAGAAGTTGTGCACTGACTTTTGTAGGCCTTTGGACCACCTAGCCTTCATATAAGGTCCACAACATTTACATCCATAATAACCTTTTGTTACAATACATGTGATGTTATAGTAAAGAGAGCATGTTAGTGTTGAGGATGAAGACAATCACACCAAATTAAATATGTCAAAAATTATTGCTTTGAATATAAAAATAAATAAAACAACATATTTAGTTGAACAAACTCCTAACACTGGATAATCATGTGTGGTGTATGCACATATTCCATATAGTGTAAAACTCCTTTGTGATGGGATGGGTTTGACACATCATATACATGTATGCTTTCCCATAATTCCTTGAATTCATTGATCAATGGTTGTAGGTAAACATCCATATTCTTCAATTGTTTTTTACCAAGGACTATAAGAGCCAACATAATATGTTCATTCTTTACAGAAAACCATGGGGGGGTATTTTTATTGATCACTACTATAAGCCAAACAGTATAGATGTTGTTTGTTTGGTAATATGGGTTGACGCCATCAATGGATATGCTCAATCGGAGGCTACATACTTCATCCTTGAATTTATCAGGCCATGTATCTTCTATATGCTTCATGGCTATTGAATATGTTGGGATTCGGATAACTCCTTCCTCACTTCGGGTTGATGCATGTCATCCCTATAGCATAGCTAATTATTTGCAATGAAAGAGCCTTTGAATCCTTGGGATTATAGGCATGTGCCTCAATATCTTATGAGAAAGACCATGTGCTTTAGCCTTGTTATTCGATTCTTTATATCTGTCATGCCCACATTTTGGACATATCACTTTGTCTAGATATTTGACTCTATATAGAATACAATCATTGGGGCATGTATGATAATAAATGTACTCTAGACCCAACATTTTCAACATTTTTTTTGTCTCTACGCAGCTGCCGGGCAAGGCATTATCATTCGAAAGTACCTTATCTTTGAATAACCTACAACTAGTGGGAAATAAAAATGTACAATGTAATTTAACGTTCATAAAATCGACCATTTTCAATGATGATTTGTCACAAGATTAATCAAAATATAATGTAGTTGATAGTCAGTTACCTCAACATTGTCGAGAAACATGCATCTAACATGCTATACTTTGCTTTCAAGTTGTATAGTAACATCATTGTCCCCAACTGTGTATAATTTGATCGACCAGATCCAAATGGAGGTGTGGTGGAAGCCGATTTAAGGCTTTCGAAGAAGTCTTCAGTAATATGAGCGTCATCCCCTAGCTCATTAACCTCAAATGTATGGAACAACATCGCATCAATGGCACTCCTTGTCGTAATAAATCGTCCATACCAACCTCTACTTCATTTCCTCCATTGCCAACATGTGAATAACTATTATCACTATAGGAATTCCTTATCGAGGAGGATGGATGCAGTGGAAATTGAATAAGTGGTTGATTCAACCATGCTTGGTATGCTTCCTTTGCAAGTTGCGCTCTTTTTTCAGCCTTCTCTTGATTTGATATTATATTGTGTTGGGGTGCAACGAAAGATGGTAGGAAGGTCGCTCATCATCATAATTATGATTTCAAAAATATTGAACATTACATCAATGATGTTAGTACGCACAATGCAATTGGTTTGATCTCGCATTATAGAAAAGAATTATTACAGAAGCATAAGAATCACTTCCGGTAGAAAAATTTACGCTGCAAACAATTTATAAAGCATGCGTTCAGATTAAGCGATAAATTAAAATCAATTCTACATTAAATATGAAAATTTAAAATTGATCAACACATTTTCAAAATGAGTTTATAAATTAAATTAACAATTTATAAAACATAATTTCAAATTGAGAAATACATTAATATGAATCCATTGAAAATTAACAAATACAATTAATCAATGTTTTTTTGTCTTACGTCCCAAGGGAACGTCTAATCTTAATCCCAATGCAAGGTGTCTCTTATGAGCAGTTGGTGGTCTATGAAAGTTGTATTGTATTAACAACTCGTCACGAGGAGACAAACTACATATTGCATGTACAACAACAAATCTGGACGCTTTCCTTTTCATAAAAAACTCTTAGTCAGAGACGTGTTCCTCAAATGAACAATTTGGAGAAAATAAGAGCACCAAGAACTATTTATGAACCCTAAAATGTTCCCATGAGTGTGTGGATGATCATCTATATACAATAGATTCTTCCTATTAAAGTTTCCAGAAACATAACCATTCATGCGCATACTATACATGGAAATGTTGGCTTGTATTTAACAATATTCAAGTAATCAAACCGACAATAGATAGGAACAAAAAATGGCATAAGTGCTACTGACTGTTCGGGAGGGACAAGTACATGTGAAAGGATAAACAAGCCAAGATTTGCAACATCTATATTAGACTTGGAAATCATAAAACGAATACCACAAAAGGAGAATTTGGTTCCAACATCAGGCACAGGTAGAGAGGATGGCCAAGTGCCATATAAAGTGCGGTTGTAAGAAGTTTGATATTTACTTTGCAAATTCACAGGAAGGGAGAAATCATCGCTACCCTCCAACAATTGGATGCACCTTGGTGTGTACTTAGATAGTTTTTCTCTCAACTCATGCAACTTTTTGGATCTTCTAGTAAAGATGGGTTGAGTGGCATTCATATCATGAATTGGATTACTAGAATTTTCAAATGAATGAACATAAGCCGAGGGGTTCATCAATTTCGGATGAGACATAGTTGTTTTGGATTCCAATTTTTTCAAAAATGAGCATAGGTAAGTGTTCCGGCATGTCTTTTATATATCACCTATTGGATTTTTTACTACAGTAGGGAGCATTAGACCATCGACATTAGGTAATCTATCATTGGTGTAATAGGTGAGTGTCACATGCCGAGGGTTCTCCTTCAACCCTTTAATTTTGAACAACCACAAACTACTGGGGTGTCATAAAAGAGTTCCATCTCGCGACGAATTACCATCGATGAACCAGGATGACGGCTTGAAGATGGAATGTTACAATTGGTGAGGTAAAGCGGCTACCCCTTTTCATCCACAAACTGCTTGTGGTATCTTGCTCCTGATAAGAGATTACGACGTTTTGAAACTGGTGGAATGTCTTGTGCATCCGAACTCGAACCTGAATCACTATCTTGCAATATAAAATAAATCGATATTCATATTCACATAGATAAGTAACATAAATTCAAATAAGCAATCAAAAAATAAATAAAACCTAAACTTATCGGGGATGGAATGGGAGAACTCGTCGAACTTTGAACAAGATGGTATGAGCTGGAATCTAAAGAATTGGCCATTTGATACGATAAAATTTTCTTCCTGCATTTGAACCAAATCAACAATCAACATACATATAATATGAAATATCGTAATTAGTGTGGTTAAATAGTAAAAGGACATTTGGTATGAATAAATAATTTTAAGTGGACACATAAAAACAAAGAATTTACAAAATAAAACGGTGTGTTTATTCATATATAAACGCATCGGTGTGCTAACATAAACCAGACGCACCGTTGCATAACCAATGTAAACGCACCATTAAAGAATATCCGCAAAATCCCCCATGGTGGAAAACATCTGCTACATTTGGTAGCGGATATTTCTACATGAATTTTCACAAAATAATTCATTCTGGTGTGTTTCCTACATATAAGCGCACCGATGCGGCCTAACATTACACGCACCGTCGTATGAGTTTTTAAATTATTTGAAATATGGTGCATTTTATGTATGTACGCACCAGTGCGACTTGACAACATGCGCACCAAAAATGTCGAAAATCAAAATTTTAAAAAATCGCACAAACCCTTTTTCCCCCTAAATTAAAAAAAGGGCGGCAATTTTAAGTTCGAAAAGTAAATCTAAATAGTGTTTAAAAGCCAAAAACCTAAACATTAACTGATTGTTTTGCCGAAATTTTCAGGGGAGAGTTCTTGAAGAGAGACTTACGTGGAAGGAGTTTGGAGCAACTGGAAGGATTTCTTAGGGTTGAGATTTATTAGGTATGGTGAATCAAACCAAAACCTGCATGATAGAAATTTCAAGCATGTAAGTATTACTATAGATCTTATAACCTTATATGTTAATAATTAATAAGTTCTGCATTAAAATAAGTATAGTTTACTTGATGTTATTTCAAGTTTAATGGAATGTGGGTGAGTAGTTAAAAAATTTATGGAATGTGTTTTTTGTTATTTTTGAATTATTGAGTAAGCCTATAAATTGTTATTATCTAATGTATATAGTAAGTTCATATGACATTAAAAATAATGGTGTATTCAATTGGATTTAAGGTAGTTTCAAATAGATTATTTTAATAGTGTGCTTAATAAAAAGGTGGAAATGAATGAGGTTGAAGGGGGATCACAAGAAGTTGCTTCCCTTTTTTGATGCAATAGGAACGCACGCTCATTGAAAAAATAACAATGTGCTCATTATAGTGAATGTCCATGCATTCCTATTTAAATAGGTTCAGGTCCCTTCCAAACCTCCACGTGATAATGCCACATTTTAAGCCTGAAGACAAGTCAGTGAAGGAACATGCATATGTTCCTTAGCGTGTGTGCACCATAGGAACACAAGCATGTTCTTACTTGTTTAAAAGAAAAAAGGGTCGATTGATTCACATCTGTTGAATCGACCTTCCTCTAGGATAGAATGCAATCGTGTTCTAGGATGGATAATCCACCCACACATCCACTACTATCGTCATCTACTACATGTAAGCTCGGTTTTTCTCATTATATTTTTTCATTTTATAAATTTGTTTTTGTTTTAAAATGTTTTTATTCTTTAATTGTAGTTTCTATTCAACAAATATGGTGGAAAACCCTAACCCAAATCTAAACCAAAATCATAACCCCCCTCAAAACCCAAATAGCGAATTAAACCAATGTTTAGATGAGTTGAGAAACCTAATTGGGGAACTTGGAAACACAAGAGAACCATCCCTCTAGTCATTAGCCACTTCCATTGACCATGCCAGAGAGAAACTATTAGATATACCTGACTATAGGGAAAGGATGAGGGATTTTTTCTGAACTGGAATTAGCAAGGAAGAAGTTAAAAAAAAAAACGAATATAACCATACAATCTATTTTCCAGTTGTTCATTGAACCTGGAACCAACCAACCACCTGATTCGAGAAAGAGGCATCTTTGCATAGATTGGTGAACATTTCAACCATGGAGAGACCACTACATGGATCGATGGTTTATGTTGTTTGATAAATATTCATATAAGAATAAGGAGGTTCCCTTTTATTTTCATAGGAAATTATAGGTTGAGTTCATTCTTGGTCTCCATGTCAATTATTTTGACATTGGTGAATTCCATGGGGATTCTCTTGGCTTGGCTCAAGATTGAACAAATGCTATACATAACCCATTCAAAGCATTCCCTTTTCCTAGGCACATTCCCAACCCCCCCTTGACCACCTATGTCACGTCCCCTCTCGTCGATCAGGTGTAAGGGAGGAAACATGACTAACATTTCGAGGCTTATTTGGGAAACTCAGCCCCGCTCATGAATAAGAAAATTCATAATAAATAAAAACTCATGCGTGCAGATTCATACTCAATAAACACAGTAGAAATAAATATTATCCACACACAATTACTTCATGCATTCAACATATAATCATAACAGTCATTATTAATTAAAACATTGTAGAATTAAAACACATAGATAATATTTATCTTTAAAATGAAACTGTCCCAACAACTGGCTATGTGAGAGCAACGTTCCACCCAACCATAGGTCTCTGTCTAGCCTATATTCTTTCAACTGAGAGACCACCCCCGAGTTGGGTTGTGTATCCACTAAGGAGGAACTAAACAGGCTCACTCACAGCCATGGTTTCACACAAACAATCATGCTAAGCCAACACACAGTTGGGTTTATCAAGCATGCAAGAGATAAAGGGGGAAAATGCTAAGCTAGTGAGATCAACCACAGACCTACAGGCATCTGAAGCTAAACTCAAACAACCTTGGCACCCACAATACCTACCACACCCAACACAAGGAAGGTTCCCTTCTCTGCTGCACAGTCCCTTAGGCATCTCTTCCCTCCAGTGCTCTTCAAGGTAGAAAGGTCCAAGCTGCTAAATCCTTGAGATTCTAGCCTTCATTGGGTTTATCAAGTAATCCCAACCTCTGTTCTGTCATTCACACTTGGATTCTCACAATTCGGTGACCAAATGACTCAATCCCGTAATTGGATTTTTGGGCTATCAAAACTGGGTTTTCCTATGGATTTCTGGGGATATAACACTCTCAAATTCGCCCCAAGGTTCATGTCTATGGATTCCCCATCAGATTTCACTGTCCACACAAAATTCTGGGCGTTTATGACACTTCAAAACGTGGGTTAATGCAGAGTTGCGATTTGTGTTTTTTCTCACTACTGGAACTATGTAATCGATGAAAACTCCCGCTTAGATGGTCAACAATGGAATGGGAATGAGGAAGAACGAATTCCCATGAGGTAGAGTGACTTGTGGGCCAAGAAAACAAATCCCATATCTGCCATACAAATTTTTGGGCTTCCCATGCTCCATTGAAGCCATGGACTGATTTTATCAACCACTTCCTTACAACAGAAATAAATTTCAACAAGGAAAGTCAAATGGGTTCTCACACTATGGAATTATGATCCAAAATATGACAAGGAAATCGACGAAAAGGACTGTGTCGTCGGATTTCACCTTCAAAATTACAAAATTTGATGAAATTTTTTTTAATTGATAGAAGTGTCGGTCGGATATCCGACGACAGTTGGATATTCAACAACCTCAGTTGGATATTCGACCACAGGAGTCAGATATCGAACCACTCTGACGATGCTCCATTTGTCGGATATCCGACATGAATTTCATAATGGTAACTATGCTGAAGTGGTTGGATATCCAACGTGAAATTCATAATGGTAACTATGCTGAAGTGGTCGGATATACGACGAACATTTATATTTTAAAATCTATAAATTTCAAAACATTCAGAAATGTTTTCTATACAAGCGACGGTTTGCGGAAATTATTTTATTCTTCGGCGGACTATTTTCCGTAAATTTTGGGTCATTATTTCTATTGTTTTTGTGATTGAAAATAGTGAAGTGTGGAGCTTGATTTTCTAAGATCGATAATCTTCATTCAAGCTCTTTATGAGGAAATGTCAAATAGCAATATTCCTGATCCAAACGAACAAAATTGACAACTGCTTGCTAGATTGTGGGATGGACTGAAAAGAAAGGGTGATGGGAAATGTTATTGTCCATGTAGTCAATGTATGGGATTTAAGAGGAGAAGAATAAAGATCACAACAGCCAGAAAACATTGTAGGGAACATGGACACGCAAAGGGGGGACATGAATATCATCCATTTGTAAATTTTGCATTATATATGTTTTTATATTGATTGCTTTTGTAAATGTATTTATTGTTTTAATATTTCTTATATTAACTTTTATCTATTGATGGTTTCATGTAATTATAAAGGAAAGACATCCCATGGCATATCGTCCGGAGAAGTGCTTTCAGAACAAGTACCAGAGTAACATGGAGCTATGAATAATGGAGAACAAGTTAATGATCATATTGAAGAAGATGATCATATTGATAACATAGTTGAAGATGATAGTACAAATACTTTGATCCATGATTCATTTAATGTTAGAATGGATGATGATGATCATCATCATCATGAAAATGATGATGATGATGATCATTTTGATGATATTAATGATTTACCTCTTCTGAGAAGGCATACGAACCCCTTTATGAGGGCTCCAATGCAAATCTTCTCTCTGCTATATTGTTGATTATGAACTTGAAGGTTATAAATGGTCTTTCAAACATATCAGTCACACGGATGTTAAGGTATGTAATATATTCCATCATATAATATATATGATCACGCTAAATGTTATCACCATTCGTTTAATAATTTTATTGTTAATTCATAATTCAAATTAATACGGATGATAGTTATTGTTATTAACTAGATTTTTATTTTAATTTGTTGTAGCTTGATAGGTGAATTTTTGTTACCACCGTCAAATATTTTACCTCGCACATATCGATATTTATTTGCGATCATGAAAGAAATTGGAATGCAGTATGAAGCAATTCATGCATGCCCCGATGACCATGTTATATATTATAACCAACATGAATTTGCAACAGAATGTCCGAAATGTCATATCAGTAGATATCGAATAAATCAAGTAACAAAAAAGGTGCCTCACAAGGTTCTTCGTTATATTCCCATTATTCCACGTTTGCAACGACTGTTCTGGTGCAAAAACATAGCGCAATTTATGGATTACCATGCACAGAACAAAATTCAAGATGACATTATTTGAATGCCTGCAGATGGGTCTGCATTTAGAGATATGGAGGAAAAATGGCCTCACTATAAAGAAGAACCTCGTAATCTTAGGATTTCTTTGGAAGCAGATGGTGTCAATCCATTTGCAAAGATGAGATCTGTTTACTCGGTGTGGCCTATTTTTGTTATCAACAATAACATTCCTCCATGGTTGTCAATAAAGAGGGAGCACATAATGTTGTCGATAATTGTTCCAGGTATATTGTGTCTACAACTTTCTTTTTAATGTAGTGGCATCTCATTTGTCATATTTTGTTGCATAAGTCATATATATATTTTTTAGTTTTCTATTGTGCAATATGGTTTATATATCTAAATGGTACTCATAATTATATATTTTATATGTTCAAATCAATCAGGTAAGTATCAAGTTAAAGATATGAATGTATATATCGAACCTCTTATTGACGAGCTACTAAAGTTATGAAATGGCATCACTATGTATTACGTATCTAGACCAATATGACAAAGGCAATTTCAATTCCATGCAATGCTTGTATGGACAATACATGATGCCCCAGGGTTAACTCATTTTTGCGGTTTTGTAATTATAAGTTCCACTTTATTTGCATTTAATTTTATGAACTAGTTAATATACTACGCACACATGTTTTCTAAACAATCCATTCATTTTGTAGATAATTATAATTGACATAGATATTCCATCTCTTTAAGTAGATCTTCATACAAAGGGGAAATTTTCTTGTCCAGTTTGTGGTCCTAAGATCAAATCTTGTTGTTCAAAAATATTAGGAAATGGGGTCTTTGATGAGTATAGGCACTTCCTCTCTAAGAATCACAGGTATTGAACTATTGAAAAACATATGTTCAATGGCAAGCAAGAGACTGCATTAAAACCACAGAAAATGACACCTCACCTACAGAATTTGCAATATAATAGAAATCGTCAAGGTACGTATGAATCATCGTATATGAAATGTTATGTAATTTTTTTTATTGTGTGTTGTTTACTGTAATTGATATTGATTTATATAATTTCTTTATAAACTACGATTAATTATGTTCATCATGATCATGAAGGCATTAATGGGCTTCCATGAGGAATGAAAAGTTATCCTAGACAATTCAGTAGGTTTCCCTACTATGAGCACCTACAAATTGCTCATCTGTTTGATACAATGCATATCGGAAATAATGTGACTGAATAATTATGGAGAGTATTGGATGGAAGGAGTGAGAAAGAAAAAATTGTCAAAATTTGCAAAGACATTCAAGAAGGCAACCATGCAATGAAATACGTCATTCAATTTCATAGCAATGGAGACCAAATTAATATAAACTCACTTCCATGGATGTTAACGGAGCAGGAAAGTAATGTTGTAAAAGAATTCATGCCAAAAATTAAATTTCCTACCGGATTTTGTGTGAACATGAAGAATATCATAACAAAGAAAGGTGATTTTGCGGGGATGAAAATGCATGATTAGCATGTCTTCATGAAGGTAATTATTATGGTATGCATATAATTATTGCTTTTTTCTATTCTAGTGAATATTGTAGGTATTTTTTTGTCTAGTCTTTGTTTAAAACATGAAACGATTTGTATATTGTTACTGTATGTTCTACCTCTCTCTCTCCTGGACAACTTCGACAACAATGTCAAACAAGTAATATATAATCTCGGGAAATACATGAGGTAAGTAGCGATTTTTTGCATGTTCTTATTGTTTGTTTAATTCATCGTAGAACTTATATTTGATTTTTGTGCACTAATTCATGTTATGTAATATAATGTTTTGTTTGTTAAATCTCGTGATTGGGTTGCATCACTTGTAGATGGTTGTCATCTAAAGAAATCCATAAAGAAGATATAAAGTATTGGAGGAGAGAAATTCCTCGTCTCATGTGTGAAATGATTAAGCATCTACCTTCGGCATTTTTCAATGCACAGGAACACTACCTCATACACCAAGTTGAGGAGATTGAATTGTGTGGACCTGTGCACTCAAGGTCCATGTGGATGGTTGAGAGGCACTTGAAATTTATGAAGGGTTTGGTTAGACAACGAGCACATGTTGAGGGTTCTATGATGGAGGGATATATGGTATACCAAAACATGTTGTATATTAGTGAATATATTCCTAAATCAGCGTCAAAGCTCAATTTACGTCGCATTTGTGATCTGGACTCCAATAACAATTTCGAAGGGAAGTACCCGAAGGGGAAAGGTAGATCGAGGAATGTGAAAGGTAATATAACACATTTTACTGTTATTTTTATGTATATATATCATACATATTCTATTTTTATATTCAATATATTGCATCAATTAAGAGCTTCTACTTTGTTAAGTGAATATACATTTGTATTGAATTTTAATTTTATTGTCATCAAACAGTTGGTCAAGAGTGGGATGCACTTCATTTATACATCGCAAACAATCTTGACTGGATGAAGGTATGGATTGAACGATGTGAACAATATGGTCATGGAATATCATGGGAAGGTGTGGCTTCATTGGTTAAAGCAGCACATCGCAATGGAGATACCAATCTTACATAGAGGGAAATCGATTTAGCAGATGGTTTAAAAGATAAGCAGGCAAGCATATTAATCAACCACACTATTTTTTTTTTGCAAACATATTGTCGATGTACACGCTGATTTTTTTCCTTGTATGGCATTATAAACATGCACTTACTCAGAAGTATTGGATCATTATGTAATCTTTTCTTGTATGGCTTGTTGTAAGTGAAACACCACAAGGCTATCTGGTGCAATGGTTGTAGAAATCACATCAAAAAGTTGGATGAAACAAAGAAAACATCAGATTATGGGATATCTGTAGTCTTTGAGGTGACCAATGTTTCCTCTAGAAGTGACAGACTTCCAGAACTCTGAAAACCGATACTATGGGTATCTGGAAGATATTCTTCAGTGTGACTTTAACTCCTTCAAGGTATTTATGTTCGTTGTCAAATGGTACAGGTTACGATTGAATCAATGTAACACCCACCTCAACATTTATGATTGATTAAACTATTGAGACCTATGTTTATTTAGACTATTGAGACTTATGACTGGTTTGACTATTGAGGGCACTAGATTGAAGTGACCCGGTTTTATAAAACGTAGATCATGGAAATTGCTTTGAAAATTATCATGTGAAATAGAAATGATTAGATGAATGATTGATGAATGCTCGATTGACTGAGAAATGATGATGAATGATGGAAATGCTTTATAATGAAAATTATGAATGCTCGACTGAGAAATGATGATGAATGATGGAAATGCTTTATAATGAAAATGATGAATGCTTGACTGACTGAGAAATGATGATGAATTATGAACATGCTTTATAATGAAAATGATGAATGCTCGACTAATTGGGAAATGATGATGAATGATGAACATGCTTTATAATGAAAATGATGAATGTTCGACTGACTGAAACATGATGATAAATGATGAATAATTTGTATGCTCGACTGACTGAGATACTAGAAATGAATGATGAAAATATTTTATAGTGTAGCGCTACTAATGTGCACTTGAGTGTGTGTAGTGGCAGGTAAGACAATTTACCAACTGACCCATAATGGAATTATAGGGGTTGTAAGAATGAAAAGAACACATAGGGTACAACGACAGACTGTCGACCCCGAGATAGAAAACCATGCATGGGTAGGAAGCCGTTTCATCTCACTCGGGGAAGCGTGTGTCGTATGAGCGAGGCCATAATGACTTGGTCACGTACGATGAGTTGAGGGGCGCATGATAAGGAGGACCTTATCCCTCAACAGCCCTTAGTCTCCAAGAAAACGTAGTTGGAAGGTCGCGGTAAAGATTCCTAATCGCTACGCGGTACTCTCCATAAGAAAAATGAAATGGAACTATCGGAAGGCCCCGTCGAAGAGGTACCTAGACATGAACGGGAAGAACTTCTCTAATGAAAGTATACAAATCAAAAATTTCACTAAAGGAATGAATTAATTTATCTTGAAGAAAATTATAATTTTAATAAAAGAAATATTTTACTTCTTTTATTTTTAATTCTATTGTTTTGAAAAAGAAGAAAATTTAAATTAGAATGGAATTTTATTAAAAGAAATATTTTTGAAATATATTAATTCTTTTATTTTAATTTTATGTATTTTGAAAAAGAAGTTTTAAATTTTATTTATTTTGAAAGAGAAGAACACTTATAATAAAGTAGAATTTTATTTTTGAAATAACTTATTTCTTTTAAAAAATTTAAAAAGAGAAAACTTAAAAAATATATAGTGGAATTTTATTAAAAGAGGAATGTAAAAAATATTGTTTCTATCTACTAGAAGTTTTATTTAAAAAGATCTTTTGAATAAAAACACCACTAAAACTCTATTGAAGACCACTATACCCACCTTGCAATAATCTAGGAATTAAGTGCACACTCAAAATAGGAAGACCCACCTTGTACTAATTTAGGAATTAAGTGCACACTCAAAATAGGAAGACCCGCCTAAATGCACACTCAAATTAGGAAGAGACACTTGTAATTTGAGAGTAAATATTAATAAAATATTAAATTAAATGAATTATGTGCATGTGGAGACACTTGGCACACAGACTTTTGTTATAAAAGGAGGGAGAAG
This sequence comes from Larix kaempferi, assembly GCA_027924585.1. Lineage (NCBI taxonomy): Eukaryota > Viridiplantae > Streptophyta > Pinopsida > Pinales > Pinaceae > Larix > Larix kaempferi. Next base: position 6,650,025 of record BSBM01000052.1, on the reverse strand, counting down.
GAGAAAATGATATCTCTTGCTCCCTAGTGTTGGATGGGCACTAGAATCGAGAATTGGTTTATGATTTTTGTGAGTTGGGCTTAACTTGATCGGGGATTGAGAGATTCCATCGGGAAGTTTGCTTGTGTGTTCTTACGACCCCATTAGCTTGGGGGTTTGTCGGTATCTTTGTCAATTTGAATCAGATTGGATAGCTGAACCAGCCGCGACTACAATGGTCTACCCACCTTGAATTCGACAATCTAATCAAGTGCAATGTTTCTCATGCATGTTTTACATTTTCGGTACTGAAAGAGAAGTTTCAGTTCTATTTTAAAGAAATTGTACGAGTCGATCCAGTTTTTATGTGTGGAAACTTTGTGTTTGTTATACATTTTATAAATATGGATTCCTAAATATTGAGCTGGAGAATCGGACTCACAAATACGGTTGGATCTATTTTTTTCCTTTATACTCTGCTTTTAACAGTATACTCTGTTTTTAATTGTAGGCTTATTAGATTACGGTGTGACTCTATTTCGATTTAGAAAGGCGTATCCTGATCGGCTTTTATTAATTAAAAATTTATGAATTTCATTTCTCTTGAGTCTGTAATGCAACGGTCTTCCCAGGATTTCGATGGTTTGCATATCTATCATCTTAATAATCTCAGTGATCTACACTCGAGATTTAAAATGAAAACCCCAGGTCTCTTTCTTTTAGTCTTTAGATATACTGTGTGAATTTATTTCGATTTAGAAAGGCGTACTCAGATCTTCACCTTAAGGATTTTACCAATTTAAAATTTTATATATTTCATTTTTCTTGGGATTCGATCAGTGTTCCATATTCATGACAATGATGGCAGATCTCCTATTGAAATCACCACGATCTATGTGATACCCACTCTTTAATTATTATTGTAATTTGATTCTTAAGACCTCTGCATTTAATCTCAAGAAACAAAGCAGGAATCATATGTGCAATTAGCAATCGACACTTAAAAACTTTGCGTATTCATGTCGATTAGCACTTCCTGGAATAGTGCCACCTGCCCAACTTGTTTAGATTCCACTAATTCGCTGCACCCTTGTTCAAACCATGTTTACATTTCTTGGCACCTCCAGAAAATTTAAAAACAATTGGTAATGACCTATCTCTGCGTGGATCCAATTGCCTTGGCTTTTTTCAAGACCTATAAATTGTTTGATTTCGTCACTCAAACCACTGTATGGATCCATTGCCTATTTGATAAGTTCTAGAAATCACAAGATACAAATTGTAGCATTTCCTTCATTTTCTGTGCATTGATTCCTCAATTGGTATCTCCAGAATTCATAAATACGATTTGTAATTGCCCTATTATTCTCTAAGCATTGATTTCTATTTGACATTTACAGAATTATGAAGCAAAATTGCCGCATATCTATTTGATTGCTCATTAACTCTGTTTCAGATATTAAATTGGTGTCTACTAGATTGCATGTAAATTTGTAGTTTAATAAGTCTGTTCCGGACATTGAAAAGGCGTTTCCAGAATTAGTATTGATAGCATATTATTAAAATTTTTAAAAAAAGCTATGCGTTCTATCTCCAACCCGGAAGGGAGTATTCCAGATCTTAGATGCTTGTTGTTATTGAGTGCTTAGTGCGTATCAGACCCGATCCTTATTGAGTGCTTAGTGAGTGCGTGGACACCATTGCCTAGAATCGTGGTTCCGTTTTCCAGACCCTTTTGATAAGATTGCCTCATCTAGTTATTTCTGTGGGAAGCAGAATTCATGGTGTTGTATTACCCTTGTGTTTTTATGTTGATAGCGCCCAGCTCAAAACTGTATCTCTGTGTGGGAAGAGAAGTGCGGTATATTTTTTTGATAACAATGTGTTAGATTTCTACTCCTTCGAATCCAAAACACAATCCATCCTAATCGGATACTCCCTCTTGCTGTCATTTAATTGTGGACCGTCACCTCACGCATCAGATGCCCCTGTGCCGAGCCTATGGGCTAAGTGTTCAAAGTTTGATTTTATATAACAGTGAAAACTGTAAGCATTTTTATTTTATATATTAAATACACAACATGTCTTGAGGGAGTAGCGCGCCCACATGGGGATCTCATAATAGAAATTGATAATTGGATTGCATAGTATGTTTGGTAAAGTAACAATGTAAAAATAGATACATCTACATCCAAAGAAATAGAAATGCCTATGATGATGTATTTATGTTTGTGTGTGATTTCTTAAATATAGGCATGTGTACGTGAGACACTTGAAAGCGTACAAATAAATATTCTAATATATTTTTACATTGGGAAATGGATGATGAGTTAAATAAATATATGCAATGTATCTTGTTTACATAAGATATTTAGAAAATGAAAATGTTGATTACATATGAGAATGAAATAAAATGCTTAGTAAAATGTATAAATATGCCATGCATAAGTTAAATGTATTTCTCCATGCATAAGTTAAAAGTATAAGTATATATATATATATATATATATATATGTCATGCATAAATATCTGAAAGTAATTCTTAATATTGATATGAGGAAAACACTTATCATAAATTATATTAAGATGTAGAGTATGAAAGAGAATGGATAACATAGGTGATGATAAAGTCTAGTGTTTTATCTTATTTTCTTATTTTTGTAAATATGATTAGTTATGACGAATTTAGCAAATATATGGAAAGGTAGATAAAATATTTCCACACTACTATTTGTTCTAAAAAAAAAATGCTTAAGGTGAGAGGCTTTACATTTGGTATCAGAGCCTGGTCAGACTTAGTTCGGACCAAGACGTTTCCGCAAGAATTTGATAAATTACTTTGAGTTAATAAACTTTTATTTGTATGACAACAGACCTTGCCATGGACTGAAGAACTCGTCGTGGAAGGACGGGAAGAGGGCGGGGATGGGAAACACGTCCGCCAGCCCCTACTGTCGTCACACCACCTAGCACTGAAGAGACTGTTAATCTACCTGCCGGCAAAGTAATGGATATGATGAGAAACTTCCAGAGGATGTTGGAAGCACTGATGCACCGACTGGACCACTAGGAAAACCAACCTATAGTTCCTGTGATTGAACCGCAGAATTGTAATGTCCCCATTTTGACCCCCTTTGTATTAAATCATAAATGATGTAAATATTGTAATGTAATCATGGTGAGGATCTCAAGGCCAAGGCCCCACCATTGATTTAGCGTTTCATGTATCGGCAATTAAAAATAGATGCCTATGGTTCTTGTGCTAGATAGGCACAATGTAAATAAGACATCATGTAAATACGAATTTTAATGAAAATTACCCACAACTAGCTATGCAATGCAACAAAGAGATGGGGGCATGATTCTACAAGGAATAGGGAGGGAAATTATTCAAACCCTTGAGCCAATGGTGTTAATCCATGTGTCAATGAGAAAACCCATAAACCACCAACTACCCATTTTGGGTTATGAACCCAATCATTTAATTCTTCCAAGAGTTGGTTGAGGCAGTTAATGCCTTGGGAATGAAGAGGTATGGCAGCCAATTTCGTGCATGGGCAAGCCATCAACCTGGAAAATCATTTTTTTTGCTTCTTGGGCAAGAAAACACCCACGAAATGGTGCCCAAAGCCATTCTGAACCCATAGTTTTTCCTCTCTCACGCAGTCTGAACTACTGGGATTTCCTTCATCACGTTTTTACCATTTTTCCTGCATTTTTCCATGCCCGGGAGCTCGTTTTTACATTGGACAGCAGCTGGGAGAGAAGGGCCACGATTTGGGACTGTTATAGAGGCCATTTTTGCCCTAAAATGTCCATGGACGTTTTTCTAAAAACAGATTTGGCTTCCTAGGGTTGTTCCCCATCTTCTAGTTTCGTTTTTTGGGTTTCCCACGTTTTTCTGAAGCTAATGAAAACCCCATCTCTGGGAATCTCACTGTAAAAACGTTTCTTCATGCCCAACACTTAGACTTCTGTTGTTATGTGCATCCCTATTTTGATTTGAACCTGTGAGCAAGAAACTTGGAGTGGTAGTGGACAGAATTGGCTTGATAAACCTAGTGAAGGGAGTAACCTCTCAAGAAGATCAAGAGGGCTAGCCACTCTTCTATGCACACCTGGGACACTCTAGAATTGGAAGGTATGGCCTAAGGGACTGTGAATGGGTGAAGGGAATACTTCCTTGAGTGGGGTGTGTAGACATTGTGGGTGCCAAGCTAAATAGATCTTGTAGAGGTATCCATAGCTCTGTGGTTGAGCTCACTAGCTTAGCAATTCTTCATTTCCATTTCCTAGCAACATGATAAACCCAATTGTAGATTGGCTTGGATCATCTTGGTATATGCTTGGCTATGTGTGAGTCTACTGTTCCCTGGTTCCTTGTAGAAATCATGCCCAGCTCGGGGATGGCAGTTGCATCAAGAGGTTGATAAGCACAACTGACCTATGGTTGGGTGGAACGTTGTAGTTGCATAGCCAGTTACCTGGGACTACTTTGTTATAAGATAAGTACTCTCTTGTGTTAACTTTGCATTTATTTATCTAATGAATATCCTTGAATGTATGATGGATGTGTAATTGATATTATTTCCGCTGTGTTTTTCTAATAATCATACAATCCATATGTCTTTTATATTAGGTGAATGCTTAGTTAAAAGTTCATGGGGCTAGATGCCCGGTTTTAGCATCACGTCCTCTCTATCATGTTGGTATGGTAGGAGGGGACGTTACAAGAATCCACCACCAACTAACCTACATAAAGAGTTGGAAAAAGTGAGATTCTCAGAGTTTTGGGGCTCCACTTAAAGAGTCGCGGCTGAGGCATGGTTAGAGAACATGGAAATGTGCTTTGCTTTGAGGGATTATACCTCAAACTTAAAAGTACAGACGGATATCCTACAGTTGAAAGAGGAAGCCCTACTATGGTGGAAGACCTTGAAACCACAATTGGGGGTTGAGAGCAACGAAGTGTCTTGGGAGTTGTTTGAGGAGCATTTCCGCAAGCACTACATGTCAGAAGAGTTCATTGAGAGGCATCTCAATGAATTCAATTCTCTCTGACAGGGAGGAAGGACGGTGCAGGAATATGAAATAAGGTTTATGGAACTTCTGAGGTATGCATCTCACATCTAGACAAAGAAACTAAAGGTGAATAAGTATGTGTACGGGATGAATGGAAACATCCGAGACAAGGTTCACATTCTCACTCCACCGAACTTACATGATGTTGTTCAGAAGGCATTAATTGTCGAAGAGGAACTGATGAGCGGAGGCTCATCCAGGAACAACTTTTCCAATTGGACTCGAGTAGGACCACCGTCTGATCCACCGAGAGTAAACTTCGGGCATCGAAGTAATGTTAGAGGACCTATGCATGGAAAACCTGTTAGAGAAAACAAAGCGTCGTACAAGCCACCTCCCAAGAGGGACAACTCAAGATCATTCGAGAAACCAGTACAACCGGGGCCACACACAAGTAATGCACCCACTGGAAGAACAAGAAAGGGACCAAAGGAAGGATGTTGGGGTTACGGTGGCCTGCACTATCAGAGTGACTGCCCTCAGAAGTAGTAGGGACTGAGACAGGGACAGAGACCACCCCAGACTACTGCAGATGATCTGGGAAGAGCACATCGTATTCATGTGACGGTGAACAACCGTCAAGCAGAACATCAGTCTACAGTCCCAGAAACAACTGGCACCATTAATGGTATGAAATTTTCCTTACTTATTGACCCAGGTGCTACTAAAAGATTTATTTCTCATTCTGCATTAGAAAGAAGCATGATGATGCCATGTGCTCAAGATGGCATCCGGAAATACCCAGAGTGTGGGATTGAAACTAGAAGATTGTGAATTAGACATAGGAGTATGTCGCACTAGAACTTCTTTCTATGCGACCGCCCTCGGAGCCTATGACTTAATCCTGGGCATGGATTGGTTGGAATCCCATGCCGCCATTTTAGATTGTCGTAGCAAGGAGCTGACTTTTTATGACGATGAAGGTCATAAGAAGGTCCTCAAAGGGAAGAAGAACAAAGTATCACTGCGGATGATTTCATCTTTACAAGTGAAGAGAAGCCTGAGAAAGGGGTGTCAGCTATATGCTGTGATAGCAATGAACAAATACAAGGACAAAGTTGACATCGCCGATCATCCATTATTTGCGGAATACATGAATGTATTTCCTGAAGCCTTACCTGGATTACCACCTTGGAGAGAACTAGACTTCACCATTGAACTAAAGTCGGGAACTGGACCGATCGTGAGAGCTCCATACAAAATGTATGCACTAGAACTGAAGGAACTACAGATGCAGTTACAAGAGCTCTTGGATCTAGGGCTGATTAGACCAAGCGTCTCCCCGTGGGGAGCACCAGTGCTCTTTGTTAAAAAGAAGGATGGGTCATGACAACTCTGCATTGACTATCGCTAGTTGAACAAAGCTATTGTGAGGAACCAGTATCCCTTACCTAGGATCGACGACCTGTTCGATCAGATGAAAGGTGCCACAATCTTTTCAAAGATTGATTTACGATCAGGCTATCACCAGTTGCGAATCCAGGAAGTTGATATTCCTAAGACTGCATTTAAGACGCAGTTTGGACACTACGAGTTTGTAGTGGTACCTTTTGGGCTAACCAATGTACCTAGTGTATTCATGAACTTAATGAATGGCGTATTCCGCCAATATTTAGACAAGTTTGTACAGGTATTTCTTGATGATATCCTTATCTACTCAAGAACACCAGAGGAACATGAAGAACACATCAGATTGGTATTATAGTGTCTTCGAGAGAACCAACTTTATGGGAAGTTGTCAAAATGTTCCTTCTTTTAGAAGGAAATCCATTACTTGGGACATATCATTTCAGGCGACGGCATAGCCATGGACCCCGCCAAGATTGAGGCCATTCTGGAATGGCCAGCGCCGACGAATGTACATGAAGTGAGAAGATTCATGGGACTTGCTGGATATTATAGAAGGTTTGTGGAAGGGTTCTCAAGGATTTCAGGACCAATCATTGAGCTACAGAAAAAGGAATGGCCTTTTATATGGATAGATAGATGCGCCAAAGCATTTGAGAAATTGAAAGAATTGTTAACAATGACACCAATCCTAAAAGTATCGGACATTGAAGAGGACTTCCTGGTATCCACTGATGCATCGAAGGATGGATTCGGATGTGTACTAATGCAGGGAGGTAGAGCAATTGCCTACTCGTCCTGAAGACTCAGGCCGCACAAGGAAAACTATGCGACACATGATATGGAACTGACTGCAGTGATACATGCTTTATGCCTTTGGCGACATTATTTGGTGGGAAGAAAGTTCAAACTTCAGACAAATCACCATGGATTGCAGTATATCTTCACACAGAGTGATCTGAATGCTAGATAGAGGAGATGGTCCGAACATCTAGGTGATTATGACTTCGACATATCCTATGTGAAGGGGACCCTAAACAAGGTGGTAGATGCACTTAGTCGTAGACCCCACATATTCTCAGTAATTCCGATGCAGACCAACTTGAGAGAAAAAGTGCTCAGGCTTCAATAGGAAGACAACTGGTACAAGGAGGTAAAGTCCAAACTAGAGTAGGAACTGATGGAATTACCCAAGTATAGGGGTTATTCATTGGAAAACGACGGGTTGTTAAGATACAACAACCGTATTTATGTGCCAGAGAACAACGAGATTAGGAACCTAATCCTAGAAGAAGCTCATCGAGCTGTCTACAGAGCACACCCAGGAATGAAAAAGATGTACGCAGATCTTTATCCATTATTTTTTTGGCATGGCTTGAAGAAAGACGTAGTGAACTTTGTCGCCAGATGCATGGAGTGTCAGCTAGTCAAGGCAGAACATAGACACCCTGCCAGACCACTTTAGCCTCATGCCACTCCTGAGTCGAAATGGGAGATCATCTCCATGGATTTTATTGTGGGATTACCATTGACCTACAAGAGACACGATACCATTTTTGTGGTAGTAGACACTGCCACAAAGAGTGCACATTTCATTCCCATCAAGAATACTTATCAGGCACCAGAAATTGCTAGAGTATTCATTGATGAGATAGTACGACTGCATGGAGTTCCGAGGAAGATAATATCTGATCGAGGATCAGTATTCACAGGTAGATTATGGACACGCTTCCAGGAAGCTATGGGAACGCGACTCAATTTCAGCACTGCTTACCATCCTGAGACTAATGGAAAGACTAAGAGGGTGAATTAGATACTAGAGGACATGCTGAGGATGTATGTGATGGATCAGCAAACCCGATGGGAGGATTTTTTACCTCTAGTAGAGTTCTCCTATAACAACAGCTATCAGATTTCTATACATATGGCACCATTCGATTTTTTGTATGGCCGACCATGTCGGAGACCCTTGAGTTGGAACAGACTAGAGGATAGGACCATGCTTGGGCCCGAAGTGATTCAGGAGATGGAGGAACAGATGGCAGACATCCGTGCTCAACTAAAAGAAGCACATGATCGACATAATAGTTATGCCGATGCACATAGACTTGACCGAGAGTATCAAGTTGGAGATTGAGTATTTTTGCGGGTGAGACTGCAAAAGAATACTATCATATTTGGGAAAGGGATGAAACTATCTCCTATGTTCGTAGGACCCTTCGAGGTACTGGAATGGATAGGACCGATTTCCTACCGTCTTGCACTACCATCATCACTGCATAGGATGCATAATGTTTTTCATGTATCAGCACTTAGACATTATGTTTCAGATTTTGCACATATCATTGACATGAGTAACCTACAGATATCGAAAAAAGGGGTCGTGACAACAAAGCCGATATGCATATTGGACCGTCGAACATGGCATCTTAGACACCGTGTGATTGATCAAGTTAAAGTTTAGTGGAATAGAGTATAGTCCTAGTTCTGCAACCTAGGAGGACGCAACTGAGATGCGTCAGAACTTTCCTTTTTTGTTTAGAACTTCGAGACGAAGTTTTAATAAGAGGGGGTGTATGTAATGCCCGCCTCAACATTTATGATTGATTAAAATATTGAGACCTATGTTTATTTAGACTATTGAGACTTATGACTGGTTTGACTATTGAGGGCACTAGATTGAAGTGACCCGGTTTTATAAAACTTAGATCATGGAAATTGCTTTGAAAATTATCATGTGAAATAGAAATGATTAGATGAATGATTGATGAATGCTCGACTGAATGAGAAATGATGATGAAAGATGGAAATGTTTTATAATGAAAATTATGAATGCTCGATTGACTGAGAAATGATGATGAATGATGGAAATGCTTTATAATGAAAATGATGAATGCTCAACTGACTAAGAAATGATGATGAATGATGAACATGCTTTATAATGAAAATGATGAATGCTCGACTAACTGAGAAATGATGATGAATGATGAACATGCTTTATAATGAAAATGATGAATGTTCGACTGACTGAGACATGATGATAAATGATGAATGATTTGTATGCTTAACTGACTAAGATACTAGAAATGAATGATGAAAATATTTTATAGTGCAGCACTACTAATGTGCGCTTGAGTGTGTGCAGTGACAGGTAAGACGATTTACCGACTGACCCACAATGGAATTATAGGGGTCGTAAGAACGGAAATAACACATAGGGGTACGATGATAGACTGTCGACCCTGAGATAGCAATCCACGTACAAGTAAGAAGCCGTTTCATCTCACCCGGGGAAGCATGTGCCGTACGGGAGAGGCCATAACGACTTGGTCGCGTATGATGAGTTGAGGGGCGCGCAATAAGGAGGACCTTATCCCTCAGCAGCCCTTAGTCTCCAAGAAAGCGTAGTTGGAAGGTTGCGGTAAAGATTCTCGATCGCTACGTGGTACTCCCGATAAGAAGAATGAAATGGAACTGTCGGAAGGACCCGCCGAAGAGGTACCTAGACATGAACGGGAAGAACTTATCTAATGAAAGTATACAAATCGAAATTTCACTAAAGGAATGAATTTATTTATCTTGAAGAAAATTATAATTTTAATAAAAGAAATATTTTACTTCTTTTATTTTTAATTTTATTATTTTGAAAAAGAAAAAAATTTAAATTAGAATGGAATTTTATTAAAAGAAATATTTTTGAAATATCTTAATTCTTTTATTTTAATTTTATGTATTTTGAAAAAGAAGTTTTAAATTTTATTTATTTTGAAAGAGAAGTAGAATTTTATTTTTGAAATATCTTATTTGTTTTAAAAATTTTAAAATGATGAAACTTTAAAAATATATAGTGGAATTTTATTAAAAGAGGAATGTAGAAAATATTGTTTCTATCTACTAGAAGTTTTATTTAAAAAAGATCTTTTTAATAAAACTAGTTGGCAAGCAAAACACCACTAAGACTCTATTGAAGACCACTACACCCACCTTGCACTAATCTAGGAATTAAGTGCACACTCAAAATAGGAAGACCCACCTTGCACTAATTTAGGAATTAAGTGCACCCTCAAAATAGGAAGACCCACCTTGCACTAATTTAGGAATTAAGTGCACACTCAAAATAGGAAGAGACACTTGTAATTTGAGAGTAAATATTAATAAAATATTAAATTAAATGAATTATGTGCATGTGGAGACACTTGGCACACATACTTTTGTTATAAAAGGAGGGAGGAGAAGGAGAAACGGATATCTATTGCTCCCTAGTGTTGGATGGGCACCAGAATCGATAATTGGTTTATGATTTTTGTGAGTTGGGCTTAACTTGACCGAGGACTGGGAGATCCCATCGGGAAGTTTGCTTGTGTGTTCTTACGACCCCATTAGCTCGGGGGTTCGGGGTGAAAGAGAATAACCCCGATAGGATAGAGAGGTCAACCGAGGGGTTGTCGGTATCTTCGTCAATTTGAATTGGATCAGATAGCTGAACCAGCCTCGACTACAACGGTCTACCCACCTTGAATTCGGAAATCTAATTAGGTGCAATGTTTCTCATGCATGTTTTACTTTTTTCAATATTGAAAGAGAAATTTCAGTTCTATTTTAAAGAAGTTGTACGAGTCAATCCAATTTTTATGTGTGGAAACTTTGTGTTTGTTATACATTTTATAAATATGGATTCCCGAATATTGAGCTGGAGCTGGAGAATCGGACTCACGAATACGGTTGGATCTATTGTTTTCCTTTATACTCTGATTTTAACTGTATACTCTGTTTTTAATTGTAGGCTTATTAGATTACTGTGTGAGTCTATTTCGATTTAGAAAGGCATATCCTGATCTTCACCTTTTGGCTTTTATTAATTAAAAATTTATGAATTTCATTTCTCTTGAGTTTGTAATGCGACAGTATTCCCACGATTTCGATGGTTTGCATATCTATCATCTTAATAATCTTAGTGATCTGCACTCGAGATTTCAAATGGCAACCCCGGGTCTCTTTCTTTTAGTCTTTAGATATAGTATGTGAATTTATTTCGATTTAGAAAGGCGTACTCAGATCTTCACCTTACGGCTTTTACCAATTTAAAATTTTATGTATTTCATTTTTCTTGGGGTTCGATCAGTGTTCCATATTCATGACAATGATGGCAGATCTCCTATTGAAATCGCTGTGATCTATTACCGTAGCTGAAGGGTGATACCCACTCTTTAATTATTATTGTAATTTGATTCTTAAGACCTCTGCGTTTAATCTCAAGAAACAAAGCAGGAATCATATGTGCAATTGGCAATCGACACTTAAAAACTCTGCGTATTCATGTCGATTAGCACTTCCTGGAATCGTGCCACCTGCCCAACTTGTTTAGATTCCACTAATTCGCTGCACCCTTGTTCAAACCCTGTTTACATTTCTTGGCACCTCCAGAAAATTACAAAACAATTGGTAATGACCTATCTCTGCATGGATCCAATTGCCTTGGCTTTTTTCAAGACCTATAAATTGTTTGCTTTCGTCACTCAAACCACTGTATGGATCCATTGCCTATTTGATAAGTTCTAGAAATCACAAGATACAAATTGTAGCATTTCCTTCATTTTCTATGCATTGATTCCTCAATTGGTATCTCCAGAATTCATAAATACGATTTGTAATTGCCCTATTATTCTCTAAGCATTGATTTCTATTTGACATTTACAGAATTATGAAGCAAAATTTCCGCATATCTATTTGATTATTCATTAACTCTGTTTCAGATATTAAATTGGTGTCTACTAGATTGCATGTAAATTTGTAGTTTAATAAGTCTGTTCCGGACATTGAATTTCCAGAATTAGTATTGATAGCATATTATTAAAATTTAAAAAAAAAGCTATGCGTTCTATCTCCAACCCGGAAGGGCGTATTCCAGATCTTAGATGCTTGTTGTTACTGAGTGCTTAGTGCGTATCAGACTCGATCCTTACATGTTACCTTGTGCTAGCATTCCAGCATTTCAACTATTCGATCTCGGATAATTTGTGAGTGCATGGACACCATTGCCTAGAATCGTGGTTCCGTTTTACACACCCTTTTGATAAGATTGCCTCATCTAGTTATTTCTGTGGGAAGCAGAATTCGTGGTGCTGTATTACCCTGTGTTTTTATGTTGATAGCGCCCAACTCAAAACTTTATCTCTGTGTGGGCAGAGAAGTGAGGTATATTTTTTTGATAACAATGTGTTAGATTTCTACTCCTTCGAATCCAAAACATAATCCATCCTAATCGGATACTCCCTCTTGCTGTCATTTAATTATGGATCGTCACCTCACGTATCGGATGCCCTTGTGCCGAGCCTATGGGCTAAGTATTCAAAGTTTGATTTTTTTTTTTTTTTGAAAGGTGGTTCGCCGTTTGTTAGAGGGCTAGTCCACTTGGGAAAATGGTCACCACCTGCTATTCTAGAGAATCAAGGTGGCACGAATTACAATCATTACAATATGGGCTCAACAAGAGCAATATGTCACTTACAAGAATTGAACCTGAGTGGGGAAGGAAACAAACATTCCTCCCAACCACCCAAGCTACAACCAATGGACTAAAAGTTTGATTTTATATAAGGGTGAAAACTGCAAGCATTTTTATTTTATATATTAAATACACAACATGTCTTGAGGGAGTAGCGTTCCCACATGGGTATCTCGTAATAGAAATTGATAATTGGATTGCATAGTATGTTTGGTAAAGTAACAATGTAAAAATAGATACATCTATATCCAAAGAAATAGAAATGCCTATGATTATGTATTTACGTTTGTGTATGATTGCTTAAATATAGGCATGTGTACGTAAGACACTTGAAAGCGTACAAATAAATATGCTGATATATTTTTACATTGGGAAATGAATGATGAGTTAAATAAATATATGCAAATGTATCTTGTTTACATAGGACATTTAGAAAATGAAAATGTTGATTACATATGAGAATCAAATAAAATGCTTAGTAAAATGTATAAATATGCCATGCATAAGTTAAATGTATTTCTCCATGCATAAGTTAAATGTGTATATATGTGTGTGTGTGTGTGTCATGCATAAATATCTGAAAGTAATTCTTAATATTGATATGGGGAAAACACTTATCATAAATTATATTAAGATGTAGAGTATGAAAAAGAAAGGATAACATAGGTGATGATAAAGTCTAGTGTTTTATCTTATTTTCTTATTTTTGTAAATATGATCAGTTATGACGAATTTAGTAGATATATGGAAAGGCAGATAAAATATTTCCACACTACTATTCAATCTAAAAAATAAAATAAAAATTCTCAGGATGAGAGGCTTTACAATCAACGTGATCTAGATAAAACTATTATTGAACATGATAATGGATTTACCATGGTAAATACAAGGTTGTTTGAGCCAGGAACAGAGCCCTTTGTTCTTTCAAGCCAATGTGAATAGGTATTTTACTATGAGGTTCCAGGTAGAGCGGGTTGGTCATTTTTTGTGAGACACGATCCAAGGGGAAGGCCGATAAAGTATAACGTAGAGGAAGGTACTGAAGATGGTCTCGAAGAAGAAGACGATGTTGAAGATGATCACATGAGTTAGATGATCATGTTCCAGAAGAAGATGTCGAAGAATTAGTTGAATCAGATGATGTAGTAGACAATGTCCATGAAGATGATATCGACGATGACATGATGATCGTAACTGACATCGATGACAATGATGATATGGCCAATCCTTACAATGTTGACTCTGGATCGAATGATACAGATGATGACTTGGATGAAGAAGATTATGATCAAGTCCATTGAAGTGTATGAGGTATGCCTTAATATATCTACTCTAATATATATTTTGATTTAATATTGCGATAGAAATATTGAATTTTATTGGTATGTATAAATTAATTGTTTCTTAGTGTTTCTTCCATTTTCCTTTGTGTTGGCATATGTTATAATTAGAAACATGGCTTCTTATAAAGTATGACCAAAAAACACGTTTAATTTTTTTTTACATAGATTTTGTCGGGATATGGGGAATTGAGAATGATGTGAGGGGGGGGGGGTGGGGGCATAGGAGATTCCACCTTCACATGGTTGGCCCTGTTTAGTATAGAATATTAAATTATTCTCGAAACAAAGAGAAGCTCAAAAAGGAAATGCACAATTATGATGCTAACCCAAATGGCGTGCTTGATCATGTACTGCACGGGTTCAACAATTCGAGCATCAAAAACCATACCTATAGATTAATTAATGTGCTACATGGGGCCAACATTGAATTTTTTCAATTATGTGTTGGCTTGGACTGAAATTTGGCATGGTTAGACTAGACGCATGCATTGATGCTGTGGAAGGGTTACTAGACTCAAACATGACTGACACTAACCATTGGAGCATCAAATACCATACCTATAGATTAATTAATGTGCTAGATGGGGCCAACGTTGAATTTTTTTAAATATGTGTTGGCTTGGACTGAAATTTGGAATGGTTAGACTAGATGCATCATCATCATCATCATCATCATCATCATCATCATCTTCATCACCATCATCTTCATCTTCATCATCATCGTCATCATGATCTTCATCATCATCATCATCATCATCCTCGTCATCATGATATTCATCATGATCTTCAACATCATCAACATCATCATCAACACCATCGTCATCATGATCATCATCATCTTCATCATCATCATCATCGCCATCATCTTCATCATCATCATCATCATCGCCATATTCATCATCATCATCATCATCATCATCATAATCATCATCGTCATCATCATCATCATCATCATCATCATCATCGTTGTAGGATATCCAACATAGATACGTGGAAAGACCGGTGACGTTTGGAGTTGGTGGTTTGGCGTGCTCGTCGGATTCTTTTGAAGGGGGCATCGGATATCCTACCAAAACTACATTATAAGAAGTCCAATATCCGACGCCTCTTGCCGTCGGTGGTATGGCAAGGCCATCGGATTCATCATCATCATAATTATCATCATCATCATCATCATCGTTGTCGTCGTCATCACCAGCACCATCATCATCTTCATCATCATTGCCATCACCCTCTTCCTCATCAACATCTTCATCATCATCATCTTCTTCATCATCATCAATATCACCATCGTCATCATGATCATGATCATGATCATCTTCATCATCATCGTCGTCGTCAACATCTTCGTCATCTTCACCTAGCCTTCAAAATTCCATATACATAAGCACACACAACTATCAATTTCAAAACATCTATACCTTAACACATGTCTACAAGACTACCATCACCTCACAAATATAAATATCTCAATTCAATATCCTTATCTTGGCACATTAAAGCTTAACTACTTGCCTCTACATTGTACCTACATTAAAACTTTATCTGCACCTTTCATGTTTTTTTTGTGAGCTTTCTACATTCAAGATCCAAGTCAACTTTAACATTACTCTATGTAAGAGGAAGGTATTGATGCAATATGACTATATAAGTAGTTATCCAATGTCAAAGCATATTTGTAATTGATGAAGGCATGATTAAAGGATTAAGGAGGATCAATGCACTTATGGACGAACAACATGGCACATTAGATGGGGACCTACACACATTAAAGGATGGATAACAACATAAAGGTAAGATAAGACAAGTGTTTCAAATAAGGCATCGAATGATTGAGATTAGATTTATGGCCCTTGTCAACTTAATAAAAACACATTTTACATTATCTACCAGCTACATGATTTCCCTTTTAAGATTGTAAAAGGGAGGTTATTTGGCGTGACACTATTGAGAAATTGAAACTTTTATTTGGTTTATTCATGGTTGCATTTGTTGGAATGTTTATCTTTTCGATCTATGCGATGGATTGGGTTTCTATCACATTTGGACATAATAACCCTTGTGATGGATTGCAAGCACCTTATAATATAAGGTGTGGAAGGCAAGCATGGGATGGTGTAATATCCTTGGGAAGATTCATCCAGATATTAACTCAAGTTCAGAATTTTAAATAAAATTTACTTGTCCATTTTTTAATCATTTTACCGAACAGAGCAGGAAGTCAATGACGGGTAAGGAGACTTGAAACTGAGTTTGGTAAGATGAAATTTTAGTTCTGGAATTTATATGGGAAAATGTGCAGCAACAACTTAGACAGTGGGAAATTGGATCCTTTGTACAAAGCACGGAGACCATTTATGTTTCGGACATCAACTACTGTTGAAGCCTACCGCAATGCTTCCTGGGTACATCCGCATATACAAACTAGATCGAGAAGGTTAATAAGGTTTATAATATTCAATAATTTTTTGGTTATGTTCAGAATGATAAATGATCAGTCTTGGAAGAGTTTTCAAAGAATTGGGGCTTTTGGTCTCTTCCAGGATTGTGGAGCTAGTCTTTTTCTTAACTTTCCAAGAAAGGTCAAAAGGATTTCAAACTATGATTTTTTGGACTGATATGGATACTGGGATGTGTCAAGGACCTGATACAACTGACGGATCAACAAAAGAGTGCACAGAATGAATTTTATAGACAAAATGGAAAAACTAGTCGAATTTAGGCATCAAACTAGCTAGTCTTGGATTTTATCATGATAAATTGTCTTAAGGAAATACAAACTCTGTTATGATGATTATATTATATCTGATATGAATTATTATAACCATTAAACATCAAATATAGAGTTCATAACAGTTCCCTTAACTTCTAATGCTTTCTTTACAATGGACAATGCCTCACAGGCTATTTTCTTCTTACATGAGCTAGAGAACAGGGTAGAGAAGGAGAGAATTATTGTGTATCTTAAATGGAATTAATTATCATTCCATCGACTTGTTAGATGGCTTAAATTGCTGCATTATGAATGTAATGACCTCCAATGGGAGCTAAGATCATCAGTTCTCCTCTCTTAGGAAAATCACCTCCAATCCGGCAGCAAGTAGAGTAGAAGAGAGAGAAGAGAGGGAGTTCGATCTGAAATTGATATTCTGGAATATGGCAGCCTCTTATGTCTGAAAATAACCACTGATAATCCTCACAGAAGATTCTGAGAACACCTTCCCATATACATCTTCATCTATGGTGCTTCCTCCTCAAAAACTAACTGTAAAACACCTCCAATGGAAGCCTCCTCTCCAATATGACAATAGATCTTCATTGTTGCTCCATACTGAATGTCACTGGCTGTAATACTATCTGATATACCTGCATAACACTCATAGACAACTCAAAAAGGCTTGGGGCACATCTACCAAGAGAAATTGTTGAGGCACATCACTCAACAGTTGAGTAGCTCAGAGCTCTCAAACCAAAATTGCAAATGACAAAAGTTCCTCATTGGAGTTGGTTGGCTTCTTTTATAAACTTTATGATGACCGGCTGAGTAAGTTACTTATCTTTGGTAACTTGTGAGAGTAGGTTACCACTTTCCCATCCTACTCCAAGTCATGTGGGCACCTTCTTGGAATAATTAGCAAGTTTTGTCTTAGAAAAACTTGCAAACTTTTGTCTCTCTTCACCCAGATTAGCAACTGTGCCTTAGTTAGCTTTCTGGATGTTGCTAAATCTTTACTTACAACTTTTCTTGTTCTTTCCACTTTATTTACTTTCCACTTTTCTGCTTTTTCCTGCTTTTGCCATCTTTTCTGTTTGCTTTTGCCAGTTTCTAATTTGTTTGCCTTGTCTTCTTTCCTCCTTTGGACTCCTTGCTTTTCCTGAGATTTGCCACTAAGGCAACAGTGGTCCACATGACCAAATTCGAACTCCTAGCCATATTATCACCACTTGCCAATATTTATTAGCAATATTTATTAATAAAAATATTCCAAATCAGAATTAATTCCAAATTCAACATTTAAGCAATTAATTAATAATTCATTCATTCATGTGGTATAATTGCCTCAAAATTAACCCCTACTCCAATTTGGCAACATCTTCCACATGGGTGCCCTTTGGGCCCACTTGCTCATTATCCATTAATTTTATTTATCAAAATTACCTTTAATAAATAAATTTGCCAACTTGGGAGACTTAGACCAAAATTAATTCTAAGCAAATAGAACTAATACCATATAATTCCCTTAGGGGTTGATTTTGTCCCCTTTCACCCATGGTACTGGATGAACCAAAATTGGGGACATGACAGTCCTCCCTTCCCAAGATTGCTTGTCCTCAAGCAATGTTAGGATTCCACCAAGTTTTTGCTGCACCACTCTGATTTTATTTGTGCCCATCCACTGAACAATCTGAACATTAAACTTGGGTCCTTCAAAAAATCTAAATAAAATGTAATATGACTAAACTGCACTGTAAACTCTATCTGCACTAAATCATGAACAAAAATCTTAACCCAGTTAATATAACTGAGTAGAATTCCCGGATCCCACTACTTCCTCCGCAAGGACCCATAATTTTCTGTCACCTCTAGAAAGTTATCACTCCAAGGAATTCCTGGATCCCAAAGTATCAACTGCATTTTTCCAATCTCCAAGCATGTGGATTCCCTCCACATAGGCCAACTTCTGCAAGTAATCATTAATTTATCTTGGCAACTTTCCTGCTTAGCTGCCTTCCCTTGACCATAAGAAAAAACATTTTTGCAAGGAGATTTCATGTCTGTCAGGTAATCTTTCACCCAATCCATATGTGGATGAGTGACATCAGATGGCTGCAAATTATGCCTTTTCTGCTACTTGCAAATCATATAAAAATCAGCAATGATGAAAACAATTTTCTTGCAACAAAACATAAGATTCTTACCTTCTAGGTTTTCCCTTTCAGTGATGCCTTTATCCATCCAACCAATGGATGGAAAAACACCTTTATCTGTTGAATCATATGGAATGTGATCAGCCATATGTCTGTCCTCTTCAGATAAAGAGAACTCATGATTTCTACAGAACTCCACAGGTGTTCCCCTCTTCATCCAATGGCTCAACTCTCTGCCATTGATCCAAGGGTGCCAAACTCCATCACATGACCCACATGTTGAAAGTAAGTGTGGATCTGATTCCTCCTTATCAAAAGTGGCTGCCTCCACTGCTGCAGGTTAAGGAACATGTCACTTGACTGAAATTTAGGATCTTTCTGCTCATCATGTGACACAAAAAAATAGAATCCTTTTACCCAATTTTCATTCCCAAGGTTTGTGGCTGAATGTGAAGTGGGGAATGAAGGGTGGTGAGCCATGCTTCTGAACATTTCATCTACTGAAGTTGTGGATGTATCCTCTCTATTGATGGCTGAACCATCTATGGTGAAATCAACTGCACCTTCCTTGGAAGAAAGACCTTCTTCAATGATCCTCTCATGTTCATTCTAGAAAAAATCATGCACTTGCTTTTCACCCACTTTTTCTGCACATTCTTCAAGCACATACCGCATAGACTACTCCTCATGGTCCACCCACTCATGAGGTTCCTTCATGTAATATTTTATGTCATTGACCCAAAAGGGATTACTCTTAGGAAAAATTGAGGATTCAGTCAATTCTTTCCACTCTTGCTGGAATTGTTCTATCTTCATTTGGGATTCTGAGAGAGCACTTTGAGTGTATCTCAAAGAATCTTGGGTGGCCAACAACTCACTTTTGAGCTTGTAGTTCTCTTCTCCATATCTGCAAATATTTTCTTCATCATGCAATGATGCATCCTGCAACAATTCAACAAGCTCACACATGTAATTTTTATCTAAAAGCAACTGTGAGAAATTACCTTTGATTGTGGACATTGCTTTTTGGATATTCTCCATGGTTGCAAAGAAATATTGATATTCCCTTAAAGCAGCTTCCCAACACAACCTCGCACTGAAGAATGAGTGTCATGGAGAGTTTTCAAGGCCTCTTGGATTTTTCTCTCACTCATTTTCAATGGTCCAACCAGGGAAAGAAGTTCCAACTGGTGAACCTCTTTTGCTTCTTGCAATTCAACCTTCTCCCAATTCTGAATTCTGACACTAGAAGGCTTTTCTAATCCATCATTCTCACTGGAAGTGGCTGCCATATTGGGCTGCAACAAAGGCATGCAAAAATTAGAATTGCAGCCATATCTTTGTGCCCAAATTTCCTCCTCATGTGGTGTTTTAATGGCAGCATGCTTCTTTCCCAAATTCCTAGGTTCACACCTAGCTGATTCGGGCTTGTCTTCCACCTCAACCTGAAGTTCCAATGATGATTTCAGATCTGATTGATGTTCTTCTTTCGGATAGGATACAAAATATTTCCTACCATCATCACTCTTCACCATCTCTTCTACACTAATCTTGAAATCACCCACGAAGAGCTTGGGAGTGATTTCACCTTCCACATTGCCAACAATCGAATGCTTGATTGTTGGACCTTCAGTTGTGCATTGACCTTCTTCATTCACTTCTTGGAGTAATGGGGCAGCAGCAAGGTCTTCTTGGTCATTTCTTTCCAAGAAACTTGATGTCTCTCCACATTGTGTGGTGCTCAGATCACAACCTATGGACTTCCTTCTTGAATGAAAACCAAACAGTCTCGCAATGCTTGGCCCTGCCAATGGCCTTGATGAAACTTCCTTCTTGATTCTTTTTTCCTGAGATTGGGATGGATCCATATGTAGGGCTGCAACTTCATTTTTATTTTTTCCTACTTCTTCTCCACCCGAAGAACTAGGTGGCTCTTGGTTTCCTCCCTTGGTTTTTCCGGGCTGTGAGGACACATCTTTATCCCTCCTATCCATCTTAGCTCCTAGGGGTAAAAATTTTGGCTCGACTTCCTTGCACACACCATCAACCATATGTGCAATCCTTCTTCTGCTATCACTATTGTAGGGGTCTTTGAATAAAATCTAAATCTCTAAATCACAATAGTCTCTAAAGGTCAGGGACTTCTGAACCTCCTTCTTCAAGGCAGAGTACTCCATGAAGTACTCGTAGGATTTCTTAGGGTTCCCTCCTTTGAGTATTAATTCATAATCCCAGTTAGCCATAGGTAGGTCTGTTCCTACAGTCTCTTCAAACATATGTTCAACAAGGGAATCATATTCATATTTCTGCACATAGAAATTTCCAATAGGCGTCAACTCCTCTTCATATGGTTCAACACATTCATCATCATATTTCTCATAAAAAACATCATCTGAGTAAAAGTCTTCTTCGCTGAATATTGACATGACTGCAAATTCATTAACTTAAGAGTCTTCTTTCCACTAAGATTTAATTTCCACAGGCTGAGCCAAGGAAAGAGCTCTGATACCACTGTAATATCCTTGGGAAGATTCATCTAGATATTAACTCAAGTTTGGAATTTTAAATAAAATTTACTTGTCCATTTTTTAATCAATTCACCGAACAGAGTAGGAAGTTAGTGATGGGTAAGGAGACTTGAAACTGAGTTTGGTAAGATGAAATTTTAGTTCTGGAATTTATATGGGACAATGTGCAGCAGCAACTTAGACAATGGTAAATTGGATCCTTTGTACAAAGCACGAAGACCATTTATGTTTCGGACATCAGCTACTGTTGAAGCCTACCGCAATGCTTCCTGGATACATCCTCATATACAAACTAGATCGGGAAGGTTAGAAGGGTTTATAATATTCAATAGGTTTTTGGTTATGTTCAGAATGATAAATGATCAGTCTTGGAAGAGTTTGCAGAGAATTGGGGCTTTTGGTCTCTTCCAGGATTGTGGAGCTAGTCTTTTTCTTAACTTTCCAAGAAAGGTCAAAAGGATTTCAAACTATGATTTTTTGGACTGATATGGATACTAGAATGTGTCAAGGACCTGATCCAACTGACAGATCAACAAAAGAGTGCACAGAATGAATTTTATAGACAAAATGGCAAAACTAATCGAATTTAGGCATCAAACTAGCTAGTCTTGGATTTTATCATGATAAACTGTCTTAAGGAAATACAAACTCTATTCTGATGATTATATTAGATATGATATGAGTTATTATAACCATTAAACATCAAATATAGAGTTCATAACAGTTCCCTTAACTTCTAATGCTTTCTTTACAATGGACAATGCCTCACAGGCTATTTTCTTCTTACATGAGCTAGAGAACAGGGTAGAGAAGGAGAGAATTACTGTGGATATGAAATGGAATTAATTATCATTCCATCTACTTGTTATATGGCTGAACTTTCTGCATTATGAATGTAATGACTTTCAATGGGAGCTAAGATCATCAGTTCTCCTCTCTTAGGAAAATCACTTCCAATCCGGCAGCAAGTAGAGTAGAAGAGAGAGAAGAGGGGGAGTTCAATCTGAACTTGATATTCTGGAATATGGAAGCCTCTTATGTCTAAAAATAACCACTGATAATCCTCACAGAAGATTCTGAGAACACCTTCCCATATACATCTTCATCTATGGTGCTTCCTCCTCAAAAACTGACTGTAAAACACCTCCAATGGAATCCTCCTCTCCAATATGACAATAGATCTTCATTTCTGCTCCATACTGAATGTCACTGGCTATAATACTATCTGATGTACCTGCATAACACTCATAGACAACTCACAAAGTCTTGGGGCACATCTCCCAAGAGAAATTGTTGAGGCATATCACTCAACAGTTGAGTAGCTCAGAGCTCTCAAACCAAAATTACAAATGACAAAAGTTCCTCATTGGAGTTGGTTGGCTTCTTTTATAAACTTTATGATGACCTGCTAAGTAAGTTACTTAGCTTTGGTGACTTGTGAGAGTAGGTTACCACTTTCCCATCCTACTCCAAGTCATGTGGGCGCCTTCTTGGAATAATTAGCAAGTTTTGTCTTAGAAAAACTTGCCAACTTTTGTCTCTCTTCACCCAGATTAGCAACTGTGCCTTAGTTAGCTTTCTGGATGTTGCTAAATCTTTAATTATAGCTTTTCTTGTTCTTTCCACTTTATTTACTTTCCACTTTTCTACTTTTGCCCGCTTTTGCCATCTTTTCTGTTTACTTTTGCCAGTTTCTAATTTGTTTGCCTTGTCTTCTTTCCTCCTTTGGACTCCTTGCTTTTCCTGAGATTTGCCACTAAGGCAACAGTGGTCCACATGACCAAATTCGAACTCCTAGCCATATTATCACCACTTGCCAATATTTATTAGCAATATTTATTAATAAAAATATTCCAAATCAGAATTAATTCCAAATTCAACATTTAAGCAATTAATTAATAATTAATTAATTCATGTGGTATAATTGCCTCAAAATTAACCCCTACTCCAATTTGGCAACATCTTCCACATGGGTGCCCTCTTGGCCCACTTGCTCATTATCCATTAATTTTATTTATCAAAATTACCTTTAATAAATAAATTTGCCAACTTGGGAGACTTAGGCCAAAATTAATTCTAAGCAAATAGAACTAATACCATTTAATTCCCTTAGGGGTTGATTTTGTCTCCTTTCACCCATGGTACTGGATGAACCAAAATTGGGGACATGACAGATGGAGCATACTAAGTTTCTCCAAATACTTAGAGGCCAAAATAAACAAGTCGATCCACTAGCAAATAGAGGGTCCTTGCTTGCAGAAGGGAATTGTAAGGTGAATGGGGAGCTCATCCCATTTCTACCTCCACAATCATGATATCAAATTTGGAGAGTGTCCCAATGTTCATGACATGGAAATGCATCCACACAAGTCTGAGTTGCAAATTAATGTGTCAGGACACTTATCAGTCATATATGCATGTGGTTTGGCAAGGGATCATAATGGTTAGTACTATGGTGGTCAGCAGGGGTAAATGTAGGAAACTAGTGCATATTTTTTGGGGAAAGTTGTCAATTGAATATACAAGTCTCCGAAAATAAACTGACAAACTCTAACTCAATGTTAAGCGACATGATCACATGCATGGAAACAAATGTAATACATATAGTGTGAGCTACTCTGAGTGAGTGACACGTAATTTTTTTTACTAAGACTACAAATGGATTTCGTAACCCATCCGGAGGGACACATAAAGTTTCAATATACAAGCAAGGTTAGGACCAGTGAGGACTCCCATTGGTTTGTTCTCTAGGTAAGAGTAATCTAAATCCATGCTTTGGTTTTTTCAAATCTATACATTTTCTCTTTAATAAAAAAAAAAATCTTTAGAAAAGATTATACTAGCCTACTCTGGTTTCGGGTTGCTCTCAATGTACAACATGAATAAACATGCCCCCAACGAAGAACCTCGACTTCTGATGTTGTGAACGAACCGTTGAAATCTTCGATTAATCTCCCACAAGTCGATGGCTCTAGCCTTGGCCTGGACCTCTGCTTTAACCAAGAGGGCTCTTCAAATTCGAGCGTTCTGGCTGTGACATTCCATTTCCAGGGAATACATTATGATATCCCCCCAGAGAACTACTTAGTGCCTCTTAGCAGTGACCTACTATTCCTTGCAATATTACCCAATGCGAGTGAAGGTGATATCTCCATATTTGGTAATATCCAATAGCAGAATTACCAAATACTGTATGACAATGAGAAAAGAGTTCTCTCCTTTGCACCCATAGCTTGTGATACCCTGTAGGCAACCTACTGCAAGTTCAATCACCTTCTATGGTTTTGATTCGATTCATAATAACAGAAAGGTCACATTGATTTTTGGTGGTCTACATTTTTTCCAGTATTTAGTTATATACATATTTGGAATGCAAACCATTGAGAATTTAGTTATTTCTACTTTTTCATTAATGAATTGTCTCAGTTTCATCTTCTACGAGGCACTCTGCATATGCATCTAGCGGATTGGAGCATCGAGTCATCCTTTTTCAAGAACAAGTTGTGTGCTCATCACTTTCACGACCAGATTGTTCCCAGATGACCAGGTCGAATCCGCTCTCCTATCAAAGCATTGAGAAGCAAAATAAAGCCTACTTGCAGCCATGTACCAGATCAAAGATCGTTGGAATAATGGGCACCCAGCTAAGTCGAGGGAGAATGATAAAGGTGAGGTAAATATAGTTGGAATAATGGGCACCCAACTAAGTTGGAGGAGAATGATAAAGGTGAGGTAAATGACAGTGGTGAATCCTACGGCGTGCACCTTTCTTTGTTTCTCTTTCCATGTCATAATAATTTTGGTATTTTGTTGTCTTTGGTATGCTCTGCCCAGTCTTGGGTTCACTAGATAATATTTCATTAAAGCTTTAAAAACTTTTAGATGTGTTTGAATCTATTCTTTCAAGCCCTTCTAGACCCTTTTATCCTCATGTAAAAAAAATAGTAGCTTTTATATATATATATATTTTTAACTTCTTTCACCCAAATTGCAACGTTTCATGGATGTCAAAGAGATCCAAGTACAATACAGATAACATAAACAATGAAAAACCTATGGGAAATTGTTTATTAGGTTGATTTCATAGGGATGAAAGCATATAACATAATGAAAACGATTTGTGTTCTCTTCTTCAGGTTGCAACTGTTAACTACTCTCTACAGCTATAGGAAATGACATGCAAAAACAGGTCTGGAACAACATTCTTGAAAGAATATTTTATAATCAAGTTTGTAATTCATAGTTTCAGTATGCTTACAGGATTTTTTCTGAAATGAGCAACTGAAGGTTGTTGGATTGCACATTGCTGCTTGTTTTCAACTTCGGATAACTTCTATGTTCACACTCATGCTGAAGTTGCAGATTCACGCTCAATAAAAATTCACACTCAATAAAAAATATATTGAAGTTAACATAATACTGTTAGCAAATAGCAAGATTAGTAGGATTGCAGGTAGAGTTCTTAAGTTCCCTTTCCCTGTTAGTTGGTTTACCTCGTTCTTCTAAAATAGATAAGATTTACTAAAGAGGAAATGCTTTTATACAATATTCTACATGTTGAAATGCTTTTATGCAATATTCTACATGTTGATTGTGCAAATCCATTTGGCGATTTGAAGTGTAACATTAAATCTTCATATTAATTAATTCCTCCTTTAATCCAATTGTTGAGTTTCAATTTTGGCCCCTTTCCATATATTATACTTATAATTTATTGAAATGGCCACATCTCAGCGAGTAGCTCTCTCCGTAATGAACAACGATGGTGCATTTCACAAGGCTTTCAACCTGAGCATAAAAGTCATGAATGCTCGAAACCAACACGGGTGTATTGAAGATTGTTGCGGTACACTTCCAAAAACTCTTATCCGCCTGCCATCTCATGTTAACAGTTTGGATTCTTCGAATGATAGGTAGATCCACAAAGGAATTGGGATTGCTCCGGAAGAGATCCACTCAATGAAGGTAAGAAATATGTCTTCATTCATCACAAAACTGCCCAGCTCTCGAAAGCGTTTGACAAATTAAGTTGGCCATACATTAGATTAATGATGCTACATGTTGGATTCACTTGTGATGTTGTTAATTGGGTGAAAGATTGTTATTCATCTGTTTCCTTTTCATTTATTAATAATGGAATTCAATCTGTTGACAAACGATTAACCTTCACCTATTAAAAATTGTTTCTTAAGTTACACAGTCCACTACTAAAATGGCTTACTCAAAGGACAGATCGCATCCCTGCGTGGCCAGCTCAAGGGTTCCAACGTCAACGTCATCAATGTATTACATTATGTACGACTTCACAACTGAACACTTGTTACAGTGAGCACCTAAAATATGCTTGTTCAGTAACATTTTTTTGGAAAATCTTGATGGTGAGTTATATTTTTTTGAAAATCTTGAGAGTTATATCTTTTTGAAAATCTGGAGGGTGAATAATATTGAGGAACTTGACTAAATTCAAATATCTAATGTATAGAATTTAGGCGATATGTCAATGATTAATCCTGGAGACGACTCAACCGATTTCATAATTCAAATATGAATGTGGGGTTCAAGCAAACCACAAGAGCTTACCACGGAGTAGAGGAAAGCATAATCATGACTACATTGTGCAGTGCGGAAGCTCGAGGACTATAGATGGGCATTTTTTCAAGGAGGTCTCCTGCTCCAATCCAGAAACTTATGTCAATTGGGATGGAGTTCACTGAACCAACCGAGGAAACATAATTCTGTCCAACCATATCCTCGAATGCAAAGACTTCGAACCTGTATTTTCGACTACAAGTTAATGTGATATCCACTCAATTTGAGATCATTGTAAACAATGTTAATAGTAAAACGACAAAATAGTCATATTATGGGAGCCATGGAATCTTGCAAATGGAAATGTGAATTTAGATTATTTCATTCGGTAGACAGTGATGTGGACAATAAATACCACCTATGTAATAGAGGCTATGTGGATTCTTTAATTCAATTTAAAGAGGTAGTTGTACTGCTTGCATCTATTTGATCAGATTTTTAACTAAATTAGTATGAAAATGAGTTGTAACCATTATTTACCTTACAAAGTGAATGATTGCTTCACTCTTTATCCTTCCTTCTCTCTTCTTAGTATGTAGGTGAAAACAACCGACTACCAACCAAGTGGTATTCATCAACCAACCAACGAAGCCATCCAAACAGAATAAGAAAATGAAGACAGAAAAGTAGTAATGGTTAGTACGTCAATGTCATGCCACGTGGTCATATATGGATTCAGGCGTATGGGTGCATGCATTCAACACTTGTACACTTATTTTATTCTTTTCATAATATTCTTCATGTCAAAACTACACATCACACTACACTGTCGTTTTTTCGGACGTCTCACATCCTCTTTACAATACTCCCATGTTATGCCACTATGTGCCCATTCACATGACAGAATGGTCACCGTATGACACAATAGCCGCAACTATTTCTAAACTCTAAAAACTATTCTTGAAAGGAAGGTTTAAGTGGCAAGCATCCAGGCATCTTCCCTCATAGTGTCATTTCTTCTTGTTCCATTGTTCCATGTGGTTATTTTCACACCCATGGATACATTGAAATCAATTATACTCCCATCTCCACAGAAAACAAGTTAACAAGAGTATATTCTAATATGGAGAAAAAAAATAACACTAAATTTAACATGAGTATGTTCTAATATCGAGAAAAAAAATAACACTAAATTGTTTGGGCTCGGTAAAAAGAAATATATGTTTATTTTAGTAGTAAAATTAATATATGTAAATTAAAAAGTTGTTTAACAAATGTGGCGAAGTATGATCCTAGTGGGTATCCTGATTTCCTAGTACTTGTTTTTTGTTTTTTGATAAATTAAATTTATTAAAAACATTCTTTTGTTCATGTCTATAATATGGTTTAGGTGTCTAGTTGATTTTACGTCAATCCTAGCATTAGATGTGTCTCCACACCATACCATAATGCTCTCTATTTTTAATTTTTAATTTGATGGAGAAATCTAGATAATCAAGTTGGTGCCCAGAGCACAAGCAGATTCATACTATCAATTACTCTCAAAATACACATTCCTTACAATGCGAACTTAAAAAACTGTCCTCGGCATTGATCAAGTCGCATACTTGCCTAGTTCTATGAAATTATAGAATTAAAAAACAAAAAAACCAGAAATTAGAATAAAATTTGAAGCCAATCGCTATGGTTTGATAACATCTTATCAGCCCATGAACTAGACGAGGTAAGGCTCACAGCCATTATTTCAAAAGAATTTAATGAAAATTATACAGTTTTCATATTTTGCAAAAAGATATTTTTTTCAAACAAAATTATGAAAACATAAATATATTCAATTGTTATTCTATAATACTTTAAATTTTTTATTATAAACATTATTTTTATATTATTATTTTAATACAATTATATCTATTAAATTTTTGTGTGGAAATTATTTAAACATATAAAAAATTATTTTAAATAAACAATTTAATTTGATATATGTATGCTCAATTTTCCATGGTTTATTTTCTATTCAAAATATGTTTTCTATCAATATCTTACATATATAGTTTTCTATTCAACACACACATATAATTAATTAATTGTCATGGTGTATCATTTCATGGGGATCTCAAAACACTAAACACTGCCAATCAACTTAACATCCTCTCACAAGTATTAAAAAAGTTAAGAAGATTAACAAAAAGCAACAATTTATTGTTACTTCAAGATACTAATGCTCAAAACCAAAAAACAAAGTTAAGAAGATTAACAAAAGCAATTTATTGTTACTTCAAGATACTAACGCTCAAAACCAAAAAAATGGCAAAACATGAATATGTTTGTCTACTTTCACTTCATTCCGTGGATCTTTTCCTATATTTGCTTCAAGACATAAATGAGTTCAAATCAAATGACATGCCAACTAGGAAAAAGGGTGGCTACGAGCCATATCAACATCGCTCATTGTTTGTTATTTATAACAGAGTGGAGTAGTGTTGGCCTGATTTTATGACCTGGCCAACTTAAGGAAATCAAACCCACACAGATTGCTTAAGGCAGCTCTCGGTATGTTTGATATAGTTTGATCTCGCAGGTTATGGTCTCCTGCTACCAGTTAAATTTATTCTCTTAAGGAGAACTTGTAAAATTTTAAAAAAATGTAATTCTAAGCTAATCTATTGTTTATGAAATGAATCCTAAATCTAATCACTAAATGCAAAACTAATCTAATGTGCTTTCTTAAGGAAAGTCTTTTGTTTTGTTTGTGTTTTTTGGATTTTGAATCTAATGACTGTTTCGGAAAAATTAACAAAAATAATCTAAATGGAAACTTAACTAAAAAGATTTAATCTGGAAATTAAACAAAACTAATTAACTATTTTAGTCTAACCTATCTCAGCTGAGAGCGATTTTAAAAGCTAAATTTAATCATTAACTAATTGTTTAAGAAATCAGAGAATCAAATATGATAACAACAGAGATAGAAATATCATCAATCATCCATCATAACAATACTCTGCATATATATGTATGTCCACATAGAAGGATAAAACAAAAAACTGTTTTATCAACTATGATATTCAATTAGTTAATAACTAAAACTGCAATACTCAAATATTTGAAGAGGAAAATAATACTCAGCATGAAAGCATCATACAAATATGAATGCTAACAGTCCCAAGTATATAATGTATCATTAATAGATTCCTATCACCAAAAGCATATCAAATGATAAGATGTAGTAATGATTAATTCAAATAAAGGTACTGTGCAAATAGAGTAATATAAAATGACGCATACAATCACACAGGTAAAATTGTATAAGTATAAAATTGAGCAAATGATATATTAAAATCAATATTAAGTTTTCATAAACTATAATCAAAACATTGATACCAGTTTAGAAGTCTAGCACTAATCATCTATGGAGAAATCCAACAGAGTAATCAAAACTAGCAGAAAAGTAATGACTTCAATAAGCATTTCTCTTGTACTCCATCGACCCTAATACAATCTGTCTTCCTAGCTTTTATAGCCAAAGCTACTAACTGCTTAGAGCCTTTTATGTAACAACTATTCTAAAAATAATCATTTGGATCTTAACAGTTGTTACATAAAAACAAACAAGAAGGTCTTGTCATTGTTCTATTACATCAAATTCCTTCAAGAAAGAGGCACCTGGAATATTTGATCATCATATGAAATTATAGTTGTAATTGTCACTAGGATGATCGGTTTGTATTAACTTCTGTCTATAAGCATCGACTCATGATGTGGCTTCATAAGCATCGAGCAATATGTACAGCTAGCGTGTCTTCTCCAAATTGGTAGCCAAAATAGTTGTAACTGCAGCATCTTATCCCAAAAATCCGGATTGTTGTAACACGTAACCTTACTATTCATTCAACCAAAAATCAAGAACAACTTCCACCTGGCATGCATAACTGTCTTTCGTGAATATCCAGCTTCTAGAATATACTTTGTCTTTCTTCACAAAATTTCCAACCTGTTCGTGATATATGTATACCTGAGATAGTCAACAAGTAATTTATGTTAAGCTAAAGATAATAAGGAATAATACAAACTAATAAAAGTTTATCTACACAATTAAAGATTCTGCAACTATGTTTATTAAATTGTAGTATTACCTGTCAAAAACCAAAACAGAGCATATGTCAATTTCTAACTACCCTTCTTGCTTCGGCCAACCTAACCTTTAGTTTTAAGATCTTAAGTTTTTGCTCTTCAACTTGTTCAAGTAAATGTGTGTTTCTTATTATCACAACTTTCCTGGCTTCCTTATACTTCTGTTTCCTCAAA
The DNA here is from genome assembly GCA_027924585.1 of Larix kaempferi. Lineage (NCBI taxonomy): Eukaryota > Viridiplantae > Streptophyta > Pinopsida > Pinales > Pinaceae > Larix > Larix kaempferi. The sequence goes on along the minus strand of BSBM01000052.1, from coordinate 6,618,538 downwards.
TTCGCCTTATGCCATCTTTCCACCAAGCTTAACACTTCAGCCCTGAATGTTTTAATCTCCTCATCCTTTGATATTACATTAGCCTTGCAATCTTTTAATTCTGCTTTTAACTGTGAGATCCTAGTCTCGTACACTCTATCAAGAATTTGCTTGAGTGTCTCTTCATCTTGATCAATATGGTCAACAGAATGAGTCGAATTTGGTTCTTTTACATCTTGAACAGGTTGGGTCATATTTCCAAATGAAGGTTCTATTCCTGATTCGTTTGGATGAGTTATATTGATATCTTCATCTTTTGCCAAAGGCGACTTAAAGTCATTAACACATGAAGCTTGTTCATTATCCTGAATGATCTCAGGAGTTGGGAGTGAGAAAACACCATCATTTTCAAGTTGAATAATGACAGGCTTACTATTTTGTTGTGTTGTTACAGGCATAGACAAGCTAGCCATGCTTCGAGTGAACCTTCGGGGAATTTCTGCTACTACATTTGTTTTCTCAAACCTAACCTCATCGCTACAAAATTTTGCTAACTTCTCAAGCTTATCAACACAAAGACCTTGAGTATTCTTCTGCTGAGAAACAAGGGTTTCAGCAACACCTTCATCATTGATCAATTCCCTCTCTGAATTGTTAACACCCGAATCCTCTAACATAACATCTGATTGCAATACTGAATTCTCAGAGACTGGAATCTTCTTTCGTTTAGCCATACCTGTCATTAAAATATTTAGGTACAGGTAAAAGAAACGTTTTCCATTTGTCTTTATACATTACGCCTTTCTTGAACCATTTTTCTCCATCTAATGGTAGCCTGGTTGCTTCAGCAATGAATTGCTCAGACAGGGTCAACTGTAAATCCCCAATTTGTGCAATTTTTCCATTAAAAGACAAAGTGAATCTTTGTGTAACTTCCACACTATGGCCACTGAAGCTATCGAAGAATTTTCCCCAACCAATTTTATCAAAGAAACAGGCTGACTCAGGATCCCCAATAAGCCATTCTGAACCCTCTAGTTCGAATCTGCATAATAGTGCCATTTCTTCTTCCTGTGAATTTTCTCTTGACTAAGAAACATAGGATGTGGTAAAGACCGATGGAATAGGTATCCAAGATTAACAGACATGATATCAATCTTACACTTAACTCCATTGAAACCCTAGACTCGTGTTTCAAGCTGATAAACGTAGGCTCTCATACCAAAACCATCATATTGATACAGTGTGGAATGATTGTAAGGTACTTGGGCATTAAATGAAATGATTTCGAAAATGATGTTTGAACATAGCTGTAAGCTGGATAATACCTTCATGCAATGTATCTCAAATAGATGCAACCAAAATGAGTTCGTGGCATGTACAAAACTTATGTTGCCAGTTTTTTTATTGACACCTTGTTTTATGTAAGGGTTGGATGTGACGACTTGAAGTTCCTACATAATGACCAACAGTGATTATACTACTTCAAATCATCAATGACCTTGTATAATTCCAAAACATGGATCGTTGTTTTAAACTCGTTACCAAATATCAATGTCGTAATATGCAAATATTTATAATTTTGATAGGAGTGCATCATATGAAGTAATTAGACTTAGCCTTAATGATATAAATCTTCCCATTGTGGAACCTAATGACCTATGGTTTCAAAAATCACAAATTAATGAATATAATAGGTCACATTCCCATAGGCTAAATTCACCATTCAAGCTTCTAAATGTCATCCATTGAAAAGATTATCATAACGACTTTCATTCATCATTTTGATCAAATATGAATTCTAATGTGAAAAACATATTTACATGGAAAAATTTATTTATGTAAAAGGTTAAAATATGATTTACATAAGATAAGAATAATATTAATATCTACTAAGGGTTAAAAGGTTTATGAAACACGGTTAATTAACCCTAAGTAATATATATTATCATATGCTTAGTCTTAGAAAATCATATTTTAAGAAAAATAAGATAACAAAATAAAACAAGAAATGATAAAATCAAATGAAAACCATGAAACTAATTAATCAATAACTAACAGATCATAAATATAATCACTTGAAGTGAGACTGCAAATTGTTCATATTTTACAGCTGCTAGCCAAATCATTTTTAATGATCGATACCTTCCTTTAGAGAATACCTTAAGAAAAATTCAAATGATATCTCTAAATTAATTGTGATAAGTTATAAAAGGAACTGATCAATTTTATTGAGAGGGTTGTTGCCTACCAACAAATGGCAACGACCTGGGTGAACCAGTTATCTTTGTTCATCATTTTAAAAGATGAAACCAACATAGTCTTAAAATTTCTTCAAAACAAATCAGAAAAACTCAAATGAAGAATACCTTAAGAAAACCAACATAGTCTTAAATAGAGAATACCTTAAGAAAAATTCAAATGATATCTCTAAATTAATTGTGATAAGTTATAAAAGGAACTGATCAATTTTATTGAGAGGGTTGTTGCCTGCCAACAAATGGCGACGACCTGGGCGAACCAGTTATCTCTATTCATCATTTTAAAAGCTGAAACCAACATAGTCTTAAAATTTCTTCAAAACAAATCAGAAAAACTTAATCTAATTAGAATCATAATCAAACAACATCTACGAATATTTTTCCGAACCATCTTCATTCCTATAGATAAAGATTTCGTTTATAGACAAACTAACAATTCCCTCGTCAAAACAAAATACTTAGTATAAGGGAAATCTACATCATAGTATAAAGATGAACCTACTTGTTTCTCTGAAAAAATTTCAAAACCTGCTCCAATTATAAATCCTTATAGATTTTCCATTAAACATTAATTGGAGACTACTATCCAGGCAAGGTAACCCGATAAGACAGCATCATTCAAGAGTTTTATCAAAGATAAAAAGGTCAACTCGTGATGAGACCTCATGTCCCTTGATCTTTTAATCAAGAGCCATCACCCTAGTGATTAGAAATGATGTTATCTTTAATACAACTGATGATCATGATTAGTTCGGCTCGTGATGAGACCTCCTATTCTCCAATTAAAATTTAATTTATGAAAGATAATTATGCAAGGAGCAGATCAAAAATCTTAACAAATAAAAAGCAGACTTTTAAATAATTGACTAATGATGCAAATTAATAAAAAAATTCCCAAGTACTATGCTTTGAAAAGAAGAATTATCAGTCATCCTAACATATAGGTATACAGATAATGAAAGATTAATTATGATCATAAGCGCAAACATCATTAATAACTGATCCAAATTAGATTCAAGAAGAACCGATAAATCCAACCAAATCTTGAAGGCTTATCAAATTTCAATTGTTTTAAAATAAATGAAAAAAAACTAAATTTGAGTCCCCAGGGTTTATTTATATACAAATACCCTTCCCAAACAAAGATATGTAGAAGATTTTTTATTTTTTTTAAGTTTAAAATTGACAAAAATTATGTACAGAAAAATTGAATAGAAATGCTGACAAAAAGATTTCCTTCAATGCTGAAAGGGTAGAAAATGAATTCTGAAATCAATTTTGATGAAAAGTTTATAAAAAGATTTAAAATCAGAATTCAAATGAAGGTATGAGCAGAAATCGAGAAATGAGTCTGATTTGAAAGAATTTACAGAAAGGCAAGAACAAACCAAATTTACAACAGCTTGGTATAAATGAAATAGAAAACTATACATGCAGAAATCAACAAATCAATTCTTATGTAATTATTTACAAAAAAATAAAAATAAACTTATGTACAGCAGCATCTACAAATTCAAAAACTGAAAAGATCAGAAGAAATACTTTTTCAACACCAACCCATTTACAGGCAAAGTTTCGGGTTGGCCTTCCAAAGTTTGAAGTTGAAAGGCACTAGGACCTAGCTTTTCAGAAATAATGAATGGTCCTAACCAAAAACTCTGAAATTTGGTATGCTTTCCCTTATCCTCATGTACCTTATCCCACTTAAGAACTAAGTCACCGACTTGAAATTCTCTGTTAGAACTAGAAGACTGATCGAACCAAGATTTGACTATCTATTGGTGTTTAACAAAATGATGTTTAGCCTTGTCTCGTTCTTCTTCTAATTTTAAGAGGGTATTAATTCTCTTCTCTAGTGCTGGACATTCCTCATCTTGGACAGACTGTGCTAGCTGAAGAGAAGGTAAAAATAAATGTGGTGGTAAGATGGCTTCAATTCCATAGACTAAAAAGAAAGGTGAATTCCCAATAGAAGCTTTAGGAGTAACTCTGTCAACCCATAATGCATTGAATAAGGCCATGTGCCAATTACGATGGTGAATTGAGATAGTTCTTTTCAAAATCTTTAACAAGTTTTTGTTGGTTGATTCAGCTAAACCATTTTCGTGAGGATGGTAATTCGCGGAATATCTAACCCTTATTTCATTTTCTAACACAAATTGAGTTAATTCAATCGATGAAAAATAAGATGCATTATCAAAAACCAGAGAGTCAGGAACACCAAATCGTGTAATAATAAAATATTCAATAAATAAAATTACCTGATTAGTGTTGACTACTTTTAAGGGTACAGCCTCTGTCCATCGAGTAAAGTAATCAGTCGTTGTTATGATATATTTATGACGTAAGGATGAGGGTGGATTTATTGGACCAACAATATCAATTCCCCATTGTTGAAAAGGTCTCTCCACTGAAACAGGTTGTAAAGGAAAGGCAGATTTTTTTACTCGTCCTGCAGAAATTTGACATTCTTGACACTTTCTTACGAAAGCGTAAGAGTCTCTGAATAAAGTTGGCCAATAATATCCAGCCCTTATAATTTTATGAGCAGTAGTTTCTCCTCCAAAATGACCACCTGCAGGGCCGGAATGTAACTCCTTCATGATTGTTTCAATTTCATCCTTGTCTAAACAACGAAGTAAGACACCATCTGAATTTCGCCTGAACAAAGTGTTATCAATTAAAATATAAGGTGCTGATTTCAATCTAAGTGCTCTTCTTTTCTTAGGTTCTAAATGATCAGGGGCAGTACCTGTTTCAAGAAGAGTTCTTAGATCTGAATACCAAGAATCTTGTGGTAGTGGATAAAAATAGAATTCCCTAACCAGCAAGGTGTCATCAATGTTTATTTCAGAATCTGTGTTTGGCAAATGAGCTGCTTCTGTAGCTAGCTTACATAACCCTTGACCTTTAACCACCATTGAAGGTTTAATTTCCAAATCATACTCCTGAAGAGAAGTCATCCATGGTGCTCGTTTATCTCTTAAGTCCTTTTGAATTAACAAGTTCCTTACTGCAGGAAATGGTACAATCACCTTGGTTCTTAACTTAAGCAGATATGGATGAAAATGTTTAACTACTTTAAACACAGCAAAGGCTTGTTTATCAACTTTGTGATAGTTTAATTCAACAACTTTGAAGTTTGAACTCATAAATGAAATTGGAACTTCATTGTTCTGTCGGTTTAGTTAAGTTAAGACTGTTGCGTATGAAATATCAGAAGCGAAAGTCTACAAAATGAAGTCTTTGCTAAAATCTAGGCTAAGCAAACTAGGTGCTTCTGAAATTGCCTCTAAAATTCGCTGAAATGATTCCTTTTCAATTGACCCCCAGTTGAAAACAGCATCTTTCTTTATCATTTTTTGTATTGGACGAACTATCTCTGAAAAAACTAGGAATGAATCTCCTAACAAAATTGATTTTACCAAGAAATGATTGCATTGCTTTCTTATTTGCAGGGAAAGTTATTTTTGCTATAACCTGTGAACGTTCCAGATCAATCATGATCCCATGTCTTGATACCACACATCCTAGCAATATTCCTTGCATAACAGCAAAAATTATCTTCTTAGGATTCAAAGATATTCCATATTTCCTACAACATTCAAGTACCTTTCTAAGGTGTGAAATATGATCAGGCCTGTGTTTGGAAAACACTGTGACATCATCAAGGTATACAACTACTGAATTGTTGATCAGTCCTCTAAACGCAATATCCATTGCTCTTTGAAACGTTGTCCCGGCATTAATTAACCCAAAAGGCATCTTACGATAAGCATAAGTTCCCCAAGGAGTCTTGAATGCTGTTTTAAGTTGATCATCAGGGGATACTAAAATCTGATTATACCCTAAGAAACCGTCAAGTAATGACAGCATCTCAGAACTAGAAACTTTTTGTAAAATTTGTTCCATGGGAGGAACTAGATAATTGTCTTTTTCTGAGGCTCTATTTAAATTTTGGAAGTCAACACACAATCGAATATCACCGTTTTTCTTCCTTACTGGAACCAAATTTGCTACCCACTGAGTGTGTCTAATTGGAAAGATAAATTTGGCAGTTAAGAGCTTATTAAGTTCTTTCTTAATGGTTGGTTCCAGATTAGGATGAAACTTCCTGAGTTTCTGCTGAAAAGGTTTGGTTGCTTGTTTGATAGGAATGATATGTTGCATGACTTGTGGATTATAGGTTTTTAAGTCATCATATGTCCATGCAAACACGTCCTTGAATTCTTTAAACAACTTAATGAATGTTGATTTTTCTGCAGGAGTGCAATCCAATCCTAAATTCACAGTTTGTGGATTAGATTCAATTCTTAAATTTATGGTTTCAAATCCCATTTGTGAACTGTTGGTTTTGCAATTAGGAACTGCTTTAAACTTATCATGCAAATCATAAAATTTCTCCAATCGCAAAACATTGTTAGGGATCGATTTTACCTTTTCCATAGCCTGTTCAATTGAACAAATTTCATTTATTACCGTAAAGTCGTGCAGATTTTCGTCATGGGTTATTTCATCAATTGCAACATCCTTGAATGTATCTTCATTTGTCAGAAAATTCACAATCTGCGCATCATCATTAAAAACTCTCCAATTAATTATATTATCTGGAATTGAAGGTCTAAAAATTAAATCAACAGAAAAGAAATCTGAAGTGAAATTTTCAGACGGAATTAACTTTGAGTCGACATTGGCTAACAAGTCAGCTTCCTGATTTTGAAACCTAGGAATAGAATGAATGTTGAATGCTTCAAAATCTGAAATTAAATTCCATACCTCACGTTGATGGTTCTGTAAATGTTCTGAGATACAATGTATGGAATTACGAACCTGTCTGATGACGATTTCAGAATCTCCATAGATGATCAAAGTCTTTATATCAAGATCTATTACCTTTTTCAATCCTTGAATCAATGCTTCATATTCTACAATATTGTTTGTACATTCAAATTCCAACCTACAAGCTATACAAATCTTATTTCCCTTTGGATCAATTAAGAGGCAGCCGGCTCCTGCACCTTCCTTGGATTTTGATCCATCAAAATATAAAGTCCAAGCTGAACTATCTGCAACAACCTTGCTTTCTACTATATATACATAATTACTATTTGCACTATTTACAACATTATTCAATGAAGAACCTTGCTGAATCGTAGTAACGTTCATAATTTCTGAGTGTTGTTTTTTATCAACAAAATCAGATTTGTTAGATTCAAAATTCCCAAAACCACTTTCAAGCATGTAGTTTCCCATAATAGACTCTGAAAACAATACTAGCTCACTTGGGTCATGCATCTCTGTGACTGTATGCTTCAAATACCTCTCCCTGCTTATTTTAATCTGGTTTGCTTTTCCATTTTTGGGCAGCCAGAGAGTTGACCAATCAGTAGTAAAGAATCCATTCAAATTTTGTGACCAGTCTCTACTGATAAATAATCCATAAGCATCTAGGATATTTGCAACTACAATATCAATAATCTGAAAGATAGAAGGATTGCAAGCAAGTCTAATCAACACATTTTTTCATTTCTCCCAACACTCTCACATTTGTCCTATCAAGCTAAGTGATTTGTGACTCTAATGGAACATATTTACCATTTAGCTTTCGACAGACTGACAAAGGCATTACATTGGTTGATGATCCAGAGTCGACCATACAATTATGGACGTTTCTGTTAAAAATTTTGAAAGTGAGAAGAAATGGAGGAGTAGTAGATTTTGAATTCCTACCTATCAGTGTGGATTTGTCAGCTATTGATTTGCCTTTATCATTAAAGACTGTTTCAGTAGTTGAATTATTTGCAGCTATATTTTACTGAACATTAGTGGCAACAGAACTAATAGCAGGAGAAATGATAGGACCATTAGGCATGGGATAAATTTGCAATAAATCATACATGCTAATGTTTGCACGCGATTTATTCAAATCTTCAATTATGTCATAATCTAACTTTGGACCAGTCTGGGCCAATTGAGTATTTTTAGCAGGTTGAACCTGTTTGCCAGATGGTTGATTATTGTTATCCTTACTTTGAGTAGAACTGGTTGATGCTCCAAGAGTATTAGTTGATGTTCTACCTCTAGTATTATACACATGTTGTCCTGCAGGTGGGTCTCTATTTTCAACCTCCTTACTCAAACTATCCCAAAAATGACCATTCAATTGTTGAGGTTCTAGTGGCTCTTCTTCATTTTCAGACTGTTCTTCTTCATCCTGATCAACATATTCTTGATTTGAAGAAATTTCAGATAATGACAAAACTGCTCAGATGGTATTAAAAATTTCTTCTTGAATCGCTATATCAGAAGGTAAATTTGGTTTATTGTTAGTAGCAGGGTTTGGTCTAAATTGATTTCTAAAGTATCCTCTTGAATAAGAACCTTCAGAATTTGTTTTCTTTAACCCTACAACTTCATTAGTTAATGCTCGGACTGCATTCTGCAATTGTTCAACATCATATGCCTTATCTTTATCCACATTGGATCGTTCTGTTTTCTTACGTGGAAAAGTATCAACATTTCCACTTCTTTCATGCTAATAAGACATAGAGTCTTTTTCAACTTTTATGGCCTCCTCAAAAGTTTCAAGAAGTGTTGTTTTACCTGCTCGTTTAACCCACATCCCTAAGTATTTAGGCAAAGCAGAAGCAAAGTTTTCAATAATGATGTCCTCGGGTGGTTGTGATGCAGTAGGAATTTTATTTTTTAATGTCAAGAATCTTTGATTAAAGTCTTTAACTCGTTCCTTGGTTTCCATTTTGATTCTAGACAACTCAAGTGCCAAGGTTGTAGGTGTTTTGTCTTCACCAAATTTGTCTAAGAAGGCTTTACTGAAATCTGCCCAATTGGTAATTGAACCTTGGACTAATGAAAAGTACCAAGTTGATGCTCTGCCTTCAAAAGTTAATGGGAAAAGATTACACACTACGTCTTCATGTTGAACGTTCATCATTTGAATACCTAAAATAAATTTGTCAACGTGTCCTTCAGCTGGCTTTTTGTTTTCTGGATTAAACTTTGGGAGAAGCTTATCTGGATGTTTAGGTAATGCATGTTGGACACCAGGTACAGCTACAGCAGTTCTCCTTAGCCATGGAGCTAGTGGATTAGGTTGATTACCTACCATAGGTTTTTCTTCAGAATCTGAGGAACTATCATGATTAAAAAATTTGGGAGAATCAGGTGGAGAATCTAGAGGGGATGGTGGTTGACCAAAACCTCCAAGATTAAGAAGCCCAGGAGCAGTGTGTGTTCTAGCAATTCGAGGATTTAAAGTTCCTGTTAACACAATATCAGTGTCTGCTGATTCTGGTTTAGTTTGAGTTAACTAAGTATAATGTTGCTGTCTACGGGGCAATCCGTAATCAATAGGTGGTAAACCAATTTGACAAGCATAAGCTCTTGTAAGGATTCTACATGTGTCTGCTAAAACTCTGACATTTTGTTCATGTGTAACAGAAGTTCTGACAGTTTCAGTAAGTGGTGAACTACTGATTTCAACTTGTGAATCAGACCGTACTTGAGGCTGTTGACTGGTTGAAGGTTTGTTGTTAGGTTTATCAGCCATTAATCATTCAGGCCCTCCTTCTAGCACCATTTGTTGGCCTGATTTTATGACCTGGACAACTTAAGGAAATCAAACCCACACAGATTGCTTAAGGCAGCTCTCGGTATGTTTGATATAGTTTGATCTCGCAGGATATGGTCTCCTGCTACCAATTAAATATATTCTCTTAAGGATAACTTGTAAAATTTAACAAAAATGTAATTCTAAGCTAACCTATTGTTTATGAAATGAATCCTAAATCTAATCACTAAATGCAAAACTAATCTAATGTGCTTTCTTAAGGAAAGTCTTCTGTTTTGTTTGTGTTTTTTGGATTTTGAATCTAATGACTGTTTCAGAAAAATTAACAAAAATAATCTAAATGGAAACTTAACTAAAAAGATTTAATCTAGAAATTAAACAAAACTAATTATCTATTTTAGTCTAACCTATCTCAGCTGAGAGCGATTTTAAAAGCTAAATTTAATCATTAACTAATTGTTTAAGAAATCAGAGAATCAAATATGATAACAACAGAGATAGAAATATCATCAATCATCCATCATAACAATACTCTGCATATATATGTATGTCCACACAGAAGGATAAAACAAAAAACTGTTTTATCAACTATGATATTCAATTAGTTAATAACTAAAACTGCAATACTCAAATATTTGAAGAGGAAAATAATACTCAGCATGAAAGCATCATACAAATATGAATGCTAACAATCTCAAGTATATAATGTATCATTAATAGATTCCTATCACCAAAAGCATATCAAATGATAAGATGCAGTAATGATTAATTCAAATAAAGGTACTGTGCAAATAGAGTAATATAAAATGACGCATACAATCACACACAGGTAAAATTGTATAAGTATAAAATTGAGCAAATGATATATTAAAATCAGTATTAAGTTTTCATAAACTGTAATCAAAACATTGATACCAGTTTAGAAGTCTAGCACTAATCATCCACGGAGAAATCCAGCAGAGTAATCAAAACTAGCAGAAAAGTAATGACTTGAATAAGCATTTCTCTTGTACTCCATCGACCCTAATACAATCTGTCTTCCTAGCTTTTATAGCCAAAGCTACTAACTCCTTAGAGCCTTTTACGTAACAACTATTCTAAAAATAATCATTTGGATCTTAACAGCTGTTACATAAAAGCAAACAAGAAGGTCTTGTCATTGTTCTGTTACATCAAATTCCTTCAAGAAAGAGTCACCTGGAATATTTGATCATCATATGAAATGATAGTTGTAATTGTCACTAGGATGATCGGTTTGTATTAACTTCTGTCTATAAGCATCGACTCATGATGTGGCTTCATAAGCATCGAGCAATATGTACAGCTGGCGTGTCTTCTCCAAATTGGTAGCCAAAATAGTTGTAACTGCAGCATCTTATCCAAAAAATCCTGACTGTTGTAACACGTAACCTTACTATTCATTCAACCAAAAATTGAACAACTTCCACCTGGCATGCATAACTGTCTTTCGTGAATATCCAGATTCTAGAATATACTTTGTCTTTCTTCACAAAATTTCCAACCTGTTTGTGATATATGTATACCTAAGATAGTCAACAAGTAATTTATGTTAAGCTAAAGATAATAAGGAATAATACAAACTAATAAAAGTTTATCTACAGAATTAAAGATTCTGCAGTTATGTTTATTAAATTGTAGTATTACCTGTCAAAAACCAAAACAGAGCATATGTCAATTTCTAACTGCCCTTCTTGCTTCGGCCAGCCTAACATTTAGTTTTAAGATCTTAAGTTTTTGCTCTTCAACTTGTTCAAGTAAATGTGTGTTTTTTATTATCACAGCTTTCCTGGCTTCCTTATACTTCTGTTTCCTCAAATTCGCCTTATGCCATCTTTCCATCAAGCTTAGCACTTTAGCCCTGAATGTTTTAATCTCCTCATCCTTTGATATTACATTAGCCTTGCAATCTTTTAATTCTACTTTTAACTGTGAGATCCTAGTCTCATACACTCTGTCAAGAATTTGCTTGAGTGTCTCTTCATGTTGATCAATATGGTCAACAGAATGAGGCGAATTTGGTTCTTTTACATCTTGAACAGGTTGGGGCATATTTCCAAATGAAGGTTCTATTCCTGATTCGTTTGGATGAGTTATATTGATATCTTCATCTTTTGCCAAAGGCGACTTAAAGTCATTAACACATGAAGCTTGTTCATTATCCTGAATGATCTCAGGAGTTGGGAGTGCGAAAACATCATCATTTTCAAGTTGAATAATGACAGGCTTACTATTTTGTTGTGTTGTTACAGGCATAGACAAGCTAGCCATGTTTCGAGTGAACCTTCGGGGAATTTCTGCTACTACATTTGTTTGCTCAAACCTAACCTCATCGCTACAAACTTCTGCTAACTTCTCAAGCTTATCAACACAAAGACCTTGAGTATTCTTCTGCTGAGAAACGAGGGTTTCAGCAACACCTTCATCATTGATCAATTCCCTCTCTGAATTGTTAACACCTGAATCCTCTAACATAACATCTGATTGCAATACTGAATTCTCAGATACTGGAATCTTCTTTCGTTTAGCCTGAATCTTAAGTCTATCTAGTGGCCAGAATTCATTTTGCCCTAAATCATTCTCCATTAAAAATTGATCCCAGGTTCGACCATCAAGAGATAATTGGTGTTTGATTAAAATTTTAATTAATCCATGATGAAAGAGACTTTGATCATGAACCTCCACTGTAATTTGATTAGCCAAAGCCATCTTCTCTAAACTATGGAGTAGAAAAAAGGGCAAACTCATTTTATATCCTTTCAATGCCATTAGCAATCTAAGATGATAAAAGCGTACATGCGAAAATTGGCCATCACAGGTTATAAATCGGACTATCAACCTAAATACAGGCAGCCAATTGGGTTTCAGGAATTTTACTGGAAAGCCATACCTGTCATTAAAATCTTTAGGTACATGTAAAAGAAACGTTTTCCATTTGTCTTTATACATTACGCCTTTCTTGAACCATTTTTCTCCATCTAATGGTAGCCTAGTTGCTTCAGCAATGAATTGCTCAGACAGGGTCAACTGTAAATCACCAATTTGTGCAATTTTTCCATTAAAAGATAGAGCGAATCTTCGTGTAACTTCCACATTATGGCCACTGAAGCTATTGAAGAATTTTCCCCAACCAATTTTATCAAAGAAACAGGCTGACTCAAGATCCCCAATAAGCCATTCTGAACCCTCTAGTTCGAATCTGCATAACGGTGCCATTTCTTCTTCCTGTGAATTTTCTCTTGACTGAGAAACATAGGATGTGGTAAAGACCGATGGAATACGTATCCAGGATTTAACAGACATGATATCAATCTTACACTTAACTCCATTGAAACCCTAGACTCGTGTTTCAAGCTGATAAACGTAGGCTCTCATACCAAAACCATCATATTGAAACAGTGTGGAATGATTGTAAGGTACTTGGGCATTAAATGAAATGATTTCGAAAATGATGTTTGAACACAACTGTAAGCTAGATAATACCTTCATGCAATTTATCGCAAATAGATGTAACCAAAATGAGTTCGTGGCATGTACAAAACTTATGTTGCCAGTTTTTTTATTGACACCTTGTTTTATGTAGGGGTTGGATGTGATGACTTGAAGTTCCTACATAATGACCAACAGTGATTATACTACTTCAAATCATCAATGACCTTGTATAATTCCAAAACATGGATCGTTGTTTTAAACTCATTACCAAATATCAATGTCGTAATATGCAAATCTTTATAATTTTGATAGGAGTGCATCATATGAAGTAATTAGACTTAGCCTTAATGATATAAATCTTCGCATTGTGGAACCTAATGACCTATGGTTTCAAAAATCACAAATTAATGAATATAATAGGTCACATTCCCATAGGCTAAATTCACCATTCAAGCTTCTAAATGTCATCCATTGAAAAGATTATCATAACGACTTTCATTCATCATTTTGATCAAATATGAATTCTAATGTGAAAAACATATTTACATGGCAAAATTTATTTATGTACAAGGTTAAAATATGATTTACATAAGATAAGAATAATATTAATATCTAATAAGGGTTAAAAGGTTTATGAAACACGGTTAATTAACCCTAAGTAATATATATTATCATATGCTTAGTCTTAGAAAATCATATTTTAAGAAAAATAAGATAACAAAATAAAACAAGAAATGATAAAATCAAATGCAAACCATGAAACTGATTAATCAATAACTAGCAGAGCATAAATATAATCACTTGAAGTGAGACTGCAAAATGTTCATATTTTACAGCTGCTAGCCAAATCATTTTTAATGATCGATACCTTCCTTTAGAGAATACCTTAAGAAAAATTCAAATGATATCTCTGAATTAATTGTGATAAGTTATAAAAGGAACTGATCAATTTTATTGAGAGAGTTGTTGCCTGCCAACAAGTAGAGACAAATAATGTTTGTAATAAATTCAATTTTGCTAAGAACTCTTTTTTCATTCGAATTTTGCTAAGAGCTCTATAATGTGCCAAGATTTATATATACACTTAACTTCTTCTTTTTTAATAAAATAAAATAAATTTTTAATTAATTAAACAAATTAAACATAATTTTAAAGCAGGGACTAGCTGCTTTGCACCTATTTCTCTTGTTTTATATAGCAATTTCCCTTTAAATGTTGATATGATGCATATCGAAGGTAGATTCTTGATAAAAATAATGAATAGAGAAAGATGCATGATCAACAATGTCCTTCAAAAAAAACATCAAATCAACAATGTTTCTTTAACATGTGCTGCGAAAAACAAAAAGGAACAGGAACTTTGACTTATCATCTTAGTACCATCATACACTTTGAAACATTGATTATACACAATATACATATTAGAAACAAAACTTTAGGTTGTGTTTGACAATATTTATCATTATTTTATTAGCAAATCTTTCCTTCTTCTCATGTCTAACACTTGTCATCCAATGGGATTTTGTGTAAGAGTATAAGGTCCTTCATGAAATTCAACAAATGGACATGGAAGACGGCTACTAGTTCCAAATTAGTGTTCATTTTGGCAATGGTTTGTAATAGAAGAAGTATTGTCCCTATTGTTGCAACATCAATCAAGAGGTGACTTAAACCAGCCACACATTCATAAATGATGTGGTAAGGAGTAGTGTGTTGGAAAGAGAAATATGACAAACACAGAGCTAGAAAAGGAAGGAAATGCCAACATTTATTGAAAGGTCGGGATGTGATGGAAGTGTGGAATGAGAACAAATTAAACCACAATATGAAGAGATATATAGGAAACACATGCAATAATCAATGTGGAGTTGCTTTTTTATGCATGATGAATATATCTAGATAGATAGATAGTTTAAAATTTAGCTTCAATGGAATATGAACCACCATATTTACCAACTAAAAAATGTAATACTAGTTTAATGTTCAGTTGTATTTTTTACATTCTCTTTATAATTGGTATCATAGATCGGTGAGGGATCTCTCACAACAAAAGAATTTTGCAGCCAAGTATTGAACTACTAATCAAATCCTGATAGGCTATCTTGAGTGGTTGAGCTTCATGCAAGAGGTCTCAAGAGTGCCACTTTGAGTTGGTTACATGTGTTGTGTGTTACATTTGATGCCCTTTCTAGGTTAGGTATCCTAATCAGCATTGATATGTTTACACTAGGTATCATCTATGAAATGTAGGGAAGTGCCTGGGGGTTTACTTGTGAGTTTTTCCTTTGCAAAAAAAGTTAAATTGCTAATCCATTTAACCATTAATGTAAACACTCAATGCTACAAACATCATTGAACCACATCCACCTCCCCCTTGAGGCAAAACACCCACCAATGGAAACAAAGATTAAAATTTGGACACAATTGCAAAGATCACCTAAGAAAAACCTTCAAGGTCCCAAAATGTTCTCATGCTTGGAGGTAGATTGTAGTCACCATTCCCAATGTGCATGGTTGGTTCCTCTCACCTTTTCAAAAACAACTCATCCCTTCCATTTTGCAAAGGGGTCACCTTTCCAATACTATTTTGTGTCCAACAAACAAATTTGAAAAACCAAAATTATGCACGCATTTATAAGCATATCAACAACACAAATATTCCAACTACCTTCCAACACTAGTTTTTAGTTACCTTAGTTAACTTGTGGTTCTAAAATTCTTAGTTACTTTCCAACACTAGTTTTTAGTTACCTTCCAACACTAAAAACAATGATTCTCAATAATTTTAAGGTTATGAGTATGTGTACATGAGTGCAAAACACAAAGTATATAAACAAAGCATAATGAAAGGCAAAATAATGCATCCAAAATATATAACCAAATATGGTAAAATAAAAAAGATCAACTTATATTACAATGTGAACATAGTGTTGATCAAGAGGATTGGTCCAATAGTAAGGAATGAGGATTTTTTCACTAATGTTCAAGGTTCAATTGACTAGATGGGTATTTAGTTTTGGCTATTTTTTGTTTGACTTTAGTTGGTATTGTTTTAGAATGAAGAGTAGAAACTAGTATGTCTCATTGGGAGAGAGAAAGTCTCTTCCAATTAGAATATAGTGTATCTTTTGGAAATAGAGTTCAAAATATAGAGTTTGTTTATAAGTACAACTCTGATTTTAGTCGCTTAGGAAATATAATTAGTCAATTAAGAAAGGTTTTTTTTCACTAATGACCAAGGTTCAGTTGATTAGTTGGGTATTCCGTTTTGGCTATTTTTTGTTTGACTTTAGTTGGTAGTGTTTTAGAATAAAGAGTAGAAACTAGTATGTCTCCTTGAAAGAGAGAACATCTCTTCCTTTTAGAATATAGTGTATCTTTATGAAATATAATTGAAAATATAGAGTTGGCTTATAAGTACAACTCTTGTTTTAGTCTCTTAGGAAATATATTTAGTCACTTACGAAAATTTATTTAGTTAACTCACATGAATCCCACAATATGAAGGGCCCTTGGTATTAATATACATGTATTGAACCCATAACAACAATAAACAATTTTAAAAAAAAAACTATATATATATATATATATAATAATTCATAATAATGTTTTATTAGTAGTAAAAACAAATTAGCTTTATATACATATAATTAATGAATCAAGGTGCATTGTACAATTACAACATCAACTATTATACCTATAAATGTGTAGAGATGGACATACAAGTTCTTGCAAGCATGTTGGTAGCTTGATCAATAGTGCATTGTCTATCTTATCACTATCATTTACTTTTCTTCAATTGTTTTTTATTTAAATCAAAATGTAAAATTTGAAGATGTAATGAGCTCATATTGTTGTGTAAATATTCATGTAGAAGACAAATTTCACCACATGGAAAGAGAGGGGTCATTATTTGAGGAATCGTTGGGTCTCTCTTTGAGGCAAAAGCATTCAAGGAATTCTTCTGATACAATTCCATATGTTGAGGCAAGGACATCAAGATCAGCAGGCATTGGTGTTGGTAATCTATCATATTCATATAGAGAGTCCATCATGTTGTATCGTTGATAGACATTCGATCACCAATTGAGTCAAAGGGCCATGGAGGATTCCCCCATATCGTCTATGGGGAACATCAATTTCAACCATCTAGTGGTATAATTTTGTGTAAAAAAAATATGTTAATATATATCAATTGTAATTTTTCACATGTTTAATAAGTTTGTGTCTTTACACACAATTGTGTTTGTTTTTGTACTGGAGCAAGGTTCAGTAGAGGGTCATAATTGGCCTAGGGATGAAGATCAACATGCTACTGATTTTGTAGAAAGGGGTGAAGGTCAAGCAAGGAGGGTATCTATTGAACAATATGTGGGTTGTACACCCATAAAAAATTATCCCTCTGGTCTACCTAACAATCTTCCATGGGAAAATGGTGTCCAACAATTGACCCTTCAACATGGTACATTTCACAATGCGAAGTTGCAAGATAATATTTCTAGTTTGGATCTCCCTTCTGAGAGTAAACAAAGTTTAGAGATTGTTCTGCATTCATTACAAAAATTCATTGATGTATATCAGAATCTCGAACCAACTACAGATGGTTTTGTTGACTTGATTTGGAAGAGAAGGGAAGACATGATGGATCCTGACAAGTGGGTCGACGTGGAGAAGAGGGTGACAAAAGAATATGCCATTTCAATGTTTAATTAGCAAGTAATGTTCAAAGTGCAATATTTCAAGCACCCTCACCTTGCACATTTGTTATATGATCGGTTCCTTGCAGCCTATGGTAGATTGCAATGGAATTATGAGGTACTGATTTATTTTGCCAAAGTTTTTATGCATAGTTTTTTGAAAATATGAAGTTGGATTATACCGACATTCCTTCCAAATTTTATGGGTTTGGAAGGGGTCGAACATATAATCATAGAGGTGATTTTCAATATCCTACAACTCCTCGACCTCCATCTCCTTTGATATATCGCTCTATTAGGCTTGTTACTTTAAGATTAGAGATGGATCCTACATCCCAAGTTGGTAGAGATGCAAGGGATGTTGTGGCAGAAGGTTTAACAAGGACAACTGTAGGAGTTGATGTTGGACTAGGTCGAGAGAGGGATTGAGCTAGTTTTCATCAAAGGTTTGTTTATAGAACCGATGAGGAGGTAGACTCAATGAGTCTTGAAGATATTAGGGCTTATTCGAAGGGATGTTGTGATGCAGCCTTTGAGGTCCTATCTCATGACGTAGAGAGCAAATGAGAGGTTTGTGTTTATATTTAATCTATAATTGTTTCATTCATTTTGAATATAAAGTTTGGTTGTTATATCTATGGCTTTGTATATTTAGATATATAATGATAAATTTTAAATAAATGTTCATTGATTACAGTTTTCTAGATTGTGAATGAACATGATTTTAGAGTCTCCTATTGTGAAAATGTAGAAGGTCATAAAGAGGTTCATTTTGTTAAATATTTATATTTATGTTTTAAATGTATTGTATGATGTTGTTAAAATTTCATTTTAAGTAATTTATGTATCTCCTTGTTAATGTGAACACATATTTTGAAATTGAAAATTGTTATGTTCATAGGTTTGATTAGGACTAGAGTTTTTTTATGATATTCCATCTTTGTCATAGGGAAGGTAAGCATGTTTTAACTTTTTATTTTTTATCTGATGTGTTACTAAATGTTAGTTTATTTTACTCATGGAATGTTTTATTTAATAACAAAATTTAAATTTCGGGAAACACAAGGAAGAATGGGTGGTGGGGAGGTAATCATCTATAAATTAATATTTTTTTCAATTTTATTTTCATAAGTTTATTTTAGTTTTTGAATATAGTTTAAAATTGTTTAATTGGTATGAAATCCATATTTTCATTTACATATGTTATGGACATTTGT
The DNA here is from genome assembly GCA_027924585.1 of Larix kaempferi. Classification (NCBI taxonomy): domain Eukaryota; kingdom Viridiplantae; phylum Streptophyta; class Pinopsida; order Pinales; family Pinaceae; genus Larix; species Larix kaempferi. Next base: position 6,599,346 of record BSBM01000052.1, on the reverse strand, counting down.
TACAGGTCCATCAAGAGTACAGAGGGAAACTTACAATGGAGTATATTGATCCTCCTTTGATATAGAGTTTTTATTGGCCTCATTTGTTATGTTTGGAGTAGCATTTTGATTTTGGCATTTGAACTAGACTAGATTACATATATGTGTTGATACATATTGTAGTTGTTTTGGATGAGAACTTTATTTTTGTATTAAATATAGCATAATTTACATATATGTGTTGAATACATATTGTAGTTTTTTTTGGGTGAGAACTTTATTTTCGGCTTCAATATAGCATAATTTTGTATGATAAATGCCTATCATAATTTTGTATGATTTCCATGAATGCATGTTTTATTAAATGTATGTCTTATGATTTTGTTTCATGGTGCTTAGTCAATCTTATATAGTAATCATATAGTTCAATTTTGTTAGGATTTAATCTTAAGAACATATTGTGTTATGGCTATGATGTTTCATAGCATTGTTGTAGACAGATAGTCTTGAATCATGTAAAATATGAATCTCCTCAATGATCCAAAGCTTGTAGTTTGGAAGTGTTGTAGACAATTTCACTAGCCTAGTCAGTTTTTGACAAGTCTCTATTTCCCCAATTGTCCCTAGATACAATTATTTCTAGCTTGGTAGCGCTGTAGTTTGAAAGTGTTGTAGACAATTCCACTAGCCTAGTCACTTCTTGAGAAGTCTCCATTTCCCCAATTGTCCTAGATACAATGCTTTCTAGCATTGGTAATGTTGTAGACAATATTGTATCATGTAAAATATGAATCTCAACAACGATCCAAAGCTTCTAGTTTGGAAGTGTTGTGGACAATTTCACTAGCATGTTCAGTTTTTGACTACTCTCTATTTTCCCAATTGTCCTCGACATGATGCTTTCTAGCTTGGTAGAGCTATAGTTTGGAAGTGTTGTAGACAATTCCACTAGCCTAGCCTCTTCTTGAGAAATCTCTATTTCCCCAATTGTCCTAGATACAATGCTTTCTAGCTTGGTAATGTTGTAGACAATCGTGTACCATGTAAAAGATTAATCCCATCAATGATACAAAGCTTGTAGTCTGGAAGTGTTGTAGACTATTATGTAAAAGATGAATTCCATAAATGATTTGTACAATTTTTAACATATGTTTTAATGTTTATGTTTAGTGTTTAATGTTCAATGTTGAAATGGTTTTACGACATTGGTAAAGCTCTAGTATGTCTTAACGTTTAAATCAATTATGCTTTGTAAAAGATGAATCTCATAAAAGATCTTTAAATCTTGTAGGAAATGTGTTGTTGACTAGTATGTAAAAGATTAATCTCATAAACTATTTGTACAATTTTTTAACTTATGTCTTAATGTTTATGCTAAATGTTTAATTCAATGGTCAAATGGTCAAGTATGACATTAATAAAACTCTAGTATGTCTTAATGATTAATGATTAACTATGCTATGTAAAAATTGAATCTCGTTAATGATCCAAAGCTTGTAGTTTAGAAGTGTGTTGTAGACTATTATGTAAAAGTTGAATCTCATAAATGATTTGTATAGGTAGTATTTCTTAACATTTATGTTTAGTGTTTAATGTCCAACGTTGAAAGTGTGTTGTAAATTGTTATGTAAAAGTTGAATCTTATAAATGATTTGTACAATTTGTAGTATGTCTTGTGTGTTCAATGTTCAATGTTTAATGTTCAAATGTTTTTACGACATTGGTAAAACTCTAGTACTATGTCTTAATGTTTAATTATTAACATGTGCATGTATGCTATATAAAAGATGAATCTCATAAATTATCTAAGCTTGTAGTTTGGAACTGTGTTGTAGACTATTATGTAAAAATAGAATTTCATAAATGATTTGTACAATTTTTAGTACATGTATTAATGGTTATGTTTAATGTTCAATGTGCAAATGGTATTACAACATTGTTTAATGTATGTGAAAATAAATTAATATTTGCACATATAAATGTAATAACAAAGTAATCGGTGATATAGATGTGACTGAAATCATGGAAAATGGGGATAAGGATTTTTTGGTTTTTAATCACAAGCAAGGATCCAAGATTGTGAAGCTTATGCTAAATTACAACAATGGTTAGACAACAAGTTGATGAATATTTATTAGTTTGTTTTCTAACCATTTCTATAATTTAGCATAAGCTTCACAATCCTGGAATCCTTGATTGTGATTAAAAACCAAAGAATCAGTATCCCCATTTACCATGATTTCAGTTACATCTATAACGCTGATTACTTTGTTATGACATCTATATGGGTGAATATTAATTTATGTGAAAACATTATTCAATTTCATAGTGATCATATCAAGAACTATTAATTACACAATGATAAAAATATTAAATACATCACAATAAACTTAATAATAATTTAAAAATTCAATAATTTAAAAAACTAATAATTTCACAAGTTATTGTATTAGATTTAAATGTTAGAATGTGAAGGTCAAAAGTAGATTTGGGGTGACAGTGGAGAATCCACTATCATTATCTCGTCCCTTTACGGTCCTTTAGGACATATGGGGACCAGAATCAGCAGTTTTGGCTGTCAAATTGACACGGCATAAAGTACATGAGAAGGCATGACCATTATAATGCATATTCAAGTAGACAATTAAATACATGTATGCATTCAACAATCAATAATGTACATACCAAATAAACATATATCGATTCATCAAAGATTACAATGTTTGGTTGCTTCAATACAAACCCAACGATGATAGAACATAATATATCAAATATACATGTAATGCAGAAGATGTCAGGTTTGCAATCTTGCTTAAAAACATCACAATAAAACTTAATAACAATTTAAAAATTCATTAATTTAAAAACTAATAATTTCACAAGTTATTTTGTTAGGTTTAATTGTTAGAATGTGAAGGTCAAAAGTAGATTCAGTGCGGTGTTGGAATATTCACCAATATTGAGGGGGTGAATCAATGTTGAGCACTTTTTACCATTTTTAACCTTAATCACATCATGTAACATTAACCATTAACAATTCCATTCATCATCACATAAAATCATACATAGTGCACAAGATATTTTACGTGGAAACCCAAACATGAGAAAACCATAGATTGCATTCATAGGAAGTACCAACTTCCAATATTATCTAGCACCGACTAGAAGGAGGCACCAACATGAAGGAAGCTCCAATTCCATGATTTACTAGCACCGACTAGAAGAAGGTACCAACCTCTTGATTCCTCTAGCACCAACTAGAAGGAGGCACAAACCCCCTTTATGAGCACCAACTCACACTTTTCAAGCACCGACCTGAAGGAGAATACGATCTCTTATCCTTTCCTCGTCCTTCCACTCTGATATGAATAAGAATTTCAACCTATCTATTTCACTATATCTAATTCCTTGTTCCTATCATTGTCTCTATCAACCTATACTTGTACCATTGTCCATGTCAACATGTACCTATATCACTGTCTCTGTCAACCTGTACTTGTATCGTTGTCTCTGTCAACCTATACATGTATCACTATCTCTATCAACCTGTACCAATATCACTATCTCTGTAACTGTCACTATCATTGTTACAATCTCAACCTATACATGCTCCAAATATACAAGCAACTACTTCCAAGATAGTGTTCAAATATGGGGCAAAACTTCATAAACAAGGTTGAAAAGTGTACTTCAAATTTGTCTTCAAATCTGCATCAATACCTTCATGAATAGAACCAGAAAGATGCCTCTAAAGAGTGTAATCAAATCCCAAAAACAATTACCTGTAGACTTCATTTATTTGCTTCTTCAAACCTTTAACATCATTATCACCTTCAAACCCTAGGTCATTCCAAGAGATTATCCTTAGATCATGCCAATAACATCACACTAATCCATGTCGATATCACTATAAAATATGCCAAGATGATCACCAGTGGATCACCACGATCTATGCCAAGATCATCACCATAACATTTCAAGTTCACTATAATCTATGCAAGATCACCACAATCTGTGCAAGACCATCACCATAATATATTCCAATAACATCATCATGATCTATGCCATCACCATCATATATACCAACATCATCACCATAATATATTCCAATAACATCATCATGATCTATGTTAGGACCAATACCATGATCTATATCAAGATCATCACCATAATCTATGCAAGTATAATCATAATCTATTCAAGATATTAAATAATATTCACCAAGAGAGAATCTCTAGTACATGTACAAGATTCATATCATTGTCAAGATAACAAGATGGACCCTAGTCCATGAGAGACATGTATCATCACAAGAGAAGTCTATAAGAAAGAACCATGCATTTTCCAAGATGAATAAATAAGAAAGAAACCCTTCACCAAAATAAAATATATATCATGTCATCACATAGCCCTTAGAACAATCTTTCCAACGAGCCAAGAACTTTGTCATTTTGATATTGTATGAGAAAGTTATGCAAGTTTTCATGAAACTACTTGATCCTCCTCAAAACTTCACATTTTTTTTTCCTCCTTAGAAACACCTTAGAAAGTGCACTTTAGAGATGAAGAACTTGGATGCTACAAATTAAATGATCTCACTTGTATTTATACCTTTCCAAGTCACTTTGTAGCTTATTTTAAAGTTCCCTTAAACTTATCCTTAAATTCAGGATCTCCATGTTTTAAGGGGTACTTGAATGAATCAATCCCAAAGAGTCATGGACCACTTTTAGAGTTTTAACATGGAACTTCATATTTCCCTCTAGATCACTCCAAAACATCATCAAGGGGATTTTGGGTCATCTCCTCATCATCGTACTTGAGTGGACAACTCTTTATTCCTCTCGGGGTCATGTGGACCCAACACCATTATTTTTGCGGTTGTGTGGACCAAATCACTATTACTTTGTGGGTTTCTTCATATTTCACACCATCATGGTCTTGTGGACCAATCCTTATTACTTTGGGGGCTATTTATCATGGTCATATGGACCAATCATCCTGGTCATGTAGACCCAACACCATTATTTTAGGGGTTTCTTCACACTTTACACCAATATTACTTTGGAGCAACCTTAAGGACTTCTTTAATGGTTTCTTCATCATGTATCAAGGGAGCCATCATCATGGTCATGTGGACCCAACATCATTCCTTTAGATTTTTCTTCAACATTGTGTCGGGACAATTGTAGTGACTTCTTTGTACTTCAGTTCATCAAGGTCATTGGGGGCTTCTTTAATGGCTTTGGGGGATTGCACCATTTGTGTACAACTCAAGTGTCTTCTCGTGAGTGCCATGCTTAACAGTTATTCCATAAGCAGACCTCTTTAGAGTTATATACATTTGTGTCAAGGCTTCTTCTCCAAGTTATTCTTTAGGGGATCCAAGGATTCTTCAACATTACTCAATCTTCCTCTAACTTATTTGGGGGCTTCAAGGATTCTTCAAAATTTCTTAATCAATATTAATATATTATTTCCACATCATCACCATCACGGGTACATCCTCATCATTACTGCCTCATCATCATTATCACGTTGAAATCAATGACAACATTACTCAATATCAATGACACGGATCACTTGACCTTGTTAACATCAATGACAACCAACTTTCCAACAGGTGGTAGTGGAGGATCCACTATTATTATCTCATCCCTTAAAGGTCCTTTCAAACATATGGGGACCCGAACCAACAGTTTTGGTTGTTAAATTGACATAGTATAAAGTACATGAAAAATCATGACCATTATAATGCATATTCAAGTAAACAATTAAATACATGTACACAATTGACAATCAACAATGTACATCCCAAATAAACATATATTGATTCATCAAAGATTACAATGTTTGGTTGATTCAATACAAATCTAATGATGATAGAACATAACACATCTAGTATACATGTAATGCAAAAGATGTCGAGTTTGCAATATTGCTTAAAAACATCGCAATGGAATATCATCCTCAACTATTCGTTCATGATCAACTTTGGTCATTTTCCATCTTTTAGTTTTTAACTTTTTCTTCAATGGAACTTTTATTAATTTTATTCGAGTTGCACATACTAAATTACTATATTGGCACCATATGACATCGGGTTCATAGTCCTGAAAGTAAATATAATTTTCATTTTGATGGGTTTCTTGGAAAAATAACCTTTTAATATAATGGATCCTCTCTCATTTGTAAATCTTTTGTCGTTGTAGTGCTCCAGTAACTTCATCTTTCTTTTTGTGCATCGCATCAAATAATATTTCACTTTTTCTTTGTTGTATATGGGTGTAACCACAGCGAAAATATATCCTATAGTCAATGTCAATGTTTTTTAACTGCATTATCGATAACAAATAATTTGTACTCTATATACATTATGTACAATTAACAATGAATTTTTTTGTTTATTACATTACCTTCTTTGACAATATCTAAAATTCTATCTCCATCAAATGATATTGCTATGTATTCTAATTCCAACTCCTCCATGCTTGCAAATGGCATTTTTCCTTTTGGATTAATCTATGTGTGTTTCCAAAGTTGTAATACCCCATTTTTTACCCCATGATGTAAATTTTGTAAATATTGATGTAAAAGGCTAGAAGGCATAAACAAATGGTCAGGGTGACCAATACTATGTAAATATGTACATTTTGATATTAATATAAAACCTCTAATGGTTGTAGATGGTGGGATATGATTCCACAAGTGGGGAAGTGATAGTGGGACTTAGCCTATCTCCCTATCCTTAGAAATTTAAACCTAGTACTTAAACCTTGATTAAGATCCATGCTTTGATTAAACAATATTTAATTATCTTAAGAAGGGGATTAAGGGGGTAAAAGTGGTTCCATGTGTGTGACCACATGGAAATATGAGATATGCATATAAAAGTGAGAAATCAAGCTAGAGGGGGGTTCGTTCCTTCATGATTTTCCCACCATTTGAATTGTTATCCTCTTCCTTTCCATCACCTGGAACTACAAATCTTGGTACATATGACGGAGAACCTAGAATCCATTGTTGTAAATGAATTATGAATGCCTTTAACCCGGGTATACTGGTGTGAGAGAGGAACCTGGGATACAACCAATGGCCGAGAAAACCAATTCAGAGACTTCTTGTCCAACCTGTGTTAGAGCACTAGAAGGGAACTAGAGGATTCCCGAGGGACAGTTAGATTAGAGAAGGGAGCTTGTTCCTGGTGTTGTGTAGGTTGATGGGGAAGGGTATTTGAGGATTGGGACAACTATGGAGGGGTTTTTGGCACCAGTGGGTTGCATGAGATGTATAGTTGTGTAGAAGATGTTGGAAAACACTTAGCCCTTATGGATTGATCGCCCTAGCTTGAGGGTGTCATGTCAAAGTAATTTTTGTTTTGACACTGCTTATGGCTAGGAGGAACATCCTTCACCTGTATCGAGTTGGAGAAAAATTGCTTTAAAGATAAGTATCTATCCGATTATGAATACCATGGTTTAATTCTATGTTCCATGCTATTTAATTTATTGTTTATGAATGTTGAAAGGAATGGAATTAATCAGTATGGCATATGTGTTTGTTCATGCTTGAATTTCCTATAATTATAATGTATGCTTAAGATATGTGTATTTTGGGGCACTAATTATGGATTTAAATTTCGTTGTGTAATTGAATGTATTGAATAAAAACGAAATTGGATATCAGTGAATAATTCAGAATTGAAATCTGAGTACCCAATGGTTTCAATGGGTAAAAAGAGGATGTTGGGTACGTTACAAAGGTTTTACATAGTTGTTCATTATGTTTTCACAGACTTCTATAGATTTAGTGTTTTCAATGCAAATAGGAAAAAAGCATGATTGCTTTCTATTATCAAATGTAAACACATTTTGGAAGGATTTTGTTTTAATAGAGTGCAAATGTATAGTCCCATGTATGGTGCTAGCGTCGTATGGGATTGATCTATCTATATCTTGGATTCCAGTAAGCCAAAAGAATCTATGATGTAACAACTCATGAAGGACATATTTTAATGTTAATGTATATGCTTTAAAGTTATATTTAAGACTTACAAATAATATTTTTTAAATTTACAATTAATATAAATTTTAAAAACACAATATGTGCTCATACGTGTGCACATCTTTTGATTATTGATTGTACTCATGGATTAGATTTGAATTACACCATTTGAAAACATGAGCAACTGAATGAAATTGTTGGATAGAATGGTTCATTTTCCATATTCGAAGTGCTCGTTTTACACATGCTCTTGCACCATCGTGTTCTCCTTTTCCATGGTCAGTCTCAAATAAATTCAAATGATGTCTAATGTTCGATGCTTTATGAATATGACATAACCAAAAGAATGATCATGAATATTTAAATTGTGTTGCACATCCATCTGACCATATCCAATGTTCATTGAATTCAACTTCATATTTCTTCAATGATTCAAAGAAAACATTTTCAATACAATGTTGTACAAAATATGTATCATGTGTATGATCATCACTAATATAAAAATGGTATTCTTTGATCACATGTCGATTGTCACTTGTGCTTTCAATTCCATCAATATTGTGCTAAGCATGTCTATATAGAACATGGACATATATAGAAACTTGGTCAAAATGATAGTATTCAGTTTGTATTTCCTTTTGTGCAGCAAATGTATACTTTTCTGCAAAATCAACCATAGACAAAATTGTTTTAGGTGGAAAAACTTCACGAAATTGTTTGAACTGAAGGTCTTTCCATCGTGCTCTATGTGAATGCTTGGTGTATTTATAAATTTGTTTTCCAAATTTGTTTTTATCTTCTCGCAAATCAATTATTTTGGAAAGAGCTTATGTAGAACTTGTAGCATAATTGATATATTCATATCTCTTCCAGTCAACGGTTACATTTGACAACGATTGATAATTAACAATACGATATTTATAGTGGAATAAAGCTAGATTTCTACAACGATCGCATTTTTTCCATTGACACATTTCTTATGGTAAAATAATTCATCATCTTCTCTCTCACATAGAATTTCATATATGAAAGCACGGATTTTTTTTCAATGTGGTTCACAACCCTAGATGGGAGTTGCTACATCCATGGGAAGAATTCATGGGGCGACCACCCGAAGGGGCCTCACCTCGCCAACTCTGATTACAGAGCCTAACCCGATGGGGACAACGAGTGAGGCCCTTATATATCTATGCATAGCCACCCGTGGATTTGACCCCGAGACCTTATGCTTACAACTCACAACTCTCAACCTCTTGAGCTAACCCATTGGGCTAGATATGAAAGAACGGATTGTGGAAGGAGGAGGTGAATTTGGCCAAAATATTTTACCAAATTCAAGAAAAGTGTCATAATATATTTGAAAATCCACATGATAAAGACAACAACATGTGTCATGAAAGTGATAGGTCTAACATTCCATGGTTTCTTTTGTACAAATGTAGTGATCGACATATTAATTCCATGGTAATCCTCCTTGAATTTACTAAAAATATGTACTTATGTCATTTCCAATATATGTTTTGCATGGGTTTCGTATTCATTTTGTGATACTCTTCATCCTATCACATCCTTTGCATTTGGTGAAACTCGAGCATGTTCCAACCAATATTGATGTACATTAGCTTTTACATTTTCTCTCATTCTATAATTGTAAGGTTGTCTATAAATAGTTTCCCAACAAGCAAGTTCATCATTTTCATCTATTTGCAATGAGAATTTGTTATGTTTGTACAATGTTTTTCTCGAAGTTCCTATTGTTTTTTCCAGTTGTGTCGTCAAACGTTTTTTTCTAGTACTAGTTGAAATAATTGTTGTTTGAACTGCTCTACATGCAGCCCTGGTATCTTTTTTTTATCTTCCAAATTTGTTTATTGCATCACTTATATTTTCTAACACATTATGTTTCACCTTCGACTCTTTTGTCACCTTTTGAATACCCAATAATGATGTAGCATCTTTTAACTTTTTGGACGCTAACAAACATCTCAAATTTTGAGTGTGTGTTGCTACTAATTATTTTTTAAGAACATCTTCATAAATTCAGTTAGCATGATATCGTGCAACATGCTTGGCTATTTTATTCCCACATTTGTCACAATAAATGTTTTACAACATTTCATAATCAATGCTAAAAAAACTATATATTTCAGTTAAATTTAATTTAGTATATATCCAATATACTAAATTAGAATCATAAGAAAAAATATAGATTCCACATTTATTAATTGGTATTAAAAAAACAAAATTCAATCATGAATTAAATTAAATCTGCTGAAAATTTACACACACACACACACATGTACATACCTGAGTTTGAATTGATTTTGGTTTCAGTATGGGTTTCAACGACGTCTTCAACAACTTGATCGATATTATGAGACAAATCTCTCTTTGTTTGTTGTGGAGCATTTTGAAAATTACAATTCATTATAAATCAAATGGATTTAGAAATGTATGATATATATACATACCAAGTTCAATTTCATGTTCTTGAACTTGATTTTCAATATTCATTTCATCAACATTAGGATGTAAATCTTTGTTTACATCGTCATCAACTATCTCTTCAGGTTTGATTTCATGTTCTTGAACTCAATTTTCAATATTCATTTCATCAACATTATGATGTAAATTTCTATTTACATCTTCACCAATTTTCTCTTCATTATGTGAAAGCTTTCATTTTTTGGCATGATAGAGTCATTGTTTTTCATTATGAATAGCATCATCTTGGGTATGATCACTTTTGCTTTGGCGTTGTCTTTTATTTCCCATGATTGTTTAATCTATGTAGGTTTTTAAAAAGTCAACACCTTATAGTGTTTAAGGAAATCCTCCCAACTGATAAGTAGGATTCCTCTTGGGATAAAAGCAGGTTCCCTAGACACCTAACCTAAGACAAAAAAGAAACAAATGGTTCCCACCTTCTCCTAGATTCAGTTTAAACACAAGCCAATCTAAGCAAGCATATGCATGAGAAGGATGAGAAGGGGTAGATATCCTACCTCAGTCCCAAAGGTTGTCATTGCTACTCCTTGTTGATTCAGCTCCAAGCTTGAGCATCCAAGTACATGATCCTACCAACAAAAGAAAAGGAACAAGCACCTTAAAAGAGCAAGTGTATTAAACCATATCTATTCACTAATAAGTGGAAAAATACATGCATTCAATATGAGAAGCACAATTTGGGAGAATAGTCCAATTTTATTCATTAGAAATCCAAAGGAAACAAGTACATAACATGATTATACCTGATCTTGCACCAGCATCATTTCCTCCAAGCTCTCAATCATAATCCCCTTGAGCACTCTAAAACCCGATAAGGACCACCTCTTTAATTTATTCTTCATGTGGGTGAGCCAAAGCATGAGGTTCTTCTTATAGGATGGGAAATCCAAACCACTTGAGAGAGATTTTTGGATCAAGGAAGGATAAGGTGGATAAAGGGAGATTTAGGCTACCATGAATGTAAATGGAGAGATATTCGAGAGATAGGTTGATATACTCAATATCAAACTTGAATCTTGTTCCAAAAATCAAGGGAGAAATGTTGTTACAGGATTTTCGATCCCCTAACACTGAGCAAGGAGCAAAAATGTTGTAATTTTCGCTCCCCTAGAGGAATGCAAGGTGTGAAAGTCAAGGAATTTTCTCCTTTTGGGTCATTGGGAGGGAGCAACGGTCACAACAAATGATCAAATTAGGGTTTGTTGAGGTGGTTCTTCGACTTGCAAATGTCATGGGACCTTCCCAAACTTGTATAAGGACTAGATAAACCATAAGACAAGGGGATTTAACACACCTAGGAAGCATCACAACCTTGACTTCTCATGGTGGTGAATCATGTCAGGTTAAAGTGCCAATTTTAGGTACAACATATATAAAAAAATAAAATTTTCAAAATAAAAAAACACCTTAAAAAAATTCATTTCAGTTTTTGAGCCATTTAAAAAACACATTAAGAGAAATTGCCTTTGAGTCTTTCACCTACAAAAAGCTTCTGAGAAACAAATCACCTTAAAAAAATCCCATAGAGTCTTTGAGCCTTCATAAAACACCTTAAGAGAAATTTCCTTTGAACTTTTGACCTAAACAAATTCTTTGACCAAAAAAATCCCTTACAGTCTTTTAGCTTCTAAGAAAACACCTTAAGAGAACTTGTCTTTGAGCCTTTGACTTAAAAAAATATCTTTGAAGAAAAAATTACTTTAAAAAAGTCGCTTATATTCTTTGATCCTTTGAGAAAACAGTTTAAGAGAAGTTTTCTTTGAGCCTTTCACCTAAAAAAGAAGTCATTGATAAAAAAATCACCCTAGAAAAAGAAATTTAGAGTCTTTGAGCCTTTGAGAAAACACCTAAAGAGAAATTTCCTTTGAGCCTTTGAAAAAAAAAGTATGAGAAAAATATCATCTTAAAAAAAGTCCTTAGAGTCTTAGAGCCATAGAGAAAACACTTTAAGAGAAATTGTCTTTGAGCTTTTTACCTAAAAAAAATTATTTGAGGAAAAAATCACCTTAAAAAAAGTCCCTTAGAGTCTTTGAGAGAAGGACTTGAGAGAGATTGCCATTGAGAGAACACCTTGAGAGAAATTGCCTTTGAGCATTTGAGAAAAAAATATCCTTAAATAATTCCCTTAGAAAAAAATATTCTTGAAGAAGTCCCTTAGAAAAAAATCTCCTTAGAAACAAATCTCCTTAAAGAAGTCCCTTAGAAAAAAATATTCTTAGAAAAAATCTCCTTAAAGAAGTCCCTTAGAAAAAAATCTCCTTAGATAAAAAACTCTTAGGAAATCTTTTGTGAGATCTATATGAAAATGAAATATGAGAAATTATGAATTCGCTCAGTGTGTAAATAGGGTTTGGAAGAGGCTTAATTATTAAAAGTGGCATAAGTTTGTGTTCTTAGTGGCATGTACTATTATTTATTTTATTCTATTTTTAATGAATATTTGTTGTAATTGTAAGTACATATTTCTCAATTAAATTCAAGTAAATATGTTCATAACTATCTAATGATTAAGAACAAATAAAAAATGCATTGGTAAAAATGTGTATACATTAACCTCTTCATATTCATTGCCTATCACTATTCCAAGATCCCAACTCTCATCTACTAAATTGCACAAAGTTCTTTACACCAATTTATGCAACATTGAGCAAAATAGGATTCAATATTGCCCGTGTATTATTTGAATTTTATGAAGAAACACAACTTTGAAGAGATTGTAATGCCTAAATGTGGTCAAGTCCAATAAGAGAATGGCGTGATTATAAAGAAAACATAAGCATGTGAACCTCTCTCCTTCAATTGTGATCTACTAGAGGGTTGTAAGTTTATTAAAATTGAGCATGAGTAAGATTTTATGTGTAATACATATAATGTTATTTGTTGTTGTTTCGATGCACAAGTTCTACCACATGGGTTGATTATAGCCTAGAAATCCAATATTGATTCTTTGTCTACGCATTTCTTGAATGCAATATGTATTATCCTAGTTTTCATGTCAAAAGAGCTTGGTACAAATTTTAAGCTTATTCATCCATATGGACTCTACTATGACAGAATTTTTTATGTGAAGGTTTAAAGGAACACGATGCTTTGATTGGAGACAATGTAATTATAGGTAGAGACTTGAACTTAACTATCATCCCAATGAAATTTCAAGGGAGGTGGCAATGCTAGAACCTGTAGCTAATTATTTTTTGCATTATTTCGAGGAAACAAATTTGGTAGACTAGGAGTCTATCAAAATTGTCCCCACCTAGATAGATTTTAGAAGGGGCGGAGCTATAATATCAAATATATTAGACCATTTTCTAGTAGCAAAAAAAGGTCATAGATAGAAATACTATATTCAAATCTTGGGTGGGGCAATTTCAAGCTTCTTATCACCTTCCCATTTTGTTTGTAGCATAAGGAGAAGGGAAACAATCACTTGTCCACTTCAAGTTCAATCACCATTATTGTCTCCTTGATGAATAATTTAGATACTTTATCACTAACACTTGGGTAAAATATGATGGTGCCTTAGGTGACTATACAATGAAATAGTTCACAAATTGTTGATGTTTCTCCAATGTGCAGCATCGGGCAACATTCTGCAGACATTCTCCCAGAGAGGTCATGAGAATTTACCAATGGTTGGTATAGGATGGCCCCAGTGTAACCTTTATTAGTCAAGAGAAGTGACTAAGAGTAAATAAGGTTCGAGATGCTTACTCTGGAAAGGAGTGCTCCGAGAAGGAGACTAGAGGTCACATTGCATACTCCGAGAAGGAGTGATCTATTCTATATTAGAGTGAGTTGACTTGTTTATTTGATAGGGGATTTTATCCCCTTGAGAAATATACAAATTCTAATCTAATGTTGAATTTGACATAGGCTCTAAGAAGTGTCTAGGACTTCTTAGAGTGGGGTCAAATCAACACTAGATCTCTTTGGTTGAATAGACGTACATGTGAGGATATGAACATCAACAAGGGAAACTTTTCTATGGTGAAGAAATAACCAAGAATCCAATTCAACCATTGAAGAAGTCTCGGATAGCATTAAAGAAGTCCCAAAAGAAAGATTGAAGACAAATAGCAAGCCGACTCTGAAGATAAGTAAAAGATGAAGATCAAAACTAGCAAGTCGACCCCATTGTGGAAAAAGGAAAACGAGGTGGATAATATAAATAAAGGGTTCACTCACTTCATTTTTCATTATCACAACTTCACTTTTTCTCTCTCCACTTGTGCACACATCCAAATAAGGCCTAGCAAAGGCAAGAAGCAATAATTTTTGGGTTCTCTTATTCTCTCTAGAAGGTCGCTACCCTTGTTAGGGTTTCTTGTGAATGAGGGTGAACCTATCGTGTGCTAAGGTTCATCTTCATGAATGGTATTGTACTTGAACTGGATTAATTTCTTCTAAGAAAAGTTGGATGGTTTTTCTCCCTATTGGGTTTCCTAGAATAAAATCTTTGTGTCTACTGTCCATGGTTATCTTTCAGTGATTCTTGTTTTATTTCCACTACAAGTGAAACTTGAAGTTTTCGGTGTATAATTATGCAATGATAAAATTAGGATGATAATCATTAGGATATAATTATCAATATATGAAAATTGTACTACTAAATTAGAAATTCAACATGGTATGAGAGCGGTTTTGAAAGACAACCATTTAGCAGGGATGGAAAGAGTAGATCCGAAAAAAGTAGGGTCGAAATTGCAAGTCAGAAAAAATAGGAGGTCCAAAAAAATACTATTGAAAAAGTAGGTCCAAAAAAATAGGATCGAAAAAGTAGGTCCAAAAAAATAGGAGGCTAAAAAGTAGGGCTGAAAAGGCAAGTATGGAAAATAGGAGGCCAAAAAGTAGGGCTGAAAAGGCAAGTATGAAAAATAGGAGGCCAAAAAGTAGGGCTGAAAAGGCAAGTATGAAAAATAGGAGGCCAAAAAGTAGCGCTGAAAAGGCAAGTATGAAAAATAGGAAGCCAAAAAGTAGGGCTGAAAAGGCAAGTATGAAAAATAGGAGGTCCAGAAAATAGGAGCGAAAAGGTAGGTCCGAAAAAATAGGAGGCCCGAAAAAGTAGGGCCGAAAAATAAGGTCGCCTTGGTAGGGTGCATCTTTATATGGAGCCATATTTCAGTTTTGTCAAATTTCAATTTTGACCTAATTTTTGCCGGAACTAGGGTTTCATAATCAGACTTCATATTTCTATCAAAATGGTGTCCAGTCTCATAGTAGAAGATAGATTGGATGGTGCTACAAATTTCAAATCGTGAAAGAGGAGGATACTCTTCATCCTTGATGAGAATGATATTCATAATTATGTTAAAGAAGATGTCTCAGAACCAGAAAGTGATGAGGAGAAAACCAAGCACAAGAAGAATGAATCAAAGGCCAAGAGAATCTTAAAATATTCTGTAAAAGATCATTTGATTCGACATATTGTGGAATTAAAGACTTCCAAAGAAATATATGATTCCTTGGTAGGATTGTTCGAGAGTAAGAACACCAGCAGAAAATTCGCCCTGAGGAATCAACTCCATTGGATCATGATGTCCAACCAAGATTCAACTTCTACTTATTTTATGAGAGTATCACAACTGAGAGATTAGTGTAAATCCATTGGAGACAACATTGATGATGAAGAACTTCTGATGATAACACTTAATGGACTTCCTTCTACATGGGAGTCATTTGTTCAGAGTGTTTGTGGGCGAGATAAGTTGCCCAAGTTTGATAGGTTTTGGACGGATTGTGTCCAAGAGAAAGCTAGAGTATTGTCCAAGAATAACTTGTTGATACCTTGGAATGAAGAAACTCAAGCTATTGCATCTCATGCAAGAGGAAGAAAAGGAAGAAGGTACTTTAGGGAGGAAAATATAGGTGGAGGATCCAATCAAATTCGAGAACAAAAGAAAAAGGATATTTCTAAAATCATGTGCTTCATCTGTAATACATTTGGTCAGTATGCCCATAAGTTTCCTCGGAGGAAAAGAAAGGAAAGGAAACATGCGCCAACAGCTGATGTTGAAGAGCTTCCATCTCAGAAGAAGGCAAAGGAAGATAAACTTTATGAGATTGCAAAAGATATTCGAAAATAATACTTCTTCGTGTACATGTGGACCGATTAAATGTCATCCTTGGATTTATTCTTATACTATGTGTGATTCCTCCCAGAAAACATGAAGACCAAGGACGAAAGTAGAGAACTTGACAAAGGAAAAAGATCAAGGTTTTGGAGGAGAATATACCTCCAAGGAATTTAGTTATTTCTACAAGGAGGTAGAAATCAAGAGGGATTCAACATCAAATATAAGTATTTAAACGCTTTAAGTAATGGTTTTTATTTACTTAAGTTAAATTGACATTTTGTTGATGAATTGCATAAATGTTACTAGTTAACTCTTGTGGACAACTATGTCATGTATTGCAGGACAGGTTCACTATGAAAGTTGTCAAAGCGATGATACATGACCAAGATTTACCCACGTTCTTATGGGTAGAGGCATCTAGTATCACATTCTATGCTCACAAGAATAATTCATATCTCTTGTGAATGACAAAAGTGAGTCATATCTTTTGTCATTCAAGAGTGAATCTTGAATGGACAGAGAGAGTCATATCTCTTGTAAGTAACAGAAGTGAGTCATATCTTTTGTAATACAAGAGTGAGTTATATCTCTTGTGATGATAAATACACAGTGAGAGGCAGGAGTTTGAGATCCGGTGAGTCATATCTGGAAGCTTGTTGAGATGCAGAGAAGCATACAAATCCCAGTGGTACTTTCAGGAAGACAGTTCCGAGATCGAAAGGGAAGTCAGTGGTAACTTCCAGGTGATTAAGCATGCAGTACAAACTAGCATCTAGGATGACATATTATAGTGGCTAAGTTAGCCATTTTGCAGGATGGGAGAGATTCATGGATTGTATTCAGTATTCTTGAGAGAGCGAGAGGCTCGTCTCAGTGGACCCACTTGGTGGGAGATGACACAGATGGATACTCAGATATATAGGGAGTTGAGTGTCCATATGTAGAGGGAGAATGATACTCAGGTACAGAGGGAGCAGGGTGCTCCCGCACATAGGGAGTACCTATTGCATAGTTTGTTGATGATGGAGGAGGTGTCTCAGTTAGGAGTACCTCCCTCACTAAGAGTAAGATGGCCTCAGAGTTCAAGGATCTGGCTTGATTTCTTGGGATTGGAGGTGTAGCATAGATCATGTAAGACCTTCATTAGTCAAGGGAAGTGCACAGATAATATCTTGAGCAGATTCAGTATGATGGGTTGCAAATCCATGGCAGGAAAATCTAAAGAAGCTGAGTGATTCTACTTCAAATTCAGATTTGATGGATCCCACGATGTACTGGAAGATGATTGGATCTTTGATGTACCTAGTTAACATCAGGATAGATATTTGCTTTGCAGTGAGAACCGTGTGCCAATGTATCATTGAAGCCAAGTCTTGTACTTTGGGTTACTATAAAGCATGTGTTGAGGTACCTGTGTGGTACATTTGGATATGGTGTGAGAGATTTCTTAGGTGATTAAGTGAAACTGTAGAGATGTACATATTTTGACTGGGCGAGGAGTGCAGTGGATAGAAAGGGAACCTTGGGGTATTTCTTCACCTTGAGTATTAGATGTGATACCTTGGTTTAGCAGGAAGTGGACTTCTGTAGCCCTCGGTACAACAGATGCAGATTATATCACAGCCAGTGTCGCAAGTTACGAAGCATTGTAGCTTTGGAAGCTTCTTGCAGGATTTTATCCAAGACATGGTGCAAACATGAGTAGTGAAACTTTAGTATGTATCCACAGATGAGTTGCATCAGGAAAATATTCTCCCAGATTGACCATACTGATTTTGCTAGTAATGGATGACAAGGATGGAGTAATTTTTAGGGGCGAAATTTCGCCAATTGGCTATTTTTGGGGGTTTTTTTTAAAAACTAAATTCACTATTTGGTCATTTTTAGTCTCTAATATCGCCTATATTTACATAAAATATGTTTTTTTGTCATAATATTCGCCAAAATTTAAACATTTCAGTAGCAAATTGCATGTTTCATATTTAATATTCGCCTACCTATCTATATACATGTTTTTTTCAATCCAAAATAATCACCTACGATACTCTACTTAAGTATAATATTAGAATCCTTAAAAAATAACTCGGGTCACAAGACATGATGCAGACAGATGAGCATCTAAACATTCACGAGAAGTGAATGGACCAGATATCGAGTTGGTTTTACAGACAATCGGTGTCACGTCCCCTCCCATCAATCCAATCTGTGGAGGGAACAAGACGGGTTTGCGGGGTGTGCTATGATTCCCTAGTAAGGCTGTAGTATCAATTTCATTTAAATCTAAATGCATGTTTAGGTGTATGATAACAAACACAACAGAATTAAACTCTATTGTGCACGCACACAACATGCATGTATCAGCATGTTCATCACAGGCATAACAGTAACTCATGCACAGAAATATAATCATCTTATGCTATTCACAGCCATTCAATTGCATCAATTCAAATTGGCTCATTCATTCAATTTAACATAAGCACGCAGTCACTCATAATACATGAGATTTGGCATAATCAGAAATGGCGTTGAACACTTATCTTTTAATGCAAATTACCCAAGCAACTGGCTATGGAAGAACAACGTTCCACCCAACCATAGGTCTTTGTCCAGCCTATATTATTTCAACTGAGATACCACCCTTGAGATGGGTTATGTATCCACTAAGGAGGAACTACTCAAGCTCACTCACAACCATAATCACAAATTGTCACATACCCTCCCATCAGACCCAGCAAGGGAGAGAACGTGAAGTCGATTCCTGGGGCTTTTCATAAAAATTCAGCCCATTCATCTTATTCATACACATAAATTCAGA
This sequence comes from Larix kaempferi, assembly GCA_027924585.1. Taxonomy (NCBI): domain Eukaryota; kingdom Viridiplantae; phylum Streptophyta; class Pinopsida; order Pinales; family Pinaceae; genus Larix; species Larix kaempferi. Next base: position 6,579,966 of record BSBM01000052.1, on the reverse strand, counting down.
GGTGTGCAGATGCAAATTAAATCAATATGCACAGCGGAATTAAATCTTCATCCACACACATCTTTTGTGTGCATTCAACATATTAATTCAGCCATCAAATTATAACATTTCAGAAGTAAATACATAGACAGAAAACACTTATCTTCGTTGCACAATTATCCCAAACGACTTGCTATGTCACTGCAACGCTCCACCCAACCGTAGGCTCTTCTACGGCATATACTCAGTTCGTCCGAAGGCCACCCCCGAGATGGGCATGATTCTTACAAGGAAAAGGGGACATTCAGCTCATACATAGCCAATTAAGCATTTCATTTGAGCCAAGCTAGTCCATAGCTGGGTTTATCAGTCTACATTAGAACCCTGGATGCTTGCACTCAAGCTCAAGCCAAGACAATAGATACCCCTCTCAACCCCAACATTTATTCACACACAGCATCTCATAAACTGGGCATGGATACACAATTCAACAATGGGATTTAGGAACTAGATGGACATGGGTTTTCCCCAAAATGTAGGCACACCAAAAACAGATTTGTGGGAGGGAAAATCGACCATAGGGAAGAAAATGTTTTCTCTCACATATATACAAGCAATCAGTGAGCCAAAATAGCCTCTATGGTCCCCAAATCCATTTCCCTTTATACTCAGTTCGTCCGAAGGCCACCCCCGAGCTGGGCATGATTCTTACAAGGAAAAGGGGACATTCAGCTCATACATAGCCAATTAAGCATTTCATTTGAGCCAAGCTAGTCCATAGCTGGGTTTATCAGTCTACATTAGAACCCTGGATGCTTGCACTCAAGCTCAAGCCAAGACAATAGATACCCCTCTCAACCCCAACATTTATTCACACACAGCATCTCATAAACTGGGCATGGATACACAATTCAACAATGGGATTTAGGAACTAGATGGACATGGGTTTTCCCCAAAATGTAGGCACACCAAAAACAGATTTGTGGGAGGGAAAATCGACCATAGGGAAGAAAATGTTTTCTCTCACATATATACAAGCAATCAGTGAGCCAAAATAGCCTCTATGGTCCCCAAATCCATTTCCCTTTCCTTCCCAACTGTTATACAACACAAAAACGCCCTTCCTATCTAGGAGAATGAAGGAAACACAACAAAACCAGTGAGTAAAATGCCCAGGTAGCTCTAAACTCGTGGGAGAGCAAAGTTGGTTGATGGGTAATGGCTTGGGGAGCAATTCATGGCTCTTTTCTTGCCCAAGAAGCAAAACGCGATTTTCCATGTAGGGTGGCTTGCCCATACCCGAATTTGGACAGCCATACCTCTCATTCCCCAAGGCATTAACTATCTCAACTAACTCTTGGGAGAAATCAATGATTGGGTACAAAAGTCAACATGGGTAGTTGAGGGTTTGATGGGTTACCTCATTGACATTTGGCTTGACTTGATTGGCTCAAGGGTTTGAATATTTCCCTCCCAATTCCTTGTAAAATCATGCCCCCATCTCTTTGTTGCATTGCATAGCTAGTTGTGGGTATTTTATTAAAATGCATATTTACATGATGTTGAAATTCTAATGTGCCTAGCTAGCACGCAAACCGTATGCACCAATAAATCGATGGCGGGGCCTTGGCCTTGAGCTCCTCACCATGATTTTATAACAATATTACATCATTTACATTTTAATGCTATAGGGTCAAGATGGGGATGTGACACAAACACTCATGCTAAGTCATCCTATAGTTCGGTTTGTCAAGCATGTAGGGAGATAGGGAAGGAGATTGCTAAGCTAGTGAGCCCAACCACAAGGTTGCAGGCATCTTAACTAATCTTAGACAGCCTTGGCACCCACAATACCTACAACACACAACACAAGGAAAGTCCCCTTCTCTACTACATAGTCTCTCAGGATCCCCTTCCCTCCAGTGCTCTTCAAGGTGGGCATAAAAAGGTCCAAGTTGCTAGATCCACGGAGATTCTTGCCTTAACTGGGTTTATCAAGCAAATCTGGCCTCTGATCTCTCTCCCAACTTGAGTCACTCTTGGATTTTTCCAAATTCTGGCCACGTGACTCTTAAAAACGGAATTGAACTTTCGAGCTTCCAAATATGGGTTTTCCTATGGATTTCTGGGCATTTTACACTCTCAATTTCGCCCCAAGGTGTATGTTTATGGATTCCCCCATTGGATTTTTCTACTCACATCACATTTTGGACGTTTTGGGCACTCAAAATCGTGGCTTCTTCTCTAGTTGCGATTTCTGCAATTCTTCGTTGTTGGGCATACATAATGGTTGAGAAATGATTTCTGGTTGGTCAACAATGGAATGGGGATGATGGAAAAATGAATTTCCATGAGGAAGTTAACTTTTGGACCAAGTAAATCGAGCCCATAACCTACCATACAAATTTTGGAGCTTTCCCATGCTCCATTAATTTCATGAACTGATTTCTCAACTGCCTCTTCCTAACATAATTAAATGTCAGCAGGCTAGTCAATATGGATTCTCAAAATGACACTTGGAAATAAAGGATTGAATCACCCAACCCATCACTTATCCCTAGTGGATACATTCATCCCCCTCATTTTTAGTTTCTTCCAAATCCAGTGCTTGGAATTTTATTTACATCATAAATATTTACATGATTTTACAATTCCCATAGTTTCCTACCACATGGTTCACAAAATATAAACTACTTATATTTTAAAATCAAGCATTCACTAATGAGGTCTTGGCCTTGAGCTCCACGCTAGGAATTTATACATCGCGTATGCACAATATTCACATATAAAGCCAATGCATTCTAAGGGTCAAAATGGGTGTATTACAATCGGTTGAATATCCACTCACATGAAAATGGCTTAGATGGATCGTCAAAAGTGCAACATTTGGATGAATGTTCACTCACGGTTAGTGATGAATTTCTCTGGAACATCCTCGTGAAAAAGGATCAAGATGTTGATATAGTCTAGTGATCGAGTGAGCTGCATCAGGATGAATGTTCACTCATGGTTGGTTGTGAATGGCTCTGGTGTAGCCTTGTGCACAAGGCTTCAGATTTTGATGGATCCAGTGTGTTGCATTGATACGGATTTATGTGGGAATAAAATGAAAGAGAAGGTATAGAACCATATACATAGATATATTGCAAATAACACAGTGATATAGTAAACACATATTCTATTAAATAGCGTAAATAGAACAAACTGTAAAATAAAAGCAGCTAGAATGGTAGTAGCTATCTCTGAAAAGAGATGTGGCCATTATGCTCATCCATGCCAAGATGAATACAAAAAGAGGCCAAAAGGGCCTATTTATCATAAGCATGAGGGAAAGAATCTCAAACATCCAAAAACTTAACCCTAGAAGATGAACCGTCATAAATTTTGTGGCCCCAAGGTGGTTAGTTGAACAATCAACTTCCCAGGGTCATAACTTTTACATACGATCTTCGTTTGGGGTGCTCGGTAGCCCGTTAGAAAGGTCTATCCGAGATTTACAATTTTCAACTGGCCCAATATGCCATAGCCAGCCATTTGGCCCACCAAATCGCCAAAAAACGTCGTTTAGGGCCTCAAAATGGTCCCAAAAGTTTAGGACCCAAAAAACCATAGAAATATTACTAGAAAATTGCCAAAATGGGAAACTGCTTTGAGCCAATGGAATAGGTGGGTGGCCATGGATATCCATCTGGATCATTCCTCCCCCCTTATGAAGCAATGGTCTCCATTGCGTCAAATCCCTTATCATATGTCGAACTGTGTGTTGAGTTGAGCTCTTGGTGCGGCATTTGCTGAAGTGAAAAGGTTGCCTTACTTTGACATCTTCAGAGGGTTGTAATTGTTGTTGGTGGATGCGTTGGTGTTGTTCAACAGTTTTGGGTGTCATTTTATCCTTGGTCTGCACCGGTATGGATGGTTTATTTCTATAGGAGCACCTTGAATGTGTGCCCTTGCACTGTAGAGGTACCCGGATAGACGATGCTGCAATAACTTTGGTGTTCTTCTTGTTTCTACTGAGTAGAGGGATCATGTGCAGAGGTTGTGGATGTCTCTACGATCTGATGTTCTCCTTCAGTGTAAATTGTAAATAGGGAAAATTTCCCAATGTGAGAGATTATCTTCATGCACTGCTTGGTTGGGGTAGGTGAAACTATATTTGGTATCTGATAGAGTTGTCCTCGCAAAGTGACAATGACACTACGAGGTCGCGATTCATATACAGCATGATGCCTCCACATATATGGATGTCCTAAAAGAACATCACATACTTCAAGTGGGGACACGTCACACAATACCTCATCTTTGAAGGGCTTGAGTTTGTATGGTAGGCAGCATTGATGACTGACACGGATACCTTGTCCTTGGCTTAGCCACCCAATGGTGTATGGTTGCGGGTGTGGTGTTATTGGTAGCTCCAATATCTTAATGACTTCTACTGAGATTAGGTTCTTTTGGTTGCCATTGTCCACAACAAAATGTAGGGGAATTCCCTTCACCCACATCTGTGAGTGGAAGAGGCGCTCCTCTACCTCCAACTCTTCAGGTTCCTATGGTTGAATCTGTGTGGTAGAAATGGTTACACTGGGTTCTACATCAATGATTTGCTTCCCTTTGTCTACAACTATGACATTGGGCTCTGAATCAGAATCGGAATTGGGATCTGATTCTGAAGCTTTGATCTCAACCACCAATGACTGTTTTGAGCGACATTCCTCAGTGTTGTGCCAGGGGATTTTTTGGAACTCGCACCACTTCTCGATGTCCTTATTTTTCTTTTAGTTACCTTTCTACGCTTGTGCTTGGGACTAGTTGTCCATGTTCTGCGAACCAGCGTTTCCAGTTCCTTGCTTCTCCGCAGGTCCGAAGTCGCACTTCTTCTTTTGCTGAAATTTCTGCTCAATTTTAACAGCATATCGATAGGCGGATCCAGGTGAAGAGATGTCCAATAAATCCATCTATGTTTGTATGTACCGGTGTAGGCCACTGCAATATTTCAGTACTAGGTGCCGCTCGGAGTCCTTGATACCTAGCTGTTTGCGCAAGGTATGAAAGTTGTTAGTCTACTCGAACACCGTTTGGTCCCTCTCTTGACGCAGAGTGGTCCATTTTGTGTGTTGGTCATTCTTGGTAGGCAGGTTTGGATGAGTCAGCTGCGCAGCATCGCAGATGTTGCGCAAGGTCAAAGATGCAGCACAAGGAGGAAAACCGCGAATAAGTCGGAAATAATATTACTTTATGTATTTTTGGTCATTTTGGACAGCATTGTGCGGGTTAGGGGACATTTTGTTGTAGATCTTGTTAGAAAGTAGTTAGGAGGCTGGCTAAGTGGACAATGAATGTAAATGCGCAAGCCTATAAATAGATGTTGATTGTAAGTGTTAGAGGGGGGTGATGATAGTGCGATGATAGGGCTATGCAAGAGAGAACAAGCATAGATGATAGCGGATATTGATCTTGCCTTTTGAATCTGGGTATGTGACAGAGAACTGTGTTGATGTATCTGTATTTTGTTGTGAAGATTAATATGACATGACAGAGTTTTGAGCAGAATCATTATGTCTTTTCCTAGTTCCTGTTATGAATGTGATGGATATATCTGTGAATGATACGATGTTTCCTTGCTACAAATGATGTGATAATGTTAGATCTATTTGTGCATTAATGGTTTTAATAATGAGATATGTTCAATAATGATGCGATTATGTTTAATTTCTATGCCGAGTAATTAGATCTGCTAACTAATGCTGCATTAAGTTGATAAGTCGATGCACATGGTCCCCCTTCATTCGACGGAAATGTGGTTCTGTCAGCTCTCCCTTGAACATCTCGGGTGAGACTTCATATGCTCTGTAGGTGTTGATGGACAAGGTAAAACCTGTTTGGGCTGGTGCTCAGGGAGATCGCGGTGGTTTTGATGTCGACTGGGTTTGTGTCAACAAATGGTTCCGTTTTCGGGACCCTAGCACAAAGTGGAGGGAGGAAATGTTGTGGCATCCGACGAGACTAGTAGTTCAAGATTGGTTCGACCAAAAGTTGCGAGAATTTGATGAGAAAGAGAATCAGAACCCCGGGATGACAATGGATTGGTGGCTGGCAAGGAACATACATGACGGTCTACACGAGAACTTTTTCTGCGAAATCTTGATCATCTTGTATGAGTGGTTAGCGAAATTGACCTTTAGCAAGACAAATTTCCAAGGCGGTCAGCCAACGTCCTGGACCCCGGAATTAATCCAAGAGTTGCAAGAAGTCGACAACAGGGCATTGTGGGTTGTGGAAGTCTGGATTGACAGTATATTGGAGGGCTATATCACCGATTTTGCGGTTGATACGATGAAATCCTATAGTGAATCTGAAAGGGAATTTTTCAACGGACCAAGAGGTAGGTTCTTTTTGTCGCTACAATTGTCCATTAAGATGCTCATTTGTGAAAAGGGAATACTGAAGATGAACCTCGAGTAAAAGAACCCTGGTGTGTGGAGGCTATGGATACTGCGAAGGCAGGGGGAAGGCGAATGGAATGATACGGGGTAGATGGGTGCAAGTTACGATGAGACTATGAAGGAAGACGAGGAAGAGAGTGGTCTTATGAGGGGGAGGAGCAAGGTTTCGACAAGAGAAGAGGTAAAGGACAGGGGAAGGTCCTGCTGCGATCGAAACACAAAACCATGAAGGAATACCACATGGGACGAAGCGACCCCACTGTGCCGACAAGGAAAACCAGGCTACGCCCAAGGTAGAGGCAAGACCAACCCCCATCAATACCGTACCACACCTCCACTCACTATATCGCAACCAGGAAGAAATACGACTTTGACACCGCTGTGTTCGATGTGTCAACAGCACTCAAAAAATAGCGAATCAGTGACCAAAGGAAGAAGGCCCAGGATGGCAGGAAATGATGCGAAGTTACCTCTGCTCCATGGAAATGGAACTAAGGACCCAGATCAATATTGGTTCTTATGTGAAGCTGTGTGGACTGTTAAACAAATCACGGATGATGACATCAAGAAAGGTCAATTGGCGACGACTCTTTGAGTCGTGCACTGGACTGGTTCATGAAATTTGTACAAGTTCCTACGGAGAGTCCAAAAAAGACATTGGCTGAAGTAAGAAAAGGGTTAATTGAAGATTTCAAAAAATCGAAGTCTGAAGCGCAATACATTACAGAACTAAACGAGATCAAGGAGTATCTGAATGAAACTGTTTGGGATTTTGATCAAGGTTTAAAATGATAATGGCAAGAGTCAACTTTGAGATGAGCAACATTCAGCATAAGGAATGGTTCATTGCAGCGTTACTACCTCATATCAGACTTCCACTGATGCAGCAGAAAATTGCGACTGAACGAGGCTCTGGAGATCGCAATGAAGTTAGAAGCTTCACATGTTGGTGAGAATGCAGCCGGCATGACTCAGATCCAGATGCAGTTGGGTAACCTGACAATTCAGTTGCAAGATCTCAAGAAGGGTAAAGAGCACCGCGAAGAGGTTTGGTGTACTCGATGTCGCATAGAAGGGCATACCAAGGATAAGTGTCCAGATTTCCGAAACTACCTATTATTAGGAGCACCGAACCCATTGAGTGGCGGAGGTATGCCATGGTGTCGCATTTGTCAAGTTTATGGGAATCGACATGAGGAGTGTCAATACATGCAGAAGATGGTCACGAAGCCGATGAATTTGTACTGTACATTCTGCAAGTCTTTTGGGCATGAAGATAAGGATTGTCGCGCATATGACCTACTCCAGGAAAGAATGTACGAATCATACTATGTAAAGGGAGAAGACCATCGCGAAGGACAGCAACCGCATCCGCAACCACAGGTGGCCCGGCCGCCACCTCAACCACAGATGCAGTTTGTACCGCAGCCGCAACCACACCAACAGTTTGTGCCACAACCACAGTATAATAAAATGCAAATGGATCCGCAGTAGCCACAGTATGTTCAACCCGCACAGTATGTTCAGCCAGCACAATATTTTCTACAGCAACCAATTCCCCCACGGAAACAATTTAATCAACCGCAATATCAATAACAAGGAGGATTTTGCGGAGGAGAACGAGGAGGACGAGGTGGAGGCTTTGGTCGAGGAGGAGGACAAGGTCGTGGACCTGTGCAATGTTACAATTGCAGAGTATTGGGACACTACCAAAGAGATTTCCCGCAGTTGAAAACACAGTGTACATATTGTTTTGGTATTGATAACACTGTTGAGAACTATCCACAGTTGATCGCGAGATGGCAACCAGGAAATGTTCCGCAGTTGCAAAACCAGAACCAGAACCAGAACCAATTTCAAAATCAAAATCAGTTGCAGAATCAACAACCATTGCAGAATCAGAATCAAATGCAGAACCAGAATAAGCGATAGAATCATAACGCAAATCAAAATGTGAATCAACCTGCAAATCCACCGCCGAACCAGAATCAGGGACCGATTGTCGCGACGATCTCAGCAGAACCAAAAACACAAGATGTCGATGTTGTTGTTATCATTCACGGAGGTGCGACGATAGGAGAAGATGATTCACATCCACTAATCTGGTTGGCTGGGAAGAAGAAGGTGCAGTTTGATATTGATGTTGAGCAAGACACATTCTTTGAAGCACATAGTGCGATGGGAAGAAATCTTGGTAAGTCCACTACTTATGATATGCCCGCTGCTTTTGACTCAACTTTGGAAGCAGGACCATCGCGACAATATGGTACTTTACAGAACTTCTTTGAAAGTTGCTTATCACTGGCAGGAGATCCCGATGCTCTTGTCAATATTGGCAGTCTATTGCATCGACCAGCCAAGGGACGGAAAGAATCCGCAGTGAACTCTTTACAGAGGAAGAAGACAGGAAAAGAGATGCGCATGAATATCCAGATTAGGGATTACGAGGTAGATTCAGTCATTATATATCTAGGCTCATATTTCAATATTCTAATAAGGCAAGCATGGAAAAAGATGGGGATCCCAACGCTGAGTTGGTCTCCTGTACAGTTGCGACTGGCTAATCAGGCCAAGGTAACACCAATTGGGAGAGTTCTGCGCCTTGTTGTGGACATTGAGGGGATGAAAACATATGTTGATTTTTATGTTATTGAAGTCTTAGAGGGTGGAAGCTCCTATCCCGCGTTGTTGGGGATTGGATGGGCCAATGACAGTATGGCAGTAATTAATTTTAAGAAGCGGGTGATGACCTTTGAAAATCAAGACCTCAGAGTTATAGCTATGTTGGATTTGACTGAAGGGCGAAGGTATGTTGAACCAGTAAATGATGAAGTTGTAAGAGGATGGGATCATGGCTACAACATTTGTGAAGACTACATCCATCCGACTATCGACGATGAACTCGGTTGGCGCAGCTCTAGCTCTACGTCTTCCAACTCTGATGATGCTTTAGATAACTGGAAGAATCGCATGCATGAGGTGTCATTCAGAAAGTGCAGTTTGATCACACAGTCTCTGTGTCGTGTCGCGACTGAGACTATTGAATTACCAGTATATGAAGGACTGCTTGGGTTGTCTGAATTTCTAGTGGCATTTGAAGATAAGGTGTCAAAACCACGGTGGTTGTTGGCACTGGAGGAGGCACTGAAGGTTGCCCCAGCACATTGGTGGGCGACCCATAAGAATTCAATTACCGGATGTTCGTAGTGTCGAATATTGATGACGGTTCGCTTTGGCAACATAGAAGTATAACACACTGGAAATTATGATGGGCGGAATGACCCTGGCGGTCATCTGATTGAATGTCAAACTTTTTGGGCCTTGTGACCAAAGGATGAATGGGTCCATGCCTTTGTCCACACTTTGGACGAAGTGTCGCAATCTTGGTATGCCTTAGCTGAGTTGTGCAGGGATATTACCACTTGGTTGGAGTTGATGGTTTGCTTCACTAATACCTTCCGTTTCACGGATTCCAATCCAGATGTTCACAATGCCCTGCAGCTCATCAACGATATTGTTCTGAAGGTGGTTCCAATTGCATACCCCGTGGATCCGCATGCGCGTTGTCAGATGCAGTCGATGATGGAATGCTATAATATTACTAGAGGGCCGGAGGATGGTGATGACCCGCGAAATTTCAATATTCCGGAAACAGAAGGGATTCGAGATGTCGCAGCACCTGACGTATCGACAAATCCAATAAATCAGTCGTTGAATCTTAGGAAGGTCAATATATGGTCGCAGGAGAACCCAAAGTTTGCGAATGTTGGGGACTACTGGGATGAAGAAATGATGGCAAAGGTCACAAACCTGTTGCATGAATTCCAGGATTTATTTCCTACGAAGTTTTCCGAGATGAAGGGAATATTGGGAGATTTAGGAGAGATGAAGATTTTGTTGAAGCCAGATGCAAAACCAGTAAGGTAGCGACTGTATCGACTGAATCCATGACACAAGGAAAGGGTCAAAGTTGAACTTGACAGAATGTTGGATGATGGAATAATTGAGCCGGTCGAAGAATCGGAATGGATCAGTCCTATGGTAGTTCAAGATAAAAAGACGGGTGAGGTGCGGATTTGTGTCGACCTACAGAAGTTGAATGACACATGTATGCATGATCCCTTTCCAACGCCATTCACTGATGAGGTAACTAGAAGGAGTGGGCGGTCAAGAAATGTATTCCTTCACGGATGGATTTTCTGGGTATCACCAGATCAGGATCGCAAAAGAGGATCGCCACAAGACAACATTTGTGACTGAATGGGGTTGTTTCCAGTACACCGTGATTCCATTTGGGCTAAGGAATGCACCTATGATATTCTCTCGGGTTGTTGTCACTGCATTCATAGATTTTATTCATAAGTTTCTGCAAGTCTACATGGATGACTGGACAGTTTATGGATTGATCAGTGACCATCTGGAAAATCTACGACTGATGTTGGAGTGATGTAGACGGCATCAGATCCCGTTGAGCTTGAAGAAGTGTATTTTCTGTGCACCATTTGGGATGTTGTTGGGTCACATTGTTTGCAAGCAGGGATTATTGGTTGACCCAGCCAAGATTGCGTTGATTTTGAGCTTGCCACTACCTACAACTATAAAGTAGTTGAGAGCAATGCTTGGGCACATGGGGTACTACCGCAAGTTTATCCATGGTTATGCTGTGATCACAGCTCCTATGGAGAGGTTGTTGAAGAAGGATGCGATATTCTTATGGAGGCCATAATTCCAAGTAAGTTTTGAGATGTTGAAGGCTAAGATGGCTTCTGCACCGATACTGGTATTTCTTGAATGGAGCAAGGAATTCCATGTCCATGTGGATGCATCATCGATTGCACTCGGAGTAGTGCTTGCGCAACCAGGAGAAGGAGATCTGGACCACCCAATTTATTTTGCGAGTTGGAAGCTGTCATCGACAGAGAAGAATTATACCACCATCGAGAGGGAAGGCCTAGCGATGGTATACGCGTTGCAAAATTTTAGGCATTACTTGTTGGGAAGTCACTTCAAGATGTTCACGGACCATTCCACTTTGAAATACCTGGTTAATAAGCCTGTGTTGGGGCGGAAGATATGTCGCTAGCTACTTCTCTTTTAGGAGTTTGATTTTGAGGTAATTGTGAAGCCCGAACGCTTGAATGCAGGGCTAGATCATTTATCACAAATTGAGACAGGTGAGGAACCAACCAACATTGAAGATGGGTTGCCAGATGCGCAACTATTCCGAGTCGAGGTGGCTGACAGCTACTATGAGGAAATAATTTAGTTTTTGGCGACAGGAACCGCACTAGAGGAGTTTACCACAAGTCAGAAGAAGCAGTTGGTGGTTAAGGCCGCAGATTTCCAATTGTTCATTGGACAGCTATATAAACTAGGACTAGATGAGATCTTGAGGCACTGTGTCCTACCTCATGAACAAGGGAAGATATTGGCAGAGGCACATGCGGGCGTGGTTGGGGGACACTATGGAGGTCGCGCCACTGTGAGGAAGGTGCTTCGTGCAGGAATGTGGTGGCCCACTCTTCATAATGATGCGACGGATTATGTGCAAACTTGCTACGTCTGTCAAGGAACCGAAAAACCGTCAAGGAGAGATGAGATGTCGCTGGTACCTCAAGTAACATTGCAGCCATTTGATAAATGGGCTGTGGATTTCGTGGGACCAATCAACCCACCTTGAAAGAGAAATAGTGCATGGTACATAATTACAGGGACATTTTATTTAACAAGGTGGGCAGAGGTCGCACCTGTTGTAGATTACACTGCTGCGACAGCAGCATGTTTTTTGTTTGACAACATTGTTACTCGGTTTGGATGCCCCAAGATATTGATGAGTGACCAGGGGAGTCACTTCATCAATCGCACAGTTAAAGCATTGACAGAAGAGCTCCAGATACATCATAAGAAGAGCACCCCGTACCATTCGCAAGCAAATGGAACAGTAGAGGCATTTAACAAAGTGTTGGAGCATGCGCTTACTAAGGTGTGTAACGAAAACTGCGATGACTGGGATTTGAAGATTCCAGCAGTATTGTGGGCATATCGCACCACTTGTAAAAGATTGACAGGGAAAACACCGTTCAAACTAGTGTATGGGCAAGAGGCAGTTATGCCTATGGAGTACATTGTTTCGAGTCTGTGCATAGTGGCAGCGACATGCATGAACGATGAAGCAGCATTAGCAGAACGACTAGAGCAGCTGGCACAGCTTGAGGAAGACCGCTTTATCGCAGGTTTTCACCAGCGCGTGGAGAAGGATCAAAAAAAAGCTTGGCATGATCGCCATATCAAAAATCAACAGTTTCAGCAAGGAGATTTGGTGTTGTTGTATGACAGCAAGTTCATGAAGCATCCATGTAAATTACAGATGCATTGGCTCTATCCATATTGCATTAGTTTCATTACTGCAGGAGGTGCAGTACAGTTGCAATAGTTAGATGGAGTGAGGCTGCCAAAGTTGGTGAATGATAGCAGGTTGAATCCCTACAGGACGAGCTCATTGCTGCACGATGCGTAAGGCACTGCCCGGAAAAAAAAATGTATAGGCTGATGGTGCACTCAAAGGGAACGAATGCGCAAGTAGGAGAGGTAGTATCGCAGTTAGGGAGTCCATGCTGTGACCACTGCAGGGTCGCGACACAGTCAAATCAACAGTAAGCGTAGACAGTTAAAAGCAGTTAACCAACGGCACTCATTGAAGTGATACATATTTAGGGCGTATCCGACCGTTAGATTGAAAGGATCGATGGGGGATCTAGACACGTTTGGCACGCATGACAAAAGGTGGAAACATGATCGATGCTTTGCATATTTGGAACGCATGAGAACAGCTGGAAGCATGGTCAATGCTTCACACGTGAGAGGTCAAGTCCTCGCATGAGTGTTGCGGCTCAGCCTCACCAGAAGATGGTGAAACGTTATGATGAGAGGATCGGTAAATTATGTGAAAGGATTTTCAAATGATTTCAGATTCAGGTGTCCAGGACACAACGAACACACATAAATATAGGCGCAGGAGACTAGTTGAGCAAGGAAGTATCTATCAGACAAGAGAAACCCATGTTGTGAGTGGGTCAGGAAGCTAGTTGAGTCAGGAATTCCAACGAATCTGTGGAAATGATCCATTTCATTTCGTGGTGGCCGAACGACGAGTGTGCATGAACAACCAAAGAAGGAAGCGACGCAGACACTCGGGAGAAACAGAGACGAGGTCTCAACTGAGATGTCTAAGTACGTGGTGGTAGTTAGAATATTTGTGGTCCCTGTGACCACCAGAACGCTAGGGGAGGAGGCCCCCTGGCCCCGGTAGTAAGTGGTCCCTGGTGCAAAACCAAGGTGCAGGATTAGTTGGCCTGTCTCGCACCTCAGTGCCGTTAATGAACTTTTCCTCAATCTGGAACAAGTGCGAAGTGCGAAAGCAGATGCCGGAGAGATAGATGATCAAGGTTTCCAGAGACTGGAGGATGAGTTCCAGAAGTACATGACAGCGAGCCCAAGATCGACGTATAAGTTTCAGAAGTACACAACAACGAGCTCTAGACAGCAAGAATAGTTTCAGAAGAATAGTACAGCGATGGATGAGTATAGACCAACCATGTCTAGCTAACGTGGCTCGAGAGTGAGCCACAAGATTGTGTTGGGGGCCTGTTGGCAGGCAGGTTTGAATGAGTTAGTTGCGCAACATCGCGGATGTTGCGCAAGGTCAAAGATGCAGCGCAAGGAGGAAAACTGCGCATAAGTCAGAAATAATATTACTTTATGTATTTTTGGTCATTTTGGACCGCATTGTGCGGGTTAGGGGTCATTTTGTTGTAGATCTTGTTAGAAAGTAGTTAGGCGGTTGCCTAAGTGGACAATGAATGTAAAGGCGCAAGCCTATAAATAGAGGTTGATTGTAAGTGTTAGAGGGGGGCGATGATTGTGCGATGATAGGGCTATGCAAGAGAGAACAAGCATAGATGATAGCGGATATTGATCTTGTCTTTTGAATCTGGGTATGCGACAGAGAACTATGTTGATGTATCTGTGTTTTGTTGCGAAGATTAATATCACATGATAGAGTTTTGAGCAAAATCATTGTGTCTTTTCCTAGTTCCTGTTATGAATGTGATGAATATATCTGCGATATGAATCTGTGAATGATGTGATGTTTCTTGCTGCAAATGATGTGATAATGTTAGATCTATTTGTGCATTGATGGTTTTAATAATGAGATATGTTGAATGATGATGCGATTATGTTTAACGTCTATGCCTAGTAATTAGATCTACTAACTAATGTTGCATTAAGTTGATAAGTAGATGCACATGGTCCCCCTTCATTTGGCAGAAACATGGTTCCATCAGCTCTCCCTTGAACATCTCAGGTGAGACTTGATCTGCTCCGCAGGTGTTGCTGGACAGGGTAAAACCTGTCTGGGCCAGTGCTCAGGGAGAACACGGTGGTTTAGATGTCGACAGAGTGAGGAACCCCTATCAATTGGGTTTGTGTCAACTGTCATCATAGTTTCCCACAGGGTAATATTGTTCCTTGATAGCATCTATAAAAGAGGCCCAAGTGGGATTAGCCTCAAACAATCTAGACTCGTATGATGAGTTTTGCTCACAATAAGTTTCCCACAAATTTTTGACATATGGGGCAGCCTTGAGGAAAGCAAAGGTGATCTTTTCCCTATCGAAAAAATTATTGACAGAGAAATACCCTTCTAGTAGATTCAACCATTTATCTAGGGAATCAACATCAATCTGGCCTTCAAATAAAGGGATATCAAAGTTAACTTGTACCTTGAAGGGAGTCGCATCTCTGAAATGGCTTCTCATCGAAGGCGTATTTGTCGTTGTTGGCATATGTCGAAGGTGTATTTGTCATTGTTGGCATACATCGAAGGATCTGGGTGAAATTATCCATCATCTCGTTCTTATGTCATGCGAGGGATTCTCCGTCGTATCTCTTTTCTTCCACCATGGGAGGTCATTTGGGGTGACGAAAGTGATATTCCCCAAGTGAAACTAGTTCGAGACCCAACTCTCTATATCCTGACCTCATCGGGGACATGCACCGAGAAACAATCAAAGAGCAGATTGCTCTGATACCACTGATCCGGATTTATGTGGGAACGAAATGAAAGAGAAGGTATAGAACCATATACACAGATATATTGCAAATAACACAGTGATACAGTAAACACATATTCTATTAAATAGCAAAAATAGAACAGACTATAAAATAAAAACAGCTAGAATGGTAATAGCTATCTCTGAGAAGAGATGTGGCCGCTATGCTCATATGTGCCAAGCTGAATACAAAAAGAGGCCGAAAGGGCCTATTTATCATAAGCATGAGGAAAATAATCCCAAACATCCAAAAACCTAACCCTAGAAGAAGAACCATCATAATGTTTGTGGCCCCAAGGTGGTTAGTTGAACAGTCAACTTCCCGGGGTCATAACTTTTGCATACGATATCCGTTTGAGGCGCTCGATAGCCCATTAGAAAGGTCTATCCAATATTTACAACTTTCAAATGGGACTAAATGGTGGGGCTGAATGAATTCCATTGGAAACCATTTGGCCCCCCAAATCGCCAAAAAACGTCATTTAGGGCCTCAAAACGGCCCCGGAATTTTAGGACCCGAAAAACCGTAGAAATATTACTAGAAAATTGCCAAAATGGGAAATTGTTTTGAGTCAGTGGAATAGGTGGGTGGCCACCGATATCCATTTGGATCACGCATCAAGATAAACGTTCACTCATTATTAGTGGTGAATGGCTCTAGTGTAGTCTTGCTTAGACTCGAGGTGCTGACACAGTTCTCATCCAAACAACCATGCACATCATCAGTCTAAATTTTCACTTATGGTTAGGAGTGAATGGATCTGGCGCAGTATTGTGAATAAGGCTCAAGGTGTTGAGTATTGGCTAGGAGTGTGAGGCTCCAAACACAAACATTCTCACCAAGTGTGAAGCTTGGCGTGATAAAAAATGTTTCCTTCACTGAGAGGGAGTGTTGATGTTTCTCCAAGGTGTAGCATCGGGCAACATTCTGTAGACATTCTCCTAGAGAGGTCATGAGAATTTAGCAATGGTTGGTAAAGGATGGCCCTGGTGTAGCCTTGATTAGGCATGAGAAGTGACTAAGATTAAATAAGTCTCAAGATGCTTACTCCGAGAAGGAGACTAGAGGTCACATTGCATACTCAGATAAGGAGTGATCTATTTTATATTACAGTGAGTTGACTTGTTTATTTGATAGGGGATTTTATCCCCTTGAGAAATATACAAAATCTAATCTAATGTTGAATTGGAATAGGCCCTAAGAAGTGTCTGGGACTTCTTAGAGTGTGTCAAATCAACATTGGATCTATATGGTTGAATAGGCATGCATGTGAGGAGATGAACATAAACAAGGACAACTTTTCTATGATGAAGAAATAACCAAGAATTCAAATCAACCATTGAAAAAGTATCAGATAGAATTGAAGAAGTCCCGGAAGAAAGATTGAAGACAAATAGCAAGTTGGCTCTAAAGATAAATAAAAGATGAAGATCCAAACTAGCGAGACGGCCCACAATGGAAAAAGGCAAGTGAAGTGAAGAATATAAATAAAGGGTTCACTCACTTCATTTTTCATCATCACAACTTCACTTCTTCTCTCTCCACTTGTGCGCACCTCCAAAGAAGGCCTAGCAAAGGCAAGAAGCAATAATTTTTGGGTTCTCTTATTCTCTCTATAAGTTTGCTACCCTTGTTAGGGTTTCTTGTGAAGGAGGGTGAACCTCTCATGTGATAGGGTTCATCTTCATGAATGGTATTGTACTTGAATAGGATTAATTTCTTCTAAGCCTAAGTTGGTTGGGTTTTCTCCCTATTGGGTTTCCCAAGATAAAATATTTGTGTCTACTGTGCATGGTTATCTTTCAATAATTCTTGTTTTATGTCTGCTACAAGTGAAAGTTGAAATTTTCGGTGTATAATTATGCAATGATAAAAGTGGGATGATAATCATTAGGAAATAATTATCAAGATCTACAAATTGTACTACTACGTTAAAAATTCAACACAAACAACCTTTAAAGAGTAAAGAAGTGGCTATGAATTTATCTAAAAAGAAGGAAAAATATAGCAAGACAGAACTATGAGTGTTATAAGAGGCCATCACTAGCCCCTTTGACAACAATAAAAATAAGGTTTTTCCTGTTCAAGAGCTTCAATCCTAGAATTTTTTGGAGGGAAGGAAACAACCCTTGTTGGAAAAAGAAAAAGTTGTGGGACTTAAAAGTATAGAAATATGGGTAGCTAAAGGTGATAGTGATTCAAAGTTGTTCTAGAAATTTGATAATAATAGAAAGTGAGTTAATACTATCTAGGAGTTGGATATTCCAAATGGTGAGAAGCCAAAGTCTTTTCAGGAACTAGCTTGGGTTGGTAAGCATCATTTCCAAGGGATTTTCAAGGATGTAACAAGCACAAACATAGGTAACCTGATGAAAACAATAAGTCTCTTCCCAAGGATGATAAATGACAACATGAATACAAATTTGGAGGTGGAAATTAAAAAGAATGGATTAAATCCAGTTCTAAACTCTTTTAAAAAATCCAAATCTCTAGTCCTGATGGTTGGTATGTTGAATTTTACCTTAGTTTTTATGATTTGTTGGAGGATATTATTAGGTTTATTGAGGAATGTTGATATCCCGATAATGTCTTAGGAGCTCTCAAATATACATTTATATCTTAAATCCCAAATAAGAATGATCCCTCCACCTTTGAGGAATTTAGTCCAATTTCCTTTGTAACCTAATTTACAATATCATATCAAGAGTATTGCTAACATACTAAAAGTAATTATATCCAAAATTATCTCAAAAGATCAATTTGGGTTCTTATTCAATAGACAAATCTATGATGTGATTGGAATTTCTCAAGAGGGGCTTTACAAAATAATATCTATCAAAGCACATATTATTCCTATGAAAAAATATCTTTCCAAATAATATGACAAAGTGAAATGGCCATATCTCATGCTATTGCTTCTCCAAATTGTTATGAACCTCCAAAAAATCAATTGGGTTATGGGATGCACGTCTTTTGCTACTTTGTAATTGTGATCAATAGGTACCCCTTAGGTCTTTTTCTTTCCTTCTCAAGGGCTTAGGAAAGGATTCCTTGTCTCATTTCCTCTTTTTATTAGTGGTTGAAAAATTAAGTAGGTTGTTGGATATGGCTAAAAGAGAGGAAAAACTAAGGGGTCTCAATACGTATGATTCATTGAACGTGGCCCACCTACTCTTTGTAAAGAGCATATTTTTATTCTACCATGGTTCATTAAGAGAGTCAAATCACTTGAAGAACATCCTTCAAATCTTTTGGAATTCCACAAGAATGTAAGTAAACATGAAAAATCTTCAATGTTTCTCAATGGAATAGAAGAGGAGATGGAAAGGCATATTATTCATATATTTCCTATGAAGTATGGATTGTTGGATGAGGGACTTAAATATTTGGCTTTTTGTTAAAACCCAACAATTATCGTTATAATGATTGGCTACGGTTATATAAAAAATTGAACCCGTGACATCAATATGGTGCCATAAATGGTTGTCTAGGGATGGTGGATTAGTATTGGTAAAATGTGTGTCTGAAAGTATCCATGTTCACTGGATACCCATTGCCTTATATCCCAAAAGGAATCTTACATAAAATAAGGAAAAGGTGCTTCGGTTTTTTATGGAATAGAAAGAGGCCTAATGAAGGAATTCCCCTAGTGAAGTGATGCATAATATCTAAACCTAAAGAAGATGGTGGATGGGGACTAAAAACAAATTATGCATTCAACCGAGCTTTAGATACAAAAATGCTTTGGAAGATTCTATACAATGATGGTCTATGGGGGAAGTGATCAACCATAAATATGTTAGAAGTTAATAAATGGAGGATTGGCTAAGGCTAGAATAAAAAGAGACTAGGGAATTATCAAATGTGTGGAAGGCTATGTTAAATGTTGCTCCTTTAGTAAAAAAATGGATGTCTTGGATAATGGAGGTTGGTTCACTTGGTCCAATTTTAGTCAAGGGAAGGAGAGGATGCAGGCAAGACTAGATAGGGTTTATGCACCTTATAATGATATTTCCTTTTCCGGTAGGCTTCGACCGATTGATGTGTTAATGTATGTAACTAGTTCATATAATCTACCCATTCAAATTTCCATTTTGGAAGGTCATGTGATTCCCTCAAAGCAATGTTCCTTGTATAAGTTAAATGTTTCTCATTTGGATTCCCCTTATTTTTTTGCTTTGGTACATCATGTTTGGAAGCTTGTTCCTCATCCTGTTGATAATAGGGGTAGGATGTTATGTGGGAGGGATCTATTCGAAGGACTGTCAAATTTATGCATGGTTGGGGACATATGATTGCTCAAAAAAGTATATGAGAGCTTCAAGACGCTAGTAGGAAGTTGGAAGAGGTACATATTCTCCCTAAGGAGGACCTTCATAACACTATCCTTCAAATAGATGTATCATATTTGGATATTGTGGTGAGTAGAGAGGAGGAGTGTATTGCAAGAGGTGTCAGGGTTTGTGCCAAATTACAGTGAATTAAGGAAGGTGATGAGGGATCCAAGTTCTCCTTTGAAAATCTAAAGAAGAAGGTGGTTTCTAATAAAGTATTGGGACTTCGTAGAGAGGATGGTTCACTTGAGGAAGATCCCTCTAAGATCTTAGTTATGTTCAGTGACAACTTTCAAAATATATTTTATCTTTATCCACTAACAAAAAATGTTTTTTCAGCTAGGAAGGCTTGTTATACGGTGGTTCCACACAAGGTCTCTACCATTGATCATGATAGGTTAGATAGGGAATTCATAAAGAATGAATCATTTAGATACCTTAGCTCCATGTAGAATGGTAAATATCCATGTATTGATGGACCACTTTGTGAGTTCTACAAGGTGATGTGGAATATTGTTGGAGATGACTTCAATAACATGGATTCGGAAGCATTTGCTACATGGTATATAATAGATTCTATTAATCAAGGGTTGATCAAGTTCATTCCAAAATATTCTTCTAGGAACACCACTAGGGGATGGATGCCCATAACTCTATTAAGTGTTGATTACAAAATCATGGCTAAGGAAATGGCACTACGAGTGAGAGAATTTTCCAGGAATATTGTGTGAAAGGACCAAACAAGTTTTGTTCAAGGGAGGTTTACTCTACACAAAGTGATTTCAGCTTGGTAGGCCATGGAGTGAGCTAGGGAATCTGGGAAACAAGCTCTCTTACTTAAAATTTATTTTGATAAATCCTATGACCGAATTTATTGGTCCATCATTACAAATATGATGCCATGTTTGGGATTTGGTTCAAATTTTGTGGGGATAGTCAACACCTTATTTTCTTATGCCTCATCTTTTGTTGCAATAAATAACATGATTTCTCCATGTATTCTCCTTGCACTAATCAATTAGATGGATATGCCCCCCTGCAACTTACCTCTATGTTCCATCTGTTCATGGTCTTGGTTATATGTTGGATGCTACCCGAGTACAGGGGAAGATTTGGGGAATTTCACTTCTAGATGATTTTAAGATGGTTAATAATCACTTTGAATATTATTCCTTGCTTTCTATTCAAGTTGACTAGGAGTCAACGTCTAGTGCTAGGGATTTCTTGTCTATTTCATGTGAGGCATCTAGGGCCAAGATTAGTGATCATGAGACTAAATATTGGTTGGTTGGTATTGATTATCCTCCTAATTGGATCTCTCCTTCTTGGAATTTCACTCATCTAGGTGTAATAGTAAGGTATCTTGGCATCCCCTTCAGTGTGCGGATTTATCCAACAACTATGCGGGATTGTTGTTTGGAGCTTCTGCAACATAAATTTCTCCTTTGGCAGAACAAAGACATACCATTTCCTGCAAAACCAGCTATTGTAAGTAGGATTTTCTAGGCCTCCCACATTTATTGTGTTTCTTGTTAGTTTCCCAATAGGGCTCAATTTCATTTATTGAAACAACTCTTGCATTCATACTTGTGGTCCAAGTATGATGGGGCGACTAGGAGCTCCCTATGGTACCCCGAGATGTTTGCATTATTCCCAAGGATAAAGGAGGCATAGGTTTGATTGATATTTCCATCCAAGGTATTATTTTGGCTTCCAAATGGGTGATGTGGTATCTAGAAGGAAGCTCTACTTGGAAAGTATTATTGAGGCATCATCTTCTCACAACAAAACACATTGGTAGGATCAAGGGATCATTTGGATTATGTTATATTATTTCATCCCCTCATAGCTTCTAAGCCTCAAGTTCTTTTATTATTATAAGTATTTGGGTAACATCAAGGAAGGTGGTTGGCCTTGTCTAGTGGTAGATGTCAAGTAGTTGAGTAGGATGGGATTTGGTGAGAAGATTGATATGGAGTTGGAAGGTGCAAGGCACGTGTATTTCAAACATCCCTCAATTTCAAGGACAATGACTAAGTAAGAAAAGGATTTTCTATTGGAGGGATTTGTGAGATGCTAGTACCTGAACCTAGAAGGACTGGCAATCCATTGCTCATGACTTTTCCTTATCCTATATGTATAGACATTTTATTATGGAGATTATCATCTCTATTCCATGTGAGGATCTTTTCAAAATGAATATAGATATTCATATCCCCTTTTGGCGTGACTGGGAATGGATTTTTGGGCACCCCTTGTTTCAATATGATTCTCAAAGGTTGTATCTTCTTCTTCATAAACGGCATGAGGTTAGCCATGTTCTTAATTCATGATGGGGTTCTAATGATGAAAAGAGGAGATGGATCAAGAGATTGCATAATGTGTGGTTAATTTAGGTGAACTACAAGCTTCGTGCGTTTGCATGGCTAGTGATTTACCAAGGCATGACTTGCAAAAAGTGATCTCTTAGAGGGAATTATCCCTTCTTGCCTCAAGTTGGAAACAATCAAGCATCTCCTATGGGAATGATATTTTGCTAGGTCTTGTTGGGAGTTTGTTCAGTCTGAGCATGCCTTTTTGCAAGGCAGGTTACATTGGAGATAAATTCTACTAGGTGATGTTGGAGCTCTAGTATGATCTTCATTCTGTGGTGTTTGGCACTTGCTGAGGGTTTTAACATTATTTGTTCTTTGGAAACTTTAGTGCAAATATGTTTTTGAAAATAAGATTAGTTCTTTGTCTGCATTTTTCAGCTATGGAAATTTGAGGTATGAATGCAGCTATTAGTTACAGTTTTTATGTTAATCAAAGAGGCGAAGGGATTAGAACCATATACATACTCTGATGTTATTGTTGTTTTAGTCTCTTTGAGAAAGAGGATGTAAATATATTTGTAGCTTTTTGTATCTTTGAGGATGAGGATGTGGTTTCCTTTGTGCATACCCTCCTATGGTATTATATTTTCTCTTTTGTAAATATTTAATGTAAATATAAGAAGTATTTTTAAAAAGAAAAAAAGTGACAAAATAAGGGTAGGTGAAGGCCATTGGTTGAGTGCAATGGAAATCTTAGGCTTTATGCTCTTTTACTCTCCAAATTACACAATATAGTCTTGTATAAGCTTCAAGATGTTGTAAGACAAAGCCTCATATGGATACATGCATTGAAATTTATTGGTATTTTAGGTTCGGATGGGGATATGGTGAATGAATTGGATCAATTTGTTGTTCTACTCAAACACATTGCAACAAGGATAACTAGTTAAGAAAAGGAACTTAAATGGATAAATAGGGATTCTGAAAGCCAAAATAAGGCAAGTATGGAAGAAGAAGTGAGAGGGTATAAACTTTGGTGGTGGAAGTTTGTTTAGGAATTGGACAACCCTTTACAGACTAGAATATTTCCTTGGCTTGTCTTGGCAAACAATATTTGACATGGGATAATAGTAGAAAAATGAATTTGGCAAGGTTCTGGTTCACTGCTCTTTCTTAAAAATATTGTGGAATGGTTTTCTTCAAACTATGAATGGGATAAAGTATCTCTCATGGAATGCTTTGAGGGCTAGTATCAATATATATGTGTCTTTACTTGTTTTAAAGTCTTGAGACGTTTTATGTTATGGGAATTATGGTTGTCTAAAATAATAATAATATTATTATTATTTAAATAAATAATAAAAAATCATTTTAAAAGGGAAATGTGTTTTTGGTTGATCAAGTGGCTCACAAAATTCAGGTTTCATGTCAGGGTAGTTAGAATCCTCCAATTTCAAAATCTTCAAGGGTTACAAAAGATATTTATATTGAGATTTGTTGGGGTTCTTTGATGGGAAAATCCAAGTAAAACCAAGTTAATGTGGCATTGGGTCCTTCTTTATCTCAGCTCTTGTAATTTTTCAACTCTTAAATATGGCGTTGATTATGGGTTCAATAATAGAGATTAGTTTTATGCTATTTTGAGTTGTTTCAGAAAAAGGATTGGGAAATATTTAGGTGATAAAAGATTTAAAGTTGTTTATGGACTTAAAAAATGGAAAATGAAGAATACAAACACCTGCCCTTGAATACCATAATGAATAGTGTTGTGGAAGAAGAAAGAAGCTTTCGTATATTTTTTTCAAGCATATTTATAGAGAATCAAAATCACATGCTAACTAGATGTCAAAGGAGACCCTATCTTTGCAAGAGGGCGTGTTATAGGATTTTAAAGACAACTCGTTAGTCTCAAAATCTATATTTTAATTTATGTTAATTTCCCATTTTGCTATTATCTCGAGTTGTGTGAATATTATGTTGAATCAAATTTGGTTATAACTGTATTTATGTCATGAGAGGATTGTAATGGGTAGTGTTTTTAACTCCCTCTATTTAGAATTTGTATTTATGTCATGAGAGGTTTGTAATGGGTAGTGTTTTTTTTACTCCCTCTATTTTGAGTCTCTAACGCTAGACAATGTACATTATAATTTTATTTTAAAATATAGAATATAAAGAATATTTTCCTTTGGAAAATATAATTTGGGTGGTATATGGAGAGGGTAAAATGATGGTAGACTTGATGTTCAAAGTATATTACTAATCATTCTTAAATATAATAAGTATTATTTTATTAATTTTGTTTGTTTGTTTTTCTAATGGAATGGATTATGATAAATCTTTTGAGTATTTTTTCGTGATTTATGGATGGTAGATATAGTAAATTGACAATTTTAATGATAGAGCCTAAACCTGAAAGGATTGAGAGAGTCAAACTCGTGGCTTCCCCAACATTAGAGTGAGATATCATGTTTAACTCATGACTACTTTAATTATCCATTAAAACTATCATTTTTGTTTATAGTATTTAAACCTTATCAATAATTTTATTTATATAAATATAATTAAAATAATATTTTAAATCAAACCAAAAAACCATATCCCAATATACTAATAATCTTCATAAATTTATACATCAAAACTTTAACTTATTGAAGGATGTTCTCTTGAAATGTTGGAGCGACCCCATTTGTGCTTTTAGTGATGTGTCTTTTGTACTTTTAAATATGTTGAATGATAATTGCACATGAATGAAATTAATACATTATAGTTTTATTGCAATTTTGTTAGTTTTAATAATTATGTTATTGTCATATACACATGTGTATAGATGATTCTTTATTTGCAACTATATCATTTATATAGAGTATTTGTATAACAGCATAGATTTATCTTAAATCTGGTTCTATCAAGTGTCAAGAGGGATCAAATCCCTTGAGGTGCAAACATTTCCTCAAATTGAGGATTTTAAAAGGGGTTTTCACCTCAAGGAATTTAGAGCAAAGTTAAGATGGATCTACATTGGTTTAATATATTTTCCATTATAATCATCCAGGCACCAACTATTCCAATTTGGATACCTTACAAATAGGCCAAAGTTGCATTAATTAATTAATTATGAAGTAAATTAGTTATTTACCCAAAACTAATATCTAACTCATTGTTCTATTATTAACTTAAAAGTAGATAATCCATTATAATTGTTCAGGCACCAACTATTCCAATTTGAAATCATGTTGTAAATATTGTAAATAAATAACACATAATTCCTACAGATAGGCAAAAATTACATTCATTAATTAATTATGAAGTAAAATAGCTATTTACCCAAATTTAATCGTGGAAGTGCCATTATTTCATGTTGTAAAGTATAACACATAAATCCTACAAATAGGAAAAAGTTGCATTCATTAACTAATTATGAAGTAAAATACTTTCAATTTACTCAATTATGATTAATTTGCAAATATGGAAAAACCAATATCTAACTTATTGTTTTATTATTAACTTAATAATACATAATCCAATATATTTTCCATCACAATCATCCATGTTCCAACTATTCCAATTTGGAATCCTGAATGATAACACTTAAATCCTACAAATATGCAAAAATTGCATTCATTCATTGACTATGAAGTAAAATAGTTATTTACCCAAATTTAATAGTCCAAGTGTCAACTATTTCATGTTGTAAAGTATAAAACAAAAATCCTACAAACTGGTAAAAGTTGCATTCATTAATTAATTATGAAGTGGAATACTTGTAATTTCCCCAATTATCCATTAACTTGAAATTATCACAAAACTAATATCTAGAACTTATTGTCATATTATTAACATAACAATACATTTGTGAGTATATGTATCTCTTGTAAGTCACATCAAGGCAAGACTAACTAACACACAAAGATTTAGTTGTCTTGTAACTATTTATGAAAATATTTATTTAAAATGTGAGGATGAGTGAATAGAAATTGGAACTGATAATTCCCGCTAGCTCATTTGGTTAAGGTTGGGTCTCGTCAGCAGGGTGACCCAGGTTCAATTCCCCTTAGGGGTGAGCTAGTTGGGAGGAGACACTCAAAATCCAACTAGTTGAGGGTTGGTGTGGCCCAGGACGGGTGCGATCACCAGGTGATTTTGACGGCTTAAATGCCCCTGGGTCATGGTTTCTTAGACCAACAGCAACTCCCACAAGTCGAGGAGATTCTAGCAACAAAAAAAAAGAATAGAAATTGGAATTGAAATTTGATTTATATTTGTATCAATGTATTTTACATTCTAGACAATTTAAATTTGAGATGACATGTGCTTGGTTTTTGCGCTGAGAGGCGCTTTCTACAGCCCAAAGTGGATAAAATGTGTCACATCTGTCGCGCTAACATGGCATATGTCAACTCCAAAAACTAAAAATATAAAAAATATATATATAAAACCAAACAATAAGTATAAAACACCTCTCGATGCAATAGGTATATAATTGATTTGTGTATATATCCATAACTTATAGGTCTCAAATGAATTTGTCATTACACATTTATGTAGATTATTTTGATTTAATTAATTTTATTTGTAATTTTTAATTATTTTATCATGTGTATAAATGTGTTAATATATATTGTCAATTTTATAAATATGTTATTATATTTAATTTTAAAATTAAATATCATTAGACATATTCTCTTTACTAAATATTCTTATATACATTCACTTTTCGTAAAGGAAAAAAGGTTTTGAAAAGAAAGAATCCACTAAAATATGGCATGTTACCTCCTTCTCACTCAAATTAAATGTTACAAAAGTAGCAATGATATTAGAGATACAATGATAGTATTTTTATCATTAATTTGGAGGCTTGCAATGATTGTAACTCTAATAAAAATTTAATATAAAGTTGGTTAATATGAAGAACATCAATTAAAGATTAATACACATTATTTCCTTTTGCTAGTAAAGGGGTATTTAAAGTACATGGCATGTTATCTCATTATCACTAAATGCAATGTTCCACAATATGAAGAACATTAATTAAAGATTAATACACATTATTTCCTTTTGCTAATAAAGGGGTATTTAAAGTATATGGCATGTTATATCATTATCACTAAATGTAATGTTCCATAGTAATGATGTTTAGTGACACGGTGATGTAATGTTTCGGTAGTAATGATGTTTAGAGACACGGTGATAAAAGTGTACTCATGTTGGGTTTGTAACTCTAATAAAGAATTAATACAAGGTGCCTCAATATGAGGAACATTAATTGGAAATAAAATAAAAAGTATAAAGGTTTGATTGAAAGATGCATTTTACGTAGTTGTAGGAAAGGTTTGTTATAGATTTGTCTTTGCAACAGAAGGAGTTTTTCTTTGCATCAAAATAAGAGATTTTACCTTTTTTTGATGTTGTTTAAAATAGTATATACTTTTTAATTGAAGTATAATGATGTAATTTGTTGATTATAATTTGGTTTTGCTAAATATTGATATGTTCATAATCATATATACAGGCATCTAAAATATGTAATTGTATTTTAAATAATTGTACCAAGTGAAACAAGGTGTTTTACAACTCTGTATGGGGTAGATACAAAATAATTAAAAAAAATTATGTCGGCTCATAAAATAAAAAATTATGGAAAGTATTTTACAAAAATCCATGTTGGTTTATAAAATAAAATATTATGAAAGTAATTAAAAAATAGATGTTCGTTTATAAAATAAAAACTTAAAACTTAAACCCAGATCTATCAATCAAGAGAGATCAAATTTCTTGAGTTTAAATTTAAAAAAAGAAATCCACCTCAAGAAATTGGATCCCTCTCGATGCTTGATAGATACGGGTTTAAGATGGATCTATGATGGTATACTTATGAATTTTTTCTATGGAAAAAAAGAAAAAAATTGTTATAGAAGTTCATTAGAGACATTTATCATTGGTACTTGTTGGGATGATGAAATTTTAGGAGATATAGTCACAATAGCATTATGGTATTGTATCAAGAATATGTGGGGGTCCAGAAAGTGAATCCTTAGTTATATGATCGCACTATTAGGACGCCTATGCTACTTAGGAAAGAAAGTTGGGCTCGTTTCGATGGAGCTGCGCAAATCTCCTCAGGAAAATGTGGTGTGAGGGATTTCATCGAACTAGCAGAAGGTGATCACATAAATATTTGGATGTCATGTGGTCCGAGGACTAATAATAAAGGGGAATTGCTGGCACTCTGGCTCGTTTTATTTTTTGCAAATCGAGCCAACATCGCCTTGGAACAGGTTGTTGGGGATTCTTTGACTATTATTAATTGGGTCAATGAAGCAGGTTCTATCAATGCCCTAGCTCTTTCCTCTTGGGTGCAGCAGATCAAACTCCTACAAGTTAATTTTCCTTTGACCTCCTACATCCATATTTTGCGTGAACATAATTCTGATGCAGATGATCTCTCTCAGTGGGGTTTGGAGGATTAGGAAGGTTGTATATATTTTGAATTTTGGGATGGCCACGAACTCATTAGGATGGGTTTTTGGAAAATTTACACTATTTGGACTTTCTTTTGTTCCACTTGTTGTTTCTCTTCAATTTTGGTAGGCATCTTTATGTGGATGCTTTTGATGTTTTTCCGGTTTATTTTTGGACTATGGATACTTGGGTTGGATTTATCCTCTGGTTATATTAGGGTCGGTGATGGACAGGTTGTATCAAGGTCGAATAGGTCTTTTCTGTGTTTCTTTTGACTAGATTTGGATTGATATGGCTGTTTTCTAGAGTTATATTCCAATTTATGGATAAAATGGAGACATTGTAAATTTACATATACTTTTAATTAGAGTATAGTTTTTTAACTGTGTTAGAAAAAAACATTAAAATTGTTGCATGCATTATAAATTAATTAAAATATTATCAAAAAAATCAATGTATTGGGATTTATTTAGTGATTCATTAAGAATTTTGATGCTCATTTAGTTGAGTTATTTAATAGTATCATTTGGGTTTTAGTCATATTTAAGAAGATATTATTCATTTTATTGTATTTTATTAGGTAAAAGAAGTTTTAGACATAATGTCCAAATAAATTGAAGTCCAATAAAATTCAGTCATTGGTTATTTAAAGAAATTCATGTATGTAAGCAAAACAATATTATAGAGTATCATGCATTATGAGCACATGATCCATAACAATTTTAAAGAATATCATGTTATGACTAATATAACAATATTAATTGTAGATGTCCTTTTGTTGATTTTTTATCTTTGTTTTTGTCACCATGTTATCACATAATTGTCACTAAATAATGGAGTCTAACCCAATTGACAATAAAATATTTTTAAAGTAACCATTGTTTTATATTAATAAAAATGGAATTGCTCTAGTCCAATAAGGTAGTTATCTTTGTTTTTGTCACCATGTTACCACATAATTTTCTCTAAATCATGGAGTCTAGCTTAATTGACAATAAAATGTTTTTAAAGTAACCATTATTTTATATTAACAAGAGCTGTGAGCAGTTTAGTCCCTGCCATTTGAATTTACAAATTGAAACAAGTGAATCAAGTCATTCAAACTAAAATATAGAGGAGACAAGAAAAACAAATTCATTTAATCACAAAGATTGGCTCATAACCATTTTAACTCCATATATTTTATTGTGTTAAAAGGTATCGCAAAACTTGAGATGCAAATATAAATTTTCTTAACACTAACATTCTAAGTACATAAAACATTGAAATTGGTACTCTCGAGCTTTTTGATACCTCTCGACCCATCCTAACCTTATATTTATATGATCCATTCAAAGTTGAGATATAGAGTTTTTTTTCCAAAAGAAAAAGAGTCTCCCGCTACTGGCCAATACCATATAAGGTGGGTATTCCAGAACTTTCTCCAAAAAAGAAACTAGCTACAGTAATTAATCTATACTGAAACTTGAGCAGATAATCCTACACCAATGTTAAAATGGTTATGGACCAATCCTTGTGATTATATTACTTGTGTTGAAGGTATACCTTCTAAACTCAAGTATCATGACACCACCACTTAACTGACACCACCTTTATCATGCATCGTGACACCACCACTTAATTATTGAACCTTGCACAACATTAACACAAAAAAATGTGACACAACACTTCACATAGATACACATTAACACCTAAATTTAGATGTCCTTCGAGTATTTACATATATTATGTAAAAAATTAATATAATAAATATAGTTTTTTTTTTTGTTTTAGTAGAAAATGTAAAATTAATTTTAATTTTATAATAATTTTAGAAAGAAAAATATATATCCTTATGAAAAAACATTATAGGTAATTAATTCACTTAAATGGTAACTCTTTCTTTTACTATATAAAGCGTATTCCATTAACATCTATATTTTTTTTATTATAAAAAAATTATATTTCTCAATCTTGAGATAAAATAATAATAAAAACTTGAATTAATTTTAAAAAAAGACTTAATTATTATTAAAATAACCCACTAAATTAGCAATCATAAATTCCTCTATATTCCTTAATGTTTTAATGCTAAGATCCTAGGAACAATCATTACAACATATTGCAAAATCATTCTATTTGCAATACGCTAAGGTCATCCTTAGTTTAGACTTAGATATCGGTTTTAAGCTTATTCAAGAGATTTATTTTTAAATTCAGTGGTTGTGGAAAGGTAAGGTGTCTCCTATTTCCAACCAAAAATATTGACTCTTATTACAAATTTAAAAATACAAAACAAATAAATGACATAACTACAATGGTCATTTCCATTCCATCAAATGACATTGCAACAATTCACACATGTTACATATAAACCAATATTAATCTTCATTGCATTTTTTGCAAATATGTAGTGCGCTTATATGTATGAACAAATACACATTAACCGTAATACCAATCATCAATAAATCTCAAAATATTGTTAAAAAATTAAAATGTTTCATTCAATATTCTTATGAGAATCTACAAGAAAGGCACCTAAGTTAACTGCCCATCCATTCATTCTCTCTAATGCTACATTCTAGTACAAAAAAACACTTTTATAACAAAAATATAATTTTAAATTACCACGAGGTGAATTCTTATTTAATTAATCATATATTCTCAATATAAAGACCAAAGGCATACATTTAGTGAAGAGAATTGTCCTCCTCCCCCTCTACTTAGTTACTACTATGCCCAGTAGGGTCGTAGATGGTCTCGTTTTGGAATTTAATTATTGTGTTTTACATCTCATTTTGGGGTGCTTCTATTAGTTAATCAAAGATTCATATTTCAATTGTAATTTGACCAGGCCCACACCTTAACCGAGTGAAAGATTCATACTTCAATTGTGATTTGACTAACCAAGTGAGCTATCCAAATGGACAATCTATTTTGTTGTTGTTGTTGTTGTTGTTGTTGTTAAGCTAGTACACTTTAAATGAGTAATTTATTAAATAAATTTTGAAGATTTTGAAATAAAAGATATTATTTAGATTTTATAATTGAAATAATATTATAAAAATAGTAATTTAATAAATAAACAAATTAAAAAAATTAAACAACTTCACAAATTAAAAAATTATTTAATATTTCTTATTATTTTTACGACGTGTTTAATTGTGTCTTAAAATAAAAGCCTTTGAAAAAAATGATTAAATGACTTTTGACATTTCAAAGAACATTAAAGCTGCTTTTGTGATTTTCTTTTCCATGCAAACAAAAATCGACATCCATTATTAATTAGAAAATAAGAGAACAGTCTTTGTATGCAAAACCTCGTTTCCAGACAGTTAGTAAATAGTATGCAATATACAATGTTCAGTCGATCTGACTATTAAGTCAAGCATGGAATGGTAACACTTGTTATCCAAATGAACTACTAAAATTTCTACATATATTTTGAACTTGTCAATCTACCCATACGAATTTAAAACCTAAACGTCTGTTCATATAAATGCAAACATAAGTCTAGACACATCTCCAACATATAACTCGAACATAGTAATTATTTTAGAGTCGTTGAAATTCATTGAACTGGACATACAAACTTGGACTAGATAACAGAATATATTGTTTGAAATTGAAATGGATCTTTCTACCTCAACTTTAAAACTAACTTCAGTACTCCAAGAACTCGGTACTAGACATGGATTAACCATTACAGAACTGAACAATCAACAATAGACTCCAGAATTTGTCGGGCCTGAGCATCCCCTGCAGACTTGATTGCCGCTATGTATTCTTGTGGTTTGGAAAGAAAAGCATTTGCTTCAATCGGAGTTTTGTCTAAGAGACCTTCAAATTCGGACATTGCCCATGTGAGACAGTGGTGAATATTATGTGGAAACAAGTGAAGAGTGCACATGGGCGCCTGCTTTTCAGGAGGATCTCGTGATGCTCCATAGTTCTCAGTCAAGTGAGGGATAACCATTTGGGTGTTGCACTTGGTTCCTAGAGTTACAGACTCTAGCAATGGCTTCTGGAAGTAA
This sequence comes from Larix kaempferi, assembly GCA_027924585.1. Classification (NCBI taxonomy): domain Eukaryota; kingdom Viridiplantae; phylum Streptophyta; class Pinopsida; order Pinales; family Pinaceae; genus Larix; species Larix kaempferi. Next base: position 6,547,306 of record BSBM01000052.1, on the reverse strand, counting down.
ACACACCTTGAATCTACATACAGCTTGGCATTGACATTCTCCAGAGCATTTAAAACAACATCAACCTCACTGCTCTAGAATGAGTCGTCAAAGACATGTTGGGTATCTAGGCTCACACGATTTTGCAAATATTTTCATGTGACTATGACCTAGGAAAAGCCAATCCAAACATTAATAAAATATTTTTTTGGCTTAATTATGATTGTCAATTTCTTAATTAAAATAATTTATTTTTGGCTTAAATATGACCGTAAATTTCTTTTTAGAGTGGGAAAACTGAATGTTCAAAGGTTATCTAAGTATATGGAACACTCCAGGAAACACTCCAGGTAACACTCCAGGTATGTAACACTCCAGGAAATAAGCACTGAGTGCACGTCCGTTACGAAGGGGAGCATAAGAGTCTACACATAAGAGATATGCATTTGTAAATTTTACACATAGTAGTGAAGGTTAATACCACGACTAGGACTAGTTTGTTTGGAGAGAAGAGCCTGCACATTCAAGATGCAGAGGTCACACCTTTTTATTTACAGTACATTAGTGGAGAAGAATTTGTCTCCACGTAATTGCCCCAGCTTGCTTGCTCTAGAAAGATGATCATAACTACCCCTCAATTCTCAACGAGCTCGGCTTTTCGTGGTTCCCTTAATGCCCTAAACCCTAAACCATTCCGATTATCACTTAATGCCCTAAACCCTAAACCATTCCGATTATCACTTAATTCCCTACACCTTAAATCATTCTGATTATCACTTATGTTATTTGGAAAAAAATTGGTTAAATTGGCTTGGGACATTACATGGATTTTACACAGACAGACAGACACTTCAATACAATTCACTTTGATGCTAAGTATATTTATATCCACTGTTGTAATTGTAGGCATGGATGCAGGCCTGTAACAGACAGTACACAATTATTGTTACCTAATCCTATACAAATGGACATACATTGTGCTACTCATCTCAAATACATCACCACAATTTCACTGTATATTCTGCACACACATAAATCTAGAGACCATTAAAAGGAAAAACAAAAGGGAAGGGAAACAGTTAAAATTGAAGAAGAAACATAATTATTGCACTTGGGAAAAGGGTTGAAACTTGAAATGTGCTTGATATGAATACCTCTGAGGTATTATTCCCTTGTCTTCTATTATCAACTATTGCAAGAGGATCATCTGATATATTTATTTATTTATTTATTTATTTTGTGCAAACACACGAGCTCGAGCAACACCACCAACATCTGGAGACACGACTACTAGATTCTTGAGGAAATAATTTTGATGGCAAGATAATCCAGGATCACTGGTTGTCCATAGACATGATCCACTGGAATGTCAAAGTAGCCCATCGATTGCTCAGAATGAAAGTCACAAGCAAGTACACGGTTGGCACCAGATTCAGTAATCAAGTTTGCCAAAAGTTTTGCAGCAATAGATTCACGATGCAAATATGGGTTGATTGCGGGTGGCGGCTGCTACTGCCATACTTGAATTTGCCTGACCAATATTCCAATCCCGAAAGAGGAATTGTCTGGTAAGATTACTCTTCTCAATAACGTCATCATCCGTTATATTCAACTTTCCCGGACTTCCATAGGGGGCTCCCATGAGGGCTAAGTTCTTTAGAAGCTCACATCCTAGAGCACCAGTCCCCACAACAAATAATTTCCCATCTTGCAACCTTTTCTATATCTATTTTCCAAACACAGAAATTTGGGCATCATAAAGACATATCAAAGGCGCCACGTCCTTTGGCCCAAGGGCTTCTACAGGAAGAGATTCCAGTGAGTCGAAATAGAAGAACTGCACAGCAATATAGGAATTGTTATTACTATTATACAATAATTGGATGCTCTGCTGCGTTTCCTATATAAAAGCTAAATAATGAAGGGGCAATTCCATTATTTAAGACGGATTATGAAAAGCATTAACAGGTTATGGTGAGAAAGAAATAAAACCTGGAAACTTGGATGAAACTTGCCAGAACAGGCTTTCACAACCTCCTGCCCAACGATTCCACCAAACATAACTGCCATGGGATTCAACACTGCACAGAAACCACTTACGAAATGCTTGAATACATTTACATTTTCATCTTAATCAGGTGTCACTATCATTTAAAGCCCTGGCTATATCAATGAATCTACTGGCATCTTCCTCGAAAGCAGCACAAGGGAAATGTCCAAATTGATGAACAAATTTATCAAGAGCTCGGAATGCTTTACTTATAAATTTAAGAATGGTTCATTATACTAAATTCAAGCTACTTATTAAAATATCCACGAAGAATACAAATACCAGCAAGAGTCAAATTTAACATCTATACTCAAGGCTTCTGCAACAGGCCCACGAAGAACGTGTACAACGGAAGAAACACGAGGCACCCCATACATGCACTTGACAATTAGAACTGGCAGCAAGGTGCCCTTCAATTTTAAGACAAAAGTCCCCTATTGATACAAGATTTAAAGACACTCTCCAACAGTAAATTTCACTTGAAATTAAGATCCTTTTTATGTTCAATTGTTTATCTTGTTTTGCTGCATTAGCAAGGAATCTGAAGATGTTTATAAATCTTGACCAAAATTTTCGGGGTTAAATACTCATCAGCAAAGCAGACAGGACATCCATTCTGATAAGATGCATAGGATGTCTTGAACTACAATGTTGCAAGGGTATGTAAACAATATGACCATATAGGAAAGATGTATATCCACAATAAATACAGCATCTTCTCGTAGTCAGTTCAATAGATATAAAAAAAGTGTCTCATGTTGTCAGATCCTCGGCCTGACCAAAATATTTGCCTGCTATTGTTATAAGTATGTTTAACATAGCAAGTTCTTCATCATCTCTGGTTTTGTTGGCCCTCAAACTTGAACATTTTCTGAGCAAAGCTCTTGCTGCTGCACATGTCTATGCATCTAGTGGCTTATCCAAAATTGCACAAAGAGAAAACAGCCAAACTGCCCGATCCTTTGACAAAGAGCTTATATTTTCAAGCCAAGTCACGTGATATTTGAAAATTGTGGCCCGTGCAATTTCATCCAAACTCAACACAACTGGAAGCAGAGGGTCGGCTGTAGATCTGATCTCCCCTAGGGGATCCTCCATAGGTTCTTTAACAACAGAGTTAAGTTTATCATTTGTTTGAAGTTCTTTGTTTGTTTCAGTCAACTCAAAATCCAAGTCTTCCAAAACATCATTTTCATCCCCCTCTTTTTCCATTGCTAGGGGGCAGGATTCTTCATCGCTTGATATGCTACATATAGAGCCAAAACAAAACTTTTCCCATAGAACTTTATTTTTATAAGATGGGAATGACTTTAATTGATGGTCCTTTAAAAGTTCAACATTTCAAAGGGCCTGAAAAGCAATATGCATAGTAAAAGACTGCTTGTCACCTGAAATAAACAAATAAAACAATGAAGTAGCTATACTTTTTTCTTTTCCAGAGCCAAATAAATATGTTCAAGAAAACTCATCATATAGGCTAGTAAGGAAATTTACCATTCTCAGGTCAGAAAAGTCTGCAAGAAATTCTCTCTCCCAGTCTTTCGAAGGCATGTGTGTTTTTGTGTAGCATCAAAATTGAATAAAAGTTGAATTGCATTGTAATTGGGTGCATATTCGGGTGAGACCGAAAACCCTCACTTTTTGAATTAGTCTGTTGAATTATTGTTTGTAAAGGGCGGAGTTACAAGAATCCCTCAGTTTGATTGATTCTAGTTGGTCCTTCCTGCACAAGTAGGCCTCACACAATCCTCACAATGTCTCAATCTGAAGAAATATTAGAGTTGTTTAACACTCTAATGATTACTATTGTAGATTAATCGATCACAATCAGCAAAGAAACTCTCCAAATTGGTATCATACATTTGCAAGATTCAAAATCCAAAGAGAACGATGTACATAAAAGGAATCAAAATTCTAAACTAGTGTTTGTTCAGCAAACCTCTCTTTGAAGATGATTCCTATCAATTGCCAACACACAATGAAATAATATCAGAATATGTACAACATGTTCATAGTTCCATATGCCCACATTGTGATTAAGGTGGCCATATGAAAGATCAGTGTTTTGATCTTCATCCTTGTCAACATTGGGGGGAGTGTAACCATTCTTCATATAGGTGTGTGAAGCTGAAGAAACTTGCAAGAGTGAAACTTGCAGCAGAATATTGTGTTGCTCCTTATCTTGTACTTAACAGGGGGGAACATGATGTCAGGATTCAAGTTTCAAATCCTTGTCATTCTGACAAAAAGAATTCACAACCTTCCTCGAGTAATCTAGAACAAGAAATCATATGCCACAACTAGTTTGGGAGGCCAGATTTAGAGATGTAGCAAGAACACAGAAGGGAACCTTGCTCCAGAGTCCTTGTGTGTTCTATGTCTAGTTTTGACACCATGAGACTCTCCACTCCTCATGTTGTTCCTTGGCAGGGGGGAATGAAGACCGTCAAAAACAAGTGAGATAGAACAAGCAAGCCGAAACAAGCGAACCAAGTCGGTGCCATGTTCAATTGAGCTCCTGAGTTGGTGGTCATCCTTAAACCACCCATTTAGCAGAAGACTTCAACTTTTTCTAGAAATTAGATGGTGGTCCTCAAACCACCACTTTCCAAAGAACCTTTAAGTCTTCATGCCAAGTTCGATAGTTTGTGGTTAACCTTAAACCACCCACTTTGTATAAGATTTCATCTTTCATTGTCCCCTTTCGATTTTTGGTCATTCAAAACCACCATTTCATATAGCACTTGTATTTAGTAGGAGAAGTCAGATTCTACTAACTTGCTTGGAAATTCGGATTGTCAAGTTGGAAATGTTCAGTAGTGGTAGCTATCCACTTCCAGTTATTCAGCTCTCTTTTCTTGGACTCGTATACACCCCTTCGGATTAAGGGGGGAATTTTTGGGAACATAATCCTTGGTGTTAGGATTATCTCCCTATTCACATAAGGACAAGACCAAAAGTTATTGGTGAATAGGAAGAGTCACTTGGGATTCCAAGAGACCACTTGGGAAGATGAACCCAAGGATCATTTCTCATTGTATATTTTGTAAATTAATTAATGAGAAATGTGTGCTTAACACCTATCTTCCCTATCCTTGTGTTTATTCTATTGGTGTATTTGGCTTGTGTGCTCATCCAATCATTCATCTTCTCATATGGGAACCTAACAAAATTCGATAGATCTCAACATGGATTGGTGTTGGTCTCAATGTGCCTCAATGAGAATGGCGATGATGGATTAAAAAATTCAAGAGATCTCAACATATTTGAAAGAGAGGGAGGGAGTGGGCGTGGGGAGAGAGGGAGAGAGGGCAGAGCAAGGGTGGGAGCGAGGGGGGGAAGCAAGGGAGCATGCAGGAGAGTGCAGCAAGAGCGGGGGAGAGCAGGAGGGAGATATATAGAGAGACATAGAGGGAGAGAAGGGGGGTAAGAGAGAGGGAAAGAGAGTAGAGGGAAAGAGAGTAGAGGGAGGTAGGGAGAGGGAAGAGGGAAAGAGAGACAAGCAAAATTTTAGGGGCAAAATTTATCCCATGGGCTATTTTTCGACCTTTTCTTCAAAAAAACTATTCACCAATTTGTCTTTTTTTTCAAAGATGAATTGCCCAAATTCCATGGGATAAAATTTTTTTACTCTAAAAATTTGCCAAAATTATCCAAAAACTATAGAAAGTCCTTAGAAATTTGTTTTTTTTTAATTCGCCAAACATTTTATGGTTGCAAATTTAAGAATTAGTAAAATTCACCAAGGTTTCTACACTTTGAGAAAATTATGGATCCTTAAAATTTTCCTTGGAGAGAGAGGGGGGGGGTGGGGGAGAGAGAGAGACATATTGGAGAGAGAGAGAGGGAGGGAGGGAAACAGGGGAAGGATAGGGAAGGGGGGGGGGGGGAGAGAGAGAGAGAGAGAGAGAGAGGGAGAGCAAGAGAGAGCGATAGATTGAGGGAGAGGGAGAGGGAGGGGGGAGGGAGAAGGAGGGGGGGGAGGAAGAGGGGAGGGGAGGGGGAGGGAGAGGGAGGGGTGGAGAGAGAGAGAGAGAGAGAGATCGACATTTAGGAGATAGAGAGAGAAGGGAAGAGAGAGGGAGATGGGGGGAGTTCTTGGAGAGAGAGAGGGGGGGAGAGAGAGAGAGAGAGAGAGAGAGAGAGAGAGAGAGAGGGAGGGAAGGAGAGAGTAGGAGACAGTGGGAGAGTGAGGGAGAATGAGAGAGAGCAATGGAGAGGGAGGGGGAGGGGGGAGGAGGAGAAAGAGAAAATGAAGAGAGAGAGAGAGATCGGAATTTAGGATATAGAGAGAGAAGGGAAGAGAGAGGGAGATGGGGGGAGTTCTTGGAGAGAGAGAGGGGCGGGAGAGAGAGAGAGAGAGAGAGGGAGGGGAAGGAGGGAGGGAAGGAGAGAGCAGGAGACAGTGGGGAGAGTGAGGGAGAATGAGGGAGAGCGATGGAGAGGGAGGGGGGAGGGGGAGAAAGAGAAAATGAATAGAGAGAGAGAGAGAATTAATGATATGGTTAACAGAGGATAATCATTGATATCAAAAGATGACTAATCTCTTCATGGTGATGGATTCCAACATCGATATGGTTGATGTAATACCCCTGGATGAGACCCCTCAACTCATCATATGTATGATGCAAATATTGATATGCAAATGCATGTATGGAAAAACAAATGAATATTTTGTAATTTATTAATATTAAAATCCACAATTGGTTGTGCTGAGGCAGTACACTGAATAGATCGAGGACTTGTGTATTCACCAGAGACGGTAAGGGGCTTAAAAGTGGCCTAGGATTAAACTATGGCATGACCCTTAGGTACCTTTAGACCCTTAAAATATCCATAAAGTTTATCCTAAGTCATGGTTAAGGTATTAATTCCATTTTATTGACTTAAAAATTATTATTAAAATAATAGTTATTACTTAAGTGAGAGTTTGGGGGGGATTTATGTGTTTATATAAAATGATGAAATGTGGATGAGGGATTCCCACATGGTTCTAGATTTGCATGTATAAATCTATGCATGTAAGGAAAGGATATTATGATGATTATTATTCACTATTCCTTCATGCGAGGAGAAGAATCCGCGCAGGTGAGAGGTCTGAGTTAGCAGGGGAGATAATGATAGTCTGGAAATGGAATCTAGTAGGAAGTCCCTAAACCCATGAACCATTCTAGTGAATTCCTATGTACTGGTTAAGCAGTGATGGGTTTTCATTGTTGTGCAATTGGAAAGAAGCTAGAGTGGGAATTATGTGATTGACTGTTGGGTTGTGGTCAATGAAATGGTGAATTGCGCATGAACCATTATGGTGGAATTCATGTGTATTGGTTAAGCAGTGATGAGTTTTTACTGTGGTGTGATTCGAAGGAAGCCAGAGTGGGAATTGTGTAGTTCAGCATGGAATTGGATGTAACTTATTTTCTTGGATACTTGTAAACCTGTGTTAAATCCTTGTCAATTGTGAGGATTTGTCGAGTGATAATTCATGTTGTGGAATGAAATTCAGGTTAAGGGAAGTGTCTCTTCGGTGAATTCACAAGTCCCAGCTCGAGGGTGGTGTTCTGTTCAAATATGAATGGACAAAATTACCTATGGTTGGGTGGATTGTGCCTCACACACTGCCAGTTTCCCATTTCCAGTATTTTGCAGATAAGTTTTAGTTTCTGGAAATGATGTTTTTATTTCTCAATTTAGTTTAGTTAAGAAATGATAAAGAAAAATTACATGTTTTAAATTCATGAGTTATTGTTTGAAATTCCTATACCTGGAATTGACACAAGTTTATTTCTGCAATTTATTTGATTTTTGGTTGCGCTATGTTGAATAATAATGCATAAATTTATTGTTTCCAATTTGAGTAATGAAAATTATCAAATATGAATTAGAAATGAAATTTATGTGTAACTTAATTAAATCCATGTGCATGGAAATGGGTTGTGAATTTTGATTCCGCCATATGCTTGTAAATAATCCCTAATTTGTAGGGTTGAATCTAAATTTCATGAATACCAATTCTTCAATTCTTTAGTCAAAGTAAAGACTTGGAAATTTATTGTTTTACTGCGCATTGCTCAAACTATTACTGTTTAATAATTAAATTGAAATATTCATAAAATTTAACTATTAGTGTGCAGTAAATAGACCTTTTTGCTTAATGAGTAAATGACTGAGCCATGGAATGGTTTATTGCGCATATATTAATTCATTAAGACAAAATGAAATATTTATAAATTGATTATTTTTTTGCGCAATGTTTGAACCATGAACTATTGTTATTTATTAAATACATAAAAAGATAATTAACAACTATTAAGGGTTGTTATTTAAGCTTAGCATGAATGGTATTATGGTTTTGGTTAAACCACGGGCTAGAAAATTATAAACCACGTGATAGTAATATGTGGTATTTGCATGGAGATGCTCATAATTAACCTTTTTAATTAATTGGTAAATTGAAAACAAAGACCATGTGTTAAGGCTTAATTAATATGCCTAGTAATGAATGGTAAAGAGACACAAAGGAAGAGCAAAGGAAATGCTCGAAAGATTCTGAAGGAGGAGAAAAAGTTCAAATTCTTCAAAAGCAAGGGTGAAGGAAGGGAAAGCTCATATCAATGGAGGAAGGATGTACACCTAATGCCATAGTAAGGATGTACTTCTCCATTGTTCTACTATGAAATAGATTCAAGTTTCTGCCATTATGATGTTTGAATGTTGCTTGTATTGTGTGATTTAAACTTTTAAATGGCTGTAGATCTTAAATTTGCTTGTCTTAAATGGATGAATGGAATCTAGATTTAATAATGACTTGTGATAACCTTTTCATAATGCTGTCGTAGAGGACTCACCATCTCTTAGAATAATAGTTAAATTAGTGTAGACATGTCCCCTACACTAAACACTGTTATCACATTCTGGAGGATGATCCTTGAGTCTCCCTCCACAATTAGAGGGGTCCAGTCGTTCTGGTAAGCCATCCTGAGGACCCTGTAACAGCCCCTTCCAACTCAGCAGCATTATTCGACTATGTTCCCAAGAAGTCCGCCATGAAACCCACCATAGTACCATCAGGGGCCACGGGAAGACACAACCTTAACCCGGAGGGGACCAGGGTTACCCTTAGATGCACCGTCAAAGTTTAATTTGTAAAAACCATTAGGGGAAGGGGGACCAGGTGGTTGAGCTCACCAACGACTTAGACGAAGCGAATGGATTTTCCACACAGTAGGGAAGAGGACCCAGTATGCCCCATTCCCGCAGAATTCTTGACTCAGGCTCAATGGTTTCCCAGCCCGAGTTCTCCCCAGTGTTGAAGCTTAAGAGTCTCCAGAACCTTATTCTTCATCGCCTCCCAGGTCCTGCCAACGTCTTTTGCTTTATCCTGAAATATCCAGGAGTTTTCGCTCGAGCCATATCTCCCACAAAAGGAAAAAACGAAAAAAATTTGCCATAATCTATTCACCACTCGGCTCTGGAATGGGTCCCTTAGACCATTCCGAGATGGAAGAAACCGGATCATTTAGTTTTCTGTCCGAGTGTCGAAAGATGGTTGCGCCACAGTCCCACAGATCCGATGCAAAAGAGCACGAGTCAAGGAGGTGTGAAATGGTTTCTTCAGCTTGGTTGCACATGACACACAAGTGAGGGCCCAGGATACCCTTTTTTTTTTAATTTTCCCCAGTTACGATACGTTTTTTTCAGAGTAAGCCAGATGAAGATGGTTATTTTCGGCCAAATCTTATCAGACCATAACTGTTTCCATTTAGGAATGGGGTCCAATTGGTTGAAACCCATTTTAATGTCATAATCCTCTTTCATGTTAAAGCATCCTTTAGGCTTATGTCCCCATCTGAGCTGATCTTTCCCATTCTTCTTTTTTACTCTGCGATTGTTCATCTCTTCCTCTACTCGCAGAACTTCCTCCTCCGGCCCTAGAGGAATCCACCACTCTGATTACGCCAAACTCTGAAGTCTTGTTCCTGAGGATCATCATTCCAAATATCCCAAACCCTGACCATGTTCCTGTTAGCGCAGCTCTGAATTACACTAGGAGCGTCGACAGAGACCCCAAGTGAGGGTAGTTGCTGCCACGAATCGTCCCAAGCTAAAGCTCGGCTGCCATCCCGAATCTCCCAAAAGATATGGGTCTTGGACTAAATTCTGCCCCTGGGTAGCCGAATTACCAAATGTGAGACCCAGGGCCCTGGTTCGGAGGAATCTAATTAGATCCTCTTTTTCCCCACTCAGCAACATACTTGGAGTGCCACAGTCTTTCCCATGGTTCCTCCTTACGGGAGACCCACGTCCACCAGGTTTTCGCTCCCGAAACAACATTAGCCTCTTCGGGTCTCTGAGATTGAGGCCACCTTGGTACTTCGGTGAGCATATATCTTCCCATTTGAACAGAGCCCACTTCCTAATTTATCTCCTGACCCGCTCCACAAAACTTGCTGCTAAATTTTCCAAAGCTCTTTAAGAGTAACTTTGGGGGCTAACATAGCCGAGAAGAGATAAGTGGGCACATCATGGAGAACCGATTTCAGAGAGAACAAGGCGACAAGAAAAAATTCAAGGGGCGATAGGTCCAGTTGGAGAGACGCTTCCGCATTCTATCCACAAGTTCTCTCCACGAGCCCTGCTTGACCCGAGAATTCACCAATGGAGCCCCCAGGTATTTGGATGGAAGGGAAATCTCCAAAAAACCCAGAATCCTGCAAATTTCTCTTCTAGTAATTTTGGGAGTCTTAAAGAAAAACACCTGAGATTTCTGAGCATTGAATTCAAGACCAGAGGCTCTGTCGAAGGTATCTAGACACCAACGAATAGCCCGAGCCTCCTGGACAAAGGGATGTCCCATAAGCATGGTGCCATCAACGAATTGGTGATGGGTCTGACAATCTGCTCTGGGATGAACGATCAGACCCTGTAGCTCATGACTTCCTTACATAGCTTTAATGGTTCTTCCAAGACCCTCTGCCATAATAATGAAAAGAAAAGGGGAAAGGGGATCCCCTTGCCGAATCCCTCTTGAGGGTTTTAAAATGCATGTGGGAACACCGTTGAGAAGAATGGAAGAGAAGGACGAGGAAACCAGATTCATGATCCACCTAGTCCATCGCTCAGAGAAGCCGAAGGCTTGCAGCATAGCTCTCATGAATTGCCAGTTTAGTTTATGATAGGCTTTGGCAATGTCTAGTTTTAACATCATCCCCGGGATTTTGTCTTTTTTTAAAGTATGCAAGACCTCATGGACCAAGATTATGCCATCCATAATCTTCCTTCCCTCCACAAACCCTGACTATTCAGGTGAAATGATGGATGGAAAGATTGTTCTTAGGCGATTAGCAATTACCTTCGTAACAATATTGTATATGACATTACACAGGGCGATGGGTCTAAACTTGTCGGGGGAATCAATGCCCTCAGTCTTAGTGATAAGGGTAAGAAAAGAAGCATTAAACGCTGGAAGGATCTTTCCAGAGCAACAGGAAGACTCAACAATTTCCCAAACCTCTGACTTCACCAAATCCCAGAAATGATGAAAAAAATTTGCAGTAAAGCCATCAGGCCTTGGGGCTTTACCATCAGCCATCTGAAACACTGCTTCCTCAACCTCTTCCATGATGACAGGTCTCATAAGGAGATCATTATGCTCCAGAGTCATAAGGGAAGGAATATTGTTGGTAATTAACTCAATATCTCTTTTTCTCTCTGCCACATTTTCATTCATGATATCTTGGAAGAAGTGACTCAGTTCACCTTCAATCTCCTCCCTAGTTTCCAATTTAATCCCTTCCCTGTTCTTAATTTTAAGAATTCTATTCTGCTGACGATGCTAAATAACAGAGCGATGGTAGAACTTTGTATTACGTTCCCCATCCTGCAGCCACTTCACTCTCGCCTTCTGTCTCCATAGAATCTCTTCTTGTTTCTCCCTCTCTAGGATTTTATTGTGAACCAAGATTTCCTCCTTCTGGAGTTCAGGAGTGTAGCCCTCAAGCATTCCCAACTTTAGGATCTCCTCCCTACGTGCTTCAAGGGCTCTCTTCTCCTCGAAGATATTCCCGAACTCCTCCTTATTCCACTTCTTGATTTTGGCTTTTAGGGATTTCAGTTTATGTTGAAAATTGTACATATTGTGGCCTTCGCCCAGATCCATTTCCCCCCACAAATGAGAGACTTTCTCCTTAAAATACGGGTGGCTTAACCAAAATTGTTCAAAATGAAAGGGCTTTTTAAATTGAGAACCCAAGCCAATCCACCATAGGTCAATGGGCCAATGGTCAGAACTCGAGGCCGAAAGAATAGATGAAGCAATCTCACTCCCAGATTCCATCACCGATTCTGAGACCAGAAATCGATCAAGACAAGAGGCATTGTGGCAATCTCCCTGCCTCTTGTTGTTCCAAGTAAATTTTCCATCCCCCGGGACAACATCAACTAGTTTCAGTTGTTCAATGGTATCCCTGAACCGAATACATTCGTCATCTAGCCGCCTCCTTCCCCCTTTCTTTTCATCGAGAGAGGATATAAGGTTAAAATCTCTGCCAACGATCCAATGCTCTCCCCCATATAACTCCTTCAGCCAGCAGAGAGAATCCAGAAAGGAGGATTTAGATCCAAGGGTATGGGGACCATATACATTAGAAAGAAACCCCGAAACCCTAAACCCAACAACCTGGAACTTAGAAAAAAGGAAACTGTGGTTTCCAAAAAAGCCAGAAAGACTTATTTTATTAGGGTCCCACATAATGCTTATCCCACCTGCAAATCCATTTGCATCGATCCCTACTACTTCACAGTTTCTCCAAATCTTCTTACTTTTTTCCTGCAACTTAACACTTGAACATTTTGTCTCTTGGAGAAACACAACTATAGGATTAGACTCATTAATCTTCTTCCTTAGAGTTCTAGATTTCTATTGGCCATTAAGCCCTCTTATGTTCCAGGACACAATCTTCATTAAAAAAGGGAGGGGAGAGAATTACAGACCTAGGGACGCCCTAATAGTAGGGTACTGGACCGATTCTACCAACATTAGTCCCGCAGTAGCGATTCTTTTCCTATTAGATTTTCGACCTAGCTTTTTGGAATTCTCCTTGTGCTTCCTTTTGCATTCCTTCTGAGATCCAGGGCTAATTCCCAGTCTCTTAGGTTCCCTGGCATTAAGGATGGATTCCTTCAACAGGATCACCTGATCTTGAGGGACATAACCATTTTTAGGGTCATCACATGCTTGTTCAATCCCATCAAGATCCAGCTCCCCTATGTCCATCTCTTCAGTTTCTTCATCCGCAATATCACCAATAACCGCCAAAATTTTTTCATTAACAGGCAACACAACAGGATCTGAGGAGACGACCTTCTGCATCAGGGATTGATTGTCTTGATGGGTCTTGAGTTGCTCCAATCCGTTATCCTCTATTTGTTCATTCAAAACTTTGAAAGAGTTAGTCGTCATGATCTTCTTTGCTCCTTCCAGGGTTCCCTGTTTTCTTCCACCTCGTTTTCTAGTTTGCACCTTGGTAAAACCCGGATCCACATTCTCATCAACCATCTTAGGGGTTGGTTTAGATTTGTTCATAGGGAAGTCCCGGAATAAGTGTCCATGCTCATGACATCTGCGACATCTTAAAGGGATTTGTTCATAATCGAGGGTTTAAACCCATTCCTCATCCTCCCACATCAGTTTAATGGCCTCCGGAAATTCCCTTGAAAGATCCATATAGACACAGATCCAGGCATAAGCCGTGTATCTCTGAGCCTTCATTTGTTCAGATATTTTAACAAGGGTGCCTAAATTGTTCCCTATATCCTCTAAGATCTCGGTCTCCCAGTATTTTGAAGGCAGGGAGTATAGCCTAATCCAGACCGGGGCTATCTTCATATCTTCCTTCTCGGGGCAGAACTTTTTTTTCCATGGCCGTAAAAACAGACCAGCAGAGTAAAAGAAGTAGGGTCCACCATCAAGAATCCTGTTGCGATCATCTAGGTTGATGAAATTTATCATGAAGAAGCCCTTCGATCCAAGCTGAAGGTCATAGTGCCCTTTAGGTTTCCATGTGGAATTAATCCACCAGATCAGAGACTTTTCAGAGGGTAAAACCCCAACAAATTTCCCAATGAGGGCATGGTCCTGCATCTTCTGAATCCTATCTCTCAACGTATTGGATCTAATAACCATCGAAGGGATGGTCGCAGTCTTGGGTATGCATTGACCCAGCTTACCACCCACTTGAGGAAAACCAAATCCCATCTCCTGCACCTTTTTTCCAACACCACCCAATCCATCTACCGGGACCTAGATCCCCCCTACCTGAAAATATGATTGAGAAGAGCGTTGGGGGGCCGTAGGACTCCCCCCCATCAAGTCTTCCATATTTGACGTCAAACCAACCGCCTGCAAAACACCAGAAACCCTAGCTCCGTCGGATTTCCCTCAACCCTAGGATCCCATTAAACAAGTCTGAATGGTTTGCATCCCTCTACACATAGTTCTTACTGCGCAGGTGGTTTTTACTATGCAAATATTACCTTGCAAGCCTTAGTCCAAATTTTTTACTGCGTAAATTCTCAACAAAAGGTTTGATGGGCAATTTTAGTAAAGGATTTACTAAAAAAGTTGGTCCAAGTATTAATTTATCATGGGTCCATTATAAGGTATTTTAATGGGAAAGATTTATTATCTGAAATAATGATGAAGTAATATTAAATTTGACAAATGTGCGACATATAATTAAATTATGTTTCCGCTAAAACATTTATTTAATGTGTTTTTGCAATGCCTTGTAGCGCATTAGCTTAAATAATGCATATGAACATTATGCATGTAATACTTATAAGAACAAATTATTATATATGTGTGTTAAGTTAATGTGACATTGGGTGTGTTACAAAGTGGTATCAAAGCTAAGGTTTCAACACTTAGCCTCTGGGAGTTGTATGAAGTGCTTGAATGCAATTAAAATATTTTCTCTTTGAACATTGCATTCATATGTTTTGGTTTTGCAATGTATGGATTACCGAATGGTGTGTTGAATGAAGAATGGTGTATGTCTATTTGACAAGGTGTTATTGTCATGTTGAGTCTTTGGTGACTGTTTGTGGCCTATGTGTGGCCTATGTCTTAGTCTTTGATGACACTATGTGATTTATGTTTGGATTATATTGGAATCCTCGTGGACTATTTGAAGCTTATGCTCGGTTTGTCTTTAATTCCAATGGTAGAAGGCCATATGGGACATCTAGCTAAATTCTTTGGATGGGTCTATACCTGAGTCTATCTCTGCAAGAATGGTTTATGTTGATACAACATTGGAAAGTTGTTATTTAATGTCAATTTGTATAATTGCATAATTACATATTTGAATGCAATATTAAATGTATAAGAGACCCCGAAACAATAATTTTGTTGAATGTTTTCTTAATGAGATTGGTGCACTCACATGTTTCGGTGCAGGTATGAATGCTTGAATTCTTGTTCACCATGTTTGTGTGAGTTGTAAATGAATTGTTTTTTACTTTTATGCTCATGCTAGTGAACTTATGAAAAGTTAAAACTAAGAATATGTTGCTAACTGAGATAAGTTGTTAGTTGATTATAAATTGTTAACTGTTGTTATCTAGTAAAGTTGTTAATTGGTTATAACTTGTTATTGGTAGTTAACTGAAGTTATCTGATGCGATTACCTATAAGTGATGCATAGAATGAAATTGCAAAAGATTGCAATATTAGAGTTCCCTAGGGTCATCCAAGAGGTGCTTCATCATGTTTGATTGAAGAAAGTGACACAAATAAAGAAATTAAAAATTTACTCAAGCCTTGAGGAAGATGTACATAAATATGCAAGTTGGTGCTTGCATATTTGAAGAAGGGAAGTGAAGTGAACTAAGGGAGTAAAGATGAAGACAAATATTATGCAAGTCAGGAATTTGCGTTGAGGATGTGTTTTCCTCTGGTTGAAGAAAAAGGCGATGCAAGACGAGATCTTACATGTTGAAGACAATTTTCTCTTGGGGAATGCCTTGGCCCGGATTAGGTGGTAGACCTAATTCGGACAGGGTGGATTTTCCCAAGAGAGTACAAATTAAATTGGAAAGGCCTAGTCCGGATGTAGGTGGGAGATCTAGTCCAGTAGGAATACTTTTCCTGAATAGGTATCTCAGTCTGGACAAGTACGTTTAACTAGGAGATCATGCAATTAAGCATTTGGGGGTGTGTTTTCCTCAAAGTCAACGAAAAGAGAAATAAAACAAGGAGCAAAGGAGACCATGGGCATGGTGGAGCTCCAGTTTGAAATAAATACAAGAGGGGGAAACTCTCACACTTTTCTGTTTTCATTTATATTTTACCTTTCGGGAAAAGAAAGCTATTGAAATGCATGTTACAGTTGAAAAGTTATTGTGTTTATTTTTGTTGAAATAGTTAAATTTCTATAAAAAAATGAAGATGAATGCATTCATCTATATGAATGTTGAGTTAAACATGAAATGCATGAAAGTATTCGGAACAAGAAGATATAGTTGATCTTTCATAAAAAGGATGGCCTGATTTTATTATTATACTAGCTTAATGAAATTATGGTAATTGATTGCAGAGGAAAGTATTCATTTGAAATTTGTTGTTGTTATTATAAAGCTAAAGAAGATTGAAGAAAATCATACAAATTGAGGATAGTATTTTCTCTTTTTTTTTCAAGAAATGTTTTGAATTAGCTACGGATTCCAAAAGTGCCCAAGCAAAGATAGCAAGAATGATGGTAGTTGAAAGAAACAATTGCTGAGGTGATCAGTCCATATGTTGAGCTGGAAGGTCCAAGCTAGCAGGAACAACTTGAAGATGTCCGATCGACCTAACCCAAGTTTCAAAGATCATCTCGAAAGATGTAGAGTAGGAAGATCACTTGCAACATTTTTAAATTGTGTTCATGTGTTTTGGACAAAGGAACAGTGAGGACGGTGTTGAATTTAAGGGGGGGGGGATGTCGTACCCCTGAATGAGTCCCCTAAACTGATCATATGTATGATGTAAATATTAATATGCAAATGTGTGTAGGGTAGAAAAAATGAATATTTTGTAATTTATTAATATTAAAATCCGCAACTAGTTGTGCTGAAGCATTACGCTGAAGAGATCGGGGACTTGTGTATTCACCGGATACGGTAAGGGAGTTAAAAGTGACCTAGGATTAAACTATAACATGACCCTTAGGTACCTTTAGACCCTTAAAATATCCCTAAAGTTTATCCTAAGTCATGGTTAAGTATTAATTCTATTTTATTGACTTAAAAATTATTAATAAAATCATAATTATGACTTAAGTGAGATTTTGGGGGGGATTTATGTGTTTATATAAAATGATGAAACATGGATGAGGGAATCCACGTGGTTCTAGATTTGCATGTATAAATCTATGCATGTAAGGAAAGGATATTATGATGATTATTATTCACTATTCCTTCATGTGGGAGGTCTAAGTGAACAGGGGAGATGAAGAAGGTTTGAGAATGGAATATAGTATGAAGCCCTAAACCCATGAACCATTATGGTGGAATTCCTATGTATTGGTTAAGCAGTGATGGGTTTTCACTGTGGTGGGATTGGAAAAAGCTAGAGTGGGAATTTTGTGATTGACTGTTGGGTTGTGGTCAATGAAATGGTGATTTGTGCATGAACCATTCTAGTGGAATTCATGTGTACTGGTTAAGCAGTGATGGATTTTCACTATGGTGCGATTGGAAGGTAGCCAGAGTGGGAATTTTGTGGTTTGGCATGGAATTGGTTGTAACTTATTTTCCTAGATGCATGTAAACTTGTGTTAAATCCCTGTGAATTTTGAGGATTGTCGAGTGATAATTCATGTTGTGGAATGAAATTAGGGTTAAGGGAAGTGTCTTTTGGTGAATTCACAAGTCCCATATCGAGGGTGTTGTTCTATTGAAAGATGAATGAACATAATTACCTATGGTTGGGTGGAGCATGCTTCACACACTGCTAGTTTCCCATTTCCAGTATTTTGCGGATAAGTTTTAGTTTCTGGAAATGATGTTTTTATTTCTCAATTTAGTTTAGTTGATGAATGATAAAGAAAATTACATGTTTAAAATTCATGAGTTGTTGTTTGAATTATTGTACCTGTAATTGACACAAGTTTATTTTTGCAATTTATTTGCTTTCTAGTTAAATTTCTGGGTTTTGAATAAAAGAAGGAATTTATGCATGGCTTGGCTAAAATTTGTAATTATGGAATGAGTACAAGTTTAATTCTGCTGCTGAATAATAATGCATAAATTGATTGTTTCCAATTTGAGTAATGAAAATTATCGAATTTGAATTAGAAATGAAATTTATGTGTAACTTAATTAAATTCATGTGCATGGAAATGGTGTGAATTTTGATTCCACCATATGCTTGTGAATAATCCCTAATTTGCACGGTTGAATCTAAATTCCATGAATACCAATTCTTTAGTCAAAGTAAAGACTCGAAAATTCATTGTTTACTATGCAGTGCTCAAACTATTACTGTTTAATTCATTAAGACAAATGAAATATTTGTAAAGTGATTATTTTATGCGCAATGTTTGAACCATGAACTATTGTTGTTTATTAAATACATAAGAATATAATTAACAATTGTTAAGGGTTGTTATTTAAACTTAGCATGAATTGTATTATGGTTTTGGTAAACCATGGGCTAGAAATTATAAACCACATGAGAGTAATATGTGGTGTTTGCGTGGAGATGCTCATAATTAACCTTTTTAATTAATTGGTAAATTGAAAACAAATACTATGTGTTAAGGCTTAATTAATATACCTTGTAATGAATGGTATTTAAAAACCACAGGATGATTTGCTTGTTCAAGAAAGGTTAATTGTTATGTTAAAGTTAAATTTAGTCTTGTTTATTTATTCCAAAAACTTGGTGTCAATAATGATTGATATTTAATTTGTAAATTTACATTAATTGGAATTGTACGGATTGGATTAATAAGGAGTTTGTCATAATATTTCATGAATTCATGTTTGTAATTATATCATTATTAATGTATAAAAACCATTTTCCCTAACACATTCTTACTACGGAGATTTACCATGCATGCAGAGTTTTTACTTGTGCTTTAAATTTTATTAAGTTGGAATATTGTTGTTTGCATGCAAATAACATAGATAGAACTATTGTGCACCCAATATTGCCTATGAAAGAATTTACTACCTAGAATTACTATGTGGTTTTTATACTGTTTTACTGCTTCTTACTGCGTAGTAAGCTTAGAATTATTGCACACTGCTTATAGTGTTTTAGTGTTTTACTAATTCTTACTAGGTAGAAAGCTTAAATAGATATTGGTCATAATGATATGGAAATAAAGTTTAATGTCCTTGTTCCATTTATACGTGAGTTCTTAAGATAGATAGGCTAGTTCTTATGATATGTTATTATATGCATAGTTTTTACTTCACGGGTGGTTTTTACTATGCAAGTCTTAGTCCAATTTTTTTACTACTCAAATTCTCAACAAAAGGTTTGGCGGTTATAGTAAAGGACACATGCTTGACATATAATTAAATTATGGACAAATGCCTGACATATAATTTAATTATGCTTCAGCTAAAATATTTATTTAATATGTTTTTGTTATGCCTTGTCGCGCATTAGCTTAAATAATGCATGTAATACTTATAAAAAAAATATTATATATATGTGTTAAGTTAATGTGACATTGGGTGTGTTACAATTGACATGTGAATTATATTGTCCAAATCATGTTAAGAGGTATTAGCCATGTTATGATTGAATGCCTTGGGTCACACAAAGGATGAGAGAGAAAGTGAATGGGACGAGTAGAAGAAAGAGGAGGTTAATGATTCCATAACATATGTCAAGGACCATGCATTCATTACACCAAGATTATCCCATGCCACCTTTTCATTATGAGGATGAAATAGTTGTTTATAATGGATTCCATAGGATCGAGATGTTAGAATCTCTCCAATATTAATAAATAACTAAATCCCCATATCCAGTTCTTTGTCATTTTCTTGCTTGTATGATTGAGCGGTATATCTATTCATGATAGGGTGAAAAAAAAATGCATGTGAAGGAGAGATAAATCAATTGGGCACAAGAAATGTAGCGTCCTCACTCGCTAATCGTTGAAGGCTTTTTTTTTCTTCTTTTTTTGAAAATAAATCAATTTAAACTACATCAATTCCTTTCCACAAAATTATAACAATTTCATTAAATAAAATTCATTGTATTATGCCACACATTCATCTTATTTGATCCCAAATAAAACATAAATAATAAGAACTTGAAATAATTTAAAAACAATAATGAACATGTACCGACGGTCGATCCAGCAGTTGACGAAGATGTTGTTATAGTTGCCATTCCAATCCGATCAATCCTTGGTGAAATACCGAATGACTCCTCGGTTGACCTCCCTACCACACTGGGAGTAGTCTTCTTCCTCCCAATCCCTGAGCTAATAGGGGGTCACAAGAATAACATACAAGCCCAAATACTCAGTAGAGGCCTCCCAATCTCCAAATTATTTCTCAACCAAAATCACATAGATCACACTATTATCAAATTTCCATTACGGAATCCATCCAACATTAGGGAGTAAGAGGTCATTTTCTCTTCATTCTCCCTTTCTCAAATAGAAAAGTCTTGGACGACATGTGTCATCTCATGCAAAATTAATTAACTTATTAATTTTCTAATATTCATTCCATGAAACTATGTGTCACTCTCACATGATAGTGCACATAAGTTCCTCAATTCTCTCTTAGTTGCCCCTTTAGTCTAAAATCTCAATCCCTAAATCAGTGGGTGCATGTGGAGTTAAACTCATGGATATCTACCAATCTAGATTTGCTCCAAACTCAAATATATCTTTCTTTCTTTTTTTTTTTTTATTCAATGCATGTCTTCATAAATGAGAGGGTGTACATGACTTCTACCTCAAAATATCCCCCCTTAATATTTGCTCAAATTAAAATACTTTTTCATTTAATTATTCTCAAATTTAACATTTACATATGCATAATTCAATATGTGCCTAAATGTTTTAGTGCAAGTATGCAAGTAGTTCCATTTCCTATCGTTGTCTAGGTACCACGTCTATGGGTCCTTTTGACAACTTTCTTATCCATGTTCTCGTATGGGGAGTGCGA
Source organism: Larix kaempferi (assembly GCA_027924585.1). Lineage (NCBI taxonomy): Eukaryota > Viridiplantae > Streptophyta > Pinopsida > Pinales > Pinaceae > Larix > Larix kaempferi. The sequence continues at coordinate 6,526,092 of BSBM01000052.1, read as the reverse complement.
TGTAGCAATTAGGAATTGTTACCATAATCATCCAACTACATTTATGTGGAGACTAATGACGATTAAGGAATAAGATATTCCTTATTGTGCGCCCCTCAACACATCATTGTGGCCTTGCCCGTACGGCACACGCTACCCGCTGAGATAATAGGGCTTATGACTCGTGTGTGGAATGTTATTTCAAAGTCAATAGTTTGTCGTTGTACCCTTATGTATGTTTATCGTTCTTTATGACCCCCTTTTATTCCAATTGAAAGTCAGTCAATAATTCATTTTACCTGCCACTGCACACACTCAAAGCGCACATTAGTAGCACTGCACCACAATAAATATATCATCATTCATTATTCATCTTTATTCCATTCTAGTTAAACAAGTGGCATTTGTTCACATCTACAGAAATAAAAGCATCATTTCTCTTTCATTTATTCATAACATAATCTTTAATTCACATTTCTCAATCAATCGAGCATAATCATCATTTACTTGTTAATCAGTAGTTTTTATTCAAATAATAAAACATAACACATTTTTCAAGTTTATTTAACTGGGTTACTTTAATATTAATGCCTCAATAATCTAGTCAATCAACTATATCAAGGCGAATGTTACAAGAAAGGACATATGTTAAAAAGGGTATTGAGAGCAGGGTATTTTTTAAGGATTCTGATATTATACTTAAGTATAGTATCCTAGGCGATTATTTTGGATTGAAAACAACATGAATATAGATATGCAGGCGAATATTAAATATGAAACATGCAATTTACTACTGAAACATGTAAATTTTGGCGAATATTATGATAAAAAAACATATTTTATGTAAATATAGGCGATATTGGAGACTAAAAATGACCAAATTACGAATTTATTTTTTTTTTTAAAAACCCAAAACATAGCTAATTGACAAAATTTCGCCCTTAAAATTTACCCTGATTGAGAGATAAAACATTACTTATGAATAATCTTCTATTTTATATGAGTCTCCCCATTTCCTTAAACAATATTACATTTCTATTATATGTACCTAAGATGACTACTTCCTTATTATATTTTTAGCTTCTTTTTATTATTTTAGAAGTTGTTTGCCATAAACACTTTATGGTGGGTATAATAAAGATGAAAAAAAAAAACGAAAATAGTGTTTAATATACATTATATTTTTGTAGGTAAAACATTTTAATTTGTTTGAGATATACAATTAGAAGGAAACCGAAATTGAATTTATTAAAAAATATTGTTGATTACTTAAGTCTTTATATACTTGATTTCATTATAAACTTTTGTACTAATAATTTGGCATATGCCTCACTATGACTATTTTGCATAACTTCATTGATGATTTGGAACCTATTGTGATAGATATAAATATATTTACCCGGATCAAATATCAATTTTCAAAAAGTAAGTGTGTGAGCCTTTTCCTCACGAAACATTAATTCTTGAAGCCTTGAATTGTAATCTATGAATTTTTCTTAGATCGATTTTTTTGCATGATTTTTTTCAATTATAATATATGATATATGAAATATTCTTGGATCAACTTTTCTACATGACTTATTATTTTATTTTATTTTAGTTGTAATATATTAGTATAGATTTATTTTGAAACCAGATTTATCAAGTACCAAGAAAGATCTAATTTTTATATAAAAAAAAAAAATTAGACTTCAAGAAATTTGATTCTTGTCAATGCTCGATAGATATGGGTTTAAGAGGGATCTATGCTAATTTTTTTTTTTTTATATTTTATAAGTAGACATGAATTTTTTAATTACTTTTTATTTTTAGTAGCTTATAAGCCAACATGATTTTTGTTAACTACTTTTTAATTTTAATAATTGTACGTTACATACATTACAACATCTTCCCATATTAGATTGTAAAACACCTTACTACACTTAGTACAATAAAATAATTTTTTATATAGTCTTTTACATTAATCATATATGGATCCTCCCAACCTCTAATAAATTAAAAGCAAACCCATTTTATTGTTGCGGTGACGCCATTCTCAACCATTATGCCATATCTCAATGCATATCATACCTCCCATGTATTATGTTTTTAATGTTCCTTAATTTATTTATTTTAACTTAGAAATATTTTTATATAACAAAGACTCATTATTTATTACAATATTTAAAGGTATTTATTTATATATCTACACTTAATTAGAAGGGTGTGGATTTTATTATTACTTATTAGGGTAAAGGAGGATAAATGCATCATGCATTTATTCACCATGAAATTTCTAGTTTTGTTAATTCTTAAAAAATACCCTAATGAGGAGTGATCTATCCTTTATTATGATTAGGAGTGATCTATCCTTTATTATGATTATGACAAATCTAAAAACAAAATTCATGGTGTGAATGCATGAGGTGGTTAATATGGAAGTTAAATCGATTGTAGGTAAAACTCATGGGCATTGTTTTGGTGATAATAGATTGTAGGATTTTTTAGCTAATAATTGGGGTGCTTTCTTGAGTATTCTCTGACCATCTTGTGTGCTGGATCGAGGATAGGATGCTTTCATTTTTTTGTTGATGGAGGATCCTAAGAAAATTTTGGTAGGTTCTTGGTGTTGGGACTCAATTACTTTGTTTCTATAGCCATGGATCCTGCTCTTTGATGCCCAAAAGGAGTGCATGGATTCAGATCCCATCTAGGCTTGATTCTTGAGATTATCCATTGATTTTTAGTCATGTTATATCTTCAAATTGATTGGCAATTCCCTGGTTCAATTCATAGGAGCAAATATGTCATTTTTCAGCTCTAGGTTGATGATGTTAGCTTGTATGTTGGTTAATTTGGATTTAATGGAAGGTTTGATTGAACGCTTTGAGCTTCATGGAGGTCATTTTGTTCATGTCCAAAGCTTAGACTATTAAGGTGCTCCCTTAGACTATTAAGGTGCTCCCTTTAGATACAACATATGCCACAAGCTAGGCCATTTAATTGTTGATTATCGAGCCTTATTATGCCTAGAAAGCATAAACTTAGATACATGGATATTTATTTGGAACAATCGGTAGAGGAGATGTTGCTCCTATGGAATGGGATTCTTATGTATGATATTTCATGAACTATATCTAAAAGTTCATTTATGATGTATGATGTGATTTTCTTGGACGATCCATAACTTTCCAAGGCTTGTAGTATGCTCAAGTACAACTTTTCTTTTAGAATAGTTTAAATTGCTTTACTAATTATCAATTACTGGGGTTCATCAACAATTAATGCATCATGCCAATTTTTCTTACATTTTTTGTTCAAAACTAAATAACAAAAGGATTATTTTCTTGCCCATGTAGTGGCAATGAAATTTGATCAAGGTATACTAAAAATTTTCATGAGTGTGTATATGAAGGACACAAGTCGTTTTGCAGTGATGCCATCATTTCATTGAATTGAAGAGAGATTTTAATGAATGGGTCAAGTAAGACCCCCTCCTCATAGCATGACACTGTCGGATTGATCAAAGAAAAACAAATCTTACATTGAATTAGTCTAGGAGGATATCTTCAATGAAGACCCATCTGATATTGCCGATAATCTAGATGACTTTGGCATTCCTCTTGATTACATGCCAAAAAAATGAACAAGGCTTCCAAATTCTACAATCCCTCGTATTGGAAAGAACTTAAAGTGGCATAGTTATTGGATTCAATGAACATGTCCAAGAATGAGTCAAATTCTATTTGGAAACATAATTCTTCCATTGGGAAATATACAAATTCATCTAAAATTATTTGGTAGTGCCATAGACAAAGAAAGATATATGAGAAAGAAACAATAAATGCAGATGGACCAAAAAATATTGTTGCACCATGGATATTTCCTAAGGATGACTTGGAGCTTGTGAAGAAGGTGATTCACACAATTAGAAGAACAAAATTATACAATTCTTTGTTGAGAAATCATTCTCTATTGATGGTCAGTTGAATGGTCTCAAGGCACATGATTGTCATAATTTGTTTAAGGTACATATTACTAATGTGGTTTTGATATAAATAAGTCTATAATAATTAATTTAACCCTTTTAACACTATGACCATATTATAACTAGTTTTAGTATGCATATGTTCAGCATATCAATTCAATAGCTATAAATGGATGCACTAGTCTCACACAATATTTGCATCATTCCATCAAATAATTGTCTACTTTTTTAAGGTTTTATTTTTTAGTTTTTAGTTTTTTATCTAGACCATAAATTTATCTTCAATGAGTATATACATGAAAACATAAGTAGTATTTTGAAAACTTTTATGAAATTACTAAATAAATAATATTAGGAACATATTAACTTTAGGTGGATCACATCCAAAGGGATACATGTCACCGTCATCTCTATACGACACAATGAAATAATACAAATTGTTTGTATTTTTTAGAAAGAGTTGCCTACTAGTTTTATGGATACCTAGGTCCACCTTTGATATTTTGGTCGAAAACATTCTATTAGCTAGTGTGGCAAGTTGTAGAAGGATGTTCTTCCTAGTGCTGAGTTCAAATACAGTTTTTTTCGAACAGGGACAGCAACCGAAAGAGAGAGCATAGCGCATCCATCAAGAGGAAGGTTACAGTAGAAATTCGTACAACATGCCATACATCAGTACAAATATGTATAGTACCATACAGTTGTACAATAGTAGGTTGTACAATCGTACAATAGTAGTTGTTGTTTCTCGATAGATTGTGCAAGTTGTACACCTCGGGTTGGGGTGATTTTGTTTACCATACAACTACTAGTTTTAAGCAATTGTTGATGTTTCCTTGTAAGCTTTTATTAGTTTAATGATAAGTTGATTTGAAAGAGAAATTCCCTATGTATGTGTGTAATTTATTTACACTTCCACTATTTATTTTTTGTCTATTGTGTCATTATCACTATGCGAAGAAGTTAAATTTCTGCAATTAAATAAACATATATGTTAGATTCAGAAAAGAAGGACAATAGTGTTGTAGGGATAAGAAAATCTACACTTAAAAATAGATCAATCATCTACTTTCATGTTAATTGATTTCAAGGTTCATTTTTGTTCATTTCAGGTTTAAATTTAAATATAGATATAAATTAGTATTAGTATATTTACAATAAGTTAATTAAACTATTTTGCATTTTATATTTCAAAAGCTAACTTACTTTTTAGAAATAAAATCATCAAAAGGTTGTTGGGACTTTAATCCAAAGGATTTCCTACACCAAATAGGAGAGAGTCTAATTAGGCCTATTTTTCAAGGATAAACGTCACTATTGATACAAGACATTTGACCCATCAACCTATCCAAAAATCTCTCACAAAAGAGAGAATAGACTTATGATCTTTCAAGAAAGAGTACTCATTAGGATTTTTTGGGTGGATATTACTTGAATATTTTTCTTCATTTCAAAAATTGTTTCATAACATTTCCCATTTTCTATGGTTTCCTAAGATGTCTACCCCAACTTTCCAATACCTTTTGGACCTTGATGTACCCATTTACTATTATTTCCCATTTTTTATTTAAGATCTCCGGGACATAAAGTTGTTTAACTATGGATACCACTATATCAAATAATTATTATGTGTATGAATTCCTACCATTGTATACAATACAACAAATTCACAAATTCCTTGTATTCTATTTATAAGATTTATAGTAAATGGAAGAAGAAATTGATTTGGGGAATAATATTTTGTACCACTAGATATGGATTATTTAGGAATCTAACACATTGTGGAAAAGTTATTCCAAAATCAAAGAAGAAGTTTCAATAAAGAGGAAAGATATCGTGCCACCATAAACATATAAATATACATTTCAACAATGTGGAAAAGATGAACTTGGTTAAATATCTAATGCTTCAATCATGAGCAAGTTAGCATAAAGCATTCAAGTAATGAAAAATAGCCTAAAGGCTTTTCAACTAATAAGAAGCACCATAAAATGAAATACAATGCCACAATAAAATATTGTGACTAAATTACATCCACTTCAAGTTCAGATTCATAAGATTGTATTGTGTTTTGTTCAAAACAAATCCTTACATCATTATTAATAGAGTAATGTTATCAGAACCAAGAGAACCAAATTCAAATCTTTACATCATTATTAATAGAGTAATGTTATCAAAACCAAGAGAACCAAATTGGATTGGAGGTTTTCCAATCGAAACAAGTTTTTAAAAGCAATTTTGATCGATTGTATGCCAAGCTAGTCAGAACCCATCCAACTAATCATTCTTGACCAATTCCATATCAACACAACCCCACACATAAGAAAACAAGAAAAAACAAATAACAAAAACCTTGAACCTAACATAAAAACTAAATATTGTATTTGCCTCGCACACTTCTCATTCTTCATTAGTGAGCTTGTGAAGACTTTGACATTTTCAACAAGGGTTGATTTGGCACTATTCTTGTGTTCATTCTAATCTCTTATTGGGTTGATACATAGTGTTTCCCAATCATACTCATGTAGAAAATATAATTGAGCTAGATTAGGATGATATGATTGTAGAGTTAGTATATTTATTTTTGAACTTTAGAGACCATTTAGAGCTGCAATGAATATGTATTTTATTTTAAATATACATTGCATTAGACACGATTTTGTTAAATTCACTTACATGATATATAAATGAAAAAACTTTACATATTTGTGTTTATTAGTTTGAATTTACATTGAAAACTTTTAAAGGGTTTGAAACGCAACGAGCACATCCTAAGGGTGCATGGCCAAAGGGTACATTGTTGATGAATTTTTTATGTTTGAGTTCCTAAAATAAATACATATAAATGCTCCACTCATGTGAAATGGTGATCGGGACGAAGGATGATTATAAGTGAAGAAATTCGAAAGAAATGGAGAAACATAGGTTCCAAGAGGTAGTATTGACATATATATGGTTATAATTGTATTATTTAATGAATAACTATTTTCCTGATAAAAAATGAATAGTATTAAGTGCTCACTAACATTGTCGATGACGTTCAATATGGAGGCTACCAAGAAATGGGTGGTGATAATACTATGAGATGCATAAAAAGGATAGGAAGACATGCAATCATTTAGAATAGTCCACTCCTTGGAGAATTATGTTAATTATGGCTTGTAGAGTATCATGATCAACATTAGGTTTCACACAAGTTTTACATTAATGTTAAGTTATGGTTTCAATTACATAAGTCTCAACTCACAGGCCCACACAACAAGTTTAAATCACTCCAATATGGTCATACATCATCACCAAAGTTGTGGGTGAGAATGATTTTGAACTGAATATTCCACCCTTAATTGTCTTTATATGGAGTTGCTCCGACCATACTTTCTACCTCTATTGGACACTTCGGAGGTGGAAAAGCACTCAACCCTTATAAAGATCAATCTTAACTCCATTAAGAAAGCTATAAAGGATCGAATCATGGACACCAAGGTGAAGAGCACCCGACAATCAAACATTCAATCAAGTTTCAAAGTAGGATAGATACTTTACTAGTGCACGTGGTTTACCACAAACCAAATTCAATTAAAAAAATTCCATTTAATGGAGGATTTTAACAAAATAGAGATCACTACTTCCCAAAGGGGAATGCTTTACCTAGGTACTATTCAGGTTTGGTTGAGGAAACGTTGTGTGGGCTCACCCACTGAGGAAGTGAAATTGAAGACTAAAGGGAGAGGAAATTCCTACCCAACAAAATGCAACAAAGGATGCCTACTATGGTTGCATTGGTCTTGTGGCAATCGACTCATTTATATGAAATAAAATCAGTAAGCAACCACATTTGGTAAAACCTTGAACATAATTAAATTTTGAATGAGAAAGTGTAAACAAGTCTAGTTCCTTCTTCATTTTCTCTTTAACTAGTTCATATAGCTTGTGCAAATTGACCTGTAGTTTTCTACCCACCTCTCATCACTATTTAAAAAATGGTCCTGCACCTTGTCAGATTTATAATAGTTCTTTTAGTCTTGAACTTTCGATGCATTGTTTGGTCCCTTTTCATGTGTTTTGGAAATTCGGATGATAACTTGACCCTCCAAACACTTAGATCTTGGAATAAGATTTGTAACAAACTAAGGAACACCCAAAGTGGAATTTGAATGTAAAAGTTATGGCCTTGGGAAGTTGGTGTATCGACTAGGCTCCCCGAGGCCCACATTCCTTTCGTCACCTCAACTCTTTTTTTTGTAAAATTTGAAAATTCTATTAATTCAGAAAAAGATAACTATACAAAACCAAGTTGTCCAAGTGGTAGAGTGTAAATATTCCATGCTTGACAAGTGGATCCAAAAATCTAGGAACATAAGCCTACAGTGTTGTCCAAAACTAGCAATGTCTACGAGTTGCAGTAAGAGAAAGTTTGATATTGAACCTGTTGGTTGTGGAGCCTAATATTCCTTATTCAGAGGTCGTGTTTCAACCGTGTTTGGATCCCAACTCATGACGGGGGTGTTTGGTGGGGCTTTCCCCCCCAAATACAGTCGCCATGGGGGGTCCACGGGGGCAATTCCCCTATAGCAAAAATTTCAGAAGAAAAAAAAAAAAAAAAAATGCCTTGTAAAATGTTGTAATTTTATAGTCATGACTTGGTTGATAATGGGTTATTTATGGGCCCATGGTATGGGGTGTTCCATAGTATTTTCCCGTGGTAATCCCTCTTTAAGAGGGAGGCATTGTAATACAGCTGTGTATTGTAGCATTGTAAAGATATGTATGATTGTGTAAGAGATATTGTGAGAGAGTGAAGAGGATATTGGAGCGATGTGTTGCGAGTTGTATATCTTTATTTTGTCTGACGGTATAGTAAAAGGATAGCAATTTCTTCGTGGACATAGCCCACATTGGGTGAACCACGTATATTAGTGTCTCTCTTGTATTATGTATATGTGTTTTATATTTGCATCTCGTTTACTGTTATTGCTCTGCGATCCTGTTTTTCTAATAGATCCCCCACAGGCTGGGGGTTATGATCGGTAAAATTCAAATTCAATAACAAACTAGAACCATGCAAACCGTCCCAAGGGCTATTCATCATCAAAGAGAGAGATGGAGGAAGGACCAGGACCTAGAAGATTTCCCATTCTCGTGGTGTCGGCAGTAACAGGACAGCGTATGAATACCAGTTGAGTATATGCGGCCTGTTGGGGAAAAGGTCTGGTAAACGCTTTCCCCATGATGGACCGAGCGAGCACATCCAACTTCGCATGGATCCTCCCCAATTCCTCACGTTGTCACCCCATTTCCTCACGCTGTAACCGAAAGAGGGCCAGTAGGGTTGCTTCAAGGTTCGAGATGCGATCCACCAGTGGCAAGGCATTCTTCTCTGGCCTGAGCAGGCCCTAAACACAATCCTCCGTTGCTAAAGACATCAAGGCTTTAGTGGTCCACAAAATTCCAATTGTTTTAGTATGCCGCATTTTGCGTGTACTCACAGACCCGGTATCCTCCACCAGCCCACCCAACTCCTCGGCCAACTGCATTGCAGAAGGGTGACCACATTTTTTCTTTAGGCAGTTCTCCAACCACAAGGTGCGAGCTCGAGTCGAGTTCGAAATATCTCATTCTAATAAGCCCTATACTCTGCCCATCTCTTGCAAGGAACACGGCATATGAGAGCGTCGTGGCCTGTTCACTGTTTTGCAGGGTGTGACCTTCATTATTTCCATGGTTGCCCCGATCCCATAGAAGAACCATCCTAGGTGCCATCTCGTGGAGAGAGTCGAGATAACGATCAATTCACAGAGGAGGGAAGAATATTCCTCATATTCCACTCCCTGGAGAATTATGTTAACTAGGGCTTGTAGAGTATCATGATCAACATCAGGTTCCACACAAGTTTCACGTTAATGTTAAGTTATGGTTTCAATTGCATAAGGATCAACTCACATGCCCACACAACAAGTTTAAATCACTCTAATATGGGCATACATCGTTACCATGTTTGTGGGCGGGAATGATTTTGAACTGAATATTCCACCCTTCCTTGTCTTTATGTGGAGTTGCTCCAGCCATACTTTCTACCTCTATTGGACACTTCAAAGGTGGAAAATCACTCAACCCTTATAAAGATCAACCTTAACTCCATTAAGAAAGCTATAATGGACCGAATCATGGACACCAAGGTGAAGAGCACCTGATAGTCAAACATACAACTCTATCAAGTTTCAAAGTAGGATAGATACTTTACTAGGGCACGCGGCTTACCACAAACCAAATTCAATAAAAAAATTCCATTTAATGGAGGAGTTTAACAAAATAGAGATCACTACTTCCCAAAGGGGAGTATTCTTTATCTAGGTATTATTCAGGTTTGGTTGAGGAAACGTTGTGTGGGCTCACCCACTAAGGAAGTGAAATTGAAGACTAAAGGTAGAGGAAATTCCTACCCAACAAAATGCAACAAAGGGTGCCTACTATGGTTGCATCGACCCATTTATATGAAATAAAATCAATAAGCAACCACATTTGGTAAAACCTTGAACATAATTAAATTTTGAATGAGTATGTGTAAACAAGTCTAGTTCCTTTTTCATTTTCTCTTTAACTAGTTCATATAGCTTGTGCAAATTGACCTGTAGTTTTCTGCCCACCTCTCATCACCATTTAAAAAATGGACTCGAACCTTGTCAGATTTATAATAGTTCTTTTAGTCTTGAACTTTCGATGCATTGTTTGGTTCCTTTTCATGTGTTTTGGAAATTCGGATGATAACTTGACCTGCCAAACACTTAGATCTCGGAATAAGATTTGTAACAAACTAAGGAACACGCAAAGTGGAATTTGAATGCAAACGTTATGGCCCCGGGAAGTTGGTGTATCGACTAGGCTCCCCGAGGCCCACATTCCTGTCGTCACCTCAACTCTTTTTCTTTTGTTTTAAGATTCGAAAAGTCTATTAATTCAGAAAAATATAATTGTACAAAACTAAGTTGTCCAAGTGGTCGAGTGTAGATATGCCATGCTTGGAAAGTGGATCCAAAAATCTAGGAACATAAGCCTATAGAGCTGTCCAAAAATAACAATGTCTATGAGTTGCAGTAAGAGAAAGTTTGACACTGAACCTGTTGGTTGTGGAGCATGATCTTCCTTATTCAGAGGTCATGTTTCATCTATGTCTGGATCCCAGCCCATGACGAAGGGTTTGGGGGGGGATTTCCCCCCCAAATACAGTCGCCATGGGGGTCAGGGGGGCAACACCCTTGTAGCGAAAATTTCGGAAAAAATGTCTTGTAAAATGTTGTAATTTCATAGTTGTGACTTGGTCAATAATGGGTGATTTACGGGCCCATGGTATTGGGTGTTCCATAATATTTTCCTATGGTAATCCCTCTTTAAAAGGAATTCATTGTAATACGGTTGTGAATTGTAGAGACTGTGAGAGAGTAAAGAGGAAATTACAGCGAATGTGCTGCGGGTTGTATTCCTTCATTTTGTTGGACGGTATAGTAAAAGGACTGACAATTTATCTGTTGGACGTTATAGTAAAAGGACTGACAATTTATTTGTGGACGTAGCCCACATTGGGTGAACCACGTATATTGGTGTCTCTCTTGTATTATGTATATGTGTTTTATATTTGCATCTTGTTTACTGTTATTGCTCTACGATCCTGTTTTTCTAACAGATCTCCCACAGGCCGGGGGACCTCTCACAGGCCTGGGGTTATGACCAGTAAAATTCAAATTGTACAACAAACCAGAGCCATACAAACCAGCTCGACGGTTATTCATCATTAGAGAGAGAGATGGAGGAAGGACCAGCACCTGGCAGATTTCCCATTCCTATGTTGTCAGCAGTAGTAGGCAGGATAGCGTCTGAAAACCAACTGGGTATCCGCGGCCTATTGGGGCGGAAGTCTGGTAAACGCTTTCCCTGTGATGGCCCGAGTGAGCACATACAACTTCGCATGGATCCTCCCCATTTCCTCACGATGTCACCCCATTTCCTCACGATGTCACCCCATTTCCTCACGCTGGAACCAAAAGAGGGACAGCAGGGTTGCTTCAGGGTTCAAGATGCGGTCCACCAGCAGTAAGGTATTCTTCTCTGGCATGAGCAGGCCCTGAACACAATCCTCCATCGCTAAAGGCATCAGGACTTTGGTGTTCCACAAAACTCCGAGTGTTTTAGTATGCCCCATTTCCCACGTACTCGCAGACCCGGTATCCTCCACTAGCCCACCCAACTCCTCGGGCAACTGCATTGCAGAAGGGCGGCCACGTTTTTTCTTCAGGAATTTCTCCAACCGAAGGGTGCGGGCTCGATCCGAGTCCGAAATCTCGCGTTCAAAGAATCCCTATACTCTGCCCATATCCCGCAAGGCACACGGCATAAGAGAGTGCCACGACTGGTTCACCATTTTGTGGGGTGTGACCTTCATTCTTTCCATGGTTTCCCTGATCCCGGAGAAGAACCATCTCAGGTGCATGCTTGTGGAGAGAGCCGAGATAATGATCGATTCACAGAGGAGAGAAGAATGTTGGTGGGGTGAGCTGACGTTCTGCGGCTGGGATTTAAGCCTCGGCCTCCTCATTCGATACCAAAACGCATGCAATTCGTGTGAAACACCATGTCCGCCACCCTCAGGCATTATTTCCATTAAAACTCCCTCAGTCGAGCCAGTGTATCTGCTAGTGTGTCTGCGCACAGAACCTTTCATCCTTTCCTCACCGTGATGAGAGCACCTTCCAATATAGGACCTGCAGTTATGGTCGCACGTGGATGTAGTCCGCTTATTTCCACTTGATGTACCGCATGGTACCGCCATTTTCTTAAAGCAGTGGGGAGGCCACGTGGTGTTGGGATGTCACCCGGATCACACCCGCCGTGGGGGTTCGTCACCTCAACTCTTAGGCTTAGGGTTCTGGGAAGGGTTTTTGACATTATGCTAAAAGGTAATTTCAACATCTTAATATGGTATTTTCATGAATAAGCATAGCCATCACATATGTTTTCATGGATAAGCTACCACCATTATAATGTATATTGTATATTATGTATATTGTATATTGTAGTGTTTTTCATTAATTTGGTATTTTTATGAATAAGCATAGCTATCACATATTTTTTCATGGATAAGCTACCACCATTATCGCCACTTTATTATAATGTATATTGTAGTGTTTTTCACTAATTGATCCTTTAATAGAATTTGGATTTTATTGTAATATTTTGATTTCAATATTATACTTTTGTTCTCTCTGCAATATTGCATGGTCTTTCATTTCATTCTCAATCTATTAATAATCATGGATACGCCATTTAGTTATTCTAAAATTATTGTTTGCTTGCTCTTTTTAATTTGAAACTACTTTGTGTTAACATTGTACGTCAATTGCTTTGTCTCTTTAGTCTTATGAGCCACAATACACTTGAGGCATTTTTTTCCCCATAAAAGAGCATGCAAATAATACTTTTATAAATAACACTGCCTCAGGTTGTTCTTGTAAAATCCAATAAATCGAGTGCATAAAATAAATTGTAATTTATTACCCATTTCCCTAGGAAAGTAACCAAATTTGCACACATGAAATCATAAAAAGTATAACATCTGGAGTGAACATTATTCGAGAAACCCACAATTATTTGATAAAAATGATATAAGATGAAGGGGTGAATTTTTAGGCCTTATAGCACCTCTTCATTGAAGGGGTGAATTTTTAATTAACTTATTATTATTAGTAGTATTATTATTAATGTATTTATTTATTATTTTATGTACGTAACATTGCCTTCCCCTTAAGGGAAGCTTTGTCCTCAAACATGAATTTGATGATGTCGTCTTTTTCCCTGGATTTGTGTTGAACATTTATTTGAGCTATATGATCTGGACTGATTCATTTATCTTGTTGTGAGTCTGGCCCCTTTTTGTGCTATGATTCCATCGGCTTGGGTGGTGAACTTCTCGGCCCATACAAGCGGTACTTACTTCCCTTCCATTTAAATGCCATGTATTTTTTTTGTAGGTTGGTAGAGTAAGTTCCCAATGTCGTTAACCAGTCGGCGCCTAATATCATATCTGCTTCCTTGAGTGGTAAGGCATAACAATTGAGCTGTAGGTTTAAGTTTTGTATTTGCAATGGCACCTTATGGCATTTCCTTACTTCTTCTATGTGTCGATTAGCGATGGTTGTCACCTTGAGATTTTTCACTGGATACACGAAAAGATTAAGTTCCTTTGCTCTGTTGATATCTATTAGATTACATGTACTTCCTCGCCATTAGATTGTTTATGGGATTATTCAAGGAAAAAAGGTTTGCATCGCTATTTTCCCGACCTCCTATAAAAATCACATAAACATTGACCTAGCAAACCAATTAACGCTTTCAAAATCAGATGTAATTGAAAATAACATGATTCTTTCTAATGAGAAATATGAAATCAAGAACCTACAATTATCTATTAATGATTACAAGGTCGTAGCTCAATTCAGTGTCTAATCAATGTATCAAGACACATTTGATATAATGTTATGGTCACCTTGGATGGATACTTTAGGTACCTTCATGTTCAACACAAATAAAAGGTTTTTTACATTTCCTTATAAAAAGAAGAAAATTGTATTTCAGGATGTTACAAGGAAGTCAGATTCAGAAGTTGTGTCGTCTGAAGACTTCAAACATATCTTGAAGGTGATTTCTCAAGAAGATCATAAATCAATACAGAAGATATAAAAAGAGTTCGACAAATTTATCGCAGATAAAGAAGAAGAGATCTCTTGTCTAAGATATCATAATCAGAAATTACTTCTTCAAATCAAGAAGGCAAAGGATAAAGCACAACACAATCAAAAGTTAGAAGAGGAGAATCGAGATCTTCAAAAAGAATTATCAGACAAGGACAAAGAAAGCTCTTCTTTAAAAAAGGTTAATCAGGAATTGTTAGAGCAAATAAAAAGTTTAAAAGAAAGAGAGCACAAAAGTCAAGATAATCGAAATGAAGTCAACAAGTCAAACTATAAGGAAGAACTCTTATGTTTAAGGAGAAATAATCAGGACCTACTTACACAAATTACAAAGACAAAACATGATAAGAAATCCTAATTACAAGAAGAATTAGGCCGCAAGGGATCATTATCTGAAAAGGAAACGATGACAAGCCCAATGGACAAGTCATCAAACACTCAAATTCAAACACCAAAAAGGGGAACCAATACAAAGTAAAATGGTGTTCAAAATCAAAAGAATGTTTATACTGACAAATCACTACAAACATCAATACAATATGGTTCTTAAGAACAATTACAAAAGATTACGATGCATTATCATCATCCAAATCATAAGAATCATTACAACCAATGACAAAGTCAACAAGAGAATAAAAAATATTCTTCTTACAGACAAACCAACTACAACATTGAAAAAGAGCAAAGACAAAATCAAAAACTTTTATGGAAGCCTAGAATGAGAAGTTCTATCCCAACAATCGATCATCAAATGATTCCAATGAAAGTAGATTTGGGGTGGATCAGTCCCCAGAAAATGCAACACATCAGTTTGGGTATTCGAAGATTATATTGCCTTATTTCATTGAGCATCACACTTACAAGATCATGAGACAATATATTTCAAAAAAATTATGCTTTGAGGTCAAAGCGTTTTTGAAGAGGAAGGCAATGTTACAAATAAAAATATATATATAATAATAAATATATATAAAATGATCTAAAGAATAAATAATAAATGAAAATAATGATAAATTAGGTCGAAACTCCTATGAAGAGTCACTATGTTCCCTTTTAACGATTATATATATGGGCCTTGTATATTTGTAAATCATCATTCATATTTTACTCATTTACATTTACTCCGTTATGGATTTTACTTATTTGATATATTCTTTGGATAGTTGGCATGTGAACTAATTTAGATCACAACAACATCCAATATATCCATATACAAAACATAAACCATAGACATATATATAAGTCCAAAACTAGTTATATGTACATAAAAAATTTAACTAGTCAAATTTTGACAAATAGGGACCTTCACTAATGTTTACAATGTCCAAAAATATGAGGGGATCCTAATGTAAGGAGGTGAACCCCCTCCTGAAAACTAAAAAATCAAAGCATCTAGGGTTTCCAAAACCCGCATGCTCTGTTCACCATGGATATCCTCAGCTCAGTTCAGCGAACCCCCCCCCCCACCGCTCCGGATGAGCAGGCATTCAAGTCATTGATAGCTTCAATCTCTGCAGCAGACTCCAAGAACCCACCTCCCAAATTCATGAAGAAGTTAGATAGCGTCCCGGAAGTGGACATTTCGGTAGCCCCTTCTAGGAAAATGGCCTTGGCCCTCAATGACCGAGGTCTCATCGGGAAATTCATAGGTATGTGGCCATCCCCACGTTCAATGGAAATATGGCTACAAAAAAACTTGCATGTTTTAATAAAAGGAGGAATGAGTCATTATTTTTTTGGAAGAGGGTTTTATGCCTTTATGTTCGAAATAACAGAGGACCATGACCTTATATTATGAGGAGGGCCTTATTTTTTAGTAATCAGGGCATGCATTTAAACTGTTGGACTCCATATTTCAACCCAGAACTGGATGTCCCTTCTATAGTACCAGTCTAGGTCTGTATCCCGCATCTACCTCTTCACTATTGGGGTAAAGATTTTCTAGCCAGTATTGGAAATAAGTTGGGGAAATATCTGGATAAGGTTGACCCAAAGTCAAATATGTTTGTATGTGCAAGAATTTGCATGGCGTTTGACCTAGAAAAAAGGGCTCTCGGAATCCATTGTTCTCAAACTGGATAATTGGAAACATGTTCAAAAGTTGGACTGTGAATAACTCTCATTTAAGTGCAAATCCTGCCATGAATATGAACAATTGTAAAGGACTGCAAAAATAGACCAAAACAACAAGAAACCAAGCAAACTAACAAAGCCAAAATGAAAATTGTGAAGCGGAATATGGGAAATAGACAAGTAAAGCAACCTAAGAAAGCAGAACCAGTCCCAACATCAGCAGGACCATCTACGCTCACCTCCCTCCTGGTTCAAACTCATGTTGCTGTTGAAACCCTCCAAAAGGCCCCCTCACCCCTGTCAAAAGCCACACCTACTAACCATTTTGAAATCTTGTCCCAAATGGAATCCACTGAAGATATTCCAGTCCAGCCAGGCCCCTCTCCCCATGTGCCTTATTCTCCTCCAACCTTTGTAGAAGTTGTCTCCCCAAATGTAAGTCCCCCAGGCTCGGCCTTTCCTTCAAGAACTTCTCCTTTTCAAGTCGAAATAGATACAATAGGAACCATGGTAGAAGTTATGGGCTCGCAAGCAATGGTTATCGGGGTCCTAAGTAGAAAACAATCACAACGAATCTCAAGCGATCGAGAAGAGGATACCAAAGAAGAAATACATATCAAAAAACTGGGCAGGAAATCAAGAAGAGAAGTGAGAGAAGAAGTGTCCCAAAAATACAAAGTGATGGGGAAACAAGCTACAATTTAGCAATATATGTATTCAATAGGGGAAAATATAACAAGAAGCACTAGGGGACATCAGCCAATAGGGGGGGCAAAATCCAATACCGATAAATAATGAAAGTGGTCTCCTGGAACTATAGAGGCCTGGGAAGCAACTTTAAAATGAAAGCAGTAAGGGATTTAATAAAAACAGAGAAACCTTTGGTTCTTTTAGTCCAAGAGACAAAAATTAAAGGACGGGAAATGAAAAAAGTCGGAAGCAACATTTGGCCCAAAAGTAAACAATTAGCGGAAAGTTCTAGGAGAGCTTCAGGAGGCATAACAACTCTATGGGACGATCAAGTTTTGGAAAAAAGAAATGAAAAAGTAACTACACATTGGATCTTCACAAAGCTAGATAATAAGCAAAGAAGAAAAGCTTACAAAATCTTCAACATTTAGGCTCCTCAAATCTATGTAGAAAAGAAAAAACGTTGGGACTCTCTTATAGGCCTGAAAGGTGAAATGAATATAAGGGGAAGCATAATAGCAGGGGACTTAAATGTCACCCTCTACTAGAAAGATAAACGTGGAGGATGTTTGATCAGGGACCCCTTCCGTAAAAGGGTGGAAGACCTTTTAGTTGATTAGGATCTCACAGATATTCCCCCAAAAAGAGGGAACTTCACTTGGTCTAGTAGACAATTGGGGAAGCATCATATTACAGCAAGGCTTGATAGGTTCCTTATCTCTAGCTCCTTTCTAGAGGAATATCTTGATATGTCTTCTAAAGTTATACCATCGGCCATCTTAGATCATAAACATTTAAGTCTAGCATTGGCTGACCTGGATCATTATGGCCCACCGCCTTTTAAGTTCAACCCTCTTTGGATGTAATCCTTGGAACCAATAGAAAAAATAAGAGAGGCTTGGGTGCACTACTTTGTAGGCTCTTCGAGTTTCATTTTCGAGAGCAAGCTAAATGAAGTTAAAAAGGCTTTAAAATCTTGGGCTCGAAAAAACTACAAAGAACCAGAGATGGAGAGGAAGGCTTTGCAGTAGAGACTTGACTTATTACAGCATAGTATGGAAGTGGAAGAAATACACAAAAAACATATGCTTTCAGAAAAAGGAATAAGTCAAAGAATATATAGGGCTCATAGGAATGAAGAGTAGAGCTGGAAATTGAAGTCAAGAAGCGTATGGCTAAAGGTCAGGGACAGTAATTCTGCCTTATTCCATAGGCAAGCCAAATCTAGGAAACAATGGAACAATGTAAAAGAGATAAAGGGTGCAAATGGAGAGACTATAGCATACTTTTATGAAATTAAAAAAGAAGCTTTAGCTCATTTCTCATCGCTTCTCATTGACAGAGAGGTGGAAAACCCG
Organism: Larix kaempferi; assembly: GCA_027924585.1. Taxonomy (NCBI): domain Eukaryota; kingdom Viridiplantae; phylum Streptophyta; class Pinopsida; order Pinales; family Pinaceae; genus Larix; species Larix kaempferi. Next base: position 6,507,286 of record BSBM01000052.1, on the reverse strand, counting down.
AGTAGCATAACTGAGATGCTTCGAAATATTCTTAGGCTAATAAGTGATGAAGTAAATAGAATGTTGATGGGAAATATAAAAGAACCAGAAGTTCAAGTGGCCATGTGGGGTTTAGAGGCTGATAAACCCCATGGCCCTAATGGGTTCTCAATTACCTTCTTCAGGCACTGTTGGGACATAGTCAAATCAATTTGTGTCATATGTTGCAATGGACCAGAGAGAACCGAAATGTGGGGGGGAGGGGCTAACTCATCCTTTTTATCCCTGATCCCTAAAGAAAATAACCCTTCATCTTTATCCTGATTCCAGTTGATTTCCTTATGTAACTCCTCTTACAAAATATTGACCAAGATTTTAGCCAATCGCTTAAAAACTCTCCTTCCATCTATCATCTCTGAAAACCAAGGTGGATTCATCCAGAAACATCAAATTATTCTTAACTTTCTTTTGTTTCAGGAAGCAATCCACTCCAACAAGCATAGAAAAAAAGTGGCATGCTGATAAAACTAGACATGGAAAATGCTTTCGATCGGGTACGACACTCTTTTCTTTTTATTGTCCTAAATAAGATTGGGTTTTCTAGCATTATATTTCTTGGGTTAAATATTGTAATGGTGGACCGTGGATAGCACCTTTGGTCAATGGCCACCCCATAGACTTTTTCAAAAGCTCCAGGGACCTACGACAACATTTCCCTCCATCTCCTTTGTTGTATGTAATCATGGAAGACTCTCTAAGTAGGAAGCTAGAATAGGATAGAGAGGGGGGGGAAATTCCTCAAATAATAATGGTCAGAGGAATCAAGGAACTAAACCACTCATGGTTCGCCAATGACACCCTTCTCCTCAGTGGAGCTTCCTCCATTATAGCAGATCGCTTCAGAAAAGTTCTAAATATATAGCTTGATGCATCTGGAGGACTTGTAAACAAAGGCAAATGAAAAATATATAGTTGGAATGCTCCAATCAAAAGAATTCAGGCCATTGTGAGCTCCCTTTAGTTCAAATGCCACCCAAAATGGAACTCCTTTAAATGCTTGGGAATTCCTATCTTCCATGGGAAGCCATAAGCTGAAGATTTGCATCCTGAGATAGAAAAGTTCAAGTCCAAAATGACTCAATAGGGAGCCCGGTGGCTAAACCTTATAGAAAGGTTGGTCCTTCTCAAATCAGTGTTATCTTCACTCCCCATTACCAATGTTCAGCTCTTTTGGCCCCAGCAAGGATACAACAATAGATGAGTACTTTAATGGGAAACTTCACGTGCCAAGGGGGGGAATCAAACTAAAAAAAACTTCACCTTGTAAAATGGGGGATAGTCACAGCACCTCTAGAACAAGGAGGAGTTGAAGTCAAGGATCCTAGTCTCATGAACAAAGCACTGGGAGGGAAGATCATGTGGTTGATGGTTTCAAACAACAAAGCCTAGTGGAAGTCAGTTATTTCAAGGAAATATCTATACAAGAATCACCTTCAATTCCATGACAAAGGACCAAAGTCAATGCCATGCTCCCCAATTTGGAGGTTATGTAGAGCCTCCTTCTCCTTCATTCAGGATCACCTTTCATGGATTCCGGGAAATGGGAAGAGGAATAACATCTGGAGCAACAAAATAGCTGGGAAAAAAGAGCTAAATAACATTCAAAACCTTGAAAATATAAACCAGTGGATGGATGACAAAGGAATCAAGCATTTATATGACATTTCAGACTAGAATGAGGAGGAGGAGTGGAAAGGTTGGAAAGTTGATCAATTGTCGTCTAATCTGGACAAGGCTGGCGCAGGCTAATAGAAAATCTTATAGGCAAAGCTCCCATCAAAAAATTCATCTGAGATACGAGAGGCTAGGGAGTTAAGGGTGGAGAGTACACAATCAGATAAGGTTATAAGCTTCTTTTAAATGATTGTGTTGCTTTCCCGAAATCGGCCATTTGGAGGGCTATCTAGAACAATGAGGCAATCCCAAAGATCAAAGCCTTCGCATGGACTTGTGCTCATGGGAGAATCCTTACTGAAGACAATATTTAAAGGAGAGGATTCCAGGGACCTTCTCACTTCCACCTGTGCAAATCAATTGACGAAACCATTTGCATCTTCTAACGGAATGCTCCTATGCAAAGGAATTATGGAAAATATCTCAAAAAGGTGTATTTCCATGACAACAATCCCTCATAATTGTGCAAAAATGTATCTATCATGGCATAAAAGTACCTTGGAACCTTTAAAGGCAAACCATTACTAAAAAGGGTGTGGAAATCTCTTCCTCTCTTTCTAACGTGGAAGATTTGGCTAGCGAGAAATGCCTTGATATTCAAGGGTGAAGAAAATAGTCCAAGACAGGTAGCGATGAAGGATTGGAGATTAATGGCAACAGAGGCAATACATCATAAAGGAAAATCAAAGCAATTCATCGAAACTCTAGAAGTCAATGAAAGAGATTGATTAAGGCCAACCCTATTCCAACCATCCGATAGACCCCCTTCAAAACCCAACTTGCAAAGTTGGGCTATTAGAATGATAGATATGGATATTCAAAAATGGATCCAAAATAGGAATCAAAATATCATGTTCTTAGATGGCGCTTCTAAAGGTAATCCAAAGATGGCAGGAGCGGAGGGGGTTCTTTACAGCCCCGAAGAATATCAAGAAAAAAGGTTTGCTTAGGGCCTTGGAACTGGGAGGAATAACCAAGTCGAAGCTCTAGACTTGTGGTTGGCGGTCGAGCTTGCATTGGGAAAAGGATATCAAAGACTTGTTATCATTGGAGACTCAGGAATGATAATCCAGAGCATAATTACTAAATCTCCTCCGAAAGATCCTTATCAAAATAGACTTGTCTCCCGAATAATCCTTTGATGCAAAAATATCACAGAACTAAGAGCTCATCATCTTTTGAGAAAACATAATAAGGTGGTGGATGGGCAAGCCATCCTTGCATGTAATTTTGATCTAGGAATTTTCAAAATAGGGGATTCTCCAACTAACCCATATCCCTTAATGCCGATCAATATTGAAACTTGGCTCACGTGACTCAAGCTTAAACGACAGGTGGTAAAGGCATGTGGTATCATGACGCAAGATGCCTTATACGCAGCATACTTCCCATTGGTTGATCACATTATAAGTTAGTTAATGCACTACAGGACATTATAAATACGTCTCATCATCTTATCAGCAAGCATTTGGGAAACGAACTGATATGGAGGAGAGCCTGGGTGGCGAATTTCCAATCTTATCTGTGGCATTATAGAGAGAAAGAGGCAGAGGCAAGCACTGGCGAAATTTCTAGGTTCATCTGCAACTTCAAAATAGTATTGTGGTTGTTTCCTAGCTTTGTCTCCTATATTGGTGCAGAATTGGAGTCATGGTAGGCTCCAACCCCTTTTTCCTACCTTCATTGATTCAGCATGAGAAGAGATTTGTCGAACTGGAAGAGAAAACAGGGTTCCTACTGAGCAATTTGGAGCGTTGGCAGCGAGACTTAGAGCTATGCACCGAGGAGGAAGTTTGTAGAGAAAACAAGAGGACTAACGATGCATATTGCAATCTTGAGAGGGCGAACTCCAAAATCGCTTTAATGGAGGTTGAAATTCGGTGTCTATGTGGACGTGGTCAGGAGTATGGAGAATTGATCAAATATCTTCAAGAAACTATTCGATAGCTTAGAACAGAGGTTGCGCCTAGGTTCAAAATAGTGGAGAATCATGCTAAGTCCTATGTGGGCTCTCCAAAAACATACTTCATCCACCTACGTGTGCAACAAAAAGTTGCACCTTATAAGGAGTTGAATCGCATGTTACACACAAGTTGATTGTTTCCCACTTATGTGTTGTTTATTAAAATTCAAAAAATAAAAATAAAATCAAATTTCAAATTAGTTGGGGTAGTTCTTGATAACTTTCCCCATCAGTTACAGCCATTTCCCATTCGATGGCTTGCCTCCTTTTACTATAAAATCAATGTAGATTGGCCATGAAGGGAACTTTTTGGCTCATTAGTAAAGAAATGTTGGAAGAATTTTGACTCTCTCCAATCCCCTCTGTTATGTGATTGGGATATCCTTATTCCAGGAGCTGATTTAAATTAGTATGTTGATGACCTCACCCCAGTCATAGGATAGTTTTACTTACAACATAATTGGCAACTCCACTGGGTGTAATACCCCTAGTTTTGACTTGGAATGTATTTATCCATATTATGTAAATGATGTAAATATGATAGTGCGAATTCCTAGTGCAAATCTCAAGGCCAAGGCCTGACTAGTGAATGTTTAGGCATGTATGATGTTTATATTTCATTTGGACCGTTTAATTGGCTTTTATGCTGATTTGGAATATCATGTAAATATTATGTGCATAAATAATATAATGGTCCAAAACTGGTTGTGTAAAGAGCACCAAAAGGGGCTATGATTCCACCAAGGGGAAGAGGAAGGGGGGCCATGGGTGACTAAATCCTATGCTTCCATGTGTCGACCTTAGAACTCGCACCTAAATTCTGTCATGTGTTGAGAATAATCCAAATATCTCCTTTTTCGACCATTTTCCAATCATTAATGCATGTGTGGGGTTGGTGGGAAAAGTTACCTCATGTAGTTACTGTAGTATGGGACTGACTGCACTTTTGTGACAGTTCTGTCATGGTAGAAGTCAGTCTACAGCTGCCAGGAGTCCTTTCCCTACTGCCATAAGTTATGTCAATTGCCTTGTCAATAGCAGCCAATACCAGGTTGGACTTCTTCTATGCACACACTAGAAGCACCTAGCAAGATGGATCGCCCAAGAGAACTGTGGATCAGTGAAGGGGATGCTTGAGCAAGAAGGGTGTTGTGTGGGGCAGGTATTGTGGAAGCCAAGGCTGTGAAGGCTGTGTGAGACCCCTGTAGAGCTCTATATGAGCATTGGTCTAAGCATAGAGAGCAAAATTGGTTTTGGGATGAGAGATAGAAGCCTATAGGTGTTTCCTTCGCCCTCGTGGCCTCATAGCCCAGCTTGGGGGTGGCCTCTCAGCAACAAAAATAGTATATGCTGGACAGAAAGCCTATGGTTGGGTGGAAAAGTGCTCTTACATAGTCAGTTGCTTGGATCTACATTAGATAAAGATAAGTATTTTTATGTATTTAAATCTGGAAATGTTTTATTTGATGCCTATAATGTTTATGCTTGTAATTTCATATTAGATGTGTGTGTGGATAGATTTGAATTCCGTCGTGCATGTTTTATTTCTGTTTCTACACACATTGCATTGTTGAAAATTTGTATTATGGATCTGGGGCAAAATTTGAAAGCCCAGATACGCCCAATGTCCCCTCCCGATGGTCGGATTGGGTGAGGGGGACGTTACAAAGTGGTAACAGAGCTTCTGGTTGCAATGTCGGAGCTGTATGGGCCAGAAATCACGTTTTACAGGCAAAAATCAGAACTGGTTCAGTAGGAAATCTATTTCTATAAAATGGCAGTTAAATGACAGTTGAAGGTTTTGGTTGAGCTGAAATCAATTTCAAAACTTTCCCCTTAATTGCCCAATCAAAACCTTGCTAAATCCAAAATTTTGAAAATTGGGAAAAAATTAGTTGGGCCCCACCAGTGCCATGTGGTAGGGTGTGATGTAGACCAGCCACATCAAATCTATGTGCACAGGTAACCATAAGGGATGGAGTGTAAAGGCAGAGAAGATCTAGCCGTTGAGTAGCAAGTCAGATCGACGGCCAAGACGGTTCAGGCCCGCGAAGGTGCACAAAATTTGATTTTTTTCGTGGCCCTGATTTAAAACTGCCCCATCCATGTGTCATCCTCTGGTGCGTTCAGGAATGTAAAAGCGGTCTCGGGAAACTACTTTTCTCGGAGCCTGAAACCACTTTTTGGGTCCAACAGGGAACTAATGTGACATGGGGAGATGTGACAAACAGTCGTGTCAGAAGGGATGGGACCCTCGTCAGTCATGTCAGTTGTTGGAGATCATGCAGATCAGATCAACGGCTCACAGTGTCTCAGGGCCTGGAACATGCACAAATGTTAAACAGAACTACACGACCCTGAAGTGGTAAACTACTCGATGACATGTCGCTCTCTCATGCATTCAGGCATGCAAAGTGGGTCCAGGAAACCACTCTTTGGGGACCCTGAAACTGTTTTCGACAAACAAGCAGAAATGTTATGTTGGGTCTAGACATGATGTGCGGAGGTGATAGGGGTAATGGGACCCGCGGTGAGCATGTTAGTCTGGGAGGATCACGTAGATGTGATCGATGGCTGAGATTGGTTCAGATCGATGAAAGTGCACGAAGTTTAATTCATTTTCCCAACCCTGAAAGAAAACCACCCTATTTGCGTGTCGCTCTCTCATGCGCTCAGGCACGAAAAAGCAGTTTTAGGGAACCACTCTTCTCGGACATTGAAACCGCATATGCCTGACAGTGGTAAGGTAGTGTGGTTGTCATTTGAAGGGAGCATATTTGATCAATGGCTGAGATTGATTAAGGGCCATGAAGATGCATGGAGGTTAATTCATTTTCGCGACCCTGAAGGAAAATCGCCCCATCCACGTGTTGCTCTCTCGTGCGTTCAGGCACGTAAAAGCGATTTTAGGAAACTACTCTTCCAGGAGCCTGAAACTGCTTATCACTGATAGTGGTAAGGTAATGTAGGGGTCATCTTTAGGGTGCAGATTAGAGGAAAAGCAACATTTTTCACAGTCAATTTTTGGGTGCCCGAAATCGAAAATTGCATTCGATCTTATACGCCAGATTGCGCGAAATCAAACAATTTAAAAATAAAAAAATAAAACAAGGGCATTGCCCTCGACCCGCCCTGTAGTGGAGAATACAAAAGGGGGAAAGCCCCCTTGACCCCCATCGTCCCCCTCATATGTCGTTGAGTGGGAGAAATTTATGTGATTGTCAATATGGGTTGTTCCTAGGTTGCATGAAGATTTATGTTGTAATTTCCTAAGACTGTAATAAATCTAACAAACGTGTTTATAAACAATTTTGCAAATTCGGAACCCTATCAGTGATAGTTAAGGGCCAGCATTTCAGTCTAGTGCAGTTGGAAAGTTTTTTATCTTGGTTGGACCAAGAAAAGGAGTATCATCATGGAGGATGCACAAGATCCTCATGAGATTGAGGCATATGCAATGGGAAAGAATGTGCATGTTGAGAATGCAGAGACAGAATCTAATGGTAGAAGAAACCAAGCAACTCCCCCAGACATTGTTGAAACCATGACGAGATTAAGGGTGGAATTGCAGAGTTGTAGAGCAGACAATGAAAGGCTGATTAGAGCCCAAGAGGATTAGAATCAGTTGAATGCAGCTATGCTTCAAAGCTTGACCGAAATTCAAAGGAAGATAAACCATGGGCAAGATTCAAAAAATCCAGAAAGGAGTGGGGGTAGCTCAAGGAGGAATTCCCACAAGAGATCCCATAGTTCAAGAAGGATTTCTAGAGATAGGACATATACTCCAGAAATCTCTTCTAGTGATTCATCTGACTCTAAAGACTCAATTGAAGTTTCAAGCTCTTCATCTCATAGAAATAAGAGGAAGAGGTCTTCCAAGAACAACTCTCATGGAGAATTTAAGAAGGCCAAACCTCCTACCTTTGATGGTGAGGTTAAATCTGGTCAAGAAGTCGAGGCTTGGCTTCTTGGGATGAGGAAGTATTTCCAAATCCAAGACTATTCAGGAAATATGAAGGCAAGAGTAGCCATCTTCAATTTGAATGGAAGAGCATCTATATGGTGGGATCACATCAGGCAAGTAAAGAGGATCAATGAAAGGAAGATTGTGCGGAAGCAGTTCAAGAAGTACTTCCAGGAAAAGTACCTTTCCGACAGGTACTATGATGACAAAATCAAAGAGTTCCATGAGCTGAAATTGGGACAAATGACAATGGAAGATTATGTAAACAGATTCTTGGAGCTACTGAGGTATGTCAAATATATCAGGGATGATAAGGTGAAAATTCAGCATTTTCTAAGTGGACTGCCCCAGTCATATAAAGATAGAATTGAGTTTGATGAACCTCGAACTCTAGAGGAGGCCATAAGAAAGGCCAAGTATTGTTATGATCAAAACAAAAGCAAACCAGAATTCCATAAGGCATGGAAGGATAGGAAAAATGAAAAGTTTGACCAAAGGAAGAAGGGGTTCAAGCCTCCTCAATTCAGAAATCATCCAAGGCAACCACCACAGGGTGTGACTAAGGCAGCTAGGATGATGGGAGACAAGCCAAGAGAACCAAGAGAGCCTCTTCAATGTTGGGGATGTGGAGGAGATCACATGCGTAGAAACAGTCCACATCAGAATGGGAGTGAAAAGCAAGTTCACAACATCCAAGGAGCTGAAACAGTGGGTCAAGTGGCAAGGACCATCCCTAGAATTTATGCAGCACTAGAGGACCGCCAAGCAGATCATCAGTCAACTGTGGTTGAAGTTGAAGGTAAGATTTCTAAGTAATTTATTTCTATTTTGATTGACCCTGGATCTACTCATAGTTATATCAGTCCTAAAGTTGTTGAGATTTGTTCTTTTAAGAAATCAAAGCATAGTAAGTCATGCTTAGTACAACTAGCCACTGGAACTAAGAGGAAGTTTAGCGAGATAGTGGAGAAATGTCCATTGGAAATGGGTGGACTGTCCACTTTTGCAAATCCGAACGTTTTGCCACTTGGTTCCTATTATATTCTCATTGGAATGGATTTGTTGGAAGCTCATAGAGTTAAACTTGATTGTTACAGCAAGAATTTTGAGTGTATTGATGAAGAAGGAAACCCAAGGGTTGTAAAGGGTATTCCAAAGCTAATTTTTGTTACGAAGATTTCAGCCATGCAGTTGAAGAAATTATGTAGGAAAAGTTTCCAATTGTATGCAACCCATATTTTGGAGAAAACAGAAAAATAAAATTCCAAGTTGGAAGACCATTATGTTTTGCAATAATTTAAGGATGTGTTTCCCGATGAAGTTCCGGGACTTCCTCCAAAGAGGACATTGATTTTACAATTGATCTTGTTCTAGGAGCTGCTCCAGTTTCCAAAACACCTTATAGGATGAGTACACCAGAATTATAGAGTTGAAAATGCAACTGCAAGAGTTGTTGGAAAAGAAGTAAATAAGGCCAAGTGTGTCTCCATGGGAAGCACTCGTACTTTTTGTGAAGAAGAAAGATGGAACGCTTAGATTATGTATTGATTACAGGTAGTTGAACAAGGTTACAGTGAATAACTGTTGACCAACGCGACTCTAGTCGATAGGGGTTCCACTTCACTGTCGACACATGCCGCAGTCTCCCTTGGCACCGGCCCAGGCAGGTTTTATCCTGCCCAGCGACACCTGCAGAGTAGATGAGGTCTCACCCGAGGCGTCCAAGAAGAGCAGATGGAACCATGTTTCCGCCGAGGAAGGGGGAGAGTTGCGGCTATATGAACTAACTCTATTGCAACACTAAACAGGAATCTCAAACATTTGACATGTATTCATATTCACATTATTCAATCGCAGCATTCATTATCACAGCAGTAGTGCATCAAGGAAACATAGCATTATTCATGAAGTGCGACATTGCATTACCATAACCAAACAGAAAGAACCCAGGAATTGCACCAGAACAATTTCATCATATCATATTATCACTGCAAAACCTTAGATACAACATCTCCTCAAAGATCAAGTCTCGGCAATACCTCACAGATGCGCAGAAACAACCCAAACATGCACTTCCCTCCACCTTCGTTCCACTCCTATCTATATATAGGCTTCCGCCATTACAATGCTTGTCCAATTACTAACAACTTCCTAACCGACATTGGACAAGTGACCTAACATCTAACTAACTTAGTACAAAACCGACCAAAAACCCGCATTCTACGGTATAACTGACTCAACATTACATAATATGTGGTCCAAATGACCCAAAACCCGCATTCCGTGGTACAATTGACCCAGAATACATAACTAATCTTCCGCTCATCGCCATTCGCGTCGTCTTCTTGCCATTAGCGCCATCTTTTGCCTTGTCGCAGCATCGGAGATGCTGCGATAGCACTCTACCAAATCGCCTGCCAACAGGCCCCCAACACAATCTTGTGGCTCGCCCTTGAGCCACGTCAACTGCTGGACATAGTACACACCGTTGTTTTTACTTGGAAGTCCTCATACGGCTGTTTAACTGTCCTCACTAGCTCCTTGGCTTCCGTAGTCGCTTCCTGACTGTTGACCACGGCGTCTGTAGATGGGTGATCCGTAAGCTTTCCCATGACCTGTTGTCGACACTTCTGCACTGCCTCCAGAGCTTCACTAGCCTGCATCATAAATTTACCACCCATGTCCTGGAACTCTTCTAACTGGGCCACGCGTATCTTCTCTCGCTCATCCGCCTTGGCGACACGGTGTTGTATGTCTTTCAGCTCATGAGACTTAGCAACTTGCTCTAGTGGTGGCATTGTGCGCATTACGGCTTTCAATGTGGCCAACTGTCCCTCCACTTCCTGCCGGTACTTCGTCAGCTGCTCAACCTGCTCGTCCTAAACAATGCGGCCCTATAATTACACCGTTTCAACTGTGAGCCTAGTTGCCTGTGTTTCCAATTCCTCCATCTGAATGGAAACTTCCTCAAGTGCCCTTCTTCGTTCATCCACTTCGGCCTGAGGCATACCCGATTTTAGCTGGGTCATCAACTCGTGATTCTCCTGGCGCAACTAAAGAATAGCATCCCCCAGTTGCTGCACTCGGTGGAGCACATCTACTTCTTCAGTGGGCTCCGGGACATGTTGATAAGCTTATGTGATCGCCCGATCAACCCGGACACTATCGTCCCACATGCGAACCTTTTCCGCAATAAGGAAATCTTGTTCCTTTTTCAAGCCTTCAATTCCGTGGGCCTTCTCCGCCCGTTCTTCCTTAATGTGTACCTCAAGGTCATCCACTGCCTTCCGTGCGGAAGCATCCCTGGCAATCAATTCTTCAATGGTGCGTTATGCATCAGCCTCGCTTGCCTGCAGGCGGGCACACATAAGGCTGATCTACCGCAGTCGATCTGTCATTTCCTCGCTGGTAGCAGCCTGCAGAGTAGTCAATCCTTGTGCGGGAAAGGCATTCACATTAATGGTCGCTGTGTGCAGCTGCTGCAGCAATGTGGTTAGTTCCGCATCTTCGGTCACAATCGCATTCGGGGGAATCTCCACATTCCTAACTCGCGACTCAATGCGGATTGTGTCAAAGGTTGATACTGCTGCCTCCTTTGGTGCCTTGCCGAAAACCAGGTCATACAAAGATTCTAACTGAGCAGTGATTGCATGGAATCCTTCATCTGCTTTTCTTGCCATCTTATCCGCTGTTAGAGAGGACGCAGTATTGAGTGTTGTGACCAGGTGGCCCAAGTGTGCCTCGGCGGGCAAAGGCAATCCGCTGATCGTTGCACGCTCCTGATACCTTTTCGAGTGGGTCTCTTCAAGCTCTTAGTCACTATCATCTGATATTGTTTTGGTCGATTGGTGCCCTGATTCATGGTGACTCTGCTCATCCTGTGCCGATACCCGATCATCGGGGCCCAATGGCGGGCCACCGGCTTCTATCTGTACTGGACTATTGGGTTGTCGCCATTCCTCTGGCCACTCATTCACAGCACCCTCCAAATCTGTCGACATCACCTTATATGAGGTCTGCAACCATTGTCGATCAGGATCACGGTGGGCTTGGATATGTATGGTATGCGACCGAATTGCAAACGCCATAACAGGTTTGAACCACGCGACAGTTTCTTTGGTTATTCGCAGGACCTGTGTTGCCGCAGCACAAAGCATCTCCCAATACAACCAAAAATGCAATTGGAAATCCCGGAGTCTCTCGGGCTCCCGTACATACCATAGATTTTGATATCGTGCCCCTTGTCGTTCTGCTGCAACCAGACAGTCCATGCCCTGGTACGTGTCGGGCTCTTTCCATGCGACAAAAGCGATCAACAGCAACAGCCAACTATATGTAAAGGCACCCTTTCCTGATTGAACCGCCATAGCGTCCTCCATTAATTGATTCAAGAGGTACAGGGACCAATTCATTTGGACCCATTCCGCACATTACTCAGCACATGCAACAATGCCCGAGTTGCATTGGTTAGGTCGACCACCCCTAACCACCTTACAGGACATGATCTTAATGCCTGTGAGCACCGCCTGATCATTGCAGCTACTAGTGCAATACCCACACCCATCCATTTCGAGGCCATATTTTTGTGCCAACTGCAGAGCCCACTTCTTGTCATTGGCCTTCCCCCGGATGAACTGCACCGGATCAACTCCATTCTTAGGCAAACTGGTTATGGATGAAATTAAGTCGACAGTGACCAGGACTTCCCTATCCAGCCACAACGACCCACCATGAAAACATGCCAGGAGATGATTTACGCAGGCATTCACTTCTGCCAGTCGCCCGAAATGTGGCATATTAATGAGCCCTAACAAGCCTTCCTGCTTTAATCCTCGTGCCCAGTCGTGTACAGTCGGTGTTGGGGAAAGGCGTGTCTCCTGAACATAAGGGGCAGATGCAATGTCGGGGTAGGCAACCATATCATGATCTTCGTAGCGCAGGCGCGTCAACGCTGGTTCAATATCCACAGATCACTCCATTCCAACCGGAAGCGTTGGCATCTTCACACGATACTTCTGTTTGGGGTTTATCTTGCGTGGGGTGGCATCCGGCCGAACTGGAGGGATATACCTAAGGATGTCACTGGCGGAGAGTCCCGCCCATGGGGCAGTCTCACGAATGGGGCGACTGGACTGCCCCACTTGTTCTGGAGCTTCGCCTGTCATCGCAGCAGAGGACCAAAGCACCCTCTTACTCTGCGGGGACTCTGAGTGTTGACCTCCCCGTTTCTTTTTAGCAATTACAGATTCTCTCACCGGCATAGTTTCTACCTCGGCCTCAAGGTTGACAGCTGGTGTAGGTTCTTCTTCAACAATAGTTGGGATGAAGGGGGAATCGACTTCACTACTGATCTCAACAGTCTCCAGCTCACCTGGAATACCTCACTATACTCAACAACAGCACTCTATAATGCCAACAGCTTCTCCCAACACACAGCAACACTCACGAACCAGCAACAATACTCTGCAGCATGCCACAGTCTTACAAAAACAACTGAATTCTCGGTGCCTTCCAACCAGCTCCAATCCATTTTTATAGCATCCAACCAAATCCACCGTAATCATCACAAAATCAAGCATTAACTCAACCAAAATCCTATATTAATGACACAAATCCGCTGTCAATCCAGTTTGTCGATCGGCCAGATCCGCCATTAATGCCCATCATTCGAATAGCGTTGTTAATTAAGTGTCTGAACTTTTGGAATTTATTACTGATTTGACCCGGTCGCTATGCTGCCATGTGTCTCTGACCATTGCCAACTTGCGGCAAAAGCCTCCCTACTTCCACATTTCAGCGATGGTGGTGCGACATCCTGCCACCAATCATCCTGCAACACTTTTTTTTTCTTTTCCCGATGTGACTCAGGCATCGCGGTGTTCTAAGCCCGTGTGATAGGGCTTCAACCTATGACCATTTACTAGCTTGGGGAGCATCGCCCCGTCCAACTGCTGCACCTGAACCGCTCCTCCTGAAGTAAGACTACTGATGCGATAGGGACCAAGCCAATGCATCTGCAACTTCCCTAGATGTTTCATAAACTTGCTGCCGTACAACAGCACCAAGTCACCATGCTGAAACTGTTTATTTTTTATGTGGCAATCATGCCATGCCTTATGTCGATCCTTCTCGACCCTTTGGTGGAACCCAGCGATGAAACGATCTTCCTCCAGCTGCACCAATTGCGCCAGATGGTCGTTTAATGCTACAACATCATCCATGCCCGTGACAGCCGCAATTTGTAGACTCGAAACAATATACTCCATTGGCATATTCGCTTCTTGTCCATACAACAACTTAAATGATGTTTGTCCCGTCAGTCGTTTACATGTGGTGCGATAGGCCCACAATACTGCTGGGATTTTGAGATCCTAGTCATCACAGTTTGCATTACAAACCTTTTTCAACGCATGCTCCAATACTTTGTTAAAATCCTCCACCGTGCCATTCGCATGTGGATGATAGGGTGTACTCTTCTTATGCTGTATCTACAACTCCTCCGTCAATGCATTGATGGTGCGATTAAGGAAGTGGCTACCTTGATCACTCAGCAATATCTTGGTGCAGCCAAAACGAGTGATAATGTTATCAAATAGAAATCGCGTCGTCGTAGCTGCGGAACAATCAACTACAGGTGTCGCCTTGGCCCATCGGGTCAAATACTCTATCGCCGTGATGATATACCGCGCACCCGTGCGTTTCCCTGATGGATTGATCGGTCCTACAAAATCCACAGCCCATTTGTCGAACGGTTGCAATGTTATTTGAGGCATCAGCAGCATCTCATCGCGTCTGGACGGTTTGCCAGTTCGCTGACAAACATCAAAGGACCGTGCATAGTCTGTTGCATCATTATGCAGTGTAGGCCACCACAGCCCCGCACGCAACACCTTCCTAGTGGTCACCTGACCGCCATAGTGTCCTCTTGCTACTCCTCCATGTGCTTCCACCAGTATCGGCGCTTACTCATGTGGCAAGACGCATCTGCGCAATATCTCATCAGCGCCCATTTTATACAACTCTCCTGCGATTAGCTGGAAGTCTGCAGCCTTGACTACCAATTGCTTCTTCTGACTAGTGGTGAACTCGTCGGGTGCAATATCTGTTGTCAGAAACTGGAGGATGTCATCAAAATAGTCATCAGCGACGTCAACCTTAAATAGTTGTGCATCCGGCAACCCGTCTTCAATATTGGTGGGTTCCTCCCCTGTATCAATCCATGATAGATGATCATGACCGGCATTCAATCGGCCTGGCTTCACAATGACTTCAAACTCGAACTCTTGAAAAAGAAGTAGTCAGCGGCATATCTTCCCCCCCAACACAGGCTTATTGACTAGGTATTTCAACGTGGAATGGTCAGTGAACATTTTAAAGTGCCCACCCAGCAAATAGTGCCTGAACTTTTGCAGCTCGTAGACCATTGCCAGACCCTCCCACTCAATGGTGGTGTAGTTGCGTTCAGTGGACGACAACTTTCGACTAGCGAAAGCAATGGGGTGATCAAGATCTCCTTCGTCGGGTTGAGCCAATACTACTCCCATTGCGATTGATGAGGCATCCACATGTACATGGAACTCCTTACTCCAATCCGGAAATACCAGTATTGGTGCTGAAGCCATCTTCGCCTTCAGTGTGTCAAAACTATCTTGACATTCCGGAGTCCATTGAAATAGCGCATCTTTCTTCAACAACTTCTCCATAGGGGCGGTGATCGCTACATATCCCTTGATGAACTTGCGATAATACCCCATATGCCCCAGAGTCGCTCATAACTGCTTAACAGTGGTCGGTGGTTGCAAACTCAAAATGAGAGCAATCTTAGCCGAATTGACCAACAACCCTTGCTTACACACAATACATTTCTTCAAGTTCAGCGATATCTGGTGCTGTCGGCAGCGCTCAAGCATTAACCGCAGATTGGCCAGATGATCGCAGATCAACCCATAAAATGTCCAATCATCCATGTATACTTGCAAAAACTATTGAATAAAGTCTTCAAATGCAACAACAATGACCCGAGAGAATATCGCAGGTGCATTCTTCAAACCAAATGGCATGACAGTGTACTAAAAGCAACCCCATTCAGTAACGAAAGTTGTCTTGTGGCGATCTTCTTTGGAAATGCGAATCTGATGGTAGCCAGCGAACCCATCGATGAATGAGTACATCTCCTGGCCACCCACCCCTTCAAGTACTTCGTCAGTAAACGGGGTCGGAAAAGGGTCGTGCAAGCAAGCATCATTTAACTTCTGCAAGTCAACACAAATGCACACCTCACCAGTTTTCTTATCCTGCACTACCATATGACTGATCCATTCAGACTCTTCCACTGGTTCAATAATACCAGCATCCAACATGCGATCAAGTTCTTCCTTGAACTTTTCCTTATGTCGCGGATTCAACCAATAATGTCGTTGTCGAACTGGCTTAGCATCTGGTTTTAAAGGAATCCTCATCTCCCCTAAATCACCCAGGATCCCCTTCATATTGGAAAACTTCGTAGGAACCAAGTCTTGAAACTCATGGAGTAAATCAGTGACCTTACTCATCATCTCATCATCCCAATAGTCCCCAACATTTACAAACTTGGGAGTGGCCTCTGTGCCGATATTGAGCTTACGAAGCTTCAATGGTTGACTGAACGGATTACTTGGCGCAACAGGTGGGACCACATCGCGACTTCCTTCAGATTCGAGAATGTTGACATTCCGGGGATCGTCCTCATCCTCTAGCCCACCGGTGATGTTGAAGCACTCCATGAGAGACTACATCTGACAGTATGTGTGCGGATCAACAGGGTAGGCCGCCAGAACAACCTGAAGTACGACATCGTGGATGAGCTGTAAGGCGTTATTGACATCAGGGTTGGCATCCGCAAAAGTGAACGTATGAGTGAAACAGACCGTCAACTCCCCCCATGTTGTAATTTCTCTGCGCAACTCGGCGGTAGTATACCATGAGCGCGGCATCTCATCTAAGGTATGGATAAAAGCATGGACCCACTCATCTCTATGTCGCACTACCCATAATCATTGGCATTCCATCACATGATCACTGGTATTCTTTCGGCCATCATACTTGCCAGTGTGATAAACCTCAGTATCGTCGAACCAGACCATCATCAACCTTCGACACTGTGACCAACCATCAATGGATTTCTTGTGTGTCGCCCACCAGCGTGCTGGAGCAGCATTCAGTGCTTCCTCCAATGCCAGCAATCGATGTGGTTCTGAGACTTGTTCTTCAAATTTCGTCAAAAAGTTGGTTAAGCCAGGAAACCCCTCATAGACTAGCAGTGTGACTGTTTATGCCGGAACACGACATAAAGATTGCGTAATTAAGCCACATTTTCAGAACGATGCTTCGTGCAAGCGGTTCTACCAATGTTCTAATGCATCATCAGAGTTGGAAGAAGCAGAGCTCTTGCTGCGCCATCCCGGCTCACCGTTGGCAGTGGGATGAATATAGTCTTTAGAAATATTGAATGCATGGTCCTATCCAGTGGGATCGTCATCTTTTACAGGCTCAACATATCGGCGTCCTTCAGCTGGATCCAACGGGGCTATGACTCTGAGATCGCTATTCTCAAAGGTCATCATGCGCCGCTTGAAGTTGATTACAGCTCCACTATCGTTAGCCCATCCAATCCCCAATAACGCAGGATAGGAGCTTCCTCCCTCAACCACTTCAATGACATCAAAGTCAGCATAAGTCTTCATGCCCTCAATATCAACTCTTAGCCGCGGAACTTGCCCAATGGGTGTTACTTTCGCATGGTTAGCCAACCGGACCTGCACAGGAGACCAGCTCAATGGGGGACTCCCCATTTTCTGCCACGCCTACTTGGTTAAGATGTTAACATCCGAACCAAGATCAAGAATAATTGAATCGACATTATAGTCACCAATCTGGATGTTCATTCTCATCTCCTTGCCAATCTTCCATCGCTGTAGAGAGTTTACTGCCGACTCCTGCCGTCCTTTCGAAAATCGTTGCAACCATCCCTCAATCTCAACCAGGGCGGCCGGATCCCGGGCCAATAATAAACAGCTCTCAAGAAACCTTTGCAATGTGCCCAATGGTTTCGACGGACCGCCCTCCGATGCAGTGTCAAAGACAGGTGGCATATCGCAAACAACAGCCTTACCGCGGTCTTTCTCCAAGGTGCGACGCGCCTGAAGGAATTCCTCCCGTTCAGCATCGATGTCAAATGGTACCATCTTCTGTCCTGCCAACTGAATCATCGGTCACGAGCTATCTTCCCCAGTCGTTTTGCCTCCACGAGTTACAACAGCCACCGAAGCATCTTGTGCTCGCAGTTCTGTAGAAATTGTCACAATATTTGCACCCTACATATGAGTCTGCTACAGATTCCCCTACGAGTTCCCACTTGGATTTTCATTCTGATTTGGTCGCGGGGGATGGTTCGGTACTAGTTGTTGTACTTGGTTCTGGACTAGTTGTTGTACTTAGTTCTGGGCTGGTTGCGGCGGCTGGGTCTAATTCTGTATCTGCGGAGCGTTCCTAGCCTGCCATCTTGCAATCAACTGTGGACAATTCTCAACTGTATGATCATTAACAAAACAGAACGTACATTGATTCTGTAGTAGTGGACAGTCTCGCTGATAATGCCCCCACACCGCACAATGATAGCATTGAACAGGTCCGCAGCCACCTCGTCCTCCTCCATGACCAAATCCTCCACCGTGTCCGCCCCGGTATCCTCCTGGGAATCCGCCCTACTGTTGGTACTGCGGCTGCATAGGATTATGTTGCATGCCTTGCCCCTGCGGTGCATACTGCATTTGTTGGACGTACTGTGGCTGTTGTGGAGCCACTTGCATTAGAGCATATTGCGACACGAACTGCTGTGGTACAAACTGCATCTGCGGTTGAGGTAGTGGCTGGGCCACCTGCGGTTGCAGTTGTGGTTGTTGTACGGCACGCTGATCGTCCTTGATGTAGAATGCATCACACATTATTTCTTGTAGCAACCCATATGCATGGCAATCTTTGTCATCGTGACCCACCGACTTGCAAAATGTGCAATAAAGATTTCTCGAGGTTGTGACCATTTTCTGCATATAAGGGCAATTGTCGTGACTGTGCCCATACACCTGGAAAATGCGACATCACGGCATGCTGCCGCCATTCAACGGGTTTGGCACACCTGACACCAAATAATTGCGGAAATCCGGGCAATTGTCCTTCGTATGCCCTTCCCCTCGGCATCGTGTACACCATACTTCATCGCGATGTTCCTTGTTCTTCTTCAAATCTTGCAACTGTATAGTCAAGTTAGCGAGCTGTGTCTGTATCTGCAACATCCCTGCTGCATTATCCCCAATCGGTGACGCCTCCAATCACATTGCAATCTCTAGAGATTCGTTGGGCGTCGAAATGTTTTACTGCATCAGCGGCAGCCGAATGTGCGGGAGCAATGCCGCAATGAACCACTCTTTATGTTGGATGGCGCTCATATCGAAACTAACCTTTGCCATCAGCGTCTTGAATCATTGGTCGAAATCCCATACCATCTCATTGGGATACTACTTAATTTCCTTCAATTCTGTGATGTATTGAGCTTCGGACTTGGGCCAAATTCAGCAATCAGCCCATCCCGAATCTCATCCAGTGACTTCTCTGGGGCTCCCGTAGGGACTAGAACAAACTTCATGAACCAATCTAATGCACGACCTCACAGAGTCGTGGCTAACTGTCCTTTCTTAGTATCAGGATCAATGATCTATTTCACGGTCCAAACCGCTTCACACAAAAACCAATATTATTCTGGGTTGTCTGTCACACTTCCATGGAACAACGGTAACTTAACAACATCGCCCGTCATCCTGGGCTTCCTTCCTCCTTTCTTTGTGCTACTACCAATTAACTTCTGTGGAATTGACGAACTTGGCGGTGTCGAAGTGGTATTTCTTGTTGTTTGTGAGATCGTGAGTGAAGGTGTGGGTACGTTGGTGCCGGGGTTTGGTCCTGCATCTATCCTGGGTGTAGCCTAGCCGTCCCTATCAGGACTGTGAGGTCGCTTCATCCCGTGTGGTCTTCCTTCACGGTTTTGTGGTTCGATCGCAGCAGGACCTTCTCCTATCCTCTGCCTCTTCTCCTGTCGAAACCTCACTCCTCCTCTTGTAAGACCACTTTCTTCCTCAGCTTCACTCACAGTCTCCTCGGTCTGCACCCATCTACCCCTTATCGTTCCATGTACCCTTCCCCCACAGTCACGGTACCCACAACCTCCGCCCACCAGGCTGTCTACTAATCAAGATGCATCTTCAATATACCCTTTTCGCAGATTAGCATCTTAATCGATAGTTGGAGCGACAGTAGAAACCTTCCCCTTGGTCCGCGGAAGAAATATCTTTCAGATTCACTATAGGATTTCTGCGTGTCAACCGCAACTTCAGTGATATATCTCTCCAAGATGCTATCGAGCCAAACTTCGACAGCCCGCGATGCCTTATTATCGACTTCTTGCAGCTCCTGAATCAATTCCGGGGTCCAAGCCTTCGGCTCACCACCCTGGAAATTCCTCTTCTGGAAGGTCAGCTTTGACAACCACTCATACATAAGGACTGGGAATTCACAGAAAAACCATTTGTGCAGACCGTCGTGAATATACCTTCCCACCCAGTGATCTACTATCAGTCGCGTGTTCCGGCTTTCTTCTTCAGCAAACTCCCACAACTTCTGATCAAACCAGCTTTGTATCTCCGGCTTCGTCAGGTGCCACAACATATCCTCCTTTCACTCTTCACACGGTCCCACCAACGGAACCATTTGTTGACCAATGCGACTCCAGTCGACAGGGGTTCCACTTCACTGTCGACACATGCCGTAGTCTCCCTAGGCACCGGCCTGAGCAGGTTTTATCCCACCCAGCAACACCTACAGAGAAGATGAGGTCTCACCCGAGGCATCCAGGAAGAGAAAACGGAACCATGTTTCCGTCGAGGAAGGGGGAGAGTTGCAGCTATATGAACTAACTCTATTGCAACACTAAACAGAATCTCAAACATTTGACATGTATTCATATTCGCATTATTCAATCGCAACATTCATTATCACAACAGTAGTAACAATAAAGTAACAGTGCATCAAGGAAACATAGCATTATTCATGAAGTGCGACATTGCATTACCATAACCAAACAGAAAGAACCCGGGAATTGCACCAGAACAGTTTCATCATATCATATTATCACTACAAAACCTTAGATACAACATCTCCTCAAAGATCAAGTCTCGGCAATACCTCACAGATGCGCAGAAACAACCCAAACATGCACTTCCCTCCACCTTTGTTCCACTCCTATATATATATAGGCTTCCGCCATTACAATTCTTGTCCACTTACTAACAACTTCCCAATCGACATTTGGACAAGTGACCCAACATCTAACTAACTTAGTACAAAACCGACCAAAAACCCGCATTCTGCGGTATAACTGACTCAACATTACATAATATGTAGTCCAAATGACCCAAAACCCGCATTCCGCGGTACAATTGACCCCAAATACATAACTAATCTTCCGCTCATCACCATTCGCGTCGTCTTCTTGCCATTCGCGCCATCTTTTGCCTTGTCGCAGCATCGGAGATGTTGCGATAGCACTCTACCAGACTATCTGCTAACAATAACAAGTACCCCTTGCCTCGAATTGATGATCTTTTTTATCAAATTAGAGGAGCAAAGGTATTCTCAAAGATTGACTTGAGGTCGGGTTACCATCAAGTGAGAATCAAGGAAAACGACATTCACAAGATGGCCTTTAGAACAAGGTATGGGCACTATGAGTTTGTGGTGGTTCCATTTGGTCTCACCAATGCACCAGCTACATTCATGTGTCTCATGAATAGTGTTTTCATCAAGTATTTGGACAAGCTTGTTCTTGTATTTCTAGATGACATTCTTATTTATTCCAAGAATTAAGAAGAGCATGAAGAACACTTGAGAATGACTTTGCAATTGCTAAGGGAGAATAAGTTGTATGCAAAGCTAAGCAAATGTGAGTTTTATAAAGATAAAATTCATTATTTGGGTCACATTATTTTCGAGGAGGGAATATCGGTGGATCCCGAGAAGATTGAAGCCATCATGAATTGGTCAACTCCAAGAAATGTGACAGATGTGACATCTTCTATGGGTCTTACCGGGTACTACAGGAGGTTTATCGAAGGATTCTCCAAGGTCGCACACCCAATCACTTCTTTGCAAAAGAAGGGGATAAAGTTTGAGTGGACACCGATATGTGAAGAAAACTTCCATCTTTTGAAGAAGCTTCTCACAAGTGCTCCAATTCTAAAGATTGCAGATCCGGAAAAAGATTTTGTGGTATGCACGGATGCATTCAAAGATGGACTTGGAGGAGTTCTTATGCAAGATAACTATGTGGTATGCTACAAGTCAAGGAAATTGAAAGAGCGTGAGAAGAACTATGCTACTCATGCTGTGGAGCTTGCAGCCATAGTGCACGCTTTGAAAATGTGGAGACACTATTTAATGGGCAGAAAATTTGAACTTAGGACAGACCATTGTGGTCTGAAATATTTGTTTGAGCAGCCAACATTAAATGCTAGGCAAGCTAGATGGCTGGAATTTTTATGTGAGTTTGATTTTGAAATCAAACACATAAAGGGAAAAGAAAATAAGGTGGCTAATGCAATTAGCAGAAAAGTACATGAAATGCATGTGGCATCCATCAGTACCTGCCAATCAGATTTGAGGCAGCAGATTGTTAATTGTATTGCTGAAGATGAATTGTATGTGCAAATTAAGGACAAATTGCAGCAACAGAAATTGGAAAAGAGGTATGAAGGTTACCATTTGGAAGGTGATGGACTTCTTGTTTATAAAAACAGAATTTACATTCATAATGTGGCAGATTTGAGAAGAATTGTCATGGATTAAATTCACAAAATGCCATATTCCGGTCACCTAGGATACCAGAAAACAGTTGCTACAGCGAGAAAGCAATATTTTTGGCCGGTAATGAAAAAGGACGTTACTGAATATATTTCTAAGTGTATGAAATGTCAACAAGTAAAGGTTGAACATCAACACCCAGCAGGTTTGTTGCATCCTTTTCCAATTCCGGAATGGAAATGGGATGTAATTTGTATGGATTTTATTATAGGTCTGCCAATGATAGTGAGGCAGCACGATTCCATCATGGTTGTGGTGGATAAATTATCTAAGGCAGCGCATTTTATACCGGTTAAATCCACGTATAAAACGGATGCTATTGCAAAAAAAATTATGAAAGAAATTTTCAGGTTGCATGGTTTGCCTAAAGCAATAATTTCAGACAAGGATACAAAGTCTACTTCAAATTTCTAGAAAACTCTTTTTGCTAATTTGGGTACGCAACTAAACTTTAGTACCGCATACCATCTGCAAACATATGGGAAAACAAAAAGGGTGAATCAGGTGCTTGAAGACATGCTACGCATGTATGTACTGGACAAACCAACCAAGTGGGAGGATTATCTACACTTGGTAGAGTTTGTGTATAACAATGGGAAACAAGCATCATTGGGCATGAGTCCATTTGAAGCTTTGTATGGCAGGAGGTGCAGAACAACAGTTACATGGGATAATCCAGTGAACAGAATTGTACTTGGGCCAGAATTGCTTAAGGAAATGGAACAAGAGGTTGTCAATATTAGGCAAAATTTAAAGGTAGCCCAAGATAGGCAGAAAAGCTATGCAGATAAGAACCAAGTGCATAGAGAGTTTCATGTTGGGGATCATGTTTGAGGCCAAGGAAGAGTTCCTTGAAGCTTGGGAGTTGTGCCAAGCTATCACTTAGATATTGTGGTCCATTTGAAGTGCTTGAGAGAATAGGGCCAGTTGCATATCGAATTGCATTGACTGCTAACACTAAAGCTCATAATGTTTTTCATGTTTCTTTGCTTGAGAAATATGTACATGATCCTAACCATGTGATTGATTGGGATGTGATTCAGGTGGAACCTGAGGGAGAGTTCCAAACCAAGCCACTATGCATCCTAGACAGGAAAGAGACATTTCTATGGAACTGAGCCATCGGACAGGTAAAGGTGCAATGGAAGCACTTCAGTCCCGATGAGGCTACGTGGGAGTTGGAGGATGCCATGAGAGAGGCATATCCATTTTTGTTTCAATTTTGAGCAAACACCGAGGACGGTGTTATTCCAAGGGAAAGGGGATTGTAATACCCTAGTTTTGACTTGGAATGTATTTATCCATATTATGTAAATGATGTAAACATGATAGTGGGAATTCCTAGTGCGGAGCTCAAGGCCAAGGCTCGACTAGTGAATGTTTAGGCATGTACGATGTTTATATTTCATTTGGACTGTTTAATATGCTTTTATGCTGATTTGGAATATCATGTAAATACTATGTGCATAAATAATATAATGGTCCAAAACTGGTTGTGTAAAGAGCACCAAAAGGGGTTATGATTCCACCAAGGGGAAGAGGAAGGGGGTCCATGGGTGACTAAATCCTATGCTCCCATGTGTCGACCTTAGAGCTCACACCTAAATTCTATCATGTGTTGAGAATAATCCAAATATCTCCTTTTTTGACCATTTTTCAATCATTAATGCATGTGTGGGGTTGGTGGGAAAAATCACCTCATGTAGTTATTGTAGTATGGGACTGACTGCACTTTTGTGACAGTTCTGTCATGGTAGAAGTCAGTCTGCAGCTGCCAGGAGTCCTTTCCCTACTGCCATAAGTGATGTCAGTTGTCTTGTGACAATTTCCTCATATCCTTTGGATTCAACCTTCATTTGTCTCATTCTCTCATGCAGTTTTAGAGGTTGCAGAGCTCTCCATTGTTGTCCAAAAATTTACCATGCTATATTGAACCCAGAAATTCAAATTTGGAGATCTGGTTGCAGATTTAGAAGTGGGTATTGTGGTTGTAGGTGAGCAGAGAGGTTGGGTAAGCTAGGAACCCTTACCCTTGAGTTATGTTGCTCGTAGGTGCTTGAGAATCCATAGATTGAGGCTGCAGGTGGTTCTATAGCAGCCAATATCAGGTTGGACTTCTTCTATGCACACATTAGAAGCACCCAGCAAGATGGATCGCCCAAGAGAACCGTGGATCGGTGAAGGGGATGCCTGAGCAAGAAGGGTGTTGTGTGGGGCAAGTATTGTGGAAGCCAAGGCTGTGAGGGTTGTGTGAGGCCCCTGTAGATCTCTGTATGAGAATTGGTTTAAGCATAGAGATCAGAATTGGTTTTGGGAGGAGAGATAGAATCCTATAGGTGTTTCCTTCTCCCTAGTGGCCTCATAGCCCAGCTTGGGGGTGGCCTCTCAGTAGCAGAAATAGTATATGCTGGATAGAGTGCCTATGGTTGGGTGGAAAAACGCTCTTACACAGCCAGTTGCTTGAATCTGCGTTGGATAAAAATAAGTATTTTTATGTATTTGATGCCTGTAATATTTATGCTTGTAATTGCATATTATATGTGTGTGTGGATAGATTTGAATTCCGCTATGCATGTTTTATTTCCGTTTCTGCACACATTGCATTGTTGAAAATTCGTATTATGGATCTGGGGCGAAATTTGAAAGCCCAGATACACCCGACGTCCCCTCGCGATGGTCGGATTGGATGAGGGGGACGTTACATTGGGGAGAAGCTTGTTTGCTTTGGGGTTCCCTGTTTGATTTTTCCAGTTTGAATGGCTAATTTGTGTTGTTCATAGAGTCTATTTAAGTCTTAAACCCTCAATTTTATCACATACTTTTGATCATGGGTTGGCTTTTTTGTTTTTTTAATTTTTCAAGACATACACAAAAGTGGTAATACTTGCAGCTGTGTGTTCCTTGCTTACGTGCAAGTGGTGGTCTACACAATCGCGTGTCATGCGCAGCTTGCAACACTTACAATCGCATGTGATCTTGTAGGTGGCAATGTTTTAATTTTTTTGCTCAACCTTTGATTTTGTCTTGGATTTTTCTTGAATTTGCTGGCCTTTTTAAAGGATTTTCTGAGGTCTTCCAGAGGTTTTGCATCCCTCTTCATCATGTTTGGTTTTTTTACAAAGACCTTATTAATCAAACCCTCATTGACAAGTTTACCTAGACTTTTCATGCTTTGATGAATGATAAGCTTTTGACTGATAAATATCAATGTTGAATGTTATAAGGTAGTCCTTTGTCTGCCTTGAAGTCTTATCAGTTGAATCCTTGCATGGATGTGAGCTTTAAAGTCCTTCCAAATAGTATTTTGTTTTGACCTTGTTTCTACTTGAAGTGCTTTTGAGATTGTTAGGACTTTTGATTTGAGTGTAAAAGCTAGTCTTTTCTTGAACACCTTTCCTTTTATCCAGTTCTCAGGACTTGTTGAGAGAAGAGTCTTATCTGAAATATCTTTTCCATTAAAAAAATTTACTTTGACCTCTTTTTTTGTTTGTTTTGGTGAACTTGCACATAGTTTGTAGGTTGCTTCAAACCTTTGTGAATGACAAGTTGAACTTGCACTTTTATTGTCAGTCTGATCTTTTGAGAATTATACCAAAGTTGTCGAGTTAAAGTTGTTGGTTTTTACTTCCCTCCTCTTCAAGTCTTACACTAAGATTAGGGGTTTTTTCAATCCCTAATAGCACAATTGGAGTGCAAATTCAAGCCTTCCCAAATAGTGTAGATGAGTAGGTTGCTTCCTTGAGTGGAGTCTAAAAGTCTCATGATATACTTTTCTCCAAATAGCATAGTTAGCATATCGAAAATATTTTGAGTTTGTGGTTGCTTCTACTTTTGCATAATAAAGATTGGAAAGTTTGTTTGCATTGGTCCTTAGGTGTAGTTGTTCGTAGTGTTCTTCTTTTGTTTATCGGGTAAAAGAAAAAGAAAAAAGGTTGGGATCTTTTTTCAGCTAAATTTGTGCACGGTTTGCAAGCTTGTAGGGTGCTTTTATGTTGAAAAACATTTGAAATCTTTGAGTTTGTGGTTGCTTCTACTTTTGCATAATAAATATTGGAAAGTTTGTTTGCATTGGTCCTTGGGTGTAGTTGTTCGTCGTGTTCTTATTTTGTATATGGTAAAAGAAAAACAAAAAAGGTTGGATCTTTTGTCAATTGAATTTGTGCATGGCTTGCAATCTTGTAGGGTGATCTTTTGTTTTTTGAAAAACATTTGAAATCTTAAATTACCTTTTGTTTTGATTTTTGCACAAAAGTTTCATTTTATATCAAAAAATAAGTGTCTTTCATTTTATTTGGCATAGAAAAAAAAAAAAAATTACATTGAAACTAGGCTACGCTTGCATTACATTTATGAGATTATTGAAAAGATGAAAAGAGAATTGTAGTGGGTGAAGGGTGCAATAAATTTTTCAATTAAAAGGAGTTAAAAGTGTATTAGTTTGCATTCATACTTCTTTTAGTTGCAAAAAACAATTCTTTTAAAAGTTCTTAACATTTTACTTTTAACAAGCAAAAAGAATTTGAGATAAGATCTTAGATTTTCTTCTAGTTAGAAACACACCTAATACCTAAGCTAATATTTTGGAGGTATGGAGTGGAGAGTTAACTCCTCCAAGGTCACTTAAACTTGTTAAAACATAGGTACCTTTCATAAGGGAGGAAATCCAACACTGGGGTGTGGCTGAGAAGATCCTCTAACACAAGAGTCAAGCACGAGGTCATGTGAGGTTAAGTTATGGAGATATCCCTCCAATACTTAATCAAGCATCAACCAAGGATTTTTCATGTACAGGGACTTTCGACAGTAGAGAGTGATGTTGTAGAGTTTTTAGCTTAGTTACCCTACCCATATGTAAGATTCCCACCTGCAACTGTTCCCCGAGACGTTGTCTACGGATTGGTAGCCTTAGAATCTTGTCTTTAGGGTCATACACATGTGTTGGCAGAGGATTTTATGTGATGACCTTGGGCAGACCTGGTGACTGGAGCATTAGTACCCTTGGAGGGTGTTTTACATATTTATCTGGAAAAACACTTGCACCAAGAAGGGAAACACGCCCAGCCTTGGTAACTGTTGTTTGATCTTCATTGATTAGACTTGGGCCCTAATCACCCCAGAATAATCTTTGGGAGACCATATCTTTAACTCTATAGTGAATGGTACTTGCATCCAAGTGCTTTTCATTGTGAGGGTTGTTTTCTTGTTGCAATCCGATTGGAACTTTCTAGTGTATGTTGGTTGTTGTTTTTTTTTAGACCTCTCCTTGGAGTCTTCTGCGAGCCACCATGGCCGATTAACCTATGTGCAGATCTTGTAGATTACAAGGACACTCTCATGGACAGAGAGAAGTCCTTGCACCCAGGAAAAGACTGGATTGCAATAGTCCACTCCCTCAGGGGGCAGAGAAACAGAATCGGGAACCAAACATTCAACAACCCAACCAAGAAAACAATTTTAGTTTTGCAAAATTAGAATCCTCATCAGAGGAAGGTTATTTTAGTGACATTTAAGGGTGGATTGCTAACCCTCCCTTAGTAGTTTCTTCTCATCCAGAAGAGAACTTAGAACTTCCCTCTATAGAGGATCTTACTAATCCTTCAGGATTTTTAAACCCTTCACAAAATCCAAATCTTGCTGAAGGAATTGACTTTGATATTCCCGGACCCAACAGTCCTTCATTACATTGGTCACCCATGGCTAATACTGGTGAAACATCATGTACTAGGAAACTAACCCATATAGTTAGTGCTACACTTATATAAGGAGGTGATGCAAATGCATCATCATCTTTCAGCTACAGATGGACTCCATCATCATCCATGATTTTAACTGGAGGACCTTCTTATGGTTTCTTAGGAACAAATCCCTTTTCTTTTGGGATGAAATTTACATGATTTTGGTCCATATCCACCACAATACCTCCTTTTTCAACTTACACTACTGCATCAGGAAGTACCCCCTCAATACCTTTAACTGGACTTATGTGTGGCACAAATCCCACCCATGTCTCAGGGGCTACTAGTGGTTTCACCATGCCCTAGATGAGTTTACCCTCCCATTCTATAGGGGGAACAAGTGTTAGTAACCCTTTCTAATCAAATTTCCCTTATAATAATACTATTGGTATGCGGGCCACTAGCATTGGATTTCCCTAGGGGCAAATTTCTCCATTTGGGAACATCCCATTTTCTGGGACAAGTGGACCAAGTATGGTGAACCCGGCACTCACTTCATTAACAGGTAATCAACCTACTAGAATCATGGGAGGAATATCAGGAGGGGTTAATCAACCTTTCTCGCAACCTCAATTCAATCATAACTTTGGTTAATACAATCCAATTTTCAACATCCCAAACACAAATCAGTGGACACCTAATGCACCTGTATTTTGGAATACATTGCCACAAACAAAGTTGCCCTTTATGGATACTTTGGATTTTCCTTATCTGTCAAAATTGACTAATGATCCAGTGCTCTATAAACCCAGTTGGCCACCCCTCCCTACAAAGTTGACTTCATACATTCCCAAGTTCGAAGGAAAACCTAAGGAAGACCCTACAAACCATGTAATGACTTTTCATCTATGGTGTTAATACAACTCTTTAATGGATGATTCCATTAGAATTAGACTCTTCCAAATTACTTTGACAGGGATGGAATCAAAATGGTACATTGAATTACCACGCACTTCTTTCCAAACTTTTGATGTTATTGCAATGACCTTCTTGAACCACTTTCAATTACCGTTTCGCTATGAAATTGGTACTGAATTATTAACTTCATTTCTTCAAGATAAGTCTACATATATCTTTGATCACATACATGAATGGTGGAGAAGAAGGAATTTGATTAAGCCCCAAATTCCTGATTAATTATTAACGGACTGGTTCATTAAATCATTACAACCATGTATTGTGAAAGATGTATCCCTCTCAGGGATTCAAGACAAAGAGCAGGCTATAAACCAGGCTCAACAACTAGACTTAGTTTATTCTCAATCCAAAATGCTATAGGAGATATTTCCTAATGTTCCTCGAGCAGACACCGATCCAGTGAAACTAGTACCTGGACCACATAATGATGGTGTGATTGGTTCAACAACAACCACAGTATCTAGCCAAGGTACACACTTAGTAGCGCAAAATTCACCAGTAGTTACTTCGAACAACACACAAAAAACCAACCCCAACCCTCCAGCGGATGTCTTGACAGTTAAAATAACTAGTCCTAAGGGAAACCAGCAACCCAGAGGGAAAAAGAAAAGGAATAAAAAGTCATGGAATAAATACAATAACAATTCAAACACTCACAATAATAACAATCAAAACAATGTTGGTAGGGATAAGAAGGAGAAAGGTAAAGTAAAGTTTCCTTATGTTTTATGTAAGGAAAACTATTTAACCTATAAATGTCCCAAGATGGAAATAGCACAAATATTGTTGGCACAACAGGAAGATTCCAACCAAGCTGTCATGCTCACTAAACCATTTCCTCAACCACGGCAATAGATGATTGCCACGGCTCAATCAAATCTTGGATCCTCACAAGGGGGAAATTGTGGTGCCTCCCCTCAAGGGGGAAACTTTGGTCAAAGCCAAGTTTTTATGTGTAAACATGACATCCACCTCCAAACCAAAAGCAAAACTTATGATATTCCAATGTCTGGATCTAAATGGAAAGAAATTGTCGAAGATGATGTGGCTCCTCCATTGTGCATAGAAAATCCACCAAACGATATTATTCCCAAGATACCAAAAGGTGTCATGAAGAAGGATGTGGACAATCCTAATGCACATGCCGCTCAACACTAAAGAATAGTAGAAAATTTAACACAAGCTCTATGTGCAATGTCCACATTAGAGGTTTTGCAAAGTTTTCCAACCCAATGCAGAAACCTACTTTCAACTTTTGGTTCTTTCGATTCCTTTGATAGTTAGATTATGAACTTTAACTATGAGAAATGGAAACCTCACTTACCTCATCATGCGGCTTTTCAAATCCAGGTGGTTTCTAGAAAATCTATTATACTCCAGGCGGTTGTTGATGAAGGTGCCTCTACCTGCGTGATGTCTTTATCTTGTTGAAAGGCCATTGGGTCACCTAACATGGTTTCTCCAGTCACAGTGCCAAAGGATTTTGACGGACACTTATTCAAACCTCACGGTACTATAATTTATTGATAGGGATGAGTTGGACCCAAGCTATGATGGTCGTGGTGCCTTTAATATTCAAAGTCATCAATTCTCCTCATAATATTGTTACTATTGATCAACTGCCATTTAATACCAAAGGTCCAAACCATCAAAATGGCTCTAACACCCCCCTAGTTGCTCATTCCACGAAGGATTGTGAAAATGTTGGAGTGGGAATGTATCCTACGCTCATGGGAACTTTCAATATTCCCCCACCCGACTTGCACACAAGTGCATCCCCAATACATGCAATATATACCGCTGCCATGTCTTCCACTCCTAAGGTGTCACATTTTAAAACTTCATATTTTAATGACCCTTGGAAGCTACCAGTTGTTGAAGCTAGATGTATCCCGGAAAACTCGGCCTTGTCTACTACCAAGATAGCTTATCAATCCATTTTTTCAGCTGAAGCATACCATACTGGTCTTCATTCTGATTTGGACATAAATGACCAGTATTCAATGCCTGTGTGGGTCGTTAGTTATTTGTCATGCCATGATCCCTTGTACATTGTATTTCCATCAGATGAATCAATTCTAGAGACAATGTCTTTAGGGGATAAACCGTGGAAGGATATGCACCAACGTGCATCTTTCCTACCAGCTCAAAATGATCTTAGAATTGACACTTATGGAACTATCAAACCAGGCCCTATGGAATGGTATGGGATCCCTCTGGCACCTTCGCAAGTTTATCTAGAAGGTAACATGGCAAATATCTCTAAGACTATCCCTATCGATATTTCTAGGACCCCGAGCATTTTAG
This sequence comes from Larix kaempferi, assembly GCA_027924585.1. Lineage (NCBI taxonomy): Eukaryota > Viridiplantae > Streptophyta > Pinopsida > Pinales > Pinaceae > Larix > Larix kaempferi. The sequence goes on along the minus strand of BSBM01000052.1, from coordinate 6,475,740 downwards.
AAATGTTTTTTATCGATGTTGATTGTTCACCATAAGAAATCGAAATATACACAACAGTGTTTAAAGAGTATAGAGATTCCTTTGCCTGTTCATATGAAAAAATACCAGGAATTGACTCGTCTATTGTCGAACATGAAATCAAGACTTATCCTAATGCTTCAGCAAAAGCTTAGACCCCTTAATCCGAGGGCGATGTCGTTAAAGCGAAGGTTGAAAATTGATCTGTGCAAACTTCATTTATCGTGTCCCCTTAACTGAATGGGTATCCAATTTGGTACCTGTTGACAAAAAACAAGGAAATATTCGTGTGTGTCCAGATTTTCGGGATCTAAACTTGGCTTTCCCTAAGGATAACTTCCCCACCCCGTTCATTGATCAAATTATCAATGAATGTGTTGGAAACGAGATATTCTAATTTATGGATGGATTCTCATGGTATAATAAAATTCAAATACGCCCTGAAGACCAACACAAAACAAATTTTATATGCCCTTGGGGAACATTCGCATATAGGAAAATGCCATTCGGTTTGAAGAATGTCGGGGCCACCTTCCAAAGAGCTATGTCTTATGCTTTCCACGACATAAAGAAGATCGTAGAAGCCTACCTCGATGACTTGACTGCTAAATCTAAGAAAAGAATAGACCACTCTAAATACTTACAGGTAGTCTTCAATAGGTGTCATTATTATAGGATTCATTTGAATCCTCATAAGTGTATCTTCTGTGTAGAATCGGGTTAGTTACTAGGTTTTATCGTATGTAAAGACGACATTATGATAGATCCATTTAAGGTGGATGCAATACTATAGTTGCCTCCCCCGCAAAATTTGAATCAACTGTAAAGCCTACAAGGTAGAGGCAATTTCTTACGCCGGTTTGTCTCTAATTATGATAAACTCACAAAGGTTTTCATGAGAATAATTAGGAATGGGGTCTCATTCATTTGGGATGATAATGCTCAACAATTGTTTGACGCGTTAAAAAAGGCCTTAGTGTTTTCTCCAGTATTGAGTCCTCCATACTTTAATAGAGACTTCCGTCTTTATATAGCGGCATCCCAGTCTATAGTTGGTATGGTCTTCGTTCAGGAATATGATTCCTACCAAGAACATGTCATTTATTATCTAAGTAAGAATTTAGTCGAGCTTGAGTTGAGGTATTCACATGTTGAGAATATTGCATTGGCTGATGTCCATGCAATCCAACGACTTAGACACTATATTATGCTTAGGAGGACAATTGTTATAGCTGACGTCAATCCATTTCAACATATTTTGTCCTGATAAATAATCAGAGGCAAATACAATAAATGGATTTTTGTATTACAGGAGTTCGATTTAGGGTTTGCTTCCGCAAAATCCAAAAAATATTTATCCTTTGTTGAATTAATGTCTGAGTTACCTCGAGAGAATGAGGGATATGTTGAATACACATCATTAAAAAATAAAAATGTATTCCTCATCAATTCAAATGACCCTTGGTATGGCTATATCTTAATATACTTACAAACCTAAAGGGTCCCACCTCAGTATACTAGTCAACAGAGGAGCAAGATATGTCACCATGCAAGATAGTATGTTATTGTTGGTGATACATTGTACCATCGTGGTGTTGATACCATTTTAAGACGTTGTTTAGTTCACAAAGAAGCTGAAAAAGTTTTGAATGATTTCCATAATGGAGCATGTGGTGGTCAATTATATGGGATGGAAACAACCCAAAAGATTCATCGTGCAGGATATTTCTGGTCGTCAATATTTAAAGGTTGTCATGAGGCTGTTAAGAAATGTCGCCCTTGTCAAGCATTTACACAAAACCTGCGCACTCACCCTGCTCCTCTCCATCCAGTTATCATTGTTGGTCCCTTCACTAAGTGGGGGATTGACTTTACTATATGCAAAGCAACATCAGCTAATGTTCATAAGTACATCATTGTGGCCATAGACTACTGTACTAAGTGGGTCAAAGCGTTGCCAACATTTTGTTGTGACAGTGAAACTGCAACACACTTTGTTTTCAACCAGATAATCATTCATTTCGGGATACCTAGGAAAATGTGACCGACGATGGTTCTCATTTTCAAAATAAAATGATATCAAATCTATTAGAGAAACTTGGTTTTCGTCAAGACTTCTCATCACCATATTATCCTCAAGCTAACAGGAAACTAGAAGCTGTTAATAAATCTTTAAAAACCATGTTACAGAGGATGGTGAACAAACATCGATCTGATTGGCATATTATGCTCTATTTTTCTCTCTGGGCATACTGAAACTCCAATAAAACTGTGACAGGATTTACTCCTTTCCAGTTATTCCACAAAATCAAGGATATCTTACCTATAGAGTGTGAGATTCCATTGCTCAAGTTAGTTGTAGAACTCTTACCAGATACTACTGAACTAGAAAACTACTTGTTATATTTAGAACAATTAAATGAAAATAGGAGGGATGCTCTCACCACTATTGTAGCAAACAAGAAACGAGTTAAAGCACAGTATGATAAGTCAGTTCGTCTAAGGATATTCTTAGAAGGAGATCTAGTGTTGGTTTATGGTCAAAAACATGACAAGCTAGGTGCCGAAAAGTTCACATCGATGTGGATTGGTCCATATATTGTTCAGAAAGTGATGGATAAAGGGGCCTACAAACTTGAAGGCTATGATGGAAACATTTTAGGGTCCAAAAATGGACTCTATATTAAACAATACTTTGCTTAGACCCAGTGTCTAGGAAATTCTTTTTGTCATTAGTGTACTATAGTGTCTGCTTTTAGGTTTGGCTCATATCGATATTTAGCTAATTTAGACTTGTGTGCATGTGGAATATGTCTACAAACATACAAATGTTTTTAGGTTATGTGGACGGGGCATGCCGCCACACCTGGAATATTGTTTCCACAGCTTGGGTCATTTATGACCCGGAAGGCCAAGTCATGAGTTTCGGTGGAGTATCTCTCGGCTTGGAAACTAATAACATTTTTGAACATAGTGCCATAATAGAGTTGGTGTCAAAAGCCATTATTCAAGGTATTACACATCTAACTGTCTCCCTAGACTCACAGTTGGTCATATCTCAATTAAATGGAGTGTATCGTGTCCGTTGTCCTGTGTTGTTATGAATTTTTTTAAGAATTCATTTATTATGAAGAGAATTTAATTGTGTTACTTACATACACATCACAAGGACGCATAACCATCTAACTGACCTGCTAGCTAATTACATTATTGAAATACATTTGTATCATAATCCATTCACATGAGCATAGAACAATAAACATTGTACACATTGTATATAATGTCGATAATTCCATCCGTATATATAAGTAGATAAAATCTACAAAAAGAGGGTCTAAGTTGAAAAGAGGAGTTTAACATTGCTCTAGTGCAATTCATAATACAAAATGGGCGTCTATCCCTACATGATGTAGATAACCACTAAATAAAAAAAATGCATGTCTCTAGAAATACTATTATTAATCAGACTCCTCCTTTCCACGAGCAGCCTTGGCCTCCCAGTAGCAAACTACACTAGTAGTTACTTTGTGTAGTATCTTAATCCACACTAGGGGCACACCAACTACTTGTGGATGCATCTCCATCGGGATATGCTCTATATGGAGAGGTATAACTCATGTGGTCAAACAAGTAATATGAATCTCCATTGTGCCAAGAATAGATGAAGCTCCATCGGCAGGCAGTGGCTCATGTACCAATACTTTAGGATGACCATCAGGTTGTACAGGCGCAATATCTGCATCATGTTAATATCTCAGTACTCACATCATAAAAATATTATAACAAATCAAATAAATAAAAATAAAAACTTACCAATGTTCCCCCATGAACTGCCAGGAGGCAACATCAAGTTTGGATCACCACGAAAATCTAGTCTCGCACAAGGGAACTCCTTTATAGCAGGGATCTGACGACTCCACCAAGAGTGGAATTCATCATAAAATAAAGTGGTGACGGATCCACCTTCGTGTCTCATAAATAGATCACTCCACCGAACTAACCAAGGTTCGCGATGATCCAGAGGTGGAAGTACAGTCCTGGGAATTATGCATGGAATTCGTTCGAAGAAAAATGACACAAGGATGCTACCATAACCAAAATTATTTTTCTGCCCTACCCTACATTAAGTGAATTGGTGTTTTAGGTTCACCAATAAACCACTTTCCCAATCAAATATAACTCCTCAAAGACACTCAACTCCTATTTGCATTTGAGTGCATGTATCCAAGTGCAATGTGGCACTACCAACCACTCTGTTAACACAGATAAGTATTACTTTGAGAGGAAATCTCGCTATGTTGGCGATAGGAACTTGACTACCGTTATTTTGTGTCCCAGGACTACAATAGGAATTCACATGATCCTGCACTAATAGGGCACCAACCCCATAGAAGGCCCCTTTAAATTTTACTACTTCTCCCCGGTGTGATAAACCAGTAATGAAGTAAAGGTCTTCCACTGTAATCTCAAGGATCTCCCCTTGGAGATTGAATACTCCTTGATCCACATCCTAGTACTTCACCAAAGTCTCAAGGAGCGGTCTTTTGGCTCTCATATTTGCGGTTCAGAAAAATTTGAGTAAACCACAATGCCATAATGCGTTTAGAGTCAAGGGATTTCCAAGAGCATCTCGGTCAAGGGCCTCATGTTCCCTTTAACACCATACAAGCACCATATCTACAAAAATTTGAGTATTAGTCCTTCAACGTTCAAATTTAAAAAATTTACTATGTCACATGTAGGTGAAAGTTATCACAATTGTGCATCACACATAGGTGAGCCAAGGCCCACTCTCGCGTATCAAGATTATATGCAACCCTACATTGTCTCACCCACGTGTGCATCTTTAAAGAAATAGAATGAGGCTAAAAAATCAAAATCAAAACTAAAACTTAAAATAATTGGATGCAAAATGACAAGGACAGTGAAAGGAATTACCTGCAACTGATGGATTCGGAATTGGTCCACCGGATCGACCGCAACAATTGTTCAAATTTCTAGGGCTTTTTAGGCTCTCCAACGTGGTAAAGTGCAAATGAACTATTTATTTTCATTATTTTACTATTTAAAAAGAAATGTTTCTATTTTGAACCACTTTTACATAGTTTGATATGTCAACTTATTATATTTGGTACTAATGTTTCACTTGTGGCTGATGTTTGACTTTAGGAAGCAAGAGGGAAGGTATAAAAACTTTTGTCTACACATGTCATGGAATAAAAGGTTCATACTTTTAACCGGCATACAAGTTAGGTCACATTCATTCTACATTATGCATTAAGACCTTACCATACGTTATGCCTTAGGACCTTTTTTCCATGGACTGCGACATTAAACCTTCTTATAGCATCTCATTGTTGTTGTTCTTCCATGGATAGCGCCTACCACACATGGGATACCCTAGTTAGCACCTATTTTCCATTTTGGTGCCCATGTTGCGTTTTGTTACAGTCGGGAACCTAGTAACTTTATCATATTCTTGAAGAGAATTCACATACTTTCTCTCATCTTTCTGACCTCCCCTTTAAATGCTCCCATAGTTTATGGAGTGTCTTTAAGCTCTTTTCTGCCTCCTCGAAGTGTGAAAAGATTGCTAAGCCAACTTGTCTCTTTTATACTCGTTAAAGTATTTGAAAGGTCGTCTATACGGTATAAGTTAAACCCTTTTCCAGACCGTCTAGACTATATACAAAAAAAGAATACTCTAGTCATACATGGCTAGAAGAGTTCTTTTTCGCATTATTTTATCCTTTTTCGGGCGAGGAGACTAACTTTACGAAAAAGTCCACTTTGGAGTCTTCTTTAGGTTTTTTAGACTCTCTAAAATATGAAAACACCGGCGATCATCTACCAACGCGAGCTCAATATGAAATCCATGAGATGGTGAATAGAGTTCTTGTTTAAGTTTTTCAGAGTCTTTAAACATGAAAACACCGGCAAGCATGAACAGATCCAGGCTTGATATAAAATCCACGGATCAGTATTTTATCGAGCATTCTTCTATCTTTTCTTCAATCCCATTAAACAAAGAAGAAATTTTTTAGCAACCCTTCCATGGAATCAGAAAATTACACATGGGAGGACCCTTTTTGGGACCAAACCCCTCCTTTTTCAAGTTCGTTAAAATATGTTAAGGGACTCATCGTTAGGTGAGCTATATCGAGCATACTTTTTATCTTTTTTGCGCTTGTTAAAACATGAAAAAGTACAAAAAGAGAAAGGGAATGGAAAGGTGTCATATCTCTATTATTAAAATTGGCAGCAAGTCCAATCTATCCTTGAACAAAGCACTTATTTCGAGTATATAAAATAGGTTGGGTCTTAGATTTTTTCTTAGGATGAACCCTGTTCTCAGAGTTTTTACTCCTCTCGTTGGTTACTCTTCCAATCATATGGCGAATCTTTCAATGACTCCTATATTGCAGATTTATTTCTTTCATCCAAAGCTTCCTAAGTCATGTTTATCTCATGCTCATTGTTCAAGGATGTATCCTGTGTCGGCCATTTAGCGGTTGCCTTGACCTTTTGTGTCTGGAATCCCCGGTGTTTGTATGTTTCATCATAAACTAAGTCATGTTCCTGCTCAAATCATCCTTTGATTTTTCCTTGTGTTGGATGATGGAGGATTCCTTAAGGCCTCCCTTCAAATGGACTTCTTCCCATCAACTTTAGCTCATCTTTCTCTGGGAATGAAGTTTAGAGTTTCGAAAAGTACCTTGGATATTGCAGTCATTAGTGGTAGTCTACCTCGCCATCAAGTAGTAAGAATACAACGATTTCCTCTACGCAATGGATTCTTCAGGTGTTCGACTTCAAGAACATATATTCACACCTGTTAGAATGTACTAGGTACCTTGGGATCTATTTTCAATATTGATGGAATCCCTCATGTTTGTTAACAGTATACATCAAGGATCGGTAATCAAATGGTTTCCCCCATGTGCGACGTCAACTCATTTATTCACATGGTTTGGATTTGTACCTGTCGAGGTTTAGTTTGAAGACCTTGGGCTAACAATAACATCTTTTTCCCAAGCTGCGCAACACTGTGCCTTCTCTTATGTTGGAACTTGATGAGACATAGATCCACTTTTGTATTCTTGTGGCTATGTTCATGCTCATGTTTTTCTCATGGATCCACGCTTGTATTCTTATGGCCATGATATATACATCAGTGATACATATGTATTAGTTTACTCGACGACATGTTCTAACATTTTGAAAATTAACATTACATTAGGGATTAGATTATCTAACACCTTGCTTATGTTTCAAGTACTTCATTAAGACCAAGATTCTTCATTTTTCGAGCTTCTTGACTCCACACCTCATTTTTATAATGTATTTTGGCCATCGTGTTCCCCTCTAACCTCACACATTAGGGGGCATCTGTGATATGTCAAAATGGCACTTCTTCGTCTGTGACGACATGAAACTTGTTTCTCACACAAAGGACATTATGGATGGACGAGCCTTGGCTTGATAACCAATTCCATGGCTTAAATCATTCTTTGATTCTCCAACATCCTTATTTTATTTTAACTTAGTTTGTAACTCACATGTAGTTGATGGTCATGCAAACTGCGTGTTACATGCAGGAAAATGGTTCATCCACCTACATGTGCAACTAAAAGTTGCATGCGCACCTTACAAGGAGCTTAATTGTGTGTTACACGTAGGTTGACTATTACCCACTCATGTGTTGTTTATTAAAATTCAAAAAATAAAAAGAAAATCAAATTTCAAATCAATTGGAGTAGTTCTTGATAACTTCCCCCATCAGTTACAACCATTCCCCATTCAATGGCTTGCCTCCTTTTACTATAAAAGCAATGTAGATTGGCCATTAAGGGGAATTTTTGGCTCATTATTAAAGAAATGCTAGAAGAATTTTGAATCTCTCCAATCCTCTCTGTTATGTGACCGAGATATCCTTATCCCATCTCACCTAGAGATTGCTTGAGCTTGTGGAGAAGAGAAGCAAGGAGACCTAGATCAAGGTTTCGTGAGGTTCCCAAATGTAGCAAGGTATATTTATATTTTCTATAGTTCATTAATAAATACAAGACATATTTTCTTTCCCAATATCCTGTGCGGACACCAGCTGATCTCCCTAGTCCGAATGGTTCGAATCTAGAACAAAGCAAAACAAGAATTAAAACCTTTCCCTAGATCTATCAAATTACTTGAATACAAAGAGTCAAGTCCATACCTTATTTATGAAGGTCGTCCTCGTGGCTTGAAGCTTTCGCGATCCTACTTATTGATGGAGAGATTACCTGCAAAAGACTCAAAAGGACAAAGACAAGAGACTACAAGATAACATGATACATCTAAGCAATTGACCAAGGAGAACTACTGTAAATGAAATTACACATCATTTATGGGAAGAGAAGACATTGATGTATTAATTAAAATAGAGGAAATCATTACAACCAATGAAGCCTTGGTGTTGAATATCCTTTCCAAAGGAGCCTTGCCTCAATTTTCCAATCATGGAAGAATGGATTCCTGGCTCAATTTATACAGCATTTGGCTACCCTCATTTCGACCTCCCTATCCCATGAAGAGGAGCTTCATTTATAGGCTAAAAGAGATGAGGAGGATAGGAGAGGATTAGGGAGAAGGAGGAGGTGGGATCCTACTAAGCTGGGAGACGAGTAAGATACACCCTATATGGAAGAGATAAGCCTCCACGAGGGTCTCCTTCTAGAGACTTATTGAAACTTCTCTTTTTTCCCTCCATACAAGCACCGATGCACCCTAGACACAAGCAACATGCGCCAGCAACGTACTATGTAGTGCAGCAAGGTGTGTTGATGAGGAAAAGATGCCCTTTGCTAGAAGGCAAGGTGCGTCGGACTCTCTAAACAAGGGTTTTACAGGGGAAAAACCTCATGACTCATCTTCCAAGGATTTCGGTCAAGCACTTCAGCTATTTAGGCAAGGATAAAGTGTATATGGTTCATAATCATGATGAGTACAAAATTTCCATGTAACAGAATGCCCCCAAAAGTATGAATCTAGAGTAACAAGATAGGTGAAATAATTTGATGGATAAAGTATAAAGGATCGAGGCAAGGAACCATCAGTTGTAAATCTGTCAACAATAACCAAGGATATTTTTGCAGTACAATAATTTTATCATCCCAACAACTCACAACATGGTTGCCGACCAATACATTGCAGATCCATGTTGATACTAACCGATGATATGAACACCAAAATACAACATGGATCCATATCTAAATGAATGAACACAATCATGGCTACTAAAATACAAGCGTAGATCCATGATGAGATAATAACACAACCACGATCAATACAAGAGTGGATCTGTGTGACAGTACAACAATGAGGTCTCCACCATAACATCTGTGTGGGGACCTGCTAAAAAAATCTCCAATGCAACCTGGGTGTAATAATAAGACATTAGAAAAACCCAGGGTCTTCTAATCATTCCCGAAATTATACGAATCTAACCATGTGATTACAATGTGTTGAATTCAAATATGGTAGAAACCACTTGATTACAGGTCAATGATGTGAACCGTTAACAAGTGCGAGGGAAATCACCAATGATGTCAATGATTCCCAAGGTATCACTAGTACATCCCAACGAATGTGAATAAATGAGTTGGAGTCGAACATTCATGGAATCATTCGATCAGAGGTCAATGATGTAAACCTATTGTCAAAAGCGAGGAAACCTACCATTGAGGCATGTAGGATCCAAGATACCGACTAGTTTCTAAGTCTAATTCCTGGATGATGAGCTGATGTCGACAGGAATAGACTCGTCGAAGGAGGGCCATGATGTATCCCACATCATTGACATGAAACTAACAAAGGAAGTGATATAAGATGGTAAATCAAATGAGTATGAACTGACACAAAGGTGTATCGGTAAACATGGATGACCAACACAATGGAAGGATTAATGCTTGAGAAGATTGATTCCGGCCAAAGACTTCCTTTGAACATTTAACGGCGCGACAAATGACTTGGCAACATTGAATTTGCGAGGCAGAGACCAAAATATAACACAACAATGACTAAGGCATTCTTCAGATGAATTTGAAGGAGCGGGGCGAATCATGAAATTGGTATGACTTGAAGACAAGCTGACTACCCAACTGTTTGACTAGAATGCAGACAGGTGCCATGTTCAAAGGTTACTTTAAGATGTTACTAATACAGACTCAAATACATCTTCCTATTCCCTTAATTTCCCCATCATGATGGATGAGTGCCTTGTTTCTTTTTAACGAGCTAGAAGAGGGTAACAAACGCTCGATGTATCTCATCGTGTGATGAGTCCAATCTCACATGTTTTACGAAACTGAGAAAGGAGGGGTTCAGTCCCAAAAAGGGTCCTTCCATGTATAATTTTACAAGTTCAAAGAAGGTAAACTCGGTGATGTTTCACATTTAGAGAGTCTGGAACAGTAAAAAAGAAGACTCCTAATGGTTCTTTTTCGTAAAAGTTAGTCTCATCACCCGAAAAAGGATAAAACAACGTGAGAGAGAACTCTTCTAATCATGATTGACTAGAGTATTCATTTTTCGTAAATAGTCTAAACAGTCTGAAAAAGGGATAAATATCACCGAAAAGACGTCCTTTCAAATCCTTTAACGAGTGTAAAAGAAACAAGTTTGCTCGGCAATCTTTTCCTATTTTGAGAGTTTGAAAAGAGCTTAAAGAGGACTACATGTACAAATTTGTCATGGTTGGCAACCGAGTACAACAAAGGAAAAAGTAAAATTGGCACAATTCCTTTTCTGTAAGTAGTCTAGCGAGGCTGGATAAAGTGATAAACCTATACTCGTTAGACACACCTTTTTACTCAACTTTTAACGAGCATGACAATGCTATCAAAAGCACTCCGAATCTTTTTCATGTTTGAACCAGAGCACGAAAAAGTAAAAAGTAATCTCAAACCACTTTTCATGTTTCAACCAGAGCACAAAAAAACTAAAAATTAAGCTCAATAGCATCTTATTATTTTTAACGAGCTCGAAGATAAGTGAAAAGAATGCTCATGATGTCTACTTCATTTTTTAACGAGCTTGTAACAGAAAGTAAACTATGCTCAATATAATTCTCATTGGCAGGTTTCTCCCCAACATTACCCAGAGGTTGGAATTTTTCCCCTAGCACAAGAAGCTGACGTCTTACCTCTAGTATGATTTCTAGAGGCTGGAGACATGCCCCCCAAGCTTCGTTTCGTTCGCCTACTATTTTTCTTCATCCAATCAAACTCATGGTTACTAATAGGAATATGTTCACCAGGGAAGGAAGAAAAAATAGGATTAAATAGCAGAGGAGAATGAAATGAATTTTAAATATTAAGTATGGCAAAAGACTTGACTCAAAGGGAGGGGATCTGTTTCATTTTTTAACGAGCTTGACACAGGAATAAAACTATGCTCGTGGGGTGTTGTTTCATTTTTTAACGAGCTTGACACAAGAATATAACTATGCTCATGGTCATCTGTTTCATTTTTTAATGAGCTTGACACAGGAATAGAACTCTGCTCATGGTCATCTATTTTATTTTTTATTGAGCTTGACACGGGAATAGAACTCTGCTCATGGGACTAGTTTCATTTTTAGGCAAGCTTGAAACCAAAGGTAAACTATGCTTGGGAATGGTTTCATTTTTACACAAGCTTGAAACTGAAAGTAAACTATGCTTGGGAATGGTTTCATTTTTATACAAGCTCGAAACCGAAGGTAAACTATGCTTGAGAGGACCTGCTTCATTTTTACACAAGCTCGAAAAAGAAAATAACTATGCTTGAAGTTTGTTTCAATTTTTAATGAGCTTGACACATAACGGGAACTATGCTCATGGGATATTGTTTCATTTTTTAACGAGCTTGACACAGGAATAGAACTATTCTCATGGGGCTGGTTTCATTTTTATGCAAGCTTGAAACCAAAGGTAAACTATGCTTGGGAGGACATGTTTCATTTTTACACAAGCTTGAAACAGAAAATAACTATGCTTGAAGGGACCCATTTCATTTTTTAATGAGCTTAAAACGGAACGAAAACTATGCTCATGATGGCATGTTTCATATTTTAACGAGTTTGACACAGAAAATGAACTATGCTCATACCACTTTCATGGATTCCTAGAGGATGACGTTCAAGAAGGAATACATGTCGAAGGATAAGCCTCGATCATGGATTCTAAGAGGTCCTCATTGGAAGGAAGATACACCATGTCAACTCTTGAATCAAAGGTTAAAGAAGACAAGCGATTAAAGAGAATCCCGTGTTTAGCGGAAGTTGGAAACATGGGATATAATGCCACGTAATTGACCAGTGACGGGAAAGATACCATGCGAGAATAAGTCGAATGATTGGTAGTCGGATGAGAGTCAACAAACGAAATCTGGTCGATAGTCACAATGCATCCATCATGAGGGAAAGACAAGACTCAGAAGAGTGTCGACACGAGAGCTTTCATCGCATAGACATAATCTCGTCCGAGGAGTAGATTAAAATCCAAACGACACAGAATTACCAAAACATCAATAAAGATCGTTTTTCCACCTAATGAAATAGGAAACCGAGGAACAACCCCTAGAGGTTGATTGATTCCTCTGTTAAAAGATAACAAATTCTGACTAATGGGCACAAGCTGCGGGGAGCCCATAGCTTGCCAAGAATTTGAGGGCAAAATGCTAACTGCAACACCTTCATCAACTATAATATGAGGTACATCTATATGACCAACTTGCACAATGATTTCGAATGCTAGATAGGAAGGAATGTGAGGTGTAAAGAGTCTGTTCCAATCAATAAAAATTGACTAATTCGGAACCCAAGGTGGAACATCGTAAGCCTCATTACTTGGGGGGGTCCTGTAATAGAAGGATTAATGCCCCCATGCATGGTAGAATCTGTATTAACAAGAAGAACCTGAGTGATATTAGATTCACTCTCTAACGGGAGAGAGTGGGATCGATCGAGGATAAAACTAGATCAACCACTTGGGTTTCACTCTTCAAGGGAGGAGTGGGTCGACTGAGGATGAAACTAGATTGACCACTTGGGTTTCACTCTTCAAGGGAGGAGTGGGGTCGACCAAGGATGAAACTAGATCGACCACTTGGGTTTCACTCTTCAAGGAAGGAGTGGGATCGACCGAGGATGAAACTATATCGACCACTTGATCAACTGACAACAAGTCAAGAGGTAATTTACTACAACTTGTTGGAGGCTCTGATCGAAACACATAAATACCTTCCAATAATCATGAAGCTTCGTCCATGCGAGGACAAAAGTAAGTACGGTGCATGTCCCTACATAATAGGCAAGGATTCTTGAATTTACTTTTCTGACTCTTAACCAAAGAGTCACTGGTTGACAAGGTATCATCAGTATGATGTCCAGAGGCTGACGATATTGTCCGTTCAGAATCTTGCGACCATACTTCTAAGACCTTGGGAATACCGAAGCAATCCTTAAGAAAATGGGGCCCCTCGCAAAGCCTACAAGGGAACTTAGCTTTACGCAGACTCGAAACATGTACATCAATACTCCCAACATGTTGATCAGTGGCTGGTGGGTTGCCAACATGATGGTCAGAGGTCGAAGCTTTGACCTTCTGCTTAGTGTTCTTATTCTTAGCCTTCCTTTTTCGTCTTCTTCTTATCCACCTGCTTACTAAGGTCACAGCTTTAGGCAGGCGAAGAGGAAAAAAGGGAAGCGGACTCAACATTTGAGGAAGAAGGCGAAGGATCAATGTGAGGGTGATGTTCTTGTGGGGGAGGATTGTGATATGACACAATCGGTGCACTTGTGATAACCGAATTGGAGAATAACCATACTAGTAATCCTATAGTCAATCCAGGAAGGCTCAATGTGGCCATGAATGGAGGACCAACACTTCCGCATGAAGGAAAAACAAAAGACATGCCCTGAAAAGGGGTCTCTTTGTTGGTAGTCCCAAAAGATTTTTCAATATCTAAACTCTCTAAGAACCTCTAAATTACCACACAAATCAAACACTACTCAAATATAAAAGCAACAAACAGTCTGTGAAAGGAATGGATAGAAAAGCCAGATTCTCACAGGATTATCAAATTTTCGCAACTCACGATATACTGTAGGGTTCAACAGTTATACTCGGCCCAATATTTCAGAGCACTAACCAGGGAGGATTGGGACCATACCCCTGACCATATAACCTGACTACCTAGCAGTACATGCGCAATAATATCCCCGAGTATTTTTCTCGGTGTATTGAAACAATAACACGGTCAATAGGTTTACTCGAATAGTTCCAGGATGCTAAAGGGGTCTCCTGATATACGCAAGGTACGTGGGAGCTCAAATCCGTAGTAGTGTTGTCTAATGTAAAATTGTATGAAAGGGGCCTTGCGATATACCGTCGAGTACGTGAAGTCCCTTTCTATATACCTGAAGGTACGTGAAAGGTCATTCGATATACCGACGAGTACGTGAAAGAACCACACAGACACCGGAATGTAGTGTAGGCAAATAACGACAGCTCGTACGCTTTAAGATGTTGAAACACGTCTCTAACCTATCATTTAAGTTGATAAATATTTTAACTTAACTAGCGCTTGATTTTATCTAATGCAGTTAAGTGGATGCATGAAGTGTAGACTTGAAAAATAAAGAAGAATGCACAACTAAGCTAAATGAAGTGCAAATCTTCCATTTTTTCAATGAAAACTAGCTAAAGAAAGAGTAAGAGGTTCTTTTTCCCAAATGAACAACCCTATGCAAATGTCAATTGAACTTTTTCAAAAATGTTAGAAACAAGCCAATCCACACCAAAGCAAAAATTATTTGAAAACCTTAATATGGGTCAAAGAGACTGTAGGATACACGATTCATGGCCCCCCCAAATGCAATTCATTTCGCTTAAAAATGCATGAAAAATATTAGTTTTGACTAAAGGGGCCAAACATGGATCCAAATCTCAAGAAGATCTTAAAAGGAATTTTTTTTGCTTTAACAAATAATGGGAGAGTAGATCTTTAATGAAAAGAAGAAAGGATCTAATCATTGTTTCCAAACAAGAAAGAACATTCCCAACCTCTAACTATGCCAAAAGCTAAAAGTAGTTTTCTTTTCTTTTAAAAAACTCATATCTGAACCAAAATAAGACTAGCTAAAAGCATAACTCTTTTTTGGAATTTTCATAAATATTTCAAATCTAAGAACGAAAATGAAATTAAAGTTCTTTGCTTAAACTAAGATGGAAACAAAATATTTTCTTCTCTTCAACTATAGAAAGCAGAAAACACTGTATCGACCCAGTTACAAACCAAGCAACAGGGCACTGAAGAGTCTGGGCAGAAAATCAAGCCAAAAATCAACAGGTCAACGCGGGTTGCAGGTATACACCAGAGCGTCGATGGGGGGTTGAGGTGGTTTGCTAAAGAGAAAAGCAGGCGGTGACGCACTCTGTCTGAATGTAAAAGGCGTCAGGATGACAGTGACACAATGTACATGAAGGTAAAGTGCATCGAGCGACCCAAAAAATTGAAAAATATATAGATTTTCAAGCCAATCAACAGACTTCAGGGTGTGAGACCTAAAGGGAATTATACAGTTGCATACAGATAGTTTGATGTACCAATTGGATGTGATCTACCAATTGAAAATTAAGCCAGATCCAATAAAAAATAAGGCAAGCAAGGAAATATACAACTTAAATAACTTGTTCCCCAGTATGTTCGCCAATTTTGTTAACGGATAAATCCGTCGGTGCTGACACCAACTGATCTCCCTAGTTTGAATGGTTCGTATCTAGGACAAAGCAAAACAAGAATGAAAACATTTCCCTAGATCTATCAAATTACTTGAATACAAAGAGTCAAATCCTTACCTTATTTACGAAGTTCGTCCTCGTGGCTTGAAGCTTCTGCAATACTGCTTGTTGATAAAGAGATTACCTGCAAAAGACTTAAAAGGAAAAAGACAAGAGACTACAAGATAACATGATACATCTAAGCAATTCACCAAGGAGAACTATTATAAATGAAATTACACATCATTTATGGGAAAAGAAGACATTGATGTATTAATTAAAATAGAGAAAAGAATTACAACCAATGAATCCTTGGTGTTGAAGATCATTTCCAATGGAACCTTGTTACCGAACAATCTACCGAAAGCGGACTTAAGGCGTGATCTCCCTAGCTCAATGTAAGTCTAGAACAAGTGAGACAGAATATGAAACGGATTTCCTAGATCTAGTTAAAGATCGAGTGATTAGATGTCTTACCTCTAGCTTGTAGATCTTTCTCCTTGATGTTGTTCCAAGCTCCACGGTCTTCAGATCTCAGCTGCAAAACCTGTCAAGTCATACAAAACAATACAAGCAAGTAAAACGCATCTAAATAGTAACAGATCTAAGTAAACAATTAAGCAAGTAAACTACACAAACATCATTAACACAACAACATTTGGTGGAAAGCATTTATATTACTGTATTAAAGAAGGGAAGTACAAAGAGTGATGATTACAACCAAAGCTTAACGTCGCAAGCCTCCTCCAACAAGCCAATTCCAAAGCCTCCAAAGGAAGTATAGGTCTCACAAGAGATGAGTAGAGATCTCCTAAGCTAATTTCACCATCATGCAAGTACTATAGACTTCCTCCCTTTGAAATGGGGATGAGCCTCATATATATAGGACTAAGAGGATAGGGTAGGTGGAGATATAGTGGGAAAGGGTTAAGGGATCCTCCCAAAGGGCTAGGGAACCGAATGCCAGCTCCCCTACAGGTTAGGGATAGAGATCCACATCACACACCTTCGAAAATGGGCTCGAAGATGCCTTTTATCCATTTAACTGACATCGTCGCAAGCTGCATGAGGGTGACCTGCGACGTCACAGGTTGCAAAAGGGTGACCTGCGACGTCACAGGTTGCAAAAGGGTGACCTGCGAGGACCTCACTAAACCCAATAGAAATAGGTGACTATCTCTTCCAAGTTGATAACTTAGTCAAAGGAACTTCATGGATGTTTACACTGAGTATTATGATGGGAATATTTAGGTGTAACATAATGCCCCCCAAAGCATGAAGTTGTTGGAACTTGACAGGTGAAATTATTTGACATAAGAAATTGGCAAGGACTTGTCGGATGGAGGACGCCGCTGACGCACAACTAAATCTAAGAACACAGTCTCGTATGACTCACAACATTGCTGCCAACTAATACATTGCAGATCCATGGTAGTAATGACCGACTGAACACAATCATGGCTACTAGACACAAGCATAAATCCATGATGAGATGATAACACAACCACTACCAATACAAAAGTGGATCCGTGTAATATGACTCAAAACAATCTCTATCGCAACCTGGGTAAAACATGACTCCCCAGGGTCTTCAAGCCGAACCCGCAATGATACGAATCTATCCATGTGATTACAAATGTATTGACGTTGAACATGGTAGAAACCACTTGATTATCGATCATTGATGTATACCGTTAACAAGCGCAAGGTAAATCACCATTAATGTCAATGATCCCCAAGGTATCACAGTACATATCATCAAGTGTGAATGAATGAGTTGAAGTCGAACATCGGATGAAATCTTTCAATCAAGAGTCAATGATGTAAACTCATGTCGAAAGTGAGGTAACCTGCCATTAAGGCATGCAGGCCCAAGGTACTCGATTGGTTTCTAGATTCAATCCTCGGATGATGTGTTGAGGTCGACAAGGATGAGTTCGTCGAAGGAGGGCCATGATGAATCCCCCATCAACGACATAAAACTCGTCAATGGATGTTTGGAGTAGATCGGATGGTACAGTAACATGCAAGACTGACTCAGAATAGACCGACATGGTGGTAGGTGTACTGACTGCAAATGATGAGCGGTGAATGTATTCTTGAACATGGGCATGGAATGACTTGGAAGTATTTACATGACGAGTATAACGCCAATCCCTAATGCAAATGATGGAGGAAGTATTCTTTGGATGACCCAAAGGAGTAACAAGACTCAGGAAGTAGGCAAAACTCGAGGACAAACAGATGACCCAAGTACTATATGCAAATGCAAATGAGTGCCATGTTCAAGAACGACTCAGTACTGCCACTGATAAAGGCGTAATACAAAAAATTTCATTTTTCCCCATCATGACTTATGAGTGCCACGCGTGTTTTTGACGAGCTTGATGAGGGTAACCAGATGCTCGGTATAGCTCATCTCATAGATGAGTCCAATCCCAAATATTTTTCAAACTTGGGAAAGGAAGGGTTCATCCCATGGCGGGACATTCAATGTTGAATTTTAACGAGTCCATAGAAGGTAAACTCGGCGTCATTTCATATTTAGAGAGTCTGAAAAGAACTAAAGAAGACTCCAAAGGTCCTTTTTCATAAGGTTAGCCTCGTCGCCCGGAAAAGGGTAAAACAACGCGAGAGAGGACTCTTCCAGTCATGATTGGCTGGAGTATACCTTTTTCATAAGTAGTTCCCCCTAGTCCGAAAAAGGGGTAAACTATCACCAGGAAGACGATCATTCAAATTATTTTACAAGCGTGAATGCATCAAGTTCACTTGGGTATCTTTTCGTATTTAGAGAACCTGAAAAGAGCTTAAAGAGAGACTCTGGGGGGTTTCCTTTTTCGTAGGAGTTTAACGAGCCCGAAAAAGTGATAAACCATAACTCGGTGACTTATTCTCATTGTTTAACGAGCATGAGAAAGAACAAAGAGTAAGGTCGGTTGTCATTAATAATTGAATTTATTGAGCGAAAAAATGACAAAAAGATGCTCGAAGAAGTTGTTCATGCCTGATGATACTTACGAGATGATCGTCACGGTGAAAAATGGCATTAATTAGGCACTTAACTTGTCCTGCAACTCAAAGACTAGGTCAAAAATGGTTAACCACGTATTTAAATGCAGTAAATAATCCAAACTATAGTAAAAAACCCACTAAAGCATCATTTTATAAAAGGAATATTCCATTTTTTGTTATAAAATGGGATGAAAAGAAATTGCAATTGTTTTT
Organism: Larix kaempferi; assembly: GCA_027924585.1. Classification (NCBI taxonomy): domain Eukaryota; kingdom Viridiplantae; phylum Streptophyta; class Pinopsida; order Pinales; family Pinaceae; genus Larix; species Larix kaempferi. The sequence goes on along the minus strand of BSBM01000052.1, from coordinate 6,456,694 downwards.
TACCAAATTTGGAGAGTGTGAAGAGCCATTTGGAGCCAGATTTCATCTGTTGATTCCAGGAGCTATGGTCCACCATTTCGTGAGTCGTCAGAAGCAGGTAGGCCTAAACGCATCTTTGCAACTTTTCAGTGGATTGGCTTCAAGTTTTTTGCTTATTTTTTAAGGTTTTGAGTTCTTTTACTTGGAGGAAATGCACTCTCAGGTCAACGCAAGCCGTCCTTATGGGAACTGCAACAACCTAGGGTCGTCGCAAATCTAGTAAGGGTCGTTTGTGACAATGTCGCACTGTCTGCAAGGACATCCTACGACGGCGGAAACGTCCAAGTTCAACTCAATACCCAACCCAAAAGAAAAACCCTTGATGCATGGGGTGAGTTCTAATGTTGCTCATTTGTACTTCTTAATAGGTTCACTGTGATAATCATGGTCTTAGAGTGGCGAGAGCGAGAACATGAGTTGGATGATGCGTAGTTTGAAAATGACCCTCAATGCATTGTTGCATTGAGGAATTATGGACTTATCAAATACTTTCGAGTGTCGGGCATGAGGGCCCAAGTTCAGCTACTGACACATATGATCCGATGTTGGGATCTGGTGCAGGAGAACTTCGAGATTGGAGTGCATCCATTGAGTATAGATGTTGATGACATCTATTTTCTAACAGTATTATCCTGGACGGGAGAACCTGTATCTCTTATTGGGTCACGAGAAGATGACCGGACCGTAGATGACCTGATCACTCAGTACTGCACCGTGGACACTATGGCTACTAGTGGGAATATTCCCACTAAGGGGATTCGAGATCATCCATTATATGTCGTGCTCTTCACCCTGGTGAGGGTGGTGGGGATTCAGTCTTCTCACCTCGCGAGCAAGACCCATTTGTTGTATGCGGAGGAGTGTATGGCTCCTCGGGTATTCAACTAGTGCGAGAGACTCCTTACCAACCTCCGCGGTCAGCTTACCAAATGTCAACACAGAGCGCTGAAACAGTTTGGATATGGGTCCATGGTGATATCCTTTCTACTGGAGCGAGTACCTCATCTGCGTCCACAGGTGGACTTAGATGACCTGGATGCCATGGATCCGCATATGACTCGATGGGCAAAGGTGATGGCCCGCCACGGTGGCAAGGGTCCCATCATAGGTTATGGCATTGGGTTCTTTACTTGGCTGGAGAGACAGCTCCTCATGGTTGAGGATTACCCTTACAGCGGGACAGACTTCAGAGGTGATCCTGACCCGGTGCTCCCTGAGGGAGCACAATCGGGTGACATAGGTAAGAACAACAACACTCTGTGTTTTTCATTTTATATGCTTTATGATTTTTTCTAGTAGTGTTGATAACTCGGTGTTGTGTGTGGATGTGGGTTCGTCGCGACCAGTTGGGGTCTCTCTCATTGCGAGGAGAGGAGAGGTTTCAGTCTTGGGTTCCGCAACGTGAGATGCTACCGAGGAGGTATATGAGAACCTCCAGAGGCTGACCCTGGATATCCTAGGAGCTACCAGAAGTACATTGTCGGGGTGTCTGGGTGTTTTGGCATGCTGATGGCCAAAGTGGCGAGGGTCGTGGTCTGCTTTCAGGGGCAGCATCCGAGAGCTTCAGGATCTAGGGCTAAGCGACCTTAGCCTTAGGTTCATGTCCTACTTATGTATGACCTGAAAGCTTATGAGCTTCAGATTTTGCAGAGACCTACTGAAAGCTAGCATGCTTCAGATTTTGTATCAGCACCATTATTTTGATTTTTATATATACGAACATTTTCAACGGATTTATACATTATGTGTTCTATGGATGATTTATGTGATCTTGTTTATCTGTTTTCTTATACAATGGATTATTTACATGTTATGAATGCTTTTATATTTTATGAATGTGTTATGTGTGTGCAATGCACCAATATATAATGAAATTGGCCATAGAGTCGGCAACTGTGTTCATGTCTCATGGAATGTGTAGGTACTGAATAGATTCAAATGACCTTTCCAAAAGACAGACTCATCTAAAGAGATGGAGTAGGGTAGGGTTGCGGATAGCGTAGATCCGGTTAAGATGAGAGACCACCAGTTGCGAATCCAAATAGCTAACAACTAGTGCATACCCAAGGAAAAAGCGTCAGTTAGGGTTCTAGTGACTACCTGATATTCCGCAGCATTGTTGGCTACGAAACCTAGACACATTCCTCCTGAGCTGATAAGCTCACTAGTGGTAGAATAGAGTACCCAGGCTGTCGAAGCAAGGTTACGGGTATGCCGACTGGAGCCGTCCGCGAATTCATAGCAAGTTGCCATCTGCACATGCAAACAGAACATGTTATAAGAAACAAAACAAGACCTAGACACACTAAAATAAAAGCGTCACACCACACAAAACACACAAGCCATGTACAGTATATACAAGATGTCTATGCGTGAAAGACTCAGGCATAGTACTTCTTCAGGTAGAGCCCATTGCGAAGCTCACCCAAAGATATCCCATCGTAGTCCTCTAGTTCGTAGGATCCTTTCTCCAAAACACGTTTCACTATGTACGATCCGTGCCACATGGACTCAAACATACCTGCCCCCAAGTTATCGTGCCTTTGGTCGTATGTGAGGACCAAATCACCTTCATTATAGACGCGAGGTTGGACTGACCTATCATACTGTGCCTTGATGCGCTTCTTATGTGCCTCATTGGCAAGAGCAGCATCGCGGCGGGTCTCGTCAAGCTTTGAAAGGTAAAGGAAACGTTCTTCCTCAGTGGTGGTGTTCGGAACAAGTTCAACTGCAAGTTTGAAGGATGGAATTTCACACTCTTTTGGTAGGACTGCCTCCAATCCGTAGACTAACTGGAATGGTGTAAATCCGGTGGGAGTCTTAACGGAGGTTTGGTATGCCCATAGTGCGGAAAAGAGCATGTTGTTCCAGTTGGACTTGTGTGTACCCACCATGCACTGAATCATGGTTTTCAAGACCTTGTTAATGGCCTCTACTTGTCCATTGAACTACGGGTAGTAAGGTGTTGAGTTTTCATGATGAAAACCCAATCTGGCCCTGAGCTCAACGACCATGTGGTTCTGAAAGTGAGATACATGGTCGGTGACTATGGCTTGCGGGACTCCGAACCGCGAGATAACATGATTGAACATGAAGAGTGCGGCGATTTTGCCGTCGTCCGTGTATGTAGGCATAGCCTCGGCCCACTTTGTAAATTAATCCACGACTACTCTTATGTAACCATGCCTCCCGGCCAAGGTAGGCTTACAGTGCATGAAGTCAATGCCCTATTTGGCAAAGGGGCCAACGACAATAACCGGGTGTAACGGGGCTGGATGGGTGTGCTTTTTTGTTTGAAAATGCTGGCATGGGGGACATTTTTTAACGGCCGCAATACAATCTTTGAAGATAGATGGCCAATAATATCTCGTGCGTAGTATCTTCTGGGTCGTAGACATCTTAGAGAGATGACCGCCACAATCCCCAGCATGATAGTCATTCAGGACATGTTCATCCTCCTCATGTGTTAGACAGCGTCGAAGAACAAAATCAATGCCACGATGGTACAAGGTATCACTAATGATCAGGTGATACTTTGCGTCATAGTGTATTCGATGACAATCGTCATGAGACAATTGGGAGTTGAAACGTTGGGTCTGGAGATATAAGGTAATATCCCCATACCACGAGTCAGATGTGCTGATAAGGAACAATGATTCGTCCAGAAGAGAATCATTGGGATCAGATCCTAAATCAACATGGGGAAGATCGCAGATGAGCTCGGCAAAAACCAACGACTTCTTGTACTTGGCCTTCTCGAAGAGGAGATCGAACTCCTGAAGTATCACGATCCAGAGTGAATACTTTCCCCCAATCACTTGGCATGTTAAAACATGGTACATGGGGTTTGAGTCGGCGATGATGGTGGTGGTGCGGAGCAGTATGCAATGACAAAAAATTTGGACGGAAATGACTGCCGCGAGAGAGAGATTCTAGACATGTGAATAACGAGTTTTAGAGTCCATAAGACCCGGTAGTAGATCGCATGCTCCTGGGCGTTATTGTCCTCTTGTACCAAGACCATGGCGATCGTGGTGGAAGAAGCAACGAGATAAACGATATAATCCTTGTATTAATTGGGTGGTTGGAGCACAGGGGCATGCGTAATGGCATGTTTGAGACTGTCAAAGGATTGTTGCGCTTGATCATCCCAAATGAACGGCAAGTCCTTCTTGTGTAGTCTCATATAACCCTGCGTCTTTTGCGTGAAATTATAGACAAAACGCCACAAGTAGGTTTCCTTCCCTTGCAAACTTTGAAGTTTCGTAATGTCTGTGGGAGGTGGGAGAGCGACAATGGCTTCCACCTTTAAGGGATCAATGCGGATCCCATCTTTCAAGACGATAAAACCGAGGAGGCGTCCATACTCGACGCAGAAGATACACTTGTGAGGGTTCAGGCAGATGTTATACCGCCTACATCTGAGGAAAACGGTCGTCAGATGATCAATGTGGTACTCACGTTTCCGCAAATGAGTGGGGAGATTATCGAGATAAGGTTCCACAAAGTCCTTCACGTCATGAAAAGCATACGACATGGCCCGCTGGAATGTGGCACCAACATTTTAAGGCCAAAAGGGAGCTTGCGATAAGAAAACGTGCCTCAAGGACAGATTAAAGTTGTCTTATGTTGATCAGTCGAGTGGATCTCAATTTGGTTGTAACCGGAAAATCCATCCATGAATGAGATGATGACACTTCCGGCACAAGTGTCTATGATCTGGTTGATAAAGGGAGTGGGGTAGTTGTCCTTGGGACAAGCTTTGTTTAGATCCCGATAATCAACACAGACACGAATGGTTCCCTGCTTCTTAGCTACAGGGACGACATTTGAGACCCATTCTATTAATGGAACAGGGTAAATAAAACCGGCCTTCAAGAGCTTTTCAATTTCTGCCTTAATTGCCGCATTTTTCCTAGGGTGTACCGATCGTACCTTTTGCCAGACTGGTTTAGCATCAGGATAGGTTTGAATATCGTGTGAAACAATAGCAGGGTCTATCCCGGGCATCTCCTCTTAGGTCCAAGAAAATACGTCTCGAAATTGCTTGAATAAGGCCGTGAACGTTGTAATCTCTTCGGCATAACACTTTTGGCCTAAACGAATGTGTTCCACTACACCAGGAGTAACCGATATGTCTACCGAAATGGTAGGTTCAATGTTTTCCAAGTTGCCTTCAGTGTATGTTTGACATGTGAGTATCGGGGACTGAGGGCAAGGGTAGACATCCGATGTAAAGATGGTGGTAATGTGGTTCTCCATAGAGTCCAATGGAGGAAGGAAAGATGGTCGATGGTTAAGGTCTTCCCACGGAGGGTCATCCGCACTCATGACTTCCATGATGGACTCGTCAGAATGAAAAGTCTAAAGTAGAGGATCGGGTAGGGATGAGTCCGCTGTAGAGAACAAGAGGTAGAGGCCACATCTAGGTGGTCCTCTGGTGCTGACTGGATATCCTCATAAGTGAGTTTAGTAGGTGAAAGAGGCATGGTGTCTCCAATCAGGTGCATAGTGGATTCATCAGGTACAATCCATTGATCGGTAGAGTTGGGGACAGATGAAATCCTAGAGGAGATCATGTTCACCATGGAAAAATGATTAAGCGGATCCGAGGTTAGAAAGACGCCCATAAGAGATGAATCTTTTATGAGGCCGACCCCCACGCTCTCATATAGCTGTGAAGATTGTCCAAGTAATGGAACATTATCGCCCGGATGAGTAGCGGTGTCAGGTGTACAGAAATCCGGTTGGTCAACAGTAACAATTCGGCCTTGGTGGGGGAATTGTACTATGCGAAAGACAGATGATGCGACTGCAGTCATGGCGTAAAACCAATTACGACTAAGTAGAATATTATAATCTAATGGGGCGGTGACCACTTCCACGTTAATGGTTGCGGTCTTACCTCCCAAATCTACTGCCAAGGCTTGTAATAGCCCATGAGGTTGAAAGCCACGTCCGTCGAATGCTTTCAAGGTGGTGGGAGAACGGTTCAACTCGAGAGAGCCAATGGCTCTCCAACACGAAATTGACATGACCGAGGTAAAGGCAGGCACCTTCGTCTAAGACGGTACGATGGATTGTCTTCCCATCAATGTTTGTGGCAACTTGAAATGCCAACTTATGGGAAAGCCTCGGCTTAAAGTACTCAAGCCGGAACATGATGGTATTAGAAGAATCCGGATCAACCACGCTGATGGTAGCGAGGAGAGTCTTGCGCTGGTTAGGACAATTCTGCAAGACCTCTAGCGTCGACATAGCGCAAGGAGCTTGCGCCAGGTCCTCTACAATATTGTAGTTATGAGCAACCCGAGCATTGGGATTGAAAACAGCTTTTCGAATCGTGCTCTTGGCCAGATGCAACACTAACTCTAAAGAAGGATTCTCAATGGTGACAGAAGCGTGCGGCAGAGTGACGTCGGGAATAGAAGTGGAAGCTTTTTCAGTATTACTTCCAATCGGTTCCTTCTGAGGGAATGATTCATATGAACGGGAACGTGTGTTCAATTTGATGGTCTCACTAAGCATCATGAGAACATGCACGGTGGAGGATGCCTCTCCTTGGGAAGGAGAGGTGTGTGTGATTAGTTGTTGGTTCTAAGTGGGGAAGGGATCGTTGAGAACTGCGGCAGTAGATTTTCCCTTGAGAAACTTCTGCACCTCGTCTCGGTGGGGACATTCCTTTGAGAAATGATCTCCACTGCACAGTAAACAAGGATACTTCAACTTCCTCTTCTATTTGGTGTCTTCAGAGGTGGGCTTGGGATCCTGCTGGTTAGAAGGTTTCTTAGGTTTCCCTTTCTTTTTCTTCTTACCACTGGATTTTTGAGATGAAGCTTATTGAACAAAATTCACCTCTTCGATGGAGGCAGGAGTGGGTGACTTGGTGATGCTGCTGCCAACCTATGTTGGGGATGGGGAAAAACCCTAGGGGTTTGACGATCCAACAGTTGGAGTAGGAGGCTGGGTGGTAAAGGAACCAATGATGGCATCGTCCTTAGGTCCCTTAGGGGATTTAGCAAGGTCATACATAGGGCGGGGTGCGTCAGGAACAATTTCATACAATGTGTTGGATTGAGCATAGACCAAGTCTAAGTAATGGGCACGGGAAATAGCATGTTCCTCAGTGACAGCCCCTCCCATGGCCACGTATCAAGCTATGACAGGTAAGAGAGACTTTGTAAAGCAGTCAGCTAAGATTTGGTCCGGAATATGATCCTTAATAAGACGTCATCTTTGCCGCCATTCATGAATATGATCTGAAATATGAGTGGTAGTGTTCTAGCGAAGGGAGGTCAATAAGTTTGTACCAGTCTCATAGCGGATGGGCAACTGGAAATGGGTCAAAAAGGACATAGAAAGAGATCAAAATATGGAAAAGAATTGGGTGGTAGTTCAATATACCACTTGGCAGTTGGTTCGGTGAGAGTCCGTTGAAATAACCGAAGATGGATCGAGTCGTCCATCAAGGAGTTGGATGAACACCATAAATGGTATGTCATCACATGGTTCTTTGGATCCTCACCAAGCTTGCCATCAAATTTGGGAATATCTGACGGTAGTTTCACCGGAATAGGTGGCCAATTATGTCCATGGAAGATGGGGTCATTAGTCAGACGAGACAGGTCAGGTAAGTCCAATGTAGCCAAAAAGGGTAGCTGTTGGTTTGGCTACAGGTACTGATAGTACTGGTATCACATGTATCGACCAGTGGGACCTTGCATTGACTGGTTGTAGGGTGTCCCTGGAGTAAACTGACCGTCAGGGGGTATGCTGCCCAGACCATATGTAGGTCCGTCGCCAAAATAAGGTGGTCCGTTACCATAAGGTGGGGGTCTGCCTCCACCGCCGGGAGGGGGTGAGCCGTCTCCAAATGGTGGAGGTCTGTCGCCGCCATCGGGATAGGATGGACCTCCACCACCTCCACTGGGATAATGTGAAATGCCACCGCCTCCGTCGGGAGGAGGTGGTGCTCCACCGCCCCCACCGAAAGGGTAAGGGCCTCCTCCACCAGGATAGGATGGTCCTCCACCACCGCCACCAGGATGGGATGGTCCTCCACCACCGCCGCCAAGATTGGATGGTCATCCACCACCACCACCAGGATGGGATGGTACTCTGCCATAAGGTGGGGGTCCTCCACCACCCGTGGGGTGGCCCTCTGCCTTCGCCTGAAGGGGGAGGGCCTACACCTCCGCTGCCAGGGGGATGGGCCATGGTTTCCATAATGAGGTGGTCCTCCGCCAGAAGGTAGAGGTCCACCTCCTCCGGAATTGTGTGTGGACCTGCCGCCTTCGATGGGAGGTGGGGGTGGATCAAACGGGGGTGGTGGAACTTGAGGGACTATAGGTGGGGGTCCATGTTGTAAAACATTTTGCTACCCCCATAGAGTGTATGGATTCCAGGATAAGGTATCCCGTAGAGTGAGTTTCCGGGATTGAATTGTCCCGACACAGGGTTAAGATAACCTGGATACGCTTGACTCCATGGTGGTTGAATTACATTGGATGGTCCCCCAACATGGGATAATCTCGTGGTGGAAGGTCCAGCGGGTAGGGAATTTCCAACGGAAGGACCGATGGGAACTCCTCCTCCAATATTATGGTGAGGAGATGGGGGTTTCCCCCCAGCAACAACTTGTTGACCACTAATCAAAGGTTGACCCAACATGGGTTGTTGATTATCTACTATAGGATTAACATTACCCGTAAGGAAGGTAGGGGGTAAAGAATATCCTCCCCGCGATTTTTGGGGTGGGGGAGGAGCGGGTAATGTAACCATGGTAGTAACAAGTGTGTTGGACTATTGTCCTTCAACAAGTTGAGTCGTTAGGGGTATAGAACTGGTCTGCTGTCTAAGGGGTGTATGTGCATGAAGTGAGGGTTGACTAGATTCAGAAGTGGTCATGTGTTGGGTGGGTGATTCCGGTGAGTCAAAAGATAAATAACGACTCAAGAGTGGTCGATAAGTAGGTAACGTCGGGTCTCCAGCCCTTCATAAAATACTTTGTCTTCGAAACTCCTACGCATAGCACGTAATCGAGTCAACTGATCACGATAAGGTGCTAGAGGGTCGTTAGGAGTAGCCCGACTGGGTGGGGATGCAATGGAAAAATGAGCCACTGGGTGGCCTAGAGATGATGTCCAAAAAGCTACAACTGGACCAACAGCTGATACAGGGTCGTCCTGGAGAGGATTTCACCATTCCACTAATTCAGTGTCTCCCGATAAAATGGGAGGTAAGTCAGGTGAAGCGGAAGTTTCCGCCTCCTCACCCCATGGAGGGTTAGAGATGGGTGAATCTGGAGGGAACATGTGTGCCCCAACATTCAAAGTAGGGTTTTCTACTTCAGGTGACATGACCATGACGTGTGGGTCCATTCTTACCTTCGAAATTACCTCCTGGTTAAGGGGATATTCGGGTGGTAAGTTCAAAATTCTGCGGGACCTTCTCCAAGGAAAGTCAGCCAGAGTGACTCAAACAGAGTTTCTCCTAGGGTAATCTAAAAAAAAGAAAAGTAGTCCAGAAAAATCTACACAAACTAAGGCCACAAGCAAACTTATGTGATAGGTGTGGATTCAAAAGTCTGGAACCTCACAAGATTGTCAAGGCTTCGCAACTCGCGATATACTCCAGGGTCCAACAGTTATACTCGGCCCAATTTTTCAGAGCACTAACCAGGGAGGATTAGGACCGTACCCCTGACCATATAACCCGACTACTTGATAGTACGTGCGTCGTAGCTCCCCAAGTGTTGTTCTCGGTGTATTTCTCTACCAAGACGGCCAAATGGATAGCTCAGTTGGTCTCAGGAATCCTAATGGTGTCTCCTGATATAGTCAAGGTACGTGGGAGCTCAAATCCGTAGTGGTGTTGTCTAATGCACAACCGTACGGCATGAGACCTTCCTATATACTATCAAGTACGTGAAACACCTTTCTATATACGCCAAGTACGTGAAGTGCCTTTTGATATACCCTAAGGTATGTGAAAGAGCCTTCGATATACCTGGTTGGTACGTGAAAGAGCTTCAATATACCAGTTGGTACGTGGAAGACTACAATATCCCCAAAATACAGTGTTGGCAAGTAACGACAACTGCCACGTTTTACAACGCTAGAACACGTCTCTAACTTAACACACAAGTTACTAAAAATTTTACCCTAGTTCTACCGCTAATTTTATCTGGACGATTAGGTGAATGCATGAGGTGAGTACATAAATGTAAGCATAATTCAAGCCCTAACTACATGAAAAAATGTACTTTTCTTTTGATAAATATTTACGGGAAGGAGAAATATTTTTCCAAGTGGTTTTACCAAAACAACCAAATGCAACACAATCCCAAATCTACCAAATTTGACAATAAAAATACTCTTTTTCCGTTTTTTCCAAGCAAAACACAAAAATCCACAAGCATCAAAAACCAAATCTAAACATTTTCTTTTTATCTTTTCGAATAAAAAATGAAACTAAATGATGAAGAGAGAGAATTTCTATCTAGAGCACACTAACTTTTCCAATTTCACTATGATAGCTTAAAAACATAAAAAACCCAAAGATGCATATAATTTTTCTAGCATGGAATCACTTTTTGCAAAGACTTGATCTCACTCGAATTTTTCAAGAAAATGAATGGCTCATAATTCCCGAAAAACACAAATGATTAACTTTTCTTTTCAAACTTTCCAAAAGACTAATGAATGATAAATTCCAATGCATGAACCAATTTCCACAATAATTTTCAAATGCACTTGAAAATGGTAAAAATGATGCACTTTGAATTTTTCAATGATGTGCCAAGATTACAACTTGATAACAATAATATTTTTTAAGCGTGAATGGCTGAAAAGAGAGATTATTTGCAGCACTCCAAACACTCAGAAATTCTCAAGAAAATGACAAGCACTCATATGAACTAGAACACTCAAGACACTCAACAAGCAACTGAATGCAATCAAGCTAAATAACATGTACGAAAGAGGCCTGGGATCGGATCCAATACAAAGATCAGATCAGGTGAGGAGAGGAAGGAATGCAAGGTCAAGTGGATGAAGGTGGGGGAGACCAAAGTGTACGCCACTACCGGAACTCAAACTTGTCCAAGATGGAACCCAAAACCACTCCGAATCAAACCAAACACTAGCAATGCAACATCAAAAAGGTCTCTGAATGGAAGATACAGTGCAGAGGAGGTATGTAAGGAAAACCAAAATCAAAGGTTGATGAGGGGAAAAACCAAGCACAAAAACTAGACTGCTCATCGCAGTCTCTAGTCAGACTAAGAGCAACCATCGCAGGAGGAAAATAAGTGAACTGCGACAGCATCACAGGATGTCAAACTGTGGTGTGTGATAGCGTTGCAGGTTCCAGATCAGCAGACTGCGCCTGACAGGGGAATGTCGCTCTGGATATATTACCTAAGTGCGACGAGCGATATCCCTATGCAAGGATGAAAAGATATCCAAATATGATCAACCAAAAGGCTAGACAATCAATCATACAGACTCAAAGGAAGTCAACGGACTCTTCAATGAGAAGATCTGATGGTGAAATGGTTAAGGAGGAAAAAGAAATGGATCATAAAGAAATCAGAGAAAAATACTTTCAAACTGAAAACACCAAACAATGCATTGTATCCCCAGTATGGTCGCCAAACTTGTTACCGAAAGCGAACTTAAGGTGTGATCTCCCTAGCTCAACGCAAGTCTAGAACAAATGAGACAGAATATGAAACAACTTTCCTAGATCTAGTTAAAGATCGAGTAATTAGATGTCTTACCTCTAGCTTGTAGATATTTCTCCTTGATGTTGTTCCAAGCTCCATGGTCTTCAGATCTCAGCAGCAAAACCTATCAAGTCATACAGAACAATATAAGCAAGTAAAATGCATCTAAACAGTAACATATCTAAGTAAACAGTTAAGCAAGTAAACTACACAAACATCATTAACACAACAACATTTGGTGGAAAGCGTTTATATTACTGTATTAAAGAAGGGAAGTACAAAGAATGATGATTACAACCAAAGCTTAACGTCGCAATCCTCCTCCAACAAGCCAATGCCAAAGCCTCCAAAGGAAGTATAGGTATCCCAAGAGATGAGTAGAGATCTCCTAAGCTAATTACACCAGCATGCAAGTACTATAGACTTCCTCCCTTTGGAATGGAGATGAGCCTCATATATATAGGACTAAGAGGATAGGGTAGGTTGAGATACAATGGGAGAGTGTTAAGGGATCCTCCCAAAGGGCTAGGAAATTGAATGCCAACTCCCCTATAGGTTAGGGATATAGATCCACATCACACACCTTCGAGAATGGGCTCAAAGATGCCCTTTATCCATTTAACTGACATCGTCGAAAGCTGCATGAGGGTGACCTGCGATGTCACAGGTTGCACAAGGGTGACCTGCAATGTCACAGGTTGCACAAGGGTGACCTGCGACGACCTCACTAAACCCAATAGAAATAGGTCAGTATCTCTTCCAAGTTGATAACTTAGTCAAAAGAACTTCAAGGATGTTTACAGTGAGTATCATGATGGGAATATTTAGGTGTAACACACCTTGCCTCAATTTGCCAATCATGGAAGAATGGATTCCTGGCTCAATTTCTACAACATTTGGCTACCCTCATTTCAACCTCCCTATCCCATGAAGAGGAGCTTCATTTATAGGCCAAAAGAGATGAGGAGGAGAGGATAGGATTAGGGAGAAGGAGGAGGTGGGATCCTACTAAGCTGGGAAGCGAGTAAGATCCACCCTATATGGAAGGGATAAAGCTCCATGAGGGTCTCCTTCAAGATACTTCTCGAAGCTTCTCTTTTTTCCCTTCGTACAGGAACCTATGCACCTTAGACACAAGAAACATGTGCCATCAACGCACTCTGTAGTGGAGCAAGGTGCGTTGATGAGGGAAAGACGCGCTTTGCTAGAAGGCAAGGTGCATCGAGCTCTCTAAACAAGGTTTTTACAGGGAAAAAACCTTATGACTCATCTTCCAAGGATTTCGGTCAAGCACTTCAAGTATTTAGGCAAGGATAAAGTGTATATGGTTCGTAATCATGATGAGTACAAAATTTGTGTGTAACATCATAGATTTAATATAAAGGATTTTTGTTGTTATATTACTTATAAAATGAGAGAAATAAAATATCATAGATACTTACAATTTCCACAATTAATTTTTTATATGCCAATATATATATATATATATATATATATATATATATATATATATTAAGATGTTATAAGGAAATCACAACTACTCACAAACTTTGCTATCAACCCCCTTTTCCTCACAATTTTGAATGTTCTCCCACATGTCAACTAGAATTGCTGTTAAAATTAAACACTTATCATGCATTTTCTATCAATAAACAACCTAGATCATTAAATAGAAAAGCTATTAATTATATTATACAAATAAATTACATATCTTCAAAATATTTAAGAAGTAGTCTGTCATTTCGGTGTGTTTCAGTACATAAAATGCATTGGTGCTTCTCATACTTGAAAGCACCGGTGCATCATAATTGAATGCATTGTTAACAAGAAAAAATCCATATACGCATATGTCGATGTGATTTATTTATTATAAAGCACTGGTAATCAAAACTATGTGCTTTTAGGAACAACATATCGGTGTGTTAGGACAACACGACCGCACCAAGAAATGCATAAGTGTTTTTTAAAAAAGAAGTTAAAAGTGACAAGCCCAACATTACCAGTGTGCTATTACTTTAACACACCAATGCATTTAAACAACTCAATCGCACTGAAAACTGCACAAGCATTTTTTTAATTTAAAATAAAATAAAATAAAAAACTGACAGGGGCAACAAGGTTTTGGATTCGACCCAAGAAGTGGTCCCACCACACCCAATTCCATATATATAAAACTACAAACCTGTTAAATCTCAAATCCCTAAAAAGAAAAATCATAATTCTGAAACAGTAGAGGAATTTAAACCCTAATGTAAAATTTTGCAGCCACATAAAATGAAAGGAAGCAATGAGAAAACAAGGGTTCCAACGTTGAAGGTAACTATGTAATTGTTTTCCTGGATCTATTTAAAATCTAAATAAGAAAATAAATAAATCATGAATTATGATCAATAGTAATAATTTACATACTTGAAATTTCTACTATGCAAGATTTTGTTTGATTCACAATACCTTACAAATTTCAATCTTCAGAATAATATGGTTGCTCCAAACTCCTCCCGGGTAAGTCTCTCTTCAAAAACTCTCCCCTAAAAATTTCGGCAAAATAATGAAATAGTGATTTTTTTTAATACCTTATAGAAATAGTTTTTGAAATTGAAATTCTCGCTCCTTTTTCAATATATGGGAAAATAATTCATGTGATTTTTTATTCTTGATTTTCCATACATCGTTGTGTTATTTATACAGTTGTATTGGTGTGTCATAAGAGGAAATGCACCATAAAGATATGTTTCTCAAAAAAAATCTAGAATAGCGGTGTGTCAAAAAGATATGAACACACCGACATGCTACGCTTTTCACAACGCGTTGTATTGGCATAGAATTTTATTTTTTTAATATCATATTGTAGTGTGTATTAAAAATACGGCTATACTGATCCCACTAAGGTCAAAAATATTGAAAATTTCATAGATAAATATCTGAAACCAAATATAATGGATATTTCTTTTACGAATGTTCCAACATGGTGTGTTCATGATTTAGTAGCACCGGTGCATCTAGTTACTTAGGACACACCAGTGCAGTTGTATTATTATGGCGCACCAGTTTAATTAAAAAGCCCTATGAATTTTTGTTTCAAGTTAAAATGATATATTCATCTCAAATGTTCTTTTAGGATTCAACCACACCAATTACAATACTTCATAGTACACATATGATGTTTAAACTAACCTTATTCTTACAAAATGGTTTTAAAAATATATCGGAAGTTAAATTGTGATATGGTTCTCAAAATTTATTTTAGGGTTGTAGACACATATTGATTGTTAAATTGGCTCAAATATAGGGAGAAAAGGCTATAATATCAAATGGCCAATTCTTCAAATTCCAACTCATTTCATATTGTTCAAAGTTCAACAAGTTCTCCCTTTCCATCTCCAGTAAGTTCAGATTTTGTTTATATTTTGATTATATAATTGAATTTATGTTACTTATTGATTTGAATCTAAATAACATTGTATTCTATTTTGAAGGATCATGATTCATGATCGAGATAAGATGCACAAGATGTTCCACCAATTGTAAAACGTCATAAGCTCTTATCAGGAGCAAGATACCGCAAGAAGTTGATAGATGAAAATGGGCAGCTACTTTACCCTTCCAATTGTAAAATGCCATCTTCCAGCCACAATCCTGGGTCATCGACGATAATTCATCATGAGCTGGATCTCTTTTATGACAACCCAGTAGTATCTGGTTGTTCAAAATGTCAAGGGTTGAAGGAGAACCCTCGGTGTGTCAAACCCACCCATTATACTAATGATCGACTACCCAATGTTGATGATCTAATACCCCCTACTATAGTAAAAACGCCAGTAGGTGACATAGAAAAGACACATAGGAACACTTCTCTATGCTCATTTTTGGAAAATTTAGAATCCAAAACAACTATGTTTCATCCTAAATCGACCAACCCCTCTGCTTCTTTTCAGTCAATTGAAAGTTCTAGTGATCCAAAGTATGATATCAATGCCACCCAAAACATCTCTACTAGTAGATCCAAAAATTTGCATCAGTTGAGAGCAAAAATGTCTAGTACGCACCAAGGTTGATGCAAGTTTTGGAGGATAGCGATGACTTCTCTCTTCCCGTGAATTTGCAAAGTAAATATCAAACTTATTACAACTACGTTTTGTATGGCGCTTGGCCGTCTTCTCTACCTATTCCTAATGTTGGAACCGAATTCTCCTTTTGTGGTGTTTTATGATTTCCAAGTCTAATATAGATGTTGCAAATCTTAGGTTGATCATCCTTTCACATGTACTCATTCCTCCCAAACGGTTAGTAGCACTTATGCCATTTTGCGGTCCTATCTATTGTCTGTCAGATTATGTGAATATTGTTAAATACAAACATAGCATTTCCATGTATAGTATGTGCATGAATGGTTATGTTTCTGGAAACTTTAACAAGAAGAACCTCTTATATATTGATGGTCATCCATGCACTCATGGGAACATTACAAGGTTCATAACTAGTTCTAGGTGTTCTTTATTTTCTGCAAATTATTCATTTGAGGAACACTTCAATGACCAAGAGTTATTTATGAAAAGGAAAGTGTCTAGATTTTTTGTTGTGTATGCAATACATAGTTTATCTGGTGATGAGTTGTTAATAAACTATAACTTATGTAAACCACCAGCTACTCGTCAGAGAAGCCTTGCATTGGGACTACCTTTAGACATCCCCTTGGGGTATAAGACAAAAAACATTGATTAATTGTATTTTTTAATTTCCAATGGGATTGATGTTAATGTATTGCTCAATTTGAACTTTTGTTTTATGAATTATTTGTGGTTGAACATTTACTATTGAAAAAAATTCTCATGCTTCTATAATAATTGTTTGGTATAATGTTGGAACAAACCAATCGCATTGTGCTTACTAATATCATCGATGTAATGTTCAATATTTTTGAAATCAAAATTTTGATGATGAGCAACCTATATACCATATTTCATTGCACCCCCACTATAATGTCAAATCAAGAGAAGGCTGCAAAAAGAGTACAAATAAGAGAGGAAGCATACCAAGCATGGTCAAATCGACCACGTATTCAATTCCCACTACGTCTAAACTCACCAATTAGGAAGGCCTATAGTAATAGTTGTTCTTCACATGTTGGCAATGGAGACAATCAAATAGAGGTTGGTTTGGATGGTTTCTTACGACATACAAGTGCCATGGACGCAATGTTGTTAGATGCATTCCAGGACAATGAGCTAGGGTATGACGCTCATATCACTGTTACCTTATTCCAAAGCCTTAAATCAACTTCCATCACCCCTCTCTTTGGAACTCGCTAGTCAAATTCTACCCAACTTGGGACAACAATGTTATTATACAACTTGAAAGCAATGTATGGCATGTTAGACAAGTATTTCTCTGCACTTTTGAGGTAACTGACCATCAACTCCCTTATATTTTAAGGAAACTTGTCACACAATCAACATTGAAAATGGTCAATTTTATGAACATGAAATGACATTGTACATTTATATTTCCCACTAACTACATGTTATTCAAAGATAAGGTACTTCTGAGTGATAAAGTCTTTCCTAGCAGCTGCGAAGAGGCAAAGCAAATGTTGAAAATGTTGTGTGTTGAGTACATATCATATCATGTGTGTCTGAATGATTGTATTCTATATAGACGCAGATATGCAAACAAAGAGATATGTTTAAAATGTGGGAATGAAAGGTACCATAAATCAAGAAACAAGGCTAAAACACATGGTCCTCCTCATAAGTTATTGAGGCGCATGCCTATAATCCCAAGAATTCAAAGGCTCTTTCATTGCAAAGAATTAGCTATGTTGCAGGGATGGCATGCCTCACACCAAAGTGAGGTAAGAGTTATTGAATCCCAACAGATTCAATAGCCATGAAGCATATAGAGGATACATAGCTTGATAAATTCAAGGATGAAGTACAACGCCTTTGATTGAGCATAGCCATGGATGGTGTCAACCCATATTCCCTCCAAAACACCAACTATGATTTTGGCCTTTAGTAGTCATCAATAACAATATCCCCCCATGGTTGTCCGTGAAGAATGAACATCTTATGTTAGCTCTTATAGTCCCTGGTAGAAGACAGGTGAAGAATACGTATGTTTACCTGTAACCATTGATCGATGAATTGACGGAATTATGGGAAGGGATACATGTATACGATGTATCAAGACCCATCCAAATAGAGAGGAGTTTTACGTTGTATGGCATATGTGCATAAGCCACACATGATTATCTGGGATTAGGAGTTTGCTCTGGAAAATATGTTGTTTTATTTGTTTATATTCATAGCAATATTTTTAGGCATATTTAATTGGGTGCGACTATATTGATCTTTATCACTAACGTGCTCTATATACCGTAACACCGCATTCTTGTAACAAAAGGGTATCATGGATGTAAATGTTGTCGACCTTCTATGAAGGCTAGGTGGTACAGCCACCTACGAAATCTATTGTACAACCACTCAAGGGTATTCCTCCCAAAAAAATGCCCTTATAGAAGAGCAACATCTGCTTTCAATGGTAAACCAAAGAGAACCCAAATCCCTAAAACAATGACACTAGCTCACTGGATTAGGGCATATGACAGAGAGAAGGACAAGGAAATTGCATAAATGTTTGATTCAACTGGGGAACCTATGTTCAATTATCCTAAATTATTTGACACTTATGTTGATAAAATGCACATCGGGATGAAAAGGAAATAAATATTTTATGCTCCCATATTGGTAGCATCTTAAGATTATCCACTTACTAGATCCCATGCTTATATTTAAAAATGTTTCATCTTATTTGTGGAGGAACATATCATCGAAATAAAGTGACACGTTGGTTGTAAGGAGAAATCTTATTTATTCAAATACTAAAAAGAAGCATTGGCCAAGACAATAAAATAGAGGAGAGGTTGGCCCCTCTTGGTAATTTAAAGGAGGTAATGTTCCATGGGTTTTGAAGAAAGATGATCTTTCTTTTACAAAGGAAATTATATTGGGTGTCAAGGAGCCTTCTTTATATGGGTATACTCTACCGATTCTCTTCACTATTGACGAACATTTGTTGCGTTTGAAATCACATGACCATTTGAACATTCTAGCAGTACGAATGTAAAAAAAATGTTTTTATTTTCTATTTTTATCTTTTACCCCACAAGTTAAAAAGCTAATTCAATTAGTGTCATTATCCTTTGCTTGTACATATGTGTGTGAACCATGACTTTCCATAGGACCTGTGTCATGCCATATCTAAATCATCTACATTTGTACGATGGATCACATCAAAGGAGATTGACATGTCTAGCATTCCATAGTGGCGTCAAGAGATAGTTGAGTTTGTGTGCGTGTTTGAGAAGGAATTGTTGACAAGTTTCATGGACTTGCAGGTTCATCTTCTGTTTCACCTAGTTAATGAGGTTGAATTATTCAAGGTGGTCTCATGTCATTGGATCTTCTTCTTATAAATGTACATGAAAAATTGAAGGGATTTGTTTGACAAAGGGAAAAACCCAAGGGATCTATGGCAAAGGGGTACGTAGTATATGATTCATTTTATCATGTTAGTGAGTACATCAAGCAAATCGGCCACACTCTGGGAACAGTGATGTGGGATGATGAACACGGTGAGGACAAAAAGGATAAGAAGCTACTCCAAATGAACAAAAAAAGGCACATGATAAAGAATAAGTCACTTATCATTCGTCACATTTCCACATAGCTGTAATTATTCACAATAAAATTCATTAGCTATATTTGATCTCATACGTACTATATGTCAATTTGATTTCATGAATACAACAATGAGTTTAGAAATTGATTCCATCAATAAATTCATTCTTCATAGTGTGGAGGTAACACAGCCGTGGGTCACATTGTATGAATAGAAGAGGAGGAAATGGGACATTGACATGAAAGAATTCAAATAGTTGAATGTTAGAATCATCCTTTTTCCCGAACATTAATAGATAATATGCCAATTATTTGTCTTTGCAATGTGGACTCAAGCTCAATTAATTCATTTTTAGGCTAAAGCATTGAGTCGTCCTCTGGTACCCTTGAATCCTAAACTAAGTTGTGTTGAAGAAGACTACCCTAAACCAACATAGAACAAATCTTTGTTACATCCTCAACCAACATGTCTACCTCACGTCCCTGAACTTTGATAATTCCCTTTGTATCATTGATTATGGTTTCCAACAAAGAAATATTGTATGAATTTTGGCACACAACGTCAATGATAACTTCCAATTGTGACTAGAGATGCCACGTTGCTTTCTTCAAATCCCAAATCACATTCTCAATCTTGTAGAGGTTGAAATTCCAAGATGACATTGTTGTATCTGAACAAGCACGAACTCTAGACACATAAGGAATTCCCAAAGCCTTGACCCAAGGATAGAAATCCAATGTTGCCTATGTGTCCCCCAAAGGAGCTAGACCTGAGACAATAAAATGAGAAGACAAAACTGCCCTCCACGATGAGAATATAACCTTCAAATATAGTAGAAGACTAAGGCTAGATTTAACTGAAACCCGAGTTAAGAAGGGACCATACCCCGTGGGAAAATATTTGGTCAGAGATATCCCATAGGCTTCCCACAAAACAAGACCAAATGTCATGAAATCCATCTTGTGTGAGACTAGGGGTGAGTGTGAGTGAGGTAATATGCATGCGGAATCCTTAAATGCCAAGGTATGTGTCATGCCAACCACATAGGCCAGGTGATCATCGAAAAAATGAAAGCACCCCCCTTCATAAATGACCTTGTGGTACTCAAACCTTTTACCATAATGCCTACAGTATACACCTTCAATGTGGATGACCATCCATTTCCAAACAAATGCCCTAATCCAAAGCTATGGCTTGGTTTTCAGAACGATTTGCTTGCTCGTTGTTGATTTTTTTTATATGGATTAGACTTGGTTATTTAAGCCTTTTGAGGATTCCAATGGTTCTTTTTTGTAGTCACTGTTGGATGTCCTTTCCATTGATCAATCCCTTTCATGCAGATCTGATAATCAACAGAGAATCTCCTAGGATGGTTAGTTTATGGACCTTAAGAGAAGTTGTTAGCTTCTCTCCTAGCATCAAGGCATCCCATTATACTTGGTTGTTAGATGATATACCAGGATCTAGCAGTATCTCCCCTACGCCTACCATCCCTATTGGAGAGCTAGTTATCAACAAGAAAATTGATTGGTGTTTTTTCTATGGTGCATGCTAGGGGGAAGAGCGTAGCTGTGGTCTTGGATTTGTTTTGAACCTCTCATATGAGGACTATTATACTGATAAGGCATTTTTTTCCCTGGAACAAATAATTTTGTAGTATTCAAAGTGTTGTTTTATCTATTTAAGTTAGCATTGGAGAAGGGGATTGAATAGCTTCGAGTGTTTGGCGAATCCTCCATTACTATAAAATGGGTGAGGGCAGGAATACAAGTTCAGGATATTGGATTTCATCTCTTGACATTACACTTGAAGGAGATCAATGGGTGTTTTTCAAGAGTTAGCTTTGGATGTGTATCGAGAGCTAAATGTTGATGCTAACACTCTCTCAAAACAAGCTGTGAATTTGGAACTTGGTAGCCTTCATGTTGAAGAATTTTGAGTGGGCAACTTAATTGCCCACAAAATTTATAATTTTTAAATAGTGTTTTCAGTAATGTTGTGGTAGATTTCTATTTTTTGTGATGTTTTGGATAAGTAGGAAGAACAAACTGTTTGGAAAAGTCTGTTGACAAAACTCCACCAAATTTCTATAAGGAACTTAATCATTTTTTAGTGGAATTGATCTCCAATATTTTTTCCTTTCTACCTCCAGCACCTACAAATTGTATTTTCTTTTCTTCTTGAATGGCAAGTATGTTTTTTTTCTTGGAAAAAAAGATTATGTTTCGGTATTTCTTCTCTTACATAGGTTTATCAAACTCTTCGGACCTTTGTTTTGATTAAGCATGGGGTAAATGCTTCTCTGCTACATCAAAAAATGTCAATACAAGGTTGAACATAAAAATAGCCCTATGGAATTATCTCCACCTGTCGAGTCACCAAGGTACCTAGCCAGGGTGCTCGTCTAGTTTTCTAGGAGGATATTATGGATACATGGCTTGTCCACATTAGTCTTACATATGTTGAAAATATTACTGAAAGTCCTAACTATTGAAGCAAACACAGTATTGAAAAATAATATTGTTGGAATTAAAATAACTTATGAAACTAAACAGTTGTCTCTTTTGATGATTTCTAGAATGAAAAACAAAACAAAACTTGTATATCCGCCCCCTTTTCTTATGGGAATTAAATAAATCTATATTGATGTTTCTTTGTATTCTTCTTGAAATAATGTATAATTAAAACCTCTATATTTTCCCACCCCTTCATAAATAAATTCAAATAACTAAAAATATCGATTCAATAAAAATGTATGCCTCTTTATTGAGACTTCAATGAATAAGAATTAATCTCAAATCTGCTCTTTCTTTCTGTGGGTAGTGGCATCCTCTTTTTGGTGATTTTTTGACATCTATGTTAATAATTAAATTCGAGAAATTTTTAAAAGATGATGGCTATGTTGAAATTAGCATGGCTAGACTTATTGTCTTCCTTCATAGATTACATTGTTATTTTTATATTTAAACTTTTAAATCCTTTCGTGAATAGGAAACTCACCCTTCTCAATCATTTTACAATTTTTATAAACTTAACATTAAAATGCATAAAATCAAGATTATGATAATTAAACCTAAGAAAACAAATATCAACTTATTTTCTATGGTGGTTATAACACCCTACATAGGCATCAATTTAAATTGGCATTTAAAATAAATGGACTATGTTGAAATGATTAATAAAAGGAACATGGATGCTGCAAAGTTTTATAAATCCTAAATTTACTGATCAAAATTGTTTTTCCAATTTTATTGCATAAAGAAAAAAAGTAATACTATCAAAATTAGAACCAATGGGACTCATAACCCACATAATGAAACTACTCAACAATCGAACCAAAAACGATAGATTGGGATTGATTTTGTAAAATTTGTGATAAATAGGAGATGAGGAAAGAACATAATTTACTTTTTACATGGCCCACATTTACTAATGTAATCAGAAACTTTACTTAGATTTATATATTAGTTTATCTTTCTCCTTACCAAAAGCACCATGAACTTGGTATTTATATTTCATATTGCCCTATGTATCCTGTTATTGCAAAATTGTAATTGTAAAAGTATTCTGTGACTGTACACTTGTAATTGAAACTGGAATTTGTAAATTTGCAAGTTTGTATTTTTTAATTGTAATTTTGCAATTTCGTAAATTATTTTGTAATTTTGCAATTTTATAAATTATTTTGTAATTTGTAAACGTAATTGCAAATTTGTAATTGTAATTTGCAAGTTTTGATTGTAACTATAATTGCAATTTGCGATTGTAAATTTGTAGTTGTAATTGTCCAATTTGTAATTTGTAAATCTAATTAGTAATTTCTTGTTGTAATTTTTATTGTAATTTGTAGGTGTGAAATTGTAATGATGATTGTAAATTGTAATTATAATTGAGATTATAACTTTAATTTATAACTGAGATTGTGCACAATTTGTAATTATAACTATGGATAATATAAAAGACATCAGCATAAATACATAAATAAAATTACATCATGCACATGAATCATACTCATCGATATAAACAAAATACATCATACACATGAAGCTAAATACCATAAAATAATTTGACAGCCCATTGAGTTCATAAAAAAAAAGTCTATATATACATAACAATAAAAAATATTACAATGTGATCATCAAATCAATGGCCACCACCACCATCACCTAATGTCATGTAACGTACCATCATCATCATCATCATCATCATGACCACTTACTAAAAATAAACATCATCTCACATAACCATTACACACATATGACAAACATCATGTAACATACACATCTATAATCACTTATCAAACATAAGCACCAATATCTTACACACACATAAAAAATAGCTAATGTAATCTAACATACACATCAAACTTCACCTAACATACAATTGTGAACATTACCTAACATCCTCTAACATATATTTTTAACAAACTTAAACACATCTAACACACAAATCAATAATAACATCTAACAAAACCCAAGCTGCATTATCTAACATAACCATCTTGCACACAACTAACAAACATTATCTAACATACACATCTATCAAGCACGCCTAGCAAACATATCTAACCTGACCTAACATACACATCACCATCAACATATAAATAAACATCAACATCGACATGAAAAATGCAATACATACATACATACATACATATGTGTGTGTGTGAGAGAGAGAGAGAGAACAATAATATCAAACTCATGATACATGCCAAATATGCATCTCTAGTAAAATAAATGCTATGAGATATATGGTCCACCTACAAAACCAGAGGCATCACTACCTCTGCCAACAAAGCAGAGGCATCGACACCTCCACCAGTAGAGCCAAAGGCATAAGTACCTATGTAAGGAAATATAGAAACATAGTTGATATCTGCCTCATGATGTATCTCACCCGCTGCAACTGTCTTATATGGATCCTAGGAGATGGGTGGAGTAGGAGATGGTGGATGGTCAGGTCGATGCGGAGGAGAGGTTGGTCGGTCAACCTATGGATCATGAGTTAGAGATGGTGGTGGGTCGACTAGGTGTGGAGGAATAGATATTGGCTGGTCATCATGGTGAGCCGGAGAAGGACGAGGAGGTGGATCATGTGATGTCGACGCTTCGTCATGGTGAGAAGGAGGAGGAGGAGGTGGAAGGGGTGGAGGATCGCTGCCCTCATCAAATGACATAAACTCATCCACCGGCCTCCAAGAATCTAAAAGAATGGATGCGCTGACAACATACTACATCAAAGACCTTAGATCACAAGGAAGTATCCTCCATAAATCTAGAAGCTTAGGGCTTGGGAAGATCTCATGTGCTCGTGCAGGCTAGACTCCTCGTTGTTTCGGCCTATATAAACCTGGGTATCATGGAAGAAATATTCAATCCACTTGGTGTGTCGTTGGGGGGAAGTCTTGAGTCAAGTACTGTCACTTGATCTTGACTCCTCCGTTTAGGCTAACTCCTAACAAAGCCAAGGGAGGTAGACCCTAAGAAATGTTACTAAGGATTTTAGTTCTTAGATGTTAAAATGGAAGTAAGTTTTTTAGGATTTTTTTGATATATAATATTGAATCAAGGCAAGTACGAAACATATAAATTAGATCAACAGCATAGTATATAAAGATATAACATAAACAACAATAAAAATATATTATGCAAAAAAAGTATTGTTGTAAAGTCAATCAGTTCCAAATGGAGTAAAAAATAAATCATGTTGAAAATGAAATGTTTTGCAATTGTATCTTGGTCAATTTTAGAATTATTATGATGAGTTTATTATGGCAAGGGGGTTTAGATATATCGTAAGGTACATGGAACAAGGTCCATATTTTGCTAAATGTGGTTTCACACAAGAATAAAGGTTAGATCAGAGTGGCAGGGGTATGTCCAACACCACACCAATCGAGGGTGTATCCTGACGGGTCCCCACAATCACTACCTAGTAGTTCCTTTCTCTTTGTAAAATTTGCCCACATGAAACAAAGGTGAGATGCTAGATTTCCATCCTTTAAGGGAGTTAATTTTAATTAGGTGTAATGTTAATTAGATGTGAAAAGTTATAAAGTGCAAGACCCCATTTCTGATTGTTCCAAACGTCCGACCAGCTGAAACTAGTATGTGATGGACAAGAGCATATGCAGAGGGTAATGCCAAATATTCATTCTGATTTGCAATTAAAATAAATTTGTGAAGAAAAAAAAGTAAAAGAATTTGTAAACCAAATAGTGTTGTACAAATTACTACTGACTAAGGTCACTTTTCTGGTCATCCACCACTAGTCAACAAATCCTTTAGGTGGTGGTGATAGCATACTTTGTGAACACAAAATCGGGTTCGTTACTTGATTGCAAAAAAGGAAATTAATCTAAACTTGCAAAAAGGAAACTAAATTATCTTAATCTTGCCAAAATGAAAGTAAAATAACTTGCAAAAAGGAAATTGTAATCTAAGGGTTAGTATAAAAAATCAAAGCAAAGGAAAATTCACACCAAAAAGGAGGCGATATAGGTTCCCCCAACGGGGAACAGGGTGTGGGTAGTGTGCATCCCACTTGCTTCTTTTATTAATGATGTACAATGATACAGATATGAAACCCTTTGATCCTTTATAAAATGGGATATAAGGTTTACAACAAATTAGAATAAAAAGGCCCCTTTTCAAGAGGGCTTTGAGGAGGTGCTTTGGAAGGCTCAAAACTTCATAATTTCACCAGAACTTCCGCTTGTCCTAGCGATAAATGACAAAAACCAACAAGCTAAAATGGTTAAGAGTTAGTGGCTTAAACAAAACTAAAATAAAATTTTACTCCTACTTAGCACTTGGAAAAATTGCAGCTACAAGTACTAAACTAAACTAAATCTAAGCTCATGACATTAAATTTGAAACGCGACCCTTTAGATCTAATTAAACATATAACAAGTATGATTTAAAAGATGAAACCTCAAAACTGATCAATACTTGCTATCTTTTAAGAAACAGTAACCGGAAAGAAATTTTGATTTTAAAGAAGGAAGAAGAAGAGTCACGAAAACTAGAATGAAGAAGCTTGGAAGTTTTGCTTTGGTGGAATGAAGAGGGTGTTTATCCTTGAAATATATTGAATATAGGGAAGATGCAAACAACCTCCAACCATTCTCCAAGTGAGGCTACCTGAAATCTTAACAATCCTTGCATAAACGAATGGTTAAATGAGGGTATTTGTCAAAAGTAGAAAACCAAAATGCATACAAATCAAACAATAATGCATGCATCTCCAGTAGAACTACCATTAACAAACAATAAGATCATAAATCAACCTAGAATACTCTCTTACCCTACTAGGAGTTAGCTCCCTATGTAATCCCACAGTTATCCAATGAAAGCAAGATAAAATTAAGACAGATTATACCTCATAGGCATTTGAGAAAAAAGCATCCACACATGAAGATCACTACACCATTGATGAACCTCCAAAGCCTTCTTTATTCATAAAGAATACAACGATGATCATACAGAGTTTTGGTAGAGCTTCACTACCATCCCAAACAAGGAGAAAGAGCTTGCTTTTATAGATAAATTGGCCTTCAAACCCTAAGAGGGCACACTTCCCAAGGAAAGAGGTGGATTGGGGGTTCTAGAAATCATGGAAAGCGTCATGTATGCAAGAGGGAAGGGATGCCACCCCTCATGGGAGGCTGCTACCTCTCCCAACCAACTCCAAGAAGAGAGACACATGGGGAATTGCACCCTCCTTTGGAGAGAATGCGCCCCCCTCATGGAAGCACATCAAATCCCCCTCATCCTGTTGGAAAAGATGCTCCTATAACTCATTTATTGACCCAGACAAGGTGCCAACCAACATGGACACCTCAGAGACAAGCTCCCTTTGGCTTATGAAATGGATTTTCTCCATATTTCCCAATTATTTGACCCAAAAAGTCATTTTCAAGAGAAAATCAAAATTAGTAATTGAAAATCACCAATTTGACTCTCAAAAGTTGGTTTATGGGTTAAGTGGGGGCTTTAGGTCCAAAAACGAGCATCCTCGTGACAAATTTGGCCCCCTATACCCACTTTTATGACTTCTTGAAATTTTACAATTAAAATACACCTTAGCGATGATTTTATTAAAAACTAAAAAACTAAAAAATCCCAGGGGTGGCTTAGCTCATGTTCACAAAACTTTGGGATTATGACTAGCATGGTAATATACATAGACTTAAGTCTTGAAAATTCAATACCATAGGATTTAAAAACCCTCCTAACGCATAATCATCACTTTCACCACCCCAGCTTTGGAGGATTTTGAGTGAAAAACTCGAAAATTTTGTGTCGCTAAAAAGCGTCGCATGATTAAACAAGGAAAAAACACTCTAGGGGTACTAGTTTGATGACTAAGTCCTAAGAATGTCAAGCCTTTTACATAAGGTCATCATGCTACATTGTTTATTACAATTTCCCCAAGGGGGTGTGAACATGCGAAAAACATTAAAAAAGGGGCAAAAATGGCCTGTATGGACTTCTGGTCTTGAATTATGAACGACTAACTAGCTCATTCTTTACAGGATCACTTGAAATCCAACTAAGTACAACTTAGTAGGAAACACTCGTCAAGCCAACAATGTGGACAACCTATTCGTCACATCATGCCTAAACCTATCATATGGCCTATGTCGTAGTTCAGGTCTAGGCAACACAGGCACCTCAGGCCCCTGCATATCCTCATCATCCTCCATAGGTGGAGGCACCTCCCCATCGAACGCGTTAATGTTTGCAAAATATATAGTACACAATAATAATTAGACAGTTTCATTAAACAATTTAATAAAACAATTTAGAATATATTTCATTTGCATTAAGTAAGACAATCAAATGCAACTATATTAATTTAAACATAACACTAATATTACCTATGTCATTTGATGGATCAGCATGGGTGAAAAAGATGTTGGCTCATGCTCTCTATCCCAACCCTCTGTACGGATATGGAATAAGGTCCAAGGCATGGTCCTCATCATTGCCTATCATCTCCAACATCTCTAGTGTGATACTAGTTGCGAACTTGGCCTACCCCCTCTTGGGAATCATCTGTCCCCACATGTGCATATGCAACTCTATCACCGTCCTAGGAGGGTGGCAGTCAAATGAAGGCATTGTGGACAGAAACCTCTCAAAACATAAACAAAAGAACTCTGAACCAAAAGGGAACTTGACCCTCCCATTAATCTGTGCACAACAACAACCCAAAGCAAAACAAAATTGCCACAAAAAATGGCATACCACCTAATGCATCTAGGTCTCTACACTAAAGAATCTACATAAAACAAAATAGGGCAACGAATGCATTTCCCATCACTGGCGAGGTTCATGATGGTTTTCGCTAATAGTGAGAGGCACCTAACCTCCTCTGCACTGAAAGTTAAAAACTATAGTTGTCCTCCTCAAACTTGAAAATCAGTAGGATCGGTGATGTGGTCTGTGATATGTATCTAAGAGTAATCGAGACGACTCTCTGTTTCAACACCAGTTGACACATCAGCGAACTAGGGAAAATCCTCCCCTCTCTTGGATAGCCCAGTGATGAAGTAAATTTCCTCCTCAGTGGGATGGAACCACTGATCGGGACCAACATGAAATTCATGCCTATGATGATCCCAATGACGAATCAACTGCACCAACAAAGCATATTTCCCCTTGAGGGTTGTATCTTATGATAGAACTTTAGGAGTTTGACAACCATCAAGAGGTCTCGTGTCTGATGAGTAAAGGGGCGAGGGTACAAATCCCACTCCATCTCTTTGGCCTCCCACTTGTGCATAAAGTTGTACTGATCAACTCATGACTGCTGTTGTTGATCGGCCTCTCACCACTGATGTCCTTGATTCACATATGTAATGTACCCAAATAGGATTTAGGCACACCAACTCGCAAATTGAACAACTAGTAATAGAATCCACAGATTTATGTCTAAACACCACAAGATCTTCACTAATTTTTCCAAGCAGAGGTTCAAGGGTATCTACAGACTCTAGGAAACCAAAATCACACAACAGAAGGTTATAAACTCGACTTGGTGATTTGCCTTGACAACTTGCACATTCGGGAGTGCATCACACCTGGGTAAATTCCTTCGGCCAAACCAAAGGCTTCAAGGCAATGGCCCCAACACTTCTC
Organism: Larix kaempferi; assembly: GCA_027924585.1. Taxonomy (NCBI): domain Eukaryota; kingdom Viridiplantae; phylum Streptophyta; class Pinopsida; order Pinales; family Pinaceae; genus Larix; species Larix kaempferi. Next base: position 6,427,102 of record BSBM01000052.1, on the reverse strand, counting down.
TGGAAACTTCACTAATTCTAGTGCAATTCTAGAAGTAACTTGATAACAACAAGGTCATATATATTAGAATTAAACTCTCATGGACATAACTTAAAACGTGCTTAAAACACAAGCTCGAAACATGGGAGACTAGCTCATATTTAACTAGAAGAAACTGTTGATTTCCAATCCATTCCAAATAGCCTCAAGGCCTCTCGAATTTCTCCTCGGAGACTCAAATGGTCACAAACACACTCTAAAAAAGATGAACAAAGTATTAACAGACTTCTGAAACCCTTTATGAATGATTTACAAAGGGAGTTTAATACCTACACAACCATAGGGTATATATTCATACATTGTTGCCAATAACTGGAATAAATGAACACAATATGAAGAAAGGTACTATAAATATTTATTGTGAATGTGTGGGGACAGTAGTAATACTAATCACAGAAATATATGGGTCTCATAGAACTTGAAACTCGGGAATATTTATAGATAGAAAAGCAATAGTGCGTTCTTTACAGTTGTGACCCTTGGATCTACTAAAATGGCCATAACTTGCTAATCCATACACCTTTTTTGATGAAACAAAAATTGTTTATGTTGTTTGGTAAATTAACCAATGATTGGGAAGTTCTAAGATATCATCAACATATTGTTATTAAGGTACAGAGTCTAGATGACAAACAAGTACAGCACAAAGAGTTTCTTTAATCAAGTAAAGTTAGGGTTTAAAGCCAAAGAACATACCTGGACATACGAAGTTTGATCCAAGCTTTAAGCTTTATTCCTCCGATCCACGATCCCAGATGATAAACCTGCAATACATAAGAGACCTTCCTCAAAGCTTTTGACTACAGAAAACATGAATAAACTAGCATGAAATTCAAATATAGAAGATCTATGATAGATTCAATTGACTAGATTCACAAAGTAGACAAGTTATTTACAGGAAAGAAAACTTCTTGTATTATAATCATCAATGGAAACCAGCTATACCTGATTTGTAACCTGCACTGTTGAAACTTGATCCTAGGATCCTTTCTCCTCTTCCTTCAATGGATATTTCTCCAGCATTTCCTTATCAAAAAATGGTTCTCCCCTTTCTCAATGCCCTCTCCTTGTATTTATAGCAAGGCTGAGACGATAGGCTCGAAAGCTAAACCCACGAGATATTAGAATCCAAAGGAGTTGTGTTGTTTTTCCAGGCAAGGGAGAGTTGGTCAATCGTGATGATCTTTCCTTCATGGGGGAACATAAGGACCCGAAAAACGGACGAAGGAATGGCTTGCATTGCATACGTCCAACTTCTTCCCAATAACAAGTTGTAATCGAGAGAAGCATCTACAACTTCCACCTCAATTGACACTACTTTTCCCGCTAGTTGGATCTCAAAAGAGGGTAAGATTCCATGTGGACGAAAGGATCTCCCATCAAAAGTAGTAAGTAATGTAACCGAAGGGGCTAACTCTGGAGAGCCTAAGGCTTGCCAACAAGAGATAGACATTACACACGTTGACGCACCTTCATCCACTACTATTCATCCAATGGCTTTCGAACCATGGACTACTTTGAATTGGAAGGCCACGTGATAGGGCAATCGGGGTTTGATATTTGACATATCAAATCTAGCCAACATACTTGACGAATCCATACTTCCTATTATCGCTAAAAGTGCATTTTTTTGCGATGGGAAGCTTTGCAAAACTTCTAGAGCGGACATAGCACACGACATTTGGGATAGATCATCTACAACTAAGTAGTTTGGAGTAGCTTGTGCATTAGGGTTGTGTGTTTCCCGTTTATAGACACCTTTCTGTATCTTCGGCATAGGATCTGTAGGTCTCTCTATATGAAGAGGAACAAATGACTCATGGATTTCTTTGTCTTTCTGTGGCAAATACGAGATATAATTCTTGGATCTCGTTTGAAATAAAGCATGTGAGTTAAACATATTTATATAGGATTTATCAGCCTGTGTGGTACGATGTGTGCCCCCAGTATTAGATCTTTCAGAAGCTGGGTTTTGTCCTTTGGGAAAAGGATCCTTCAAGACGGCTGGTTTCTTTTGGTTCAACAACTTCTGGGATTCGGCAATGAGAGGACATTGATGAGTCAGGTGATCTTCTTTACAAATTTTGCAAGGAAACTTTACCTTCTTCTTTTCTCCTTTGCCCTCCTTCTCAGTGGTTTTGGGATTTTGTTGGTTTCCTTCCCCTTTCTTGCCCTTTTTCTTATTATTGGGTTGTCGAGGACCCTTTTGATTTGACTGCACATTTTGTATAGTTTCTATTTGCGAAGGGGAGGATGCAACCATAGTTGCTTCCGCAATATAATGCTTTATCGAAAGTGCATGGACTTGCTTAGTCAAAGCTTCTAAAGTGGATGAATCAGCTGAACCTACAATTCCATCGGTATGTGGTCCAGGTTTAGGTTTACCAAGATCAATGTTTGACCTAGGTGCATCTAGAATAATTTCATAAAGGATCCTAGACTAAGCGTAAATCAAGTCGAGTTGTTGGGTCCTTAAAATGGCTTCCTCTTCAGAAGTAACCCCATAAGTTGATACATATTTGGAGATGTAGGGAAACAGTTATTTCAAAAACCACTCCAATAGAAACTCTGGGGAATCTCAGCTTTAATGAGTCGTTTCCGTCTTCTCGACTCCTGAATGTGATCAGATATATGAGTGGCTTTATTCTGCCTGAAAGTAGATAGAAGGTCTGTGACGGCATCATACCGGATGGGAAGTTGGAAATGGTTCAGAAAAACTGTCGCTAAATCATAAAAGTTGTTATAATATGCGGTCGGTAACACAATATACCATTTGGCTGCAACACTAGTCAAGGTTATTTGAAGGAGACTCAATCGAATCAAGTCATCATTCAGCGAGTTAGAGGAGCACCATAGATGAAAAGTTGTGACATGGTCCCCTGGATCTTCACCAGTTTTTCCTTCAAACTTCAGAATGTCTGAAGGGATTTTGGTTGGGACCCGAGGCCAAGCAAGATTATGCTGCACTGGGTCATTCATTAACTTTGAAAGATCTGGAAAATTCAAATTTTCCATAAAAGGTAAGCGAGGCCTTGCCGATGGCATGTGGGTTTGGGGAATTTGGTAAGAAGAACCATCCGGACCATGACCGCCATAAAGTTGGTTGGGGTTGCCCCCAGCCAGCGGTTGCGATGAAAATGAGTTTTGGAAATTGCTCCAACCATAAGCTAGTGGATTGCTCCCTTGTGGCCTAGTCCATTGTGGTTGAGTATAAGTATTTCCAAACGGAGTATGAGTATAATTGTTACTTCCTCCTCCGCTGAAAAGTGAGAAAGGAGTACTCCCTGTAGGTACATTAGAAGTTTGAATGTTTGAAGATTGTACATTAAATCCTGTAAAGGGATTAGAACTTGGCAACTGTGCAATAGAAGGGATAGGCATTGAGCCTATAAATGGTGTTGAAGGGGGACTGTGCCCTCCAAGCCAAGGGAATCATTGAGTAAAAGGAGTTCAACTAGGGTTACCCTGGAACTGTTGAAGGAACGGGGAGGAAGTAAATGATACCGGTATCCCAGTAAAAGGGACATTAGATGACCCAATAGCTGATCCAAAAGGTATAGAGGTTTAAGCAATCTGAGTGCTAGATGATCCTAAGGATCCAGTATTAAAACTCAAAGAAGTGTTTAGAGCAGAAGGTATCGGCAACGAACTAGGTATCAGAGTGTTTATGTGTAGGGGAGAAAAACCTCCCAGCATGATAGCCGATGTGGGAGTGTGTGGAACTCCCGATCCATCCCCTATATTGTCCATGCTAAGTCTAAATGTAAACCTATATACACTTAACTCGGGTAATCCTAAATAAACAACTCTTTCTAACAATGGACCGTCCGGTCCTATTAAAGGAGGGTTGAAGTGTCTAGCAAAGTATTTTGCTGGAAAATATTCAACCTCAATAGTCTGTGGGACTGATGAAGTTTGAGAAATTAGTTGAGGTTCCCTAGGGGGTTCAGTTGTGCCAGTTGGTTCAAAACAACCACTTGAATTTTTTCTACACCGTTGAGGTTGCGGTGGAGGCTCCACAGTGACTGGAGGAAGGTTTCTCAACCTCTTGACCTACAAGGAGGTTGGTTCTCCACAATTACAAGAAAAATATTCTATGCAATAAACCTAGGGCCCACTAGAACAACAGTAAACACACATCACACCGCTACAAAAATACCTATAGTAATCCAAACCAGGAAAATGGATGATATCCCAAAGGAAAGTCTAGGATGATTAGGGCCCAGAACAAATTAGTGAAGTAATGAAGAACAATTATCCAAGGTCCACGGTATAGTCATGATGGGGCCAAGTGTTGGAATCATCCAACCACCTTCCCAAAGAGTTGTAGAGGATTTCCGCCTAGATTTATCCTAGGTGAAGTGAAAATATCCTTTCATTATCACCTGTGTAGAGCCCTAATGGTCAAGAAACTAAGGCTACCAACAATGTAGAAAGAGTATGGGGGGGCAGTCGCAGGTCCAACTAACATGCATGGGTAGGGTAACTAAGCCTGAAATCCAAAAGCACCAAAGGTACTGGTGGATCCTCGTACGCGTATCATTTCTGGTAGATGCTTGATTGAAAAGTGGGGGGGCATCCCCAACTAATAAACCTCACACGACCTCGTGCTTGACTCGGGTTTGAATGGAGCTTCTCGATGCACGTTCCACAAAGGTGGATTTACCTGGTGATAGTCCACTATGATTTGAATTTAAATGGTTTTGGATAGTTAAAAGAACTTAGTCCAAATCCCTAGCCTAAGCTAGTGGGTGTATGTTCCCTAGAAAGAAAAGTTGCTATTAAATTTTAACTTTAATGTTCTTTTTAGGGATTTTGTTTACTCAAAAGGAGTGAGCGTGTGTGTAAGATGGTTACAACTGAAAAGTAAAGTGTATACATGAAAATGCAAGTTCCTTTCACTATTTTTCTTTTCGCTTATCTTTCAAAATAAAAAATTTTGCAAAGTAAACCTCAAATTGACTTGAAATATTTTTTACTTTTTCAAAGAATTAGCATATGCAACTAAAATCTACTTTGAAAAACAATGCTCTTGCCTAAAAGAAAAGTACTTGTTCTTTTTTGTTTTAGTTTTAAATGAAAGCAATAACAACTAAATATGAACAAGACAAGAACAATCAATAATGCAAGTGTAATATGATTGTACCTAAACCTATAAAACTCAGAAACCTACCCTCAAAAGAGTATGAAAATAACAAATCCAAGAAGTTTCTTCAATCAAGTAAGAAGTAACCAACTTTGGTATAGAGACACTATGCAATCAATCGACATAAAGAAGAAAGCACAGATTCAATCAAGACATCAAACTGCCCTTCCACAATCCAGTGATCATAAGGAAATAATCCAAGCGTTCACCAAACAAAATTTGGACTTGAAAGACCTAGATACCCTTAACAAGCAAATGAAAACCAAGCTAATTCTCATAAAAGAGCAAAATGGAATCAGTCAAAACCTACCAACAGGTCCAAATGATCCAAAACTAAGCAGAGAAACTCTTCCACAAACAAAGCAAAGACCCAAAGCTTAAACCCGAAGAGGAAGTCAATTCATACAGGAAAAACCACGTCTATAAGTGCAGCATCACGCAGGTGACCCGTGGGTACAGATATAAGAAACTCGCGGGTAAGGGGAAAAAGTCACAACTATAACTAACTATAACTCGTGGGTCTACTTCAATAAAAATAAAAAAGAAAGAAAATCTCAATAAAGACCAAGTCTGAGTCTCAAACAGGGGCCTAAACACTCTGTAAACTCTCCCATAGAACTAAAGGACTAATTAAACTGAAGAAAAACTACCCCATGACTCCTAGAGCAATAGAAAGAACTCCCTAACGAAGTTGCTTTGGGAGTCGCCAGTTCTGTTGTTTTGTAAATTAACCTATGATTGGGAAGTTCTAAGAGATCATCAACATACTATTATTAAGGTACAGAGTCTAGATGACAAACAAGTACAACACAAACAGTTTCTTTAATCAAGCAATTTAGGGTTTAAAGCCAAAGAACATACATGGACATACGAAGTTTGATCCAAGCTTTAAGCTTTATTCCTCCGATCCACGATCCCATATGATAAACCTGCAATACAAAAGAGGCCTTACTCAAAGTTTTTGACTACAAAAAAATGAATAAACTAGCATGAAACTCATATATATAATACATATGATAGATTCAATTGACTAGATTCACAAAGTAGACAATCTATTTACGGGAAAGAAAAATTCTTGTATTATAATCATCAATGGAAATCGGTTATACCTGATCTATAACCTACATTGTTGAAACTTGATCTTGGGCTCCTTGCTCCTCTTCCTTCAATGGATATTTCTCCAACATTTCCTTATCAAAAAATGGTTCTCCCCTTTCTCAATGCCCTCTCCCTGTATTTATAGCAAGGCTGAGAGGATAGGCTCGAAAGGTAAATGGTTGGGGAAGTTATGGTAGTTAGGATAACTACCATAACTAATCCTTAATCAATATTTTAATATTTTTCGTGCTTTTGGAGGTACTCACAAGTATATCTCTTGACAAGATAAAACTGACTCGCGGGTTTAGTGTCAAGCAACTAGCGGGTGCAACTTTTTAGGAAATAACTGCGGGTTGTCAGTGTAAACTCCAGTGGGTGACTCACGAGTTGACCGATATAAGAGTCACAATTATAGCTAAAAAATACTTCATAAAATAGCTAGGTTGAAGAAGTTATTGTAAGATTTAGATCCAAAGCATCTATAGTCAATTAGGCTCTTCCATCCATAAGGTCTTTTTGTGTGACCTACAATGCAGTGTGGTCACAGACGGAGAAGTGCCAATCTGACTAATAACAATTTTCCACTGGAAATGATGCTCCAAAAACAATGGAATTGGTCTTAAAGTATATAAATTCTCAAAACTATTCGAACCAACAGATTTTTTTCAGACCACCAACACCAGATCCACTGATTGAGTTGATCTGATCACACAACAGAAGCACCAACACACTGGTTCTCGCCCACACCATACTGAGACTCAAATTAGACCTGCAAAATATGTAATCTACTACCTTGAAGCTTTATGAAAATAACTAAGTGTTCTCTTCCTTAATCTCCAACTGGAATGCTAGCAAACACTCCAATCAGTTCTGGTTACAGAGGGGCACATCTCCCTATTGTTGCAAGGGGCATATCTCCCAAGCATAGAGAAGCAAGAGTTCTCCAGTAACATAATCAAAACATCAACTAAACTCCTCCACTAGTGCGCTCAACCTCTTTTAATGAACTCCTAGGTATTTTTTCCCATTTCTCATGCGCCCTCTTCCTTGGAATTCGAACCATCAAGACAAATAATGGCATGTGTACCCAATCTCTCGACAAGTGCACCCTCTCTATCCAAATTTAGGCCCTGTAGCTTTTAATGATGCCTTTCTTGTTTTCTTGACAGTTTCTAATCCTTCTTGGTGGCACAAATCAATAAACTTCTTTCTTTTATGCTTTTGATCTCCTTTCATGCTTTTGAGTTGCTTTTATGCTTTTAGGTTGCTTTCCTGCTTTTAAGCTACTTTCCTGCTTTGGTATGCTTTTCCTTGATTTTCTGTTGCCTTCTAGCTTTTCAGTTGATTTCTTGCTTTTCACTACTTTTCTTCCAGTTTCCTTTGTGTAAGACAACTCATAGGGGTCCACCTAACCTCTTATGCACCCTCCTAGGCCACCTAGGCATTTACAACTCATCTACAATTATTAGTAATATTAAATATTACAAAATTGTGTCCATAATCCTTTCATGATTATTTAATTACATAAAGTAAGATCGACCAAAATTTAACTCCCTTATTAATTAATGTAATTTTTCCACTAGGACCCATGGGAATTGAATTGGTTAGTGGTTTGACCAAGGTGCCCTCAAGGAGGGGACATTACAACATATAACATCGACAAGTCTCATAAATAGACATAAAAAACATTTAAGTATTTCATTAAATGAGCATGCTATTTATTAACATCAAATAATATTTTTTTCTCAAAATAAATGAATATGACAAGCGATGCAACTAAATTACAGGCACACACCAACGTCAGTGCTCTTGTAACACAAGAGCATCGCAATTGGTTCTCTTGTAACACAATAGCACCGCAACCAATGTGCTACAATAACACAAATGCATCACGTACGTAAATAAAATAAAATAAAATTTAACTCCTCTGTATAATCGGTGCGTTACAACAATAGAAGCACAATCAACGGTGCGCTCTATTGACCATAGGGAACCGTGTGACAATTTATTTTTTAAAACAAAGACGATGCGCTTTTAAATCTAACGCACCGATCTGTGTGTGTTTTTGAGATGCACTGGCTATATTTTGTAAATATTAAGAATGATGCTTCCATCAATAGGAATCACCGGTGCAATGGTGACATGTTAGTGCACTATCAATGGGGCACAAACCTTTTTAAAGTGCATTATAATAGGAGCATATATTTTTCAGTTTTATAATTATTTTTTATCGTCATAATAGTGCGTCTGTTACACGTCAGCATACCAAATATATGATGCATACATGTTAAAAAGCGCACCTTTTACTGGGTAAATTTTTAAAATAAATTTAGTTTTGCGGTGTGCTTTAACATAAAATGCACTGGTGCGTGGGGTCTTTTCTGATGCACAGATAATATTTTGTAAATATGAGATACAATACTTCCATAAATTGGTGGAACGATGCTCTAGTTACACGTTAGCACACTGAAACTTCAATGCGTACATGTTAACAATGTGCACTAGTTAACATTGTGTTTTTTAAAATATTTTCAGTGTGGAAGTGCATTCATATTTACAAGCACAACGGTTAATGTTGTGATTTTTTTTTTAATTTTAGTTTACCAGTGCATTTGAAATTATGTTCAAAATTTGGTGGTGCGTTATGAAAAGTACAGTGTAGCGGTGCACTACACATATAAAAGCACCATGTTCAATGCACACTGTAAATTTACAATGTGCACCGTGTAGTAGTGCAAGCTGAACGACTCGAATGCACCACGCAAGTTTTTTAAAAATTTTTTAGCAAAAAGAAAGACAAACTAAAGTTGAATTTTAATTAGGAGGTAACAAAGAGTTTACCTGGTCAATTGTGCATTGAGGAGGCATGGTTGTGATGTACACCAAATTTCAAATTTTTCCCACCATTTAGAAAAATTCAAAATCCACTCAGCAAACAACGGAACAAGCAATGCAACCATGTGGAGTACCGATGGCAGGGCGTCTAACCAAGGTATGACACCGATTCTCAGTGGTCAAAAGCACTGTAGAGAAGGTAAAAATAGTTTTTCAATTCAGTAACAAAAAATTATTTAACCCTGTTCTGGTGCACCCAAAACTTGAACACACCGACACAATCCAGGAGAATGAACACATTGGAAGTGTGAATTGAAAATAAATAATTAATCCAATCCATTTTTTTAATTCGGTATTTTTTTTTAATTTAACCCTTGCATGGTGCACTATAAGCTCTAATGCCCCGGTGTGTTTATTTAGAACGACCACATCGAAATGACAATTAAAAATAAGAAATTAATGTAATAAGTTGTTTTTTTAATTCATATTTTTTTATTATTTAACCCTTTCACAATGTGCCAGAAAGTCAAATGCCTCGGTGTTTTTATTTAGAACGACTGCATCGGAAATGAAAATTAAAAATAAAAAGTTAATTTAATACATGTTTTTTAAATATTCGATACTCTTTTTTATTTAACCCTATTATAGTGAGCCCTAAACTGGAACACCTCGGTGTTATTTAGAACGACCGCATTGAAAATTAATATTAATATAATAAATTAATCTAATATGATGCCCTCCACTATCCATTTACCCTCCTTTGGTGCTTTCAAAATGGGTATGCACCAGTGTGCTTTTGTAAGTCAAAATCACTAGTTGTAAATTTATATATTTTTGTTTCTCTCGATGGTAATCCAACCATGGTGCCTCGTGATTTATGTCCTCACCGGTGTGTTTGTGTCTTATATGCACCAGTGGATTTTGGATGTATAAAAGCACTGAAGAAAAACATTTTCTAAAACCTCTTCCAGCTGACCTTCACTAGTGACCTCCGCTATAAACAGATACCTGGGATCTTTTTAGACGGGCATCCACAAAAACCTGCACTACAGGGCCTTTTCCTTGTCGTGGGGTTAGCTCACTCTATTAAGAGAAAGGGTATCTTGGGTTTGCGATCAACTTGTGTTTAAGTGGGAGATTTGCATAGAAAATCTCATGTAAAGAAAATGGTGAGTAATTCATGAATAGAAAATATAGAAGTTTAATGGCCAGAGATTTGAATTGTGGAAGCTAAAGATGAACGATCTTATTGTAGATAGAGAACAAATAATTGTTGTGGATCTAGGTACAAAACCCATCGGTATGTTGAAAGAAGATTGGGAAAAGTTGGAAATAAAAGTGAGAAGCGTGATTCGACTCTACTTCTTAGACTCAATGCTATTGGACGCCTTTGGAGAAAACAATGTAAAGAAGTTTTGGGATAAGTTGGGAAATTTGTATCAGTTAAAGTCCCTAGTAAACAAGTTATTTCTTTGAAAGAAGCTATATCATCCTAGCATGGAGGATGGCAACTTTGTGACAAATCATCTAAATGCCTTTAATACTTTTTAAAGTTAACTTGTTTCTATTTATATTAAGATGGGGGAAGAATATAAATGTAATAATACAATTGTTATGTTCCGTGTCAGGTTCATGGAATAATACAATTGTAGTAGTTGGTAGTACCACTCAATCTACATTAAAATTTGAGGATGTAGTTACATTAAAATTTGAGGATGTAGTTACATCCCTATTATCAAAGGGAATGAGGAGAAAATCCATGATGGGTGTGACTAAGGATGTTTTGTCTATGGGTAAATGTCCCCAAGAGAGGAAAAATAAATCTTCAGGGGGTCAGATCTAAAGCTAGAGGTAGATCTAAATCTCTAGGACAAATATGCAAGGAACTGCAGGAAAGTTTGGCATTATAAGAAAGATTGCAGATCTAAAAATGTTGATAAAGGTAAGAGATTTGATAATTCACTTTTCATAGAGACAAAATCCATCACATAATAAGTAGTTGTTGTTTACATGTACATAGTCATGTATGGTTGTTATAAATATAATATATACATATATTATATTTATAACATGGAAAATATAAACCATGGGTAAATACCATGGTAATGTTACATATATTATATATAATAATAAAATAAAAGAATAATAAATGATAACTAAATAAAGAATATTATTAATAATAAATAAACAAAAAATTATAAAAGGACATGACTCCTCACGTAAAGGTGCCCAAAAGAATATAAATTTGGAACACATTCTTGTATTTTCATCGTCTTATTTTTAATTAAATCATTTTAAATGCTTTATTATAACAATGGTTGATCGAATAGGGTGTTTCATTTCACATGACTCTTCACAGGGAGTGATTTTGTGAATATGACAAGTACAATGGAGGTGACATTTTCCTATGAGAAGACTTGACAACCAAAATTGTAAGATGTGGAAGGATAAAGTTGCAACTCAATTATGAAAGATTATAACTCTTCCTGGGGTTATGCATTTTTCAAATCTAGCCAAAAACCTTATATCTATAAGTAAGATGGGTGATGCAAGCGTGCATACTATATTTGAAAAGGATAGATGCAAGATGGCTCAAGAAACAATGATGTTGATGAGGTGGGTTCGGATTGGAACTTTGTACAAACTATTGGGAAGCACCTTTAATAATGGCTACAACAATTTTGTTGTTCCTGAGGATATAAATGAAGAAGACAAGACCCATACTATCCTTAGTGAGAAGACAATGTTATGGCATTAAATACTGGGACATATTGGAGAGAAGGGCCTTTGAGCATTGCATGGTAAAGGTATGGTTGAATGTATGTTTGATTGATCATTCAATTTTGATTTATATGAACACTATATGTATGGTAAATAGAATCAGGTGAAATTCCCATTTGGTGCCATGAAAGCAAAATGAATCTTGGAGTTAATACACAATGACGTGTTTGTACCTGTTCTTGTTATCTCACCAAGTAAATCTGCATATTTTGTTTTATTTATGAATGATTTCTCAAGGAACACATGGGTTTATTTCCTCCACAAGAAATATGAGGTTTTTGTTAAATTTAAAGAGTTTAAGGATTTTGTAGAAAACCAAGTAGAGGTGAAGATAAAGGTGTCAAGAACAAATAATGGTGGAGAGTTATGTGGGAATGAGTTCGAGGAATTATGTAAGAACTATGGAATATCAAGGAAAAACTATACTCCACACACACCTCAACATAATGGATTTGCAGAAAGAACGAACAAGATGTTGATGGAAAAGGTAAGAAGTATGCTCAATGGTACAAAGCTATAACATGAATTATGGGTAGAGGTAGTTGATACTGAATGTTACTCAGTAAATCAATTATCTAAACCAACGTTGGTTGACAAAACTCTGCATGAGGAATGAACTGGAAAAAAACCCTCTCTTAAACATCTCAAATTTTTTGGTCGTAATGCTTATGTGCATGCTCCAAAGGAAAATATGAGTAAGTCAGATAATAAAGATGAAAAATGTACCTTTTTTGGTTATAAAGATGTTATAAAAGGTTATAATCTTTGGAACCCGGTAAATAAGAAGATTGTTTATAGCTAGAATGTTGTATTTAGAGGGATTAAAACTTTTCCCAAACATGAAGTACAACCAAGGAAAGGAGAACCAAAGACAATATATTTTGAGTTGAAGGGTGACAAATCAAACTCAATGGAAGAAGATGGACTAGAAGAGAAGGGCCCTTGGACTACAATATTGAGGATATCAGTTCGAAAAGGAAAAAAAATAGGAAGGTATACTCCAACTAATTTTTGTTATAGTTTTGTTTTATCTATTTATGATGATGACTTTAGAATTGTTAGGGAGGCAATAGATTCAGAAGACAATAAAATTTGGAAGAAGCCCATGGTCAAGGAAATAGATGCCTTGGATAAAAATAATACTTGGGATCTAGTTGAGTTGCTAGCTGGAAGAGAACCCATTAGTAGCGAATGGGTGTTGCTAGCTGGACGAGAACCCATTAGTAGCGAATGGGTGTTTAAGAAGAAGTTGAATGCAAATGTTAATGCAAAGAAGTACAAAGCGCACCTAATTGCAAAGGTATATTCCCAAGTGAAGGGAATCGATTTCAGTGAGATTTTTTCTCCTATTGCTAAATTAACTTTTATCATATTTATTTTGTCTATTGTTGTTTCTTTTGATCTTGAAGTAGAGAAAATGGATGTGAACGTAACATTTCCGCATGTTGATCTTCAAAAATAAATTTACATGAAACAACCATAATGTTTTGCAGTGAAGGGAAAGAAGGAGTTATTTTGCAAGATGAAGAAGTCCCTATGAATAGAACAATCACCAAGAATGTGGTATCAAAAGTTTGATAATTATATATTGGGACTTGGTTCTCAAGAAGCAAAGTTGATCACTATGTGTATTCAAAATAGGTCGATGCCATTTTATTTATGTGGTCTTGTATGTTGACGATATATTGTTGATTGGAAATAACAACGAAATCATAAAGGATGTCAAAGCTCAGTTGTCTTCTAAGCTTGATATGAAATATCTTGGTGCTATAAATTTATTTTGTGCATGGAATTTAAAAGAGATTGACTAAATAGGAAACTTCGGTTGAATCAAAGGAAATATATTGAGACAATATTGTATAGGTTTAATGTGCAGGAATGTATACATGTAAAGGTCTCAATTCATGTAGGTGCAAAGTTATATGTAGATAAGTTTCCCAAGACTCAAGAAGAGGTAGAATACATGTCCCATGTTCCTTATGCTAGTGTTGTTGGAAGTATATTGCATGCTCTGGTGTGTACTCGACCAAACATTTCCCATGTAGTGGGAGTTTTGAGCATGTATATGTCAAAATAGGGGAAGGAGCATTGGGAAACTATAATGAGGGTATTCTTATATTGGCATGACATTTTATATTTTGTAATCTACTACTAAGGAATACCTACACCTCGTTGGGAGATAGGTATACACGGCTTTGTTGATGTATACTAGGCTAGAGATATTGGCCACAAAAGATCCAAACATGGTTATGAATTTAACCTAATTGGTGGAGCAATATGTTGGATGAGCAATAGGTAGGATGCAGTTTCATTGTTAACCAAAAAACATGATTACATGGAAACCACTCATGAAAGCAAGGAAGCTATATGGTTGCAAAGATTGTGTTCGGGCATTGACTTGGTTCAAAAAGTAACTTAAGATTAGGTTATGAGAACTCAAGTGTAATTTTTTTGGCAAAGAACCTTGCTTATCATTCCAACACAAAGAATGTTGTTGTGCAATACTAGTTTGTTAGGGATATGGTTGAACCAAACAAAGTCTCATTGGGAAAGATTGATACCTTGAAGAATGTTGCAAATTCATTAACAAAGTCTATTAGAACTAAAACAAATTCTTTGTGTAGAGAATCAATGGGCATTGTTGCCACTAGCATCTAATTACATGAATTCTTTCCCTTTGATCCCTTTTTCAAAGAATGAAACAAGTGGGAGATTGTTGAAAATGTGTTGTACTCTTTGTAGGTTCCTATAGAAAAGGGGGTTTGGAGGATCTAGCACCCCCCCCAACCCCCAATCGACACCCCCGAAAAAAAATTGGGTTCGTTTTTGGTCCATTTTGTGTTTTTTTGGAAAATGTTTTTTCGACCAATTGTTAACATTAATTATGGTTGTAATCTAATTTGGGTTAGTGGATTAGGGTTTTGGATGCTATAATATTGTATTGCAAATGATGAATATAATATAATGAGATAGAGAGAGGAGAAACTCTTAGCTAGGCTGGTTTTTGTGGCTAAGTGTTTCCAAGGTAAATCTTTGTGTAATGTGTGTGTGTGTGCCATTGTTATTTCTTGTGTTTTAGATTATGTTTGGTATTTGGGTTACCATCCGATTGGTCGCCGAGAAAATATAAAGAATATGTTGGGGACGATGAGCCATGTCAACACAGGCTTCACATGCCCTATTGAACATTCAATGGGATTTGCGTCAAAGGTTAGGGAAAATCTAGATGCTAACGATACTAATGTGGTTGGTATGACTGATCTAGATTCAAATCTAATGGAAAATGACCCATGCCTATCGTAGTTGAAGCTAGATCCCTTCCCACATGGAAAATCTTGCAAGGGATTAGACGATTTAATATAAGAAGTTCCACATGAACATCCCCTTGCTAATTTGTTTCATGGTATAGGAGATGCTTCTTTGTGATCTCAAGGTTTTGTAGTTGGCAAAATAGACTTGAGCAATTTCAATAGCTTGTGTATGCGATCTCCAGTTGTCGCTGCAAAAAAATGGGGAAAGGTGATACAATCCATGGGAGGAGTGGAGTTGGTTGAAAGAAAAGACACAAGGGTTATGGAGATCATGGAACTGGAAGGCCAAGCCCTAGTCGAAAAGTTTTGTGATTGTCGAGTTGGATTGTTTTATTTATCGACTTGGGTGTAGGCAATGTGGGAGGCGTTGGTAGGTTACAACCTAATATTACATTCTTTGTCAATAGAGTGGTTTGGATTTGTTTTTCAGAAGCATGAGGATGCTCAATGATTATTGCAGTGGTGTTTGTTTTTGGACAAACACGTGTTGGTTTTAAAAATGTGGCACCAATTATTTGATCACAAGGATAAATTTTTAGCTAGCACACTAGTTTGGGGCAAGTTACATCGATTTATGTTGGAGTTTTGGTTGTAGATGGAGTTGAAGGCAATATGAGACTCACTGGGAAAATTACTTGCCACAGTTGAAAGATCTATGGAAAGGTCATCATGCTCAAAGGCAAAGATCTTGGTTGAATTGGATATTCGACAAGGCCTTTAAGAGTTCATAGAGATAATTGTAGGTGAAAAATTGTATACTCGGTCTTTGGATTACATCAATGTGTCTTTTAGGTGCACCCAACATAACCTTTATGGGCATGTAGTGGAAATTTTTACCTTCGCTTCTAAAGACAAGTGCGGAATCCAAAGTGATCAATAGAGGGGGAGGAGAATGTTTTGGAGGTGTCTGGCTCTCAAACCTTTGAGTGTGTTAGTAAGGAAGTGAGGTATAAGGCGGAACATGATGACGATTATTCAATAAAGTGGATTGTGGCTCAGAGGCTATTTTTTCATAGGAGTTCATCATGGGTGATATTTGTATACCACTGATTGTTAGGCATCAATCGCTATTCACTTGTTAAGAAATTGTTCAAGATGTATTTGGAGATATCAAGCTATCCCCATTGCAATTGATCTAGCTGGAAAACCTTTGGAATGTGGGTGCTTTGGGAAACACTCATTTGGTTAAGTACATAAAGGATTTTGTTAATTTACCTCCTATTATCGATGCAAATCCAAACCCCATTTCTAGTGTCCAACCTATTTTGGCTTCTAGCAATTCTTTTCCGATGATCATAGGAATCAGGGGTTGGGGCTTGTGTTCGAGGGCCTAGAGGAAAAAGGATTCATGGTGGGTCTATTTGAGGATTTATATTCAATTTATCATGCTCTCGAGATAACAAAGTCCAAAGGTGTTAGTCATACATCCTCTATGCGAGGGGGAGGTCCTTATTTGTTGAGATCACAACATCACTCTAAGGACCCGGTGGATTATGGGGGCATTGGATATGATATTCCAAAAGAAGTTGTCCACTCTAGAGTGGGTCAAAAGTTGGCCATAAATCATGCTCGAGAATTGGTAGTTAGGGAGGTTAATCAAGGTCAACAACAATTAATTTTAGGGTTCTTTAGAGGAGGAAAATCCCCAAAAGAGGTGCCCAGATGAATATTATGTCAATAAATGCTAGAGAATTGGGAGGGAAGGCCAAACTATTGTCCTTCAAGCGTATCTACAATGTGGAGAATCCATACATGAAATTTATACAAGAAACCATGATTAAGAGGGAGCCTATGGTTTTTTAGATGTGTAAGTGGTTTGGGGGATGGGATTTTCTTGCCTTGGATTTGGATGGACACTCAAGGTGTGTGATAATAGGTTTCTCAAACTAGTTGTCCTCATCAAACTGTTTTGTTGTTAGCTCAGCCTTGTGCATAGAAGTTTATTGCATGAGTTTGGATAGGACTTTCGTGATTATTATTTTATACAGTCCTTACGATTGGAAACATGCTTTTTTGGATTATCTATTTGTTTTGTTGTGTTTAAAGGTGGACAACCTCATCAGATATCAACCTTACCATCATTCATGAGGAAATTTGGGGTTCCACAACTCGGGTGGATAAACCGGCTCAGTTTTTCTTGGGCATGTTTGAGGAGGTAGAGTATTGGACCAATGTGGAACCATGTTAGATTCGACCGACATGGAGTAATAATCGTATCAATGTGGCGGGTGGCCAAATGACTGGATAGATTATTAATTCATGAGAACATCTCATGGTTAGTGGAGTGTTATTGCAGGTGTTGGGTTGGATATGGTAGATTCTCATATCACTTTCCTATTTTCTTGGAAATATGGGTTAATGAATACAAGCCAATAACAACATTCAAATATAACTCAAGTTGGTCAGAGGAAGTGGAAATGAAACAAATTGTCAAATAGAACTAGAAAGACATAGAGGTGGAATCATGTGTAAGTCTTGGGTTCTAGTTTTCCACTTCGCTCCACCTAATAAAGGAGAAGGTGGCGGAGTGGGGTCGAGATAGGCATCATAAATGGGAGGAATTGATTTTAGATGTGGAACATGAAATATGGGTTCTTTGTAACTCATAAGGGTGGGTTTGTTGAAAAAGGGGCTCGGGAATCCATCATTAATTTGGATCAGAGGCGGGACAAGCTTCTTATGGATTGAAAGAATAAATGGAGACTGAAGACTTGGGCTCTTTGGTTAGATTTGGGTGGCCAAAACACAACATATTTTCATAATTATGCAAAGTACCAAAGGTGTTCCAATACCATCTGGCAGTTAAAAGATGGGGATGGGTAGCCAGTTCGAGGGTTTCATGACCGTAATAGTATTGTCACATACCCAATAGCCACGATACTCTATTGAGACCATGAGGTACTCGAATCTGTGAATAATTTATGCTCTTGCTTCTAATTGCAAATTTTATTTCCAATGGCTTATTATGATATGGATTTTTAACAACATAAATGAAAGATATACAATAGCAAAACTTTAAACTAAAATTATACATTCTAACGATGCAATCATTCCTAACATGAATGCATCAAGCCATGCTCAGTCAATCCATACACATAATCAATTCTAAAAAAATAATTGAAAACATCACATAGAAAAAATAAAATTCATGGCATTCATACACAATTGGCATTTATCTTATGAAAGTGTCCTCCAAATAACTATAAGCTAAGAACGTTCCTCCCAGGCGTAGGCACTCTGTCAAGCCTTCTCTTTCTTTGATAGGTGCCACACCCAAGTTGGGGCTATCAATCCATAATGGGGAAATGTCTACTTCTTCCCCTTCAATTTACAACCACACTCCTCATAGAATGCTCCCCACCCAAAGGAACATGTCCTCTACCTAAGTGGTATAGGTAACGACATCCACAGTTGACCCCAACCCCTCACTCATTCGCCATCAACCTCCACAATTCCAA
Source organism: Larix kaempferi (assembly GCA_027924585.1). NCBI lineage: Eukaryota > Viridiplantae > Streptophyta > Pinopsida > Pinales > Pinaceae > Larix > Larix kaempferi. Next base: position 6,408,434 of record BSBM01000052.1, on the reverse strand, counting down.
AGAAGGTACCCATTCTCTACATTGCAATCCCTTAGGCTTCTCCCTTCCCCTTCTAGCACTCCAATATAGGTAAACCAGGAAGTCTCCATGACAAGGCTCCAAGGATGTTACACTATAGGCCAGGTTCCCTAACCTTGGGCACCAGTTTATCAGGGTAGTTAGGCTTACGTTTATCAAGGTGGGCTTGAGTGTAGCTTCTAGAAAACTAATATCCCTTTGGTTTACCAACTGGTATTACCATGGCATGGATGCTTTGGATGTTGGAATGAATGAAATGATTTTCTAACTTTATATGTGCATAGCTTTGTTTTGACATGTGGCTTCCCCATGAGAGACCACTTTTCCCTCTTAATACTCCATTGTAATAATTAACCCATGATTAATTAAAGAGACCCTCATAATATGGTTAAGGGACTTTGGGTTAAAAAGGTTAATGAAGGATAAGGTATAGTTAAATTCCACTAGGGTCATCACCACTTAGACCCTCTCACTTCCCCCACTTGTGGATTCATGTCCTCCCATCTCTTCTTCATCCTTCTTCACTTGCAAATGTCGGGGATTTTTTTATATTAAAATGAAAATGTACATATTTAAAATATGTTTGGTCATCCTAGACCATTCTAATCTGACTTCTAGACTTTACATAAATACATCATATTTACAACTTGGGGTAAAAATTGGGGTGTTACGTGTATGGGGGTGAATCATTTTAATTATTTATTCAAGGACCTTGTTCGAACAAATTTGAGGGAGGTATTGAAATTGATGGCAGTGTTTCCAAGGTTGGTTGAGGAGGATGAAAAGGAGGATCTATTTCACCCTGTTGATTTGGAAGAACTTAGAGCTATTCTTTGTTCTTGTCAACGGGATAAAAGTCCAGGCCTGGACAACTGGACAATAGTTTTTTTGTTTACTTTTTCGATCTCATTGGACATGATTTGCTTAAGGTGGTGGAAGAGGTTCAAATGCCTAATTGCATAAATACCACCTTTTTGGCATTAAATCCCAAGATTGATCATTTATCATCCTTTGAATATTTTAGACCTATATCACTATGTACAAGTATTTACATAATTATTTCAAAAGTGATTATTGTTCGACTTAATCCATTGCGTTTGAGGGTGATATCAACATAATAGTTCTCGTTTATTAAGGGGCGACTCATTCATGAGGCGATTGGCATGATGCAAGAAGGTATGTACTCTTTAAAGTTAACCAAAACCCTGCTACAATTATCAAATTAGATTTATCTAAAGCTTATGATAATGTCTCTTGGCTATACCTGAGGCTCATATTGCTTCACATGGGGTTTATTTCAAATGTTATTTAATGTATTATGGGTCATATAACCTCATCATCTTTTGTATTTTTTATCAATACCTTAGGCTCAAAATAAATAAGCCTTCTCGTGGTCTTCGGCAAGGGCCCCCACTATCCCCTTAGATTTTTCTTTTGGTTGTGGAAGGTTAAATCGAGCTATTCATGAAGGGAGGAGGTGGAGGAAGATTCGAGGAATTAATTTTGGAGGTCGTGAACTTTTTATGCACTTAGTGTTTGTTAATGATATTCTCTTGTTTTGATTCAATTCGGTTGAAGAGGGGAGGCACTGCAAGGAAAGTATTGAGCTCTTTTGTTAGGCAATATGTATGGAAGTTAGCACAGGTAAGTCAACGATGCATTGTCTTGTTGAGTTATTTATGTGAATCAATACTTGGGTGGATCTATTCCTTTCCCCGTCCATAATATGGAAGATGGCATAAGTATCTAGGGTACATGCTCAAACCAAACAAGTATGGTAAGATCAACTAGTCTTCACTCATTGATAAGATTGAGAACATGATGGTCAATTGTTGGTGTAATCATTGGATCTCTCGTGGAGGTTGTTTGGTGCTCATAAAATTGGTGTTGGAGACTATCCTTATCTATTGGAATTTGATGGCCCACATTGATAAAGGAACTCTTGATAGGATTTGGCATATTTGTTTAAAATTTCTTTGAAAAGGGAAGAGTGATTATCAAGGCTCCCATCTTTCAAGTTGGAAAACCATTGCTTCCCTGAAAGGTCTTGGTGGATGGGGGTAAAAAATATCTTTCCGTTCAACCAAATTATTGCAGCGAATCCCTATGGGATTTCTTGACCAAGGATAGTATGTGGAGAAGGATTCTAATTGCCAAGTATATAGCTTGAGACTTAGTTAAAGTCTAGGTTAGAAGGCATGATAAATCTACTATGAAGGTCTCGAATCAGTGGAAAGCACACACTTTAGATTTTCCTATGAGATAATTAGTTTGGTGGGTTAGAGCAAGGACAAGTATTAGGTTGGGTGTAGATTCCATTATGGGAAGTCAAGATATTATTGCCGACATACCTAATCCGTCATCTTCAAGAAAGAGGGCAATGCACACTTAATAAATTTGTGAATCCTATTACTACAGACCTTTGGAGCCAAGGTTAGTTGCAGGCTCATGATTTGGGTCTGGATGGTGATTGGTATGAACTCTAGTACCAATTTGTGTTGGATCTTCGTGAACATATTCGCATTAGTGACAAGGAGGATGTTTTGGTTTGGGTTTTTAATTGAACTAGTGGCCAATACTTAATTAAGCTATGATACTTGGATACGATTAATGATGATGGTAGGGTGAGTATATGATGGTGGAAAAAGTTATGGAAGGTGATGGATCCACCAAAAAGCATCCTCTTCTTGTGGCTAGTCTTAAACAAATATGTGTTGACATGGGACAAAATGAAAAGGAGAATCAAATAGGGGCTGCACATCTATGTGATGTACAGAGAGATCGAGCATTTAAATGATCATATTTTTTCATCATTACCCTTACAAGTTTGGAAGGAGATTGAAGAGCGTTGAAAGGTTAAGGAGCTGTGGATAAGGGGATCGAATGTGGCATACTTCATCGAAATTTTTACTGGGATGGGGCTAAAGGATTTTCATCCTCTCCCCTATTTGGTAAACTGGGGATATAGTTTGCACGTAATGCAACCATATTTGAGGGAAAATTGCCCTTGTCTTTTAAGATCTCTGCACAAGTTTTAGCTTTGTTTAATCATTAAAAACATCTTTCAATTGGTAAACTAGAGTGTATCATTGGAGAGATGGTTAACTTTTTTCTTAACCAGAACGAATAGAAGATTTATATTAAAAAGCTGAAAGAAACAACCATATACAAAGAGATTCACCCTGCTTTTGAGGGGATTTAGATAAATACATTATGTCACCAAAACTCCCTCATCCCATAGCATAATTAACAATGTTTTGTCTACAGAAGCAAAATTTCTAAAGCTACATAAGCATACGTACTGACCTAGTAAAAAAACATAGAAGAAACACATAAAAAAAACAACAAAAAAGAAATTCAACCTAAAATTTCAACATAAGGCAAGTCTTCAACTGCCTTGCATGGTGGACTCGAGCTCAATTAATTCATTTTCAGGCTAAAGCATTGAGTCCTCCTTTGGTACCCTTGAATCCTAAACGAAGTTGTGTTGACGAAGACTACCATGAACCAACATAGAACACATCTTTGTTACATCCTCAACCAACCTGTCCACCTCACCTCCCTGAACTCTAATACTTTCGTCCATATCATTGATTTTGGTTTCCAACGGAGAAATATTGTATGGATTTTGGCACACATCCTCAATGATACCTTCCAATTGTGATTAGAGATGCAACATTGCTTTCTTCAAATCCCAAATCGCATTCTCAATCTCGTATAGGTCAAAATTCCAAGACGATATTATTGTATCTGAACAAGCACAAACTCTAGACACATAAGGAATGCCCAAAGCATTGACCTATGGATAGAAAGCCAATGTTTCCTCCGTATCCCCCAAAGGAGCTAGACCCGAGATAAGAAAATGAGAATACAAAATTGCCCTCCATGATGAGAAGATAACCTTCAAATCCAGTACAGGACCGAGGCTAGATTTAACTGAAACCCGAGTTGAGAAGGGACTAGACCTTGTGGGAAAATCTCTAGTCAGAGATATCCCACAAGCTTCCCACAAAACAAGACTAAATGTTATTAAATCCATCTTGTGGGAGACTAGGGATGAGTGTGGGTGAGGTAATATGCACGGGGAATGCTTAAATGCCAACCACATAGGCCAAGTGCCCATAAAAAACAATGAAAGCACCCCCCTTCATAAATGACCTCGGGGTACAACCTTTTACCATAATGCCTATGGTATCCACTTTTAATGTGGATGACCATCCATTTCCAAACAAATGCCTTGATCCAAAGCTATGGCTTGGTTTTCCAAATGATTTGCTTGCTCGTTGTTGACTCTTTTTATATGGATTAGACTGGGTTCTTTGATCCTTTTGAGGATGTCGACGGTTCTTTCTTGTAGTGACTCCTGGATGTCCTTGTCATTGATCAATCCCTTTCACGCAGACCAACATAGAATCTCTTAGGATGATTAGTTTATGGACCTTAAGAGAAGCTGTTAACTTCACTCCTAACATCAAGTCATACCATTCAACTTGGTTCTTAGATGATATACCAAGACCCCATGCAAGCGAATTCACTGTTGTCCCCTTAGGATCTAGAAGGATCTCCCTTGTACCTACCACCCCTATTAGAGAGCTAGTTATCAACAAGAAAATTGATTGGTGTTTTTTCTATGGCGCATGCTAGGGGGAAGAGCGTAGCTGTGGTCTTGGATTTGTTTTGAACCTCTCAGATGAGCACTATTATATTGATAAGGATTTTTTTTTACTTGGAACAAATAATTTTGTAGTATTCAAAGTGTTGTTTTACTATTGAAGTTAGCATTAGAGAAGGGGATTAAATAGCTTTGAGTGTTTGGTGAATCCTCCATTACTATACAATGGATGAGGGGGGGAATACAAGTTCTAGATATTGGCTTTTATCTCTTGACATTACACTTGAAGGAGACCAGTGGGTGTTTTTCGATAGTGAGCTTTGTTTATGTGTATTGAGAGCTAAATGTCGAAACTAACTCTCTCTCAAAACAAGCTCTAAATTTGGACTTTGGTAGCCTTCACGTTGAAGAATTTGGAGCGGGCAACTTAATTTCCAACAAAACTTATAATTTTTAAATAGCATTTTCAGTAACGTTGTGGTATATTTCTATTTTTTGTGACTCTTTTGGATAAGTAGGAAGAACAAGCTGTTTGGAAAAGTCAGTTGACAAAACTCCACCATATTTGTATAAGTAACTTGAATTTTTTATTTTTTATTTTTCAGTGGAATCGATCTCCAATATTTTTTCCTTTCTGCCTCCAGCACCTACAGATTGTATTATAATTTCTTCTTGAATGGAAAGTATGTTTTTCTTCTTAGGAAAAAATATTATGTTTCGATATTTCTTTTCTTACATAGGTTTATCAAACTCTTCAGTCCTTTGTTCCGATCAAGCATAGGGTGAAGGCTTATCTGCTACATCAAAAAATGCCCATACAAGGTTGAACATAAAATAGCCCTATGTAATTACCTCCATCGGTCGAGTCACAGAGGTACCTAGCTAGGGTGCTCATCTAGTTTTCTAGGAGGATATTATGGATACATGGCTTGTCCATATCAATCTTACATATGGTGAAAATATTACTGAAAGCCCTAACCATTGAAGTAACCACACTATTGAAAAACAATAATATTGTTGGAATTAAAATAACTCATGAAACTAAACAATTGTCTCTTTGACGGTTTCTAGAATGAAGAACAAAACAAAACATATATATCCACCCCCTTTTCTCATGGGAATTAAATAACTCTATATTGATGTTTCTTACAAAACTTATATATCCACACCCTTTTCTTATAGGAATTAAATAACTCTATACTAATGTTTCTTTGTGTTCTTCTTGAAATAATTAATAATTAAAACCTCTATATTTGCTCACCCCTTCGTAAATAAATTCAAATAGATTCAATAAAAATGTGCACCTCTTTGCTCACATTTGTTGAGACTTCAATGAATAAGAATTAATCTCAAATATGCTCTTTCTTTCTGTGAGTAGTGGCATCCTCTTTTTGGTGATTTTTTTTAATAATGATTATTGTTCCTTCTTCTAGGCAATTATAGTTGACTACTCTGTTCGTGACTTCTTCAAATTACTTGACCCTTTTCCTCGATGAATGATGACTAGATTCTTCACGACATTTTGTGTCTCATCTTTTGCTTGATATTGGTGGCTTCTCACAACAATGCAAACACAAGCTAATGTCTTTCTTACATCAACACAAACACAATGACTTGGGTAGGTATGGTGGCTATCCTTTTTATGAAGCCTTTTCTCCAAACATGAATTTCCTCTAGCCCAAATTCTCTCATGCATTACAGATTTCTTGATCCATGACACCTCTTTCAATTGGACTTCTCTCTATCAATTGATGGCACCTTCTTTATTTTGTAACTTCTCTACCAATGACAAACTATATCATGGGTTGAGTAGCGACTCTTTCTTTAATACAAACAAATTCAATTTATCGGTTTAAAATCAATGATTTATGCAATTAATTATGTTCCCTTCTAATTCATCAAGTCTCTCTTGAATCATATTTTCCTTCTGTTGCAAATGATAACTTAGATTGTTGATGGCTAAGGTTTTGATAACCATTCAAACATATACATGACAAAGAATTGATATGGGATTTTTGTGGTAGCTCCTTTGAATTATGACAGCCTGCCTCATTCAACAAAGAAAAAGATTAAAACCACCTCTTCCATTTCTTTATAGACTTTCGAGGTACATATCTCTTGTATTTTATCTATTTTGGTCTACAAACTTCAACTTCATCACAATCATGAAAAAATAGAATTTCAATCACTAGATTTTAAGTGAACCTTAGATCTTTCCATTTTGATCCCATGTTACATTTTGATTATACAATAAGAATAAAAAATAAAAATAAAAATAGACTCAACAATCTCACATGGAAGATATAATTTATTATAATAAAGTCATTTGATACAACGGGGTTGATCACCCTCCTTTTCAATAAGAAAAAACGAGTTTCTTAATATTCATATAGAATCAAAGAAAACTATAAAAACATAGAAAAAGAAACGAGTTTATTAATATTCATACAGAATCAAAGAAAACTATAAAAACATATATAGATCAAGTCCTTAATGATACTGCTCAACTTTCCCTGTCATGTCTAGCCAAGACTTCTAGGATATACATATATCTCACACTTAAAACATACTTTATTGTTTTTGTCATGCTCATAAAAACTAGAGATACTTTAAAAAGCAAGAAGATCCAACCAAGATTAAAAAGAGAATAAAAATGCAAATTACAGTCTCCCGGACAAAATATGTGAGACCCTACAGGATCCAGTAACCCCTGCTCTCAATCCCCCTCTATGTCAATGGTTAAGTAGTTTTCTTACTTATAAAATCTAACTACCTTAATTTTATAGTATTTAATTATTGTTATAGTGATCACTTATTTGAAAATGACTTTATTACATTATTGGAATTTTATATTCTAACAATCTAGAAATAGTGTACAATAGTATTCTAGAAATAGTGTACAATAGTATTGAAAAACATATAATATATATATTTTACAAAGAACTTGATGAAGAAGGAGCTTTAATTATTTAGAAACAAACTTGGATTTTAATAAATGTGCGTTTTAAGGGAGATTAGTAGAAAATGCAACATTTGTGTTGGAAGGTCATGTAATTAAATAAAATATATATTCATGAATCATTGAGCTTAAATGGAGTGTGTGTCCACGAGTGCGTTGTGGAAAAATTTAAAGATTCATAATTTTTTTAAAGGGTAAAAACCTTAATGAATTTTACTAATTCTTAAAATTTCCAACCATAAAATGTTTGGCGATATTTTTTATAAAAGTATTCAAATTTCTATGCATTTTATATAGTTTATGGACAAAGTTGACAATGCTTAGAGTAAAAAAATTATCCTATGGAATTTGGCAAAATATTTTAGAAAGAAATGGAATTTGGGGAATCAATTTTTTTTATAGAAAAAACATCTAAAATTAACCCATGGGTTAAATTTAGCCCCTAAAATTTTCTAGAATATATTGATAAAAATTACTAAGTATTTGTAAACGCCCAAGTGACACATAAAAGTATCACAAATATATGATCAAATAAAAAATCCATCTTAAATTAATATCCAAAATCTTGTAAATGACATTTAACTACATAGATTGTTAATATCTAATTCTCTTTCCATGTGAATGAGAAATCATTGCATTTTGTGTGACATCTTAAGTATACAATGACTTTATAGGAGTTAAATGCCATTGCTTTCTTTTTTAATTCTATAGGTGATCCATTATATTAGAAATAATATCAAAGTTGATTAAATGCTCAAACAATATAGAGTCTTAAGTATATAACGACTTTATAGGAGTTAAATGTCATTGCTTTCTTTTTTAATTCTATAGGTGATCCATTATATTAGAAATAATACCAAAGTTGACTAAATGCTCAAACATACTATGATTGTAATTTAAATGTTTATAATTTTTTTTTAATTTATTCAAAATAATAAAAAGGAGAATTGACATTTTTAATTTAAAATATAATATATATTTTTAATTCTATAGGTGATCCATTATATTAGAAATAATATCAAAGTTGACTAAATGATCAAATAATATAGAGTTATGATAATTTATACTTATGATGGTAATTTAAATGTTTATATATATATATTTATCCATTCAAAATAATAAAAAGAAGAATTGACATTTTTAATCTAAAATATGATAAAAATATTTTTGAATTATTATAATTAGGTATATTTTGTTAACATTACAAAATTTAATTCTAATAAAATATTTACATTAAAATAACCATTTTAATAATTCAAAATAACAATTTTATTATATATATATAAATAAAAAAACAAAAAACAACTTGTTATTTCATTTTACATTTCATAACAATTTTATTATATATATATATAAATAAACAAAAAAAACAACTTGTCGTTTCATTTTACATTTAATGCCTAGTGATGGTAATTTTTATATATATATATATATATATATATATATATATATATATTTTATCCATTCAAAATAATAAAAAGAAGAATTGATATTTTTAATTTAAAATATAATAAAATATTTTTGAATTAATATAATTAGGTGTATTTTGTTGACATTACAAAATTTAATTCCAATAAAATATTTACATTAAAAATAACCATTTTAATAATTCAAAATAGCAATTTTATTATATATATATAAATAAAAAAACAAAAAACAACTTGTGATTTCATTTTACATTTCATAACAATTTTATTATATATATATATATATATGAAAAAACAAAAAACAACTTGTCATTTCATTTTACATTTCATGCCTAGTGAATGAATGCTTGTCAATGTCAACTTGCTTTTACATGTATGCATAATCCCCGTGAAACATATACCTTAGGTATAAGGTGATGAAGGTCCTTGGGTCCTACTACTTAATGTAGCAAGTACAAGGTCTAGTTTCTTATACACCTTTTTTTAGACATACTACCTATTGACATCTTGGAATATGGTGATTGACACCATGTGCCACGAGCCCAAATATACCTTGTCCCCACACATCTCATGGTGGTGCTGAGCACTAAAAAGTTATTTCATTTTCAAAGAGAGCATAGAGCGAGTAGTTAGTGATTAGGTATATTATAAACACACTATGCAATCATACTTATAGTGATCACTTGTCATTATAATTAATTTAGTTGATTTCATTTTTAAATACTAATGATTAAATTTGCTTGTAATAATCATGGCTCATTATAATCGGACATGTTATTTATATGTATTTTTATAATTAAGTTTATTTTTAGATCTTACTATAGTATATTAGGAAAAAGCAAGAATGTTTTTCTCATCTTTTTATGTTTTAAATTTATTTGTTAAACTATAAGTGTTTTTGTTAGTACAATAATATGTAAAATTATTATTTATTTTTATGTATTTATATTTATTTATTGATTTTATTTTCATTAGGTTAGTTAATTTTTTTAAAGAGTTCGTTTTGATATGAGTTTGTGGGGGCCAACGATTTTTATAGAAGTTATCGCACCATGCAATGCTTCAAACTTCTTTATAATGGTTTTTACTTGAGTTTTGATTTGATGAAGTTTATTCTTTGGTGAGATCAAGCTCACTTTTGATGTCCTTTGACCACAAACGCAACATTTCAAACTAGCTAGAAATATCCTGGTTCGACCCAACTTTGCTTTGACTTCATTTAATAACACAATCCCAATTATTTGAATATGATCACCATGTCCCAATCTAAGTGATATTTTTGATATGAGATTGTCCATCTCTCCTCACTCTTTAGTAGTTTGTTCTTGGAGTCGTTGGATTTCTCCTATGGTCACCAAAATCTAAGGGTCAAAGTGCATTAACCTTTTGTGTTGTATGCAAGTTGAGTTTCTCTAAAAGAGAGCAATGTGTTAGAATGTCAAAGGGGGATAGAGTTTGATTGTCGGTGGAGAAAGAAGAGTCTTCAAAGATAGAGTTAAGTTGTTATTCTAAGATGAATCAGAGGTTCCCTTAATACTTATGGAGATGATAACAACAATTTTGAAACGAGATGCTATATTTCAAAATAAAAGGGGTAGGAGAAATGCACCCAATAGAGATTTCCTCTTTGTTTTCTCAAGTTAGTCACTTTTTGTTGGAGATTGGACATAATTTGATTAAAGGTTAATAAGGGAATATATTCACATATTTGGCATGTACAAATTGTGAAAAAAGAAATTGTTATTTTGGAAGATTAAGGAGAAATTATAGTTAATTAAGAATACCAATGTGGAAGTACTTATCCATTCCTATCATTTAGCTACAATTGGAAATGATGTTCAGAGGAATTACCAATTTTGATATTTTCATCCATGATAGAGGGACTCGCATACATGTAGTGAGCTACAACAATAGTTAAACATCCTAACATAACTAAAATTATCTTGCATAATTATAACTTTCTTATTTACTAATTTTTTATAAATTTATTGATTTTCAAAAAAAAAAAAAACCAATAAAAACATACTTAACCTGTAAGTCTGTAACATCAAATAAATAACCATTAATATATTAATATTTTTATAAAATATCGCATGAATCGATGATAATAATATAATATAAATAAAATAAAAATAAAAAAATCAATCAAAACATACTTAACATGTAACATCAAATAAATAACAATTAATATATTAATATTTTTTATAAAATATCGCATAGAATCGATGATAATAATATAATATAAATTGAAGATAGTTGTTACTGCATTAACCAAAACCCAACCCAAAAAAAATATTAATAGTGTCTTGTAATTCAACATTTTGTTGGAAACCTAACCCCAACGTTCCCAACTCAAAGAAGCCCAAATCGAAGGCGACATCGATGGACAGACCACCTATAAATCCAAATATATAATGAAGTCGCAAGAAAAAGAGGAGACTTGTGCTGGACTCCGAGAACAGCGATGAAAAGTTGTCATTTAATCCAGGGATAAATCTTTTCACCAAATTTATTTGGCTGCAATTCTTGGATTCCCTTGCCAGTCAGACACCCACCGTAAGTCAGTCGATCATATATGTAGATGTCGGATTCCAGACCTTGTTGCTGGATTTACGGTTTCGGTTCCGAGGCTTTAATCTCTGTGTTCTGTAAACGCAAATCTTCAAATTTATTAGTGCTATGTCACCTCACAGGATCTCAGTGCCCTCCATGATCAGGGATTTTGACACTCGCAGTGAGGTGGGGGTATGTGTAGAATTTAGAAAGCAATGCACAATGGACAATGATACGATGGACTATGTTTTGGGGGAAATATAATTTATATAATAATCACTTCTTTTTGATGATGCAAATCGATAACAATGGGAGCAATTTGCTCAAGGAGATCCGCTGTTGACACTTCTGATAGCAACTCAGGTGAGAGGACTGATGGACATGCTCATGGTTGCATACCTGGGCCATTCGCAGGATTGGGTTTCCAATTATCTCGAGCTTCCATGAGAAGTATTCCCCCACTGGAAAATGTGGGGAATACAGAAAATGAGCGACCGGAGCTCACTTCTCTCACTAATAGAGAAGTTACTGGTCACAAGAACTTGCATCACAGTTATGACAGAAGTGATCAGAAGAGATTATCAAGGGTTCTCTCAGGGAAAGCCAAGATTGCAAAGTCAAAAACTCAAATCGTGGCGAAAATGGGGGCAGCCAAGGTGTGCAGCACTGTACTATTCTTTCTTTTAGATTTTTGGATGCTTTTATGCTTTGTAGGCTTATTGCTCTCATTTCTTCCATGGTATCCAGTGTTTGTCATTTTACTTTCTGGCATTCTTTTTACCTTCCAGTATCAAACCTAAGATGGCATTAAAAGTAGCATTTTACATTGTTCCGTTCTTTAAGTTTAGGTAGAAATTAAAGTAGCATGTTGCATTGGCAGTATGTTCATTTCTTCAGTTTTGCAACAATTCCGTTCTTTATATTTGGGTCGAAATTATTGGAAGCAAGACGAGTCAATACATCTGTGTTTAATAGACCGCCTCTATCTGGAAGAACAACCCAAATATACTAGCCTGAAATGAATATATTTTGGCATTGTCAACAATCTCATCTGATTGCAAAAGATATTTCTGGTACATAGCAGTGTATCCAAAATGATAAATTATGCCAATTTAGAACTTTGATATATTTTATCCAGATACTCGATACATTCATGCTCCCAAATAGATAACCATATTCAAGAAATAATCTAGAGCTTAAAACTATGAAATTTCTGATATGGGACTATCGTTAGACTCATCTTCACTGAAAATAATCCCCTCATTTATGTGGCTTTATTGGGTTTTTAACCGTTTCTCCATTCAGAAGATTATGTGATTATATTTGGATAAGAATGATGCTTCCAAATAGATTAGCATATTTAAGAAATATTCTGAAACAAGTAATTTCAAATAGGGGACTGTTAACCAATGGAAATGCAAATGGGGCTGCAAGATACTAATAATCAGGATAGATGGGCCTGCTTTCATGTAGAAGGGTGGTTCTCAGGGAAATAATATGGTTAGAACTTAGAATACATGGCAGGCAGCTTTGACTATCATTCAGTTTATGAGATTTTCTTTCCTATGAAGTAGGTGGTGCAGGACAACATTCAACAAAGACTCTTGCAAGTCACATCTGGGGTAACTATGAGCCTTGCAGGCTGAATCAGCAGCTCAGATCACAGCTAGGTTAGGTGATATAGCTTAGATGATATTGATTATCTGGAGATTGGGCATAAGGTTGAGAAAGAAGCCGCTATGGTCAGCCATAGGGCCTCTGATGTATCTTGTGACATCTGATGTAATTCTATTGATTATCTATGTAATATAAGAAGCATATTCTAAAAAATGAGACTGTTGTTTGACCTACCTTTACTGTGAATAATTGGCTTGATCTGCATTTTTTCCAAGGAAAACCTTGAGGGATCCCCCCCATTTCCCCGGAATTTTCTGATTGTGAGCCAATTAACTGTTGGCGCTGATTATGGTGCCTGACCTGGCAGGGATCATTGAGTGAGGGCCGCCATGGCAACAGAAGCAGACAGCCTGGGAATATGACCCCAAGACCTCTTGCATTAAGCATACAGCACTCAACTACTTGAGCTAACCCACTGGGCTTATTGTCTTGATCTACTAACTGTCTTTGGGCTTTCAATAATTTCCTTCCTCCATTTGGAAGGTTTTTGACTTAAAATGTTTGTTGAGATACTTGCCATTTCGAATTAGATGAATAAGGAGACTTACAGGCAATCCCTGTTGATTGTGAGAGTTTTTAATAATGACATTTGGGCCTATTTAGTCTAAATAGTTGTTATATATCCAGTTTCCAATATCCATTTTTATGAACTTTTCTGTTTTATGACATGTCACTTGACATATTTCAATTTATGAGACTGATGCATTTGAATCCTTTGACAGTTTTCAGAAGTTGGATCCCTGTTAGGGAGGGCTGGTACAGCTGGTCTTGGGAAGGCAGTGGAGGCTTTGGATACTCTCGGGAGTAGCATGACCAACTTAAATCTTAGCAGTGGCTTTGCATCGGGTGTTACTCCTAAGGGCAGTAAAATAGCGATCTTGTCATTTGAAGTTGCTAATACTATTGTGAAGGGAGCAAATTTAACGCAGTCTCTTTCTGAAGATAATATCAGGTTCTTGAAAGAAGAGATTCTTCACTCAGAAGGTGTGCAATGCCTTGTTTCTAATGACATGAATGAGCTGATGAGAATTGTTGCTGCGGACAAAAGGTGAGTAGTTGCACTAATGGAATTAAATATGTTTGCTTTTGTGGGTTATTGGGAAGGGTTATCAGTTATGAAGGTGGGTCCAATGATTATGTTCTTAATGATATTTTCCTAAATCTTAATCTTTTGTTGTATTCATATTTGATAAATAGCCATGTTGACCTAAAAAGTGTCCAAAAAACTTCAGAATTGTATAGATATCCCCATTTCTCATCATTTTGTCATTCATTCTTCGCTTTTGATCATAGGAGATAATTTATTGCATTGTACTTGATTGCTTGGGCTTCGTTAAGCAATGCGATTTGTATGAGGCGCTCAATGCTAATCATAGAAGGTATTATTTTTTATACATATTTTTGGTGATATTTGGACTTCTACAGGGAGTAGACCCCACTCTCTGCCCCCCTCTAGCTGCAAGGATCTGGATATCAGATAAGATTCTAGAGAGAGAGAGTGGTTTGTATTTATAGGGCAATGTGACACTTTTCGTTGTCGCTCTTCTGACCTAACATAATGACCACTATGTATAATTAAAGGTAATGATGCATTTAGTGTTGAAGCCATGGTAGAACATGGAGTCATAGAGGCTCTCCTAGAACTTCTTAGGTGTTGTCAACGTGATAGTATGCGGCAAGACTAATTGGAGGCTGGAGCCTTATTGAATAATGTGAAGATACGAGACTTGAAAGTGCAGAGTGGGCAATTGCTCCATTATCTTAGTTTTGCTTGACACACAGGCTCAAACTCAACAAGAAAGACTATTAGTTGCTCTTGCATTAGGGGTTTTATTTAAAAATGAGAATATGTCATTGCAGTGCTCCCATAGCCAAAATGGAACTACCATTAAAACTATTGATGTAATGGGAACATAAAACTAAGAGAAGTAGAAAATAATGAGCGAAAGCAAAGAAAACAGTGGGGGCACCTGTGCACCCAAGAGTGGACTGCACCTTCAAATCTGAGTAATGGAGGAAGAAGTTTCCAATAAACACCGTTAAATTTGACTTGAACATATTGTAGAAGTAAAAGAAAATGAAAAAATGCAAACCTAATTGTCGTTGCTTTATAATTTTTTTCATTATGAAATACAATTACATGTATTATTTATGTTTTCACACGCACACACACACACACCCCCACCCACACACCCCCCCCCCCGCCCCCCCCCCCACACACATATACAGTGTTACATGGGCCCTGATGAGTCTTGAATGCAATCTTCTCTTTGTATTGGAGCCTTACACGTATTGATAATAGTTAAAGTAGAGGTCAATCTTAGAAAATAACTTGGCACTATGTAGCTCATCCATGAAATCATCAATGCAAGTCACGTGAAACTTATTTTTAATACTAATTTGATAAAGTGCTATATAATCAATACAAAGGTAGTAAAAATTGCCCTTTTTCCTTGCCAGAAGAACAAGAGCAACATAAGGACTCTTATAAGGAATTTTGATCCCAATTTCCAAGAGTTCCTCCACAAGCTTGCCAATCTCAAACTTATGAAAGTAGTCATATCCATAGGGATGAACTATTGTCGGGCCTTTTGTAGGGTGAAACTCAATAACATGTTCCATACTGCTATCAGGTGGTTAAACAACTCTAATAATTTACTTGCAATTATTACTGAAAACATGCTAGATCACAACAAATCATGCAACCGAAAATAACCACAGGACATCACATGCATTTGATACTTTGGATTTACCTTAGAAAACCCCAACTAGGGAAAAACCAACAAACAATGGATTTTATTAATATAAAAGCCTGGGCTCCCTTCCTGGGATAGCAAATAGCCAAGCCTGCAAACCTCAAGATCAACCCTTCGATCTTGCTGGTTGGCTGCTATCTTCCTTGCTTCCCCTTCGCTCCGTTCGTTGAACCTTGCCCACACACTTGGATGGAAGTCCTCCACCCACTTAATGAGATCCCCTCACTCTATGTCACTGTCATATCACCTCCTCTCCTTAGGCTTTCTTTTATAATATCTCAATGACCAAAATACCTTTGGCCAATACTATGGGTTGTCAAATACCATGGGCCCTAAGTCACTTTTTACTATTTTAGTCATTAGCCAACTTTAAGTTAATAATGTGCTTATCCTAAGTTAGACTTAGGAAAGAGATACGAAAAGTCTCTTGCTACTCAAGGAAGCTCCTAGAGAGGTCTTTTGGACGACTCCTACATGCTTGACACTTGGCCTATGTAGAAGTACCTGTTTGAAGCTACAAAAATCAACACTCACTCTTAGCGAGGAAGGTACTTCTGGAAGAACCTCTACCTGGATCTATCTCCAATCCCACCACATCATCCGTTGTTGTAGCTACTCCCCCTGAACTGGAAGACTCCCTTGCCACCTGCTTTGGAATTTGCTTTGAAGATTTGTTCCTCCTAGCCATGCTCCTAGGAATCTCCACCTACTCCTGAGCATCCATCAATGTCAGCCCATACCAACTGGTCTTGACAGAATTGGAAGGGGCTAACTCCCTCTTCCCCTCTGAAAGTTTACTCCCCACACTGGAAGTTCGTGAACTCTGCTCACCCTTCATAGTCTTCTGTTTGCCTGGACCTGATGCTCGAGGCTTTGCATGGACTTGTTTACCATTGCTTGGATTTGCAGCCTATTGCTGCCCGAGGCTCCCTCCAACTTTCTGCTGCTGCCTAAATTCGCTGCTCGGACTTTTTTGCTCACCGCCCGAGACTTCCTAGGTGCACATTGAATTCTCTGGGCAGGTGCCCAAAGTCTTTATGCCTTTCGCCTGAATTTTCTGGGCAGTTTGGGCATTTTCATAGGATGCTCGAGTTGTTTTGCAGCTGCTCGAAATTTCCTGCCTTGCCCAGTGCTTGAGTTTTGCCGTTAGCGACCCTTCTTGCCTGTTGTGGTGGTTAACTGCTGTCACCCTTTAGCATCCCTGGATCTCATGCTAGCGAACTCCCTAGCAGTTTGCCAATTCTTGGCAGCTGCAACTCACAGCTTTGCCATCCACACTTCAACTGCCGTGGCAGACCTATCTCTTGCCTACTACGCTCGGCTTGATCTTGCACCTTCCACGTAGCCACAACTTCCCGTGTTTGCAAATCTGCTAGCCAATGCTTCCATGTGGCCTAATAACTCTTTGCTCTTGGCTGCTTGCCCATGCATCCTGCTTCTGCACTTCTCTGCTAGTGCCTGCTCACGATCCAACTCCACACACGTCCTCTACTGGTGCTCTCGATCAGCCTATGCCTGCTATTGTAGTTTTCCTTGCCGACTATGGCTCCTTCGCGTATCTAGCAGCGTGCCCATGCGGTCCGCACCCTGTCGTAGTCACAACTCTAGTGCCGGTCTTCACTCCATGCTTCTCCACAACATGGCTCCCGTGGTTCTCCCTCTGAGGGCTCCTAGTAGCTCACAGCTTTCGTGCTTCCTCCTGGTGGTTGTCACTTGTTTGTAGATCCCAGCTCTATGTTTGCCTTCATGCTTCGTGTGCCAGAGTCCACGGATCCCTGTCGGCACTGTGCTGCTTCCTCCACCCTGATTTTCTTTCAGCTATGCACTTGTGCCTTGACAGCCTTACGTTCCACCAGATCCTAGCTTCATGAGGCCCTTATCTCCCTTCACTCGGTCCTCAACTCCCTTCACTTTGCCCTCTTGAACTCAGCCCGATCCGGCCCGATCTCTACTTCTTTGTTGGCCTGAGCCTGCTGCTTTCACTCGTCGATTCGATAGCTCCCAAATCCGCTAAGCCCACGTCTCAGCCACGAGCCTGTTGCTCTGCCTTCTTCCACGCAGGCCCGCCAACTCCTACACGCCAGCGATTAACTCTGCAGGCGGCCAGATCTAGCCGAATCTCCCGCATATAGTTCCCCATAGCTCTCTAGCAGTTGTACGTGCAGTAGTACATTTTGCATGGCAGCCGTACAATATGGCTACCTCTTTTACCTTTCTTTTTTAATCTTCGTAAACCTCAACTAATGACGAATTCCTACTCAGAGCGAAACCGGCTCTGATACCATGTTAAATTTTATAGATCCAGACTTGGTTAAATAGCTCTAATAATTTAATTGCAATTATTACTAAAAACATGCTAGATCACAACAAATGATGTAGTGGAAAATAAACACAGGAAATCGCATGCATTTGACACTTTGGATTTACCCTGGAAAACTCAGGGAAAAACCAACAAACAATAGATTTTATTAATATAAAACCTTGGGCCCCCTTCCTGGGGTAATGGCCCATTGAGGAATATACAAACCAACAAATAGCCAAGCCTGCAAACCTCAAGATCAACCTTTTGATCTTGCTGGTTGGCTGCTATCTTCCTTGCTATCCCTTTGCTCCGTTCCTCGAACCCTGCCCACACACTTGGATGGAAGTCCTTCTCCACCCACTTAGTGAGATCCCCTCACTTTGTGTGACTGTCATATCATCTCCTCTCCTTAGGCTTCCTTTTATAACATCTCAATGACCAAAATACCTTGGGCCAATACCATGGGATGTCAAATACCATGGTCCCTAGGTCACTTTTTAGTCATTAGCCAACATTAAGTTAATAATGTGCTTTCCCTAAGTTAGACTTAGGAAAGAGATACGAAAAGTGTCTTGCTACTCAAGGAAGCTCCTAGAGAGGTCTTCTGGACGACTCCTGCATGCTTGACACTTGGCCTATGCAGAAGTACCCGTTTGAAGCTACAAAAATCAACATCCTCCACTAGCTTGTCAATCTCAAACTTATGAAAGTAGTCATATCCATAGGGATAAACTATTGCGGGGCCTTCAGTAGGATGAAACTTAATAATGTTCCATATTGCTATCATCTGGAAGTACTATGGGCATCTCCTAGAAGACCACCTTATATTTCTAGAGTAGGGTACCGGTAGAGAGGCTTGGAATATGGGTTTACCAAGAAGGAACTGCCTCCATATAGTGCAAGTGAGCCATGAAGCCAAAGTGGCCCCTCTTTAGAAGTTGGGAAATGTATTTTGAGTCAATGGTTTGGATACCTTTAGGTGGAATGGGGAGGGCCTTTGATAGTGTATTCATGGCAATCTTGGTGAAAGGAGAGGAGCTTCTCTTGGTGGTTAGTGGAGTAGGTCCCTATGGAAATAAGCCATTGAATACCCAAAACAATATGTACTCCAATATTCACATAAAGTCATCCTTGAGGGTATAGTCATGCATTTTAAGTTCCACCTTGTGCACCACATCTTCACACTGAATGTGTTTATGGCCTAGGATGCTAATGGGGAAGCGTTCAAAAGTATCGAGATGGATGCCCAATCTCTTAACTTGTTTCTTATCAAGAATTCTTAGTGTACGTCTAGGATCAACTAGAACAAGGAGACTTTGTTTTTTTACTGTAGGCGTAAAATTAAAGGTATCAAGACTATTTGCCCTATTCAATGCAGCAAGGGAGGCTAAGGGTTCCCATGTTTCTAATGGTGGAGGGATTGGTCTTCTGGCCCAGAGTCATCATCTGATTTTTAGGGGAGTATCCCTCTCGAGTTTAGAGTCAAAGTCAGATTGGCATAGATCTTCATCCATAAAAAGTTTTCAAGAGTTGCAGCCATGTTCAGGTAAAGCTAATAATGTATTGAGTTCTTCTGTTCCAACATTCCATAATATATAGCTTTTTAGACTATGCTTTATTTGGAAATATTTTAATTTCATACTTGGAGGGAGCAAAATGTCAACAAAATAAAGATGGTTTAGTCTTCTATGTTAACAGGGACGAGCTAAAGATTTTTGCAGGGGAGGTGGTCCGATTTGGAAATCATTGTAAAGATCCTCAGTGGCATCAACTGGACCGCTACTTTGAAAAGTAATATGAATATTGTGCACTGGTTCTATTTTCTAAGCACTGTGATCTTTACTGGGTTTTACGTCTTCAAGAGAAGCATGACTTATTTGGTGTTACTAATATACTTCAACTGGCATTTTACATCTTCAGGTTAGGCACGGAACTTCCCATACAGAAGCAATCAAAAGATGAAGCTGAAGCAATGATGCAATATTTGATGACTCTGGCACAAAATACAGCTGTATGTGCAATTAAACTTGATTCAATTACAGAGAATGGGCTTGCATATGTGACATTTTGAGGGTTAAAGTTAAACTAAATGGAATCTGCATTCTCAGCTCTAGTGTGTTTAGTTCTCCTGCTTGTCATAGTTTCTTTGGAAATTTTTGATGGGGTAAATACTAAAAACTGCTTTGGTTACACAGGCTTGACAGGTAAATACTAAAAACTGAAGTATATGACCTTATTTCCTAGTGCAAAAACATTTCAAATGTTACTAAGACCTAAAATTAAAAATGTATGCCGGTACACTGCCCCAAGTGTTGATAATTTGTATATGAACCATAGAGTTGTTTCCTGAGATGTAAGGATCTTATTTTCTATATTGAAATACACATTTCTATCTCTGATCCCTGGGTAGGGGACATTGAGATTGGTAAAAATGGATTACATGCAAAAATAAATAACAAGTTAGAGAAATTGAGGATTCATTACATTTCACCTGTTCCTCTTTTTCAGGCTTAATTTTCTCCATTTTCATATCAGGGTCTTCGACTTTAACCTTGTTCTCTCTTTCTTCTTTATTTCTAGGGAATTTTCCGCTAATGCATTTAGATAGTGAAACATTAATGTCTCATAAACAAAGGTGATGGTGTGAAAGGTGGGGTAAACTGTAAAGCTAATAATGTGATCAATTTTGATGGTGGACAAATATTGAAGCGGGCAAGCATAGATATCACTTCATGGGATTAGTAATTGAATTAATTAAAGGCTAAAACACCCAAGGACAGGTGAATGGTATGTCAAACAGTAACCACTGAACCAAGAATTGGAAACAATTTGAATTAATACTCAAACTCCACCCACCTTCTGCATACCAGGTGTCAGAGACAATCAGTGCAATATTTTCAGTGTTTTACTGAGGGATCTAGGCAATGAATTATTATCATTATGGGCTTAGATATAAATACTGAATAAAATTTAAATGCAGTCAAAATAGAGGGGATATGTGATGAGAGGAATGCAAACAACTTGAATACTACAGAAGAGTTAGAGGGTGTTGGATGAATGGGATAAAATTTAAAGGATAGAGTAGGGTGTGAGTTAGAACTAGAAGGTGCATTATAAGAAGACAAGTAGATGGCGACTCATGGCTGTGATGCTTGATAACTGGAGAGGCTCTGAAGGAATCACAAGTGAGGTTTTGAGTAAAGCTATAGGCACACCTTGTTGATGGAGAAAAAAGTTCAACATTAGTTATATGATTATTCAAATTACAGTGAGATACACTTGACTGAGTAAAGAATAGCGGTTGACATCAATTTCTAAGAGAATAATATGGTAAAATTGAAGTTATATCAAATGGTTACGATGAGACAGATTACCAAGACACAGAATACAATGAATGTCTTTTCTACAGAATTTAGGCATTGAGAAACTTAAATCGATGGCTATAATAATTTATATCTTTAGGAGGGGACAATTGCAAGGGAATGTGTTGGTGTAGGAAAATCGGTGAAGCTTGAAATTGGGAATAGTGAACTGTGATCATCGTTTAAGATCAGCTTTTATAAAGTTTGTTGCTGGACAAGAAATCTAATGACAGCTACAAGATTGGCATTATGATTGAATGACACTTCTTCATTGAAAAGAGTAAGTTTTGATGTAGAATGCGAACCAGATAATAGTGAAATACCTTGGAACCACCCATTAGTCTGGCATGGATATTTCCACAATGGAATGAAGATGAAGTGCTTTGGTATCACCTGAAGCAGATTTAAATGACAATTTTAAACTCAAGTCATAAATTATGGAGCTGGTTCATATTGCAATAATAGACCAGAGCTTACACATCAGCAGAGCAAGCAAAATGGAGTCCGAGGTCCACTAAGACGATTTGAAATGATGGCATAGGCCAGGCTGCTTTTAAGGTACCCCAGGGGTAACTATTATTCCTAATCATGTACCAATCAGCTTTGTTCACACAGTCAGGTCTGCTACACTAATCTCCGTTAACTGGGATGTGATAATATAAGTTACCAAATCTGAGTTCAGTGAGGAAAAAAACTGAGGAAAATCTTTAATGTCTGAAAAGACTGATTTATTTGTCAGAAATATTTCCATTGAAATGAATGCTTGCTTTTTTCCCTTTTTTTACTCTTGAAGTTTGTCCATTTCTAAATATTTTGTGTCCATACTAAGCTTCTGCTCTCATATATTCCCTGCTTTTTCTTGTTTTATTTTCAATACTGTATTATCTAATATGTGTAAATTTTATAGTGACACAATTGCGGTCACATTCATAAGTCTTTTCTTCTTAAAGTGGTCATATAACCTTGCAACATACAGTCCAGAATATCAACATCTTTCCCAAAGTTGACATGCCAATTTATAGTGAATTGTGCTTGGATAAAAGAGGTGAAAAGTTGTTTTCGGGGATTGTCCTTCCACTATGTTTCAACAGCGAGCAATCTACTATATGTCAAGTAACCCCTGGAAGAATCCTTGAAGTAGTAGGCACCTTGCTGTCTTAGTTGTTTTCTCCCCAGAGTCTTATACCCCCAAAGTTTAGGCTTTTAGGCCATCCTAAATAATCTGCTATTAGATATATATGTTAAATTTCCCAAGCCCTAGGTGACTGCTGTCCTATGCCTCTTTATCAAATAAATTCAGATCTTCAAATTTACTTAATAACATAAATAAATCTGATCATGCATTAATCACACATATAGCTGAAAACAAACAGTGGAAGCATAAATCAGTTTACACACATTGACTCCTTCAAATCAACTTTTCATTAATACTTCAAAGCTTACAAGGAAACCTCCACAGCTGCCAATAACAAGCAGCTGTATGGTACACTAAAAAAAACCAGATATGCAGACTTACAAGATAAATCTGCCCACCGAAACTGAGGAAAACTGCCCCCCTGAGACCAGAAAACTTCCTGGCAACCTTACGGCTTGCTGCACAGCCATCTGTACGATTGTATGGACTATGGACATGTTCCGTACTGCTGTACGGATATGCCAGTACAACTGTACACATGTACGGATTTGACAGAACGGATCTGTACGGGCTGTACAGAATCACAGATCACGTGTTCCTGCTGCTGAACGCTGAAATCTGCTGGCTGCGAGCTGAAATCTGCTTTGGGCTTCTCTTTGATGCTATAACTCTGCTCCTCTGCTGAGTTTCTTCACCTTCTGAGAATCTGACCAACCTGTCTTCGAGCAAAGAATGAATGTGTCATTACCCTCTACTTTGACCTGCCTTTATACTTTAGCTGAAGACCTAATCTGCCAAAACCCTAATCTCATGGTGAGATCTACAATTGAGATTAACCTAAATTACTAATGCATTAAAATGCACTTTATTAGACTCAACAACTAATTAAAGGACTTTTTTATTTTTAAAGTGAATTACAAAATAGATTAACTTGGACGACTTCATGCATGTTTGACACCTAACCTATGTGCAAGTTCCTGACCAAGCTACAAAACATAGTACATTCTGTGCACAAAAAATATAATGATGAGATTTTACAATATAGTACATTTTGTGCACAAAAAATATAATGATGATTTTCAATCCATATGAGTTATAAAACTACATTCTGTCCAGAAATTCATAAGATCATCTCATAAAAAATGATAATACAACATTTGACACTCCATATTTGTCTAAGTCACAGGGTTCGCCGAACC
Organism: Larix kaempferi; assembly: GCA_027924585.1. Lineage (NCBI taxonomy): Eukaryota > Viridiplantae > Streptophyta > Pinopsida > Pinales > Pinaceae > Larix > Larix kaempferi. Next base: position 6,384,434 of record BSBM01000052.1, on the reverse strand, counting down.
TAAACCTCTAGGTTTGAAGTTCGGCGAACCTAATTTTTTTAAAAAAATTCGTTTAGGTTTGGCACTGGTTCGAGCACGATTTTGGCAGGGTTTTCACTTTTTCCGCGGATAGGGTTTCGACCAACAACCCCCGTGATGACCAACAAATCCCAAGCGATGAGCACCCTGCGACACCCAGTGAGCTCGATCCGCAGAGCGTTGGGCCTTTGCATCCGAGCCAGATCCTTTGTTGATTGGAGCATCGAGCGATGACCAACAAATCCTAAGCCGCCAAGGAATACGAATCGCTCTGTCAATTGGTTTGTGAACAACAACGCGACTTTGCGATTAGAGAGTAAACGTTTATGTGGATAAACATGGTCAAATGTTTATACGATAATTGTTTTAGATTTTGATAAAAGCATTTAAATTATTTTATTGCTTTTTAAATTTTAAATGTTTACACGATAATGTTTATAATGGTGAAATGTTTATTTTATGGTCAAATGTTTATACGATAATGTGGATAATTTTATTGCTTTTTAAATTTTAATGAAAGCATTTATGATTGTTTTATTATGGTTAAGTTATTTATAAGTATTTATTAATCATTATTTTTAATTATATTACTTATATATGTTTATTGATATTTATAATTAAATGTTTTATTATTATTATTATATATATATATATATTGAAAAATTGTATATAGACGAACCTAATGCCGAACTTCATCCGAACCTCATCGGAAAATCCGAACCCAAATCGAACTTAAAGGTTGCCGAACCCGAACCCGAACCCGAACCGTGTGACATTGATATTTGTATGCAAAATAGTGAACTGAAATATGCTTCCTTGAACAAATTCACAAATTGTACCAAGTTCAACTACATAACTCAAAGTCTCATACAATAATTAGAAAATCAAAATAGATAGTGTCTCCAAGTCCAATCTAACGTCTCATGCATGACTATGAGAACATCTATAATAAGCCCTAGAGGAGCTAGTGCCAACATTGCTAGACTGAAGCAACAACTGCGATGCATATGTATTTGGTGTTTCCATTTGAGAAAATCACAGACTAGAGAGATCCTTAGTGTCCTCATCAAGCAACTCAAATCAGTAGTAGGAGATTAATCCATCCTCCAAGATCCAATTAGAGAGTAGATCAATCTTATACAATAAAATTGGATATATAGATCCTTTGCTCACAATTGTTTTGTAAGCATTTGAAGGTTGTAGTAGATGAAATGGCTCTGAGAAGTTGAATGGAATGAGAGAATGGGGGGATAAATATGTTCTAAAAGGTTTATACCCCCTCAAATGTCTCATTTCCCTCCTCAAATTCCCTCCAAAAAACCAATGACAAGTGGAATGTGCAGTGGAAGAATGAAGGTCAATTCCACTTCTAGGTTCCTCAATATTCAGGGCAACAAGAGAGAGTTCCAAGTCGGAGGATTTTGGATCCACATCCCATTTTTTAGAAGGCCCACCACGATATTCTAGACCCCTATGAGATGCAAGGCGAAGGTTGGAGTGCACATAAACAAGATCCTCAGCTTTCTGTGAACCCAACCTGTTGTGCTTCACAGAATGAATAAAACCATAGGTGCCCAGTTTCTCTCTGCCGATGAAGAGCTTGCCACTTGCGAAAGAATGCAAATTGAAATGTTTTGCAAATGCACACCATTTGCTCCATGACAAATCCAGCACCTAACTAGACTGATGGTGCTTCTCTCTTCCAAGGCTATTATGTCTGAATATTAATTCAATCTTGCAGCAAAATTTGCAAATTCTTCCTCCACCTCCCTCTGTAGATTAGCTGGAAACATTCTCAGAAGGGCTTTTTTAGCTCCATTGACCACCTCTCTACCCCTATGTGGTGCCTTCCTCTTCCCATTGCTGGCAGCAATGAGCTCTTCATCATAAAATTTTGGGTTCAGGGCATGTGCTTATGCATGCAATGGAGTGTTGAAGTTGTTCCACCTTTTAACAATAATTTGATGCACCAAATCAACAAAATCAACATCAACAAATAATAGTTGAGCAGATTCCTGTGAAATAATTTCCCTAGTTTTATCAACCATGGTATCCATCCCATCATAAACCTCTCCCAAGAAAGGTTGGTCTGTGTTGGCATTTCGAAGAAGCTCAAATGCAGGGGTTGTGAACTTGAGCATGAAATCTATCTTGCTCCACCACTCCTCATCAAGGCACAATCTACGCACCATAGTTCCCCGCTTTGAATCTTCCCGTCTCCACTCAACCCAAAGTTGGCTCACCACCATAGAAACTAATGGTTGCTTAACCTTAACAAGGCGATGCAACATTATGAAGTTGGAGGCATATCTTGTCTCAACGACTTTCAACAACTCCAATTTGGAGTATTGTAGAAATATTGCTTGAGACTGGTGGTGGTTGGTGATGAATTTGATAATTTCCCTTGCTTCCCCTATAAGTTCCTTTATCAATGGAACTTTACTATCAATCTCTTCTAAGACCAAATTCAAATTATGGACAATGCAAGGTGTCCAAAAAATGTGTTCATACCTGCTGTCAATAATCAAACCTACAGCTTTGCAACCTGGTGCATTATCAATGATAACCTGAACCACCTTATTTGGCCCTATTTGATCAATAGGTATGCCTAAAATATTGGCAATGAATTGAGCATCTTTTACCTCCCTTGAACAGTCTTCGGCCTTGATGAAAGTTGCTCCTTTTGGCGAAGTGGCAATGATATTTATCAATGGCCTACGTGTGGTATCTGTCCATCCATCCAAGACAATGGTGACCCCAGAGCAATGCCATGAAGAATGAATTGGTGCTAAAACATCCTCCACAAGCTCCTTCTCCTTCTTGATTAGAACAATTCAAACTCTTTCATAGTTGGGCCCCCTAAACCCTTGAGGAGCCGTGTTAATTGCCCTCACCATATCTTGCCAGTAAGGAGACCGAGCCACATTGAAAGGGATACCACATGCATAGATGGCCTCAACCACTCTTGTTTCAGTTTCTTTGCTTCCTTGAACATTCACCAGTTTAACTATTTTGCTCTCTTTTATTGAAGGAGATTTTGATGATGATCCTCTATCGACAAGTTTTGAGACTTGTTATTGTTGTTGTGTAGCTCCCCTCCTCTTCCTTGCTTCTTGCATAATCCTTGGCTCATTTTGTGGAGCTGGAGGTGCAGCATTAAAAAGCTGCTCATGTCTTCTTTTTGTCCTATCAGCCTCATCTTGCTCAATTTGATACTTCCTCCTCTTAATTGGGTCATTTGTATTTTGGAAAGATTAAATACCCTCCTTTGATTCATGCAACAAATTAGCCTTCACTCTTAGGTAGGAGCCCTTAAACTGAACATTGCAGAGAGTACATCACCATTCCCATGAACCACCACCTGCACATCTGGACATCTTCTGAACATGCCTCCACAGAGGATAATATTCAGCCCTCTTGTTGGGCTTAGAGGCTGGCATAGTAGCTTGGTTGGAAGCCATTGCTGCTGCAATAAACAAAAAACAACCATCAATAAATAAAGTGAATAAAGGAAGCCAAAACCCCATGAAAACAGTGAAAAACAAATCTGCAATAAAGAAAATGCAAACAGGAACCATAAACCCCATGAAAACTGAAAAAAACCAGTATGCTCACTAACAAAAGATGGTTGTAGCTGCCTTTGCTCAAAGCTGAACTGCTCCCTTGCACAAAGCTTGCTCCTCTTCTCCCAAATCGCCCTATCCAAATCGCTCTTCAAAATTGGTGTGAGGGAGGAATGATCCCAAGCTTCCTTTTATAACCTTTTTCCTCCCTCTTTCCACCTTCTAGACCTTTTTTATTCCAATTAGAAACATCATAAAAATAAAAAAGCAAAAAAAAAACCAATTTTTTAAAGTTGCGGGCGTCTTTTTCAAGGAAATGCGTAACCGTACAATCAATCATACCTGAAACGTGTTTCAAGCCGTATGAAACACATTTCTCATACAGGCAATGCGTTTCGTACAACCTGAAACATGTTTCAGGGCCGTATATAACATGTTTTGGTGTTTCAGCTGGGAAACGCAGGTGAAACGAGAGCGGGGGTGGTGTTTCCTGCATCATAGAGATAAGATAAGACACGATAACTTTATTAATGTCCAACAAATGACCACAAAAGTAGTTCAATGGGATTGTGTGCTAACATGATGTCAATACAAAGTGGGAGTGCCAAGGCAGCTCCTATATAAAGCAAGATGCAAAACTCAATCCTAAAGCCAAAGAGAGATAACACCAAAGATGGAGAGCCAACCTAGAAGATGCGAAACTCAATAGAAAGAGAGTCGATACACAAGAAAAATGTACAAGGAGAGTGGATATGTGAACTGTGATACAAAAAAATGAAGAATATGTCATGGCACACTGGAAGCACTAGAAGCTTCTCTCCCAACATCCGAAGCCGAATGAACAAATCTCAAGATAGTAATCTGTCTGTAAGAAGAACTAGACGGATTGGAAGAAGATCTATAACGGGTAGTGTGTCGCCACTGGGGATGAGGAGCCTGTTGCTGTGATCTTGATGTAGTCGACTGGCTGTTGGGATGGGGTCAAGGCTGGCCTCGTTGTTGGGGTCATATGGACGTAGAGGTGGTCTACGGAGTCCCAACTGATCTGCGGTCAGTTATAGTATCATCCTTTGTTGGTCTCTTGGTTCCCATAGAGGAGGGGAGCACCAGAAAGAAGGAAGTGATCTGCTGAGTGGAAGTTGGTCCTGACTGTGAATGTCACTGGAGGAGGTGGGACCGGAGCCGATGGACCTCTTGCAAGTAAAAGGCTAGACATCTCTGATCCAAATACTCGATGAAACTAGCCAAAGATTGCGACTCCGCAAGAAGAAGGTCCCTATAAAAACAATGGACTCATTAGTGAATCTCATAATAGATGGGATACCAAAAAATGAAATGCTCCTCGATCTTGGCCTCTCAAAGATGGCAAAACTAGTAGATCCTAGGTGATTAGCCAATCTGGTGATCTATCTCAACCTTGAGACGATGACACTCTGAATTGGCCCAAAGGGATACAAAGAGCATGTGTCCAATGATAGAGTGTGTAATGGGGTCCAAACGATGAGATCATCACTCAAATCCATGAAATGTGCAAGATAAAAGGCCATCTTTGGACATACCCCGCCTTGGGGGTTGATCCAAGTGACCAGCACGAACTGTTTATGGATGTCGTCTTCGGTGATTTTGTTCAACTCTTGCCTGGTAGGTAAGAGGCGGCTGGGTGCGTCTAAGGAATATCGAAATGGAGGAAGTTGGTCCATCGCAATTCCAAAAGATATGTGACCCCTGCATACCAAGATCTAGTACGACTCGAAGGGCTAGCCAAGGCAATGGACTGGGATGAGAGATAGGCTAAGTACAAGTATCGTTTGCACCCTTGTGCTAAGTCAATGAAGCTTCGAAGATGGTGTAAGAGTGAGATAAGACGGAACACCACCTCAAGCCGAAAGGGGCAGGCATCGAACTTTGCAACTATGATGGACTGAGGAACTATCTGCATGCAACTGATGATGCAATGGAGGAGGATCTACATTCTCTCTATTGAATCCTAATCCGTGTCTAGTAGACAAGGCCCCCAAATCTTTGAACCATAGAGGACTGTGGGTCGAATGAAAGTGTCCTGAAAATAGTGTCTGAAGCACTGTCTCTCGAGAAGGGCTAAGGATCCATATCCTTTGTTGATTTGGGGCTGAAGGGCATGTTGTAAACTAAAATGAGGACCTGTGAACTATACCCCCAAATAGGTATAGGCCCTTGTCATCTTGATCTCTTCCCCTCAAAAAAAGAAATGAAGGTTTGCGAGGAGTTTCTTCGACCCGCTGAAGATCATGACCTTGGTTTTAGCCAGGTTGATCATCAACTGACGAAGATCTCATAAGAGAGACAAGGCATCTAGTTGTTGCTACAACCCCTTCAGTGAGGATGCCAGGAAGATCACATCGTCAACAAAGAGAATGATTGAGATCAAGACCTAATGGAGAAGGCACCAATCTCCGTCTTGGATGTGCTTTTGTAGGAAAGACTTTTGCTCGTCATTGTATATCCCAAATAAAGTGGGGGATAGGGGACAACCCTGCTTAACCCCAATGGTGCTCTTGATAAAGTCTGATATCTCGTGGGCGGTGGGAAGGCAACCAAGTATTGTTTCATATAGTCTCATATGATGGTTAGAAGGGTCTCGAAAATGCTAATGCCTTTGCGCCCCTTTGCGCCTCTAGAACAATGTCACTACGGGGACATAATTGAATGCTTTTGAAAAGTCTACAAAACAACAATAAACTTTCGAAGAATGATGATGTGCCTCCTTGATGATGGCTCAAAGTGTGAGAATGTGATCAATGGTCTGGTATGCCGGTCTAAAACCCGCTTGTCCTCTAGCTCTGAGGTGTGTTCTCTCAAGCTCCCTGGAAAGTTGGAGATGGAGAATTGAAGCATAAAGCTTGGAGAAAGTGTGGCCAGCCATGATTGTTCTGTAGTTATTAGGATCTGCACCAGGACCTAATTTGTGGATCGGGTGAATAATATGGGAGACCATGGTTCTGGGAAGCCTGTGCATACCACATGGTGCGGACCACATGGTGATGGAGGGAGAAGAAACATCTAGGGCTGTCTTAATCACTGTAAGGGAGCTAATGCATTGTCCAAAAATGCTATCAGGGGAATATCTGGGGCCAAGAGGGCTTGGCTGGGTGATCCGAGGAGGAATCCTATCAATCAATAGAGTTAGGTGCCAGATGAGGGTTGGCCCATCGATTTGCATTAAACTTGAAAGCAAGTACTCTTCCATGGCGTCGTGGAAGCATATTTATTGGTCATCAAAGGAGAGGATGTTCGTGGTCTCATTGACCTTGTATAGTGTGTATCCAAGGTAGGGGGGTTTGCATGACGCTTTCTACCACTTGCAATTGAGATAGGCAAGGAGGTAATCTGCCTAGTGGGGCTGGGTTGGGTGGACCTCGTAAGCTATGTTGTATGTGTGTAAATCACCTTGCACATAAAGGGAGTCAAGCACTTTTTATTTGGATAGCAAAAGAATGTAGTAGAAGACCCCCCTAAGTCTTGGTACAAATAGTGAAATGACAAATTTTCAAAAAAGTCAGTTACGAGGGACTCTAGTATAAATAAGTAAGGACAAGGGCATGAGAATGGACTAGCAATGGGGTAAAGTAGGTCACAGGTCAAGAGTTCATACTAGTTCGAAAAAGGAAAATGAAGACATTGAAGCAGGTTGCAAGATTACTGGAAATAAGTGCCGATCCATGTAACCCTTCATAAATGTCGTCTATTGTTTTGTATGGTTGAAAGTTGAAACTACCACCATATCAATTTTGATATGCAAGTTGTTTGTCACGTATGCAAGTCTCTAGGGTTTATTGCAATAGAGCTAAGGAATTGGTGCAAAAGTTGAGAAAGAAGACGATAAAACACAATCATTGAACTTCTACACTAGGTTGTGACACAAACTATAATAGACAAGCATTTGATGTAGTAAATGCCCGAAGATAAATTGTTTTTTGAACCAAATGTAAGCCTCAATCGTTTTTGGAAAAATACAATGAGACATAAAAATTCAAATTACCATTGATTAATTTAGGGTTAGGGTTTTGATCTTGATTTATAAGCTTTGGGGCTTTAATTCCAAGTTTTTGTGCCCAATTTAAGGCTAGGGTTTCTTATTTTGCCTTTAAGGTTACTTGTTTTTTATCATGTCAAAACATCACTTTTTCTTGCTAGAAACTTGCCTTATAGCAGCTGAAACATTTAAAAAAATTAGGAAACCTTTCTTGAAACAACTTAGAAACATTTCAGTTTTGTGGATATGGCTTGGAAATGTTTCAGGAAATGGCTGGAAACGGCTTGGAAACGATTAAGTTTTTTGGATAGGGCTTGGAAACATTTCAGGAAACGACTGGACACGACTTGGAAACGTTTCAATTTTTTGGATACAAGTTGGAAACATTTCAGTGACGATTCCAAGGCATATCCACTCCTTTTTAGTTTCTCAAACAAGGAACGACATATCCCTAGTTTTACTAGACGTTTCGGTAACTTAGCTATTCTTGTATGTGAGTAGTTGCATTGGTGTTGTGTGCCTTTAGCACTTTGTATTAGATACTTAAGATTGGGGCATCTTGAGAGTTGTATAATTTTGGCCTCCTTGGGCTTTTTCTTGCTCGAAATTTTCCTTGAGCTCACAACTTTAAGCAGTTCAAGCAATTTGAAGGTGCATGGACACCACCAATTCTTGTCTTTAGGCCATCAACATGCAAGTAACACATTTTTGCTTGGGCTGCCGTCCATTTTTGCTTTTTTTTTGCAAACTTTCTGCAGTTTCGCCACAACCACTGTTCATATTTGCAAGTGGCAAAATCATTGGTCCTTTTTAGCTCGTTCCATTGGCTTCTCTGTCCACTCCGATGATTTTCTTCCATTTTGTTGATTACCACAAAAAGGTCCTTTTAGTTGATTGCACACTCGAAATGTTTCCACACTTGCCTTTTTTTTGGGCCCATTTTGTGCTTATAATTTGTGCATTTTTCTAGTTGCAAAAGCGACTTGTTCTCACATTCCCTCTTTTTCCATGGCTCTTTGCAAATCCCTTGGCACTTTGGAGATTCTTAGGGTTCCAACTTTGCTCAACTCTTGGCATATCATATGCAGGAGCAACAATGACAATCAACTCTTGATGGATACTCTTGCTATCAAATAGTGACAATAGAACCAACAGACGCCAATTGAACGCCGACAACACCAAGAGTTCCAGTGAATGATCCAAACTATTTGACTGCATCCCAACAACTAACGATCACCCAACAACAAAACCTACAATAGGCCCAAGTATGTATATGTTGTAGTGATCTCCTTTTCCCTGCATTTGAAGAAATACAAATATGGGAGAGGGCTTTTGGAGGTGTCAAAGATCATAATGTCATTTTTGCTAAGGTTCACCACCAAGCTGGTTAGGGCATTGAGTTTCCTTTGAAGTCCTTCGGGTGGGGGGATACTAAGAGGACCACTTGCTTGCAAACAAGGGAAATGTAATCAAGACATGATGTAAAAGGAAACCATTATCAATATGTGTGGTCTCCCTAGTATATTCCTCCAACTCATTAATGTAGATCCCAAATAAAGTCAAGAGAGGGCATCCCTTCTTAATCTTGATGGTATTGTTGATATATTTAGAAAATCCCCAAGATATGTGAAGTTGGTCTATACCTCGTTGTAGCAATAATGAGAGGCTTAAATATCCCAATATCCCTCAATATTTGAAGTAGAAAATGTATTAGAATGAAGTCGAAGGCCTTCTAGAACACTACAAAACAATTAATGACTTTTGAGGATCACTGTCTAGCTAAGTTGCAGGAAACTTAGGTCGAGCACCTGTTTCACACTCGGAAACACGTTGAAACTCGTTTCCGTCCGTATGAAACACGTTTCCTAAATGGGAAATGCGTCCGTACGGATGAAAACACGTTTCCATCACGTTTCCTCTCCTGTACGATGCGTTTCTTGCCAAATAAAAGCCTGTCACTTAAAAACCAGCTCGTAAAGTCTCTTTTCGCCCACGGATTTCAGTAATTAAGGGTTAATACATTAAATTTTAAAATAAAATTTAATTCTAGATGATTCTAATTAGGTTGAAGAAATTTATAAAGAGAACATCACTTCATTCTCTCCTCACACAAACGACTTCAGCACTCAGGTCCCAGAATATAGCAATAGGCCTTGTGCAGATTGGGATGTCGAGTCAAAATTTGCTGACTTGGACATCTCTCTTGCTGCACTAAGTTGATGAATCTAGAAATGGAATTGGAAATACTTCTTCCGCTCTACATTCTGCCACTGAGCGTGGTTCTTGTTCTATTTTTTAGGAAGACTATGAAGATGAGGACGACTATTAGTATGAGCTTGTGTTTTACTTTTATTTCTATGTTAGTATGCTCATTGTTCACAATTTGATACATTGTACTTGTAGCCTCATACATAAAGGCTAATTTTGTATATAAAGTATATAGCCTCATTTATAAAGGTTGTTTTTGGATATAACTACTTGCATGAATGAAATGATATAGACTTGGGTTCATGAGTAAAATGTGATGTTACATGTATGATTTAAATTTTGTTTGTATCATTTAACATTTATGACTTGGCAATGTTGCTTACAGCTAAATGTAATTAATAATTTATGGTTTATGTTTTATAATAATTTCGTCCTTGTCCATATATATATATATATTGCGTTTCCCTGTTTCCAAAATTTGGGGGGGTTGCGTTTCCAACATTTCCTCGTTTCCCCGTTTCGTCCCCGTTTCCCCGTTTCGTGCAACTTATCTGTCTAGCTTCTTTGATAATAGCACACATTGTGAAGATGTGATTGATCATTTGGTAGTCTATTTTGAAATGTGCTTCATCCGTAGATGTAAGATTACTTTGCTTTAGATGTTTAGAAAGTCACATGTTCAATACTGTAGCATAATCCTTAGCAAATGTATGTCCTATCATAATTCATACTAGTCTTGTAATTGTTTGGATCAAAATTGTCATCTAATTTAAAAATAGGGTGGTAAGCTTCCGTAAACTACATCATTAAAATTGTTAGCAATATAAAGTGCAAGAGAGTTAGCACCATACATGAGAAATTTAGCTTGAAGACCTTCCCCATCCTTTGCTCCACTAGTTCTCAAAGTCCAAATAGCTCTTTTAATATTCCCCGCGGTAAAAAGGTGACTTAAAGTAGTGGGTGAGGGCATAAGAATTGGGGGTTAAGCCAATATGTTAGAGAGGGAGGTGGCATGAGAAATCTAGGAATGGTTATCAATGCTTGAGGTAGGAGCAATGTTATCGGAACCAGACCGGAACCGGTAAAACCAGCCGGTCCGACCGGTTCACAGGCCCAACCGGTCCCGTTAGGTGCCTGAACTGGAAAACCTGCAAAATTGATTTGGACTGGTTCATCATTAAAATTGTTAGCAATATAAAGTGCAAGAGAGTTAGCACCATACATGAGAAATTTCGCTTGAAGACCTTCCCCATCCTTTGCTCCACTAGTTCTCAAAGTCCAAATAGCTCTTTTAATATTCCCCGCAGTAAAAAGGTGACTTTGGAGTCACCTTTGCTCCACTAGGAGGCCTTTAATTAATATGCAAAGATTGGGAGGATGACGTTGGAGTTGAAGAATGTTCTAGGAGGTTGTAAGGAGTTTATAAAACCATTATTTCAATTTTTAGATCTTTAGAGAAATTTTTTAGGAATCTTGAAATAGTCCCAACTAGGCCTTCTCTTAGAATGACGTCTTGGCTTAGGGGACCAAATTCAACAAAGAGATCAACTAAATTCAACAATGTTTTAGTTTAGCGATGATCTCTAAGACACTTGGTGAATTATAAAATTATGATCTGAATTTTTGAGGCACTTGAAATATTTTTTACAAATTTTTGAAGTGATGGAGATAAGCCTCTTCACAAGGAGATGTCTTGGACTTTGAAACCTGCAGCAACATCTTCATTCATTGTTACTTTTAACAACCATAACCCATTGATTAGTAACAAAATGAGTAACATAACTGAACATATAGATGTAAAGGGGATCGAATCAACACCGTGCTTGTCTTTCTTTATAGGACAATTAATAATCAGAGGATCATTCATAGGCTGCAAACTTAGATCCTGGATGTTCTTATGCGGCAACTCTTCATTCTGTACTACTTCATCAGATTTAGAATCATATTTTACAGAAGTGAAAGACATATTTTTGCCTGCATTCACAAGCCTTTTCATCTGCCCTGTAGAAACCACAGACAAGTTAGTGTTAAAGCGATGAGATCTCACTATGTATTTATTCCCATGCTTGAAGAGATGATATCGATTCTGCTCCCTGAAAAACATAGCCTTCCTGTCAAACAAGTATGGACTACCCAACACCATGCCACATATATCATGGGGTATCACATCCAAGTCCACCTCATCAATAAAATCAGAATTAATGGCGAATCTAAGCCTACACTGCTTAGTAACTTGTAATTGTGCATTCTTACATACCCATCCAAGTGGATATGGTTTAGGATGTAAATTAGTTTCCAATCCAAGTTTTCTAACAATGTCTTCAGATATGAGGTTTGGTTGATATCCACTGTCAATAAGTGTATCAATTTTGCTATGTTTAGAGATAACCCCTGAATGAAATAATTCTTCCTTCTTCTTTTCATCAGTGATCAAATTAGAAGTACGTACATGTGTTAGAGGTTATATCTTTTATACCAACAACTGATACCTTGGATTCATCTTCAGATTTTGATCCAAGATCATACTGAATAGTAGCAATGGTCTTCTTCTTACCTCTCTGATGCTTAGTCCATTTTGGTTTCAATTCTGGATGTACCTTCCAATAGTGCTTTTCATCATGTCCTTCTCTCTGACAATGAGAACATGAAATCTTTATTCATTTTCTCTTTCACTTTGTCCTTGCTTTCCTTCAACTGACTGGATTCAGCTGAGAAACTACCATGGATATCCCTTCTACCTGATTCAAGATGAATTGCTTGCACACTAACCTCGTTAATGTTAGTTGGATTAAAAATAAGAATGGTATGTTTTAGATAATCATGTGATCCACCTATGTATTTCAACAAGGTATCCTGTGTATATAAAGAAACACCCAAAATCATTGTTCTTTTCCTGAGCTCCTACAATGTGGGGTTGCACACTCTGATCCTTACCTTGCCTGAAACTACCTGTTGCATGTAACCCAATGGATAAAACTGTTTCTTCAATGCAGATGTAAACTCAAACCAGGAAGTAATTATTTCACCTTTAGTACGGAGATCATCCTGGGTCTTACTCTTCGACCATATCAAGGCTGTTACACCCATACGGAGAGTAGCAAGTTGGACTTTTGCGGACTCATCCACAATGTTGGATCCTGCAGTAAACTTCAATCTGCTTAAGCCAGTTATCCAACTTCTCTGCATCTAGTTCACCATTATACATCGGCAAATAAAATTCGACATCAAGTTTTAATAAAGGCAATGCAGATTTATCTTTCGCAGGTTGCTTCTTCTTTGAAGTGGAAACAGAGCTTGAACTTGTAGAAGAAGAAGAAGAAGATGAAGGGGACGAAGGAATTTCAGGAGGGTCACCACCACCTCCTACTCCTTTACCTTTACCATTTGCTTCTGATGTACCTTCTTCTTTGGCTTTCTTTTCGATCCACATACAATTCTTCTACCATAGCTTTCATTGCCAAGAAATCTTCAAGAAATGCCTTATCAGTCTCATAATGGTTCTCTACTTCTTGAGAAGCCATTCTTTGCTTTGGAAATACATGCCTTGATCTTGATCCAATTTCTGGATTAAATTCTTCAAGTTGTCCTTCACCTCACTTAAGCCTTGATCTAGTTAACATTCACACTTGCAATTCCTTGGTTAGCTGCTCTGATACCAAACATGATCTGAAAATGATGGATCTTAACTAACGCTTGAATTCTTTAAACAGTTAACTTGTAAAAAGGCTTTAAATATCATGCTTTTAAAAAGGCTTAAAGAACTGAAAACATGAATAAACAAGAGACACAAACCACAAGATTGTAGACAGCAGATGATAACGGAGTTTGTCCGATGTGGACTACGTCTCCGGGTTCGCTTTCCAAATGGAGGAACCGTTCTTATTAATATGAAGTTGAATGCTACAACATAAAAAATGTGGTCTTCAACAAGTACAAAATGCCTTCATGCTGCTACAAAAGAGACTTAGGCTTCCAATCATGATGCTTCTCACTCTCAACCTCTCAGGAGTGGCTAAAAATCCTCTTTACAAAATGAGCAAGCTTACAAGCCTTTACAAAGGCATAATGGCATTATACCATTCTTCTCCCAAAAACTTGTCTTCACATGGGAAAACACATTTGTTTATATACCCAAAGGTTCATAACCCAACTCCAAATGTAATGGGATTTGAAAATATTTGATCCCAAATTAATGGAGATAAAATATATGGTTAATATACCATATCATACATTTTTAGAAATTGAATATATGGGAAATCCAAAATAGATGGTAAACAAACCATATAATATATAATGCATAATATTCGTGGATAGGGCGCACCCATATTTGGGGATTAAAACCGGATCAAATTCAAAATAAACAATTCTTGATCCCCATAACAAACTCCATGTGTGGCCCATTGGTTAAGTGTTGGCATGAGTGGGAGGAGGTTGCGGGTTCAATCCCGCGGACCTCTCCTCCATTTACATTTTGGTGGCATATATTATGGTTTGTTGGTCTGAATATATATGTTGGCACATCCCGCTAGCCCCACGAGGTAGGCTCCACAATACAACATAAAAACTTCACTCACATTTAGCCCCGATCCCTTTTAACTGCCTATAAAAACTTCACTCACATTCAAATAAAGTTTATGCCATATGCATATCAAGGTATAACTGGTGGTGTAATAGCGAAGTAATTGGAGCTTGTTGGAGTAGATCGGGGATTCGATTCCGCTGGACCTGCCATACTTTTTGGTAAGCACAACTATAAAGGGCCAATCCGGACTGCCATGTGGCAGCCTCCGGTTGGTGCACATGTGCCACATGTCACAATCTAACAAGTCCACCTCGGACTGCAAACTCATCAACGTGCCAACTGGGATGCCAACTCGGACTTCCAACTCAGCACCTGCAATCTGCCACATCACCTGCAACCCGCCATGTGGCACCTCATGGTGCTGCCACGTTGGCATACGGTCCACCTATTCAGGCCACATCGTACACTGTGAGTGTTCCATGTGGCACCTTTTTTTGCATTTTTCCACTGTTTGGACGAAACTTCAGAACAGCATAACTCGAGCAGACAGTGCCCATTTGAGATGAAACGAACGAAACATCAGAACAGCATAACCTCCACAAACTTCCTGAATTGAGCATCCCACTTTAGCTTTTAATGTTAAAATTTAGGTTATTGACAAATGTGGCATTTACTTTTACTTGTATTTAATACAAGTAAAGGTAAATGCCAACATTTGTCATTAACTTTAAGAATTAAGGTTAGAAGTTAAAAACAAATTCTTTGTATGATTTTTAGGGGTATTGGCATGTGGGTCAGGGTTGTGTAGAATCAACCAATTTGAGATTGAACTGGTTCAGGTGAGATTGTATCTGAATATATATGTTGGCACATCCCGCTAGCCCCACGAGGTAGGCTCCACAATACAACATAAAAACTTCACTCACATTTAGCCCCGATCCCTTTTAACTGCCTATAAAAACTTCACTCACATTTAGCCCCGATCCCTTTTAACTGCCTATAAAAACTTCACTCACATTCAAATAAAGTTTATGCCATATGCATATCAAGGTATAACTGGTGGTGTAATAGCGAAGTAATTGGAGCTTGTTGGAGTAGATCGGGGATTTGATTCCGCTGGACCTGCCATACTTTTTGGTAAGCACAACTATAAAGGGCCAATCCGGACTGCCATGTGGCAGCCTCCGGTTGGTGCACATGTGCCACATGTCACAATCTAATAAGTCCACCTCGGACTGCAAACTCATCAACGTGCCAACTGGGATGCCAACTCGGACTTCCAACTCAGCACCTGCAATCTGCCACATCACCTGCAACCCGCCATGTGGCACCTCATGGTGCTGCCACGTTGGCATACGGTCCACCTATTCAGGCCACATCGTACACTGTGAGTGTTCCATGTGGCACCTTTTTTTGCATTTTTCCACTGTTTGGACGAAACTTCAGAACAGCATAACTCGAGCAGACAGTGCCCGTTTGAGATGAAACGAACGAAACATCAGAACAGCATAACCTCCACAAACTTCCTGAATTGAGCATCCCACTTTAGCTTTTAATGTTAAAATTTAGGTTATTGACAAATGTGGCATTTACTTTTACTTGTATTTAATACAAGTAAAGGTAAATGCCAACATTTGTCGTTAACTTTAAGAATTAAGGTTAGAAGTTAAAAACAAATTCTTTGTATGATTTTTAGGGGTATTGGCATGTGGGTCAGGGTTGTGTAGAATCAACCAATTTGAGATTGAACTGGTTCAGGTAAGAATTAGTCCAAAACTGGTTTGGAGGGCCGGTTTGTGCCGGTTTTGGTTTTAAATGGTCTGAATTGACTGATTTTGATATCTATGGTCACATCCCATCATTACTCTTAAGGCTGTTAGGTTTTATATGGCATTGGCAGGGGTGGATTTAGTTCCTTAATATGACTACTCCACCTTGACTGGGTTGGTGCCACACATTGCCATAAGTTTGACACCTACCTCTGGGTGCTGCCATGGCTACCTGAAGGTTGTTGGAAAAGCCGGTGAGAATGAAATCTTGCTGTGTGGTGTGAAGCTCCTCCATCCTCGGTGTTAGTTCCAAGTCCGTTGGGCGGCTTTAGTCTTTCAATATTAAACTTTGGCATGTCTTGCTTTTGGCTTCTGCCCACCTGAGCTGAATGCCTGATTTTGTAATTCATATCTTGTTGGGATAGAAGAATAGAGGTTGCTTGTATCTTGCATGTTTTAACTGTCCAGTTGAGGTTGCTCGCTTGTTATTCTCATTATATGCTGTTGTGATAGGCAGTTGGATCTCTCTAGTTATTTTGAATGATCGCACCACTTGACCATGGGAGAACAACTGGAATTAGTAAATTTGATGCTTCACTAATGTTGGCTTCGTTCATAACACATCCCATTTCATGCATTCATGACAAAGTGATGCTGTTTGATGCAGATTTCTTTATTGTGATGTGTTTGTTACAGAACAAAGCAGCTGTGCCCTTTTTTGCTGGTTGAAGTAAATTGTACATGCTTTTGTGGTTTATGCATATTTCATAGCTGTTGGAAACTTGGAAATGCTCATTGTATGGCTTGTACATTGATCACTTAATTAAGATACTTGTCATGTTCATCAAATTATAGAAGAATAATTTTGTAGCTATGGTCTGCAGGAATTGTATCACGAATTGCATGCCTTGGATAGACTTGATCAAGATTATCGAAGGAAACTTCAGGAGGAGGAATCATCAAATGGGAATCAGAGAGGTGTAAATCTAATAATTTCTAGTGGATTTGAAATGATTTCAGAAAATAACAATAATTTGTTTTAATGATGTCTGATATTGACATCTCGATTTTCTTCAATTATTCTTTAGTATTCACAGAATCTGTTTATTAAACGACAAAGACAACACCTATTTTATTCAAGAACTTCCACATCAGTCTAGAAGCCACAGTACTGGAGGATAACATAATAGCTTTTAACATATAACCAAGGCCCAGTTAGTATGTGGTCTGAGATAGCTGGTTTTGCATGAGTTCCATAATGTGGTTCGTTTCACTAGGAGCCTATCCAAGGTTTTGCAGTTGAGCTGGTACTGTGTTTCCACACATTCTTTCTCATAGTTTCCTTGCACTTTCTGGTTGATAGCATCTTAGAGCCTAAAGGTTATGATCCATGTAACTTGGCTCATGAGTCAGTCTCCCTTAAACCACTGGTTTATTTTAACATTTATCAAGCCTTATGGATCAAATGATCTGTCCAGAGCAAGAAACAATTTTTTCTATATTTGTTTGCGTGCTCATTGCCTAGGCCTTGCTATGATTTTGACATCAGTGGCCACTGGCCATGGGTTTGGAGGGGACACATTATTTGAGAATGTTATGGTCAAATTGTCAATAGAACTTTGGCATGCTGTCATGGCACGATGCCTACATTACAATGGGACATCAATAATTAACCTTAATCAATATGATACCCAACAGCTTACCAGCAAATGGTATCTTGTAAGGGTGCTCCTAGGCCTCACTTAGGTTGATGCCTACATTGAAATGGCATAACAAGAATCATACTTGATAAATATGCTACCCAACAGCTTACCAGCAAAATGGTATCCCATAAGGGTGCTTCTAGGCCTCAGTTAGATCAGAGCACATTTCTAACTACATGTAATGTATTTCACATCATCCATTATTATTTTTTTATGTGTTTAATTGTTTCAAAACTTAGGAAAGCCTTTGGTATTTCTCACTTGATTGCCTTACAGTTTACATGTGATACAAAGAATCAAGTGGTTCAAATATGGTTGTGTTCTTGCATCTGGAGAAAATCAAGATAATTTTCAGTGACGCTCAGAAGTTTCTGGTTTCCAAGGGGTTTTCCAGTAGCTGCATTACTATTGTTGTTTTTAACCCTAAATCTGATAATTTACATATTTATTTTGCAATCTGCATAATGCCATATCTCTGTCATCTTTGAAACTTTATAGAAAATTGGCTTCTCAGGTTGGATAGAGGTTTAACCCTAATCTAGGTATTCAACGGTTCAACCCATGGCTGTATGGTGGTAAGTGAAAGGTGCTCAATTGCTTGTTATAAGTTGTCGCTCTAATGAAATTATTATGACTGTTATTTGTAAGGTTCATTCCATAGGGATGTGTCAAAAGGATTGCAGATGAGTTTTTACATAATACATTTGTCTCTTTGTTGATGATTATTGTCATAGTATTAGTTGCTTGCATCTGACCAAGTAAGGTAATGCAGATACATGCACAATAAATTGTGACCCTATCAGGCCTCTTAGGAGGGTTTGAGGCATGACGCCCTCACTCTTGAGATGTTGTTTGGCTTATCAGGACAAAGCACATGTATTTGCTTGTTTATTTGACATGGGGAAATAGAAAGTGCATTGAGGGAGGTTGCGGTGTTTCGAGTAGTCCTTTTGTGTCATGTGTTAGGGTATGGATAAATGCATATTATATACATTAAAAGACTGGAATTTAATTCTTCAAGAATTTTCATGGTTTGAGAAGCCATCTTGAAGACTGTTTTTTGAAACCCTTAGTTCATAATACGTTTAAGTGTAGTTTTTGTTAGAATAATGCTAACAAAAATATATGTGTAATGCACAGGTGTATGTGCATTAATTATTTAATGTTAGATGTTTGTGAGATGTGAACAACATATAATTGATGTGAGCGTTATGTGGTTAACCGTTAAACCACTAACTATAATAGGGTGTTATAAATATTGTAATGTGACATGATCTATGTGACAGAGCGGTATGCATATGAGTTCATGGACAACCCTCCTTGGACTAGCTGTGTGCTATATTTGCTGCACTATTAATATAATACATTTAATCTCTCGATTATTTTGTGTTTCATTTGTATGCGTGTGCACTCCAAAAATTAACATGGTATTGGACGAGGTTCACCGTCGGTTCTTGGTATGGCGGCCCATTTGTGATTGTCAACAGTTATTTCAGTTAATTGACGAATGTGTACTGACTCACTGAGAGTGACAATGACACAAAAAGGTTAGAAGCAAGGCCTTTATTATATAAAGTTCAAATTAGAGTCGCATGGCAACTTTAAAATTTTGAAGGTTTATATGTTTTTGAAACAAATTAAGTACTTTAAATAATTTCAAAGTTAGAACTTAGAAAATTAGGAGTGTTTGAGTCGAGGAGATCAGTGATGGTTTTGCACAACAATAGCATTTTTGGAGGTTGGAGGATGTTGAAGTATGTAGCTCGAACAAGAATTTCGACAAAGGTTAAATATGAACGTGCTGACAATAATTTGAGGAAAATCTATTTTGTAATTCACTTTAGTAATAAACTGAAAGTCTTATATTTAGTTGTTGACTTTGATAAAGTGTATTTTAATACACTAGTGATTTAGACTAATCTCAATCGTACATCTCATTGAGAGATTAGGGTTTTGGTAGATTTAAGTTTTAGCTCAAGTATAAGGCAGGTCAAGATAGAGGGTTAAGATACACATTCATTAAAAGACAAGTTTTGTCAGAAGGTGATTTTGTTCATCGATTGAGTAGGTTTCAAGCACCAGAGAGGAGTTGAAGTTGCGAAGTATGTAGAAATCTACAAGCAGGTCCACATAGGTGAATCTATACAGTACAAAAAGATCTGTAGCCATATGGACAAAGCTGTACAATAGCCCAAAATAGGTAGTTTTTCTCTTTTTCCAGTAGGTAGATTGTCCTGGTAGGTGTGCAAATCTGTTTTTTTTGGGTGCATCGTACAACTGTTAGTTTGACAGTTTGTGGAGGTTTCCTTGTAAGCTTTGAATAATTAATGAAAAGATGATTTGAAGGAGTAATTATTTGTGTATTGTGTTTATGCTTTTGCTGTTTACTTTCTATCTATATGTGTGATTACTGCTATGTGAAGTGTTATGCCTCAAAGTATCTGCAATGTTCCTAGTTAGGTCTACCAGAGCGAGGGGTAAATTTTTTTGATGTGAAAGCCAGGTTGAAGCGTAGAGTGTTGATCTGGGGCTAAATACCCCTAATCATGTCATGGATGGTCTGCTTGATTTCCACCTCCAGGGGGTGCTCGTCTTGTAGGGGTTGGTGCCCTTGGGGGGCTAATCACTCGGACGCATGACCACACTCTTTATTTGCCATGTAAAAGGTGATAGCACTTGTAAAGGGCTTTGTACCCTATCTAGCACACCTTATTTGCTCACTTGGACCTATTTTACCCCTCGTCTGGGTTGTGTTACCCACTAATTGTACTTCCTTATTGAAGAAGCCTACAAGGCTAATGAAGGAGGACGTTGAGGGAACACATTTGTTGGGGTTAGTTGGGGCATGACGTCCTCCTTTTGGCACACCTAGCACTTGGTGTAGCCTAATTGCACTTTATTTACTACTTTTATGTCATTTACAGATATTTTATTTTTATTACGAGTGGTTTAGCCCCCAAAGCTGTGGGTGAGCAAGTCAAATGTTATATTTTTCACATCATCTTGTAGGCTCATAACTTAAAATTAGGTGAGGCTAGTCTTATATAAATAGCGCCTCCCTCATTGTAAAAAGACAACAAGATATGGGTTCATTATGAGATCTTTTCTATTTCTCTTGGTTAATTGGAGCTCTTGATGCTATGCGCACCTCTTTGGATGATCTTTTTTGCTTGAAGGATGAATGGAGTTGTTTTTAGGGCTTAATTTTGCACATGCCGTGGTTGATGCTAAGAATAGTTGTGATACTAAGAATAGTTGTGATAACTCGTGCTCAAGGGTGACCTAAGGTGTATCTCCTTGCTCATTCCTTGGTTAATGTTGATAAGTTTATCTCCTAACCCTAGTTTAACGTCAATCTTGAAGTGCTTTGGGCTAAGTTAGGGTTTCTTGCCAGGATTTTGTCAACTTTGTATGAGGAGACCTTCCTATCAAAGGAGCTCTCAATTGTTAATTAGGCCTTGAACTTCTTTGCTTGCCCTAATTAGGCTCTTCTACCTAACTCTTGTGATTGCTGGTTGATGCCCTAATTGCAAGTATTGAAAGCCTTTCTAAGAGAGGGACGTGGTATCGATCTCTTGATGCCCTAGGGATTGAGACAAGATTCATATGCCTTATCTTTTCAATAGATCTATCTCTTTTTTATCAATTCAAATGCATCTTTATATATTGAAAAACCCAAAAATATGTAATATTGCTAGCAAAACCCTAAAAATTTAAATAAGCTCAAAAAATCCAAAAGTAGCCGTGAACTTGTGTTTTTGGTCCACCCTAAAAATTCGCCCTAGGGTTTTAGCCACAAACCCTAGAGGACGCCCTCTTCTGAGGAAGTGCATTGGGATACGTGAAAACCTTGTAATTGGTGAATTATATGTGATTTGGTATTTCTGGTCTGTTACCAATTGAGTTGCACACAGTTGGACTTCAAGTGAGCCGCCAAATTTTGAACAAAGTACTTGTGCATTTTTCAGTGTTCAGAAGTTCAATTAAGTCTCCCAAGGCCCCTTTTTTATTTTTACATGTTCATGCCCCACGGGGTTTGTAATAAAGTATGCTAGCATGATGGCTTTATGTAAAGAACTTGGCTTCCTAGGACTTTGCAATCAATCCGGGTATTCCAAGGAGTTTTTTCCCTTGTTAATTGTGCTTTGTGTTTTAGCGAAGTATAATTTTCGAGTTTTTCTCTTGCTCCTCCAAAGCTGGAATGCTCGTCTTGGGGGTTAGGCCTTAGGAGGTTATTATAGTTCATGTGTCAATGTTTATTACCATGTAAGATACTATTTTAGAGTCATATGAACTTGTGCTAGGTCCCCCCAGGATTTTTTTTAAGTTTTGGAAAAAATATTTTTTCCCGTAAAATCAAGCCATTTTTTAATGGTTTAATTGGGAAAATAAAAAATGTAATAAAAGTATGGTTTGTGGGTTAAATTTGTCAAAGTGGATGCTCGCTTTCTAAGCCAGAGCACCCATTAAACCCATAAACGCATTTTTCTTAAGTTTCGAGTGATTATTTATCACTCAAATTAATATTTGCTCGAAAAAGGCCAACAAGACATATTTAATTGGCCAAAAAAGACAAAGTAATGACAAATACATTTCCTAAATAAATGGAAACATGTCTGGATCTTGTCCGGAGTGGTCCTAAGTTAACTGGCAATCAGTGCTATGTCATCTCAAGCTTCGATATGTTGATTCCAATCAAAGGGAGTTAAGATCCAGTTCAATCTCAATCAAGAGGGGCGCCCTTCTCCATGCATGGGTGACTTTGTGAGATGGCAGCCTTGGATTTGTGGTGATATTTTCAAGGAGGGATGCGCCTACCTCTTGAGAGGTGGCACAATCCCCTTAATTTGGAGGTTTAGATAAACTCCAATCAAATCCTTCAAGCTTCCAGTTAACTATCCATCGAGGACTGCGCCCTCCTCTTGGGATTTGCGCTCTCCTTGCATGCATTTGGCTATAAAAACAACCCTCTTCTCTTTCATTTGCATCAGAATGTGGAACCTTTGCTTGCACTATATTGTAACATTTTTCTGTTGAGTATTAATAAAAGGCTTTGGAGGCTTATTCTGTTGTGTTCTTTGGATGCTTGGATGTGCCATACTCTAAGTATATGAGGTAACTTGTATCTTTTCACATGCTTCTTTATTGTTGGGAGTTACTTGTCTTTTGAAGGAAATTATATTTTAGTAAGGATAGCAAGTAATGCTTTATAGATTGCTTCTATTGTTAATGGTAAAAGAATGCTAGAGATATATGATTTCTTGTTTGAATCTATGATTTTAGTTCTCTTTTATTTATTCACACAGGTATTTTTAATTCCCTTTTGCAAGTGTTATGAGATTTTGCAGGTAACCTAGGCTGGAAGGCGTGATGAGCATGCTAGCTCTACCTCTCTTTCAGTAGATCTGAATAGAGCATTCATCCCTTCGGTCCATCAAGAGGATGACTCCATTACCCAACACTTATTGCTCAACCCCCTTGGGTTCTTGACTTCTCGATCCATTTTCTTAAATCTTTCTCGGTTACTGTTTTGGTTTCTATTTAGATCTATATTCAAAGGCTAAAATTAAAGTAGATTTGAATCATAGAAGTCTAGATGCTTTAAAGTTTATCTCACAATCTAGATCTAGCAAGTTTTTCTTCTATTTTTGCAAGTTTTGAATCTCAGATATAAAAGGCTTATAGAAAAAACGTTGAACTTTAATCTCTTTATCTAGCATTTTAGTGCTTTTTTGTATTTGCTTTCCATCTCTTAAAGAGGCAAGCAAAGATCCTAGGAAGGAAAGCTTTCTAGCTTTCCTTATTTAGTTAAATTCTTGTTTTTCAATACTAGTTTTACTTAGATTTTTTTATGAAATTTTTGTAGCGTTTTCCAAAGACATTCTTAAAGTGTCTTTGGCCATTTATATTAATAAAGCTTGCTGTTTTTCAAACTTTAGTGAGTAGGTAGAAAGGCGTGCTAGCAATTTTTCAAGCTTTTGAACCATTCAAGACCTTGCAGACAATTTATACCTCTTGCTTCTTTTATGAGACATTGTAAGTTGTTTGGATCCTGAAATTATAAAGGACCAGCAGCATTCCTTGATTTAAGTTGATTGTAATAAGAAATAAGAACAAAGCAAGCAAGCTACCCAACGTCTGCACCCCATCTCCCCAGGGGGGGTTCGTGTTGTCTCCTGTCGTGGTTTGCTTTTCGTTCATTCTTGCTTTAGTTTAGTTCACTTTTTTAAGCATTAGACTAAAACACGAAAACACACACAAAGCACTTAAAAGTAGCTTGCTTTCCTTTGTTTTATTGTTATTTCGTCATTCTTTTTTACAAGCATAAATAAAATCCCCTTGCTTTCCCGAAGTATTGCACCAGTTGAAATGGCTTGCCCGAGTAAGTGGTGTGTGGAAAACATACTCTTGGGTTCATCTAGTTAATCAATTCATTTTAAAACTCATAAAATATTACCAAGGCTCCTTCCCCATATGCTCTAGACCCCCGCGGCTTAGTTCGACTAGTTGGTCAACCAGAAAGGGTGGAGTGACTAGAATAGTAGGACAATCTGAATAACTTATCTTTGAGAACTCGGGAGGTCGCTAAGGGTGATTATCGTAGAGTCAGGGGGCTACTTTAAGAAGGTTATGCCTCGCTCCATTGGACACTTGGTAAAGCCGCTTTAAGTGCTCAGTTCAAGGAGTTAAGCTCATTTGGGCCAAACCACCAATAAACCCACTCCCGTAATCCACGCATTAATAACTAAAACGGGCAACAAGACATCTGCAACACATTTCCAACACTACAACATCAATTTTACTTCTTTGCACTAGTCAATTTTTCAATATTATGTGTTTAAATCAATCCACAAATGTCGTGAATGGTATTTAAATGCAAATGCTGATGTTTTAATTTATTGTAGAGGTTCTTGATTCGGTAATAGTTTTCATCACTTTCACTCCTAGGTTTAGCTTTTTCCCTATGTTGCACGGGGACTGATCCCCCCCAAAATTGCTTCCGTTCCTTGCGTTTCTGAGTTCCGGGGACTTTGGAACTCCTTGGAAATGTCTCCAATTCATCGGGGATTCCATTGGGGACTTATCCGACATTCCCTAACCGTACTCGACAAATTCGGGAACATTTTTGGGACATTCCTGAAGTCCCTTGACCAATCGGAGACTCCTGGACGTCCCTCGACCTGGACAAAAAAAATTAAAACATTGAATTATTAAAATTAAAAATTGAAAAGTTAAAACCTAACTAAGTTACCCTACCCCCTATTTATTTAACCTGCGGCCCCTTCTATTCTCCTTGCACAATAGACGACGACTCTTGCACAACTCGCGGCTGCTTACCCTGATCTTTGCACAGCTCGCGGTGCCTCCAAGACTCTCGTCCGAAGTCTCTGCCCAGCTCGTAGCGACTTCCTCCTAGTCTCAACACTTGCAGAGTTGTTCCCACGTGGTCGTAACAATCAAACAATAGCTCGGTCTGCTCCCCTGTGGTTGCAAGAAGTTGAATTATCTGTGGCTACCCTATGGTTGTGGACTGGCAGCATTGGAACTTATCCATGGCTCCCCTCTCGAGGCTCAACATACAGGAATAGTGTAGTAACAACCCCACTGCCACTGCTATAGGTAGTTACATTTTTAATATTTTCACTGTATTTTCTATTTTTTAAATTTCTTTAAGTATAAATTCCCCTCCCCTTTGATTTTTTTTTTGCAAAATTGTAAATACTAAATACTAAAAATATCAGGCAAAGATTGAATTCAGAGTGATTGCGATTTTCGTTTTTTTGTTAATTAAATTCTAAAACAAATAATTTTTGCTTTGTTAATTGAGTCAGAGACCTCCTTTTGTTGCCTTGAGGCATTTTGGTGTTCTGCCATTTGACATGTGGCACTACTGCTAGTGACAGTTTTATTTTGGGCATTTTTCCATTTGGACCATCATCCATGCTTAGATAGACTCTTTCTTTTGCATATGAATTTCAAATTTTAAAGACTTAATCTATAATCATCTTTAGACTTTTATGTTTCATGAATGATTCATAAGCTCTTGACTTTCAAATTTAAATTTAAATTTTTAAGTTGACTACTTTTTTGATATAGTTTGCATGGAAGTTGTTTTAATATTGTTATTTTATGTACACTACAATGATTGCTAATTGTTATCATAATTGTTATAATTGAGATTGCATGTAGATCATTCATGGATAATTGTTATGGATACCTTTTAATTTTTTATATAGACTGAAGCGCTACTATATTTTTTAATTTTTATATTATATAATTGCCGTTCCCAACCTGCCGTCCCTTGAAAAATTGGGGGTGCGCTCTAGCTGTCCCGAAAACTCGTCCCCACGTCCCCCGTGTTCCCCTGTCCCCTAGGCCAGTGCAATATAGCTTCTATCCTTTTGTAGTGTAAAATCCTTAGTTTATTTTTATACTATGCTGCAAGGGTACCCATTCCCGGGGGTTGGGTTTGCGTCCCCAAACCGGGTACTGTCCCCACGTCTCGGAAACCGGGTCGGGTACCTCTCAAACGTTTCCTGAAGTCCCCGTCGAAGTACTTGAGTACCAAAAACCTTTGGCAAAAAATTAGGAAACTTCGCTTAGTTTAGGGACCCTGTCCCCCATTTTTGGGGATGCCAAGGAGACTTCGTTGACTGAATTTAAAAAAAGAAATATATATATATATATATATTTATTTTTTTTTACCATTTTGAAGAGTGAAGGGGTGGGTGTGGGTCCCCCCTACCCTCTTAACACCAAGCCCTGCCCTCCCAACACATTTTTTATTTTCATTTGACATATGACTTGTCACTTGGAGAGGTGGCAACGGGAAAGGAAGGCAACCCACAGAGGAGACTGTTGAAATTTTGTCAAGTTAGGGTTTTGTACAGAAAAATAACAATTCATCATAATCTAATGCAGAAAATACATTTAATAAACATTTCCAAATATCGAATATTAAATAGTGCAGTAGTAAAAACTATCATAACATAAATTTCATGTCTTTAGCACTCTCAGGTCACTGTGTTAAAGTATTTTTAACACTACCCGTTAGGTCACTGTGCTAAGTTAATCTTTAGCAGCATGTAACGTAGAATAACTAAATTTAACCACTTAATAATAAAAGAGAAGATACTTACTTGTGTGTGGGACCCTTCCTATAAAATACTCAGAAGAGTTACTTACTTTCAGTAAACACTGTGCCTCAGAGAGGCCAGTCAAATCTGGAAACTATCAGACCCTACAAGAGGGTAGTACAAACCAGAGAGAGAGATGACAGGTTGAGATACAGTCAAATAGTCAAAGACAGTCAAGAACACAGTGACAATCTTAATCAGGTCTCAGCATAATAGATCTGAATCAAAGACAAGTCTTAGCACATAGATCAGTCCACAAACAAGACTCAGCACAAAAATCTGGCCACAGTAAGGTTCAACATATATAAACAAAGTCTGAACACATAGATCAGACTCAACAAAGTCTGAGTACAATAGATCTGTCCTGTATGAGGTCTTTACACAAAAGATCTAACCACCAGAACTCATGGCCTTCATAAGTATGCACTCAGTAGGGTAGATCAGACCCTACAGGCCTCACAACATCCACAAATATGTAACCAGCAGACTAGATCAGAACTCAAGGCTCACGGCCTTCACAAATAAGCTCACTGTGAACAGAAAAACCCTCAACAAAGATGCAGAACAGCAGACCTGTTATTAGTCAAATCTCAGCACAAAAGAACAGACTTAAGTAGATCTGTTCCACTTCACAAAGAACAGAAAAGACCCAAAAGGTTCACGGCAGACAGAGAAAAGTTACTATGTCTCACGGCCTCCACACATAAGTGAATTCAGCAGATATAAATAACCTCAGGACTCACTGCCTTCCTTAACAAGCAGACCGGAACTCAAATAGGTAGATCGGATCTCACACTGGGCAGATCGGGCACCAAACAAGTCACAAAGGGCAGGGTGGACTTCAACCAAACCTCAGAAAAAAAAAGGGAAGGATCTCAAACAGACCCTTCATGGCTCATCTAGAACAAAACATAAATGTTTACAGCCTTGTCTCCAATGGCAGCAGCAGATAACCCTTGAACAGATATGAGAAATGTGGTAGAGTCCAATAGGAGGTTGATCTAACCAAGCAGCAGAAAGGTCCTCAAACCCTTGACGTCAAGCAGAAAAATCAGATCTGAAATGATGTGAAAATGATATAATGATCATGTTAAATGAGAACCAAAAGACCTCATTAAATAGGATAATAGGATTATTAAAATAATCCTTTAAATTAGGAATCCATAAAATTAGAAAAGATAAAAAAATAAAAAAATAGTATTTCATTAAATTAGGGAAAGGCCACTTTAAAAAAAAAAAGAAAAAAAAAAAGAAAAAGAAAAAGAAAGAGATCAAATAAATAAAAATAATAAAAGATAAAAATAAAAATATAAAATATACAAAAATGAAAATAAATAAAAGAACCTTAGAAAGTGGACAAACCCATAAGATCAAAACAACAAGGGTGGTATAAATAAAAGGTGGGCCAATGACCGTATTTACCACAAATCAAAGACAGGGTACCACAAGACTTAATAAACAACAAGGTACAAGGACCAAAAGTAAATCACCCAAGGTGGAAAGATACAACCAGTCATCTCTCTCTCAAATGTACAAATGTTCCATATAACCTGAAAGTTCATCATCATTGTATAAAGAAGGGTTCACACAGATGATGTGATCATGTGATCCTTTCAACTTCTCCTTAGGTCAAATGTTAGTGGCTTCCACAAGGGGTGGCCAGTCCCTTGAGAAGACCAACCAACTCATCCATCTCGAAGACCTAGGAGAAGAGGACATCACACATCATAATCTTGGTAACTGACCAAGTGCCTCCATTCTCAAGGAATGGCTTCTCAGCCCAAGGCTGAGCCTCAGTCGTAGACTGGGACATGTTGATCAACCATCTGGTCCATGACCAGGTTCTCCATTCTCCCAGAGAATGGTCCTCAGCCTCAAGCTGAGCATTCAGTCCTAGACTGAATGTTGATCAACCTTCTGCAGGACCTAGGAAGTCTCTGTCTCAACCTGCAGGATCTGCTTGGTCATCATGACCAAGAAACCGTATGGTTCTAGACCAGAATACCCTAGAGACAAATAGGGGCCCTAGCCACATGCTAGGGACTTTGCCATGGCATCCATCTGCTTGGTCCTCGACCAAGAACCCCAGGAGATAGCTGGGGGCCCTAGGGTACCTTCTAGGGTCTTACACATTACTCTGCCTGGTTAACTTGACCAGGAACCCTAGTTAACTGACTAGGGTACCATTCTCTCTGAGAATGGGTCTCGCAGCTGCACTAAAAAATTAACAGAGACAACCCGCAGAGGATACAACAAAGGAGCCTCCACTTGAGAGTGATGACTACCTAGAGAGCTTGTTGGCTGAGGACGTCAATGATGATAGCGATGCTATAGATGCAGTTGGCCTAGATGACATGGCTTGATGAAGCCAATTTAGCTATGTTGTTGATGTTCATTGTTCATTGTTCAATGTTTTTTGTATTTTGAATTTTGGATGTAGACTTGTAGTATACTCTATGCTGTATGACATTGGACATATATCATGATTCATATGAATATGCAAACAATAATTTGAATTTCCACTTGGTTTATGTCTTATGATTATCTGATATCATGTCTATAAATTATAACTTTATACATATGATTCATATGTGATTTCCACTTTATATCAACGATTCATGAATTTTGAAGCAATGTGCATGCTACTTATTGAAATTGAATACCAGTGAAAATTATTTGATTTTTGATTTCATTATATATATATATAGTACCCTCGACGTACCCGTCCCCGTCCCCAAGTTTCCTGGCAACTTAGTTTTTATAGGGACCACCCCCCTGGCTTCGCCAGAAGTAGCCTAGATGGAGGAGTCGAGAATTCAGGTGACAACACTTGACTTTTACTTGCCCCCAAGGACACACCGAGCAGCTTGAAGATTTCTACCGTGCTCCCCACAGGTGTGTATTACGCTGCAACATGGTCCACCCATCAAATTCGCCTTGGTGGATTTATCCATAAATTTCTAAGGGTGTCCCATTTTGACCTATTGCATTGGGTAATGTGAAATTGCCAAAATTAGGGTTTATGCAGTTTTTATTGGACCAAAAAGTGCGCCCTAGGCCACTTGATCAACTCCCCTTCAGAGTGCACTTCTCTGAGGCTGTGCCTTAGGAAGTGTGAAACCCTCCCTTGGAGTTGTGTAGTTGCATTGAAAGTTGTGATATTGATTGATATTGACTAGTACATTGATTAACTCCTTTATATGATTTATTTGTATTATCCCTTGTTGACTCTATATAAGGCATTGATCTCAGCCATAAGGCTCGTAGAAAGGTATTTGTAGGTGTGTTGGTGTCTGTAGGTGGAATCTCCCTTGGGTTTAGGAGTTACCCGAAGAAGTTGAGGAGTTAGGTTGTGGTGACATTGGTCCAACTCCTCCCATATGCTTACCACATAGGGCATACTTTGTCTGCTTTGAAAGGACTGCTAGTTTGAGTGGTAACATTTTTGGCGGCGTTGTTGGGGACACAAAGGAAAAGTGATGACATTCTATCGGAGGTGTTCCTTGGTTTATGTCATTCATTTCCGGTAAGCCTTCACATTTTTGGCATTGTTGTTGGGGACTCAAAGGAAAAGTGACGACATTCTGTTCAAGGTGTTCCCTGGTTTATTTCATTCATTTTCGGCAAGGCTTAACATTTTTGGCGTTGTTGTTGGGGACCTGTTGCAACTGCAACTTTTTCCCCAAAATTTTGCATAAAATTATAGGGCCCCTCCTTTAATTTTTGATTTATGAAGACATTCTTAGTCTTTATCTTCCTTTGGATTTCAAACATTTCCGTTCTCAGAAAAATCTCTAACTTAGAATAGTTTTTAAGTTTTCCTGTTTCGGAGTAGAATTCGATCTTTCGCCGAAACAGTCGGAACACATTTTGATTTTTCACCAAAACAGTCGGAACACATTTTGATTTTTCGCCGAAACAGTGGGAACACATTTTGATTTTTCGCTGAAACAGTCGGAACTTTTTTTTGATCTTTTGCCGAAACGATTGGAACAGAAAATGTTTTCTGTGATCGGAACATAATCCGTTTTGTCGCCGAAACAGTTGGAACAGAAAAGGATTTTCCACCGAAACGGGCGGAGCAGAAATGGTTTGTAAGGATCGGGGGAAAATTCAATTGACACCCGAAACAGTCGGTGCAAAATTTGTTTTTGTGCCGATATTTAGTGAAATATGTCGCTCCATTTTTTTGGGTTTTCTGGCGATACGTCCAAAGTGGCCCGGTGTAAAACTAATCTACGTCCGAAACGCACCCAACGCTAAATTGATTTTTTAGCCTACGTTAAAATCTTTTTACCTCCGAACTGATTGACGTTAAATATACGTTTTATTCAAAACAGTCCGACGTTAAAATCGATCGGCGTTAAAATCTTTATTGACCCGAAATTGGCTCGACAACAAAGTTGGTTTTGATCCGAAATGGGCCCGATACCAAAGTTTGTTTTGACCCAAAATTGACCCGACGCTAAAAAGATTTTTGATCCGAAACTGACCAGGATAAAACTATTTGGGCGCCGAAAGAGGTTGAATTTTAAAAGTCCGTTTTTAATAACATCATCAAAGATGTAAATGTGCATTAATTGTTAGGGTTATCCCGTTGATTTAAAAGGGGAGAGCGTTTTATTTGTTTAACATTTTACATATTTGTAAATGCCGTTTATGGAGCGATTCTTTGTCAGGAGAAGCTCAGGGCCACCTGGAGTCTCCTTATTGCAGACTTTCGATCGCTAACTCATTAGCACAGTCATTACACAGCCAGGTAGGTTTCTTTGTATCCAATGATTTTGTCACACTTGTTTGTATAGGAATGGTCTTTTAAAAGTTAGTAGAGACATGAGTTTAATTGTTGTTTTCACGCCCAATTTTTGTGCTTTCGTGCCTTGGAACATGTCACTATGAGAAGGGCATGAACCCAGGCTCGTATCGGTGTCTTATTGCACACAGTATGGACCCTAGGTGCCTCGTTTTCAAATGTGTGTAGGTTTTGGAAACACCTCCGGGCCTTGGACTGTACTCAACCTGTGAACCGCGTGTTTAAGCCACATATTTGGTTCTCAGAGCTCTTACATATTCAGTTTCGACTATTCCAAATTCGTGCTAAGCCATAGTGTATTCCTTTTCATTCTTCTTGCTCACATTTTTTAACCCTAGACCATCAATTTCAAATCTGTATTGATTTGGGGAAAACACATGTAAACCCTAGCTGAGGAGTTTCCCTCAACGAGATTTCGAATAGTCCTGATTGACCCATACACATCCTCGAAAAGGGATTGAAGCCCTAAGCTCGATGGGCCTATCCAGTGAGAATGATTTAACTTTGGTGCTTGGCTCGAAACTATCACCAAGAGAAGTGCTGCTTGGCTCGAACCCTATGTTTAATAAGGTCATTAGTTCAATGGGAATTGTAAACCTGGCTCATATGTTTTCTTACAATAAATGCATACTGGATAGGCTATTAAATTTGCAGTGTGTTGCATGAGTGTGTTTTATTAGAATAATGTTATACACTTATTGCTAGTATGCTTGAATCTAGTTGCTATTGATGAATTGCTGGAAAAGAATGACAATATTCTATTTGTTAAATAGAATATTCTATTTATACATTAATTCTGTTTTGATCACAAGATTCAGAAATGTACAGGAGGGCCTCTAAACGCAAAGCTAAAGTTACAGAATCTGACTCAGACATTGAAGCTGTACCAGAAAGCGTGATGGAGACCTTATTTGAAGACACCAAAGCGATATCCGGAATAGTCTTTGAGTACAAATGGGGTGAATTGTATCACCTTATCCAAGACCAGAATGTGCCCGATGCTTCCATTGAAGAATGATAATTTATCAAAACATAAAGAAGTCGAGTCTTTATAAGGATGCGACTTGCCTAGAGTTATTCCCTTGTTTTGAGGTGATAGGATGGATATTACCTCATATAGATGTCTAATCTAGGATCATGGCAGGAGCAAATGGGAAAGGGTTCGCTTCATTTCAACCCGCTCACATAAGCACAGCCTGCAAATTACCTGCTCCAAAAATCCTTATGACAGATGATTGGATGAAAAGTGTTAACATAGATCATTCGGAGTATGCCAAGAAGATGCTTATCCTGGGCAAACAGCTAAGGCAGAGAGCTAGCGGGGAGTATGATTCGCAGAATTTAAAGACCCCTTTTAGAATTATAGCCATGATGCTGAGCAGAATATTTGGGAGAGCAATTGCAAATGTATACAAGCTCAGTTGGGTGCCAATCATGTACCATGTTGCTTCTCACGGTACTAATTTCAATTGGGGGGATATTATTTCAGAAAGTATGGTTGCAGCAGTATCCGCAACCCAAGGAGGCATGACACAGAACGAAGTCGAATTTTTTATGTCATCCTATCTAATTGATTGCATTTTGATAAGAAACCCATTCCATAAATTGAGATGTTATTGGGTCCCAGATGAGACTCCACTCTGCGTTGCCTTTTAGATTATGTGGGCTCACAAGCATGCAAGCTTTTACAGGCTCTTATGCGAGGAATTCATAATTCCTTTGTATAAGCTGATTTTTAATGAAGAACCAAATTGCCTGTCAGACAATGCATTGGCAATGATTAGCGAATATGGAGATTACTTCTTCACCCCAGAAGGCACCTATATTCGGATGTATGGGGGCACCAAAAGTCCCTTCTCTAATGCCAAGATATGTCACAGATTACATAGTACACAAGGAAGCTGTAGGGCAAGTTTTCATAAACGGGGTCAGACATTTTTTAAATGAAAATAAGAAAGCTTCTTATCCTCCGCTTCCTTTTACCATTGGGGCATACAAGTTTACTAAGGTAAAAGGAGCAGAGATTTTTGTGAAAGATCTAGAGGCATATCATTTCGGAGAAAAGATTTTTATTAGGAATGACAAGTTGCATAAGGCAGCTAAACATTGCGCTTCGTGCAAGATAAATTTTGAGTATACAAATCACTTCCTGAAAGACGACGAAGTATATAGAAGAGAAAACAACATGGCGGACTTGAACAAAAGGTTTTGCAGGAAAGAAGGAACGAGTTCAAGTCAGACAAAAGAAATGGCAAAAGAAGCAGAGCAGTAGAAAGCAAGGGAAGAGGGTTTGGCAGCTGAAGAGGCAAGGAGGAAACAAGAGGAAGAGAGAAAGCAGAGAGAGGAAGAGGCTCAGAGGAAAGAAGAGCAAGAAAAGGCAGCAGAGAAAGCTGCTGAGCAAGAAAAGCAAAGAGAAGAAGAAGAAAGGATCAAGAAAGCTGTGGAAGACAAGAAAATTCAAGAAGAAAATCAGAATTTACAAGATATGGAAATAGATCCACCCGCTGATTTATAGGTACCACTTACACGGGGTCATCTACCATTTGTTGAGCTTGGGCTCATACCATTTACCCCC
Source organism: Larix kaempferi (assembly GCA_027924585.1). Classification (NCBI taxonomy): domain Eukaryota; kingdom Viridiplantae; phylum Streptophyta; class Pinopsida; order Pinales; family Pinaceae; genus Larix; species Larix kaempferi. Next base: position 6,350,114 of record BSBM01000052.1, on the reverse strand, counting down.
TCGAAACAACATTCTGTGGCAAAGCTAGACACTATTGTTTTCGACCCTAAAAGAAAGACTATTCTAAGAAGAACAGAAAAGAGATTAAAGATGGGTATGCAGCTTGATATTGTAACCATACAAGAGAATACCTTAGTAGAAGGTACTAACAAATATCCGAAATTCATTGCTTAAGTGAATATCGCGGCTGCACAAGCCAATGTAGATAATGTAGACAAATTGATGAATGATTTAGAACGTAGTAAATCAAAAATGCTGAAATTAAAAGATAATTTGGTACAAGCTCGGAGTGAAGGGATTGAAATGAAGAGAAAGCGGGATGCTATAGAGTCCGAAAAGGAAAAACTACTGCTGGATTATCAAGAACTTGAGGATGAAAGAGATTCTTTGAATGTGCAAGTAGTAATTATGGAAGGAGAACGAGCTGATTTCCATTCTTGAATCAATGAGTTAGAGGAAAAAGAAACTCAATTGAATCAACAAGTGGAATCCCTAATGATTGAAAAGGGATCTCTACAATCTCAGGTGAATGAATGGATGAGCGAAAAGGAATCTTTGATGGAGCAGATCAAAATTGTTCAGAATCAGAAACAGGACATGACACCTTTTTACGAACATGCTCGTAAAGTGCAAGAACAGATTTGTCACTCATAGGAGCTAGTGACACATGAAGTTTATAAATTAAGAGGAATGATAGACATAATGAAAGAAATCTCTGCAGACACTGCCATTGTAAAACAAAAGTTGATAGACACATTTAAGTTTTTAACAAGGTGAAAAGGTTGATTGGTTGGAAAGGAAAAAATCAGGAGATTTCTGATCAATTGCCTAAGAAGACAATTGCTGAATTAAAACTAGATATAGCTCTTTTGGAAAGTTGTCGGAAGGCTGCCAGAAAGGTACAAAATGAAGTGCAAAAGACCATTACAAAATGTGAAGGAATTTATCAAAATATCTACCAAGCGCATGAAAATTGCCACATTCCAATTTCTAAAGATATGTACGAATTACCATCCAAAGATCAGCGTTTAGCAGAGTTGAGAAACAACTTGAGTAAAGATTTGGAATACATCAAGGGACTAGGTGTGCTTACTGTAGAAGACGTTCCACAACATGTGGGACAAGCAACTATGAACGCACATTTTCTGGAGAAAGCCACAAGGCAGCAACAAAGGGGTTAATAAACATAGTGAAAGAATTGTCCACTCATGAAGTTGCTTTGAAATTGTTGGAACCTCATCAATTTAATGTAATATCTTATGAAAGTGATCTTTGGGACAGTTATATTTCAAGTTTAGAAAATCCTGCGACATAATAATTTAATTTGTATTTTATTATCCATTTTTGGCTGAGCAAGCACAAAAGGACAAAATTTAGAAACCCAAGAGTTAAAGGGAAGATGAAACGATTAGTCATGTAAGGACAATTTTTTTAAAGATAAATAGTAGAGAAGGGAAAGGAGAAAAGTTTTTTTTTTTTTATGTGGTGTAATAGAAGCTATTAACATTCTATATGAAAATTAATTTTCTGCTAATGAGAAAGAACTATTTTGCTGGGTAAAAGCTTACATGGAGTTTGCGTGGAATGTCATGAATCAAGGCTCAAAATTATTTCTTCCCACGTTTATCTTTATGCTGTGAGATCTTTCTTACTATGTTGGATTATTCTAATGGTATGAATGATATTACTGGTTTATTTATTTACAAAATGTAAATGCCCATGTAGTAAGGAGTAATAAATGGAATCCATATTTATCAAAGCTATCTTTGTGTATCATTTGTGCTATGATTGTAAGTGATTTATCTCAATAGCTACTTGTTGAATTTGTACAAGCAATCTCAGATATTACTCTTCTTTTGTAAAACTTGCTCCTTGCAAGGATAGATTAGTTAGAATAGGATAAAGTTAATTGATTGATAAGGTAGAAGTGGTAAGACGAGAGGTGAGAACCCACGCATCACTTGTGAGGCTTCTACCTATCAATTATAGGTTATGCATTATTAAGATTAGGGCACTTGCATACGCATCCTTACATATAAATTATAAACGGTGGGCCGGGCCGCAATTGATAAAGTTTAGTTAAAAACCATCTATGGTAGCCGGGCCGTTAATTGGACGGATTCCCTATTCCAAACAGTGAATAATCTAATTGGGATTGTTCATTGGGGAGAGTCCCTACTGTCGACGCAAGGATTTTTCCAGGCATCAACAGGACCTCAAAAAAAAGTGATGACATTTTATTGAAGAGGGATTCCTGGCTTGAATCATTCAGACACATACAACATCTATCGTGTGGTTCAGGTGCATTCTTGTTTAGTATTTTGGTGAGATTTGTTTTGATCTAATTTGACAAGTCTCTCTTGGTGACTCCCATGAAGAAAATAAATAGGTACTCTACAAGAACGAGTCCAACAGGTAAGTTTTGCTTTGTACTTTGATAGGATTATTGTTAAGGGCTATTCTTGCAGGTCCTATTTGCGACTCCATTGAAGAAAACAAATTAAAGAAGTGCAATTCAAAACAACCAACCTCAACTATTAATAAGATGATATGGTGTCCTTTGCTCCACTAGATTTCTCATACATTTCAGGATATCCGAATGAGTCAGAAAAAAGTGGTTGTCTCAACTCTGTCCCAAGGTTTCATGAATATGAAGATACAGTTGTAGAGCATATTACGATGTTCAAAGAATTTCTTGTGACATGGGATATCGTGGACTGGGATCTTAGAATGAATTTATTTGTAATATGTCTTGATCTGTAGAATAACAAGGATGTGAGAGATTGGTATGCGGATATTCCTCCCAAGGGGATACCTTCACTCTTGCATTTGGTCAAGGCATTCGGGAAGGAAGGGGATCCTAATCTTGATAGAGAAACTATTGAGGTCATGATTTCCCTTCCAAAAAATGAGCATGTTGAAGAAGACACTTTAGGTTTGGGACTTGAAAACTCCGATCCGCCGACTGCTACAGAAATGGAAGTGTATTGATTTTTCAAACTTCCTAGGGTATTTAGATAAGTTACTAGAGACATCTCGGTCATCTTTTTGTGATTATGATGATCATGCCGAAGACCTTGTCGAGAAGTTTACATTATTAGCTCTAGAAGAGGGTATTAAGGAAGAAGATGTCTACATGTGGTTATTTGTACTTCATCTAGAAGGAAAGCCCCGTACTTGGTTTGCAAGCCTAGCCAAAGGAAAAAATCCTCTTTTGTAGAATTGATAGAGACATTTTGTAGCTGTTTGTGTCTAGGGTGTTTGTGCTTGAGAGAATCATCCTTCCTAGGAAATACTATGGAATAGACCGCTGGAGAAGATTCCAAACAACATGGCACTGATGAGCAAGATCATAGATTTCGAGCCTTCCAGTTTTTAGGAGGTTGCAAACCAGTAGGTTTGGATGGATGCCATGGTGGAGAAGCAAGCCATCATGAAGAGTGGTGTATGGGACATTGTGCCTAGATTGGAGGGGCAATCAGTGGTGACTTCCAGGTGACTCTACAAGATCAAGCATGCAGAAGATGGCAGCATAGAGAAGTATAAAGCGAGGTTTGTGGTGAAAGGGTTCTCCTAGAAAGAGGGAGTGGACTGTGAGGAGACTTTTGCTCTAGTTGTTACTTGTTAGTTACACTTCTACTAGAGCAGTGATGTCTTTCGTTTTCGATATGCAATGGAGGATACGTTAGATGGATGTGAAGACATCTTTCCTCAATGAGATAATTGGGGAAGGAGTGTAGATAGAGTAGCCTCAAGGCTTTGAGATCAATGGGAAGGAGTCCAATGTTTGCATGCTGAAAAAGGCCTTGTATGGACTCAAGCAAGCACCGAGAGCATGGTTTTCCAGGATCGTTGTGTACTTGCAAAATATGGGCTTCATCAAAAGTGAAATATATCCTAACTTATATTTCATATTTGTTGAGATTGATTCAATTATTCTGGTGTTGTATGTAGATGACTTATTTCTTACAAGTTCAGAGAAGCTCATTGCAGGGTGCAAGGTGGATATGGCAGTCGAGTTCGAGATGAAGGACATTGGCATGATGCATTACTTCTTGGGGTTGGAGGTTTGGTAGAGACTAACGAAGATTTTCCTTGGACAACGAAAGTGTACAATTGAGATCTTGAAGAGATTTTAGATGGAGGATTGCAAACTTATGGCCACAAATATGATCACCAATTTGAAGAAGGTAATGACTTCAGATTCAGATATGGTGGATCCCACATTGTACTTGCAGCTAATAGGTTCTTTGATGTATTTGGTCAACACTAGGCCAAATATATGTTTTGTAGTGAACACCTTGAGTCAGTTCATGGTGGAATTGAGGCAAGAGCATTGGGTATCATGATACTATCAACAAAACATTTGCAGATACTTGAGGGGCATAGCAGAGTATGTGTTGAGATATCTTGGAGATGGTGAGGTGAAGCTGTGCAGGTATATAAACTTAGATTGGGTAGGCGGTGCAACATATAAGAGGAGCACCTCAAGGTGTTGCTTTAGCTTGGGATCAACGATGATATCCTGGTTCAGCTGGAAGCAAAATCTCGTGGCACTCAACTTAGCAGAGTTAGAGTGTATGGTAGCCAACACTGCTAGTTGTGAGGCCATTTGGCTTCTCAAGTTGCTTGTAGGATTATTTGATCAGGAGTTGGATCCCATGGTTATTTATTGTGCTAATCAAAGTTGTATCAAACTCTTTGAGAATCTAGTATTTCATGAAAGGTCCAAGCACATTGAGATCATATATCACTTCATTCTTGATAGGATTCAAAAGGGAGTGGTCAAGCTCCAATATGTACCCATAGATTAGTAGGTTGTAGATATTCTGACCAGGCCCTTAGCAAAAGGGAAGTTTTAAATATTTATAGACAAACTTGGATTGGTTCTGAATTCCTTCCTCTTAGAGAGGGAGTGTTGAAGTATGTAGCTTGGACAAAAAATTCCACATAGGTTTAGTATGAACATGCCATAGATAGTTCGACTAAATCTATTTTGTAATTCACTTTAGTAATAAAGTGAAAGTCTTATATTTCACTGTTGAGTGTAATAAAGTGTATTTTTATACACCAGTGATTTAGACTAATCTCAACTGCACATCTCATTGAGAGATTAGGGTTTTGGCAGATTATGGTTTTAGCTCAATTATAAAGGCAAGTCAAGCTAGAGGGGGACATTCACTAGAAGACAAGTTTTTTTGAAAGATGACATTGTTCATTGATTGAGAAGGTTTCAAGCATTAGACAGGAGCTGGCTGCTGAAGTTGGGAAACAGGCTGAAATCTGCAAGTAGGTCCACATAGGTGTATTATGGCCCAAGGGGGGCATATATGGTGTTAAAAACTTTAAATGTATATGTCGTGACCCTGAGGGGGACATATATGGGGCTAAATATATATGTAATAAAGTAAATGTATATGTATTAGGGTCGGCATAATGAAGGGGCCTCGTGCAATGAGTGGATAGGTATATATAGAGATAATGCAGTCATTGTTGAGGGTACATGTGAATTGGATAGGTACATGTGAATTGGATATATGAATGTCTTGGGGTATTTGGAGGAGGTTTTCCTATTCTTTAAGGAGTTATTGTGTAACTTATCTCTATTATCTATCTTTTTGTTGTGCTCCATGTTTACATTGTTGTACATGGTGTGTACTCTTGCCTCCTATGATAATTTAAGGATTTGGTTCTTAACAAGGTGAATCCGTACAGTTGTACGGACAGAGCCATACAACAGCCTAGAACAGGCAGCAGGCAGTTTTTCTCATTTTTCAACAGGCAGATTGTCTCAGTAGGTGTGAAGATCTGTTTTTTGGGTGTACCGTACAGCTGTTAGTTTGACAGTTTGTGGAGGTTTCCTTGTAAGCTTTGAATTGTTAATTGAAAGCTGATTTGAAGGAGTAACTATCTGTGTATTGTGTTGATGCTTCCGCTGTTTACTTTCCAGCTATATGTGTGATTACTGCTATGTGAAGAATTTAATTTCTGCAATTAATAACAGTTTTCTTTAGTTGAGAACATAAGGACATCAATCAGCTATGGTTTGGAATTTTAACAGAGCATTTTGCAGCTTGGAGTATTAGGTTTTAAGTTGAGAAGTGTAGGGAGTTAGTTGGGAGGATTTCAAGTTGCTTTTCTAGATTTCCCTTCACATTTTCAGGTTTTCTCTTCAAAGTTCAGATTGTTTAGTTTTGTGGTTCATAATTTCCCTTTCTGAAACTCTGGTTTCAACCACACCTGAAACTTCCTAAACCCTCCATTTGTGCTTAAGTCTAGTTCTCAAAGGCAAAATAAGTATCTATCCTTTTAATGGTGAAAGAGCAGAAAGCAAAATACTAGTAATTAAAACAAGAAATGGAAGTGTAGCTGGAATTGGAATTGTTAAATTCATGCCCCATCCAAAATCATATTATGGAAAAAGTAAAGGATGCTTTCAAACTGAAAATTTTCTTCTTCAATATACAACCAAAATATCAGAAAACAAAGGTAAGAATAGTGGGTAGGTCACACAAGTGGTTCCAGATGTGCAACATGGATACATGGATACATTTAATAGTGGTAAAGATATTTATTCATTCTTTGATCTCTTTAACTCTTTCCTGATTACTAGGTTTCGTAACTTTATTTAATGATAATTTTGAATCACCTTTCAAAATCAACTCTCATCCCTTTAGGCTTAAGGCTATCTTAAGGCCTTCCTTATCTGCAACTACTTGCACACAATTGTTAGAAGCTTATCCTATGTTTTCTGCAAAAGTAATTGGATCTCCCTAGCTATTTTGCACTAGACCTTCAATTCTAGCTTTTTCAGGATTAGCTCTAGAAGCTCCATAAAAATTAAGCTCAAGGAAATAAACATTGGAGGAGGCCAACCAACTTGGAGTTCTGAGTTATTCACTGAAGAAAATTGTGTTGATAATGGTAAGTTGTTTTAAAGAACAACCATGAGCGAGTCTTTGATAAATCTAACCAAGGTAAAGATTAAACTAATAATGCATATTTTGGAAGGTGACCAACAAAAAGAGTCTTTGGTAGCCTCCAAGCATTAGTAGGGAACCTTGAGGGGTGTTCATTAATGGTTATGCTTAGATAAATTTGTAGCCCTAGACAACCTACATGTTTTTCTTTTATTAGTGAAAGAGATGGCAAACCTATTGTTAGAACACAAAAGGAGATACCGTATATCTAGGAGAACTTTCACTAGTTCCTAGAATGTTTCTTCCTCAATAGGTTGTTGGACTGCCTAATTGGAAGGGGAGTAGGTGTTTTTCAATTTTTGGATGTTAGTTGTAGTGTGAGGGATGAATAATTTAGTATGTTGCTAAGGGGGAGTGTTGGAAAGTATTAACTAATGTAATACATTGTGGGTCCAAGAATCTTTATTATTAAGTATAGGTAAGATAATATAATTTTATCAATGTCTAACAAATGACCACAAAAGTATGTCAATGGGATTAGAAGATACATCTAGTGTGAATACAATGTGGGAGTGCAAAAGCAATTCATAGGTAATGCTGAAAGCAAGATAAATAAAGCTAAAGAAAGAGAAAAAGTGCAGCGTAGACAAGTATCAAACTAAGCTAATCACTAGGTTTAACCAACAACAAAAGATAGATATAGTTGTATCACAGGTGTGGTGATACAAAATTAGAGTTTGAGATTGGAAAATTGGACATCTCAATGTTGATCAAGAGAGAGAGAGAGAGATCTAAGGATGATGTCAAGATCTCTTGGGCCTAATGGCTGAAGGCAAGGGGGGTGATTGGGGCACTGGCTTACTTTAAGAGTCCTCAAGCAGCACGGTGGGATTCGATTGTACAATTTTGGGGGGACATAGGGGCAAGTGAGCCTTGCTCTCCTACCATCTAAGGTTGAAGGAAGGAAACTCTAGATAGATCTATGGTTGCTCAAGTTAAGCTTAGCGGTAATTTGATGAGTGGGAGGCACCCTACTTTGGATCCGTCTAGAGTTGGTGCATTTGTCACTATGAGTATGTGTGGTTTCATTCCTAGTCCGACACGTCTGAATCAGACTTTGATCTCCCTGAGGGGAGTTCGAGGGGAGAGTGGAGCTCTCACCACTCTACAGTCTAAAGTGCATTGGAGCTACACTTGTCTCTTGTTTCCCCGTTCTAATGGAGCAACATGAAAGTATGATGTGATCCTCATGGTAGCCCCCTAGCGGGGTGGGGCAAGCAAGAAGTAAGATCTTAGGTTAAATATTTGCATGATGAAGAGGGCTAGGTATCTATGATCATGATATTGGAAGAAAATGGAGAGGGATCTCCTTGAGTCCCTATAGAGGTAGTGGTAGCATCCTCTGGTCTCATAGTAGAAGGGGCACCTGAAAATGAGGTGCACTTCTATGTTTGGCTCTTGAAGGTGGCACATCTAGCAGATCCTATTTGGTTAGGGAATTTGATGATTGGTCTCCACCTAAAGTCTATGAGAGCCAACTTGGAGCTGCCCAGAGGGATTTTGAGTGTATGCATCCAATGTTTATGCATGAATGGGGGAAATGCGATGATGCCATCTTGTGATGCCAATAATGCTCTAGGAAGAAAGACATCTTTGGGCCTAGGCTCTCTGGAGGTGAGGTCCAAGTGACTTGGATGTACAATCTATAGATGTCCTCTTGGATGGCTTGATTCGGGAAATGCGATGATGCCATCTTGTAATGCCAATAATGCTCTAGGAAGAAAGACATCTTTGGGCCTAGGCTCTCTGGAGGTGAGGTCCAAGTGACTTGGATGTACAATCTATAGATGTCCTCTTGGATGGCTTGATTCAAGTCTTGTCTAGTCGACAAGAGATAGCTTGGCATACCTAGAGAGTACATGAAGGGGGGAAGTTGCATTGGGAAGATGGTCGTCGACTGGTCTAACCATGAGGCTTCTGAAAACTAATCCCGTGCACAACCAATGTGGAAACTTGAAGCAATGGCCTCTGAGGAGTTGAATGCAAGGTAGGGGTACATCTCTCTCCCAAACGTAGATTCCCCAAAGGCCCTAAATCTATGTAGGAAAGAGACCAGACGAAAGAGAGCCTCAAGGCAAAAGGGGTGGACTTTGACCTTTGCTTGCATAATGGGTTGGGGAATTGTATGTTTGCATCAAGTGATGCACTTGAGAAGTAGGATTTGAACTCTCACTGTCTAGGCCTAGTTTGTTTGTAGAAAGCTTACTCCCTAGATCTTTGAACCATAGAGGATCTAGGTTTGATAATCACCTTCCCGAGGTAAAGTTTCGATGAATGTCTTGAAACTAACCCTAGAAACACTGTCTCTCAGTAAGACTTGATTAAGTTTAGTCAATTCTTGGTCAAAATCAGACAAACTTGTGAGACAAACTAGGTCAATTTGGATCAAATTTGAAATGGTCAATTGTCGTCAGACTCAGTAGTGATTTTCTCTTTCAATGTTTGTATTATGCAGTTTGCAGTTTGTTCTTTAAGTTTGGTGCACGAGGGCTGTTGGAAAAATATAATTGATTCTTTAAAAACTGATAGCAGAGAGAGTGCTATGTGAAATATCAGCTTACAGGGGAAAATTCTGTATGATGTAAATGCAATCTATGTACTTTATGAAACTATTATAAGAAAGAAAATCTGAGAAATATTTAGAGGAAAATATGCGTCATATACAATGGAAATTTTTGTGTCATGTGATTGCAATCTATGTACTCTATGAAACTATTAGCAGAAAGAAAAATATTTAAAGGAAAAATTGTGTTATATAACTGTAAATCATCTGCTATCAGCTTTGTGCATTATCAATTTTCAGGGATTCGGCTTTATAAACTATCATTGAGGTACTATGTCTGCAATTGTTTTTCTATTTACGGAAGCATATATCTATTTTGATGTTTGAAAGGACCAATTCTTATGAAATTGATTTGTCTTATGTCAAACTTTGATTTTGACATGGCAAGAGTACTTCTACATGGTCTTTATTTTTTATTATGTTGAGATCTTGTCATGGCAATATGACTTTTACATGGTCTTTTAAGTTGTCATTGAGTCCAAGACTGCGAGCTTGCTTCAAATAGAGAGATATCTATTAAATGCTCAATTTCTGTGCAACACAACCTACTAAATAGTACTGTCAAGATCTCCATCAGTAAATGAATATGATTATAAAGGCCACTATAGCTAAATCCCAATCATATCAAGTAAGATGGTTCATGTTATGCATGCCATCACATGTCATGTGGTTTGAGATCTTCTATGGGCTCATTTTATATTCTAATCACATTCTCATCTCATGAACAGAGGTAATTACAATTAAGATAGAGGAGGATTCTATATTTTTCTGCTAAGCTTATTATAAGATAAGAAACAGATAACATTGTTCATCAACATGACTTTCACTTTGATCATTACTTGTACATGCTGGATACCATTATAATCAACAGATTATGTATGCTTCCACATATAACATGGGTTGAGAATCTCAATGGGGCAATTCAATTGTGGCTATCATGAGATTTGGATTGGGGTTCAAGTTTCAACAATATATTAATAGAGATAATCGAAATTTAGAGAGATAAGTCTTTCATATTTTACAACTAAGTTTGCTACGAATTAAAGAAACATAGCACTGCTCATTTCATGAATGGGAGAGTTCTCAATCCTCAGCAATTTTGATTTTTTTAATAACTAACATGCATAGCCCTCTCTCCTAGAGAGCTAATATCCACAAGCAATAATGTTTTGGTGATGGGGCTTCAAGGAATAATTATAAGTTTCAGATTCTGCCATTATAAATTTATATCTAGCAAAAACAACCAGTAACTTCACATAGTACTGTAGCATGGCCAAACACTGCCAGTGAGTAAATTAGAAATTAGGATGGCACACAACCCAATCGCTAGAGAGGAAACTTGGGAATATTGCAACCCCTGCAGCAATGTAAAAGAAAATCCCCATTGGGGTCTGACAGTGAAGTACTATAGCCTGGCCAAACACCAGTGGTGAATAAATTGCAAATTAGGATGGCACACAACCCAATCTCTAGAGAGGAAACTTGGGAAAATTGCAGCCCCCTGAGCAATGGAAAAGAAAATCACCCATTGGGGTCTGACAGTGAAGCCTCATTGGGAGGTTCTACTTCTTTCTATTCACAGACAATGCTTCACCTTTATGTGTGTTTTACTATTGCCAATCAATTTCTAGCTGGCAACACAGTTGTAAAAGACATTTAAACAACATCCTCTTTTATCATCTTTCAAGTGAAATGAATAATCTAATTATTAAAAAGAGAACATGAAAAGTAGTCTATGCATATAATTATAATAAAGTCAGATAAAGAATGTGAAAAGTAATATTAAAGTTGTTACTATTATTTTAATAAAGTTCATTGTATCTACCATCAACCTAGCAATTCCTGCTATTGAATGCTCTACTTGTCTGCCACCAATTTAACACTCTCTTTCGCTCTTGCTCTCATTTTGTCATGAGTTCTCCCCACCCAGAACTATCACTAGATAGCACCATTGTCTGAAAGGCCTCCTTCACCTCAATCATCCTCTTCACTAAATAAGTAACTGCCACTGGCATATCTCTTTTTTGGGGGGGTTAAGGATTTCCTTCCTTGCATGAGACCTGTAAATAGCTAGAGAGGTATCACGTTACAAATAGACATCTGCACATCCCTAACAGCTTTAGCAAAAATCAAGATCCATCTAATCTTACTGATGTTTTTAAGTGCATTGCTCAATGCAAGCAAATGAGGTTCAATAAATATGACTGCACCTTCTCTAAACCAAAAGAGGCCTCCTTGTGCTTTCTAGAATAATCAGCTCCCTGAAGGAAGGCAGAGGCTGTTGGAAATGTAACAATGATGTGGATAAATGGCCGTTGATTAATGTCAATCCACCCATGCATCACCATTTTCTCACCCAATTTGTCTCGTATTCTCCATCTACAAGCTAATCATGTGCACATGATTCTCCAATAATGGCATGCAAAATTTATTTTTCACTTGGTGGAGGTCTTGTTGTAAAAAGAAGAAAGGGAAACATAGAAGGGAATGATATTTAAATATTAAAGTCTTGCGATAGAATTACCTGCATTTTCAAGAGTTGCATGTTATGCATTTTTGTTAATGGTCTATATAGACAATTTATTTCTAGAAGAAACCCCCATTTCTTTAGCAACTTCAATAGACCCACCAACATTTACTTTACCCCCAATGTTGCTTTGGGTTGGGGCAAAGAGATATTTTTAATTGATTGAAGAGATCAAAGAATTAATAAATCTCTTTATCACTATTAAATGTCCATGTTAAACACAATGCTCACATGGCTGTGGGGAGTCTTGCAAACATGGGTGCTGATGCCCATATTGGAGCTCAAGTTGTTAATGATATGTGACCAAAAAATGCACCTCATGATATCAAAGCAAACCTATTAGAACTTATCAATCACTATGAACAAAAGACAGAGTAGTCAACATTTGAGGTAGTAAGAGGAAGACAATGCAGAACTGAAGGCTCAACAATCTCATGTTTTTTAGTTAGAGCATCAGTTAGTTATTTGAATAATTGCTTCTACTGTTTATCTTACTTTTAGTCATGTCATCTTAAAAAGCATTAAGCTGTTACATGAGAAATTTAGTATATCAGTCTTGGCATTGTCAATCTTTTGAAAGTCAGTATATATTAAATTTATTATATTCATAGACGACTTTATCATTGTAGTACAAAGTAACAAATGCTATCCGATTCGTGCAGAAGTGTCAAATTGTCTAAAAATCAGGCCCAAGCTATGTTGATACCAGGTATACCTGCTAAGAATGTACTAATGTATGGATTGTGATAATATAATTCTTTTACTTATCCCAAAATAGACAACACAGTTATTGTGGATGGCTTCCGGATTCAATGTGTAGAGTAATACATCGGACCAATGACATGCGGTCCATTCTCAGAAGAAAGAGAGAAAGAAAGAAAGATTAAAAACACAGTTATTCTTTATCAGGATCACTGGCCTTTGCTCTTCTCCTAGTTACCGGAAACTTTGAAGTTGAACTACAAAAACAAATGCCATTGTTCCCTTGTCTTTTTTTCAATGTTTATTGAAATTTTAAAAGACTCCCACTTTCTAATCTTTTGTTTTTAAAAGTGAATCATGTTTTTCTTGCCCCTTTACTATTTTAAAGTAAACCTTTAGGTTTTCTAAGTTACCGATGTATTTTAGCTCCTTTAGTCACATGACTTACAATCGCATTTGAACATAACTTTAGAGAGAATGTTTTTTTGTGTCATGAGAAAAGATGTAGTGGTTCCTAAACTGTACTTTTTCTTGCCTGTTTTGACTGCAATGACGACTTGACCTATGCTCCATTGTCAATGATCTTCATCTGCAGTGAACTCAGGTCTTTGTGCATGCTGGAAAAATTTGAATGAAAGTACATTGACATTCCTAGGATCATTGGAGAAAAAATACAAATCACAATAAACACAATCACAAAAAATGAAGGCAGATATTGGAGAGAAGAAATATTGCATTAGCGATGCTTAGGTACAATTTTATAATTACAATTCCATACTCTCCTAATCTCCACACTTTATCGTTCATATGTTTATAGACAATAACGCGTACGTTTTTAACTCAGTTGTTACATCTTTTGGTGCTTCACATTACTTAATGTATCTTTCATGATTTAATGTTTTTTTAACCTTATCTTCTCACTTGACCCCTCACATGATACTTGTTCTCTAGTTTTAACTCCACACTTCATAAAAACTCTTTAACCCACACCATACATTAATTGATCTTCTAAAATATTAAGACTAACGACATTGATTTTGTGTATTGATATTTCCAACAATCTAGAAGGCATTATAAACTGAAATATACATATTATGTAGTTACTAAGAAGAGCGTCTGATCAAAATTAATAATTTGTGATGAACTATGTTCAGTTGAATATGGATTTGAGTGTAATCGTCTTTTGGCCCAAGAATAATAGAAGAAATACCAAATCCAAAATCTAATATGTTAGAGAAATTTGAGGTTCTCAAATTTTTGAGTCTTTAACTAGAACTAGAAGGTCCTTGCTAGGGAGTAACACAAATCTATTTGAATGGTATGCTCCAATATTCTATGTCCTAATAAAATCAATGTAATGTGTGATCACTCTTTGTTTCAACTACATCAACACTTCCATGTTATTTTTTCTGTCACTAGAATTGTTTCAAGCATTAATTGAAAACATGATCATATGTCATGGTATAGATTTTTTCTTTTTAATTCCTTCATATTGATTGAAAATACTTGATTTTTATAGCAGTTTTTTTGGAGAGCTTATCTATTTATTTATTATTTTTGATGACAGAATCAGTTAGACACTCCGTAGGCTGTCCAAATCTAAATTTAGATACCTACTAAGTGCATTTTAAAATCTGGGAGTCATGAGCCATCTTTCATTCATGGCATTTGTGTAAATGTGTATAGTTTTCTTTTGCCTTGATCTTTATTTTTACACAAATATCTCAATAATTTTATGTCTAGCAATCCATCACTTCTTTCTTGTAGCAACTAATTTGGTTTGAGGCTACTCCTAATTTGATGATGAATTACAATCTAGCCTGCAGTATCACTGATCAGGGTTTGACTTGTAAGGTTAGTCCTATGATGTTAAGGAGGAAAGTAGTCTTTGTTAGTAGAAATTATATTCAAACATGTTTCTCTTTGTTTTGTAGGAGAAGGCCTTGCAATTTTGAGGAGTGAGTTAAAAAGCCAAAAAAAGCATGTGAAGAATCTAAAAAAGAAATCGCTCTGGTCAAAAATTTTGGAAGAGGTTTGAAATTTTGAATATCCCCTTGGCAGAAAAAACATAATTTTTTTTTCCTTCTAAAAATTATAGATTGATTGGTGCTTGAATTATCATGGTCGCCGTTTTTTTTTTTCTGTTTACTTGATACTTTTTAAATACTTATAATAGAGGAGCCTATGAACCTTGTTAAATGTGGTTAGTTTGCTGGCAAAACTTGGTCAGGTTGTAGATTAGACCGTGTTTGTACAATTCCAACTTTAATTGCATACAAGAGTTTGCTATCTTGTTCAACTTTCTTGTGCTTGATGTAAAATGTACTATTTTGATATTGATATAAGGTTTTGTTAAAATTTAGCAACAAAAGTAGCATATTTCGTTTTTCTTACTATGTGTCATGACCTGAAGGTCTCTTATCTTGTAACTGTATGGTTTTTTGAATAGCCTGAACTACTTGTCATAGTCAATGTAACAACACCACATGTGATAAAAGCTAAGCTACTTTTGAAGTCGTGCATCAAGAAAATTACTTGCATATAGATTCGTAGAGATATTAGAGATTTGCATAGAATTTTCCAGGCTCACGTGAGTTCACATAGGATTTGTGGCTTCTTGTAGTGTAATGACTATTATAAGATCCTCTTCAAGTTAACCATCCTCCTTGTTGGGGTTCCATGGGTGTTCAACTAAACAATTTATTAGATAAGGATAGTGTGGGACCCTTATCTCAATAGGTAGATATGGGATGATCGATTTTTAACCCAACCGTTGCCTTAGGGAGACTAAAAGAATTAGGCCTGAGAAAAGGTAGCTAGGCTTGATTCCTTTGTTGAGCCAATCTCGGAAGTACAAGGGGGTAGGGACATATGAAACTATCACAAATTGTGTGTGGTTGATGAGGGAAATGCACCTACGGAGTTAGTTGGATTGAAGTATGAAGATGTCTACTTATTGCCATGACTACCACCTAAGTCACCGCATTGGCCGATTTTCCAGCATGAAAATTGAAATTCGTCGAATTTTATGGGAGGGTGAATTTAAATGGTTAAGTTCGCCGATTTTCATCCTTTTCATTTACCACTAGATTGCCAACCCGCACGAAACTTCATAGCCACCCTGCAGCCGCCCCTACCATGGCTAAATTGCCCGATGCTGTGAGAAAAATTAAAAATCGTGCGATTTTTTGCTTCAGCCGACGCCCTAGACCCGAACTGAAGCGGAGCTTGCCATCGGCGGTCGTGCTCTTCTCCGGTCTCTGCACTTGAAAGTCGAAGTTGAAATCTACTGTTCAACGGTTTGTGACAAACTGGTTCAAGGGCCTGTGGCAAGCCATTTTGATAGACATATTATTTAAATGGGAGTTCAGTGCGTTTGTCAACAAATTTATCTCCATCATTATTTCAGGCCTAGGGTTTCTTTTTAGATTCAATTCTTTAATTATTGTTAGGTTAATTTATGTTATTGTTTCTAGGTTTATACTTTATTGTTTACATTATTATTTATCTATATAAACGCTCTTTTTGTGAGGTTATCTATAATAATATTAATAGTAATCTTATTCTTAAAGATATTATTATTAATATTAAAAGATCTAATTAATATTATCATTATTAATACTAAGATTATACTAAAACCATAATTAATATTATTACTAAGATTTTTAAAACTAATATTAATATTAGCATAACTAGAACTAAATACTAATACTAAAAAATTTCATATATATATATATATATTTTTTAAATTTTATAGTCTCGAATTTAATGCCGAATTTTATCACCAAAATTTTCATTGCCGAATTTTTGACGAATTTCAAAGTCGCCGAACTCGAACACGAATTCGAACCAGGTGACTTAGACTACCACTGCCTC
This sequence comes from Larix kaempferi, assembly GCA_027924585.1. Lineage (NCBI taxonomy): Eukaryota > Viridiplantae > Streptophyta > Pinopsida > Pinales > Pinaceae > Larix > Larix kaempferi. The sequence goes on along the minus strand of BSBM01000052.1, from coordinate 6,333,466 downwards.
CTAAGATAGAAAGTATTCTGAATAGGGTTTGTCCTCTCTCCCAATCTCGGGGTTGGAAAGGTAGGCTCAATTACTTGACCTTCTCCAATTTCTCTTTGACCTTTTCCAATATGCTACTTCCTTGACATTGTGTCTATCATTGCACTAGTATCTAGCCCTCTACCAACAATTGTACTATTTACCTTCTTGTGGCATGCTCAAGTAGATATTGTGTTTTCAAAACCTCTAGTCAACTTGTGACCTATCCTTTGGGTTTAACCTTACTCCTTGATGTCATTCTTGTTATGAGGCAGACCTAACACGTCATTATAAACACAAAACAGAATTTCCTCTTCATTGTAATCATCCTCATCCTCATTCATGGAGTTGGTTTGATTCTTTTGGGATTTTCTTGGTGATTCTCTCTGTCTTCAAGCCTAGTTTCTCTACAAATTACTAGGTTCCATATCACAATGATTATCTTGTGCTACCAGTTTGAATCTGATGTGAAAAGACAACACAAGCTGGTGACTATCTACAGTATTATACTTTAGGCCAGTAGCCCCCCTCAATTTAACTAGTTTTTCAAAAAATGTTGATTAGTCAGGTAGTGATAGATTAATCAACAAGTTTTCCCTGAAATGAGCCATTGACATAAAAATGGAATTTTTTTGCAGTCTGCAAAAAATTGCAATTCAACTATTTTTTGTTGTTTTCTGAAGAAATTGGTAGCTACAACATAAAAGTCATTTAAAGATATATCTTTTGCCTCAGATTTTCCAGCTCATTGTTTGTGACTTTATTGTTAGGCGATTATTTGTTGATTTTACCAATTTTTTTGGTTTTTGGGCATCTACAATTTTGAAGGACTTTCTGCAATGAGCTTGTATGCACCTCATCATGGTTAGGTTATCGTTGCCAGCTTTGGTCATTATTGTATCCCTACCCAACTAAACATCAAAGTAGGGTTTATAATGGTTATTTAGCCAAATTCTTTTATACCACGTCTTTCACAAATTCAAGGGGGGGTGTTGGGATGTAATTTTTACTTGGTCAAATATCCTTCATGCCAAGTTTCTTTATTTATGTCTCTAAATCAGTATTAAGGGGGGATGTTGGAAATATGTTGGTCAATCTTGACTTAGTGGACATTAATTGTTCTAATAGTCTGTCATTAATATGGTGGATAGAAGGTGGTCTTAATAGTTACTTATTATTACAGTGGTTAGAAAGTGGCTTAATTGTTCGTAATCAATATAGTGGTTATCCAAGAGCTAATTACTTTTTAAAGGGGACCTGATCCCATTGAACACACCACGATAGACTGTGGGAGATGTGAATAAAGCAATGTTGCTCATATTGGAGTTTTCTACCCTTGAAGGTTTCTACACTATACATCAGGTGTTGATGTTTATGTGAATTATGTGTGAAGACTTTACTTTCCTTGTGGCATTTATGTTCTTAATTTTCACAAAGGATTTGGTGAAGAAAATCTATAGAAATATTTTGTTGATTCTTCTTGTTGGAAGTATGTGACAAAAATAGGGAAGAAGGGAAAACTTTCTTCTGGTGGAAGCTAATCAATATATAAAGGGCACTTGATACCCATTGTAACATACCATGGCTGACCATGTGACATTAATAAAGCAGTGTTGTTTAGAGTGGAGTTTTCTACTGCACAAGGGTTTCTACGCTATACATCCGGTGTCTATATTTATGTGCAATATGTGCGGAGACTTTAATTTCCTTGTGGTGTTTATGTTATCAATTTTAACAAATGGTGAAGAAAATCAGCATAAATATCCTTTCGATACTCCTCTTTGCAAGTATGTGACAAAAATAGTGAAGGAAAAAATCTTGTGGAATTGCGTCAAGTGCAACTTGAATTTTATCAGGTCCTATACGAGGGTTAAAACCCATTTTCTTCCAATTTTCAATGGAGTTGAGATTTGTAAGGCTATCTCCCAAAAGGAAGTGCATGAATTTAAGTGGGAACATGAAGCACAATTGGCCAAGGAGGAAGGGAGGGGAAACAAGCATCCACAAATATTTGTAATAAAGGGACAACATGTGCCCCTAATTGTTGAGGAAGTTTGCAAGAGATTAAACACCAAACCCTTAGTAAAATTGTTTGGCATGGGTGGGACTCATGGGAGGGATGAGACAAACAATAGAGTTGCCTAGGCCATATATGTTAGAGTGTGGTAACTTCGGGATGTCCTCCATGGTTCAAATGCCTTATATGGAGGTACATTAGTTGCATAGGCATCAGGATGGAGTAGAAGGTGAGATGCACTCTACTCAGTGGCATGAGTCTAGTGGGGGCTGCATGTGGAACTTCCGGGGAGATTGACCTTTGCATGCATGAGTTTTGCATGACTTGTCAGCGATCAGTGATTGCATGCAAAAGTGACCTTTTGCATGCACCGAGAATTAGGGTTTTGGCAAACCTAATTCATCGGTGAGATTATTTATAGAGGCAGGGGGTCCCTAGATGAGGTTACTCAGTTGCATTGTTAGAGAGAGATACTACTAGAGTGAGGAGGGTGTAGTTGTACATGCATGGCGACTTTCTGAGAGAGAGAGGAGCTGCTGCAGGAGCTAGGAAGGTCAGATCTGAGCTAGATCAATGACCTTCAGTTCCAGAGTTGCTAGTCACCCATTACTGTGAGCTGAGATAGCTCATCAGTGTGATTTCTGATCAGTTTGGAGGAGGCCGAGTTCTCTTGAAGGAGGGTGCATTTCCCAAGGAGGGAGAAGCTCGTTTTGAGCTGGATTGATTGATTCGGAGTCTGAGACTTCCAGGATAGCCTTGCCTCAGCATTGAAGGAAGGTTAGGGACGATCAGAGCTCATATTTGCTGAGATCCGGACCGGTACGAGCATTTGACATCCAGAGGAGAGGACGCACTTGTGCATGCAGAGGAGGCCGAATTCATCAGAGGGCAGTCTTCAGAGTGAGCAGATCAGAGAAGTTAGATACAGAGAGGGCAGATCAGTCAGAGGCATCTTTAGAGCACTCAGATCCAGCTTGGCAGTTAGGGCTTACTCTTTCAGTGCTTGCATCAGCTGGATGCATGCAAATCTAGAGTCTGTCCTGTTTCAAAGAGGATTGAGTTACATGCCGAGGTAATCCTGTATTGTATTGTCATTTATATCGATATGCTTTGGGCTCGAGAGAGAAGATAGCCCCACAGTTAGATGGTTTTTCCCCAAAGGGTTCCAGGGTATATCTGTTGTTTATGTGTGTGATTGCATTTATATTTCAGTTGGTAAATGCAGATCTAGTTGTTTGAGTCTATATTTTTATGAGAGTATATTGATATCGAGACTCATACCGCTTGAGATCTCAGGGCGATTCAGAGGGAGTAGTGATCTCTGAATCAAATATTTACATGGTATCAGAGCCTTGTTGAGGGTCAGAGAGGGCAGTCACACAGAGATCAGTGACGATAGAGACCAGATCTACCAGATCTGAGCAACACAGTTCAGATCTGAGGTTGTAGAGGTCAGATCTATCAGATCTGTGGTATTGGAGACTAGATCTGAGATAGATCTAGTAGATCAGTGAAGATAGAGACCATATCTACCAGATCTGAAGAGCACAACTCAAATCTAAAGTTGTAGAGGTCAGATCTATCAGATCTGTAAGTTTGGAGGTGAGATCTGAAATAGATCTTTCAGATCTGTGAGAGCAGAGTCTAGATCTGAAGAGCATAGTTCAGATCTGTGAGTGCAGACATCAGATCTGTTAGGATAGATACCAGATCTATCAGATCTGTGAGTTCAGAGGTTAGATCTGAGATAGATATACCAGATCTGTGATCATGAGAGATTCTTGTTTCATTGTGGGTTACAATATTTCAGTTTTGCAGAGTTATGGCCACTAGCTTGAGAGTAGAGTACAAGTTGATGGGAAATCCTGTATGTGGGTCCAGGGAGACCTTGGATGCAGTTTCAGTATCAGTGACAGAGGGAGAGCGTGATGCTTCTCTCAAGATGACATTGATAGAGGAGCGCAGATCTGCATATCAGAGTGCAGCAGATGCAGCCAGAAAGTCTTCAAGTTCAGAAGGAGTAGCTGCAGCAGCATATGATGTGTTTGATCCTGGTGGATGCTTCTCCAGCAGTACCTTCCTCGTTGAGAGGGAGTGTCAGTACAGAGATGTGCATGAGATATGCATATGCATGAGGTCTTGCATGATGCATGTGCATGAGATATGCATGCACATGAAGGTCGAGAGATGGTTGATTGAGGATGAGCAGTTAGCAGTAGCAGAGGAGGTTGATGAGTTTACTTTCTCGGTTTGAGAAGGAGTTCTCATTCACTTCAGTTTAGTCAGGACATGATAGTAGCCTACCAGAGGCCCTAGTTGATCAGAGTTCGAGGATGGACTGCATGCTCAACAGTCACATGACAGGAGTGTGTGATGCATTCCTTATCTTAGAGCACACACCCTTGCAGTTGGCTCGGGATGTGCAGGGGGTTGACCACTTGGTCACTGGAGTGGGCAGAGTGAGGTTTCTGCTTGATCGTGGGGAGCTCCTGGAGGTTTCAGGAGTGCTCTTTGTTCCAGGATTGAGAGGGAGTATCCTCTTAGTGGCAGCTTTGGTAGCTGCTGGTTGTTCAGTGGTGTTTCAGCGGGATCAGATATTCACCTACCCTAGAGGAGTAGACCTAGTCTTGTTGGGTCACAGGATCAATGGTAATTATTTGGTTCATGGACAGCCTACTTTGGGTACATCTGGATGGCTGAGTGCATCCTCTTCAGATGCAGAGGAGGATGATGAGCGGGATGCTCATATCAGAGATGAGGCCAGGAGGAGTGAGTCTGTTCAGCAGATGGGTGGGAAAGATGCTCACCATGATGAGGATCAGGGCAATGATTCTGGAGTTCAGATGGATGAGCAAGATGCTATTGATAGTGATGAGTCTTAGGAGATTGAGCCCTTGGGCTCATATCAAATGGATGAGCATGCTGCTCATGCAGGCACCAGTTAGAGAGTGAGCTGGTATGACATGGTTGAGGTGGACTTGGCTCAAGAGAGAGCTAAGTTGGTTCAGAGACAAAGGGAGTTGACTTACAGAGCTGAGTCAACTCAGGGTCATAGGCAGATGATCTACAGAGCAGTAGATCCTCTTGACAGCAGTCTTCAGGACTGGTTACAACAGCAGAGACTCAGAGGGAGTCTGAGTCAGAGTGCAGTAGCAGAGTCAGCAATGGTTGACAGGAGAGCTTCTTTTGAAGCCACACTTATGGAGATTGATCAAAGTTCTTTAGGTCAGAGAGCAGTGACAGGCATATCAGTTAGATCAGTGTCAGCAGCAGTGGACTTGATGGATCCAGGCACCAGTGTCAGGACTTCCCTCGGTAAGAGGGAGTGTTAGAGTGTGGTAACTTCGGGATGTCCTCCATGGTTCAGATGCCTTACATGGAGGTACATTAGCTGCATAGGCATCATGATGGAGTAAAGGGTGAGATGCACTCTACTCTGTGGCATGAGTCCAGTGGGGGCTGCATGCATGAGTTTTGTATGACCTGTCAGCGATCAGTGATTGCATGCATGCATGCAAAAGTGACTTTTGCATGCACCGAGAACTAGGGTTTTGGCAAACCTAATTCATCGGTGAGATTATTTATAGAGGCAGGGGGTCCCTAGATGAGGTTACTCAATTGCATTGTCAGAGAGAGATACTACTAGAGTGAGGAGGGCGTAGTTGTACATGCATGGCGACTTTCTGAGAGAGAGAGGAGCTGCTGCAGGAGCTAGGAAGGTCATATATGAGCTAGATCAGTGACCTTCAGTTCCAGAGTTGCTAGTCACCCATTACTGTGAGTTGAGATAGCTCATCAGTGTGATTTCTGATCAGTTTGGAGGAAGCCGAGTTCTCTTGGAGGAGGGCGCATTTCCCAAGGAGGGAGAAGCTCGTTTTGAGCTGGATTGATTGATTCGGAGTGTGAGACTTCCAGGATAGCCTTGCCTCAGCATTGAAGGAAGGTTAGGGACGATCAGAGCTCAGATCTGCTGAGATCCGGAACGGTACAAGCATTTGACATCTAGAGGAGAGGGCACACTTGTGCATGCAGAGGAGGCCGAATTCATCAGAGGGCAGTCTTCAGCGCGAGCAGATCAGAGAAGTTAGACACAGAGAGGGAAGATCAGTCAGAGGCATCTTCAGAGCACTCAGATCCAGTTTGGCAGTTAGGGCTTACTCTTTCAGTGCATGCATCAGCTGGATGCATGCAAATCTAGAGTTTGTCATGTTTCAGAGAGGATTGAGTTACCTGCTGAGGTAATCCTGTATTGTATTGTCATTTAATCTATATGCTCTGGGCCTGAGAGAGAAGATAACCCCACAGTTAGCTGGTTTTTCCTGAAAGGGTTCTAGGGTATATCTGTTGTTTATGTGTGTGATTGCATTTATATTTCATTTGGTAAATGCAGATCTAGTTGTTTGCGACTATATTTTTATGAGCATATATTGATATTGAGACTCATACCGCTTGAGATCTCAGGGCGATTCAGAGGCAGTAGTGATTTCTAAATCAAATATTTACAATATACGCATATTGAATCTCCTTCAATGTAGTTTGGTCCCCATATTGGTAAGACATCCTTTTTGATGAATGAATTACTGAGGGGTTACAAGTGGCCAAAGTTTGAGAAAGTATGCATTGACCTTTTATTGAAAGAGAACTTGATTGTGCAGAGAGTACTTGAACAAAGTGCATTCTATTTCTAGTTGTAATGGATGCCCGTTATTCTAGATGGTTGGATCAATACGACCAATAGACCATTGGTCAATATTGTACTAATGTCTCCTTAAAGCTCATACTACTTCAAGGCAATAAATGCTTCATGTGAGGAAAAGACAACTCAGTGGATTGCTGATAAAATTTCAGAAGCAATTGAGGTTGTGGGATCAAACTATGTGCAGGTAATAAAAGACAATGCATATTCAAGCAAAGCCACTGGTGCCATTATGAGGCGGGGTAATGGACATATTTCTTGAGCCCCATGTGTAGTTCATGGTTTAAATTTTGCTTTCAAATCTATTGGTGCTGAAGTGCAATGGATGAACAATCTATGTGATGCAACAAACAAAATTCAGATTTTTACTACAAACCACCAACATGCACAAGCAATGTATAGGCAATTTGCCAATTTCCAACTTCTAAAGGTTGGATAAACCAAATTTGCATGCCACTATATAATGATTAAGTGGTCATGTGACACAAGGGAAACTTTGTTTCCCATGGTTGTTATAGGCAATTTGGCAATCTCCAACTTCTAAAGCTTGGAGAAACCATATTTGCGTCTCACTACATAACAATTAAGTGGTAATGGGACATGAAGCCAACTATGTCTTCCATGGTTGTTTGTCCACAATGGTCCAGAAATCATAAGTAGTTAGCAGATCTATGGTGATCTCTTCAAACCCTAATCTAGTCATCAACCAACATATTTATAACAACCCTTAATATAGATGTCAAGAAAGATGTTCATATACCATATCTTTGTCCAAGAACAATCAACCACACAAATAGAGCGAAATGCCACAAGTTGAGGGAATTGTCTAGTGGCTATTGAGAAAAGTGTTGTCATTGTTTCCAAATGCAGTAATGATGATGATGTTGATGCTGTTGAGGTGTCATTAATGATGGTATAACATATGATGGTACTAGCACCTATAGGATTTCGGTACTGATCAAATTTCCAAAGAGTGATTTCATGCTTTCAGTCATGAAATCCTTCGATCATATCTATCTCTAGATTGATATTATTATGCCCACCAACCTAACCTAAATGCCTGCCAAAGTCACCAAAATGCCCGCCAACCAAGTGAAATGCCCGCCAATCAAGGAAACACTTAAAATGCCTGTAGATCATATAAAATGCTTGCCAAGCTAAGAAAATGCCCGCTAAGCTAAATGTCCGCCATAGGAAGTGGACATAGAATGCCCGCACACAAAAATAATTTTTGAATTTGTGGTGTTGAGTTTTGCGTTGAAGGGAAACAAAGTTTTGCTAAGCCGAGAGTGTGTCCACGTCGACCTAATCTCCATCACCAAAATCAACTTTGGGTCAACATGAGCTCTTACAAAGGCAAACAACAAATGAAAACCCATGCAGCAGCCAAAAAACGAAATTAAAGTCTTAGTCAAAGATTCAATAAAGCCATTGAACAAGTCGGCTTGGTCCACAAAGGAAGCCCCAATCAATTTATGCAAAATGACATGTCGGCCTTCCATTATGATCTTGATGGGTCCACAAGTGCATCTAAGATCTCAGGCAAACCATATAAATAAAAAAGGCGATTTGAAGTTTGTTGCGTGTGAGAAAGATCTTGTCTGAAATGTGAGTCGAACTTGGTGAAGATGTGATCTGGAATAGTAGCAAAGTTACAGGAGAATAGAGGAAGGAACAACAACCAAGCTAAGGAAGAATGAAGACAAGTGGAGACTGGTTCTAAGGGGGCAAAGATACCTTTGGTAGACTGTTTTGTATATAGATCTGAAAAGCATTTTGGCACACTCTTCAAGTTTTCTTTTAATGGGCATCCTGAACATATTCTTGAGCAGATTTGTGGTAGAGTTCAAGGTCTATCTTTGGCAAATTTGAAGGATTGTTTAAGCATAGATTCAAGGGCAATCTTGGCACAAACTTCAAGGTGAATTTGAGCATGTTTTGGGTCAGCCTTAAGAATTGCTTTTAACACAAAATACAAGGCAATATTGTGACTAGTTGAGGATAGATTGCGAGGATTGGTGTCCTCATCCCTTGAATAGGTTGGTGCTTGGTTTACGAGTTCGTGCTCATAAGAGGATTGGTGTCCTCATTCCTTGAATAGGTTGGTGCCTAATGAGTTGGTGCTCATAAGAGGGATTGGTGCCCTTGTCAGATTGGTGTTTGCATAATATGTGAGTGTATGCTCACACTATTACTGGAGATTGGTGTCGCCTACAAATCATTGTAATCTATGGTTTTATCAATTTATTAAATTGAGTTTCCATATAAAGATTGTGTATTGTGCTTGATGTTGATGAATGTTTAATGTTGATAATGTTACATGATTAATGAAGTAAAATTTGGTAAGAGTGTATGATACTGATTCACTCCCTCTCTTAGTATCACTGTGTCTTCCAACAATTGGTATCAAAGTAGGTTCCTTTAGACAAGTTTGACCATTGGAAGGAATATCCTTGAGAACACACATGGACACGCAAGTAGATTTTGCTAAGAATGGAGCACCAATCTTTGATGGGACAAACTATGTCGTTTGGAGCATAAGGATGAGAGTATTCTTAAAGGCACTTGGTTTTGATGTTTGGCAATCCATAGAGAATAGGTACATAGAACCAACTACTCCCCCAACAGATCCAAGTGGAAATAATATCTATGAAAGCAATGCAAAAGCAAAGAAGGACATTTTGAGTGGTTTATTAGATTTTGAGAAGGCCAAAATGAGACATTGTACATCAGCTATGGAAGTGTGGGACAAGTTACAAATCCTTTACACAAAGGATAATAGTTCCGATGAAGAATCAGATGAAAAAGAAGCCAAACTTGTCAAGGAGCTTAAGGAAGGATCAAGCAATTGTAAAGATTCAAAAGATTCCTCTATAATACTTGAATAATCTCAAGCCAAAGAAGAAGGAAGTTATTGGGGAAAATGTCGGCAAACATCGGCAATATATCGGCAAAATTAAAGAATACAAAAATATCAATTTTTTGACGCAGTTGATATTTCCTGATTTTTGGCGATTTTTGCCGATATTTCCTGATTTTTCCCAATTTTTCCTTGACGTCGCGAAAATATCGCGATTTTTTCGCCACAAAAAATTGCCCAGACATCGCGGCGATGTTTGCCGAAATTATCGGCTGGCAGCAAACGTCGCGATATCTCGCGATGTCGGCGATATATCACTGATATTTGAAACAGAGCGGCGATGTTTGCCGAAATTATCGGCTGGCAGCAAGCATCGCGATGTCGGTGATATATCGCCGGTATTTGTAGCAGAGCTCCAAGGAGAACATAACTTTCTCTTATAATAACTTTGGGCATAAAGCAGTGGATTGTGAAGATCACGCCAAGAAGGTTTCTATGGACAACAAAGTCAGAACATTGCATAAAGTTGTTGATAGAATTGCTAAATGATGGAAGTGTAACAACTCTGGGCATGTTGCAAAGTTCTGTAACAATGTAGTTTGTTACAAGTGCAACACCTTTGGCCGTAAAGCTCAGGACTGTAAGAGCTCAAAGAAATCCAATCATGTTTGGAAAAGAAAACAAGAAAAAGAAAATGAAGAAAAAGGTCAGTTAGCCCTATTTGCTCAAAGAAGAGAAAAGAGTAACATTGTCGAGTAAAAGAAAGATAAGCGCTCCAAAGTATGGAAAAAGAAATTAGAAGAGCAAAAGAAAGAGACATGTGGATTATGCAAATTGAATACTGATGATGGATTCTCAAACTACACAACAGAAGATAACTCAATGGTTATGATATTAAAGAAAGAAGATGATGTTGTTGATTGCTCTGCCAAAACAACAGAAAGAAGCACAATCAGTCTTGGAAATGAAGAGACTCCAGTAGAAAATGCCTTGCATGTCAAGGGACAATCCTCTCAAGACTCAAAATTGATCCTTAATTCTGCAAAATGAAGATGAGGTGAGAAGACATCCAAAAGAGAACCTTGTCTCCATAAGTCTGGACAGCGGTATTAGTGAAGGGTTATTGGACTATTGAAGGACTGAGTGGACAGTCTTGACGACTGTTTGAAGGCTGTCTTTAAGACTTTCTTAATAGCTGTTTATGGCACATCTATCGAAGGGATACTTGGCTGATTTATTGACTGAGTTTGCAGAGTCTTAAGGACTGTTTTGAAGTCCTTTTTGAAGGCTTATTAGTGGACTGATTTGACACTGATTTTGAGGACCTTTTGGGTACTCTCTTAAGGGTGGTTCTGAGACCACTTATGGACAGACGCTGACTGATTCAAAGGAAGATTCGTAGACTGTTTTAGAGGTGATTTTGAGGGCCGAAGTGAGGCATTCTTGGACAGATTTAAAGAGATATTTTTGGGCATCACTGTTTTGGAGGACTATGTTAGGAAGCTTTGTTGGCTAAGCTTGAGGACAATCTTAAGGACTGCTTGAGGACTGAGTCTTGATGAAAGTGTGAACCAGAAAAGGATCAGATTGTGCTAGCAATATGTTGGAAGGATAACTACAGAGTTTAGACATTTCAAATGGCAACTTGCTAAAAGAAATCTTAAAGAGTCCTGTAGATGCATTTTGGACAATTAGCAGCCTTTGTAACAGATGAAGCCAAGCTTACAGTCCTAATCAGTGTAACAATGATTGAGACAGGGAGCATGTGAAGGTAGAAGTTCAAGTTAACTCTCTCCAAATGGATGGCAGCCCTCTCATGAACACAGAGTTCGAACCAACATTTGTTGGAGGAAAGTATGCAGAAGTCAGGACAGCTCTTAATCTCATTTTCAGTCATGTCTGGCAGTCTTATGACATGTAATAGATGGCAGATTTGTGATCCTCTTTAATGATTGAGAAGCTCTTCCAAAACTCCTTGGTAATGAGAATGTTATGGGCCATCAACTTGAGGAGAGTAAACCTTATGGCATCAATAAAATTGCACAAGAAGTAATCAGACCCGTGGGTACTTGTGGCATTTACAGGACTGACATGAATAGTCCTATAAGTCTTCACAGTGATTGAACAACAATGTGTCTTCATTCTGGACAGCAAGTACCTCTTGTGAATGACATGTCGTGGAATGACCCTTTGTACCAACAATACATGTCATATTTGACAGCTGAAATGGTGATAATATTGAGCCTCAGGACACACCTTTGGCTGTTTTTTTTTTAAGGATTAAATGAGCATTCATGAGATGAGTTCTTTAGCAACAATTTTGTGTGATTAACAAAAGGTTATGTACAACATTTTGTTCTTTGAGCATTTTCAAGCTATGGCTTGAGAATGTTGCTTGAGCAGTTCATGATGATATAAATCAATGATCACCTCAACAGATGTTAGTCTGATTTAAGAAGGTGATTACTGATTTGTGGCAATGTTGAAGCAGTATGGAACCCATATGGCAGCCTCTAAATTTGTAGCCTTATCATCGTTTTAACCTAGCACATGGAGCAAACCTCTTTACCATCAAAGGGGGAGAGATATTGACAGAGGGAGTTGCAAAAAGACCAGACTTGAAAGGAAGAATCATCCTTTGTCCTTGATGTCAAAGGGGGAGAGAAATAAAGTGTTGATGATAGGGGGAGCATGCATCACTGCAAAAGGCTGAAGCATTGCCATCAATGACAAAGGGGGAGTTTGTTGAGAAAAGTGTTGTCATTGATGTCAAAGCGCAGTAATGATGATGATGATGTTGAGGTGTCATTAATGATGGTATAACGGATGATGGTACCAACACCTATAGGATTCCGGTATTGATTGAATTTCCAAAGAGTGATTTCATGCTTTCAGTCATGAAATCCTTCGATCATATCTATCTATGGGTCGATCTTATTATGCCTGCCAACCTAAACTAAATGCCCACCAAGGTCACCAAAATGCCCCCCAATCAAGAAAAATGCTCGCCAATCAAGTGAAATGCTTGCCAACCAAGTGAAATGCCCACAGGCCATGGGGAAATGCCCACAGGCCATGGGGAAATGCTTGCAGATCATGGGAAATGCTTGCAGGCTATGGAGAAATGCTCGCAGGACATGGGAAATGCCCATAGGATTCAGGAGAATCACTTAAAATGCTCGCCTATCCTATAAAATGCTCGCCAAGCTAAGAAAATTCCTTCCAAGCTAAACGCCTGCCATAGGAAGTGGACACAGAATGCCCGCCCGCACACAAAAATCAATTTTGAATTTGTGGTGTTGAGTTTTGCGTTCAAGGGAAAAAGGGTTTTGCTGAGAAGAGAGTGTGTCCACGCTGACTTAATATCCATCACTGGATCAACTATGGGTCCACATGTGCTCTTACAAAGGCAAACTGCAAATGAAAACCCACACAACAACTAGAAACAAAATTAAAGTCTTAATCAAAGATTCAATAAAGCCACTGAACAAGTCGGCTTGGTCCACAAAGGAAGCCCCAATCAATTTATGCAAAATGACGATTCGACCTTCCATTACGATCTTGATGGGTCCACAAGTGCATCTAAGATCCCATGCAAACCATATAAATCCAAAACCTGATTTGAAGTTTTTTGTGTGTGAAAAAGATCTTGTCTGAAATGTGAATCGAACTTGGTGAAGGTGTGATCTAAAATAGTAGCGAAGGTACAAGAGAACAGAGGAAGAAACAACAACCAAGCTAAGGAAAAATGAAGACAAGCGAAGACTGGTTCTAAGGGGGTAAAGACACCTTTGGTAGAGTATTATATACAAATATGGAAAGCATTTTTGCATGAAACTTAATCTTTGAAGCAATAAGAGTATGCATTGGCTTGCGATCTTCCATTCCAAAGCAATGCAGGAGATCTAGGTGCATTGAGGCTGAAAAAGGGAAATCCTAGCAGAGGTTTGAGAAATATGAAGTCCTATAAAAGAACAAACCAATGGTAAATCAATCATCTTAAAGGAGTCCTTAAGTTGCCGCTTCATGTCATTGATCATGGATGTGGAATGACCAGTGAAAAGGAGACCATCCACATATAGCTCAATGATAGGGGTTTCACCATCTTGATGGTGAATATGGAGATCATGCTCAACTTCACAACGAGTAAAGCCACAATTGATAAAGAAATTATGAATCTTATTATACCAAGCATGAGGTGCTTGCTTAAGACCATATAGATATTTCTTGAGCTTACAAACCAACGGAACATGACCATTTTGTACAAACGTTGGTGTTCATTGCATATAAACTTAGAGGTCTACATGGAGAAAAGCACTCTTGACATCCATCTAATGAGGTGCTTGCTTAAGACCATATAGAGATTTCTTTAGCTTTCAAACCAAGGGAGCGTGACCATTTTGTACAAACCTTGGTGTTCATTGCATGTAAACTTGGAGGTCTCTATGTGATGAATTTCCCAATGCAATGAAGTAGTTATAAAGAGAATCGTTCGAATTGAGTCCATACAAGCAATTGGAGAAAATGCCTTTGCATAGTCAACGCTCTCTTTTTAGGAGAAGATTTGAGCAACTAGATGAGTGTTTTCCATCTGCATCATACTTGGTTTTATAAACCCATTTGCAACCAACTAGATTCTTACCCTTGGATAAGGGGACTAGGTCCTAGGTGTGATTTTTCACAAGAGTATCATATTCAAGATCCATAGCATTCTTCCATATGGATTGTCTTTCGCTTGAGTGTACATAGGAGGATCTGCATCATCCTTGGAGACAAGAGCCCATGAAACGAAGGGCTTCCATTGTCATACCAATTCTTCTTTAGGAGGGAGTGCATTAGCATCATAAAGAGTCGATATATCTCTGTTAGGCATTGGTTGTGACCTAGCAAGAGAAAGGGTGGAAGCATAGGGATTTGTAGCAACATTGTTATGGGGTTGCTCAACTAGGAAGAGACCATATGGAGCAACTGGAGTATAAGAGACTTCAGTGCAAGTAGTACTAGACGATTCATCAACATAGACTCCATCATGGGTAGTTAACTGAGTCACTGTGGAGTTGGTGTTGCAAGAAGCACTCAAAAGAGGAGAGTCATCACTAGGTTGCAAAAAGGAGATATCCATTGAGACAACTAGAGATGAATCTTCTGCAATAAGTGTGGGATAGGATTTTGGAATACTATGGAAATAACCTGATCAAAGACAACATTCCTTTATTCAATCATTGTGTTGGTGGAAGGATCATACATGGGAGATGTCGTGGATGTTTCATTGTGGCCCACCAAGGTGCAATGATTTCTTGTAGGTTGCAACCAATTTACTTTCTTTGGGATATGGGCCCATGCCATGATCTAAAGATTTGGAAATAAAAAATTGAAGGTTTGTAACTATACCATTTCTGTAAATTTTTTGTGTATTTGTAGCTTGCTGGTTTATGCCAAGTTTTCAATGTTTTTCATCCCCAGCCGGTTTTGCATTGGTTGGAAATTACTTATGAAATTTTCAGAACAATAAACACGCTGTAAATTCACATTAACAGGCAGAAAATTAAATTTAACCTGCACGCCATTAAAATTTCAGACTCCGAAATTTTTGGCCAAATAAGCCCTGGAAAAACCCCCACGGGGAAAACCAGTTAGAGAGAGAGAGAGATTTATTTCTTCAGCAAAAAATTTAGTACAATAATTTTTCAGTCAAAGATGTACTTATCTCAACCACCCAAAGTCACCTAGAAATCTGCCTTGATTTCTGTGCCAACCTGCATCTCAAAACTGAACCAACTGTCTCGATTTTTGTGCCACAAATTTGTCTCGAATTCTGTGCCAAAATAGCACCGCGAAAGTTGTGCCAAACTTCTTGAAATTCGTGTAGTAGGACTGCCTCGAAAACTGTGTAGAAAGTACGACTGTACGAATCCCTAAAAAACTGTGCAGAAAAGTACAACTGTACGGACTGTACAGACGCCTCGAAAACTATGCAGAAAGTACGACTGTATGGACGACTCGAAAACTGTGTAGAAAGTATGACTGTAAGGATTGTACAGACGCCTCAAAAACTGTGCAGAAAGTATGACTGCACAGACTGTATGGATGCCTCGAAAACTGTGCAGAAAGTACGACTGTACGGATGCCTTGGGAAATGTGCCTGTAATAAATGCTGGAAACCTCCTCGATTTCTGTGCTGGAAAACCTCTCCTTGGAAATCGTGGTGCTCTCTCTTCGCTTCTCTTCTCTTCACTTGAATCTCTCAAAAGTGAATGTCAAATGCCTCCCTCAATGCTTTTTGTTCAAACCCTAGGGTTTTCTAAATCCAATGGATGAGATAGATTTAGATCAACGGTGGAAATTAAATGCTCCATTTATTTCTCATAAATATTAATTTCCCTCACCCACTTAAATTTATCAAAAAGTGACTTTGAGTTTATAAAGTCTCATTAAATGCTTTTACTAAGTCATTTAATGTGAGGGTCACCTTTTTCCCCCTTCTAAGCGACTTTAGGCAAAAGTCACTTGGGGAACACTTCCCTAGGTACAAAACTAACACTCCCTCTTACCGAGTAAGGTGTTCTGCACCACTCCCAACTTGTCTATGAAGAAGACAAACTTCCCCCTCCCCAAAGACTTCATCAGGATATCTGCTACCTGCTCATAAGTGGAAATATACTGCAACTCAACTGCTCCTCTTTGGATGTAGTCACGGATGAAATGGTACTTGATCTCAATGTGCTTTGACCTGTCATGGAACACCGGATTCTCAGAGAACTGAATGCAACTCTGATTGTCACAATAGATCATCGTAGATCTGAGCTCCTGATCAAATAAATCTACCAATAACTTGCGAAGCCACAGTGCCTCGCAAGTAGCCTGGGTGGCTGCAATATACTCAGCCTCGGCAGAACTCAATGCAACGGACTTCTGTTTCCGACTGAACCACGACACTGCTGCCGAGCCCAAACTGAAACAACAACTGGAAGTGCTCTTCTGATCCCTCACACAACCTGCCTAGTCTGAATTTGTGAAACCAACCAAGCTGACTCCACCCGAACCCCTGTAGTCCAAACCATAGTCCACTGTACCTGCTAGGTATCTCAGCACATGTTTTGCAGCAGTCTAATGTACACTCCTAGGCTCCATCATGAACTGGCTAAGAGTGTTCACCGCAAAACACAAGTCTGGCCTGGTGTTGACCAGATACATCAACGATCCAATGAGCTGACGGTAAAGTGTAGGATCCACCAACTTACCCTCAGAAGCATGAAGTTGCTTCCAGTTGGTGATCATAGGTGTAGGCATCGGCCTGCAGTCCTCCATCTGAAATCTCCTCAGAATATCAACTGCATACTTCCCCTGTCCTAGGAAAATATGTCCAGGCTCCTGCCAAACCTCCATCCCCAGATAGTAATGCATCAACCCAATGTTAGTCATCTCGTACTCTGCAGCAAGGTCTCTCTTGCAATGTGCAATGAGATGCTCATCCCTTGTGATAAATAAGTCATCAACATGTAACAAAAGAATGAGAGGATCTCCACCAACCACAATGTAGTATAGGTTGGGATTAGCCTCACACTTCTGAAAACCCATCGATGTCAAGTATGTATCGATCCTGGAGAACTAAGCTCTAGGACCTTGCTTTAGTCCATACAAGGCTTTCCTCAGCCTGCACACATGAGAATCTCTCCCATGAATCTTGAATCCCTGTGGCTGCTCTAAGTACACCTCCTCCTGCAGAAGACCATTGAGAAATGCGGTCCTCACATCCATCTGGTCGGTCTTCCAACCCATCTTTGCTGCTATAGATATCACTGCTCTGATGGAAGAATACCGAGCAACTGGCGCAAAACTCTCATCATAGTCAACTCCCTCAACCTGTGAAAATCCTCGAGCCACAAACCGAGCCTTGTACTTCTCCACACTGCCATCTGCAACATGCTTTATCTTGTAAAGCCACTTGGAAGTCACAATTGACTTCCCCTCTGGTCTCGACACTATCTCCCAAGCATCATTCTTCATGATGGAATGGTACTCTTCCATCATGGCATCTCTCCATACCTGATGCTAAGAAGCCTCCTCAAATGTGGAAGGCTTAGAGTCACGAAGACTCGCAACAAGAGCCATCCCCAATCTGTCTGGCATCACTACTGTCCTGATCTCCTCCTGGGGTCTACCAAATGCCTCTGCTTCCTTCAAGGTGTCTTGAAGCCATTTAGGCTTCCTCTTCCTTGAAGGCTCCTCCCATACTGGTCTATCCTCATCTGAGGAACTCCCAGAAGCAGAAGGTCTAACACCCCGAGGGCCAGTGACTGATGAACCAGTCCCTGAAGAACCTGTAAACTGCGAACCGCAACCTGAACCTGTCCCTGAAGTACCTGTCACCTGAACCACTGAACCTGTAGGAGCTGTGCTTGTACTTTGTGATCCAGTCACTCCGGAAACCTGTGGACCTGAAACCTGTATCGAAGAAGCCTGTGTAAACTGAGGTGTGGGAGCTGGTGGCTCCCTGTGCTTTAACTCTCTGGACTTACTGAAGGCTCTCTCCTCATCAAACTTCACTTCCCGCCTTACTACAACTCTCTTCTGGTCGGGAATGTGAAGCCGATAGGCCTTCGAAGTCTCATCATATCCCACAAAGATGCCTCTCTCTGCAGTGGGCTCAAACTTCGTCCTCTTCTCAAAAGGGACGTGAGAGTAAGTCAAAGAACCAAATATGCGGAAGTGGCTCACCTCAGGCTTCTTGCCAGTGTACATCTCCTCAGGACTCTTCCTCCCCAAAGCTCGGTGAGGACTCCTGTTCTACAGATAAATTGCAGTGCTGCATGCCTCAGCCCATAGAAAGAACGGTAACCCCTGATCATGGAGCATTACTCTTGCTGCTCCCACAATTGACCTGTTCTTCCTCTCTGCTACTCCATTCTGCTCATGAGTGTAGGGAACTGTCAGCTGTCTCTGTATACCCTCCTGTCTGCAAAAAGCATCGAACTCCTTGGAGGTATACTCACCCCCATTGTCCGATCTCAACATCCGAATCTTCCTCCCTGCCTGCTTCTCCACAAGGACTTTGAACCCTTGGAAGACACTCAAAACTAAGGGTGACTTCTTTCTCCTCAAGAAGTAGATCCAGGTCTTCCTGGAGTAGTCATCAATGAAGATGATGTAGTACTCAAAACCAGTCAAAGATACTGATGACATAGGACCACAAATATCAGAATGGATCAAGTCAAGCACTCCTGTTGCTTTGGTGTCACTGCTTGGAAACGCAATCTTGGTGTGCTTTCCCAAAGCACACCCCCTGCACACATCACTCTGCTCAGTGCTGAACTCGGGTAAACCTGTAACCATGCTCCTCAACAATCTCAGAGCTGGGTGATGTAGGTGGGCCATCCTCCGATGCCATAGCTCACATAGCTGACTACTGCTGCTGTGTGCTAGAGTGTGTTGCGGATGAAACAAGAGCGTGTACAACTTTCCACATCTAACCCCAATGTCCAAGGGGGTAGATACTCCTGCAGTCCTGGGGAATACCTTTACTCTCCCATCTGAGAAACATACCGCAAGACCCCTGTCCTCAATGGTGGAAACTGATACAAGGTTCTTCTTCAACCCAGGGACATATAACACATCCCTCAGAGTCATGGGACTCATAGACTCCCTCTAAAATGTAATGGTCCCCTAACCAACTGCTCTAACAATAGTGTCATCACCTAGTACAACCTCCACATCTGTACCTGTTTGTGATAGCTCGGAGAACATCTCTCGAGCTCCTGTCATGTGGCTCGAAGCTCCGCTGTCAATGTACGAAGTACTAGTGGTGGATGGACTCGTCTGATGGCCTGACAACAATGAATGCTCCATCTCCATATCCACATTAGTGCTGGTAACTAAAGAGGCTTTCTCTCTCTCAATTTGTCCAGCACACAGGGAAAACTCCCTCTGAAATCTGTCACTAAAGTCATCAACCTCTGCTGAAGCTGTAGTCTGCTGTCCCTTCTTCTTCTTCTTGTTTGGACACTGTAAAGCATAGTGCCCAAATGTCTGGCAACCATAACACTTGATTTTACTCAAGTCCTTCTTCTGCCCACCCTGCTCCTGCTGCTGCTATTGCTTGGCCCCACCCTTCTTGGGACCCTTCTTCTTCTTCCCCTTTGCTATCAAAGCCACGTTCTCCTCATCTACCCCAACCTGTGATGAATTGCTCTGTACGAGACCTCTCCTGGTCTCCTCCTGCACAAAGTCATCCCACAGTCTCTCCCAAGAAGGTAGGTTCTCTCTGCCCACTATAGCCTGCACAAATGCACCCCATGCCTTTGAAGCCCCATTCACTGCTGTACGCACAAGCTCAATAGCAATGACCACCTCCCCAACTGCTGCTAGCTCATCTCTAACTGCAAATATCCTGGTAAGGTAAGCTCTCACTCCCTCCCCTTCATTCATCTTTATACTATTGAGTTTCTCTTTGAGAACCATCTTCCGCTTCTCATTGGTACTCTCATACAAACTAGTCAAAGCTGTCCACATCAAATGTGCCCTAGCCTTGCCTGAAATGTGAGGGATGATATGATCTTTAATTGCATCTAGGATTATCCGGGAAAACTCCCTCTGAAATCTGTCACTAAAGTCATCAACCTCTGTTGAAGCTGCAGTCTGCTGTCCCTTCTTCTTCTTCTTGTTTGGACACTGTAAAGCATAGTGCCCAAATGTCTGACAACCATAACACTTGATTTTACTCAAGTCCTTCTTCTGCCCACCCTGCTCCTGCTGCTGCTACTGCTTGGCCCCACCCTTCTTCTTCTTCCCCTTTGCTGTCAAAGCCACGTTCTCCTCATCTACCCCACCCTGTGATGAACTGCTCTGTACGAGACCTCTCCTGGTCTCCTTCTGCACAAAGTCATCCCACAGTCTCTCCCAAGAAGGTAGGTTCTCTTTGCCCACTATAGCCTACACAAATGCACCCCAGGGCTTTGAAGCCCCATTCACTGCTGTACGCACAAGCTCAGTAGCAATGCCCACCTCCCCAACTGCTGCTAGCTCATCTCTAACTGCAAATATCCTGGTAAGGTAAGATGTCACTCCCTCCCCTTCATTCATCTTTATACTCTTGAGTTTCTCTTTGAGAACCATCTTCCGCTTCTCATTGGTACTCTCATACAAACTGGTCAAAGCTGTCCACATCAAATGTGCCCTAGCCTTGCCTGAAATGTGAGGGATGATATGATCTTTAACTGCATCTAGGATTATCTTTCTAGCCTTATAGTCCTTCTTGTTGAAGGCTGATAATGCTGCTGCATCTGTAGCAGCGGGAATTTGAACGAGGTTTGTTGTAGTATTCCTGACCACCTCCTCCCATAGTTCATTGTCCTCTAATATCAGCAAGATTCTAGCCTTCCATGGCACAAAGTTACCTGTCCCATCTAGCCTATCCTCCAACCTAAGTCCTGTAGCCATCTTTCAGCCAACTCAACAAAGTGCTGTTCACTAACAGAAGAAAATTTCTGAATTTACTGAGTGCTGTTCACTAACACAAATAGAATCAAATACTACTAGAGTGAATTGTTTAGAGGTGCCTGTAGGAAAAATGAATGAATTCACTTGACTGAGATAATACGAATGAGGAGTCTATCTCTGTATTTATACAAATTCTTTAGGGTTAGGGCGCTAGCCCCAAGAGGTTGACTAGGCTGACCTAGTCAAATATAGAAAGTGCAATAAATGGGTTCGTTAGGTACACATCTGTAGGTTCCATAAAGGCTAAAGCTATAATCAATACGATGGATCGACACGTGGCCACAAGTGAAGAGTAACCACATGATCTCAACAAGTGGCAACCAAATACTGGAAAATCAGTCCCACATTAAAGCTAAAATTCTTGATGAGGCTTAGTGGGTTCATATTTTTTTCCATAATGAAGCCACTAGTTGTTTTGTTACAACCTTGTAATACAAATTTTCCTTTGTTGCGTGACATTTATGAAGGTACCCACCATATTTTGGAAAGAATTCAACTGGTCCTTGAAGAGAAGGACCCTCTGTTGTATGACACCATACATGACATAACTATCAGTAGATGGAACAAATACAAAACCCATTTACATCTAAGTTACTAGGATCTGGATCTGAGATACAGATCTGTTGGATATTTTAAAAAGTCAGGATTCATATATGGGGAAAGATACACATACACACACATATACGGTGTCAAGAAAAACTATGCACCAGAAACATATAACATTCAAATTTCAAGAATCAAAACCATTCATAACTTTAAAAACATACCCAAAAAGAGAGTTCCCATTAATATATTATATTAGCCATAAGAGTTAAGACATAATAATTAATATGCAAACATTGCACAAGAACAATTTGAGTGTGTAAACATTGACATGATATGTAAGCCTTACATGCACACATGATATGTACACATTACACACATTGCACAAATAAAAAACTTAGAAATACAAACAAAGATGGAAAAATCAAATTGGTGTGTTTTAGAATGGGGGAAGTGGTTACTTTAATAGGCAAAATTTTGGGTTTTGTGGCTCCATAAGTTAATTTTGTTTTGTTTATTTAATTTTTAGTTTAAACTTTTTTATTTAAAAAGTAAAAAAAAAAGTTTTTTGGGAGGATTTGCCAATGATCTGTTTAAACATCAGAGTTACAAACACTTGCCTCTAAAGTTCTTTCTTGAGTTTGTAGTGCTTCAGCAGCAGAGAGACAGTGGTGTACTTATTGGTTTATCTGGTAGGTAATGGCAAAAGATATTGTGTATATTCATTCATTCTTAACCTTGTTTCTCAATCAAAGGGGCATTATAGAAAGGGTCCTTCAAACCTATGGAATGCGATTCTCGAAGATGCAGACTTGGAGACCTTTGAATGCTTGATGGCTAGCCACTCTTTGGGTTCCTTTTCCAGTGATTCTTTTTGTGTTGAGGTTGTGTCATGCTTGCGTAGGTCAGTAATGGGAGGTTCTTCTGTTATGTTGTTGGTGGGGAGCATGAAACGGCCAGTTCTTCTGGCCATGGTGCTTCTTACGATCAGTCCAGGCCCCAGGGACAGATTCACTGATGTTCCATTGGCGGATCTGAAGGGTGGAGACTATGATTAGGATACACCTACTAGATTTTCATTTTTCTGAATTTTAACTTTTGGAGCTTTCCAAAGATGGTTGATTTTTGTAAGTTTGACATTTATGATTTGAATTGATTAATTGGAATGACGAATCTGCTTTGCAAACTTGTGAATCAATGTAATTTCTGATTCATATTCATCAAGTCTTCCTTCATCAAATTGTGATTTTGATATTTTATAGAAATTATTAATTGTGTTTACTGTTTACATTGTACAATGTAGAAATCTGAAATACTGATTTTGTTTACATTGGAATTATGAATTCAGAATTTGGAAATTTCAGTGTTTTCTAGAATCCTAGGATGCCATGTAGAATTCTAATTTCAGAAATCAAAATGGAATTGACATCAAAATGTTTAATTTCTAGATGGTGAAATTTCTGTTTTTTCCCTCAAAAATTACTTCCTTTTTGCATATAAAAAATATATTTATTTTAAAAAATTACGGTGCTGCACCCTGATTCCTAAATTTTGGGATGGCTTCTGCACCTGCACCAGAATTTTCTGCCAATTCCGATGTGCACCCACAGTTCCTGTAACCATGACATATTATTTGTGTTGCAGGTGATGGAGAAACTTGTGGACATTGTACATTTCCTGCATCAAGAAATTCAGGAAGCTTTTGGGGATGCTGGTAAGTGTATATTTTGTCAATGGCCTTCTATTAACTTATTAAGTGAAACTTTAATCCATTAAAGACATGAGCGACATACAAACATGCTTGTTAAAAATGGCTATGCAAACTTTTAATTTGTATCACAGACCAAACTTGAAGGGTTGCAAATGCAGTTTTTAATAGTGGAATATTAATTCAAGGTACAACTTTACCGTTTCTTTAGCCATCCCTGGGGCTTGTATCAATATTGTGATTGGTGATTCTCCTTGCTAGCTAGTCCATATGTACTTCACTTTTTTTTATTAATGCACATTATATATAGAGAGAGAGATTTGAGCCTCTGTTATGCCCATTTGATGCACATGTTCCATCAACAGACTTGAGCATTAGTCCTCCTGGTTTTTCTGCTTTTTTGTTTGAGTGTAATTGTTATGAAGAAAAACAGAGATCCTCCTTGGAAATGGCTCTGATAAGACAGTGATGTTCTTTCAACTTTAGAATTTATTTAACATGAATCTTCCTCTAGGCAATTTTTTTTAGGCCCACAACCTCAACCTTCGTTCTTCCGCCTTGGTCCTGGGTGATAGCTCCAGCAGTTCATGATCTTCGATTGTTAGGGTGGTCATTCAGAACTCCACCCTTCCTGGGTACACCTACCTTGGGTTCTCCAAATGACAGGCCCTATGGGAGAGGTGACAATGCTCGAGATTTCGGTGGGATGTTGGAATGGCTATGGGGCATTTTGGTCATCGCCGGGTATGATATTTGATGCCGTTGGTTTCTTCGATATCCTCTTTGTTATTGAGATCCATGTGAGTTCTATCCAAGGGATTTTGAGCATCCCTAGTTACTATTGGTTTTTCATGTGTAGATAGGAGACTTGAAGCTGAAGTGGCACTAGAGGTTTAGGTGGTGTAGCATGTTTGACAAGTGACTCATTGAAGTAAGGTTTCTATGATTTTTACTGGCAAATTTTCCAGATTCAGGTGGGTTCAGATTGGTGGCTTAGCTTTGCTCCCTAGAGATGCCTACATCATAGCTTGCTACTTCCTCTCAGCATCTTCTCACTTTGTCATTCACAAGGATTCGGTTGGGGATCCTTTCCTAGATTTGTATGGCAACATCATTCAGTACTCAACTATGGGTGATGTTATCCTCTTGGGTGATTTCAATGCTTGCACCAAAGCTCGCTAGAGTCCTTTGCATGATTAGTCCAAGGATGCTCTTTGCATCCAGGAGATAGATCCAAATTTAGTGGGGCTTCACCAGATGCCTGAGGGTGCTTTGCGGTTACTCATAGCTTATGGCAGGCACCTTTTTGCGGCTTGATGAATCCCATGAGCTACCTACTTCCCGAATTCTAGCTACTTCACGTGCCTCCCCCATGGAAGGGGTCTAAGCTGCGGGGAATTGCTCTAGACCCCTCCGCTTCTCTCCCAATTCGCAATCCCCGAGGAATCGATCCCGGAATCGCGATTCCTCATCGATTCCTCCAGGGATCGATTTCCCAATTCGTGATTCCATGGAGAAAAAAACGCTCCTTGGAATTTTAGGAATCGATCTGGAATCGACGCTTCCAGATGGATTCCTCATCGATTCCTGAGCGATCCCGGGCAAAAAAAATCGCTCACGAAAACGCTTCCTGAGCGATTCCGCGATTTTTCTCATTTTTTTAATATTTTTTTTAGGGATTGGCTAGGGTTAATTTGGGCAAATAAAGTCTATTGGACTCCACTTGGACTGATTCTATGCCCTCAGTGGTAAACAATTTGATGTGACCCCCATGGTAAACAGTTTAAAACTTTGATGTGCCCCAGGTTGGCGAAGAGTAGTTTCACAGATGATAAATGCATTTTCTGCCCCAAGATGAAGCTGTCAAATGCATTCTTTGGGAGTGTTGGTTTTTTTGTCAGTGTTGGAAATTAGCACAGCAGAGGTTCTCTGAAATGATCAAACCCTCATTTTAGGGTTTGTGACTGCACTGATAATCCAACACTCATAGAAGGCTGCACCCTACTTAGTCTTTATGCTAAGATAATCCCAAGGGCAGTGCTGACCATGCAAACATGCAACAGTCTTCTGTGCTAAGAATGGTAGCCACAAACTAGCAGATAGAGCCTAGGAAGCCATGTTCTAATTCTCTTGCTTGCATACTGGAAATATTACACAAAAGCCACAATATGACCTCATAAAATCAGCACCCTACCTTGTCGAAAATAGTTTAAAAGGCAGCGCTCTCCTTAAGCATGAAATCATCCCTAAAATTAGTTCAAAAAGGTCTCAAGGTCTGTGCCCTCATCTCTTGTTTCATGCTATGTTTAGGCACAGGATGACATTGTTGTTATCATGCATGAACATGGATGTTTTTGGGCATGAAGATAGCATCTAAATCAGAGATCATATCTGTGCCTTATTCATGCAAAGGATGATGATCAATTTGATATATCTGCCCTCACAAAAGTGCTGATTTTGTAGACTTAAATATCACAGGAATATCCCAAATGCAGCACTGCTTTTTTATATGTTTAGAACTTCCTTTTTTTTCCAAACACCAGCACAGTTTCCTAAGCTGATTTGCGCCTCTCAAAAGCATTTTTCCTGTCTCTGGTTTGTCTTTCACAAAAGCATTAGGCTGATTTGGAACCAAGTATACTGATTGGTTCTACTGAGTTTGGCACCATGCATGCATTGGTTTTGACCTCTGAAACCACCAAATTTATCCTTGTGCCAGTGCTACTCCCTAGATGAGTTTATCTCCTTGACAAGAGCTAAAACTATGTGTTTTTTTTTCTTCCAAGAAAAGTCAAACTTGGACCCCTAAAGCAAGCACTGGTCATTGCTTGACAAGCAAGTAACCTCTGGCTGTTAATTTTACACAGTTTGCATGCTATGAAACTTAGCTTAAAGATTAAGCTATGCTATCATGCACAAACAACAGCACTGGTGTTACTCAAAATAGCACTGATGTGCTTCAAAACAGTGCTGAGAAATTGGTAGACTTATAACTCAGAGGTAGCGAATGACTGGTGATTTTCCTTGGTAGTTGTATTATGAAAACCAAACACACAAAGAAACCAAGAACACAGAGAGAATTGAGAGAGGAAATGTTTCTTCTATATTCACAACTGAAGAGAACAACTGTTCAAAACCATAATGCACAAACCCTCATATTGACATATGAGGGTCAAATACATGCAGCATTGTCTTAAAGTCGATGCCATCAGCTACACATTTGTACTGCCCTTACAAAAATTCAATCATAGAGTTTGTTTGATAAAGTAAATCTTAACATTATATCTTTGCAAGTTTGATATTGGATTTAAAGACATCACTTGCAAATGGTCATTGCCATAGTTATGTCATTCCAGAAAATCTTCTGAGATGTTCTAGATGATTGATGTTATATCAATGTGTACTAAATGGTTATATGAATATCTATGTTTTCATGTTTTCTATAGCTAATTTGGCATAATACATGTTTTTTTTAATATATATGCATCCAAATATATTAAAATATATATTATATAAAAAACGCTCCCGAAACGCTCCCAAAACGGAAGCTTTTGAAAATTTCACTTTTCGCTCCCACTACCGCTTCCGCTCCCCGTTCCCAACAGCGTAGGAAGGGGTGATAGTGGGGTGGCTTAAGAAATAAAGCATTTCTTGGCAACTTTTCTTCATCGATCATAGGGCCTTTGCCCTTGTCTTCTTTTGAACCAGAAGTTCCTGCTGTAAACATATTTAAACTGGGAAGCTTTTTAGTTTCCTGCTGCACAGTTTCCTATGCCACAACTAGCTAGAATATGCTCTCCTTTATATGCCATATTTCCTATCCCTTTAGCCGACTATGCCCTTCTTTCTTTCTCCATTTGGTATGACAAACCTCCCCCCTGCCCCTGCCCCCTCGCCCTGCCCTCCCTACCACACTTCACTAAGCCCACTTTGGATTACTATCCTCTTTCAAGAGTGTAATGTCCCCTTCCATGTATTACCCAAACCACAAAGGTGGGGATGCAACCCAATTTTGAAATTCTCCACATAAGTTTGAACTAATTAATAACTCCAACACCATTTGTATTCATACATGTAACTAAATAATGCATTGAAATGAAAAAGCATAAACTCATAGAAACCATGAATTCCCTAACCATTTCCTTCATAAATAAAGATTAAACTTAAATTGGAAAATTATAAATAGAGAATGAAGAGCAAAGAAGGAACACTTATCTTTTAACCAAGATGGTGCATTGGATGTGGAATGCTTTCTATTGGTGATTTGTTGTGTTATCCCATGAATTCAAATGGGTAATGAATGAATTTTGTTTATGCGTGGTAAGTACTACTACTATTTTATATTTCATATGAATTTGGGCTTATATCGATGTTAGGAGTTGAATTCAACCTAACAGACCCTCAAGTTTGCTTATCCCACTTTTGCTGGATGCTTCCCCCCCTTTCTCCAATTTTCATCCCTTAAGTCTACCTCCACCAAATATGATTGTTTTTCCTTGACCATTTGGGAGGCAACCCTTAAATCTTATCCCCACCTCACCTAGTACTCCTCCCCCTCCCCTAAATTTGGTTATCATCCAATGGACTAGTGTTATGACGAGGAGTGTAAGGCCCTCCGTGGCCCGCTTTCGTACACCTTTACTTATGTTCCCTCTTCCTACCCTAGTCTCAAGAAAGCCTATTGTTGCTTACTTTGTCACAAGAAATACTTCCTCTCATAAAGGAGACATGAATTGTGTGCATCCCTTTGCCATTTCCCCAAAACCTCTTGACATATCCTCTTTCCCTGCCATGCCTCTCTCCCTATTGACCTTAACCTCGAGTCCATGTTTTCTCATACCTTCACTAGTGTCCATAGGTAGTATCCCCTAACCTAGGTCACCTCTCCTCCTCCCTCTTGCTACTTATTCTCATGTTGAGATGTCTAGGAGGCATTTAGAGCAATGAATGCCATCGTGAGATTCTATGAGTTGGTTCTTGGTCGCCTCCAAATAGAGCATGACTTGTTGGATTTTATCCAAAGTACCATTGGGGTTAAGCAAGGGTGTCCTCTCTCATCAACTCTTTTTTGTGTTTTACATTGATGAACTGGAGTCTTTTCTCTGGGATCATATTCAAGACATTGATGGTTGTCTTTTAAACCATGTGCAAATATCTTGCTTCTTTTTGTTGATGGTTTGATCATTTTGCCCTCCTCACCCGAGGGCATACAGAGGCAAATCAATGCCTTGTCCAATATTTGTGACCTTCGATAGTTGATGGTTGTCTTGAGTAAAACCAAGGTTATGATCTTCACCACACATCAAAGTGTGCTCTATCTAATTACCATTTCTACTTCTAGGGGGAAGAGATTGGAATCACTACAACTTACACTTGTTGGGGGCTTAGATACATGAGGCCTCGTTTTACCATGAGATTTTCCCTCCACACTTGACTCACAAAGGGCTACAACTCTCTTACCCTTGTTGAGAGACAATGCTTCCATAACTGCACCTAGGATATATTGTCCAAGATGCACCTCTTAGACGCGATCGTTAGGCCCACGGTCCTATATGGTTTTGAGATATTGGGAGCAAGTTTACTTCAAGATGATTGGGCTAAATCAAAGAGAGTCCTTACAATCCTTCTCAAGTGCATCATCTAATGCAAGTAGACTCTCCCTTGTCCCATTATCGAGGCGGAGTTCAAGACCTAGCCTCATTCCCTTAGTCCATATTCCACTGATCTTGTTCCTTCACGGAGGTAGGATTTTTGGCAGACTCAACCTATAGGTGGGACAAGTATCCCTATTTAGCACTTTGTTCTTCTAAGGCCATTGCCTTGGTCAACACTTGAGGGCTCGATTGATGTTGGTGTTTAGAGGTCTCTCGATTACTTTAGTTAGTGGACATCTCTCTAGACTGTTGTCCCCCTTTCATCCATTCCCTAGACATGCCAGGTCAGCTCTTGCCGTCCAAGCAAGATGAATTGGGCTATTAGAGAGGACATTTATAGAGTCTAGACATTATATCTAGGTCACCTAGATTGTGTCGTTGATGGATCTTGGCTTGAAGATGCCCTTCTATGCTGAGAAATTTCTTGAGCTGAGAGATGGTCTTATTGTCTGGCCACTGTACACACACAGACATTGGATGCATGACCTCAGGATCCCCCTTGGTCAGTTTCGTGGCTACTACAGACTCAGAATTGATGCCACTTATAGGAACCGGAGACAGAAGAATATCTCATTTTCCAGTGTCCCATCTACCATGAGATCAGGGAGAGATACCACTACCTATTTTGGTACCCAGGAAACTCCCTTTCTAATTTTTTCTGCTACACCGACTGAAGACAGGGGCAGAGCTGCTAGATAAGGAGAGTAGCTCCTGATGAGGATTATGGATCTCTGCTAGTACCCTAGGTCAATCTCCAATCTTAAAGAGCAGAAACAGTCGTAACGTGGTTTCATGCTCAAAGGAATATTAGTCTTCTTCACAATTTAGGGGTTAAACTCTCCAGTCTTTACTTATGTACTATTTTCCTCAAGGAAAAAATGAAGTTTTCCTTCATTATGTAGCTTAATGAGGATAACTCAATTTCCTGCCAATCAGAGAATGATCTTGAGGCAGATGTTTTAGTGTGCCATCTTCACTAGTGTCATACCGTTAATATTCCCTTAGTACTCATTGAGTTATTTTCACTCCTATTTGTGCCCAGGATGGTGCCTAATGATCGCCTATCAATCTAGACCAAGTTTTTGAGGATGATGAACTGTATTTTCAAAATGTCTTTTGTACCCTTTTGTGATCTCAGGACTTTTGAGATATTCTCTGTTCAGTTAGCAACTCTTGTTTGCTCTTTTCAAGGGTCAGAGTTCTACTGAACTTATGTTATTAGGTTTTCTTGAAGTTTATGCTTTTGATGTAATCTCTTTCTATCTGAATCAGATTGTTGAATATTTTTACATAACATAAAACTAGTAGATATTAAAGATTATAATTTTATGGCATTTCATAATAGTCTGCTTGGAGCATGCTGTTTACAAGTCCTGACAAAGGACAATTGTCCTTTGTCCTGATGAAGAGCAGCAGCAGCATGCTCGAAACGTTGACTGTCCAAAGATGGATTATATCACAGTGCAAACTCCGGATCCTTCTCATGCAAACTCTACCTGCGAATTCTCAGCATAACAGTCCTGAAATATCTAAAGCCTTGAGTGCATTTTGGTAAACCATATATAATAGCTTCAAAATTCAGTGTGTTGAAACTTGGGGAAGGAAGAATAAATGAAAAATAAATGTGGTAGGAAAAGAAAACAGATTTGATTCATTGTGTGAAGGTTTTTCTATTATTTACAATAAATATTTATTAAATAAGACCAAGTGTTAATATGCTGAAGTTTGCTATGCTTTATTGAGACCTTTTATGTGAATGTTTGCTGAAGTCCTTGGCATTTTGAATTCTATGGCAGTAATCCACTCAATTACATAAGTGGTTAAACTTTATAGGCCTCTTTAGTTTTATTGTAGCAGTTTTATGCATTGTTGCTTTAGGAAGAGAGCATCTGGTTGTACCAGGCATATGTTTGGTTTCTCTAACTGTGTTTTGTCCTTTGTGAGCAAGCCATTGAAAGCAAGAAATCTGTGAACAAGAATGGTTCACTTGGAAGTCCACAGAGGCTGGGTAAAGCTGGCCTGGCTTTACACTATGCAAATGTTATCAATCAAATTGACAGAATGGTATGGGTGCAATTTATTTCATTTATACCCTACAGTTTTTTTTTAATATTTTTTTCAAATGCGATGTAGTTCTCTCTTCCGAAAATTTTTGATCTCTTATCCTTTGTATGGGCATGCATGTATTTCTTGTAATTTTGTCTTCATTCTAAACATGATTGTATTCGGAAAGATATCCCCTCTTCTATCTGCAAGTTGCAACTGGTGTATTCAGCTTACTTCCTTGTAAATGCATTAGTGAGTGGTCAATTATTTTGGGAGGTGAACATCTGTGGAAAATGTATGTTTCATGCAAGTGGCTGGCTATGAGTTCATGGTTACAGCCAAAATTATATGGTTGTTGGAATGTTATCATGAGAGAAAGTAGAAGTAGGAACCCACTTGTTTTACTTACCTACACCCAAAGTTTGCCACTTGAGTTCATATTTCATATCGGTTGAGTAAGTGATATCTAAACTCCTAGAGTCCTAAGTATCCAGTGTTTGTGGGTGCTGGTGGTAGTTTAGCTACTTATAGGGGCACCATTTTTGAAATCAGGTTGTGTAGGGATTCGGTGTAGGTGCATCACATATGTATGTATAAAATTCTAAGTCACGTGACACAAGGACACGGGACACGGAGGACACAAAAATACAAGTGTCCAACACGGACATGGTGACCGCCGGAATCAGGACACGGAGGACACGTTTTATATATATATATATATATATATATATATATATATATATTTTTAAAATTATGACCCCTAGGATCAGGACACGGAGGACACGTTTTATATATATATATATATATATATATATATATTTTAAAAATTATATATATTAAAAATATAGACATATAGAGCCAATTTTTTTAGAAACTAGAGCATTTAGAAATATTCAATAGAAATTACTAATTAGAATCAATACACAATACACATTTTGTCATTCACAAATCACAATGAGACACAAAGATGATAACTCAAGATGTTGAAACCATATTTCTCATTAAGTCATCAAAATCAAAATGTATTACCTAGATGTCCAAATGCAAATGGCAACTAGTAGTAGTAAATAGTAAATACAGAAAGTGGTAGATCATAGATGAGATCAAGATGGAAGAATCTGATCTGTCAATAATCCTCCTCCACTGGAATATTGCTGCGATACAGAAGAATATAAGGGGCTCATTTTACTGCTGCTATACTGCTGTAAAAGTAGATTTTCAGATATGGTTATTGGCTGGGCTGAAACTTATCTCATTGTTTGGTATCTTTTCTCCTTGTGAAGTGTGGGGCTGTTTTAAGTGTTATATTGTGATCTTTCTACTGCTGTTTTATACTATAATTTACAACAGTCCTAAGGTTGAAAATTCTAGGGCTAAGACCCAGGAAACCTTTTAGGAAAGTGAAATTTGAATTTTGCATTAATTACCCAATTGCGCAAAATTTCCACAAATTGAAGACACTCTACTTGATGTTTGTACCAAAAGCACTTGACATAAGTAGACACCCACTTACTTGGTTGGCCAAAAATGCACCCTACCAAGCCAAGCAAAGTGGATGTCCAAATCTGCTTTTGAGCAAATTTTCCCTACCTAAAACAAAAATTGGGAAGAGTTTCATCCACAGCTGAAAGGAAATGGTGAGAATTAGTTGATGACAAGTGGCAATGTTCCATCTCCTATATTTCTATTTGTAACTCCCAAATTAAGAAGACAAGCTATAATCAATCACCCACCAACCAATTCATCCATCACTCCACTAATTACTCCATCAATCATTCCATCATTCCACTTTTGGATTTTGTACTTCTATAAATAGTAAACACCTATTGGATTATAGAGTGTACAATGTCAATAGTTGCAACAATCGCCTTGCATTTTGTTGTCTTATGCAAGTGTTTCATTGCTATCATATTCGTGCACACATCATGGAGTGATTGTACAACCCTTGAAAAGAATTGAAAGTCCTTTTCAAAGGGTTTTAAAAGCCTCAAAGGCTGAGTTTCAAGCAAGGCCATTGGGAGCGGGAGTGGGAAGCACAATTTTCAAAAAGTTTACGGGTGGTGTTTTTTATTTAAAACATATTTTGATGCATATATATTAAAAACACTCAGGATGCTAAATTAGCTACAGGAAACATGAAAAAATAGATCTAACTATTGGATTAATGATGACCATTAAATCATCAACCATTTAATACTTACATAACATCAACCATCTAGAAGCTATAACTTATAAGTTATAACATTGTCATCAAATGATCAATCATAAACCACAACATCAACGTTCAAGTTTCAACATCTAAGATTTGCCATCAATAAACTCTAACAAAGAACATCAACCATGACATGAAATAGAGCATCATATTCATTACCAAAGGGTTGTAAGATGCAATCAACAATTCAAACTTCAAAGGCAGGTTCAAAGTTCAAAGTTCAAGCTTGAACTATCATAGAATGTTTACAAAATAGGCTATAATAAAAATAAAGTACTGCCTAGTAAGCTTTCCTCTTGCCACAAGAAACTTCTAGTTTCTGTTCCGTGATCTAGGAACAGGAATAGGAGCAACTGGAGGTGTTCATGGCACATGAGCAACAATTACATGCCCCCCATGCATTTGGAAACTTGCTGGTGGTTGGGGGTGGCACCTCTGTTGCATGAATCTATCACCATCATGATCACCCAACAATTCAGCTTCCAAACACTCTTAAGCTATGGCTCCATCCCCCAAGTTAGCCTTCTCTAGATTGTTTTCCCAAGTCACATATGTTGTATCATTCTTGGGCACCTCACAATAATGGGACAACCACCTCAAGGTGTTGTGCACATAAACCAAGCTTTCTGCTTGATCTACAGTCATGTTGTTTCTCTTCATGCTATGGATGAAGATATAGGTGCACCAACACCTATTTGTAGAAGAAGTGTTAACAAGCTATGAAAGCACCCTCACCACTAATTTATGCAAATGTGTTGTAGAGGATCCATACATGTTCCACTATTCAATAGGATTTAGCTTATCTCGATCTTTAGTTGCATGCATGTTAGCAAAGACTCCATGTTCACTGATGTACACACTCAATTGGCTTCGTACTTGAGCACACTCCCCTTTATCAAGGACCAACTTATCTAATGCAAGCATATACCCATTCTGTACTTAGGGATTTGTGTGAGTTTTTCTCTTAACCCCACCACTAGGTGCTGGTTGGGCCAACCAAGATGGAGAATAATATTTAGGTGTAAGGACATGCCAGGGCATAAAGTGGAACATTTAAATTATCCCACCTTCTGACCACATGTTTATGAAAATGATCATACAAGATCGCATCTCTCTGCTCCACAATGTCTTTGATTTGACCTAGCATGCTATCCATTTGCTCATACACCTTCCCAATCATCAACTAATCTATATCTACAAATCAAATCATGCTATAAACATGCTTGGTGAATTGCAGAACATACCTAAGCAGTGCCCAAAACCGACTACCAAGAACAGTGTCCTCCACCTCTTGGAAGTCATGTCTATCAGATGCAGATGTGTTAACCCCTAGATTTGCCCCATAGCAATCTGGATGGGTTAAGGGCCAACACTTTTCATTAGGCTGGTATTTAGGTAGCATCTCCAGAGACAGTTTGTTAGAGTCAAGGTTGGTTCCCATTGAGTTCAGATATATGATTGGTATAGTGATGTTTCCTTGGCATAGATACATATATTTCACAAGTTTTTAGATTTGAGAAGATTCCTATTTTCTAGGAAGTTTTCCTACTTTTTAGCAAGCAAGGTTCGAAGGACTGCATGATATAGATGATCACATTTTTCGCATCCTTGCGAGCTCAGGTTTCAAATAAGACTTTTTCGGGCAACATGCAATATACTTCAATTTTAGGGTTAGGGTTTCGACTTGTATGGCATTGCATGGCACATGCATAGATATTCATCACTTTGCATGGCAGATGCACGCACATGCATCAACTTGAGAAAAAGTGGCAATTAACTATAGTGCATGCATGTATTACTTGAGTTTCAAGAGCGCATGTAGGGATGAACTTTAGTTAGACAGGGCCCTTGCATGGATCACTGGAGTCTTCATGAGCTCATGTAGGGGTTTGTTTCAGTTAAATAGGGCACATGCATGGAACACTAGAGTGACCTAAGGTGCATGCATGAGTGAGTTGTCATCAATATGAGTTAAACCAGAGTCAGAATCAGTTAACTAATGCGCCCCTTATAAGACTAGAGTGATAAGATTGGAGCGAGGAGCACTTCACATCAGTGCACATGGATTTCGATTACTTCATCGGAGTTCTAACTGAAGGAAACTCTTTCTGTGCATGACCCGTGCGCCCTTCTTCCTCCTTGACCTAATGCGCCCCCCTCTCTTGACCTAAAAGTTATTCATGCTATAAACAGAGGAGCACACACATTAAGGGTTGGATCTTTTTCAGCAAGAGCTTATTCTCTTTTGTGTCTTCATCTCTTCTCTTCTAGCTTCTATGTTTCTGTGTATGGAATATCATTGTACTGGTTCTGTGTCTGTCTCTTTGGTGCAATCAACCTTTTTATTTATGTAGAATAAAGCTTTGTTGTGCTCGTATCCGACACTCAGGGTTTGATAGTATTTTGATGTGTTTGCTATGCAATAGTTTAGAAGTTTTTAGCTTTTTATCTAGGTGAAATCTACCATTTAGAAGCACCTTCTATTTCTTATTTTCCATTTTAATTGAGCTGGTTTTAAAGAGATCTCGCACCACTATCAACAAATTTTTAAATAATTTCTATGGCTGCATTTATTTGCGTGCCAAAGACAGAATAAACAATGCTGTTATAATATTTACTTCGCTGATTTTATCGGTATCACAATCTAAAATCTCATTTTACCCACTGGTTTTCAAATTAAAACACAGATCTGAGTGGTGGCATGTTGGAAATATCAATGTATTAACTAGATTTGCAATCTTTGAATTAGATGTATGCTGGTATGTTTATTTTACTCTCAGATTTGTTATTTTGGGCACTTACAACAACGACTATTTGCTGTTTTTAAAGTAATTTACAGTCATACCTTCGTTGTTATAACAATTTTTGGGTAGATTTGAAGCTTTTCGGACAATGTAAGGATATTAAGGGACCCCCCTTGAGAGTGAATTCACGTCAACTCGAACGGAGAGGAGTGTTATTAGTGACACATTGGATAATACTCTTAGAAGTTGCATGCATTTTTCCCATGGATTTTATTGTCTTACTTGGGTTTTACAAGGTACATTTTGTGTGCTTGGTTTCGTTTCCGGGGATGAATGTTATTTCTCAGCTTTTAAAAACGACATCGGTAATATTTTGCTATTTTTATTATTCTTTGAGCTTACTTGGCGACTCCATTGTTTTTAGGATCAGGTCTGATCTGGATAGTTTAAGGAAATCTTCTCGATTGGATCCATCCCAAGGTCTATTCCCAATATGCAATGAACCCGAGCATTTATTCCGGAATAGACAGACACATACACCTAAGGTTTCATCTGTCTGTACTGTTGACTCCGTAGTCACGAGTGTATCTTAGGTTATTATTCCTATCTTCACAGTCAACAACGTTGTGGTAAGTACGTTTTTAAACACATATCGAACTTTTGTTGCTATTCCTCTTACCCCGCCAGTTCCTGTTGTTTTAGTTTTAAATCCCACTCATATCATGGCTGGGAATCAACCTCTGCCTCGATTTGCTTTGACAGTTTTTGCTCCATCAGATTTTAAATAGATCCGGGGATAGCTCCATGCGTTGCCTAGGAGATTACCGTGAGCGGTTGCCAAAGTTTGTAGGAAATAATGCCATTACAGTTGAGGACCACTTGGATGCATTTTTGAAATTCATTGATGACCTAGAGGCCTCACATGAAGATGTGGTGATTGAGATGTTCATGCAGACCCTGGAAGGGGATGCACAAGCACGGACAAGGCACGTCCTGCCAACTCTATTGATGGTTGGGACTCATTCCAGTGGTAGTTCACAAGTAAATGGGCACACGAGCAAGACAACTCTTTATTGTTGGATGCTTGTGCAGCCATCCACAAAGATGAAAACGAGATTGTATCTGAGTTTAACACTCGCAAACCCAGCTATGGCTTTATTGTATTATTTTAAATTGTATGATGGGTCTTTTAATTTCTTGCTCAAGGAAAAGGAACCAAAGCATTTGAATGCTGCCTTGGCTGCTGCCATCAAAATCGAGAAAAACATCATGGCAACCCAGTATACTCATTTTCCTCAATCATGATTATTCGATCCTCAAGGAAGAAAAGCCCTAGATCCCATGACTAAAGGGCCTTAAGAACTTCAAGAGGAAGTAAACTTTGAGAAGGAAGAAAATGAGGAGTTACCAACCAAGATTGTTGACTCGCTACATGATTTGAGCAATAAGGTAATAATCAAGATCGAGGAGAAGATGCAAAATTCACATAACTATCAATCCAATCAGAAGACATTTAAGTCTAGGAGGCCTTTTCAGCCTGCAACGACGGTGGAAACACCCCAAGTCCCAGTACCAATATCTGGAAATAATTATGTCGATCATCCTTCATCTAACAATTACTGCAGGGCATGTAAATTGCCTCACAATGGAGAAGGATGCATTGTTTTTGCAAGAACAGGCTGTATTTTCGCTCCATGCAAGTCAAATGAATCATTAGAGCAGTTCGAAGACACCTTGAACATGTTATCCATAGTGGAGGAAGATTGCAGCCCTCAGGTTTTCCATGTTTTGAATGGTAAGGGGATAAGTTCCAAGGGGATAACCACTTTGTTGAGGAAATAATATAATAATCCAACGCCCTTAAGGAATGTGCCTTGTTAATCACCTTGACCAAGATATAACTAACAAGAGAAGTGTGCCCTTGGAGACCATGCCAAGTTTGTTATAACTTCCTTCAACAAATAATATAATAATCCCAAGGAAGAGAGTGCCATAGTGAAGTGTGCAAAGGTGGTCACACTTCTCATATCCAAATGCCAAGTCATCACACCTGATCCAAGGAGGTGTGTTGTAGGGAAGTGTGCCAACCTTAGGCAATAAAATAATAATATAACTCATGCTTGCCTCATTATATGTGACAAGAGGGAAGGCACTCCAATGAAAACCACATAATATATGAAAATATCCCATATCCAAGTGTGAAACAAGGGAAATGAACTAGGGCACTCTAGTATTAGGTCTCCATATGGTCAGAACAAGGTCAAACAATCAATTGTAGAGGTCAATTCACCATTAAAATGTGTATATAAGGCTAGCACTCCATCATTGGGTGATAGGCATATTATAACAAGGTGGCTCATGTTTGTAAAGCCCTTGTAATTTCCTAGGGCGTTCCAACTACAAAGCTTCAAACCCCATCACATACATAAATTAACCTATTTGAACTATATGAAAAGGGTCAATGTGCAAGAGAATTATGCCAATCATTCCAAGGTGGAAAACATAGGTAATATGGCATCCGAAGTCCTAGGGTGCTCCACCCTAATGGATACATCATCATATGAGGTCAAACCTTAGAAAACCATGGCAAAGCACCCTTTCACTAATCATTACACCAAAGAGCAATTAGGAACCTTTAGAACTTAGGGAGACCCTAAGTTGATGGGTTCCCATTCTATTTAATGTAGCAATGGTTAGGCAAATGCATCAATACTAAGTAGAACTCTTCATGAAACCCCAATAATGTCATAGTATGGGGACACATTTCTTCATCAAG
Source organism: Larix kaempferi (assembly GCA_027924585.1). Taxonomy (NCBI): domain Eukaryota; kingdom Viridiplantae; phylum Streptophyta; class Pinopsida; order Pinales; family Pinaceae; genus Larix; species Larix kaempferi. The sequence goes on along the minus strand of BSBM01000052.1, from coordinate 6,294,696 downwards.
ATATCACCCATAAGAACATGCCAACTCATTACATAGACCACTATTGGCACACTAGAACATCTCATCCAACATCTACTAGCAGCCATCATGACATCAACTCTACCAAAAGGAAACCTCATCTCTAAGCCAAAGTAACATTCACCACCAATCCATCAAATCCTCTAGCAATGTGATCCTGCAAGCTCGATCGTGATAAAAATCACAAGCGTGAGCCTCATCCAACATGAGGGGTAACACATCGCATGCTAATTTGTCTGCTATACATGTATTAAGTTATGGTTGCAGGGTGAAGAGGGGCAATTCTTAACATAATAGTTCTAATTTCTAAATAATGGTTATTGACCTTGTTTAGTAAGGGTTCTGGTTAATGTTGGCATGCTGGGAATCACTCTCGCACTGAACTGCTTTCCTGTTTTCCACCATTGGGATGAAAGAGTTTGGAGCACCTATGCCTGAGCAGAAGGTAAGTGATTCCTCCAGTTGTTTTATTTCTGAGGGTTGCCAATCCAGGTCAAATTTGTTCTATTGGAGAGCAATGTATGAATTTAGCAGTGACGTGCATTCTATGTATTGCAGTCACCCTTTTATTTCAGCCATCTGGATTCAAGGGTACTTGCCATTAAGGGAACCGGAAATTTCGCTGGCTACATCCTTGTCTTGCAGGAACTGATCGTGTGAACTAGTCATGCTTTTTGGTTGTGGAAGCATTTCCTTTTTGTTATCGCCACGGATCCTTTGAATGCCATTTGATTTGTCATATGTTTCTGGCTCTATAATAGTTTTTCCTCTATAAATGCACCCCTTTTTGAACTGCGATGCATATTTGAACTTGTACATACTATACTTTTATAGCATAGGCTTATATAACTATGGCTGGACCACACCCTTTAGATTTCTAATTTATAAATATCCTCGACTGAAATGCATTATCTGATCTGAAAGCAACTTTACTAGCTTGTGTTTTGTTTCTTTAACAAACAGTCAGGGAAGAAATCAATGAGGTTGAAATTCTGATCTACCCTTTACTTCTTCTATTGGGAAAACCAGGTTGAAAACGGTTTTATGGGGTTACACTCATCCTGGGCAATGTAGGCTTAGCTTTATGCTCATTGCATTCCACTGTATAACATTTTTTCTTTGAAGAAGAAAGGAATCTGTTTCAGATCAACATGCATTAATGGCTTTAAAGAAGATCTCTTGCATGCATGCCTTACTTTCCAGCTAGTGGAATGAAGCATTAGGGCAGGGTTACTCTGGAGGAGATGCATTTTTAAGAACCATCAACAGTCAATCCAACTCGTGAGTGCTTATAAGTTATGACTGATGCATCAGTCCTGGGTTCTAAACTAGACTTTTGAGTGGCAAGACATGTAGAGGTTACTCCGAATGAAATGCATGTTTAAGGACTATCATAGTATCAACAGTCAATCCGACTCCTGAGTGCTTATGACTGTTGCATCAGTCCTGGGTTCTACACTAGGCATTTAAGTGGCGGGACATATACTGTCATTTTCAAAATGTTATTAGGCTGAAAGGAATATAAAGATATTTAGTCAGGATAGTTTTGTTTCCGTTTTGTTATTCTGGTTTTTTAATATATGATGTTGCCAATGTCTCTTATAAATTATTAATATACGGATTGCCTCAGGTAAGTAATATGATAATTGTTACTGATCCAGGTTTCTCGCCCAAGCTCTGTCCCTGCGAATACTAGAGACAGTTTGTATCAGGGATTGCCACCAAGTATAAAGTCAGCTTTGCGTTCAAAAATACATTCCACTCCTGTCAAAGAGGAGGTTGTTGCTCATCTCTTAATATCATGCTAATAATTTCTAAATGTGTATTAGGCTCTCACAATTATTCATTTATTTTATCTTAGTTACAATGTAGTACTTTTCACTGTAAGAATTTTGACATAACAATCATTCAAAATTGTTTTTTATTGCAAACTAAAAATGGAGATAGGTGACTAATGCTTCATTTGCCCAGTTGATCTTTTCCTTTTTGGGATTTAGGAGTTTAAGGGTGTGGACTTACTTGTGAGCATTCAGTACAATGCAAATCAGTAAGGTACTCAGTTTCCTTTGCACTTTGGACGCACTTTGAAGGCGTTCAAAATGCACTCTTATAATAATGCCTACTTCCATAAGTAATAGATGAATGCTTCAGATGGGTGATTTATATGACAAGCTGGGACTTTGATTTTCATTACCATTTCAGGAAATCTTAGTTGTAGACTATGGCTTTAATTAGAGCGATGCCATTATGTATCAAGTTTCAAATCCTCATTACTCAGCTAAGCCCAGAAATAGAGTTTTCATTTAAGTTGACAGAAATAAGATAATATAAGAGAAGAGCCATAAAGAAATCCACCTCAAAAGTCAAAATAGATTTTCACCTTGGTTCTGTACATATACATGAAAAGGTATTTTCAATATTTATTTTAGAAGTTCTCAGTGATGAGTATTTTAGAAGTTCTGTACCTAATTCAATATCCCTGCATGTTTTGCTTTTCTTTCAATTTTCCATATTTCAAATCCCATCTGCAATGCATTTAGTTTATTTGTAACTATGTTGTAAGAAATGAGTTTCCTGCCAGGAAATGTTTCTAAGATGCGAAATATCTTGGAAGTTCAATTGTTATGGCAGGAAATGCTGTCCTACCGCACACTGTTTCAGGTATATCTGGAAACGTTTCCCAGATGTACCCTGGAAAGAACCAGCATTTCCTGTTTGAAGATGGCTGGGGATACAATTTAAAAAAAAAAAATCTTACAGCATGGCATGGGCCTACAGCCCCTGCCACTTAAAATGCATGAAAACAAATACTACCCAAAACCCTTAAATTACCATCTTGGAGGTCATTTTTTTTAGAAATAACTTTTTTTTAATTGTATTGGGGTTTGGAAGCAGAGGATTTTTATAAATATCCTATTCGCATAATTTCTTTCTAGGTTGAGTTGGGAGTGCAACAGCAATTTTGGAAGACTTTGTGAATGCAGTAGCAGGCAACAACTATTTTCCAATGATTTTAATTTTTCAGCACTGAAATGGATGCTTTGTTACGTCAAAGTGCCTGCCATGTAGCTCGTTACCTCCCAAACCTACGCTCAAAGTGGTAAAGCCCTAAAACACTAAGTGCAACTCTAGGGGAACTGAGGAAAGCTGCCCATTGTCAGCACAACAGTTCTTCCCCTCACTTTAGGCCAGCTCTCCTTTGGCACAAGGGGGTTTTCCCGAAGTTAGGACTACCAAAGCTTTAACAAGAAGTCTCAAGGTGAATATGAAGAATTAGCTTTGGCAAAACATAGGTTATAGCATAATAAAATGAAATGATGGAGGAACTAGCGCTTGTCTAATATAGAGCAAATGGAGTTAATATCAAGGGATCTTTTAATGATTCTAATATTATACTTATGTATAGTATTCTAGGAAACTATTTGGATTGAAAAAATCACGCATATAGATATGTAGGCGAATATTCAATAAAAAATACATAATATGCTCTTAAAATTGGTGAATTTTGGTGTGTTACCGCTCAAACTAGCAGTCATAAATAAGCAACATGATGTAGACTAAATGCTAGTGATTGGTAAGCATGTGGAAGAGGTCTACGTCCAAATGTCACCACAGCCCAGCCTATTAACTTCTTTGGGTAACTCCCAAACCCAGGGGAGAGCCCTAAATGATACTTGCAAACATCACACATGCAAATACCTTTCCACGACCTTGTAACTAGATCAGTGCCTTGTATGGAGTCAAACGATATACAAACAAGATACCTTGACCTAATTAAGGAGTTAGTTCAATAGCTAATCATGTATATCATCAATCACCTTTCCAATTTCACAGATTCCAATGGAACTCACATATACCAATGCACCTCCACGTATCTCAAGGCAACCCTCAAAAAGGTGCACTCTAACGAAAAGAGGAAGGGGGAGGCTAGGGTTTTCACCTATGTTGTACGAAACTCCTAAAATGCCCACGTACTGGTACCGGAAACTCACGGAAACTCGGAAACTTCCCCGAAACTTCCCCGAAACTTCTAGGAAACCTCCAAGGGTCCGTGATTGGCTTGGGACCCATAGGAAATCTAGAAAACCCCAGTTTATAGAAAATGAAAACAAATTAACCTCTAAATCATTTCTAAACCTACCTACAAATTAACCTCATTCATATTTTATTGTGAGATAATGTGTTATTAAAAAAAACTATATAAAAATATATATACCGCGTTTCCCCTGACGTACCCATTTTGGGGTCCACATTTCCAAGCGTTCCCGTTTCCGAAACTTGTAAACGTGTCCACGTTTCGTGCAACTTAGGTTTTCACGTTTCCCAAGATAGGTGCCCAGATTGGGACGCCCTTCAAGATCCGTGGATAAATCCACTAGGGCGAAATTGATGGGTGGACCAGATTTTTGAAATTCCAAATATTTTTAGGTTTTTGAATTTATGTAAATTTTTAGGGCTTTTTTAACAATATATGATTTTTAGGGTTTTTTTATACATAAAATGAGGACACCCTTCAAGATCCGTGGAAAATCCACTAGGGTGAATTTGTAGGGAGAAGCATAATTACAAACTCACGGGTATTTTTGGAGTTATGAATTTTCTTATTTTTAGGTTTTTGTGGATAAAAATGCATCTAACTAACATGAAAATGCAACCTAACTATAATACATTAAATGCTGAAATTTTTAGTAAGAAAGGTTGAGAAGAGAAGGGTATTATGATGTCATCTCAATCCCTGGGGCTTTGAGAGATCATGGCTAGTGTCCCTCTCTTAGAATGTCTCTCTAATATTTGCAAGCTAAGGAATCATCTAGCAACCTCTAGGGTTCGGTAGGTGAGCCTAACCAAGGAAAATGGAGAAATCCAAGGCCCTAAAAGCAGGAGGAAACTCTAATACAAGGCGTTTCCTTCACACAAAATTGATAGAATATTGATAAAAAACCCTAATTTAGAAAAAATGCAGCAATACACCACCATTCAATCCACATAGAACCATTGACTTACCAATATTTACCAAGACATGAGTAAAGAAAGAGCTTTAGGTCATTATTGAGCATGTGCAAGAAGAAGCCTTAGATTCATCCGTCAGTCACCATTCAAGCAAGAGAAGACATCCATGAGAAGTGCACATCACCAAGAGAGCTCATATAAGTAAGAGAAAAAGGAATAACTTCATAATAGAACCCTTGTCTTATGATTTTACCATGAGGAGAGTAGGTATATTTATACCTTTCTCTCTTGAATATTTTAATTTTGAGCCTACAAGCCTAAATCATAAAATAATATTATTTATAGGGTACATTCTACAAAACAAAGGAATTTTACCCTTAAATGTACAAAAATAATAAAAATAAGCTAAAATAATCAAAGAAATGGCTTCACTTGATGAAGTAGTGAGCTAGGGGGGACACCATCAATGTTGTCAGACTTGGACTCGGCAAAGACTCGGCTCGCTTGGGATTCGACCGACTCGGTGACTCGGATAAGACACGACAACTAGAAAAAAACCCAAAATATAGTATATTTTCTGCACAAAATAATATACTAATGACATTTCTAATCCATATAAGTTATAAAACCACATTTTATGTAGAAATTCATTGTATCATCTCATAAAATATGATAATACAACATTTGATGCTCCATATTTATATGCAAAATAGTGAACCGAAAGACGATTCCTTTGACAAATTAACATAAAGTACCAAGTTCAACTACATAACTCAAAACATAAATAGAAAATCAAAATCGACAATGTCTTCAAGCTCAATCTCAAGTCTCATACATGACTACGAGAAGTAGAATGCCTAGAATAGGGCATAAAGGAGCTAGTGCCAACATCGCTAGACCGAAGACACAACTGTGATGCAGGTGTATTGGGTGTTTCCATTTCAAAAAATGGAAACACTAGAGGGATCCTCAGTCTCCTCATCAAGCCAACTCAAATCATCCCCGAGAGATTTATACAAAAAGTACGGGTGCATGTAACTAAAATTGCATAGAGTGCAATCCATATCTATCCCAAAATACATAAACAAAGAGGCTCTAAATTGCCTCTAGAGTCCAAAAAACTTCAAAACTTCATGCTACAACAAATAACTACATATCATCAAAATCATTGCCTATATTAGGATCTTATTCGTCAATAGCACCATGTTCCCCCCACTTCTAGGCTCTAGCCCTTTCCTCTATCTCGAGTCTCAAAGTTGATCGTCCAAGGACATTAGTTGACAGTGGACACCCTACAATTTTGATGAACCCTCCTAATCCAAGCATTAAAAAAGCTAGAAAAAGCTTCGAGTGCCTAATAAGTAATTTGCTTGAGTGAAGGGTACAGGTCATGACAAAGGAGTTAAACAATCAACACCACCAACATCAAGGTACATAGAGGGGTTGATGTGCTTGATTAAATGCCAATCCCCTACCATCATACATAATAGAATCCAGTGGAAATGTTGCAATCCTGAAAACCCTTAATATTGTTAAGTCTGTTGAATTTTGAATGGGATCTAAAATTCTACTTTTTGCATATGAAGTCTGATGAGGTTGGAACCACTCAAACATCGTTAAACAATTAATGGTAATGTTAAAAATTTAAGTAAAAGGATAGAAAATGAAAGATAAGTAGAATGCCACTTTTACTTTAAGAATTTAACTTTACCATCTCTGTCGAGTATCTAACGAGTTTGGCGAGTCTCTGGCGAGTTTGGACGAGTCTGGCGAGTGGCGAGTTTGCTAGCCGAGTCTCTTCCGGGTACTCGTTTTGCAGCAGACTCGTGTAGACTCGCCAGACTTAACGAGTCTTTGGCGAGTCTGATAACACTGGACGCCATGCCCCATCTAACCCCAAAGTGTTGAAAGTCCCTCAATGCCCCCCCTCTAAGGTGTGCTAGGAGGAGATAGCAGTCCTTTACAAAGCGCAATCACCTCTGCAAGTCAAATAACCAGGATGGGCATGTGCCCTAGTGGGTCACCCCCAGAAGCCCCGAAGCACCAACCCATGGGCATAAAGCCCTTGATGGTGGAGATATCATCACACCGAAGGGGCAGTCAACAAAGCCCCACTAAGCCAAGTACTTCTGAGAGTGAAACCAAAGGGGTTGGTCATGTCCAATCTAGGGGGTAAACAACCACTAAACCAAATATCCAGACAATAAATCCCACTTTGGCTTGTACAATAAAGAATTTGGTCCCTTGCTCTAGCCTCGGCCTCGCTAGAACATTGTAGCTACTCGGGCGCGTAACATGGTGAATTTTATGAATGTAATCATATCTTATATAGAAAATAGGCGAATTTTTAAGCTAATTGGCGAATATATTTTTAAAACATTGGTAAAAAAATAGCCAATTGGTGAAATTTCGCCCTTCAAAAATCTTTGGTTAGTATCAAACCAAGAAAGTCGTTTTATAAAAGGTTAAGGCAGATAGAGATGCTATAAAAGGAGAAGAACCCTCACATTAAACCCTTCCAACATGGTAAATATACCCCTCCCTCTTGGCCTCAAGCATGTTATTTTCAAAAAACTTCTAGCATACACCAACACCAAATAGAACTGAAAACTTAGCTTCACATATGATTAGAAAGTTCAAAGAACCCTTGCACTTCTCATGATGTCTTCAAAAATGTATACAACAAAGCTCCAAGAGGAGAACCTTCACAAATCCAACCATAACAAATGTTGGAGAGAGATACACGTTAAATAAAGTTAATCTCCAACGCCTTTTACAATAAAACAATAATTGTTTTCCTAGATCCACTCATCTCTCCAAGAACAATGATAAAATAAACTTGGAGCCTTCTAGATCTATGCTTTCCTCCAAGGAAAACAATACAATAATGCTCTATCTCATAACCAACTCATGTGAGAAGACACAAATAATAAAATAATGAAGTAGTTATGTTACGTGTCTTCTTTTAAGGTGGACACCTCCTTCAAGGGAATGAACCAACAAATATTCCTCGTGATAGGACATGTGGCCTCCATAATTACAACGTCGCATCAACTGTTAAAGTAAAACTTACTTTGTGTGATGGTCAATTAGATGTTAGACTTGGGCTTTAATAAAGTCACTTATGACTTTAGTTTATTACATGTTTTTATGCTTAATTTGCTTAATTTCTTTTATTGGTCTATACCACATTCATAAAGTGGATGGACTCTACCTCATTGTAAACCTTTATAAGAAAGCTTTTGCTTTCTCATCTAGATGCAATATATTATGATAGCTCTCTAAAGCTATTACTTGGTCTCTTTGTGTGTTCAATTTTTGTGATATCAACTTGTGTGGAAAGGTGTGCGATAAAAGCTCCATGGGTAGATGTCCCATCAAATGATATGAACATGTGTGCAACAAAATCTCCATCAAGTTAGACATCTTCCTTCCTTTGGGGAATGGATCGACTAAAGCCTCCTCGAAATGGTATGTGGACTCTTCCAAGGTGGACATCCCCTTGATCAAGTGGTTGATCAAGTAACCACCCATTTGGACTCCATAGGCGAGACACATCATCAATAGGCATGAAAAAGTGTACAAGGAAGCCCTCAAACAACTCATAAGACTTAGTGTCCAAGTTGTAACAACCCTCAACCATGTATAATGGCTATATCCATGAAGTAAGGAGTCAACAAACCATATAATAATATCCATCCACAATGATCAACAAACTCACCAGGTGATAAACCCATCAAATCACTTTCACATGAGTGGATCAATAAAGGTGTCAATCTCTCATTAAATGTGCTCAAGTTAAAGATGAAGTGGCGACTCGAATGCCAAAAGTGGTCCCCAAAGGATGCCTGATCAAAAACCTCCATAGCACAATCTCCAATGTGTAACAACTCTCCAAAAGTGTGCAAATGGTTAGCTTCCAGGAAGGAGTCAACCGATTAAGAAATGGCATTAGTGCATATGCACAGTCATAATGACGCTCAACTAACTCCACAGAGGAGGGGACTGCTCCATCACTCAAGCAATAAAATAGTGATAAAATGTGAAGTGCCTTAATATATGTGCCAACTCGGTGAAGTGCTTCACTATTGATAGGAGTCCATATCGTCATAAGTCAAACTAAGTGTTGAAAACCTCCAATCTGGCAAGGGATATCACACCATGAAGCTCAAATCCAACTAGAACATGACAAATAAAACCACTATGAGGGCCTAAATAATGTGAAACGGGCTACACATGCAAAGTGCTCTCCAAGAATGTGATACTAACCACGCCAAGATGTGATCAACATGTAAAACAAACCCCAATGTGCTAGGGCACTCATCCACTAGTCCCAAGTATCATCAAAACATATCCAATCCTAGTCATGTGATAACTAGAATAACATAAGCAAAAAGGGGAAATATGTAGAGCACTTTATCCTAGTGATGAACAAATACACCCATGTAAATAATACAATGACGCAAATAACTAGGTGCTCTCAACCAAGCCAAACTGTCATGAAGGTGTGTACCCTGAATCCATTGACCGTGATGAATATCACAAGTGTAAGCCTCATACAATGAGGGGTAACGACTAGCTCCAACATTGGGACACACTCTAAAGCATAGTGCAGGAGAACTCCAAAATCTTTGTTGTACCCGTTAAGAAAACTACTAAGAAAGCAAGAGAAAATGTGTGGCAGGATGGATCCCCACATCCCGAAACCGCACATACAAACCCAAAATTCTTTGTCCAGACTCCATACTACGGAATTTCTCAAAATTGGATTTACAAAGGAAGGCATAAACCAACAATGCCAAAAATAACATAAAAGTAATCTTAGTCCCCATGAATGTTGAGCTTATTCATCCCACCCTACTCTGAGTCTCTGACATATGAAAATGAACAAAATAGGTGAAATCAAACAACCAATGTAACCATATAATCGTCTCATCAATGCCATGAGATTTCCCCTTGTGTTTGGTCACAAACCAAAACAAGGCCACATACAAATTAAGGTCAATCAATGTTGTAATCTCCCTGAGTGCTAGACTGAAATCTGAAGTAGGCTCATGAAGGTGGGAGAGAACACCAAAATCATGCCAGGGATGACATTCACCACTGCAAGGTTGCTCTATCCATTATTGGATAGGGGTGATGCTATTCTCCAATGGATAATCAATTATGCCCTCAATCCATAAAGCCTTAGGTGGCTCCACAAATCTACAAAGAAATTGCTGGCTTCTATATAGCAAACCTGTACATGAAAGATCAGATCTGGGAAAAAAATTTAGACCATAATTTAGGGCCTAATGTCCTCTTTTTGATCGCTGGAAATTTCTACAATACAACTCAAACTGAAAACCCTGTTGTCCCATACAATTTCAAGCTATAGAAGCACACACGTTCCAGCTGAAATTTCACATGCAAACATACCAAAATCTGAAGATGCCGCTCACTGGAAAATATCTCACTTTTACCATCAATAACATTCTCCATGATCTGAAATTTCTTTATTTATGGGGAAACATGGCTGGAAATTACAACTTGATTTGCTGCATATACTTCAAATGTGTTAGGGTATCCAAGGGGAAAATCTCTGCACCTTCATCCCTAGAAATATCACCAACAGTATCATAGATAGGATGCCCATAAAATTTCCACCAATCCATATCTTAACTATGATTACCAATCTGAAAGAATCATTTATAAATTCATGCCATTGGCTGCCATCATCTTCATGACATGAACAGACAAATACATTTAAAAATCCATCATCTCTCAAGAGTTTGCATTTAATAAAAATCCTCCAAATAATCAACAAATTCAATTTCAGAAATTTGCAAAGGACCTATAGCTTACCAGACCCTTGTCTTCATACAAATGTCTCTTCAACATGATGTGATTCATAGTTTTCAACGGAGTCACAAGGTGTAGCAACAAGATCTTCAATAGCTTGGTCACACTTTTCTTCTTCTGAATCCGAAAAATCATGCACAAGAGGCTCTCCATAGCTAGGGGTTTGCAAAATGTGTCTACAAAACCTGCAAATGAAGATATTTCTTCATTGACCAAATCCAAAAACCAGTCCATTGCCTATTTTCCAAGGTGAGTAGAAATATGTATATCATCACATCTCCATTACAATTCCAAAATCTGAAATAACTTTCATGAAAGATGAAATATGTAGTGCAGCTGAATCATTATACCCATGAAATTTTGGAACAAAATCAGACCAATATTCATTAAGAATATCATTTGGAGATCTCGGAATATCTGTAAAATGATAAATCCAACAAAGGATAGAGTGCTTCTATCACAGATGTGGCCATACTTCGATTCTTCAATGTGAGAAGCCAAAATTTGAAAAATGCATCCATACCTCATATCTCATATCAAAGTTGTGTAGTCACCAAGGTGAGACTTCAAATCTGTGTTTGATGCCCTCACCTCTACAACAATAATTTCTTCAATTGCGGAGTTGCCAGATGAAAATATGATCTTCAAGTACAAAAACCCTGATCAATCATTGTAGCTGATTTAAAGGGTCTCCGGGAAATGGACTTTATCCCAAACAACAACGCCAAAATGTTACTGTCCAAACTTGCACTCAAAGTGGTAAGGCCCTAAAACACACAGAGCAACCCCATGGGAACTCAAGAAGGTTGCCCACTATCACCACATCAACTCTTCCCCTGACTTTAGGCCAGTTCTCTTTTGGCACAAGGGGGGATTCTGTAAGTTAGGATTACTAAAGCTATGACAAGAAGGCTCAAGGTGAATATGAATAGTTAACTTTAGCAATACATAGGTTATGGTATGATAAAATGATATGATGGACCGAGATTAGGGAAAATGGAGTCATGTGATCAAACTAAGCTATTTTATAAATGGTTAACACAGATAGAGCTGCTACACATGCCACAATCAGCCTTAACTCCTTGTTAAATGATGCAAAAATATACTTGGAGGTGTTGATGATTGTAGCTTCGACATTTGCTTCTGCATAGGCTAAGTGTCTACCATGTAGGAGTCGTTCATATTACCTCTCTAAGTACTTGCTTGAGAGAGCAAGTGACTTTTATATCTCTTTCCTAAGTCTAACTTAGGAAAAGCACATTAATTAACTTAATGTTGGCTAATGAATAAAAGTGAACTTGAGATTAAGTCAAAACCATTGATCTTATGTGAGGCTTGAGATCAAATCTCAACCATCCATCACTTTGGAGATTGAGGGTTAGGGTTATGGTCATTGAGATATTATAAAAAGAACGCTAAATAAGAGGAGGAGACGCAATAAAAACCACACAGAGTGAGTGAAATCTCATTGATTGGTTGGAGAACGACTTTTAGCCAAGTGTTTAGGGGCATGATCAGAGAAAAGGAGGAAGGGGCAATAGAGGGATTAGCAGCCAACAAGATTGAAGGACAGATCTTGAGGTGTGATAGGCTATCTTTTTGTCTTTGTAGTATTCCTTAGTGGGCCATTATCCCAGGATGGGAGCCGAGGATTTTATCATTAATAAAATCATTGATTGCTGGTTTTTCCCACAAAGGTTTTCCAGGGTAAACACATGTGCCAATTGTGTGAATGATTTCTTGTTTTTATTTCGCCGCGTTAGTAGTTAAAATGTCAGTGTGTTTCTATATATAATTTTGTAATTATTGAGAATAGAGATCGGATCTGGAATTAAGAAATTAATAGGAGGGACCCAAAGGTGCCACTCTCAAACGATGCTATGAGGGTGTGTTCTACAATGAAATATTAATCCAACAACAACTCTTTGAAAGATACAAGCTAATATATTAAAAAGTAAAACAACAAAGGGAGATAAGAGAAGAAGAACCCTCACATTAAACCCTTCCAATGTGGTAAATATACCCCTCCCTCTTGGCCTCTCAAGCATGTTCTTTGCAAGAAATTTCTACCATACACCAACAACCACTAGAACTGAAAACATAGATTCACATATGATTTAGAAGGAACCCTTTCACTTCTCATTATGTCTTCGAAAGAATATACAACAAAGCTCCAAGAGGAGAACTCCTCACAAATCCATGAAGTAAGGAGTCATTAAACTGTTGTTGTAAATGTAACTTCGGAAGATATTCATTTGTATATTATTATTATATTATTATAGTACTTTTATTATACCTCCGTCGGAGATGTTTTTCCTCCGTTCGGGGATGTCATTATTGTATTTGGTCATGCAAGAATATCGAGGTAAAACCTCCATTGTAAGTCGGGGCAATACTTCCCCAAAGGTCAAATGTAAAATGTATTTTTGAGTCTCCCTAGGACAAGTCGGTCCAGTCAGCTAGACAAGTCGGCCCCATTGAGGAATTAGGTCACTCTCACTTAAAGTATAAATACAGAGAGTCACTCTCTCATTTGCACTCACACTCACTCAAGCAGGTTCGCACCAAGTGAGAGAGAAGACAAGTTCGTTGGAGGAGAAAGAGAGAGAACTGCAGAAGACATCTTAGATTTTGGGTTTTCCATCTTGTTTGATATTGTACTAGTAACAAATCTATTTCTGAGGAAGTTGCGGGGTTTTCTCATTTATGGTTTCCCCGTGGAAACTTCTTGTGTCTTTTGTGTTTTGCTGTGGTTGTCTATCTTACAATTTAAAGATCTAACTAAATTGAATTAAAGTGCAAACTCTAACATGGTATCAGAGCCAATCTGAAAAGAAGGCATTGTGCAACAGCGGGAAACTAGGGCTTCCTAGTTCAAGGTCTTCTCTCCACAGATCATCAAGAAAAGAGGGCTAGGCTAACTCGCCCTAGGAGGGCGCATCTTTTGGAGGAAGCAGAATTCAATTTGAAGAATTTTCATTTTTGACCCAGTCACTAGTGCCAGGAGAAAACTAGGCCATCAAATTTCTGGGGATCCCTCCACCTATCCAAGCAAAGGAATACATTGGACAACTCGCCTTGAGGAGGCACATCTTTCTGTCCAAACAGAATTTCAAAATTCCAAGTTTGGAAAATTAGGGTTTCTCTAACAAACCCTAGGTCATCTAGCTCTAGAACCAGGTTGGGCATCTCAAATTGGTAAGAACTAATTCTTTGCTATTTCCATTTGAGGTTCTCTTTTCAAAATGACAAACCACGCCAAGCTTGAGGATAAGCTTGAAGGTGTTGACAATTTCCGAGCATGGAAGTATAGAATCTCTCTTGTCCTAGAAGAAAATGACTTGGACAAGTATGTCAATGAGGAGGTTCCAGAACTAGAGGGAGAAGAGGCAAAAGCAATCCACAAGAAGAACTTGGTCAAGGCCAAGAGGATTATTGCAGACTCCATCAAAGATCATCTCATCCCTCATGTATCATCCCTAAAGATTCCCAAGGAGATGTTCGATGCTTTAATGAAGATATTCGAAGGGAAGAACATCAATCGGAAAATGACACTAAGGAACCAACTCAAGAATGTGAAGATCCAACACTTAGAGACCATGCAATCTTACTTCACAAGGGTTTCTCAAATCAAGGAGCAACTTGAAGCAATTGAAGACAAAGTAGAAGGAGAGATTGTAATGACCACCTTCAATGGTCTCCCAAGATCATGGGACTCATTCATTCAAGGAATATGTGCCAGGAAGAAACCGATCACCTTCAGCGGACTATGGGAAGAATGCACCCAAGAAGAAGCTCAACTAGTAGCAAGAGAAGAGAAGATGGGAGCTAATGATGACCAAGCTCTAACTGCTCACACCAAAAGAAATCACACCAAGAGGGAGGACCATCATCACAAAAGATCCAGAAGGCACCATGGACCTAGAAGGGATCTCTCCAGTATCAGATGTTTCACATGTGATGAGAAGGGACATTACTCAAGAAATTGTCCCAGAAATCAAGGACCCCCCAGGAAGACCAACAAGAAGAGGCATCATGCCCACACCGCTGAAGATGATGAACCAACAAGGAAAAGAACCAGAGAAGAAAGGGATAATTCTTCAAGTGATGAATAATATGTCTTAATCTCAACACTCACAGGCACCATAACACATGGGAGCAATGATTGGCTTGTAGATAGTGGAGCATCCAAGCATATGACGGGGTACAAAGAATCTTTCATCAACCTATCAGAACATGAGTCACCTCACGAGGTGAAACTTGGGGATGATTATCAATGTCCCATCAAAGGAAGTGGAGAAGCTTCCTACAAGCTAGATTTCGATAAATCATTAAAGATGAATGATGTTCTTTATGTACCAGGATTGAAGAAGAATCTTCTATCCATCTCAACATTAGATGCTAAAGGAATGAGGGTTGCATTTGTTGATGGCCAAGTTCTAATGTGGCCAAAAGGAAAGACAATAAATGATGCAACAGTAATTGGAGAGCAAGAGGGCGGCTTGTACAAGTTGAAAGTCAACCGAAACAAGCGTTGGTTCATGACTCCATGGAACCAAGTGATTTATGGCACAAAAGGCTTGCACATGTGCACTATAGAGCACTACCAATTGCAAGCAAAGCAGTTTCAGGTCTACCAGAAATCCAGACAAAGCATGAAGGCATTTGCAAGGGATGTGTGCAAGGAAAGAATGTGAAGAAGACATTCCCTAGTAGTGAAAGCAAAGCAAAAGGAATATTGGAGATAGTCCACTCAGATGTGTGTGGCCCCATGTCTTCCAGCTCGTTAAGCGGGTATGTATACTATGTTTCTTTTATAGATGATTTTTCCCGTAAGACATGGATTTATTTCTTGAAGGGCAAAGCTGAAGTATTGAAGTATTCAACAAATTCAAGGAATTCAAAGCCTTGGTTGAAGATCATACTGAGAGGAAGATCAAGACTTTACGATCAGACAATGGCGTAGAATTCACTTCGAAAGAATTCAAGGACCTTTGCAGAGAATCTGGGATTATAAGGGAATTGAGCACTCCTTACAATCCTCGACAAAATGGTGTTGCAGAACGAAAGAACATAACAATAATGGAAGCAACGAAGGCAATGCTACATGATCAAGATCTTCCGATGCACTTATGGGCAGAAGTAGCAAGGACAGCTGTGTATGTACAAAACCGTACACCTCACCGAGTATTGAACAACAAGACTCCTGAAGAAGCTTTCTCAGGAGAGAAACTAGAAGTCAACCATCTCAGAATATTTGGTTGCCCGGTGTACATACACATCCCGAAAGAAAAGAGAACCAAGCTAGATCCTTCAGGAAAGAAGGGGATATTCGTGGGATACAACGACACAAAAGCTTACCGAATATACTTCCCAGGATTCAAGAAGATCGAAATCAGCAGAGATATAACTTTTGATGAAGATTCAGCATACAACAAATCAAGAAAATTACCTATTGAAGAGCCTGAAGTTCCCAGAACCAGAGACACAATTATGGAAGAAACAAATCAAGAAGATCATGAAGACCGCGACATGGCAGAACCACAAGAACCTGTAGATCCACCTCGTGAGAAGAACTCTCACAAGAGAAGACCAACATGGGCACGTGAAGCAATACAAGATGCAGAGAAGTATGGTGCTCCAAATGGGATACATAGAGAAAGTAAGAGACCCAGACCATACTCCAGCTATATGTCCCTACTACGTGACATCATTGATAAAGAACCTTCCAACTACGAGGAAGCATCAAAAAAGAAGGAATGGAAGGATGCCATGATTGAGGAGTACCAGTCGATTATGAAGAATGATGTCTAGGAGATAGTTCCAAGACCAGTAGGGAAGTATGTTGTGACTTCGAAATGGATCTACAAGATTAAGCATGCTGCAGATGGTAGCATAGAAAAACACAAGGCAAGATTTGTGGCATGTGGCTTCTCCCAAAAGGAATGAATAGACTACGAGGAGACATTTGCACCTATAGCAAGATACACTTCCATCGGATCTATACTTGTATTGGCCGCAGTAATGAAATGGAAGGTACACCAGATGGACATCAAGACAACATTCTTGAATGGTGTAGTCGAAGAGGAAGTGTATGTGGAGCAGCCATTGGGATTCGAGACACATGACAGACAAACTCATGTGTGCAAGTTGAAGAAATCCTTGTATGGCTTGAAGCAGGCACCCAGGACATGGTACGGCAGGATGTAAGACTTTTTGATGAGCTTAGGTTTTACCAAGAGTAAAGCAAATTCCAACCTTTACTTCAAGGTTGAGGGCGAAAGACCAGTGATACTACCGCTATATGTAGATGACCTGTTTGTAACAGGGGAGGATGAGTTCATTGTAGATACAAAGAGAAGGCTTGCCGCAGAATTCGAGATGAAGGACCTGGGAATGATGCACTACTTCTTAGGCATGGAGGTGTGGCAGAGTGTGGATGGAATTTTCCTTGGTCAAGGAAAGTATGCAGTAGAGATTCTGAAGAGGTTCGGAATAATGGACTGCAAGGCGATGGCCATACCTATGGCATCGAACTTGAAGCTATTGTGTGACTCGTCTTCAGAGACAATTGATGCCACGATGTACATGCAGATGATTGGTTTGTTAATGTACTTTATGAACACGAGACCAAACATATGTTTTTTGCTGTGAACACCCTGAGCAAGTTCCTGACAGATCCGAGGCATGTTCACCTGACGGCTGCAAAACATATATTGAGGTACTTGAAGGGTACGATTGAGTATGGGCTCAAGTATGAGACGAATCAGAAGATTAACCTGCATGGTTATGTTGATTCGGATTGGGCAGGCAGTGCTACAGACAGGAAGAGCACTTCGGGATGCTGCTTCAGTTCGGGATCCGGTATGATCTTGTGGTTTAGCAAGAAGTAGTCATGTGTGGCACTGAGTATAGCCAAAGCAGAGTATGTTGCAACTTGTTCGGCCAATTATGAGGCAATATGGCTTCGGAAGCTACTGTCAGATTTGTTTGATCTCGTGCTCGAGGCGACTTGTATCTTTTGTGAACTCGGTGTTCCATGACAAGTCGAAGCATATTGAGATCAAGTACCATTATATTCGGGATATAGTGAAGAGAGGAGCAGTGAAGCTCTAGTATGTGGCGACAGACAAGCAGACAACCGATGTGTTGACCAAGCCGTTAGCAAGAGTGAAGTTCGAGTACTTCAGAGAGAAGCTTGGTGTTATCCAGATCGATGTTCCTCGAAAGACGGAGTGATGTGACCGGAAGACCCAGGTGCACCAGGGCTGTATCTCACATGGTGGAAGACGCAGGTGGTCCCCAAGGACGTAATGCACCTGGGGTGCTCCTGGGCTGTAACCACATGTTTGAAGATGCTGGTAGGTCCACGGGTCATAAAGTATTTGGGGTGCGCCTTGGCTGTATCTTACATGGAAGACGCAGGTGGTCCGTAGGGACGTAATGCACCTGGGGTGCTCTTGGGTTATATCCACTTGTTTGAAGACGCAGGTTGATCAAGAGAGTCGTAATACATCTGGGCTATATCCGTGGGGTGGAAGACGAAGATGTCCTCGGGTTGTACCCACTGGGTGTGTAATATACCAAGTAATGGCAACAACTTTGCATGTGTTTCACCGTTGCCACTTTGTATGGTTTGCTTGGTTTTGCAAGGTTTTATCTTAATGTTGGTTTAACCTCGGATTGATTACAAGCCACTTATAAATAACACATCCCCATAAAACTCAAATAACATCAACTTGGACATTTAAGGGACTGAACATGACAGTCATTCAATTCTGAAAATGGAATTACAGCCAACCCAAATAATAATAATTAGATCTTCAAATTGAAATATATCTAACCTTGAGCTACAATATGCTTGGATAAAGACGGCTATAGCAGCTGTATTGATCTTTGGAATGGATATGAGATTGCTTGATAATGCAACTACTCTCAGAAAATCAGGTCACACCTTTACTCATGCATTCATAATTCTAAAGAGATTGACGATCAGTAAGAATGGATCTGTGATCTCTTGTACCAAAGTGTTTCCTCCGAATACTAAGACGCCTTCCTCTAATACAGATCTTATTCCTTTGTTAATGGTCATGTTTATAGTCAAAGGATGACCTTTGAAGGAGTGGTACGCTGCTGTCAATGAGAGATATTCACGTGGTATTTTAATCCTAGCTGCCACATGAGGTAAATGCTTCTAATGAAAAGACACGCCCTAGATCAAAGTAATATTGCTGCTATTCTGTGGTATAGAAGACACTCAGAATGCTGTACCAGATTTATAATGTTGATATCTTAGGCTTGATGTGGTTGGCAACGAGTAGAATGCATACAAGCTTCCTTGTAGCTGCTTGTTTGTTTTTAGAATACTCCACCAATCAGATTTGCATCATACTAATGCCTCCTGTAGATAATTTCCTGTAGGTGATGGGTGTTGGCAGAATTTCTTAAATGGCTGTATTGACTGTCTTCTTGACCTAGATTGAAAGATATGTTCACAAGTGATGATAGAAAGCTTCTTAAAACGTCCAGCAGTTTGAGATATTCTCCCCACATGCACTATAACTTGATTACTCCTCCCGCGACTTCTATACTGGAGATATAATACCTCTCTAAGGATCACGCCATCCACAATTGACAGAGATTCTCAATCAAATGTCTCATTGATCTACAGTACTCATCTACTGTGGCAGCGCCCTTCTTTCAATGGTTCAGATTGCAACAAGAGAAGATTTTAGAATCACAATGGATAGGAATAAGCTGACCCCTACAATCGCTGTTACTTCCCTACCACTGGAACCTATGGGTGCACCCTCCTGTAAAACACAGAACTGTCAACCCCTTTCAGATTTCTTTCATACACTGGTTGCGTCCTTCCTAGACCCTGTGGGTGAGCTCGTCCTCCTTGACAAATATGCCACAATTTCACAAGAGAACCAAACAACCTCTTCAAACAATAACGCTTTCCTCTTGACTTCTGCTTCAATCCACAAAGGCAGTGTGCCCAGCTGTAACAAGGATTAGTCTGTACCAAACCATTCATTTCCCTCAAGTTGAAGCACAGATGATAGATCCAATTAATCTATCCTTATAGTTGGTTAAGATGTATAGATTCCAACGTCGAACCCAAACTTGTTGACGAGGGCAGTGTGCCCTAAACCTTAAATGGCTCTCAGAGCTCTTAACACCAATCTCAATGATCAATAATAACAATAGGTACCGAGTAACTCACTTTATCTTTCTTTTATAACTTTGACATTGCATGCCCGAACTTCTGTATACCTAAGTCGCTTTTCTCTTATATTTTTTAGTTGAGATACATGCATCTCACTTGTTGTATGCATGCATGCATGATTTCATGCACCTCACTTTTTGTTTGCATGCATGCATCTCACTTTTTGCATGCATGCTTGCACGCTCTTGAGCTATGGCTCGCATGCTCTGCATGTAATTTGTTCCAGTTTTATCAAAGCGGAACATTACAGGGCGAGAGACGCAGATTGACTGAGAGAGAGATGTAATGCACCTGGGGTGCTCCTAGGTTGTATCCACTGGGTGGAAGATGCAAGTTGTCTGATGGACATGATGTATGCACCTGGGTTGTTCTCCATGTGTGATGATAAGATGATCCGAATACAATGAGATGATAGTAGGAGACGTAGGTGATTGCTGTGGCAATGTAATGTGTGGTCTTGGGTTGTACCTACTTGATGGCCTGCTCGTGGAGATGATGAAGACCTAGATGAGAGCTAGGCCTACATCCAACATGAAAAAGGGTTGGCTCTGTAGAACTTCTCATGACGGATAGATTCGAGAGATGTCACTAGTCAATGATCAACGAGATGAGGATTGCTACAGCAGTAATGATGACGTTGTCCATATTTTGTGTCCAGTTGTGATGATGATTGTGGCAAGAGAATACCTTCCTAGTTAAGAGGGAGCGTTGTTGTAAATGTAACTTCGGAAGATATTCATTTGTATATTATTATTATATTATTATTGTACTTTTATTATACCTCCGTCGAAGATGTTATTCCTTCGTTCGGGGATGTCATTATTGTATTTGGTCATGCAAGAATATCGAGGCAAAACCTCCATTGTAAGTCGGGGCAATAGTTCCCCAAAGGTCAAATGTAAAATGTATTTTTGAGTCTCCCTAGGACAGGTCGATCCATTCAGTTAGACAAGTCGGCCCCATTGAGGAATTAGGTCACTCTCACTTAAAGTATAAATAGAGAGAGTCACTCTCTCATTTGGCACTCACACTCACTCTAGCAAGTTTGCACCAAGTGAAAGAGAAGACAAGTTTGTTGGAGGAGAAAGAGAGAGAGTTGCAGAAGACATCTTAGATTTTGGGTTTTTCATCTTGTTTGATACTGTACTAGTGACAAATCTATTTCTGAGGAAGTTGCGGGGTTTTGTCCTTTATGGTTTCCCCGAGGAAAATTCTTGTGTCTTTTTTGTTTTGCTGTGCTTGTCTATCTTTCAGTTTAAAGATCTAACTAAATTGAATTAAAGTGCAAACTCTAACATAAACCATATAATAATATCCATTCATAGTGCTCAACAACCTCACTCTTCAAGGTGTTAAACCCTTCAAATCATGTGCACATGAGTGGATCAATAAAGTAAGGGGTCAATCCCTCATTAAATGTGTTCAGCTAAAAGATAAGTGATGACTCATAAATGCCAAAAGTGTTCCCTAAAGTTAGGGCCTCTCCTCAACAACCTCCATAGCACAATCTCCAATGTGTAACAACTCTCCAAAAGAAAAGTTATAAGAACTAAACCAATCATTAAACCAATCAAGCCCAAAAATCTTGTCCTGACCAAAATCGGATAAAAACTAGACCAAAAAACCAGTCGACCTAAAGATACATAAATATTCAAATTTGGAAAAAAAAATCATGTGCATCCATATGAATCCAAACCATTATACACAAATATGCAAAGTTTCTCATGTATATATCAAGTAAGGGTGCATGTAATTAAAATAGAAGTGAGTGCAATCCATTTCTAACCCAAAATACATAAAGAAGAAGCTCTAAATGGCCTCTAGAGTCCCAGAAACTTCATGCTGCAACAAATAATTACTTATCATCAAAAGCATTGCCTATATTGGGATCCTATTCATCAATAGCACCCTATGCCCCCCTCCTCTAGTCTCTAGCCTTTGCCTCTTCCTCGAACCTCAAAGTTGATCCTCCAAGGACATTATTCAACACTCTACAATTTTGATGAAACTTCCTAATCCAAGTGTTAAAATGAGGTAGAAAAAGCTTCCCATGCTTAATAAGTGATTTTGCTTGAGTGAAGGTACATTTTTATTAATGTTATGACAGAGTAGTTCAACAATCAACACCACCAACATCAAGGTACATAGAGGGGTTGATGTGCTTGATTAAATGCCAGTTCCATACGTCACATACATGATAGAGTCCAGTGGAAACATTGCAATCCCGAAATCCTGAAAACTGTTAAGTTGTTGAATTCTGAGTGGGATCTAAAATTCTAATATGAAGTCCGATGAGGTTGGAACCACTCTCAAACATCATGAAACAATTACTAATAATGTTAAATTTTTTAGTAAAAGTGAAATTCTTCTTATCTTTCATTTTCTATTATTTTACTTTAAGAATTTAATATGACCATTTAATATTACCAATGATTACTAGGGTCTAGTGTTTACCCTCAAAAAGAAAAAGAAAAATCATGTTCAAAATCATGGCATACACTTGTACAAAACCGATCGGTTTCGTACAAAATTGGCCAGTTCAGGCACAAAACCGGCCGATTCGGTATAGAACCAACCATTTTGAGTCAGAAACATTGAATCAGACCTGAAGATGCCCAAAATTGGTTGGTTTGCTGGTTCCAGTCCAGTTCTAATAACATTGTCCAAAAGTGTGCAATGGTTAGTTCCAAGGAAGGAGGATTCAACCCATTCAAAAATGGTATAAATCCACGTGCACAATCACAATGAAGCTCCACTAACTCCATAGAGGAGGGGATTGCCCCATCACTCAAGCAATAAATATTAAATAGTGATAAAATGTGAAGTGCTTCAATATATGTGCCAACAAGGTGAAGCACTCCACTAGTAATAGGAGTCTATATCATCATAAGTAAAACCAAGTGCTAAAAACATCCAATCTAGCAAGGGTGTTCACACCATGAAGCTCAAACCTAGCTAGAATATGACAAATAAAACCACGGTGAGGGCCTAAATCATGTGAGAAAGGGGTACATATGCAAAGCACTCTCTAAGAATGTGATGCAAACCATGCCAAGATATGATCAACATGTAAAACAAACCCCAATGTTCTAGGACTAAATGCATCTTTGTAAATTTCCTTAAAATCCAACTAGGACTAAATGCATGCCAAATTAATTTCTAACAAATAACCACATGGATTTCTTCACTATGCAGCGGAAAATAAATATTGAATGAAATATAGCAGCAATCACATCAATCGAGACAACACTATCTTTTTGGGTATAAACCCTCGGACAAAACCCAAGATCGGAAAACCGGTGTAGCAGTATGAGATATTTATTTTATTCAAAAAATATGGGCAATACACTACAGATTTCGATTCTGCCCAATTGAAAAACAATGAGAAAAACTTGTAAGCAGGCATGGATCCCAATGCAGCAAAGCTGCTGCTGCTATACGACCTGTACGATCTGCTGTACAGATCCGTGCGGCCTGCTGTACGGAATCCGCACGACTGTACGGACTTCCGTACGGTCACCTCTGCCTGTTGTTGTTTCTCTCCTGCAAATCTGCCTTCCTTTTCTGGATTTCTGCTCCTTCGTCTTCTTCTCAAAACTCTCTCTCTCACACCCCTTTTTTCTCGTCTTTGTCGAAATGCAATTGTGTGTCCTCTCCACCAATTGATCTTTCTTTTATAACTCAATGCTAAGCGAATAACCTAATCTCACTATTGATCTAAGGTTGAGATCTTTTAGTGAGATTGGATGGCCAAGATTAGATCTTGCCATCACTTTAAATAATTCACTTGCACTTTATAAAAAGTGTTTCATTAAGTCAATAATTAATTAGATCACTTTAATTAATTTTCCAAAGTGAACTTAGGAAAAGTTAATTAAAATACAATTGGCTTCCAATTAATGTCTTTTGCACGCAAGGACACATGCACGTTGGAAGACCTTCCTTCGTTGTCACTTTCTAACACTCTCAAGTCTCAACGAACCAAGATATATCCATCAAATAATCCAATAGGAGCAAGCAAAGTTGTCATGAAGTTGTGTAACCGCCCCCCCCCCCCAAATCAGGGAGAATGCTTTCTCCAAAAGGAGGACAAGTCACTAAACAAGCACCTCTGGTTGTCAATGAAGGAAGGAAGAATTAGGTAGTCAGATGGCAGATTGGATGCCATGTGGGACGTTGTACTGGAAGAAGTTGATGGTAGTGTTGTAAGGTGCATTTTTGCATGCAGGACCCCATTTAATGCCGTCTGCTCACTGTGTTGGAATGGCATGCTTTGGGTTGGATGAAGGACCAAGGAGATACAAGGGCCTCAATTAAGAGAAGGTGACAAGAACACTGCTTTCAAAGAAGTGGCATATTGTAGAGAGTTAGTTTGAAACTTTGAATGTCTAAAATCAAGTTGGAATGAATCTAGCCTTTCCATTATTTCTGATGGTTGGACAGACACTACTCTTAGGCTCTTGGTCAATATCATTGGTTCTTCACTAAGAGTAGTAAGTGGTTCCATGTTTATGTTTGCCACAGATTGCTCTTTACAGGAATTGAATACAAAAGTCATTGCAAAAGTTTTGATGGATGCAATTGAGAATATTGAACCCCATTTAATGGTGCAGGTTGTCTCAAATTATGTGCCTATTTTTAACATTGCAAAGATGATAGTGAAAAGCAAGTACCACCACATTTTTTGGATTCCATGCATTATACATAATTTGAACCTCATTGTCTGTTACCGGGCAAACTAGTAGGGCTAGTTCCCGATAAGCAAAAATAAGGAAAGTGATCCAATGTCAACTCGATCACAATCCTAACTTCCTCGGAAGTTAATAACCTCCAAGGAGAAGTACCCTTGTGACAACCTGTAGAACACTAGTACAACCAAACGACTATACCTTCTATGCAATTATTAGTTAGACCGGTGCCTAAATGGAGTCAATTATGAAGAAAACAATGATTAATCAACCAATGTAAGTAGGTGCAAGCTAAGCAGAGTATATGAGAGTTAGACAAAGTATATGATCAAGGATGGTTAGCTAACGTATATTAGTAAGGTCAATCCAAGATCAATATGTACGAAAGATCATTGATTACATTTATCAAGTTTAAGAGAATTTAAGATGCTATTACAAAGTATCCAAGTAAAATGTATCCAACAAACACAACTCATCAATAATCAATATTAATCAAACCAAGGAAATCTCCAGATCATTTCTTCTGTAGGTCAGAAATGTATGAACAATAGGATCGTCAATTGCTATCATTCACCAAAGAACTTCAAATAGATCAAAAGCATGTATCATGGCAATATATAACCACACGGTTTGGGAGATCATTCATTAGTAGCTTAACCATTTACCAATCACAAATCTGTATTATAAAAGTTAATGCAAATTAGTAGCAGAGGTGACCACTAGCATCAAGTAAGTATGAATAAGTTCAATGTTTATTATAACCAAGCGGTGGTCAATGTCATTCAATCATAGTTACCGGATTCGGCCCTAGGCCTAATTGCACTGCAGCAACCGTATCCGGTTGGATGCTTAATAGTCGAATCCGACTCTCATATTGAATGATAAATAGAATAATATATTAGATGGTGATGATAAATTACAATAAGATCGCCTTTTATAGAGCTTGATCCAACATTGTGAAGGGTTACGCCCTTTCACTATTAACCTAATAATCTATTAATTTATAAATAATAATATTAAATAATTATTCATAGCATTGCCACTCCCTTTTAAGGAGCTTTGTCCTCAAAGCTAATTTTTCTAGTATCAACTTTATCCTGGATTTGTGTTGTAATCCTTTCTGCTTGAGTGGTGAGTTTTTGAAACAATACAATTTGTAATTATTTGTCTTCCATATCGCCTTTTGGATTTCATGTATGAACACTTGTGGACCTTCGTTACTTCCACTTTTTGCATTGGTTGTGGTTCCAACATTGAATGTCATAATGATGGAGGTATTTTTAAAAGATGTTCTTCGATCTTGGAAATTAGGACAATGGTCATTCTTAAGACTTTGAAGTTTGAAAATCTCTACATGAGTCTTCTCAATTTCCTGGAGCCATATTATTGTAGATGGATTCTATCTTACAATCTTAGTATCTATGCACTTAAATTCCAACAATTTCAAAGATATGTGGTGGTTGTCACAAGAAATATGCACATCTAAACTGACATCAATCTGATTAGAAATCTTTAGGTCTTGTACTAGTTTCCTCTGAATCATAGCCTTCATGGCTTCTTTATTGGAAGGAACTTTAAGGACCTTCATTCTTGATTTCGATATGACTATGTCCAAGGATCTAATTCTGGAACAACATAAATGTTGTTCATCTGTAGTAACCTGCTCCACAGGGCTTCCTAACGATGTGGATGAAATACCTTTTATGTCCTCTAGCTTACCAACATTAGGCGCATTATCATATTCACCATCATTTGGAACGTACATGACAGTGGGCAAAGAAACAATTTCTACATAACTATCTACACTTGTGTTTGTAGAACCATCATTAGTTCTTCCAACATGTTTAAGTAGACATTCACTACTTCCATGGCTTCGAACTTCATCAATCAGATCAATAGATTTATCTAATAAAACTAATTGGGAACAATGTTCAAGTGTCTTCTCTTGCTCAACAAGAACAATTGCATTTGAAATGTCACTTGCTATTGTAGACCTATAATCTACAACTTCATGATCCACAACTGGTGGATGTTGATCTAATGCACATACATGCTCTGTCGCTTTGATGTCATCTTTTTCTTCAATTTCTACAATAGGTTTTCTTATTCTATTTTCCTCATCTTCTATGTATATGTCCTCTTTTGGATATTTGTCAACAATGGCTTGGCTCTTATCAATGTCATCTCTATACGTGCCAATTCCATGGGAGACATAGGTTTTAAATCTTTTTTCCTCAAAAGTGTCATCGTCGTCACCAAGAGCGGGTCAATCTTTTCGATACTTATCAACAACACCGGTTTGACTCTCCTTGGTATTGTGAACAATGTCATATTTACTTGTTCCAATTCCACGAGAGATGATGACTTTAAGTCTCTTCTCCTCATAGCTTTCATCTTCATTATTGAACCACTTCATGGTTAAAAGTTTGAGACTTAATTAATTAATAATAATTGTAAGGACAAATAATTATTATATGGATAAAATAAATAAATATAATAATAACTATTATATTTAAATATTATATTTTTTTAATAATTTGGGAATGTAACTTTTAATAAAATTAAATATTAATATATCAATATTAATACAATATTTAATTTTTATTAAAAATTAGGGTTGACTATGGATGTAAGCGAATGGTGGTGAGAGCACGGGTGTAGGGGATTGAGAAGGCAGAGCCATGGGGAGTGGGATTAAATGGAGAAACGGGCGTGGGGAGAACAACGTGTAGGCTGGAGTGGGGGAGGGAGATCGAGTAGAGATGGGACGGCTGTGGAGATGACGAGGGAGAGGACAGGAGGAAGGAGGGCACAGCACAGGGGGGTAGTGATGGTGGGAGAGAGTGGAGCTAGGCGCGGGGAGGAATGTGCAGAGAGAGACGTGTGAAGTGTTGGCAATTGGGGAAGGAGGAGCACGTAGGGAGATGGAGCAACGAGGGTTGAGGGTGGGCGTTGAGGTGGTGGAGAAGTGGGGAGGAGCGAATGCAGAGGGGGAGAGGGAAGTCAATGGAGTGGAGAGGGGAGTGAATGGACTGGCGTGGGGAAACGTGAGTGGAGGTGGCTTGGGTTTTGGGAGTAAGTGGATGTGGAGAAGCAAGCGGCGGTGGTGGAATAGAGTGAGAGTGTTGGTGTAATGGATAGAATGGAAGAGGGGTGGAGATGGTGGATGCAGGCGAGAGGGTGGAAGTGCCGGAGCTGGAGCAGCAGGAGGTCGTGAACAGAGAAGGAGGGCGTGGTGATTGGTGAGGGTTGCAGTGGACGAGGGACAAGGGACGGGGGGGAAGCTGGGCAGAACGGCGTGGTGAGGAAGACGTGCAGAGGAAGCCGACGGAGAGGTGGTGGAGTGGGAAGTGAAGTGGGGGGTAGCGTGTAGGAGAGGGACTGCTGGCGGCTGTGGAGGGTGTGGGGTGAAGGAAATAGGAATGGCGGGAGGTGGGAGTGGATGGGGGAAGGAGGGAGTGCGCAGATGGGAGGCGGAGCGTGGGGGATGCGATGGATAGATGGATATGTGGAGCGTTGGGTGGTCTGCGAGGAGAGGAGATGAAAGGAATTGCAGAAGGTGCCGAGGAGATGAATGGGTGCTAAGTGGAGCAGCTGAGAGGTGGAGAAGAGATGAATGGAACGTGGATGTGAAAGCAGCGGAAATGAGACTGTGTTTTGCAGGAGAGGAGCATCGTGGGAGGGAATGATGGAGAGCTAAACACTGAACTGAATGCAGACCGTGCAAGAGCAGAACGAAGAGCTGAACGCTGGCTTGCGGGAGGGAAGAGGGGATGAGCCGAATACGAGCTCAGGCCGAAGGAGCGAATCTGCTCTGATACCAAATGCAGCAACTGTATCTGGTTGGATGCTTAATAGTCGAATCCAACTCTCATATTGAATGATAAATAGAATAATATATTAGATGGTAATGATAAATTACAATAAGATCGCCTTTTATAGAGCTTGATCCAACATTGTGAAGGGTTACGCCCTTTCACTATTAACCTAATAATCTATTAATTTATAAATAAAAATATTAAATAAATATTCACAGCACGCACCCTAATCGGATTCTTGGATTCTTCATCGGATTCTTCCACCTAGTTTTTACTAATCTAAAGCTATTTAAGTAGGATAAATGTAGGATAATTAGGGTTAATTAGGGTTAGGGTTCCGAATCCCCGATTCCTAATTTTGGGATGAGTGCCGCACCCGTATCGGATTCTTTAGCCGATTCCGATTACACCCACGGTTCATGTAACCTTGCATTCAATACATCAATAAACAGTATTAACCAATAGGTGCTTGCCAATTCGAAATCAATCTATCATTTCCAGAACTGGACAAGTTGAGACAGTGTAGCATATATGTTATCTTGCCCAACAAGTGGGAATTTTATAATGTAAACAAGAAAAAGACTAACTCAATGAAAACACAACTAACAAAATTAATGTACTAACTTGGTTTCTGTTTGTATTGCAGGTGAGGGCAGCAGATAAGGTAGCACATAGGGTCTGCAATTTATTTGCAGACCTGTGTTATGAAGGAGAAGAGGGTTCGGTTGGGTGGCAAAATGTGGAAGGAAGGGCAGCGAATAAGGTAGGAAGGAGGATTAGGGCAGCAGTGGAAGAATAGGCTGCGGGTAAGGGAGAAGAATGGGGAATGGAGTGGAGAAGGGAGTATGTAGGATGCAAAGGAACGGAGAGTCGGGTAGGGGGAGCAGCAGAGAATGGGCAGCAAGTCCGAGGGTACAAGGGAAGGAGCAGTAGCAAAAAAAGA
The DNA here is from genome assembly GCA_027924585.1 of Larix kaempferi. NCBI lineage: Eukaryota > Viridiplantae > Streptophyta > Pinopsida > Pinales > Pinaceae > Larix > Larix kaempferi. The sequence continues at coordinate 6,265,206 of BSBM01000052.1, read as the reverse complement.
AGGCCGACAAAGCTTTAGAAGAGAGGGTCGAGGGTCTAAAGGAGTAAATAGGGGGAAGCCGAGTTCATTGGTGAAGGAGGCGAAGATAGGAGAGTAAGCTAGGGTTAGGTCGTAGGGTAGGAAGGTCTGCAACTAGGGCCCTTTTTACACAAAAAAAGAATAGAATTTAGGTTATTTAATAATTTAAAATTTACAAAAATGCGTAAAAATTACAATATAACATGAAATAAAAACTAAATTAAGATAATATTAACAAACTCAGAAATTGCAAATAATCTAACCTAATAATTACAAATACACAAACTCAAAAAATTAGGTTAAAAAGTGTAGATGAACAACATTAGGGCTTCATTAGTGAAATTCACCTAACCCTAAAGCATCAAAGAGGATAGCCTTCCTCTTGAGATGGTGCTTGCCAAGTTTGGAAAGCTAGGGCTTCTTCAACAACTACAAGGGTTGGTTGATGATGCCTTAGCTAAGACAAACTTTGGAGACCTAAAACTCAAGTTAACAATGCTAGGGTAACTAAATGCTAAAAAATGACTTATGCTAGGGAAGAATGTAACTCCAATTGCTACCATTCAACCTTAGACAAGCATACATCCAACATTTAACAAAAAGACATCAAGAGAAAAGACTTAGATACCTTTTTGTGCATGTGTTAAGCAAACAACTCTTAGCATCACCTTAGCAAAGAAACAAGAGCAAAGACTTCAAAGATTTGTCCCCAAATTAGCAAGCATGATCATCCTCAAGAGGTGCACATCACTCAAAGAGCCCTAGTTAGGGCAAAAATCAGAAATAAAAGTGTAATCCCATAAGTTGATGTGTAAAACTGGAGGAAAAGTTATTTATACATTTTCACACTCACTTTACAAAACTAAAATAAAATCCAGGCCAACATGTCTTTTTTAAATGTCAATTTGAAATTATAAATGTCAACATAAAATTAAAACAAAAATAATATAAAATAATCAAAGTAGTGGGTAAATTGGGGTGTTTTCCCCATATTTGACCCACACATGGCCAAAATGGCTAAAAATGAGCATATCGGTCCGTTCTAAAGGCCAAACTGTGGAGGGGAGGGTTGTCATGCCCCAACTAACCCCAACAGAAGTGAAAATCCCTCAACGCTCCCCCCTTATCAAGCATCACAGTCTGCCAAGAAGGATGACATCATCATCTGAAGGAGGGCCTAGAGAGAGGGTGCTGGTGAGCTGGAGGGCCAGGAGGGTGTTGGAGGTGCTCTAAAGGATAAAAATGTGTCTTAGTGCTGAAACATCTGCCGCTGGAGTGGTGGAACAGAGTTGGGGTCATGTGATCCAGTGATCCACCCCTGGAAGCCCCAGACACCAATCTCAGGGCTTCAAGCCCTTTCATGAGGCAGTCAGCAATGCCACTAAGCCATAGTACTTCCATGAGAGAAATCAGAGGGTCTGGCCATAATCCCTACCCAGAAAAAGTTGGCTAAACACCCCTCCTAGCGAGAAAAATGACACCCTCTCCTTGGGGCACCTCTGCAGGTGCGTTGGTACTGGTACCATCATAACACTGTCCAACATGTTTCTACTCAAACACATTGGATTGTATAACTTGTTCAAGAGTGTAGGATGATGGTTAATTTTATCAAAGTTCACCATGTCTCGAGCTATTTTCAAGGAATTCTCTAGATTAGAGTTATTGGCAATAGCCAAGAGAAGATATTATACCTTTTTCATTTTGATGAAGTTTCGGTAGAGGTTAAACAGGCATTGATGAAATTGATTGTCAATGAGATGCAGGTTGTTTGGAGGAAGTCAGATACTAGGAAGACAATCCTGATTTGAGCTTGTATTCTCGATGGGGATTGGTGGCAAGTAATTGGGTCGGTTACTGCTTTCATTGAGCCTATTGTTGCTTTGATTTGGAAAGTAGACATTGATAGGCCTTGCTCGGGGGATATTTACAAGGGCATGTATAGCATGATAGAGGCAGTAGCCATAATCCTGGAAACGGAGACTGGAAAAAGTAATATCATCAATGTAAGCTCGATCTTACATGTTGGGGCTGTTCTCATTTGTAGATGGGGCAAATTCAACACTCTGCATATTTTGGCACATGCATTCAATTCCAAACACTGTCAAAATCCTCCTTGAAGGTAGCAAGAAGATGAAAGCTCCACTCAAGGACATTGATGTGTCCATCAGAGTGAGGACAACGATTCAGAAGATTTCACCAAATGTGGCGAAGCCTACACCAATTCAAATCCTATCGGAGAGTTTGATTCTGGAGCAACACAATTTTTTGCGAATAAAATGCTTCCTTTAACTATTAATTTATCATATATTCAAGGCCTTTTTTGCTAAAAAGTGTTGCATAGAGCAACCACCACAAGCATTGAGTCGGAAAGCCTAGCAACCTAGTAACATAAAAGAGTCTGGAAGTCACATGGTAATAGGGATCATGCATGTGTCAAGAGAAGGCTCATCCTTGTCATTTGGCGCTGACCCCCAACTCTCAAAAGTCGGCTTTAGGTCTGTTATGATGGGTTTATGATGGATTCCCACCCATCATTTCCATGGTTGGGCGTAGGAGGCTTCTTAGCCTTAGAGTTAGCCAATGCCAACGTTAGGAAGTTATTGCTCTATAGAGTAGGTGGGGGAGGTCAGCTGTGGTGCCTCTCTTGACACTCTCAGACAGCATGGTCAACATAGTCCCTGGGACAACCTTTAGACCTGTGGGAATGAGCAAAGCAAGCAGGGGAGTCAGCAGAGGGTTCCCTGCTCATGGTGCAAGGCGCACCACCCCATAGCTCCAGTTCATAGCGCAGGTGTGCCATCTCTTTCTTTGCAATGACCATGCAAAGACCTTCTTGGGCTCAATGAAAGGCTTCCAGATAGCTGAGAGTCTGAAAAGCAACGTTTTATGTTGGATTTGGAGTCCAAAGTTTGTTGAGTTTGACATCCAAAATGGGCTTAGCAGTTGGAACAAATCCATCTATATATATTGGCAGGTTTGTATTTCTTGAAGCCTTTGGAGTGGTTCAAGCACCAGTCCCTCTGGGCCTCCACCAAGCTACGAGAACTTGCAGCCTGATTTTGATTGGAAGATTATCTGGGACAATGCTCTTGGCATGTTCCAAGATCAATCTATCTGAAACGTTGAGCCTAAACTCCACTTTGAATTCTGGCCATGTTTTACAGTATCTAGCCTAGGGATCAAACAAGTCTGTTATTCTTTGAATGCCCTGCCTAAAAGGGCTTTTGGCAGAAAACGATCATTTGTGCCAAAGCTTTACCATTTTACAGGAGCACATATGGCCACCAGATAATGTTTTCATGGATTGGCATCCCTGGTTGAGGGAATCCCCTTTCCATTGAAGTTTTGGTTTTATGGCATCCCACGGCTCTAGATGTTCTTTGCCACAAAGTTGCCTTTTACTTCAACATGAACGGGGGTGGTTAGTAGAGTCTGCAAATTTAGGTTATTCCAAGAAGCCTTGCCTAGCGGAGATCCCATGGTTATACAGTTCCAAAAAAGATCTTTCCAAGCTTCATTGCAACGAACAACACAGTTTTCAGAAAGATCTGCCATTGGAGACAGGATGGCAATTGATCTTCTTGTGGTTAATTTATGGTGATGAATCAGAGCAGGTAATGAACCTGGCCATTTGTGTCCTTTCACAAATGAGTAGTTCATCATCATGTGAAAGGAATTGGAGTACCAATAGCTTTATCCATTTGGTAACGTGTAACAGGTTCAGTTCACAGAAGGCTGAAGACCTGGTCTTTGTTCACTCTAAAATGTGACTCATCTCTAGAAGGATGAATACAAGTCAGATCCTTCACAGGAATGGGATGTGAATCTTGAGGACAATGGTTTGGAAATAGCTTTGGAGAATCTTACTTTGTCTTCGTAGGAACATGGTATTTCTACAGTTGAAGCATTGTTTTTAGCTTCTGCAGTCGCTTCTGAGTGTTCAAACTATGATGCTATTGGTTATTAGATGTATGATGATGTTTGGCTTGATGATCTTGATATTTAGTGTGCTTTCTATATATGGGATAGGCCCTAATCTACTCTGTTTGTCCTTTAAGTTTTTTATTGTTTTAAATATATAATTTTTCTATTTTTTATTAGTATATTACCTGTGTTTCCCTGTTTCCTGAAATTTTGAAGTTGCCATTCCTGAAACACAGACCTTTTTCAGAAACTTACGTTGTATCCTGTTCCATGCAACATAGCAACATAGTTTTGGAATGATATATATTAATATATATAATTGACTTTCCTCATGAGCAATATATAATATTTATGTTTTTTTTCCAGGTTACAACAGCTAGGAAAACCCCCCAGGTACTTCCCCTCATTCCGAGGATGGTATCCAGGGTAAACCCTATATTCTTCAGGGCACAAGGCCAGTTCAACAACAGGGCTCAAAGCCGTTACAATAATATACTCATTATGAGCTCAACATGTCACTTAATACTAAATAGAACCTGGGTGGGAAGGATAACGCTCCATCCCACAACCACTCGGGTTAGAGCCAATTGACAATATAGAATATTTATGTTGTGCAGAAAACAGTAAAAATTATAGCTGTATAAAACCCTTTGTTAAAAAATATTCCTTGCATATGACCCTAGAAAAGTTGGCCAGCAAGGTAAAGTCTCACATGGACCTAGATTTTAATCATTACTACTTGTTTGGTATCCTGTATATGTTCATTTAATTGATTTTGGCAAATTCTGTAATAGAGTTTTGGTTATTTTCTGTTTGTATCTTTTGCAAATGTAGACTTTTTTCTATGGATTTGAAATCAAAATGTCTTTCTTGGAATGGGTATTATAGCTACATTTATTTTTGGCTCATGTAATTTACAATTACATCTTAGTTTTGGTTCTATGGATTTTAGGGGGATAAATATTTGGGGTAACTATGGTTCAAACTTCAAATATCGTTCTCTACTTATCTCATTATAAGACATCCAGGACATCCAGTTGGTAAACTAAGTTGTAGTAGGGCTTTGCTATTAGCTTGGATAATCAACTGACACATTTTAATTTTCCTTCAAATCCTGTCTACAGCTAACTGTCGTGCAGATCAAAGCAGAGATGGAGAAAATATTAGCATGGCTAGTTCCTGTTGCTACAAATACCACAAAGTAAGGGATACGACTAAGGAACCTATCATAGAATTCATGCTGCAAAGTTTCTAAGCATATGTTTATTATGTTGTTCATGATGTCATCATAGGCAATAGGGTATGCTCCTCACAAGAAAATTGATGATTTTATTTGAAGCATGGTGAAGAACATGAACTTGATAAATTTATGGTTGCACATAACAAAGGTTTTCTTTACATTATTTAAATTTGTGGTGTTTGGTTTTGGTTTGTTTATTGATGGAATTTACACTTCTGCTATTGTCATGCCAATAATCTGAGTTCAGAGCGCACCATGGATTTGGATGGGTTGGGGAGTGGGCAAGCACTGGGTAAGTGACATATCCCAGCTTTGTTTGTTGTTTAGTGTGAATTATAATAATTATATTTACATTCATAAGAACTTAGGCCAACTGGCAATTTCCAGATATCCTTTAGACAAGATAATGGGACTGATCTTGTATTATCTTGCATAGTTCTTCTTTAGATCGAAAGCAACCTGGTCAAAATGATCTCACACTCATTCAAACTCTTCATCATGCCTCGAAGGAGAAGACTGAGGCTTATATTCTTGATTTGATTGTGTGGCTTCATCACCTTGTAAGCCTGGCCAGAACCACTCCGAGCAAGTCACCTATTCGTTCTCCAGTACAAACAAAAGCAGCCCTTTCTCAGGCAGCTTCTGATAAATCAATTACAACATCCAATGGACACGTTACAGCACCTGAACTCTCGCAAGAAGACAAAAATATGCTCCAAGATGTGAGCAAACGGAAGTTGACCCCAGGAATCAGCAAAAGTCAGGAATTTGATACATTTAAGCCAAGATATACCGGCCAATCTGTCAATAGGCTGAGCAAGAGCAATAGCCACTCACCAACTAGCAATAGAAAAACTGAGTTCAACGGAGTGAGGAGGCATCATACCCCCACTCTGCCTGCTATATATTTTGACATTGATAGAATAAAAGCTCTAGATGTAATCGACAGGGTTGATACACTCAGTTTATTGTAGTCTGTGTGCCTAAGCCTTTTCATAGTTTGCCCTTTTGAATATTAGGAGCCTGAAGTAGTTGTAACAAGTTGGATAATGTATTTTTAGTCACTAGAGGATTGAGCTTAGCCTTTCCTGTTGTAAAGCTTAGCCTTTCCTGTTATAAATTTTGTATAGTCTGAAAGTTATATACATACAGGAAATATCTATTTGTAATCATGTATGTACACATTTATTAGCAGAAGTTAAGATGTGTATGGAATCTATAATGTTAAAGTCATGTTGTACTAGAATCTGGCAGGCAATATTTCAATAATCTTCCCTGCATAAATCATGAGCAGTTTTAAACATCTGCCTGTATTATTTTTTTTGTCCTGCTGGTTTCAAAAGATTCTCTAGTGTGTTGTTTGGTGTCTCAGGTCTTTTCACATGAGATACCTATTTTGACAATTATACAGTGATTGCTTTTTACCATGATAGTTCATACCATCGGTTGTTTGTTATCCATTCATTCTTGACTTTAAGTGTTTCTTTGCAATGTTAGGATACAGTGGTTTCTATACGAGCTACTTATGCAAAATAGTGTGTAATTCATCTGGACCTAGTCTCCGTTTGTGGTCATGTAAGCAATAGTGCACATAAATATTAGCCTCGGGTGTATTTTTTCAAGTTATTGTTCAAATGATATTAAAAAAATATAGATAGCATATTAATGGAAATGCAAGTTCGCATCTCACTTGGGAAAAACTTTAGTTATTTTTATTGACGTATGAATAATGAGTGGCATGTTTACTATTATTCTCATAAGAAACAAATATCTTATGTTGAACACTAAACCAAAAACACACGTAAGAACAGAAGCATCTTACTGTTACTCGATTTTCACTGTTTGAAAGTGATTTGATTCATTGGACATCAATAAGATTAGGGCAGAGATTTGTGGTCAATTTGGTGGTTTAAAAAAGTATGTATGAGATATATACTATCAACTTAGTGGATAACTCAAGTATCATCTATTTATATATGGAATTTAAGTGTGAAATTGTTCTATGGTCAGGAAACCCTGTGGATAACTTGAAGGCGCAAGCTGGTTGTGAGGGACATATTTCTCCGATAGGTTGATTTGTGTCTTGACGGGATTATGAGGATTGACCAATGTGCATGTGGTTGGTGCATGTGAAATGACTTGATTTGGAAAAAGGGTAAGCCTAAATTGTAGTTGAATACTCCTAGAAAAATGAGAACAAAAGTGAAATAAGTTTAATATGGGAGACAACAAAATAATGTATGTGAAATAAGTTTAATATGTGAGACAACAAAATAATATAGGTGAAATAAGTTTAATATGTGGATTGACAAAGCCATCCTTTTCTAGTTCTTTGGGGATCCATGAGGTTAGTTCAAGTCCTAAGTGTTGCAAATGATATCCTTGATGGTGAATTTATATGTTTCAAAAGGGTGACTAGAGTGTATGAATTCACTGGCTCATTTAAATTTTCAACCTAGGGTTCATTTAGGTTTATGAGACACTCGAGTTATTTAAGCTGGATTGGATTTCCTATGATTATAATTATTCTACCTATAATATCAAAACTTATGTCTGGGAGTCGTAAATTCAAATAATTGTGGTTGATATATCGTTGTCCCTTATGAGTTCATATTCTATACAATTAACCTATTAGTTACAAAATAACAAAGGAATCATGTTACTAGAGTTTATGAATTCACTAGCTCATTTAAATTTTCAACAAAGGGCTCATTTAGGTTTATGAGACACTCGAGTTATTTAAGCTAGATTGGATTTCCTATGATTATAATTATTCTACCTATAATATCCAAAGTTATGTTTGGGAGTCATAAATTCAAATAATTGTGGTTGATATATCGCTATCCCTTATGAGTTCATTGCACTGAGTGAAATGAGGTGCTCTACAGCCCAGTATGGGGAGATATTGTAACGTTTGTGATGTAACAAAATAATTAAAAAAATTCATGTCGGCTCATAAAATAAAAAATTATGAAAAGTATTTAAAAAAAATCCATGTTGGTTCATAAAATAAAATATTATAAAAAGTAATTAAAAATTAGATGTTCGTTTATAAAATAAAAACTTAAAACTTAAACCCGGATCTATCAATCAAGAGAGATCAAATTTCTTGAATTTAAATTTAAAAAAAGAAATACACCTTAAGAAATTGGATCCCCCTGGGTGCTTAATAGATACGTGTTTAAGATGGATCTATGCTGGTATTCTATACAATTAACCAATTAATTACAAAATAACAAAGGAATTATAGTAACATACATGTTACAAAATATTAAATTAACAAAAATTAGCAAATAAAACATTAACAAAATATTTTATAAAATACTAAAGATTAGATCACATTAATTAAGTATTTGCAAAGTATGAACAAATATTAATGATCACACAGTAAAGTAATAAGACAAACAAATATTGAATATTAAGATTACAAAATATTAAACGAAGTAATGACTATTAAAGCACTAAAATAGAAAATAGAGTAAGCATATTAATCTATTAAATGTCTTAACAGATGAATATTATAATTTATAAAGTGAAAGTCAACAAAGTAAAATATTTACGAGACAAACAACCTATCGCGATAAGAATTAATATATTATTAAGGGATAGGAAACTATTAAAATAACTTTAAGTTATTATACACATTGAAATGAAACTATTAATCATAATCTATAGGAAACATTCTCACTATAGTCGTTGACCAGACGTATGGCAACTCCTAGAAGTTCACACAGATTTATATGCGACTTCTTAGCTATGTGGTAAGATCCAATCACATAATAAGAAGTAAAAGAAATAAGTAAATTTATGAAAAGTGTTGAAAATGTTTTATACTATGTGAAATCTGAATACATTATAATTTTCAATTAAACTATAGAATTAAGTATCTATGAATCATTAGCCTCACTAATGGCACATTAGGAGTTTCGACATATAAACTTAGCTCAGTAGTGTGCTATAGTTGATTAGTATACAAGACATGGATCGCATTGAACATATGAAATGACAAACATCTACAAAACATTAATGCAACACAAAAAGAACTTTTTTGAACAACTATATTGACCTTCCCTTGGAGTGGGCCCCATCTAGGTTCAATCGATTCACAACTTATGTAGAAACATAACTTATATTATAAAAGCTAGAGAACATTAATAGAGTGATCTTCGAAAATGTATATGTCTATCCCTCTTCATGAGAGCAGATGTTTATTTATGCTATCAAAAGAGCATCTATTGTCTTTAATTAACAATTGACAAGTAGTTTATAAAAACCAGAGAATATAATAGAGCGATCCTTGAAAATGTATATCTGTTTATCCCTCGTCATGATAGCGAGTGTCTATTTATACTATCAAAAGAGCATCTATTGTCTTCAATTAACAATTGACAAGTAGTTTGAATAGTTAATTACATGATATTTTATAGGTGGTGTTCTAACGAGGAATGACCCACAAACATGAAGCTTTTAAATCAAAATCGAGAACATAATAATTACAAAATAATAAATAGTAAGAGTTAATAATTAATAAATAAGATTATTATTTAACGAAGAGTCAAGGGACATACCTATTTACTCTCGTGGCCAGTCAATGCCTATAAAGGTATATTGCCATGAGACATTGTAACCATCATTCATTCAATCAAATATTTATATACATTTAGTGCAGATATCTTCTGTGAATTATATAAAGAACAATTTATGTACTTTAAATTGGTATCAGAGCCATCGATATGGCCAATTCTAGGTCAGTTCCATATAACCCTGAAATCGTTGTTCATACAACCAACCATCAATTACAACTCTAATCTACAATTATGTACATTTCTGCTACAGTTCAATTCTGTACATTTTGTACCCAGTCTATTGTTCTGTACCACTATAATTCCCTGTACCACTATAATTCCCTATCATACAGACACTGTGACCGTACAACCACCAATTAATTTATGTAAGCTGCAATTATTCAAATTTTCATACATTAGTGTAGTACAATTAAATTAATTCACCGTACTTGCTACCATTACGGACCTGCATGTTCCCACAACTGCAAATTTCGTGTGTTTGTACTCAACCACCACTTTCTTGCCATCCAACATACGTACATCTGTCACTTTCTTGCCACGCTATTTTGTCGTACAATTTTGTGTCCCTCCTACGAATTCCATACTGCTAACACCCCTAGCCGTACCAACAACACGCACAACTACCTTTATTGAAATCCGTACACATTTCGATACAAGTCATGCCCTTGCAATTTTGTCTGTACAAAGTCGTGATCCCCAAATAAATTCAATTTTTTAACTTGGTAATTATATACTAAGCTGGCCTTGATTTATAAAGCAACATACAAAAAAAGCTAAATTTTTAATTTGTTTCAAGTTACATTTTTTAAATCTCAATTAAAAAACTTTATATATATATAATATATAAAAGTAAAATTAAAAAGTGGATTTTATGAAGAATAAGGAAACTTTTAAAATTTGTAATGATGACCAAGCACAAGAAGATGTCCATTGTTATGAAGACAACGCTAATAACACCTGGCTAATTATGGATAGCAATGTCAAGTCACAAGCACACAGTGAGTGGTAACAGTCCGTCCTTGACCTAGGGACTGCACTGCATCTCGACGGAACTAGGGTTTTTGTTTCAGGATTCCACTCGTAAGCGCTTCGTCTCGGCGAGATTCTGGGGATAGGGCTTGCCATTCTCAGGTTGGACCGACGCAATTTGGGCTTATGGCCCCTGCTGGTAGTTCCTCCTAGGAGCTGCGTCCTCCCTCGTTGCCGTCAGAAGTCTAAGCATTTAAAAGACTGATCGCGACTCACCCTAAGAAGAAACCAGCGGAAGCTTCGCGCTTCGTTAAAAGATTGGACGAGGTTCCAGAAGTCTCCCTCCCCCCTGAAAATCCGATGAAATGTGCTCTCACCCTAGCGGAAAGAGCGTTGATAGGACAGTTCACAGGGTTGTGGCCCTCTCCAAAAACCACTGAAGCCTGGGTTCAAAAGAAATGGCGGCCTCTGATCTCGAACAGTGTCACTTCCTTCTTCTTGGGAAGGGGCTTCTTTCTCTTTGATTTTATCTCTAAGGACGATTGCGACCTGATCTTTCGAAACAGTCCCTTCATGGGGCCTCAAGGGCTGTATCTGAATAAATGGACCCCTGATTTTGATCCCTCAGAGGGCGTCTCATCGACGGTTCCAGTCTGGATCTGTCTTCCAAATCTCCCTGTTCACTGCTAGGACTGGGATTCACTGAAACATATTGGAAACTCCCTTGGGAAGTTTATTGATCGGGCGGACCCAAAGTCGCAGTATGCATGCGCCCGGATCTGCATGGAAGTAGGCCTCGAGGTGGGGCTACCAGAGGCCATCAAGCTCTCTGTTGGAAACTAGACTACGAACAACTCCCCTTCAAATGCAAGGGTTGCCATGAATATGGTCATTTTGCTCGTAACTGACCCAAGAAACCCTCTACTTCAACAGAGAAGGAAATGGCAGAAGGCTAGCAACAAGCAAAGAAGGCCAAGACCAAAACGAGTACTGGGCCCTCAGTCACTAAACCTAAACCAACTACTACTTCTGGGACAACCAAAGCCCCCCCGGGCCCAAACCCCTCTCATGGGAACAACTTTGAAGCCCTCAGCATCCGTGAGGAGGATGCGGTTGAAATGGAACCTGATCCACAAAAGGGAACGGGCAACCCCCCAGCAACCCCTAACATCACCGAAGTATCGGCTATAACGAACCCAGAACTCGAAGAAAATCCTCAACCCGAATAACACTCCTCAAAATATTTTGATGAGGAATAAGGAGAATTGGTAGAAACACAGGTCAGAGAAAAAAAACCAAAAAAGGACGCAAAACGGGCCGAGAAAGAAGAGAAGATGCTACATACAAAGACAAACTACAAGGAAATCATCCTACCTTGGAAAAATTATGTCTAAGAACTCCAGAGCTACAAGAAATCAAACCCCGGGCCCCAAAGGAGCCCAAAACCACAAGGGTAAGTAATGAAGGTTTTCTCCTGGAAATGTAGGGGGTTGGGTAGTAAGTTTAAAGAAAATGCTATGAAATACCTTATACGCATGGGAAACCCAGATTTACTCCTAATCCAAGAGACAAAGATGGAGGATGGAGACTTCCTCTAGAGTAGTAATAGTTTTTGGAAAAAAGGGAAATGTCTTGTCGTCTCATCCAGAGGCGCGTCGGGAGGAATCGACACCCTCTGGAAGGAAGAGGTCTTAGAATTGGAGCAAGAACGTCTGGGATCCCACTAGATCTTCACGTAGTTCTGGCATAAAGAGTCAAACACCCTGGTAAGTCTCTTTAACATTTACGTTCCAGTTGGTTGTTCAGAAAAGAAAAGGTGTTGGGACTCCATCAGTTCCTTGGCTAATGAAATCCGGCTAGACAATATTATTTTGACTGGCAACTTTAACCTCACCCTCACCCTCAGTGAAAAAAGAAGGGGGGGGGGCAGAGTCAGAGATCCCGCTAGAGAATGGGTTGAAGATCTTATTCAAGACTAGGATCTTATGGATATCAAACCTAAAAAGGGTACTTTCACTTGGACGAACAAAAGAATAGGACATGGGCATATTGCAGCTAGATTGGACAGATTTCTGGTCCAGAGCTCCTTTCTGCTGCTGGTCTGGAAGCCAGCTCCGCGATTCTGCCTATGGGTGTCTCTGACCATAGACCTATCCTTCTTGAAATAAAATAGAATATCAATCTAGGTTCCATTCCCTTCCGTTTCAGTCCCCTTTGGACCTCACATTCAGATTTTATGGATAGAGTTTGCTCGGTCTGGAGCACTCTCGTTCTTAGTTCTCCTTTCTATGTATGGGAAGAAAAACTAAGAAGAGTCAAAAGAGATCTAAAAGCTTGGGCTAAAGGATTTCCTTCTCTGCTTGAGGGAAGAACAAAGGCACAAAGCAAACTCGAAGATCATCAGTTGGAAATGGAAAAGGATGAAATCACCAAGGAAACGCTAGCCAAGTAAGATTCTCTACAAGCTTCTTTGCATAAAGCCTTTGTACAAGAAGAAGAATATTGGCGGCAAAAATCACGATTCTTGTGGCTCAAATATGGTGATAAAAACACCTCTTTCTTTCATAAACAGGCCCAAGCTAGGCGCCTCTTCAACAACGTTAAGGAGATCTAGGTCCAAGACCACACAGTCTCGGATTTTCCCTGCATTAAAAAGGTAGCCCATCAACATTTCAAGCTCGTATACGGAAGATAATCATATTGATCAAATGGAGGAGCTCCTAAACGTGATCATTAGTTCGTTAACTGAACGCATGAACCAAAAGCTCGTTGCCCCTATCACTAGGGAGGAAATTAAGTTGGTCCTAAATGAAATGGAACCAGATAAGGTGCTTGGTCCTGATGGCTTCAGAGCTAGATTTATAAAAGTATGCTGGAAAGTGGTCAAAAAAGATTTGCACAAGATGATCCTTAAATCTCAAACCTGATCGAAGATCGGAGGAAGCACTAAATAAGCCTTTCTTGCGTTAATCCCAAAAGAAATCGGGGCGAAAACTTTTGACCGATTTCGCCCGATCTCCCTATGCAACATAGGCTACAAGCTTATTACAAAAATTATGGCCACTAGACTAAGGGGTATCATGCCAAAGATCATTCCATCCAATCAAGGAGGATTTGTAAAAGGTCGTCAAATAATGGATAATATCATCCTTGTTCAAGAGGCAATCCACTCTAGCCTCTCGCGGAAAGAAAAAAGGTATGGTTGTAAAGCTTGATTTGGCTAACGCATTTGATAGGGTAAGGAACACCTTCTTTTTCGTTGTCTGGAATGCTTTGGTTTCAATTCAAACTTCATATCCTGGGTTAAGGATTGCATATGAGAACCTTGGATCACCCCCTTGGTAAGTGGAAGAGCCACAGACTTCTTCAAAGCTACTAGGGGCCTCCGCTAGGGATGCCCCCTTTCCCCTTTGTTGTTCGTTATTCAGGCCTTTGACCTTAGCTTTATGTTGGAAAAAAGAAGACAGGATCAAGATTTGTTGGGGCTTTGTTTTGTCTGCGGATTCCAAGACATAAATCATTCCCAATTTGCAGATGATACCCTTCTCCTAGGTGGTGCCTCCCCCCAGGTGGTTGTCGCTTTCAAATCTGATCTCGATCTCTACTGCGGTATCTTAGGAAGTCGACTGAATTCTGGAAAAAGCCAAATCTTTGATTGGAATATCTCTGCCAAGGAGCTAAGCAACATTGTGAAATTTTTCGATATCCAAGGTCAACTCCTTTAAATACCTCGGCCTTTTGATCTTCCAAAAGGCTCTGTGAAACCTAGATTGCCTTCCTCTGATTGAAAAATTCAAAGAACGTTTAATCTCCTAGGGAGCAATTTGGTTGAATCTGGATGGCAAACTGGTCCTCATAAAATCGGTGCTTTCAAGTCTTCCCATATAACAATGCTCTGTTCTCTTTTCCCCCAAGGGCATCCTGCATATGATGGAAAAAGAATTTCATAAATTCTTCTGGAGAGGAGGAAAGCACAATGAAAAAAATTCTCGTCTCGTTAGTTGGGCCAAAATTACAAAATCCTACAAAGAAGGTGGTCTTCAAATCAAGGATCCAAAAGCTCAAAACCTGGCCCTTGGAGCAAAAATTCTCTGGCAGCAAATCTCGGGAAAACCTACTTTGGCCAAGAAAGTGCTTCTGAAAAAATACTTCCCTTCTCCTCGCATGTGGAGCCTTGACTCCTCCCCTAAGTTGCAATCGGGCTCCCCCATATTTCAGTTATGCAAAGAGGATCTTGCCTTTTTCCAAAAGTAACTCTTTTGGATCCCTAGAAATG
This sequence comes from Larix kaempferi, assembly GCA_027924585.1. Lineage (NCBI taxonomy): Eukaryota > Viridiplantae > Streptophyta > Pinopsida > Pinales > Pinaceae > Larix > Larix kaempferi. The sequence goes on along the minus strand of BSBM01000052.1, from coordinate 6,250,193 downwards.
GGAAAAATATTAACTTATGGGAAGACATTATTATGAGAAACGAGGCACTTTCTAGTCTCGAGGAGCTTGCCCCCCTTAAATTTTGGTTGCAAGGAATCATCACTCTATGGGATCTTTCGACTTGGGAAGACCTGGATGGCTCCTGGAAGAGGTGGAAACATCTATAGCCACCTGACCATCTTCAACAACCTTGGTAGTTGCTTCTCTCTAAGCTTAAAGGCAAAGATCCCCTCTCTTATGGTACTAAGGATAAAAGAGGCTGGGGGTCGAGCCATTATTCGATCGCCCAAGGCTAGCAATTTTTAACCTCTGGTGTGGCTCCCCCTAACCCAACTCTGTGGAAAGGTATTTGGAATACGAAATGCATCCCCAAATTTGACATCTTTATATGGACGTTGGGTCACCAAGGTACTTTAGCAGGTGAAAATTTGCAAAAGAGGGGTATCCTTGGACCCTCAAGATGTGTCCTTTGTCTCCACCACTCTGAAACCATAAAGCACTTGTTTCTAGAATGTCTAGTAGCTAAGGAAATTTTCCAACAAGCGTTAGAACCCTGGAGCAATAGTATTGATATGCTAGAAAACATCACAACTCTTCTTTCTAAATGGGGAACCCTTTATCATAATCCTCTCTCTGGCAAGGGTTGGTTTAGACAAGCTTGGATGACCCTCCCGAAATTTATTCTTTGGAAAATATGGTTGGAAAGGAACAATAAAATTTTCAGAGAAAAAGCTTCCTCCTCATCCCTAGTGGTGGCTAAAGCCGTATGCCTTCTTAAGGAATTCATCCAAAGAAATTCTAACACCTCCATCTCCCCCTCCCTTCTCCCTGAAGAAATTGCCTAGGGAAATCAGTTGGGCCTCTCCCTTTCCCATTCCATTCTTCCCAAGAATCAGATCACGCATTGGAAAATCTGAGTGGATGAAGAGCAATTCCTCCACTGGAAATACAAGTCGAATCTGTATAGCCTTTTCTTTGACGAAGCCTCGAAAGGAAACCCTGGGGTGGCAGGAGGGGGAGGGATAATCCTTTGTCTCGATGGAACAAAATATTTTAAGTACTCTTGGGGTCTATGCATTGCAACTAATAATCAAGCAGAGGCTTTGGCTCTTCTTCAGGGCCTTTGCCACTTGAAGAAAAAAGGCATCAGGCATGCTAGAATTCTCAGAGATTCCCAAAGTCTCATCAACTTCATGATAAAGAGCTCAATACCAACTAAAATCCACATGGGTCAATACTATGGTTTAAAACCATGGGCCAGTGAAAACAATGGATCAACAAATACTACGGGACGACTTACAAAGCATATGCATCCAATAACAATAATACAAACTATGGATCAACAAATTCTACAGGACGACTTACAAAGCATATGCGTACAACAACAATATACTAAGTAAAGAGAAGGGTTGACATGGGTTGCTAACATCCCCTCCCCCTTAGAAAAATCTTTGTCCTCAAAGCTTTAGATGTGGAAATTGTTGTTGAATCTGAAGGAGTGGTTCCCATGTAGCATCCTCTGGTTGCATTCCATGACATTGAATTAAGACCTATGTGATAGAGCAAGAGCGAAGCTGACGAGTGCGCTTATTGAGGACAGCCTCCGGCTCCAAAAGTATGGATCCTTCATTATCCAATTCTAGTAAAATAGTTTGTCCTCTAATGTTGGTGCCAAGAACTTTCTTCAGACAAGAGACATGAAATACTAGATGAATGCGGGAAGGAGGAAGTTCCAATTTATAAGCAACAGACCCAATCTTCTGAAGAATCTTATATGGCCCATAGAACTTTGGAGCGAGCTTATGACGCCCTTTGAGTTTCAGGGAGGATTGCTTGTAAGGTTGGAGACGAAGAAAAACAATATCACCTGCTTGAAAAGTGCGCTCAGAACGGTGTTGATCGGCTTGTTGCTTCATGCGATTTATTGCCATGTGAAGATTGTCCAGCCAAAATGCGAAGAATTTGATCGCAGTTCTGAAGGACCGTGTCAACTACCTGAACTAGTGAACTGTTGGGGGTGTATGGAAGACGAACTGGCGGTGCCTGACCATAGACTGCTTCATATGGAGTCATTTTAGAGGCAGTGTGGTAAGAGGTATTGTACCACCATTCAGCTAGAGGGAGCCACTTTTCCCACTGATGTTGTTGTTCAGAGGTGAAGCAACGAAGATAAGTTTCCAAGCATTTATTGATAATTTCAGTCTGACCATCTGTTTGTGGGTGATACCCTGAACTCATATTCAGTTTGGTGCCAGTGTGGCGAAATAATTCTTTCAAAAAATGACTCGTGAAAGTCGCATCACGATCCGAGACAATGGAAGAAGGGATTGCATGAAGGCGAAAGATTTGGTCCAGGAAAATTTGAGTGACTGAGGAGGCTGTATAGGGATGACTGAGAGCACAAAAATGATTATATTTGGAGAGACGATCAACCACAACCAAAATCACTATCTTCCCGCCAGATTTAGGAAGCCCTTCAATGAAATTAACACCAGAAACTATTGTAACAAATCAAAATCTATTGTAACATACAAATCAAAACTGTTGTAACAAACACGGTTGTAGAAGACATTAAGAATATGCTGTAACAGACAAAAATCTTCTTTAAAAACAAAACAAAACATAAATAAACAAACAATCCAGTTGAGAGGTAAACCAAATTTGGAAACTCATTGTTTTTGGCTTCATAGAAAACAGTTCTAGGGCATCTCTAGCACTAATAAAGATGGTTAGAACAATGGTTCCCTCGACTACTCACCAATGACGCACTAGGGAGCTGGTATTGTAGAGGCAAAGTTTCATAAACGCACCATAAAGACAGACTACTATGCCGCTTCGAGTAACATATATCTTGGCTCTATTGCAAAAGGTTGTATCCCCAAACGTGGAGGCAGGATGATGTATAATATGTATAGGATAGAGGTTCTCCCCTTCGATAAAAGATCTTGGGATAAAGGGTTTTTGGTATATCTGGCTTGTCAACTGTTGGATATATCTTTGGGAGGTTGCTAATTCCCATGGTTAAAAAAGAAAATCTGTATGAGGTTATGCGAGCTCTCAATAGAGCGCACACATCATGTGTGGTAGTGGTAGTTGGGCATGTGGAGCGCACACATCATGTGTGGTAGTTGGGCAAGTGGAGATCCAGCTTCACCTTTGTAAGCAGTAAAAAAAATGGGTTTATAACATCTCCCATCGTATCTGGATGAAAAGATGTTTTTGTGTATGCCATTTGATCAGGATGAAAAGATACTTGTATATATATGCAATTACGCATCGAAATTGAGAATGAATTGCCGCAAGCAAAATATCACTCAAAGAGAGAGAACAAGCTTTGATATAATCTATGTCACCGCGGTTGAAAAATATATATATTTAAAATCCAGTTGTTCAAAGAGAAAGAAAAAGCTTTTATATTATATAAGTTACCTCTGTATAAAAATGCAGTATATGGAGAAAAAAAATGGACCACACGGGTAGCCCTGTAGATAAAATAACAATTAGTTTAGCGTAGCTGGTAACTCAAGATGGAAGTAACTTCCACAACTCCAAAACCCTGGTGACTTAATAAATAAATTTTAAAAAAAAGGTTAATGACTGTCAATCACAGTGCTGTGAGTCACAAATTCACAATCCAACTCACGGTGTGATGAAGAGATGTAAGTTAAAAATGTTAATCCGTTGGAGATTCATTCGTGTAATCGAACACCGTTGATCTCTTATATATGTTGAACTCTTTTGATTGCCTCACCTTTCCCTTTAAGTGGTAGCACCAAGGTGACAGGAGGCAACAATAACGTGCAAGAGACCCAAAATAAAGTATGATAATTGACACACTGAAAAAAAATGATGATGCATTGATACAACAAATAGAGAATCCAAAAGCTATCCAAGCAGACTATTACCATGTGTTGTAAGCAAATATAAAATAATATCACAACAAATTAGAATTATGGATGTTAAAGAAAAGTAATAAATGATGAAACGTACGAGGTATAAGTAGTATTTTAGGAGAGCCATTATTTACTGCCCCACCCGCCCCTTTTTCTTCTTCCTCCGCGATGGCTCGTCCTCCCCACTTATCTGATGCTCTGAGTCGCCTCTCCCTCTGCGAATTAGACTCCCCTTCTCCCCGTCGTCTGTTGTTGCCGGCGTGTAACATTGAAATAATGCAGAGTGTTTTGGCGGCCATAGCCGCCCTGAGTCGAACTGTGGTGGACATTAAACTTGCTGTTCGAAACATCTACGATGTCGTTTGTACCAGTGTAAAACAAAATGCAGAGATGGCCTCGGATATTACTCACACGGTCTCCCAACTTTCATGTCAGGACTCCAGGATAGACGACCTGGAGAAGAACTTGTTCGAGCTGATGGGAAAAGTGGACATGCTGCACGAAGACATGGCCGTTCTTACAGGGAAAACTCAGGGAAGTTGGGTGCACGAAACCCCCACGGTCAATCAGGAAATCAACCAGGAAATGGTGGATGCAGCGTCTGCTCAGTTAAAGAATTATGGCTAGTTTACAGCGTAGCTCAGGTTCCAAAATTTTGTATCTATTTTGTCAATGCATTTCTGCATAATTCTCAACAGAGAATTTATTAAGGTTTACTCCAGCTCCATTTTGGATAGTTACAAAAAGACAAAACTCAGAGCTTGCAAAGCAATGTTGTTAGAAATCATAGTTATAGTCTTTCCAGACATTTCCTCTTCTGCTATAACTCTTTTGAAAGCATGTAATGAATAGCTGTGCACAGCTTTTATAAATACAATCTATTTCTCTGTTACTGTTAAAAAAAAAAGTAGTATTTTAGGAGTAAAATAGTAGAATAAAGGGGATCAAAGTAATTGGATATAAAATTTTGAAATAAGGAATGTAGAAGAGTAGATTGGCATAGGCCAATAAGTAGTAGCAAGTTAAGTGGTGATAGATCAATATAATATTGATAAATAAGAAATGAAGGGAAAAATATAAAAATAGAAGTAAAATGTATTATATAGAAAATAAAAGTAAAATGTAATATATATAGAGATAAAAAAGAATTCATATTTTAATAATAAGAGTCAGAAGGTGCTCTTATTGTTATAAGAGAGAAGTTGTACAAAGAAAAATGTGGAAAAAATAGCATTCAAAAGAGTCAAATGCATAAGAAAAAAAAACAATGTAAATAATTGTTTAATTCTAATAAATTTAGATTTAGAATATTTATTTACTTTTATAAAAAAATTGATATTTATAATATTGGATACAAATAAGCAAAAAGAATGTTTTTTTATATAATGTGTGAAATAGATCTCAAATGACAATATCCTTTTGAGAAACCGAGTACATCCTAGAAAATCTCTTTGAGCCTATAGTTTTTTCATAACTATTTTCTTTATTTTCGGTATATGTAAGTAGGCATGAACATGTATGATGTGGAAACTTTAGCTACAAAGTTTCAGAATTCCCAAGAATGACATTTAATACATGCCCCAGTGATCAACATTTAAATGATGGTTTTGGAGTTTGGCAGTACATCCACACCTCCAACTTTTCAATTGTAGCTCATTAAAATGTTTATTCAATTTCATGAGATATCGGATATGAAGTTTTGGTAAACATTGAAATAGTTAAAAGAACGGGTTGGCTATAGCTATTCCACTGATATAGATGATGACAAGCATAAATTTTAACATTTAAATTCTAAATTTATATAATGCCAAGGAGCCCCTTGTTCTGGAAATTACCTCTAAAACCGATGAATTAGGGACAGTAATTTCACCAAAACAAATGATAGAAATGGGTGGACTAAATCCCTTAAGCACTATCACTAAATTTTAAATTTAATGGTGGCCATCATAACTGAAAAGACTTAACAGGCTGTCAGTTGGTCTCTGGATAATGCTTAGTTAGTTGGTGTGTGGATAATGCACTATCCCACCAGCAAAAATGGGTGGACTAAATCCCTTAAGCACTATCACTAAATTTTAAATTTAATGGTGGCCATCATAACTGAAAAGACTTAACAGGCTGTCAGTTGGTCTCTGGATAATGCTCGGTTAGTTGGTGTGTGGATAATGCACTATCCCACCAGCAAAAATGGGTGGACTAAATCCCGTAAGCACAATCACTAAATTTTAAATTTAATGGTGGCCATCATAACTGAAAAGACTTAACAGGCTGTCAGTTGGTCTCTGGATAATGCTCGGTTAGTTGGTGTGTGGATAATGCACTATCCCACCAGCAAAAATGGGTGGACTAAATCCCTTAAGCACTATCACTAAATTTTAAATTTAATGGTGGCCATCATAACTGAAAAGACTTAACAGGCTGTCAGTTGGTCTCTGGATAATGCTCGGTTAGTTGGTGTGTGGATAATGCACTATCCCACCAGCAAAAAAACTAAGATATTGCTATTATCATTTTCTTAGCACAGCAAAGATAGGACCTCGATGAAAAACCAAAAAAAATAAATCCAAGAAGTCGAAAGAAGGCATGATAGGAAATGTAAATGATAAATGAGTAGTTTTTAAAAATCATCTTCTTTTCCAAGAAGTCGAAAGAATGCAATATAAATGATAATATTAAACCATCTTCTTTTCCAAGAAGTCGAAAGAAGGCACAACAAAGATAGGACCTCCATGAAAAACCATTTTATAGTTAGAAACATAAAAAAAAAAAAATCCAAGAAGTCGAAAGAAGGCATGATAGGAAATGTAAATGATAAATAAGTAGTTTTTAAAAACCATCTTCTTTTCCAAGAAATCGAAAGAATGCAATATAAATGATACATAAGTAGTTTTTAAATTCTTAGGTTTCTAAAACCATCTAATGTCATGGGCTTAATTACCTTTCAATGAAACTATCATCCCATATATAACTTTAATGAAAATATATTTTATGTGTTTTTCTCACATAGAAACAGATTTTTTATCTTAAACAAATGCTTTTTTATGTTTAAAAATACAACTACAACATATATGTTTAACAATACAATAACAAACGAGAATGAGATAGAAGATGGTAAGAGGATGAGTTCGCATGCACACTATCAGCTAATTGAAAAATATCTAAAATATTCACACACAAGGTAATGCATGTACATAAAAATAAAAATAATTGTCTTTTCATAAGAAAAGACATGATGCAGTTTGATCCAAGGAAGGATTGAAGTATACATATACCATTAGTTCCACATATTCTATAGATCAACTTGAATAATATATACAAAGAGTACAAGTAAATAAAACAACAAAATGGCAACTTGCAAAGCCGCCTATATAACCAGAACAACGAGCTTGACCAACCCTTGAAATCTAATTTGGAATAAAAATCAGTTGCACATTAAATAAAAATCTAAAAGGTCAAAAGTAGGTGAAAAATCCGTTGCACATTGAAACAAACTCTATAAATACTTCCAAATATTCCAAGAACAATTGAAAATACTTCCGAAAATTTAGAGAATTATTGAAAATACTATTTTTCATTGCAAAATGAGTTAGAAAAAAAAAAAAAACAAGTAGTGAAAAATGAGCTTCGTCAAAAAATTATGTGCGCATCATATTTATATATTCTATGCGCATCATATTTCTAAATACTCTAAAATAATAAACACTTCACTAAAATATAGAACTTCGTAAAAAATTATGTGCGCATCATATTTCTAATATTTTGAAATAATAAGCACTTCAATAAAATATAGGGTTCACGGCTCTTTGTAAGAAAATAGTTCAAAATACTAGATAGAGAAACAATTGTGAGCATAACAAAAAATGGTTGTCTTTTTAAGTCCACTCCACTATCGATTCCAATTCCACTTAATTCAAACTAAATAACAAAAAAAAAATATATGGTGATGAAACATTTTTAGTCGACCTCCTCGATCTTGGGACCAGGGCCACCTGTGCCCTCATCGACTGCTCTAGAAGCTCCACCAAAAGAATCAGCACTAGGAAATCTCACTACACCTTCACCTTGATACATTTTCGCAATGATAGGATTTGACTCCAGCTCTTTCAATTTGTCTTTGAACTCTTCCTTCTCGATCAATTGATTTCCATCTAGCCAGGTGATAATTCCATCAACTGCTTCCTCGGTCTTCTTCTTGTCGGTCAGCTCCAACTTTCCTGCAATCTTGTCATCTCTGATGGTATTCCTCATGTCGTATGCATAGTTCTCCAAATAATTTTTGGATTCTACCTTCAACTTGAGCTCTTCATCTTCAGCTTTGTATTTCTCTGCAAACTAAACCATCTTTTCAATCTCATCCTTGCTTAGCCTGCCCTTATCATTTGTAATGGTGATCTTGTTCTTCTGCCCTATTGTTTTATACTTGGTAGAAACATTGAGGATACCATTGGCATCAATGTCAAAGCAAACAATAATTTGAGGCGCACCCATTGGGGAAGGTGGAATACCAGACAACTGAAACTTACCCAAAATATTATTGTCCTTCGTTCTTGCTCTTTCACCTTCAAAAACTTCCATCAACACACCAGGCTGATTATCAGAGTATGTAGAGAAGACCTGTTCTTTCTTCGTGGGAATTGTTGTGTTCTGTGGGATCAAAACAGTTATCACACCTCCAATAGTTTCCAGACCAAGAGACAATGAAGTAACATCCAAAAGCAAGAGGTCTTGCACCTTCTCATTTCCTTCTCCGCTAATGATTGCAGCTTGGACTGCAGCACCACAAGCTATAGGAGAATTGGACAGGAGAATTGTTCAAAAACTAAATAAAGTACAAATCCCATGTGAATACTAATTCAAACCATTATGACATAAAAATACACAGCATTGTTAGTTTCCTACCCACTACTTTCCACAGTGGAGCAGTACCCTGTAACCCTAGCTTGTAGATAATGAATTATTGCATTATGGGAAACACACCTCCCCATTCCTCTACACCGCTACAGACGTGTGTAGAAGAAGCTAAAGATAACAGTCATAGTCTTTGAAACGTGGAGTTCTGCATTGGTGCATCCAGCATGTCGAGCAGCGTCCTCGTCAACGTAGTTAAAGTCTAGGGCCGGGTTTAACAACGAAAGCGTGAAATCCACGTGAAGAAAATGAATAGGAGGCATTTCACAGACAATTTGAATTAAGCCAGCTGCAAATGCTATCATTCTGGAAGGCAGTGGGTGCACAAATTGCAATAACATAATATGCTTACAGTACCATCCAACTCTCACATCGGACCACATAACACGGACAAGCTCTGCACAGAAGCCAACAAGTGTCCCGTCGAATCCAACTGTTCTTAATAAAATAATAATAACATACACATGAATTTATGGGTGGCTGACAAGAGCACGTCGCCGAGGCCTGGGGCACAACGCCCTAGGAATTCGTCACCGGCACGGCACCTGCACGGAACCAATGGACGACTAGATAAATACAGTTTCAAAAAAATTATTTAATTTGTCCAAAAATCACACTATAAAAAACTTTAGAAAACTGAACAAAAATCAATCTGCAACCTTGAACTAATCGGCCTTCACGAAAAATATATGTGGAAGACATAATAATATTGTAAGATAAACTAGCAATTGCTCCATAAGGTGCAAAGAAACGCCTATATGAACAACACAAAAGAAACAAACAAGAAGTGTCAAACAAGTATGCTCATTTTCCTTTAAATGAAAGTATGCAAGCATGGAAGGTATGCTATTAAAAAACAAGTATGGACTTATAAGTAACTTTGATAAGTATAGATAGATACTACAAGTTCTTCATATATACAAGATGATCAATGGAAACAACAACATTTAACATCTAGGCTTGAAAGAAGATCTTAATTTGGACCTAGCCAATCATTTCTTATCAATTCCATTTGTCTATTTCATGGATATGAATAATTAATTCTGGAAGTGGTTTATATTTAGAAAGCAACTCAATTTTTGCTCATATGTTACAAAGAGAAAGGGTGGGAAATGGTAAAATATTGTTGGTATAAGTGATGTTGCATAAGCCATTCATCCATGTAATGATAATGTTAATTATTTGCTTGCACACATATAAAACATGTTATGTTCTTATTTTTTACATTAAGTATGAAATTTTCTAATTAGAACATAAAGAGTCCACTTTAAAATTATGGAATTAATATAAGTAAAAGACATAAGAAAATATAAATATATATGCTGCAAAGGAACACCGAAAGAAAAAATATTCTATATTTACACTCATTGTCCTCACTCACTTTGTATTGTCCTTACTTTGTTTCAAATATTTGACAGGGTTGAATCCGTTTATAAAAATGAAAAATGAAATTTAAGCAATGTAAAATTAGTCAAGTTCACACAAAAATGAAAAAAAAATGCCCCGGGGAACAAGACAACTCTACTTTTGCACAAGTGAGTCTATTTCTGGAAAAATGGAATTAATGTCATCTGAAAATAGTCGTTGGAAGTTCTCTGACGTAGGTCGTCCTCATTATTACCTTCTCCTCCACATGTACAAGGGAGTGATGAAGTAGTAAATTCCTTCCCACCATCTATTATCAGGACGATCCAATATTTTCCAACCCTGAGGTCTTCGTTACCAAAGTTTTTGGCATTTAATCCTCAATCCAATCCACTAAATAATCAAAATCTTATTTTCTTGTTGAAAGGGATTCAACACTTTCCTAATAAAATTATGAGTGGGAACTGTTATCACCAAACTTGTAGTTGCCCCTAGAGATGGATCCAAGATGGATGGCAGAGGGGATAAACAACCAAAGAGGTGCAACCAAGATAGCCTCGACTCCCAATGGATGGTTGTCACTCCAATCGAGGCAATCTTCACTTTATGTTATCTAGCCCAAGACAACAAAGGGGGAGACCCAGATCTACTCCTGATAGGAGAGATCAGACCAAGACACTAGATCAAATCAAGTATGGATGAAGTACGTAAGGTGTATGGTAAACCCTAGATCTATGGATGAAGTCACAAGATGAGTAATAGGTTGGATCAAGAGGTTTAAACAATGTAGATTCGGTCCAACATGGTTATGTGAGTGACTTATGAGATTTGAAACAAGATCCAGGATCAGGGTACTAGTCAAAGATGAGAAAATCCACTGCCTTGGGAATCGTGTCCAATGCAGTGTAGTTAGGGACCACATTGGGGCTAACCAGTACCAAAGATAAGCTTGATGAGTGGATATGACAGTGTTTAAGTGTTCAAGCAGTAAGACAAAGACCAAACCACAAGCCAACTCAACAGTCCAAGAAAGTCATGAGGGCTTGGAGAAAGATCAGTGCCTTGGGAAATGGGCCAAATGGAGTCGGATTTCCACCAAACTATAGATCAGGGATGTTGAGGTGTATATCTAGGTGGGTCTTGAAGATCAAGATCATCCAATGGCTATATCTCAGTAGATCTGAGATCTAAAATGTATCACTAAGTGACCCAAGTGGGGCTCAACCCTCAAAATGAGGAATGGGGCCCACAAGGTGAAAATCACTAAAGTGACACACTAGGGGTAGGTTATCAGCAGTGGAGATTAAGGATCAAGTGGGATCTCACCTACCCAGGTGCTAGATATTACCAAACTCACCTGTCCAAGAAGTGCGACCTCACTTGGAGAAGCTAATTTGCCTTGGGAAATGGGTCGGATGAAGGCCAATCCACACCAAACTATAGATCCGAATTGCCGTGGATGCTATAGAGGTGGGTTTTAAATGATTTACCCAAAATCCAAGTAGATCTTAGTAGATCTGAGAAAATGTAAAATGAGGGTTTTAACTTATGAGTGTTTTAATGAGTTAGACAAATAGATCATGGAATGAGAAATTTACCTTGAGATCATACCTGTGTGATGGATGAGATTGCCTTTGATGTTGAGGAGCATTCCCGCAGATATCAAATGAGATATTGTTTATTTTGCTTGCCAAAAGATGATGCCCTAGCCCACACGTGCGCCCTCCTTTACCTGTCAAACCAAGAAAATTGATTCAATCAGAAAGATCAAGCATGGAGGAAATACAAGCAAAATGCAATAGCAACATGAAGTAGAAGGTCAGAGATAGTAATACTCCCTGTTACCGACGAATAAATCCAAGAAAGAATTAGGGAGGGTCCTCCCCTCCCAATATGTCCTCCTCAAACCAATTCGGCCTCCACCTATAGATGACAAAATCATGGTACAAAAGACAACAAGACAATATCTCCAATAACCCAGTGCAAAGGAAGAATAAACGAACGAACTCCAAATGCATTCACCACACCACAACAAATAGATGCAATAATATTTTTCTATTCCAATAATCCAGAGCCAAAAGTCCCCTTTACAATGAGAAGCTCTCTCCTTTAAATAGGATGGAGAGAGGCCATAATCCTAACCACTTTTTGAATGAGTGGCTAAGATTAAAATATCAAACGATCTAATCAATGGTTGAGATGAACTCAACAATACAATACATGGATCACTAATAAAATAATACATCAAATGGACCAAATCGCCCTAGGAGAGGGGGGTCCCACCAAAAGTGAATGATAAAACATAAGATCTAGCTCATGGTGGGTCCAAGGGGTAATTTCTAACACCCTTGGTCAATCCCCATGGCACAATATCCAAAAATAAATAATCTAGACACCAAATCATGCCTCTCTGGGAAAGTCGTGAGCCTTAGGAGGCTCCAGAAATCAATATAAAATGCCAAATGTGATGGGTGTTGGTCCCACTGAAAGCTGAAACTGCCGGAGAAGGTGTGGAAGACATACCACTCATCATCACAAGTCATCCCATGCCATAACTTTGCCTCAGTAGCCCAAATCGAATCCTTCAGTAGCCATTTTCACCATTTATGGACTGCCTTGGGAAGTGTGAAACTGCCCAAACTGTCTCCTGGAGTGCATGCGCTGTCAAGGTGAGGTCACCAGGATTTCTAGGAGGGGGGTAATATGGTAATAACAAGTTTCTGGACCACCCCCTCCATGCACAATGCCCTAGGTGAACTCATCAACTCTCTGCTCTGCTCTGACAGGGCCTTTGATAAGCCAAAACTGCACTAGGATAGCCAACCGGAGGCTAATAATCAATGTAACTACCCGGAACTGAAAACAGACTGTCCCATTGGACTCAAAAGGTCCAAATCCATCTAATATGTGTACTCATACACCATATAGGCCTCTGCATGGTAAAAAATAAATATTCATCATATCCGGCAGACCAAATAATAATAATTTGTAAAAGTGTTGAAAAGCACAAATCATCATCATCAGCCTGAAACCACTGCATAGAACCACCATGGTGACCTGTACCAGACCATATAACATATCTCTGTATCATCTAAGGTCTGCCATCTCATGTCCTGTGGTTGACTTATGGTCAAACTGGGTTTGACCAAGTCAATATGACCAAAATATAACTCAAACTGTCATCAAACTGCTGCAAGGTGTCAAAGGTTAAAACATGCTTTATAATCCATTCAAATAGCAATTATAACAAAAAGTAATCATTACTAGCGATCTAAATCCAAATATATAAGGTCATTAATTATTATTTATAACTCAAACTAGACTTTCAAGACCATACTCACTTCATAGTTGTGATCAATTTGCTAGTGAAGGGTGAAGGCTAAAATAAAAATGGCTAGGCCAAGGGATGACTTACTGACTTAACACTATGATACTTTGGAAATGGAAAAGGGAATACACACCACAGCATATACCAAATAAGCAAAAACACAGGGAATGGCGTTGTCTCACAAATGAGTAAGTTGTTCAAAGAGTGTTTATTCACCTTGGCAGATGCTCACAATCCATAATACAAATGAGGCCAGCAATCTTTTTGATATAGAGTTTAAGTTCCATTTCTTTTTGGGCCTTTAGTTTCCATAGCCTTTGATCTATGTGTGTTTATAAACACATTGCATAGATTTACATTTCATTAGGCTTCTTGCTGCAGGTGTGTTTTTAAGGCACTTGTTTACCTGAGCACTTCTAGGTGTGTCTTTAGACAGCTTGTTTACCTAGGTATTACATTTCACAATAGATATAACATTTGATATTTCTTTGCCAGATTCATTTGGCTTTTTCACAATAGATATAACATTTACTTTTCACAATTTTGCATTCATGGCAGTACTATCTATTTCAGGTTTAGCCAACAACATCTTTAGTGACTAGGGGGACTTCACGAGGAAATCCAACTCACCAAAGGTAATTTTTGTCACCAACTCAAAGCCGAGACACAATAAACAGGGAAGCTTATCCAATACAGAGGCTACAGTGGGGAAAGTTCCTCCATGCCACTAGTCAAGTAGTAAGTCAAGGTAGATAACAAACATGGGTAGGTAATGGATGGATGAAGACAGTGAGTAATGAAACCAACACTAGCAAGCCAAAGTATGGTGGGAATGATCACCTCTAATCTCCCTAAGGAGGGTAAAACCAATGAGTATAGGTCAAGAACTTCTAAGTCTGAGTAGGGACAATATGACATATATATATAAAAGTACAACAAGGTCCACATATCTATATGATCGCCAGATCATGATACTAAATGCTAAGACATGGTACAAGAATGAATATAAGAGTAATATAACCATAACACCATCATATACCTGCTGAGTCATATACCTGAATGCTCATCATCTGAACCAACGTCTGTCCTCTGAAACTGCTACTATAACTATGGGCAATACTGATTGCTCTGTATAAATGGCTAGATAGATACATCGGTCATCTCTCTGAGTGTCCTGAGACTCAATCATGGCATGGGGAACAAAAATGTTGTCCATAATCTGATAGTGATCCATAATAGATGCTCATCTCAGCATCTGAATGCAAGGAAACTGGCTGAATAGTGTACTGGAATCAGAAAAATAATGTATGGTAGCCCGGCTAATATATGTGATAACAGGAACCAACTGCTAAACGCCATGAATGGAGGAAGCCTGGAAGTTCAAAATCTAGCAAATCAGTGTCTACAAAAGGATACAGGTTTAGTGAGGCAAATTTTGAAAAATGAAAGACCCATTGTAATTGTCTCAAATCGTCAAATCAGAGAATGTTCAAAGTAATTTTTGGGAGAGGACATGGTCCTTAGTCATAGTATGAATTGCAAGGCATCGCTTTGGTTGGTTAGTTATTTGGACACTTTATTTCCTATTGTTCCCGCTCCTTTTAGATTTAGAGTCGGTGCCTAAGTTAGGGTATTGGCTTGAATTCACTTTCTTTCAAAAGAGTGGTGGGCGTTTAAATTTAGAACTGGTGATGATGCACATCGGATTCTTGAGGGCAATTGGATTTGGAGGAGCACCATGTTAGTATTGAACAAATGTTCCTCTTGTTTCGATCCAAGGTCGGAAAAACCTCCATTCAGTGCGTCTAAATCAATATTCATCGAAAGAGCTCCATTCAGCATGTTTGGATCAAGTGTCATTGAAAGACAAATCGACACTTTGTAGGTGTATTTGCATCCCCTTTGTAAATAACAACAAGCACACTCATACTAAGAAATTGAATCCCTAAAAAAATATTATCACATAAAACATTCTTGGAATTTACCATCCACAATACATTTTTCAAAATGGACGATATTTCTTGTCATAATATTAAAAAGATTAACATATCAAGGAGCTATAAAAAGTATGAGTAAATAGATACAAAACAACATTGAATATACTCATGTCTTGCACAACTAGAAGACGAAGATTTGATCTAGTGTTTTCATCAACCCTACGAAGAAAACCCGTGATAGTAAATAATTCTTACAGCCAAATCATCAATGGAGGTGTTTGTGTGAAATCCCTTTCTTGAACCATAAAGCACATATTATCTACAAAATTTTGAGAAATGTATGTGACAAATTCTATCATCAACCCTAAGAAGAAAACCCATGATAGTAAATAATTCTTACATGCAAATCATCAATGGAGGTGTTTGTGTGAAATCCCTTTCTTGAACCATAAAGCTCATATTAACTACAAAATTTTGAGAAATGTATGTGACAACTTCTATTTGCCAAGATCATTTCAATAAGCAAGTTCTTATTAACATGGTGTACATTTTATACATGTGACCCATATGAAGAACTTTCCCTTCTCCAACACAATAACCATTGTGGTTAACTATTTTCTAAGAAATGTATTCCCCACATTATGATTTAGTACAAAAAGATGGAGAATTTGTAGGGTAAAGAATTGGTACAAATATAGTGGATATTACAACTTACATCTTGCTTTGGACAACAAAAGAGTTCATGATCTGGATAAACAATAGTCATCACCATCAACCAACACATGTATTCTTTATATAAAGTAGGCATCTCTGAAATAATGCACTTTCCCTGACATAGTCCTTCTAGTCTATCAACACATTTGTAAAAAGATTTATGCTAAAAACGGGTCCCATGTTCCCATAAAAAATATCTCTTCAATTCTTGTAAAGACAAAGGACCCTACATCCAAATTAACCTTGTATATATTACAAAACATAGATGTTAGCAAAATATATCCGGTAGCAATTTGGGATGGCAAAAAGTACAGTTTGCCAAAGTGTTGCCAATACACAGGTCAACATCACATCTTCCATTGAACATTTGGGTACCATGCTTCTAATGACTACAACCGACCATAAATCCAAATACGTCAATTGCATAGAACATAAGATGATATTAATTATACCACAACATACATTCTTGCACTTTATATATAGTAGATGAACATGCGAGATTTCTTTAGGATAGAGTACAAACATGGATGGACATAACATCTTCTATTGTTTAATAACACCACACCCAAGATGGTTGTCATGTTTCAAGCAAATATTTACTCTTACATTATGTATTGCACTAATTGGATTTACAAAATCAAACATATTCAGTAATGACTTACTATAGTAGAAACTACAGCTTTGTACAAGAATAGTAGTATAAGTGGGGATGATATCTTCCACCATTTTGACAAAGAAGATGAGAACATAAATGCAGGTACAATGCACAAGTATCATCGAGAATAAATGTCTAGTGTTTTTTATTTTCAAGTTCCAGACTACAACTCAATGCTTCTAAAGGGCGAATCACTCCTGAAACAACCAAGGCCTTCCCTTTCCCATAAAGAAAAAAACTAATTTGTACAATAAGCATGAACCTGTATCTAAAATAATACAATGTATTGTTTCATTTAGTCATCCTATCCGACAAAAATAGTCCAAGGATTTACATGTAGGAGATTGCTTTGTCCATCATAATACCCAGCTTAGGTTATTGCAAGACTGCAAACACCAAAATGCTTGAATATTTAGGGTAATTATTGAGCTCCTCAATAGAAAATATATCTTAAATATGAGTTAACCATATAATTGAATAATAGCCATGTGTTTGCAACATTAAGAAAGCCAATATATGTACACAAAAATCAAACATCAAAGATATACATTCTTTTCCTGTTGTTTGCAATAATTCTGATGTTCATATCTAGCATCATTGAAAATATAGAAGAACTCCAAAACACATAAAAAACACAAACTCAAAATTACCCCAATGACAACTAAATCTACATAAATCTAAAGTGGGAAGTTGCAAACCATCTCAAACAGAAAAATACTATAAAGAACATGGCATCAAAGACCTTCAGAAGAGGTTGATAGGAGAGGTGATTCAGAGGAGAGACATTGAAGTTCTCATCTCTTTCCTCCGAGTCATTTCAAAAAAGGTTTGCTACAGGATTTGGAATCCTATTAATCGAAAAGAACAGTTATGTGATTCAAAAAGTAATTCCATGAAAGAAAGGCAAGAAAGGGAAGTTCTTAGGAAAAACACAAAAATCTCATTAAATCCATGGAAAAATGATTGAAAACAATGCCGAAATTCTTCTGTCGGAAGATCTTGCATGTCAGATGCGACTATGAGGACGAAAGAAAACATATGTTTTCCTAAAAACATAAAGGAAGGAAGAATACAAAATCCTCCTTAGACATAACATATGTTTTCCTATAAACATAAAGGAAGGAAGAATACAGAATCCTCCTTAGACATAACATATGTTTTCCTAAAAACATTTTTTTTGCAAACATTTGTTCAAACCCCCTGCCAAAAAAATGTTTAATGAATCTTTCATGGATAACTGAAAGGAAAAAATGGAAAGTAAAGTTAAATTCCATATATGAGAGAAATTTGCATCCA
The DNA here is from genome assembly GCA_027924585.1 of Larix kaempferi. NCBI lineage: Eukaryota > Viridiplantae > Streptophyta > Pinopsida > Pinales > Pinaceae > Larix > Larix kaempferi. The sequence continues at coordinate 6,232,097 of BSBM01000052.1, read as the reverse complement.
GAATCTTTGCCAAAACAAGTCGGACAAATCTTTCATGGATGAACTAAAAAAAATGGAAAGTAAAGTTAAATGAAAAAAATATGCATGGTGCTCCACGACACCCCTGTCAAGTCAATGACCTCATGGCAGGCATGTGGGAGGTTGAGGTCAAACAGAGCCTGCAATGGAGTCACTGGTTCATACTTGTTATTTCTATCTTGAACCTTAATTAATTAATTATCCGTGGGCAATAATAGGACTGTCTCTTAAGGTCACTAAGTTACACCACCACTGTCATTATTTGTGTATGTATTTCACATGGTTGTATTTGTATTTCACATAGTTGTATTTGTATTTCACATATTTTTAAATAACTAACTTTTAGTCTCCTATCCTTTTACGTCAATACACGTATCCATACATGATACATCCATTAATAAAACTAACAAACAACTCCCAAAAACTTTCGAGCCTCAAAACAAAAAACTCTACTGTAGTATCACTTGATGCAATCTACAGAACAATAAAATACAGAAAGTTCATACAGCACACTGGAATGCATAAGTTTTTAGTAACCTCTCGGTGCTACACTGATCAGGGGATACATTGTATCATCTTACTCAAAGGTTATCGATACCTGAAGAGCCACAAGACTCAGATGTGAGACTATGATCCCCAGGCTTTGAGTACAGATTCATTAGTAATTCCAAAAAGATGTACTTGGCTTCTGAGCTTGATAATGTAATCAATTGTTGTTTGATGGCACAGCACTACTGGAGCCTCCATGTTCCTACCACCAAGAATAAGCCTCTGCAAAGTTCTCATCCTCTTGCCATTAGTTTTTTGTATTGAAACATGAATGTTTTGAAGCAAACCGGGATGCAAAATTAGGGTTGGGTTTTCTACATGCCAAGGACTTCCTTCAATGGAAACAGATCGAACAAGAACATTGATCTCTTTTAATCGAGGTAGCTACCTTGATAGTAGAAGCAAAAAGATAATGTGTGTCTCTTCTTGTGAATGACATGAGCATTCACGGTTAAATCCAAATAAAAGAAGAGTAGATAAAGGGAAAAGGATAACAATAGGATTCGAACCGAGGATGAAGGGAACACAAGCAGGCCTTATTCCCTTTACGATACACGCTTTTCCATTCATTAACTTAGTTGTAGAGGAGAAGCAAAGGCTCGAAGAGAGAGAAAACGGGGTTGAGGGTAAATAATTAATGAAGTAAGAAACAATTCAAGAAATACCCCTACAACAAAGGACTTGAATTCAAGCTTGTTGATATTGTAAAAGAGAGCTTCTGTAATCTAATTCTAGTTTTCAGCAGTGAGCTTTAAGATTTGCTTGAGTTGATAAATTCTCCATTCTTGGTTTCTCATGCAGCTGGAAGAAAACGCTTCTCACAATTCTTGAACGCTGGAATATACGTTAATGACCATATCTAAGACATAAGAGTTATGTGGTCTTTGATCGTATATATGAGGGTTGGTTGTAGTTAACAGATCGATTCGGGATTTGCGCGATATAGTGTTAACAGATCGATTTGATATTTGGGCGATATAGTGTTTTGAATATGGCCTTGATAGAAAGGAAGAATGCGACCTACACAATGAACAAAACTTGGTGAACACGCCACACCCATCAGAACCATAAAACAATCGTTGAATTCATATATGTATTATGCGCCTTCTCGGGATATGAATTGAATGGGCGTGAAAATATTGAAGAGAAATTAGAGTTTGGTCTTGGCATTCAACCCTACAATTACTGTAATGCAGGTTCTAACTGCCAGTCAATCAACAGGAATGGGTTGGTTGGAGTTTAATTGTTTATTTATATATTTTCATTTCATTACGTGCCGAGAAGGATTAAGAAATTCAACCTAAAAGCAGGGAAAAAAGATTGTAATGGAGTAATCCAAAAAAATCTTGTAAAACCAAAACAAAATACTACACTCCAGGTTGCTAATTTCCAACACAAAATACCACACTCCCATTGAATTAATTAAAATAATATTGCGGCTTCGATAAAACTATTCAGAAAAGTACCACACTTCTATAAAATCAAATGACTTTAAACTAGTGAATACAATCTGATACTAATTTTGGAGAAATATTTTGACTTTATGATGTTAAATAACACTTTTGCTAAATTTAATGGAAAACATATGTTGTTGGTAAATAATGAAGAATTTATTATTTTTACTAACAAGGTCAACAGTATCCCATAAGAACTTTGATGTGCTCCGCTATTTTTGGGATTTGTCGAAGATACTTGTGACTTCACACAACTTGGTGAAAATAAAATCATTTAAATCAATGTTTGTTAAGTTATGGGAAATGTTTATTAAGTGGGAGTTTCATATATCATTACATTGAATGAATATATTTTGGTAATGGCATTGTCCATTAATATAATATATCCATATTTTACATCACTAATTCAAATTGGAAGCCATTGGACATCACCATTGTGAAATTCAACCTTAAACGCATGGAAGATGTTTTTGGGAAATTTAGTAAAATTCTCAAAATACCACTCAAATTCAAGAAATTTTGAAAAGAAAAATGCGCTTCATTGACAACTTCAACCTCCTCTTCTTCCCAGTGCCTCTGGATCTTTGGGGAAAATCGAGTCACCATCATCACCTTTGTTCTAGCCACTGCCTCCACCATATGCACCACCGCCTCTGCCTCCATTGTTGCCCTAGACAAAGGCAAGACCCATAACATCCAAGGCCTGGGTTCTTCTGCCATTCTCATGCTCAACCGTGTACGTTAGGTGGATTGTGCCAAGTGTCAAACCATATAAATTTAAATTACAAATACAAGCACGATTCAACATCATCCTCACCTTACTTAGTGGGTTCACCTAAGAATGAAACAAGGACAATCTCCCCATCTCTTTTGGAAGGCAATCTCCCTATCACCAAGAAGGAAGGCTATTGTATATTTTGATTTGAAAGAGAAGAAAGCAAACAAAAACACTCACTCTTTCTTCAGGGAAGTGCAACAAAGGAGGGGCATCAAGTGATTGATTCATGCAGAGTTGGACCCTCTCCTCGAGGACAATGACTAAAATATTGCAGGTGTAAGCCACTGGGAAAAAACTATCCCCACAATTAAAAGAATATAACATCTTGGAATTGACCTAAATGCTTAAAAATATGCGTGGCAAACTATGCAGAAATTTACTACAAGAAGTGGCAATGAATGCAGTGACAAGTTTAAATTTGTTAGTCTCCAATTACCATTTGTTCATTTGATGAGCCTCTGCCTCTATCAGTGACATTATCACCAAAGCATACAAGCACACATTTTATGAATATGCTTTTGTACAAAGTGTATGGATTAGGAGGCGCCCTCTGCACTTGGATTGCTTGTTGGTGGCATTTCAGAAGATATTGGTGTATGTTCTTGTGGTTCTCAGCATGGCCAAAGGATGCTCCATAACCCCTGCCAAGCTTTGCTTAACATTGTATGGGAGGGACAGACCATGGAAAAAACTATGTGTCCTCGGAACTTCTGGAACCATACATTGATGAGTTCATGGATTCTGACAATGAGTGAACCATACATTGTTGAGGCCGTTGTTAGAGTCCCGAAATTCCACATTTCATAACCACAAAAAAATCAAGTGTTTCTACAGGGAACATACACGGAAACTCGCAAATATATCAAGGAAAGACAAGGGCATCAAGATACCTTAAGTCCATGAAGCTTAAAATTGCTCCTACAAGCAACTTGCTTACTACCTCTCAAGGGATTGTCCCTCTTTTCATACGCGGGGCGGGGTCTTTGGAGGCCAGGCGAAGCAATATCATGAAGGCATGCATGCATGGGGGACTCAAGCCAGTTTAATTCATAATCAACCTGACAACCCTCTTCGCGTACTCTATATTTCCATGTGGCAATACCATCTATGGTTTAACAATTATAAATATTCATAGTGGTCAACTAAAATATGCACTTTTATAGACATAACCATTATACCATAATTATTAATTATATTTTTGACCAATGTATAATTCCACAATTATAAATGTTAACTTCAAAACCATTCAAATGTGTGTAATCCACATTTATATTGTTAAATTCAATATCATTCACCCTAACTTGTAATTATATGCACTCCACAATTTATAGTAATAATATCCACTTCAATTCTACCCGTATACTTGTATATAACCACCATGGATTATAAGGGATTTCTTTTTATACCAATTGGATTCCACATGCAATCTTAACTAAATAGAGTTTTCAACTAATCCCTATTTTTAAATCTTTAAATAATTGTGCATCAAATCTCACTTATATAAAGATATGTAGGATTATTACCATCCTAACCATTATTTAACAAATTATAAAGTGTCATAAGAAATGTGACACCTAGGACTAAGGGAATTTTTTTGTAAGTTAAAGTTGGGGTACTCCTTTAACCCTAATGTGTCATACCGACCACTATTTTGAAAACATGTATCGTCTCATTAGAGTCACATGTCTATAGGTGTTAATATCTCTTATTGCAAGATCACCAACCTTATACTAAGCTGATTCTTAGGGACAACAACATTTGTCCATATATATATATATATATATCGATCATTTTTCAACATATACTTATTACTTAAATTCTTTTTGAAAGAATACTATACCCTTATTTCAATGAATATACATATTATAATACTTCACACATTATATATATATATATAATTTTCCTTCAAAATTAATAAGAGAAAATCTAGTTATTATAACAACACTATATAACAATTCCCTTAAAAATAAGCATCTTACATCATAAATAAATTAAATCATAAATAAATTAAATGACAGCTCTTACACATATTTTCTCACTAATGTAATAATAAACTATTATATTACGTCCTCAATAACATAAAGACAATCTCTCCCACGTTACTTTTTCAAACAAGATACTTCCAAAACTGATATCATAACTATTAGCTACCTAAAATATGAAGTACATGACAAAAATATGAACATTCACCCAACATTCGTGGTCACTCAATTACCCAGTTTCACCATATTGGAGTTTACTATATGAGAATTACCATCGTTTTTCTTTTTATTAAATTGCTAAAAATAAGAATTACAAAAAAGTCAATTTTTGGAGTTCCGTTAAAATAAAATCAAACATCTCCTCAACTTATAGAAATTAGTTATTATAACGACTTATAAAGTCAAATCAAACCAATTGAAAATGGACTTCTTGGATGGAGTTGATGGAGGAAACATGTGAATTTATTTAACACTATCTTTAATTTAAAAGTCGTTTGGCCAAGGTTTTGAAGGAAGAGATCGACTATTTTGAATGCGATGAATGGAATATTCCAAACTTATAGCAAATCTGAATGTTCTACAAGGGATGTGTAACTATTTTCAGACTATTCTGCAATAGAATTAAGTAGCTTTACGATATTAAACAGAATTCATTATATGTGCAGAAAATATTACGATATTATATCGATATTATATGTGCAGAAAATATTACTCAACAGAAAAAGAAAATATGAAGTCTTCTGGAAAGTTTTGGAAATATTTTTGTCTTTTTAATGCTGACTTTTGGTTTATTATTTCAATTACCTATAAAATATGAAATGTTCGAGTTTAACAGTCTATGGTAGCATTGGTATAAATTGGCAAGGATTATAATGCTTCATTTTGAAAGTGACTTTCATTTGTTTGCATTTTGCAGGGTGTTTTATGTGAAATTTAGCGGTGATGCAACTTATGTTTTCTCAGGAAGTGATGACACTAATATTCGCGTGTGAAAAGCTAAAGCATCAGAGCAGTTAGGAGTGGTAGGCATCTTACCATTACTTTTTGTCAACTTATTTTCTGTTCTAGATTTGTTTTATGTGTCCTTGTTGGAAATCACACATTTCAGTTTCCCAGGAAAATTAAATGTCAGACTGGTTCTTATTTGTTATAAAAGACTACACTGAAAGGCAGATTGTTTCTTGTGCACAGCATTGGAGAGTCCCAAAGACAGTGTAAAAACAAATTAGAGTAATAGCAGACATACAGTCTGAACACTGATCAAGAAGAAGGTGAAAGTTGACAATCACAAAATATATCGAACAATTTTGAATATTTGAATAGATAAAAAAGGAACAGGTTTTGGAAAACGTTGAATAACATAATTGCTATGGAAATATTCTAAATCAAAGATAACGAGAAAGGAAATAAAGGTTTGTTGAGCAGAAAGGCAAAAGGTTCCAAGGCACTGCAAGTAGAGTATCTATTGTATCGGTTACATATGGAATTGCATAAAGTTCTGCTTAACTTTGCCTTTACTTAAGGATTTCCTAAGAAATGGATGAAAGGATTAATTTAGAGGAATGCACCAATAATCTGTAGGCTAAGGGATGAGTGGGTTTAGAGCCGGGCATTTAGTAATAGATAACATAATCACACTTGTGGTTTGTGTTGATGAATGGAGAGAAGAAAAAGAGCCAAACTATATGCAGTAGTAAAACCTGATAAAATATGGGCAAAGATTGATAGACTATTTTGGATTGAAAGAATAAAATTATAATTACTGAGGTCCTACTCAAACCGGCATGCTAGTTTTCAAGGACTTTCTTTGAGATTTGCATTAGTTGATTCAAACTATGTTTGTGGCATTGCAAGGGCTTCAAGCTAGGGATATTTACCATCACTCTCTAATTCTATGCAGTTAATATAGTGTTGCTTGCCTGAATCACCTAGGACATGACCAAATGACTGGCTTATTTACCATTTCAGTAGCAATCATGAAAGATTGTGAACATAGGCAGAACGAACAACATGCCCATTGATTCAATACAATTTTAATACCTTGAGATCTCTCACAATAATCGAACCCGAGAGGAGTGAACGCACTACAAGTTTCTTGGGATGCACATCTTTTAGTTGGAAGCACTTCATACTACATGGTGCATAGAGAACCAACGAAAAATGGTTGAAGAGCATATTTTAGAATCGGAAAGCGGGTTAGAGCTATAAATTTTTAGGTATGGTCAAGGAAGACACTTTTAGTCAACATCTTATGATGTTTGACACTAAAATGTGGAAACATTGGCGAAGTAACATCTTACAACAAAATTGAAAAAACAATCAGATTCAAATGTGCTCTATCATGAAATCTGAGTCAAATCCGTTGTCTTACATATAGAAGCAGGCATGATCATGATAAAAGTTTTATACAAATTCTTGTCATACAGGATAATGGTAAGTTAAATAAAGGAGAATACCAGTAATAGCATTAGCAAAGAGCACAAAATGCTACATACTAGAACAAGGTTGGACTTTAATATATTTCAAAATACCTGGCTAAATGATAAACAGCAAATTTCCCATAAGCAAGCATGATCATGATAAAAGTCGTACAACTTCTTTCTCACAAAGGACAGTAGCAAGTGAAGGAAGGAAGAATACCAGTGGTAGCATTGGTAAAGAGCACAAAATGCCACAGGTTATAACAGGGCTGGGCTCAAAATAGCTGTTAAAATGGTAAATGTCAAATTTCCCAACGCATTTCTTAAGAATCATAAAAAACTAAAACAAATAACAAATTATGGAAGTGAGGCAAATAAAGTGAAGAAAACTGTCATACTATATGAACTTTAGTAATCCTAATATAGAACCATAAGTTCGTTTTCGTTTCGAATCTGATATTAGCTGGTAAAAAGAAAGAATATTAGCAAAGGATCAGTAGGCATAACCTTGGTAGAGAAACTCACCGACAAATCTAAAATCTCGGAAAGATCTAAAATCTCCGAAAGAGTGCACATGCAAAGTATGTAGCCATAATACGTTAATTAAAAAAATTCATGTAAAAATTATGGAAAGTATTTTAAAAAAATCCATGTTGGTTCATAAAATAAAATATTATGAAAAGTAATTAAAAAATAGATGTTCATTTATAAAATAAAAACTTAAAACTTAAACCCAGAGAGATCAAATTTCGTGAGTTTAAATTTTAAAAAAAAAATACCTGTCAAAAAATTGGATCCCTCTCATTATTATTATTATTTTTCAAAATTCATTTTAGTAAAGTTGAACATTTTCACATCATGACCTCAAGCTTCTCCCCCCAAGAGCGTAAAAGGCACGATTATCTAGATGCTGTAAAGGAACGGCTTAAGCATCTTCCAGAAATTAAACAGAAATTAAACACATTGAGAAGTATGTTGCTAGATACAATAGATCTTATGTTACAGCTTGTTCTAAAAGGGTTAGTACTAACAAGTAATTGACTTGACAAACATGGACACCTAAGCCTATATACAAAGCAGCCCTTCTACGCATACTGTAAATACGGCAACAAAGAGGATCGTAAGAGAGCGCACAGTGCTCCTGGATCTGTGGTCACTGCTCCTCTTTGGAAACGGCGAATTGCAGCAGAATTGGAGTGAACATCTAATTCTAGCACAACATTTCAATGCAAGTTATACCATATATTCAACATTATGTTATTGGGCATTCGTTATTGTTGTTGAATATTGCCAGCTAATCCTCCATTAGTTTAGTGTAATTTTGTGTCTGGATCTGTGGTCACTGTCACTGCTTGACCAGAGGAAAACACTGCAAGGAAACAAATATTAATCAGCCCTAAACCATTAATGTCCCCAACCTTTCAATTTAACAGAATATGAAAAGGCAATGAAAATGAATGAAAGTTGTTTACCTAAGAGCTGTTTCAACGATGTCCTCTCGACTCATTGGCGCTTGGTTCTGAAATCTTTAATGATATTCAGGCCGCGACGAAATCTTGCTTAAGATCAAACAGAACAAAGGACACAGAAAAGGGCGGAGGAAGATGACTGTAGCGAATTTCGAGAGGAGGGTAAAGATGCATGTGCCATTTATTTTTTCGCCGATTTCCTCCATGAATTCTTCTGCAGGAATCTCCATTTGAGTATTGATCGAACTAACGGCAGTGCTAGGTGCAGAAGAACGACGAGCGATGTGAGTAGCAGAGAGTTTGGGGTAGCGGTGATTAGGAAAAACCACCCACACTTTATCTTAAAAAACTAAAGCTTCTTCCATTCAACACAGAAGCAAGGATAAGTAGGGGAGAAGCTGAGAGAGAGCGACTTCTGTTGAAGCAAGAAGATTACTCGTACTATGTGGGGCTATAAAAATTGAGAAACACCATAGTAGACTATGAAACATCCAAGAAGATAAACATACCTGGTAGTCTGGTTGTTGGTGGTTTTCTATGATTATAGTCGTGGTCTCGAGGTCTCGGTCTTAGCGAAAATCCAACATACCACACCTAGAACACACCACACCTAGAACACAATGCGCTTTCTGCTGCACATGTCGTCACACCAGCTGCCCAAAAATCGTTCTTTCGCACAGCTTCCAGATCTGTAATAACCTGTTGCAAGTTATTACAGATCCATCTTAACCTTGACTCGATTTAGTCTGAGAGGTTAAAGTTAGCTGTAGAACACCTTTGTATTGCAGAAGAGACTTTCTATTGCAGAAGAGACTTTAATTGCCTTTATTTCAAAGACTAAATGAAATGCTCTTGAGTGAATCCAGATGCTTAGGATGAAGGTTTGTTCTCCAAATTTTTTTGCTGAATTACAACATTTTAGGTTACTGTATTCCTAATGCTAGTTATAATTAGAGTGGGATATTTTGTACAGCCTGGTTCGGATGCTATTGGAACTGTCACTATTTTGCATGGTTGTCCTGGAGTAGCTGCACGAGCTTGTTCTCTTGCTGAAACTTGATAAAAACTCTACAAAGGTAAACATGATATCCCCATTCCCAGGGATGTCTGTTTTCATTGCAGGTTGAATGATGGATGGGTGATTATTTTTTGTTGTTTAATTCAGGTTGCATAGATTCTCAAAGATCGCACATCTTGGCTACTGGACTGCTGTAGTGTGGATGTTCTAGTTACCGCTTGCTAAACTGGAAATGGAGGAACAATTGAGATTTTATACATGCAGGTGAAACGAATTGTAAGCTGAGAGTTTTGTAGCAATATAGAATTTGTCCAGTGTTCATCAATGTCTAATTTGAACGCTATTTCTAATTGCAGATGTATGCACCAACTACTTTAGCTTCTGCCCTAGATTTCTGGACTCTTAGATATGCCTCTGTATTGGAAGATTGTAGTCTTATGGTACGGTGGATACTTCTTGCTCTAACTTCTGAGTTTAAGAACAAAAAAATTCAAGAGTTCTGAAATGTTTTCATAATTTCATTCTGGTTTTCATTCTAAAAGCTTTTCTTCTTATCACTATCTAAACTATAAAAGCTTTTCTTCTTATCACTATCTAAACTATCAGAGTTTTTGTTGTACATGGTAGAAACTTAATAGCACTGGATTGCAACTGAAAAGGAAGACGTAATCTATATTGCTACAGGGAAGATTTATTCTGGTGAAAATTCAATTTTATTCTAGTGAAGATTCAATCTCAGTAGATGGTGAAACAAGGGGCATGTGACAGATTTGGTGAAAATTCAATTTTATTCTGGTGAAGATTCAATCTCAGTAGATGGTGAAACAAGGGGCATGTGACAGATTTGAGATAAATTTATCCTTTCACAATATTCTTTAACATCCTTTAACATTTATAACCAAGTTTTTTGAGTTGAAATCTCAAAAATTTATCAAACAAATAGCTTAAATCATTCTAAATAATTCTTTTAAAATTTATCAAACAAATAACTTAAATAATTCTAAATAATTATTTTGCTTTTAATCTCTGCATATATTATAAATAATTCTTTTACTTTTAATTAATTTGAATACTCATCTATTTGGTTTTAAAGTTTAAGTATTTGTAAAAAATTTGTTCAATTAATATTTTATATTTTATTGAAATGTCCACTATTATCTATAATTGAAATATTGAACTACAATTCTCTCTCATAATAGAAGGTAGAAACATTATAAAAAAGAAAGAATCCTAAAAAAAATGATGCTCATCATGATGGTGATGAGCAGGATAACTGTCATTCCTATAACCTGAAAAAACTAGAGTTGTCTGGTTTGTAGAGCTTTATCAGCAATTTGTATGTGTTACCAGCTAGGTACGGACACTTGCCATCTCCATAAAATATTTACAAAATATCCTCTGTTTTTATGTTTATTATTTCGGTATGTATAGTTAGACATGGAAAATTTATATCCTCTGTTTTTTTGTTTATTATATAGCAGTGTACATTTAAAAATGGAAAATTTAGATGCTGGTTCAAAGGTTCTAGTTAGGCATGACTGAATTGTATGCAATGGACGCAGAATACTCAGAATCTGTTCCAAAGAGAACAAGAGCCACAAGTAGCATAATTGTATGCAATCGACGCAGAATACTCAGAATCTGTTCCAAAGAGAACAAGAGCCATGAGAAGGCGACCCTTTTGGGTAAGGTTCCAGTCTGCAGATAATATAATTTGGTGTTATAAAGAACAATGCCAAAGGAATAGCCAGGCAAATCAACTTCTATTGGCTATCTAGCTAGGTTATTCCAGCATTCGGGCGTAGTTTCGTTCACCGGTTCATTCATTGTTGGTAAGCAATATTAACTTTTAGCAGAGACGTTTATATGCTGGGAAGAGTAATGATAGAAATGAAGGCGGTTTTTTTTCCTAGCATGGACAGGTAGAAGGTATTATCATTTGTCAAAAATAAATGGGCAAGGTAATGTCCTTACAATGGATGATGCTAACTCAACTCGTTTAGCAGCTTATTGAATTGTGGGTAATGCTGGTAGGGATACCTCTGTTGCTGATTCAAACCGTCGTCTACAATCATTCCATCTTCAGCGTATAGCGGTCAAAATCCAGCTTATAGTGGTATAACTCCAGCGCGATCTAACTCCAGTCCTTTATAACACACACATAACACACAAGTGAAATGCTTACTCACTATAACCGAAGCGAGGATCTATCATTCAATCTATTAACTTCTTGCATCAATCAAAGATCGAGGTGGAATTGATAGCACTCCTACCAAACTATTGCAGCAAGCAGGAACCATTCAAAGAACCATTCATATAGTATGGCAGCAGGACTATTAGCGTGTTCAACCATTGATCTTAACTCTGGATCTATTAACTTTTAGTTTGAGAAATATTCGAAGTAGGTATTTGCTAGCATGGATCTAGCCAAAAGCTCAATAACATTGGCAACAATCAATTAAGTTAACCTTTTAAGTTATCTTGAGTTCTTTTATACCTTTAGATGCTTAGTAAATATAAAGTTAAGATGAATCTATGGTAATTTAGAATGCCTGATATCACCTGAATTGGAATCTTCTGATGCTTATGCTTCAACAACATTGGCAACAATCAATTAAGCTAACCCTTTAAGCTATCTTGAGTTCTTTTATACCTTTAAATACTTAATAAATATAAAGTTAAGATGAATTTATACTAATTTAGAATACCTAATACCACCTGCGTTGGAATCTTCTAATATGTATACTTATGATGATGGCCGTATGAGTGGAGGGCAATGTGGTCCCTAGTGTGAGGTGCACCAATTCCCCTAAAAACTAGAATACCGGCTTTTTGAATTTCTCCATTTCTATTCTCAATCGTCAGAAGTCTACGGATCAGATCACCACTGCCGTATATTTTTAATGCTTCATATATTATTGTAAGCCAAAAATCTTAGTAAGATATGTTGTTTGTGCGCTGTCTATTCTACTTGCATGCTCTGCAGGTGTCCTCTGATTAGCAACAAACATCATCGGTTATGAACAGGGATTATCACAGTCAAAGGTAATTGAAATTAGTGTCCAATGACACTAATTAGTATATATAGGGATGATGTTTTCAGGAATTAGCCTTCTTACTTCTAATTCTTCATATGTCAATATTAATCATGATATAAAAGTGACATGACATTTTCTTATGTATCATCTACTAATAGGTATAGGTAGATGTTATGTAATGTAATATTTGTAATGTTACTGGCCACATATAGGTAATGGAGTAATGGAGTATGATACATTACAGTCATGTCAGGGTGTAAACTGTATGTCGATGCTATGCTAGGACTAAGTTGAATACTCAAGAGAGAACCTTACACTCGACAAAGCCAAGATTTCTTGATATCATTTCCAAACGTTGCGAACAACCATTACAAATCCATATTAAACAAAGAGGGTCAACTTCCTATCGTTTTCCTCTTGATAATACTAGTTAAAAATACCCGATGCTAGTGTGGTATAATTAGTATATTCATTATGGACTGAATTTATGTTGTGATATTAGTAGACAGAGGATCATTATTATTAGAAACGCATTGTAGCATTTATTTAATAGAGCAAAATGGTGATTGTTTGCTAGAGAATGCAAATACTTATTGCAGAAAGTATTGTTATTAATTTATAAATCAACCCAAACGATATTGATATTGCTTACGAAGGATATGGCCTATGTAATTATTAAATACTAAAAAAAAGGGATTTTACAGTGTTAGTGTCCAATGACACTAATTAGTATATGATGTTTTCAGGAATTAGCCTTCTTACTGCTAATTCCTCATAGGTCAGTATTAATCATGATATAAAAGTGACATGACATCTGCCTATGTATCATCCACTAATAGGTATAGGCAGATGTCATGTAATGTAATATTTGTAATGTTACTGGCCACATATAGGTAATGAAGTAATGGAGTATGATACATTACAGTCATTTCAAGGTGTAAATTGTATGCAGATGCTATGCTAGGACTAAGTTGAATACTCAAGTGAGAACCTTACACTCGACAGAGCCAAGATTTCTTGGTATCGTTTCCAAACGTTGCGAACAACCATTACAAATCCATATTAAACAAAGAGGGTCAACTTCCTATAGTTTTCCCCTTGATAATACTAGTTAAAAATACCCGATGCTAGTGTGGTAAAATCAGTATATTCATTATGGATTGAATTTATGTTGTGATATTAGTAGACAGAGGATCATTATATTGGAAACGCATTGTAGCATTTATTTAACAAAGCAAAATGGTGATTGTTTGCTAGAGAATGCAAATACTTATTGCAGAAAGTATTGTTATTAGTTTATAAATCAACCCAAACGATATTGATATTGCTTACGAAGGATATGGCCTGTGTAATTATTAAATACTAAAAAAAAGAGATTTTACAGTGTTAGTGTCCAATGACACTAATTAGTATATATACGGATGATATTTTTAGGAATTAGCCTTCTTACTGCTAATTCCTCATAGGTCAGTATTAATCATGATATAAAAGTGACATGACATCTGCCTATGTATAATCCACTAATAGGTATAGGCAGATGTCATGTAATGTAATACTTGTAATGTTACTGGTCACATATAGGTAATGAAGTAATGGAGTATGATACATTACAGTCATGTCAAGGTGTAAACTGTATGCAGATGCTAGGCTAGGACTAAGTTGAATACTCAAGAGAGAACCTTACACTCGACAGAGCCAAGATTTCTTGGTATCATTTCCAAACGTTGCGAACAACCATTACAAATCCATATTAAACAAAGAGGGTCAACTTCCTATCGTTTTCCCCTTGATAATACTAGTTAAAAATACCCGATGCTAGTGTGGTAAAATCAGTATATTCATTATGCACTGAATTTATGTTGTGATATTAGTAGACAGAGGATCATTATATTGGAAACACATTGTAGCATTTATTTAACAAAGCAAAATGGTGATTGTTTGCTAGAGAATGCAAATACTTATTGCAGAAAGTATTGTTATTAATTTATAAATCAACCCAAACAATATTGATATTGCTTACGAAGGATATGGCCTGTGTAATTATTAAATACTAAAAAAAAGGGATTTTACAGTGTCGAATAATCAATGGTATGATAATACTAAACACAAAGTACAAGAGATGTAGGGAAATAAATCATTCTACTATAATTGCTAACTAAACAAATCACAAACCATGATTCTGATACTCGGAAGAAGGTAAATCCTTTTTGGATAAACGAATGGTCCATTTTAATACAATATATACGTGTACAAATTAATTAGGTTCGAATACCCACATGTGGGGTTTTTTCCATAATAAGTAACCATTCATATACCATAAAGAAAATCAAGAAAACGACAGTGTTACAATCATTACAATGTAAAACTTAATCGAAAATACAAGAAAAGGGTTTCATTCACACTGAGCATATATATATTAAACATTCACATTGAGCATATATATATATATATATATATTAAACCTTCACATTGAGCATATATATATATATATATATATATATATGTATATATTAAACAGTTAAGAAAATGTTAAAAATATTTTATGGATGACATAGAAGCCACAAAGGGCTCAAGCACAAAATAGAGAGTTATATGACTTTCACCACAGCGCCTATACTCAGGTTACGGAGGAGTAACCCCAATATTTTATAACGGAGAACCCTAACAAACTTATACATGAGAACCCACAGTCGAATCCAAGAGACATCTTTTGGTTGGACGGTTACAATAATTGTATTCTGATATAATGCCCTGGTTACCTTTCTGCTTTGCATAGAGGCTTCTATCTATGCTTGACACAACAATAATATTAGATGGAATAAACTTTTGCTATTATGTAATACTGCTCCAGTACAAAACATAAGATGGACTTGCTACTGTCAATGTCAGTTGTCCAACCAACATGATAGAATCGTGAAGCTAGTATAAGTTTTGTCATTAAAGCTAATATAAAAGTCATTTGTTCCTTTCAAATAGTTGAAAATCGCTTAAGCTGCTTGACGATGCCAACAACATGGATCTGTCCCAATGCAATTGTAGACCATGGCACACATTAGAATCCTTATGTCTCATTGGATAGATTAGATTTCAATTTCTTTGATATCTCTTCAAATTTAACTGCAGTGTAATCCACCGTATACTTTTAACTCCAGTGTAATCCACCGTATACTTGAACACTTTTATGCCAATACAACAATGGATTTCATCACAATATACATATTTAGTTTAGCAATTCCCTACAACATGTTTTTTTACCTGCTACAAGTGCAATTTACAAACTCTATTACCATGCTCAGTCACGAACATTGCCGCATGCGGCTCTTATTCATTTTGTAATATACATTTTTTAGAAGGATTTTGTGCACTTTGCATATGGTTTTAATATTTCTATATTTAAATTTATTATTTAGAAGAATAAAAAGTTTTTAATTTGGCATGAAGTAGGCTCAAAAGAAATGACACAATAAAGGACATTGAATAAATTGTTGTGTATAGAGAGAATCTTCCATTGGAAATCATAATCCTTTCAAAATTTTAGAGTGCTATTCTATCTACCAACTTAATCATGTATTTGGATATTTTTATGAGGTTACAAGATCAATTTACAAGTGGTCAATGATAGCTCATGTCAAACTATACCACTTTATTAATTAAGGACAAGTGGGATAATTAAATCATATGATCTACTCGCTAAGAGAACATATCGAGACCATATGTTGAGATTAACCTACACTATTTACTTGACTATAACTTCGGGACGAAGTTTCTTGAAGGGTGGGTGTATGTAATGCCCCATATTTTGACATTTGGCAATTACAACTCTAACACAAACTAGCTTAGCATTTTATTGTTTATTATTTGTTGGACTCAGTTAGATTGTTTAAAATTGTTGTTGCGTGAACATGTGCACTCTCTATGGATGAATAGTAATGGAATTTATCGTTTTTTCTTTATTAATAGTGATGAATATGTTACTTCTTTTTGAACATGCAAATTGAATGAAGGATATCGATATGCGGGTGCCAATTTAGCTTGTACTTTGGATATAAAGCGGGTATAATGTATACTGCAAATGAAAGTATATGATTATTTAAATGTTATTTTAGTGATATAGACTATCACTTAAAAGAGTCAGATATGTTTATATATGAGTTTTATGTTAATGATGAACTAACCCACATGTTGATTGGCTACAAGATAGTCATATTCTTGCAGTACCAAGGGGCACGAGATGTCTTAGACATCAAGAGGATAACGATGTTATACCAATTTTTATGTTATTTAATTATGAATTCCAATGTTTCTATGACTTGCCCAAAGTGGTTGTTCAATTTGACGAGACCCCTTAGAATTGTGACGGCACAGTATGGTTGATGTAGGGTGTTGACCCTAGTACTATCAAGGGGTGGAGGCATTTCCCAACGTTTATCCCTCGAAACCCGGAGTCGTGGGAGGGTTGTGTTGAGCACACTCCCCTAGATGTGTGATGATGACTAGTGGATGTCTATTGGGGAAGTTTGGTCGATGTAGTCGATTGACACTTCCTCTTACGGGTTCTATATGTGGTTAGGTCATGTAGTCGATGCCATAGTATATTGCAGCAGAGGACGGGATGGTGAGGTCAGAAGATGGAAGTAGTGGTGATTGGGTGGTTGGATTATTGATGGGGATGGATGGGACCAATGATGGGATTGGATGATGATATTCATTGTTATAAACCATCATGAATATATGCTTGATTTACTTCATTATGCGTATCTAATTCAATTTTATTGCTTTTGTATGAATGATTATGAATGATGAATGATGCATTATTTAAGTTGTTAAGTTGTGTGTTGTTTGCAAGCATATAATAATGATGCATTAGGGACATTAAATGTGATTATTAGTATCCATGCTTAATATGTATGCGTTGGCCACGTATACGCCAATTTGTGAGTACATTACTATGATTGGTTGATTGATGAATAAATTGGCATGGTTACATTAATTATTAGTAACTTAGTTGAGGAATTATTGTAGTATTACTTATGTATTGAAAGTATAAATAAGTGTTGAAATATGTGTGTGTGTGTGTGTGTGTGAGTTTGTTGATTTGTTTAATATATTTTAGATTTAAATAAACTAATTCGATTATTGAATGATATATATAATTATATACATGTATCATAATATAATATAGTATATGGAAATATCTTATTTGACTTATGTATGAGAGGATAATGTAAATTAAATAAATGGATAGATAGGGTTGCACAAATTCTTAGAAAAGAGTTGTCATAGTTGCAGTTAAGATAGTAGCATGAAAAGTGAGACTTTGCAACCATGTTTATTAATACTTTATTTATTTAAATCAAATTGCTATTTTTTTATAAAATAAATTTATTGATTGTTGAATATTATTTTATTGGAATTTATTGATGGCTGAGGAGGAGAAGGAGGACTTTTGATATAAATAGGAGACTTGAGATTTGAAGGAAGGAGGTTCTTTTTCTAGAGGGATATTTTGGGAGGAGAAGTTTGGGAAGAGTTGGAAGAGTTTGAGAACTCTTCGAAGATTTGATACATACCCTACTAGTGCATCATTGTTCTGTTCTCTGGGGGTCTTTGACACGGAGCGCCAGGAGGCCATTTGGATGGCTTCCTGGTGCTAGGGAGGTTGATAGGCCCCTCGTTGGCTGGGAGGAAAAACCATGGTTCCACTTTGGGCAATAACGAGGGAAGCAACTCGAGGAGAAGATGGAAGCTTGCTTCAGTTTGGACTTCTTCACCATTTTTATATCGAGGTATTCCTCTTATTATTTTAAATTACTTATATATTGTTGTAAACTTGATATATGTTGTTGTAAAATGTTTATATGTTGTTAATCCTCGTGTAGTTACATGATTTCATGATATTTCAAGCTATGTGAATCATTAATGGAATATTAGTATTTCTAAATTATTTGATAAAGAAGTAACTACTATTGATGGGTGTTACATTTGGATTCTTCTTACAAGCCTTTTCTCTTGAAGATTCAATTTTCATGCAATAGCTTGTTTAAAGACTTTTTGTAGTCCACCATCTGCAGTGTCTTCTAGGAACACCTGATCTTCTATACTGCTGCAAATTTTTAGTGGACATTTTCTTAGGAAGATCTATTTCCCAATCAAGTAAGTTCATCATCCAGTCTTCCATCAACTTGCATACTGCTCCATATTCAGGATCTTTCATGCGCCAGTCAAGGCAAAACATTAGTACCATGCTCTAAAACCATGTTGAATTTTTAGCTACTTTCATAAACTTGTAATTATGAGAGTAATTTTAAAATTTTCTTTAGCATAATTACACTTGAAAGTACAACCATATGTATGAGCAGTATCGCATTAGACATAGAGTAGAAAATAAACATGTCAAATCACAATAGACATGAAAGTAAATAGATTAGAGCACATCAATAATGCACAGTAGACACCATGATTTACCCTGGGAAAACCCTCTTTCCTTTAGAGGGGAAAAACCCAACAACCTTTCTTATGATGATTCATAATAGAAGATCAAGTATACAAATGACTATGAACATATAAACCCTTAACACATGAGGGTATACATTAAACAGAGAGACCAAGTACTTATCTTTATCAGGTAGGGCATGTAGTTGTGGCATCAACTCTAGCACTTTCAATAGCACTAGTCACAAGAGAACTATCACCATTACGATTCATCCTAGCATTTCCATGCTATTCTAGATATCTCATCAAGGGATGATCATCAATGTAATACCCCTAGTTTTGACTTGGAATGTATTTATCCAATATTATGTAAATGATGTAAATATGCTAATGTGAACTCCTAGTGCGGAGCTCAAGGCCAAGGCCCGACTAGTGAATGGATAGGCATGTATGAGGTTATATTTTAGTTGGATTGTTTGGTTGGCTTTTATGCCTAATTTGAAATGTATGTAAATATTATGCTGAAAATTAATAAAATGGTCCAACAATGGTTGTGTAAAGAGCACCAAAGGGGCTATGATTCCACCAGAGGGGAAGAGGAAGGGGGCCTATGGGAAACCAAATCCTATGCTGCCATGTGTCAACCTTAGAACTCACCCAAAATTATGTCATGTGATGAGAATAAGCCAATCATCTCCTTTTTTTGACCATTTTCCAATCATTGATTGCACATGTGAGGTTGGTGGGAAAGGTCACTTCATGTAGTTATTGAAGCATGGGGGTTGTGACAGTTATGTCAGTTGTCAGCAGTCCTATTTCTTCTATGGTCAGAAGCCATGTCAGTTGTATTTTCACCCTTACCTCATATCCTTAGAGTCAACACTCTTTTGATTATCATTCTCATTCTCTTTCATGCAAGTTGCTACACTACGTAGAGTTATTCCATTGTTCTTCATGTCCATTACCAGGCTGTGTGTTAAACCCAGAAATTCGAATTAGAAGACGGAGTTGCATTTTTGGAAGGGAAAACAGTTGGTTGTAGGTGAACAGAGAGATTGGGCAAGATAGGAACCTTACCTATGGATTTTTGCTACTCGTAGGTGCTTGATAAGTCACAATTCAAGCCTACAAGTGGTTCTATAGAACCATATCAGATTGGACTTCTTCTATGCACACATTGGAAGCACCCAGCAAGATGGATCACCCAAGAGAACCGTGGATCGGTGAACGGGATTCCTGAGTTAGAAGGGTGTTGTGTGGGGCAGGTATTGTGGAATCCAAGGCTGTGAGGGCTGAGTGAGACCCCTGTAGAGTTCTGTATGAGCATTTGGCTAAGCACAAAGAGCAGAATGGATTGTGGGATGAGAGATAGAAGCCTGTAGGTGTTCCCTTTACCCTGGTGGCCTCATAGCCCAGCTTGGGGGTGGCCTCCCAGCAGAAAGAGTATATGTTGGATGGAGTGCCTATGGTTGGGTGGAAAAGCGCTCTTACACAGCCAATTGCTTGGATCTGCGTTTCTTAAAGATAAGTACTCTCATGTATTTGATTCTGAACTGTTTTATTTGATGCCTGTAATGTTTATGCTTGTATTTGCATATTAGATGTGTGTGGTTAGACTTTAATTCCATTGTGCATGTTTAATTACATTTTTGCACACATTACATTGGTTGACAATCGTATTATGCATTTGGGGCGAATTTTTAGAACTCGAGTTTTACCAACGTCCCCTCCCGATGGTTGGATTGGGTGAGGGGGATGTTATAGAGTGGTATCAGAGCTTTTGGTTGCAATGTCGGAGCTGTATGGGCCAGAAATCATGATCTACAAGTAAAAGGATCAGAAATGGTTGTGCAGGGTTAAGTTCTGCTGAATGGCAGTTAACCGGCTTGGAGTAAGTTTGAAAACAACTTCGAAACTTTCCTTGTTATTGACCAATGACAACCTTGCATAAAACCGAAATTTTAAAATTCAGGAAAATTTAGTTGGGCCCCACCCATTCCAGGTGGCAGGGTGATGTGGAGGACCAACGTGGGCAGGAGGTTCGACGTGGAGGAGCTGCGTAGGCAGACGTTGCGATGTGGACCAGCCACATCATACATGGTTGCGTAGGTGACTGTAAGGAATGAAGTGCGAAAGCGGTTTCGCAATAGCCGAAGGAGGTTTCCCTTACCGCCCTCCCGACTTGCAAAATCATATGGTGTCGACACGTGGAGGGTGGTTTGGTATTTCACAACCACCCACCACACCATCCTGGCGTGCATGTTGGTGATGCGAAATGGATGTGGACCATAGATCTTTTCACCGCACAGTTGATCTTTTCCACCATTTAACCGTATTCCAATGGTCACTTCGCAGTGTTATATCCCTTGCTTTTTCCTCTGGCGAAGCTTACCTCCGTCGTTGATCTAAAATCGTTTTGCGAACACACCAACAGCAAGGTGGGTGGCTTATGAAGGGTGAATCAGGGTAAACGCGGCATTTTTCACAGCCGATTATTAGATGCCCAAAATTGAAAATTGCAGTTGATCCTATGCGACAGATTGCACGAAATCGAAGTATTTACAAAAAAAAAAACGAGGGCGTTACCACAAGGGGGAAATCCCCCTTGACCCCCATCGTCCCCCTCATATGTCGTTGGGTATGAGAAAGCTCTGTGATTGTCAATATGGGTTGTTCATGTTAGAAAAACAAGATCGCAGAGCAATAAACAGTAAACAAGATGCAAATACAATCACACTAACATATTACAAGAGAGACACCAATATATCGTGGTTCACCCAACATGGGCTACGTCCACACTGAAATTGTCAGTCCTTATTATTATACCATCCAGTAAATGAAGGCATACAACCTGCAACACATCCACTGCACTTCCTCTTCACTGTCTCATAGTCTCTCGTTTCGATCTCAGAGACCTTTACAATGCATAATACCTAATACATCAACCCTAGCCGTATTACAATGTCTTTCTTATAAAGGGGAATACCATGGGAAAATACCATGGGTTACCCAAAACCATGGGCCCGTAAAACAACCCCAAAAATTTCCTCCGGGGACCCGTTGACCCCCAGACCCCAATGGGGGGAGGCTTAGCCCCCCCCACACCCCCCCCCCCCCCCCCCCCCCGCGCTGGGGTGAGTGTACAGTCTTTTTTCATATCATATAAAGCTGGGGTACAAACACGGTTGAATAATAATATCTCTGAATCTGGGAGATCAGGATCCACAACCAACATTTCCCAGGTTTCATGAAGATTGATGTTATAATTTTCAAAGACTGTAATAAATCTAACAAATGTGTTTATAAACACTTTTGCAGATTCAAAATCCTATCAGTGATATTTAAGAATCAACATTCCAGACTAGTGCGGTTGGGAAATATTTGATCTTGGTTGGGCCAAGAAGAAGAGTATCATCATGGAGGATGCACAGGATCCTTATGAGGTTGAGGAATATGCAATGGGAGAGAATGTACAGGTTGATAATGCAAAGGCAGAATCTAATGGTAGAAGAAACTGAACAACTCCCCCAGACATTGCATAAACCATGAGGAGCCTAAGGGTGGAATTGCAGAGTTGCAACGCAGACAATGAAAGGCTGATTAGTGCCCAAGAGGAGCAGAATTAGTTGAATGCATTTATGCTTCAAAGCTTGACAGACATTCAAAGGAAGATAAACCATGGGAATAATTCAGAAAATCAGGAAAAGAGTTGGGGTAGCTCAAGGAGGCATTCCCACAAGAGATCCCATAGTTCAAGAAGGATTTCTAGAGATAGAACATACACTCCATAAATCTCTTCTAGTGAGCCATCTGACTCTAAGGAATCCATTGAAGGTTCAAGCTCTTCATCTCATAAGATTAAGAGGAAGAGGTCTTCCAAGAACAACTCTCATGGAGAATTTAAAAAGGCCTAACCTCCTACCTTTGATGGTGAAGTTAAATCTGGTCAAGAAGCTGAGGCTTGGCTTCTTGGGATGAGAAATTATTTCCAAGTCCAAGACTATTCAGGAAACATAAAGGAAAGAGTGGCTATATTCAATCTGAATGGAAGAGTGTCTATATGGTGGGAACACCTTAGACAAGTAAAGAGGATCAATGAAAGGAAGATTGTGTGGAAGCAGTTCAAGAAGTACTTCAAAGAAAATTACATTTCTGGCAGGTACTATGATGACAAAATCAAAGAGTTCCATGAGCTGAAATTGGGACAAATGACTATGGATGAATATGCAAACAAATTATTAGAGCTACTAAGATATGTCAAATACATCAGGGATGATAAGGTGAAAATTCAGCGTTTTCTAAGTGGACTGCCCCGGTCATATAAAAATAGAATTGAGTTTGATGAACCTCGAACTCTAGAGGAGTCCATAAGAAAGGCCAAGTATTGTTATGATTAAAACAAAAGCAAACCAGAATTCCATAAGGCATGGAAGGACAAGAAAAATGAAAAGTTTGACCAAAGGAAGAAGGGGTTCAAGCCTCCACAATTCAGAAATCAGCCAAGGCAGCCACCATAGGGTGTGATTAATCCAGCTAGGATGTTGGGAGACAGCCAAGAGATCCAAGAGAGCCTCTTCAATGTTGGGGATATGGAGGGGACCACATGCTTAGGAATTGTCCACATCGGAATGGGAGTGAAAAGCAAGTTCAAAACATCCAAGGAGATGAAACAATGGGTTAAGTGGAAAGGAATGTCCCTAGGATTTATGCAGCACTAGAGGACCGCCAGGAAGACCATCAGTCAACTGTGGTTGAAATTGAAGGTAAGGTTGCTAAGCAATCTATTTCTATTTTGATTGACCTTGGATCTACTCACAATTATATCAGTCATAAAATTGTTGATATTTGTGCTTTCAAGAAATCAAAGCATAGTATGTCATGGTTAGTCCAACTAGCCACTGGAACCAAGAGGAAGGTTAGTGAAATCGTGGAGAAATGTCCATTGGAAATGGGTGGACTGTCCACTTTTGCAAAATTGTCTGAATGTTTTGCCACTTGGTTCCTATGATGTTCTCATTGGAATGGACTGGTTGGAAGTCCATAGAGTTAAACTTGATTGCTACAACAAGACTTTTGAGTGCATTGATGAAGAAGGAAGCCCAAGGGTTCTAAAGGGCATTCCAAAGGTAGTTTCTGTTAGGCATATTTCAGCTATGCAGCTAAAGAAATTATGTAGGAAAGGTTGCCAATTGTATGCAGCCCATATTTTGGAGAAAACATAAAATGAAATTTTCAAGTTGGAAGACCATTTTGTTTTGCAAGAATTCAAGGATGTGTTTCCTGATGAAGTTCTGGGACTTCCTCGAAAGAGAGACATTTATTTTACAATTGATCTTGTTCCAGGAGCTGCTCCAGTTTTCAAAACTCCTTACAGGATGAGTACACCAGAATTATTAGAGCTGAAAATGCAACTACAAGAGTTGTTGGAAAAGAAGTACATAAGGCCAAGTGTGTCTCCATGGGGAGCACCTGTACTTTTTGTCAAGAAGAAAGATGGAACGCTCATGCTATGTATTGATTACATATAGCTTAACAAGGTTACAATGAAGAACAAGTACCCCTTGCCTCGAATTGATGATCTTTTTTATCAAATGAGAGGGGCACAGGCGTTCTCAAAGATTGATTTGAGGTCTGGTTATCATCAAGTGAGAATCAAGGAAGAAGACATTCACAAGACAACCTTTAGAACAGGTATGGGCACTATGAGTTTGTGGTGGTGCCATTTGGTCTCACCAATGCACCAGCTACATTCATGTGTCTCATGAATAGTGTTTTCGGCAAGTATTTGGGCAAGTTTGTTCTTGTATTTCTAGATGACATTCTTATTCATTCCAAGAATGGAGAAGACCAACATGAAGAACACTTGAGAATGGATTTGCAATTGCTAAGGGAGCATAAGTTGTATGCAAAGCTAAGCAAATGTGACTTTTATAAAAATAAAATTCATTATTTGGGTCACATTATTTATGAGGAGGTAATATCGGTGGATCCAAGAAGATTGAAGCCATCATGAATTGGCCAACTCCAAGAAATGTGATAGATGTGAGATCTTTTGTGGATCTTGTTGGTTACTACAGGAGGTTTATTGAAGGATTCTCAAAGGTTGCACACCCAATCACTTCTTTGAAAAAGAAGGGGATAAAGTTTGTGTGGACATCGAGATGTGAAGAAAGCTTCCAAGTGTTGAAAAACTTCTCACAAGTGCTCCAATTCTAAAGATTGCAGATTTGGAAAAATACTTTGTGGTATGCACAGATGCATGTAAAGATGGACTTGGAGGAGTTCTTATGCAAGATAACCATGTGGTATGCTACGAGTCAAGGAAGTTGAAGGAGCATGAGAAGAACTATGCTACTCATGATTTAGAACTTGCAACGATAGTACATGCTTTAAAAATGTGGAGGCATTACTTAATGGGCAGGAAATTTGAGCTAAGGACAAACCATTGTGTTCTAAAATATTTGTTTGAGCAGCCCACATTAAATGCTAGGCAAGCTAGATGGCTGGAATTTTTATGTGAGTTTTATTTTGAAATCAAACACATAAAAGGTTAAAAAAATAAGGTGGTTGATGCACTTAGCATAAAAGTACATGAGATGCATGTAGAACCCATTAGTATTTGCCAATCAGATTTGAGGTAGCAAATTGTTAATTGTATTGCTGAAGATGAACTGTATGTGCAAATAAAGGACAAATTGCAGCAACAGAATTTGGAAAAGAGCTATGAAGGTTACCATTTGGAAGGTGACGGACTTCTTGTTTATTAAAACCGAATTTATATTCCTAATGTGGCAGATTTGAGAAGGATTGTTATGGATGAAATACATAAAATGCCATATTTCGGTCACCCGGGATACCAGAAAACAATTGCTACAGCAGAAAAGCAATATTTTTTGTCGGGAATGAAAAAGGACATTGATGAGTATATTTCTAAGTGTATGAAATGTCAGCAAGTAAAGGTTGAACATTAACACCCAGCAGGTTTGTTGTAGCCTTTTCCAATTCTGGAATGGAAATGGGATGTGATTTCCATGGATTTTATTACAGGTTTTCCAATGACAGTAAGGCAACATGATTCCATCATGGTTGTGGTAGCTAAATTATCTAAGGCAGCACACTTTATACCGGTTAAATCCATGTATAAAACGGATGCAATTGCAAAAGAAATTATGAAGGAAATTTTCAGGTTGCCGTTGGTTTTCCTAAAGCAATAATTTCAGACAGGGATACAAAGTTTACTTCAAATTTCTGAAAAACTCTTTTTGTTGATTTGGGTATGCAGCTAAACTTTAGTACCACCTACCATCCACAAACAGATGGGCAAACAGAAAGGGTAAATCAGGTTCTTGAAGACATGTTGCGCATGTATGTGATGGACAAACCATCCAAGTGGGAGGATTATCTACACTTGGTAGAGTTTGCATATAATAATGGGAAACAAGCATTGTTGGGCATGAGTCCATTTGAAGTTTTGTATGGCAGGAGGTGTAGAACACCAGTTACTTGGGATAACCCAGTGAACAGAGTTGTACTTGGGCCAGAATTGCTTAAGGAAATGGAATAAGAGGTTGTAAAGATTAGGCAAAATTTAAAGGCATCCCAAGATAGACAGAAAAGTTATGTATATAAGAACTGAGTGAATAGAGAGTTTCATGTTGGGGATCATGTTTACCTTAGAGTGAGGCCAAGGAAGAGTTCCTTGAAGCATGGGAGTTGTGCCAAGATATCACTAAGATATTGTGGGCCCTTTGAAGTGCTTGAGAGAATAGGACCAGTTGCATATAGAATTGCATTTCCTCCTAGAACTAGAGTTCATAATGTTTTTCATGTTTCTTTACTTAAGAAATATGTGCATGATCCTAAACATGTGATTGATTGGGATGTGATCCGGGTGGAACACGAGGGAGAGTTCCAAATCGAGCCACTATGCATCCTAGATAGGAAATTGACATTACTCCGAAACCGAGCCATCGGACAGATAAAGGTGCAATGGAAGCACTTCGGTCTCGATGAGGGTATGTGGGAGTTAGAGGATGCCATGAGAGAGGCATATCCAATTTTGTTCCAATTTTGAGCAAACATCGAGGACGGTGTTATTCCAAGGGGGAGGGGATTGTAATACCCCTAGTTTTAAATTGGAATGTATTTATCCAATATTATGTAAATGATGTAAATATGCTAATGTGAATTCCTAGTGCGGAGATCAACGCTAAGGCCCGACTAGTGACTAGATAGACATGTATGAGGTTATATTTTAGTTGGACTGTTTGGTTGGATTTTATGCCTAATTTGGAATGTATGTAAATATTATGCTGAAAATTAATAAAATGGTCCAACAATGGTTGTGTAAAGAGCACCAAAGGGGCTATGATTCCACCAGAGGGGAAGAGGAAGGGGGTCTATGGGAAACCAAATCCTATGCTTCCATGTGTCAACCATAGAACTCACCCAAAATTCTGTCATGTGATGAGAATAAGCCAATTATCTCCTTTTTTGACCATTTTCCAGTCATTGATTGCACATGTGAGGTTGGTGGTAAAGGTCACTTCATGTAGTTATTGAAGCATGGGGGTTGTGACAGTTATGTCAGTTGTCAGCAGTCCTATTTCTTCTATGGTTAGAAGCCATGTCAGTTGTCTTTTCACCCTTACCTCATATCCTTAGAGTCAACACTCTTTTGATTATTCCATTCTCATTATCTTTCATGCAAGCTACTACACTACATAGAGTTATTCCATTGATGTTCATGTCCATTACCGGATTGTGTGTTAAACTCAGAAATTCGAATTAGAAGACGGAGTTGCATTTTTGGAAGGGAAAACAGTTGGTTGTAGGTGAGCAGAGAGGTTGGGCAAGCTAGGAACCTTACCCATGGATTTTTGTTGCTCGTAGGTGCTTGAGAAGTCACAATTCAAGCCTACATTTCGTTCTATAGTAGCCATATCAGATTGGACTTCTTCTATGCACACACTGGAAGCACCCAGCAAGATAGATCGCCCAAGAGAACCCTGTATCGGTGAAGGGGATGCCTGAGCTAGAAGGGTGTTGTGTGGGGCAGGTATTGTGGAAGCCAAGGTTGTGAGGGCTGAGTGAGACCCCAGTAGAGCTCTGTATGAGCATTTGTCTAAGCACAGAGAGCAGAATGGGTTGTGGGCTGAGAGATAGAATCCTGTAGGTGTTCCCTTCGCCCTGGTGGCCTCATAGCCCAGCTTGGGGGTGGCCTCCTAGCAGAAAGAGTATATGCTGGACGGAGTGCCTATGGTTGGGTGGAAAAGCGCTCTTACACAGCCAGTTGCTTGGATCTGTGTTTCTTAAAGATAAGTACTCTCATGTATTTGATTCTGAACTATTTTATTTGATGCCTGTAATTTTTATGCTTGTATTTTCATATTAGATGTGTGTGGTTAGACTTTAATTCCGTTGTGCATGTTTAATTACATTTCTGCACACATTACATTGGTTGAAAATCGTATTATGCATTTGGGGCAAATTTTTAGAGCCCAAGTTTTACCAATGTCCCCTCTCGATGGTCGGATTGGGTGATGGGGATGTTACAATCAATCCCTAGGCTAGCTGGAGGTGCTAATATTTCAAACTTTCCATCACATGGTTCCATTCTCTATATACATACAAGTGTACTTTCATGCTAGGGAAAACCTTTGAACTTCGATAAGGATAATCCATGGCAGCCTGAAGATGATGAAGATGACAGCCCTAACCAGGATGATTGTTGCCAACCCACTGTCATAACATTTTTTCATTCAATACAAATGGGGTTGTCATTAACCAAACAAATACTGCCTTTGATTGTGATGTTGTTGATGTCTTGTTGACTCTTAAACAAGATGACTGCTTCCACTGATCCAAACCCCAACTTGACCAATACTGTAGCTGCCTTTGACAAAATTGAAAAACCTTGAGACTGCTTTGACTAAGAAGAATGATTTTGTTGAATGTATGAAAATTTCTGAGGTTTCTATGGACTGTTGTTGAACATATATGACCATGTAGTGCATTGTTTAAACCCTCGTTGTTTCCTAGAAGAAACACTATCTGCTTGATCTAACCTTGGGTGCCTGATTCCAAACTTCGGGTGTCTGATTCCAAAATTCTGGTGTCTGATCTAGGCCCTAGCAAGGTTGTGGCTTGCTGAAATAGTCCTTAAGTGGAGCTAGGGTGGGTTGGAACATCCCTAGCAAGGATTTGTGAGGATGGAGAAGCCCTAGCAAGGGTTTTTGTGAGGTTGGAACAGCCTTAGCAGAGTTCATATGGCTTAGAACTAGCCCTAGCAGGGCTCGAGTGATGGGAGAAGACCCTAGCAAAGTCTATATACTGCTGGAACATTCCTAGATAAAACTCAGGTGGGCTGAAACAACCCTTAAAACCCTAGCGGATGTCTTCAATATTTGAACAAAACAAAGAAACCCATGTTGTTGCCTCTTCAAGTTGAGCCAGTTTGCATAGAGAGAGAAGATGCCGCAATAAAATTATCTTTCAGATCAGAAATGGATATTTCATGTGTGTTTCATGCTCAAATGAGAATGCTCCTCTATTTATATTTCATCTTTGGGTGAGATAAGGATTAACAAATCCATAATTTAAGGAAGTCAACTCTCAAATACCACTTTTGTAATTTTAATTTACCAATTAAAAATTACTTTAATGTTTTTAGTTGGGGTCTTTTAATTTCCTTTTGGTATTTTGTAGGGTTGATGACTTTTACTTGGGCTAATAGCCCTTCACAATAGAACTTGACGTTTATCTTGGACCTTTGGTCCTTTACAAGTGGGCTATTGGTCCTTTACTGAGGCTCCATAACCCCAACTATTTTATTTGTACTTTTTAACCCTTTGACTTCCATCTTGGTCTTTTGGTCTTTTACAAGTGGGCTCTTGGACCCTCACTGGGGTTCTTAGACCCTCATTTTGGTTCCAAGACCATAATCCTTTAACCAAGTTATCATAGACCCTTCTCTTGGTCCAAACGTGCCAACTCAAGGTACATTATCATAAATAAGAGACTTTTCTTCTTTTATACTTGACTTGGGCGCTAGGTGTTCATGACCTCTTCTAAGTGGGCGTTGGGTCTTTATGACCCTTTCTTCATGGGCACAATATTTATATGACGTTATGTCTTCTTGTAATGGATATGGTCCATGGAAGAGATATAGTGCCCTTCCTTCTTTCATAAGGAACCCTCCAGCTCTTAAATGATCCACACGTGTCAAGAGATAAGCACTCTTCCAATAACTTCTCATGAGTACTACACATTGGTATTCTTCACACTTTCAATGGTCAAACTTGTCTTCTAGAATCTTCATAAGAAAGGCTTATTCATGTTGATCATCCTAGTTGTCGACTAGGTCTTCAGCCCCAGGCTAATGCCAATCTACTGAAGAATGGCTCTTGATGTTGCCCAAAAATCAACACCATCTACACTCCATGCAGCTTCTGCAAGTTGTGTTTGTATTATTTGTCTACATTCGTTGGTTCATATTAATGTAAATCAACCAAATTTGTATGATTCATATTGCTTTCTAACGGTAATTAGTAATTCAATTCATTAGTTTGGATTATATTTGCATTAATTCACGGTTACTTGCTTTATTTAACATCATTTAACTATTGTCTAAGTCAAAACTCTTAGATTAGGCTTGCTACTAACCCTTCATGTAGGAAACCCCACAATAGATGGGTGACTTTACTAGGGAATCAATCCATATATATTCCTCTATTGTGCGTTTTTCTAATTAAATTATAATTTTCTTTGATTTTTTTTCCTTAGCATGTGGTTGTTTACTCCTTGCATGCAAGTTAATCAGGGAATCGTTTAGTATTTTCACCATAAATTTTGATCTTGACCCCCATTTTTGGTACTCCCTATACCATTGGAAAATCCTCACCGAGATATACAACTTTTTGGTTATACTTTTTTCCAAATTTCACGTGGATTTTTGGTGCATGCATTTTTCTATTGAAAATAATCTTTCGACATGAAAAAAAAATGAAAACTGCCCATAACTTTGATCTTGACCTCCATGTTTGGCACTCCTTATATTGTTAGAAAGGTCTTGTTGATATTTACAACTTTCATGTTATACATTTTGTGAGATTCCTTATTGTTTGTTTCATATTTACAAAATATTTTTTAGAATCTTTTGGCAAATAGGATGCATGGTAGAAGAGGGTAAAATCTTATGATTGTTAGAATTGAGAAATATGCATTAACATATAACAATAGATTACTAACATGTAAATCAATAATCAGAATCTTAATCATCTAATCTCCTATCAACACAAGCATCAAATAATCAATAGAGTATGCAAGAAAGGAAAGAGAGAAGGGAGGATAAATTTTGCATGGTAAAACCCCAAGATGGGGAAACATCCATGGAAGGTTGATCTTCTTAGTCTTCAGTAAAGTTTCACTCTTACAATGCTTTTCATACCCACATAAGCATCACATCACATTCCATATTGAAGTTATGTCACAAATGAGTTTCCAAATATTGTCATGTGTGTTTCAATGAGTCTCCTTCATCTCTATTATATATGCTAGAGGTATGGAAGATCACATCCCATAATACATGTGGGATAGATATTTTTCCACCTCTCTTATATAAAGAATGGAAATAAGAGAATTTTACTTCATGGTGCATGTGGGGTAACTCCTTTTTCATAATTTTAGAGAGTTATGGAGAGTATTATGCCTTCTTCTTCTAGGTAGGACTCATCATGTCTACAAAATGCCTTAGCTAGTCTTGTAAAACAATAAATGAGACCACTAGACATCACGACATCTCATTAGACATCATTGCACATTCCAACATTCCCCCTTAATAATGATAAGGGCGATAGAACACAAATGGAGGAATATGGCATTACATTAACATTCTCACTTGATGACAACTTCCAGAAATTCCAATAAGATGCGAAGATGAACAAACTTCACCTTATGTATTTGATGAAGATAGCAATCGCTTCTTATTGATCATGAAATTGCACATGAACCAAGTTGAATGATGAACCCAATAGGGCACCTCATGGTGTGTATTAATGCCTTCGATAGGATATACAATGGGAAATGTGTCCAATATACAGTCATCACAAACAAGTTGAAGAACTATGCAGTAAACTGCATTGTGTGTACAAAAACCTTAGATGGCCTATACATTGGAAAATGTGGCCCATAAACAATCATCATCACTTTACAAGAATAAGATGGCCTTACATTACATTACATTTTAACTAGAAGAAAGGTGGAATTATATGGTATTTAATTAAATTACATCCCCCCTTAATGACAACTTCAAATATCCCAAATAAACTAGCAAATACTTTCAAACTTTGTTGCTATCAAGGATAAGTGCCAAGGATAAGCCATCAAAAAATTGCAATCAGATCCTCAATAAAAGTGCCAGGAGAAGACACTTTCTACCGTCAAGAATCAACGCCGAATGACCATCAATATGATAAGAACTAAAAACATGAACAATTTGCAGAATGAAGTTGTCCCACAACTCTTCACAAAGACCCATGTGGAGAAAGTGAAGCAAACAGACAACTAGTCTACACGAAAGAAATTCCAAAAGTAAAGCATAAATCAACATGATAATCCCACATTGAAAAGGAAAAATCAATACATGAAACATGAAAGATAGAAGAACATGAAATTTCTTTTTACACAAACAAGTGTTAGCAATAGTATATAAATATTGAGCAAAACTATGCAAAAAAACGAATATCACATATAGATGAAAAATATTGCCACCAAACATTTGAATCTTTGGCATCGGTCGGTTTCTTGTTGTCACCATAAAATGTTGGAGATTTGCGCTCCTGAAAATGTCAATCATCTTCCAAACAAGAAGGTTAGTGGCAAGTAACTCAACAACATAAAAAACCTCTACAAACATGGTGATTAAAACTAAGAAACTAGAAAACTAATGTAATAAAGACAAGAATTTCATATAAGCACTCACCAATGACGAAACCATGAAGAGCCTACCTACAAATCTGAAAACCCTTAGCATGAAACAACAAAAAATCAACTTACAACAAATTTTAGCTTTGGAAAGAGGTACATATGCTTTCCTGGAGGTGAAGTCATGTGTGTATGTGCCTACAGAGAAGGAAAAATGCGTGTGCAACTGGAAAATGCTTGCAACTGTAAATACGTGGATGCCAAAGCCATATGGACAAAAACCTATGAAACACATATCTAGACACAAAAAAAAACCATATATGTTGCAATAGAGGGAGATCCTTGATAACAAGTTAGGATACTATAGATATCTACTTTAGATCTTAAGAAATATCAAGTAAAAACTAAAAAATTCTTAAAAAAACTGAAAAATAATGGTGAGGTTAGGTTTTTTTTTTAGAAAAAAAGCTCATAGATGTAGAAAAATGCCCATATATAGTGTAAAACCTCAATGGTCGTCCAGATCTAATGGAATATCTACAAGAGAAGGAGGGCCTAGTAACAAAAAAATGAAGAAATTTGATGCTTGAATTTATTTTTAACAAAAATTTACTAAAGGATATAGATCTTAGTAGGTCTAATACCATGTTAGATTTGAGAAATATGCATTAGCATATACAATAGATTAATAACACATAAAATCAATAACTGAAATCTTACTAGTCTAATCTCCTATAAACACGAGCATAAACTAATCAATAGAATATGCAAGAAAGGAAAGAGAGAAGAGAGGAAAAATTTTACGTGGTAAAACCCCAAGATGGGGAAACATCCATGGAAGGTTTATCTTCTTATTCTTCAGTAAACTTTCACTCTTACAATGTTTGGAATCCCCACATAAGCATCACATCGCATTCCATCTTGACTTTATGTCACAAATGAATTTCCAAATATTGTCATGTGTGTTTCAATGAGTCTCATTCACCTTTGTTATATATTCTAGAGGTATGGAAGATCACATCCCATAATACATGTGGGATAAATATTTTTCCACCTCTCTTATATAAAACATGGCAATAAGATCATTTTACTTGATGATGCATGTGGGATAACTCATTTTTCTTGAGTTTAGAGGGTTATGAAGAGTATTATGCCTTATTCTTCTAGGTTGGACTCATTGTGTCTACAAAATTCCTTAGATAGGCTTGTACAAAAATAAATGAGACCATTAGACATCACGCCATCTCACGAGACATCATTACACATTCCAACATTAATGATGTTGTTTACCCATTGCATGCAGTTGCTTGTTGTTGGTTACCCCTTGCAAGTACTTTTAGGACCATCTTTCACCGTTAACGAACACTAGAAGTTTAGAGTTATCATGACGATTTACAGTGTAATGAACAAAACTACATAGTGGTTTTTATTAATTACTTTCCATTTTAAATCATTTCTTCAAAGTTTTTTACAGCTTTTTCAAAGTTGTGTTTTCCATTTGCACATGACACACCTGAATTTTATGCTTGGTTCATGTCATAGTAGCTCATACATAAAAAATGTGTTAACCTAGTTTAAACCAACGTAATCTCCCTCGAGGTCCAAAAAAGAATTTATAACTAGGTTACGGTTGTGGTAATAGGTATCCAAATAAATTTTCACAATTATTCTACATTTGCAACATAGTAAGTTGTCTATGTAGGGAACCAAAAGCCTCTTGTAACAAAAAAGGTTAAGTATGATTTAATGATAGGGCCATCCTTTTAGAGTGGTATGTTCCAAGATCAGGACCAGAGGTTTGACCGGGACACTTTTCCCTTTCAGTACTAAAGATACCATGGATCGTGGATTCCGCCAAAGGTGCACGAAACTTGTCATATGTGTTTGTGAAGAAGGTAGCCCAATAACCTTTCGTATTGGGGCTCTTACCTAGGTGGTTCTTGAAAGAGAGGAGGCACCTAAGATAGTTTTTTGTTGACCAGTTGGATTTCATCACCCAATGTCTTATAATTATAATTGTTTCTCACAACTTCACTCATTCCTTGAAAGTGGACTTCATCTATGACTTTTTAGTGATTGTTTGGAAGTATCTTTGAGACCATTCTTATTCTTGTTTCTTGTGGTGGAGTTCATTACTATTTAGCTGAGAAACACTTCTAATGATTGTCCCTTTTCTATTTTCGTGTGAGAGAGCATCTTCGTTAGGATAGTGGGTCTTTTCTTTTCTAGAGAATGCTTCACTATTGTAATTGTTTACTTCAATCACATTCATTATTCACCACTTGAGCACTTTTAGATTCAAAAATTCCTAAGAGAATACCCATAAGTTTTTCTCTCACCCACCCAACATGATGATTCCCCGTGACTTACCCTCTATGAGTCGTTGTTGTCCCATAATGACAAAGCTCGACCCTCTGCAGTTATACCCACTATGGAATTATCCCATTTGCATCCTATTCTTTGCACTTAAACCTTCATTCCCTAGTTGTGTTTCTCTGTCGTAAGGTCTACCTTGCCATTTTTCTTAGCATTGAGGAAGTCTTAAGTCTTTCAATCTTTGTCTTGTCCTTCATCCTTGAGTTGGTACCATATCCCGCGCTAGTCGCGAGAGATTTCCTTATGCTTTGGATCCAGACGAATTTACCCTATCATCAACACCTTTATTGTAAGGGATTTGTCTATAGATTCATGATGTACCTTGGTCCCACTTTCACCCTTGGTGGCTCTCCTTGGACCAAGCAAATAAAACCATCATTGTTCTTTTCCATGGTGGTTTCTCACATGCTCAACCCTAACTACTTATTAAACCATTGAGATTCATACTATTTGTTGATATTCTAGTGTATCAAATGATTAACACATGTGTGAGTTATTATAAAACCTTAGTGGGGAGATACCCTTCAGGTAGCTTCCCAAATTTAATAGCACATTGTTCCAGATTACTATACATGTGTGAGTCATTCTACATCCTAAAGAGGGAGTTTCCCTTTAGGTATCTACCCACATGTCTCAGTGGTGATTATAGCTCTATAGATCAGTGCTTGATGGCTCATTTACAAAGTAGGAGTTTCCCTTCCAGCGATTCCCCACATCTTCTTTGCTCGCCTCATGTCATCTTCTTACACCACAACTACCAGATCTATTAATATTTCCATTGTGCAACAATATGAAACCCTTGGATTGCACCACTTCTCATATTTGGATTATTGTATTTATGTACTATGACATGACTTCCTATTTTCCATTGTCCCATCATTGTACCTTTCCTTCGCCTCTTCTTGGCCATGATCACTTTTTGTATTCTTAAACAAGCTTCACACAGTCTTGATCCCTTTTTTTATACGATTGAGACATCTAAAGTGAGTATGGATATGTGTTGCTTGTCTCTATTAAAATCTCATTGATTTCTCACCCCTTTGGTTTGTTGGTTGTGCAGGTCATCCTCCTAGGCTCTCTATGGGGGAAATTATCCTTCTTTGATTTCTCCACTCTTTCCTTGGTAAATATCCATTTTCTATCTAAAAGAAACTATGATGTATTTCGGCCATACAATGAGATCCTAATCTCATACATCAAGGGGAAAATGTCATCATTCTAAATTTGCTTCTCTATATAGTCAAGATTATGTGTCACCCTAGTAAATCATCACTAGATGCATAATCTGCAATATTAGTACATCCATTCCATCATGTGACCCTTCTCAGCAATATAACAAATTCCTATATTATTTTTGGGATTTTGAAATTACTTTTGAGATTTCAAAATTATTTTTGGTATTTAGAAATTAATTCCTAGAATTGAGGTATGGCTTCACTTAACTAGAGTAGATGGAACTCCAAATAAGCATTTATAAAATGTCAAACTAACATTTTACTCAACTAACCACCATCATATAGGGAATTAGTCGTGTTCAAGATAAAACTACTCATGTTATGATCAATATGCAAAAGGGAAAATTTTGACTCAATTCAAGCTATGTCAAAGATCAACTTTAGGGTTTCATACCAAAAGCCTATAAAGATACCATTCAGGGTCACATCATTCACATTCCTTCCAAAACAAGGTTATGCTAGTGAATTTCCCAAGGACTTAAAGACCTTTCCTTCTTGTCTCACTCATCTTGCCTCCATCTACCGAGGAAAGGAGTCGAGAACAATCGACAAAACAAAGGGCTTTCTTAATAAAGCAGTGTAGGACACCATCAACCATCCATCTAGTTGCTCCAAGGCGTGTTTGTATTATTTTGCTACATCAATTGGTGCATATCAATGTAAATCAAATAGCTTTGTATGGTTCATCCTACTTTCTAACAGTATTTGGTGATTTATTTCATTAGTTTGGCTTATATTTGCATTGGTTCATGGTTATTTTCTTTATTTAATATCATGTAATCATTGTCCAAGTCACAACTCTTAAATTAGGTTTGTTGCTAATCCTTGTTGCAAGAAACCCCACAACAAGAACCTATAGGCATAATATATCGAGAACTACTAAATATAAATCAATTTAACATCGGTATTGAGGATAAGCCCTTGTTGGCCTCCATTGGAGACTACTAGGATGACACGATGTTATTCGAAAATGTGGCATTACTATGTGAGTATAACAATCTTTTCGCTTTGAATTTCATAGAGATGAATGGTATAAAGGGGCACTTCGGTGAAATGAAGATAGTGCTAAAACTAGATGCACAACCCATCGAGAAATGGCCATACTAATTGAATCCTAGATTCAAAGAACAAGTAATGGAGGATATTTATAAGATGTTGGCAGCCGACTTGATATTTCTTATCTAAAATTCAGACTATGTTATCCTGATAGTGATTGAAGACAAGAGAGAGGGTGCAAAAATTATGGTGTGTGTATAATTTCGAGAGATGAATATTGCTTGTGTCCATGACCCATTTCCCACATTGTTTAGAGATGGTGTACTAGACCAAGTACTAGGAAAGAAGCATGCTCCTTCAAGGACGGAATCTTAAGATACCACCTGGTGCACATAGAAAAAGAAAACAAGAAGAATACCACTTACGCAATTGAATGAGGTTACTGAGCATATAATGCAATGTCATTTGGATTGAAGAATGTTACAATAGCATTCTATAGGTAGTATTTGCAACATTCATGGAATAGATTCAAAAATTCCTAGAAGTATACCTGGATGATCGGATGGTGTATAGTTTGTTAAAATACCATATGGCCGTGTTGCGGCTAATGTTTGAATGGTGTCAATAATTGCAAATATTGAATAAGTAGAAGAAGTGTATCTTCTTCACACCTTTTGACACTCTCTTGGGCCACATTGTGTATAAATATGGTGTGTTGGTGGACCCAACCAATATAGCAATGATTGAAAATCCTAAAGACCCAAACAACATCCACATACTATAATCAACATTGGGCCACACTGGTTACTACCACAAGTTCATAAAAGGGTACGTGTCCATTATAGCCCCTATCGTGCGTTTACTCAATAAGATAAAAAAAAAATCTATTGGTAAAATGCTAGAAATCCCTAGACTTGCTAAAATTATAATAATAATAAAAGTACCCCTATTTTTGCATTCCCCAATTGGAACATTGAATTTCATGTACATTTTGATGCATCCAACATTGCACCAGGGGCCATCTTAGCGCAACTTGGGGAAGGAAAACTATACCACCTAGTTTACTTTTCCAACATAAAGCTATCTAAAGTAGAATGCAAATATACCACCATTGATAGGGAAGGATAAGCATGGTCTAGTCGCGACAAAAGTTTATACATTACCTACTGGAAGGGAATTTCAAGTTCTTTATATACCCCTTACCTACTTTAGATTTTTTGTTGAAAAATCCAATACTAGAAAGGACGGTATGAAGATGGTTATTTCTATTCCAAGAGTTTGATTTTGAAGTCAAAGTAAAAATCGAGAAATCAAATGTTGGTCCAGATAACCTATCAAGAATTGAAATTCACAAAGCAAATATTTTTAGGATACAAGCTATATCATATTACGTAAGAAATATCATCACTTACTTCACCTCTCATGTAGCGTTGCAAGACTACTAAATATCCCAAAACAAACAACTAGTGGTACGAGCAACGGATTATCAACTAATAGCAAGGAAACTTTACAAGATAGGGAATGGTGAAATTATCAGGCAATGTGCAATGGAATATGAATAAACTATGAACTTATGGGAATGTTACAATGGTACTGCGGGTGGGAATATTGATGGGAAAGCTACCGCTAAAAAAGTATTACAAGTAGGGATCTATTCTAGAACCATATTTAAAGATGCTAAACGATACACCTAGTCTTATGATGTGTGCCAGAGGATAGGAAAACTCTCAAGAAGAGACTAATTACCCCTCCATCCCATGATATCCCAACATGCATTTGGTCAATGGGTAGTATATTTCATGGGACCCAAAAATATGCTATCATGGAATTCAAGCGCTCGATACACTATCATGGCTACTGATTACCTTACTAGATGTGTAGAGGTTGCACGGACTAAGGACCACAACACACATACAACAACCATATTTAATATAGTCTCTCGATTTGGATTCCCTAAGAGCTTAACCACTAATCAATGTGGCCATTTCATGAGCCACACTATTGATCCACTTACTGAGGAATTTACGATTCAATATCACAACAACAACCCATACCATTCCCAAGCCAACAAAACTATAGAATCATTCAACAAGATCTGAGAACTCGAATCATTCAACAAGATCTGAGAACTCAATCGAACTAATATATATATATATAATGGGAAAGCCCCACCTATTATTTTCACCAATCTAGATGCATCTAACAAATCAGTACTAGATCTACCCTATCAATTGCAGGGAGGGAATCCAATTAATAATAGGAAAATTCCTTCAAAGATAATGGGACAAGAGTTATAAAACCCCTAGACCTATTAAAGGGAGAAAGATACACTAAACCATTGGATAGTGTGCTGGACGATGCTACCTTGGATCGACTATAAAATATGACTTTGGGTATGGGGGATGACTACATCAATATAATAATTTATGGAGCCATCATTTGGAGGAGTGCCTTCTCCAACAATTCCAATAGTCAAGAGGCATTTCATGATTGGTCAGAGGGAAACCATAAATTTTCTTCTCATTGGTGTACCATGATGTGGTATGTCCACTAAACAGGGCAAAAAATGAGAAGCCTACCTATTTTTTATGGAATCGACAATGTTGAAGAATTTATGGTGGATATAAACCTTTACACATCTAAAGAACAAAGGTTACCATCTCTAGACATAACATTGAGATCCACTCCCTCTAGGTTGTGGGATACCCATAAGGGAAGTTGGACAATCGGTAGAACATAAAGTCTACACTTTATCATTGGTTCACCCCCCAATCTGAGTATCAGGTGATCAACATTCCAGAAACCTTAGGAGACCTCATGGAGTTCCTAGATACATATGAAAGGAAAATAGATCTATCCCAACACATGGGAGGATGTACTCAAAGGTGCAACCAAGAATCTTCCATTGAGCATCTCTAGGTACATGCATGCATACATACTTGGGGGCTGTACCCAAGGTGTGGTACTTACATGAGGAGAAATGGAGGCAAAAACACATGGGAGAGCTTAAAGAGGTGATTTTGGGAAACCTTCTCCTACGCAGGTAAGACTCTTGGCATTTAATCTATTTTGAAGACCATGAAGACTATATTGTTTGGCACAAAAGATAGCCTAACTTCAAAATATGTTTGCAAACATGTAACTACAAAAAAACCAAGAGAAAAGAAGAGGTGTGAATGGATGGATGAACATCTGGCATTCAAGTGTTGCACCACTTTTATCGAATAACCAAATGAAGAAGATAACCCATAATATTTGCAAAACCTTTCCTTCCAAGAGTTTGAGGAGGGGAGGTCAATAAAAGAAAAAATGGAAGAACCCATAGGAAAAATATATCGAGAATTAATCAATACAAGGCAATTTAACATTGGTATTAAGGATAAGCCTTGCTTGGTCTCCACTAGAGACTATTGGGATGACACAATGGTACATGAATTTTTGGCATTATTGCATGAATTTAGCAATCTTTTCCATTAGAATTTCACAAAGATGAAGGGTATAAAGGGGGAATTGGGTGAAATGCAGATACACTAAAACCAGATGTGCAACTCATTAAGAAATGGTCGTATCAATTGAATCCTAGAATTAAAGAATGAGTAACGGAGGAGATTGACAAGATGTTAGCAGTCAACTTGATGTTTCATGTAAAAGAGTCTGATTGGATTAGCTTGATAGTGATCTAAGATAAGAAATTGGGTACAAGAATTGAAGTATGTGTAGACTTCTGAGGGTTGAATGTTGATTGTTTACGTGACCCATTTCCCACATCATTTAGTGATGAAGCACTCGACCAAGTAACAAGAAAATAAGCATACTCCTTCATGGATGGATTCTCAAGCTACTACTAGGTGCGCACAATAGAAGTAGACAAGAAGAATACCACTTACTCAAATGAATGAGGTTCATGTTCATATAATGTAATGTCACTCAAACTAAAGAATGTTCCAATAGTATTCTCCAGGATAGTAATTGTAGCATTCGGGGAATACATTTAAATTATCCTAGAAGTATACCTTAATGATTGGATGGTGTATAGTTTGTTAAAATACCATGTGGTCATGTTGTGACTAATGTTTGAAAGGCGTCGACAACTACATATATCACTTATCATGAAGAAATGCTTCTTCTTCACACCTACATTGTGTGTGAATATGGTGTGTTGGTGTACTCAACCAAGATGGTGACGATTGTAAATTCTAAAGCACCGAACAACATCCATGCATTATGGTCAACGTTGGTCCACACTGGATACTACCAGAAGTTCATAAAAGGGTACACATCCATTATATCCCCTATCGAGTGATTACTCAAAAAGTTCAAAAATTACCACTAGGGTATAAAATGCTATAAGTACCTAGACCTACTAAAGGAAAATATATTAAGTACCCCTATCCTTGTAGTCCCCGATTGGAAAATTGAATTTTATGTACAGATGCATCCAACATGGAATTGGGGGGCATCTTAGCACAACATGAGGAAGAAAAACTAGACCACCTAGTTTACTTTTCCAACAGAAAGCTATCTGAAACATAATGAAAATATACCATTATTGATAGCCAGGGATTTCCATGGTCTACTCACTACAGAAGTTTAGACATTACTTGTTGGGAGGGTATTTCAGGTTCTTTACACACACCTTTGCTTTGAATTATTTGTTGAAAAATCCAATACTGACGATTTGTGGATAACTATTTCTATTCCATAAGTTTGATTTTGAATTCATACTAAAACTTGGGAAATCAAATGTTAGTCCATATCATCTAGCGAGAATTGAAATTAACAAAGCAAGAGCGTTGCTAGACGATTAATTGCTAGGCTTAGACATTTTTAGGTTAGAGGTTATACCAAATTACTTAAGCAATATCACCACTTCCCATACTAATTGTGTAGTGCCACAAGACTACTCAACAAGATAAAACAAACAACTAGTGGTTTAAGTAGTGGATTATTAACTAATAGCATGGAAACTTTACAAGTTGGGGACTGATGAAATTATCAAGCAATACACAATGGAATATGAACAAACGACCATCCTATGGGAATGTTCCAATGATGTTGGGAGTGGGCACATTGGTGGGAAGGTTATTACTTAAAAAGTATAGCAAGCAAGACTCTATTGCCCAACCATATTTAAAGATGCTAAAGCCTACACCTAGTCTTATGATGTGTGTAAATGGATCGAAAAAATATTAAGAAGAGACTAGCTACCCCTTCATCCCATGCTAGCACTACATGCATTTAAGAAATGGATAGTAGATTTCACAGGACCCATAAATCTACTTGCGTGGAGATCAAGTGCTCAATACATTATTAGAGCTACTGATTACCTTACTAGATGGGTAGAGGTTGCACACACTGAATAATGCAACACATAGACAATAACCAAATTTATCTTTGAGAATATAGTCTCTCAACTTTGATGCCCTAGGAAATTAACCACTAATCAGGGTGGCCATTTCATGAATTGCACTATTAAGTTCCTCACTAAAAAATCTATGATTCAACATCACACCATCAAGCCATACCATACCCAGGCCAATAAAACTATAGAATCATTCAACAAGATCTTGGAATTTAGTATAAATAAGGTATCTATAGTAAACAAGGATGAATGGGATGAAATAAAAGTGACGGTACTATGGTCATACTGGACCACAATGATTTTTTTTATAAAGCATACACCCTTCAACTTGGTCTACGAACTGGAAGCAGTAGTGGTGGTCGAATTTATTGTATCAATTCTATTCATAATGCAAGCCAACAAGATGTAAAACAAAGAATCCATTCAAAATTGAATCAAAGAGATAAAGTAACTTGAAGCGCACAGGTTTCCATCACAGTATCGTCAAGAAATAGAGAAGTCGCAAGAAAAGGCCTAGCATTACCGACACATCAAATGTAAAATTTCCAAATTATAAGGTAAACTCGGTTTTCCTTTATGACAACAAGTACCTTAAGCATCTAGGGAAACTACAAATGCACCTATTGGTCCCCTTCATGATAACAACAAGGATTGGTCATAAACAAGGTCTGAAGAGAGAACTGAAAGAGAGTACGATACTTGAGGAGGTGAAAGGAACAATGATCGAAGATATACCAATTGGTGAGGAGATTAGTTGGAAGAGCAAGAGATAGTTCAACAAGGGGTTAGGTCAAGAGAAATTAACAACCATGCCACCA
Source organism: Larix kaempferi (assembly GCA_027924585.1). Lineage (NCBI taxonomy): Eukaryota > Viridiplantae > Streptophyta > Pinopsida > Pinales > Pinaceae > Larix > Larix kaempferi. Next base: position 6,188,229 of record BSBM01000052.1, on the reverse strand, counting down.
CAAAGATAGTGATGGATAGGTTGTAAGTAGAGGATGTTCTCAACAATGTATTCAAGCTATTCAAAGTTGAAGAAAGGCAAATAAAGAACATGGTACAACCCTTCGACATTGAAGCTAGCCTAAAATAGTCACCACCCCTCACTCACTTGCAAAATATAAAGGTAACCATAAACTTAAGTTCTATTTCTAGTTTAATATTGGAATATTCTAATAGTAAGGGAAGATATAATAATATTTGACAAAGAATTGGAGGAAACATTAGTAGTAATAGTGGGAATACAAGGTCATAAATCCTTTGGTAACATGAGGAACCAAATCAATATTCAACCAACCAGGTCCTCAAGCATTTGTTTTGATTGTTAGTCCAATAGATAGTATGTCCATACCAATATATATCTTGACGATGCACGTCTTTTAGATTTCTTGGGGAGGGCGACAACCATGTCAAAAAGCATCGGTTTCTATGCGAACGAATTTTGGGATCCAAAGGGGTCACCACCTTAGAATCTAGGCTAGTAGAAATCCATACCACTATGAGGGGGATATCCCTCCAATGGTATGTGAAATTAGCATAGACAAACCCTCTAGGTACACCCCAAACAATGATAAGTAAAAGTAGTTTTTGTAGCCGAATTTCAAATACCAAACTCGAAGCATGCGACAAGTTGAAGATGATAACACTAAGGTTAGGATAAAGTGCTTGGGAGTATAGTTAGAGGTTTCGGTATTTGATTAGTCGGATCCCATACCCCATACACTAGATCCATTGCAAGAAGTGGTTTATTCAAGGGTTATTGTTGCTCACTAGGGTACTTTTGAATAAACAATAATGGAATGCCTTAGCACGAGACATTAAAATTAAATAAATGAATAAATACCCTGGATTGACAAGAAAAACTACTACAACTATGCCTTTGACCAATGCCTTGACTAAAATTTCCAAGTTCCAGTCCTATATCACATCATTAACAAAACAAATTCAAGAAATGAGTCATGCAAGGACCAAATGAGAACAACTATGGTGCATCATGTACAAACTAAAAGGACATTTAGCAATTGGCTATCCAACGTTGTGGGCTGGGATAGTAGGCTCTAACCTAAGACCACCACCACCCACCCATTTCCTTGGTAACATGGCAACATAATACTGTGAAATATTTTGAATGTGTGGAAATCCACCCCTACTTTGCCTAATGTTGCAAAAATACACTTCTACACCAACCCTTATTGTATTTGACTTTTGTTGGGAAACATGCATACTATTGAGAACTATCATGCCCCCAAAACTCTTGTTGAGTGTTTTGAAAGGATTTCCTTCTAAGTTGGGAAGGTGAGCCTAGGTATGACTGAGAGAGGTGGACAAGGTAGATATTAAGGAGGCTACCAAGGAGGAAGGAATGACAACCACTAAAACCCCTTTAGATGATATAATTATGACAATATTAGATATAAATATTTAGAATATACCGAGCCTAGAAGGTTGCAGTGTAGGCACTGTAAAGCCACCAGATATGCAATTGAAGATTTCCTCAACCTAATAGAAAAATGGGAGAGCATAACAGGACAAAGAAATGCAAATTTTTTGAATTTGGAGCCTCGACATTAAGAATAACTAGGGGACCCAATGATTAATGTGGTGACACATGGTGGGAGGTGGATCGAGATCAATGATGCACAACTAGAGCTCCCACCAATCAGGAGATCAGCCCCTATGAATTTAGCCTTTGACATGTGACTAGTTAGAAAGCGTACTATAGAGAATCTCTAAGACCACCACTTAAGGATGTAATAGCTACCTTTGTAGCTATATCAAGATATAGTTCAACTATTTGGAATTGGTGTGAGAAACTAGGGAGGAAGTGAATCATAAGCAATAGACAATGGACTAGGGAAAAGGTTCCTTCATTAGACTTGATTCAAGAATCCTTCCACTTTTTTATGAGAATCTTAGATAATGGAGAGGGGACGAGGAATTTGTGATCAATGCTAGATAGGATGACCAGTTGGGGAAAAATAACCATCTATGGCCCTTTAATTGAAGAGAGAGTCTATCAGATCAACTGTGAGAAGAAGCCCAAGATCGGTGAAGAACTCAAGATGGATGCTTAGATCCATGGTTACAAAGTACGTGATGTCATGTTGGATATGGGATCTGATGTGACCATCCTACCTAAGAAATCCTAAGAGATGATGGGTATTCCCCAACTATTATTTTCACCAATCCTAATGCAACTAGAAAATTAGTACTAGATCTACCCTATCGATTGCTTGGAAGATGTACAAGTAAACCTAGGTGAATTCCTTCATGGCTGATGGGACTTCAGTAATACAACCCATAAACCTATTAAAGGTAGAAAGGTACTCTAAACCATTAGATAATGCAATCGACGGTGTTTCCTTGGATCAACTATACAATATGAATTTAGGTATGACGGATGGCTACATCAACTTGAATATTGATGGGGACATCAGTTAGAAGAGTGTATTCTCCAACAATTTAAATAGTCAAGAGACCTTCTAGGATTATCCGGAGCACAACCATAAATTGTCTTTTTATCGGTGCACCATGATGTGGAATGTCCACTGGATTGGGGAAAAAATGAGAGGCCCAACTATTTTTTATGGAATTGATGATGTTGAAGAATATATGGGAGATTTAAATCTTTCCATACATGAAGAACAAGGATCCTATCTCTAGACATAACATTGAGATCCACTCACTTTAGGTTCTTGGCTACCCATAAGGGAAGTTTGGACAACTTGTAGAACACACAGTCTAGCTTTGTCATTGATTCAAATCACAACTTGAGTATTGAGTGGTCAAAATTCCAAGAACCTCGTGAGATCCCATGGAGTTCCCAAATACATGTGAAGTGAAAATATATCTATCCCAACACATGGAAGGATGTACTGAAAGGTGCACCTAAGAAGTTGTCATTGATTATCTCTAGGGCATGTCTCCAAGGTGTGGTACTTACATCAAGAGACTTGGAGGAAAACACACAGGTGGGAGAGCTTAAAGGGATGATTTTGCACAACCTTCTCCTATGTTGGTAAGACTCTTGTGATTACACCTATTTTGAATACCATAAATTCTATATTGTTTGACACAAAGGAGAACCAATCTTCAAAATATATTTGAAAGATGCATAGCTACAAACAACCAAGCGAAGAGAAGAGGTGCAAATGGATGGGTGGATATATTTAATTCAAGTGTTGTGCCAAGGTTATAAAAGAACTAGAAGAAGAAGATGACCCATAAAAGTTGCAACACCTTTCCTTCCAAGTGTCAGAGGGGAAAAGGTTTGTAAAGGAAATTATAGAAGAACCTGTAGGCAAAATATGTTGAGAACCACTCAATATAAATAAATTCAACATTATTATTGAGGATAAGCCTTGGTTGGCCTCCATTGGAGACCATTGAAATGACAAAATGGTATCCAAAAGTTTTTTTTCCAAGAAAACAAATTATATTTGTTATTTCATCAAAGAAATCAAAATATACAATTGTTGAGCCTTCATGCTCTTAGCCAGTCCACTACTTAGCTAAAGTAGTCTACATGCCATGTCATAATATTGATAGTATTTCGACCCAAAACATGTCACTACACATAGAGCCTAATACCTTTACTCAGACTATCCTTTAAGGCTATTTTATAATTTAAGTGAATATTAGCATCAAGTCATTTTCCTCATGTTCTTATAAAATCAATATTCCTTCCTCCTGCAAGATTGCTTCCTTCGATAAAGCATCAACCTTAGAATTAAATTCTCTGTACACATGATCAAAAGAGTTTTTTTAAAACCTTGATCAAAATAACTAGATTTGAAATTGTGCACCGACTGTTACACCACTCAATACACAACTTTGAATCTCAAAAGATTTGAATGATTGTGGTTCCTTTAGATAATGCAAACTTGAGGAGAATCCAAAGGGAAAATACCTTGGCTCTATTTTTAGTTCCTATGCCCATGCCATATTTTAGAGTTAAGGAGTTTTTATGATTTAGATGAAGAACAACTCCAACTCCACACACTCTAGCTGGTCCTTGGCTTGCACCATCGAAAAACACCCATGCATAACTGAAATTTATAGAAGGCTCCTTGATCAATCTAAATATGCACTTCTCTTTTGGTTTCCTACCTTCTTTTAAAAGAGTTTGAATTTTATGAGCCACCAAATAAGTCATTGAATGCTTGTCCTCAAAAATCAACTTGTCACGGGTCATCCATACCACCCAAATCACATGGCAAGATAAATCTTTTAACGTAGAAATCAACTAATTTTCATTCCTTGACTCAAAACATTACAACAATGATTCTTTTTCCCATTGACCTAGACACTTCAACTGCAATAGAACATCCTACCATACTAGTTTAGAAAAATAACATGTAAAAAATAAGTGATCCACAATTTTAGCCTCGGATTTGCATAGAATACAATGATTGGGTCCCTGCCAGCTTCTATTCTGACTGTTATCCCATGTCAATATTTTGTTGGCTAGAGCTAACCATGCAAAAAATATGAGTTTCAATGGACATTCCCTCTTCCACACCACCAACCACTACCATTTATGATCATCATTTGGAGCTACATTACATTGGGATTCATAACCAAGCTTAGTTGTCAACTGGCCCATTGCCACATTCTGCAATCATACTATTTCATCCAACCTATATGAAAAATATATTACACTACGTGAAATAATCTAGACATATCGACACCATTCACCCCCCATATTTCCTTGAAGATTCAAATTGAGCTCTGATTTCCAGGTTTGCATCCAATTATCCTCATTTCCTTGCAATGTAATATCACAAAGATTTGTAATACCATGAATTTGCAAAGCTCCTTTTAATTCATCAGAAAGCATGAAGGTTCTTGTACATCTGACCCATCGGTCCTCTCCTAGCCACAATCTATCTCCATTTCCTACCTTCCACATTGCCCACTTTCCCAAAACAGGGAAAGATTTTACCATGCATTTCCATACGTTGAAAGCACCCTTCACCAAGACTAGTATGATATGATCCAATCTTCAACATATGCATCTTCTAAATACTTGCTTTCCATCAACTTACCCCAAATTCCATTGTTCAACAACAATCTCCACATAGTCTTTTCCCTCGAGCCTAACCAAACATGTAAATATTTGTTAAGCCACATCCACCTAAGGCCTTTGGTCGGGCTAAATTGGACCATTTCACCAAAGGGATGCCTTCTTTTTCCTTCCTCCCTGCCCATAAAAAACTAAATCATTTTTCCTTATTTTATCCAAAATACCTTTAGGAATGTGTGCAATCCAGAGCCAATAAATATGTATACTTTCGAGAACAAATTTGACAAGCACAAGTCTTCCACCATGAGATAGCCAACGTTAACACTAACAAGAGATTATTGCTTCAATTGTTTGATAAATCCATAATCAGTCATTATATCTGTAGTGATTAGGCTTCAGGAAAAAGCCCAGATATTTTAAGCCATTGTCTAAAAAACTATTAGAAACTGGAAAGAGATCCAAAATTCGGAGCTTCAACCTCATCAAAGATGCCATGAAGTATAATATGAGACTTTTGAACATTAATTTCCATGTTAGTCGCTTTGAAGTATAACTTCAAAATTCCTTTGAATGTTCTCCATTCCTTAATAGAGCCTTCCACAAAAAGAAGAATATCATCTACAAACAATAAATGGGATAACGAAAAGGAAGATATAATGGTACCCAAAGTTTCAACATTACTATGTGAGTATAACAATATTTTCCCTAGAATTTAATAGATATGAAGGGTATAAAGAGGGACTCAAGAAAAATGAAGATAGATATCAAACTAGATGCACAAACCATTGAGAAACAATCATATTGGTTGAATCTCGGAGTCAAAGAACAAGTAATAAAGGAGTTTGGTAAGATGTTGGCAAACAACTTAATATTTCTTGTAAAAGAGTCGGACTGCGTTAACTTGATAGTGATCCAAGATAAGAAAGAAGGTGCGAGCATTCAAGTATGTGTAGACCTCTTAGGGTTGAATGTTGCTTGTGCCTATGACCCATTTCCCGCACCATTTAGCAATGAATTACTTGACAAAGTAGTAGAAATATAGGCATACTCCTTTAAGAACAAATTCTCAAGATAACGCTAGGTGCCCATAGCAGAAGCATTCTTGCACAATTGAATGAGGTTCCTATGCATATAATGTAAAGTCATTCAGACTGAAGAATGTTCCAATATCATTCTCTAGGATAGTAATTACAACGTTCAAGGAATAAATCAAAGATTCCTAGAATCATACCTAGATGATTAGACGGTGTATAGTTTATTGAAATTCATGTGGCCATGTTGCAACTAATGTTTAAAAGGTGTCGATAGCTACAAGTATCTCTTAACTTGAATAAGTCCATTTTCTTCACATCTTTTGACACTCTCTTGAGCCATGTTGTGTAAATATGGTGTGTTGGTGGACCCAACCAACATAGCGATGATTGTAAACCCTGAAGCTACCCCAAACAACATCCACACATTATGGTCAACGTTGGGCCACACCATATATTACCACAAGTTCATAAAAGGGTACATATCCATTATAGCCCCTATGGAGCGATTCCTCGAGAAGACCAAAAATTTCCATTAGGATGCAAAATGCTAGAATGCCCTAGACCTGCTAAAGAAAAATCTAGTAAGTACTTATATCCTTGTATTCCTTGATTGGAAAATTGTCTTGTACTCGTTGATGCATCCAACATTGCGATGGGGGTCATTTTAGCGCAACTTAGGGAAGGAAACTAGACCACCCAATTTACTTTGCCAGTAGGAAGCTATCTAAAGCAAGATGCAAGTATACCACTATTGATAGGGAGGGATTACCATGGTCTACTCACTACAAAATTCTAGACATTACCTATTCGGAGGCAATTTCAAGTTCTTTACATGCCCCTATGCTTTCAAGTATTTTTTGAAAAAGCTAGTACTAGAAGGGACAATTTGTAGTTGGTTAATTCTGTTCTAGGAGTTTCATTTTGAAGTCATTGTAAAACTCATGAAATCAAATGTTGGTCAAGATCACCTATCAAGAATTGAAATCGATAGAGCAAGAGGGTCACTAGACTCATATCTTCTTAGGATAGAGACTATACCATATCACTTAAGTAATATTGCCAATTCCCTCACCACTCGTGTAGAACCAAAAGACTACTCAACAACCCAAAACAAACAACTAGTGGTCTAGGCAATGGGATATCAACTAATAGCACGGTAGCTTTACAAGTTGGGGAATGCCGAAATTATTAGGTGACACCCAATGGAACATGAAAAACTATCATCCCATGGGAATTTTATAGTGGTGTTGTGGATGGGAACATTGGTGGGAAGGTTACTACTCAAAAAGTATTGCAAGTAAGGCTCTAGTACTCAACCATATTTAAATATGCTAAAGCCTACACCTATTATTATGATGTGTGTTGGAGGATAGGGAAACTCTCAAGAAGAGATTATCTACCCCTTCATACCATGAAAACATTACATGCATTTGAGAAATAAGTTGTAGACTACATTATTCAGGTGCTTGATACATTATCATAACTATTGATTACCTTACTAGATGGGTAGAAACAATACTGACTAATGACTGCAACACACAAACACCAACCAGATTTATATTTGAAAATATAGACTGCTGACTTGGATGCCTTAAGAGATTAACCACTAAACATGCTAGCCATTTCATGAGCCACACTACCAAGTACCTTACTAAGGAATGTATGGTTCAACACACTAGCAATCTGTACCATGCCCAATACAATGGAGCTATAGGATCGTTCAATAATATCCCAAAACTCAGTCTAACTAGGGTATATATAGTAAACGAGGATGAATGGGATGAAATAATAGAGATGATACTCTGGGCATACTAGACCAACACGGAAAATTTTACAAAGCGTACACCCTTCAACATGGTCTATGAACATGAAGTAATGGTGCTGGTCGAATTTATTGTACCCATTCTATTCATAGCACAAGCCACCAAGATGTCCAGTGGAGAATCAATTCATAACTAACTCAAAGAGCTAATGGAACTTAAAGAGCATATGCTACTAACACATTATCACAAAGAACTAAAAGTCATGAAAAAAAAGGCCTAGCATGATTGTCACATAAAATGTAAAGATTTCGAAATTATAAGGCAACTTGTTTCTCCTTTATGACAACGAGTACATTGAGAAGTTAGGGCAGCTACAAATGCACTGGTTGGGCCCCTTCATGATAACAACAAGGATTATTCATAAAACAAGGTCCGAATAGAGGATTAGAAGAGAGTAAAATACTTAAGGAGGTTAAATGAACAATGACCGAAGATATACCAACTTGTGAGGAGATTTAGATGGAAAAACAAGAGGTAGAGCAATAGGTGGTTTCACAAGGATAAATTAACAACCTCACTACCATGAAGACCATGATCACCAAGCCACGAGTAGAGGATGTTCTCGACAATGTATTCAAGCTATACAAAGTTGAATAAAGACAACTAATGAACACGGTATAACCCTTCAACATCGAAGCTAGCCCATAACAGTGAGCACCCTTGACACACTTGCCAAATATAGAGGTAACCATAAACTTAAGTTCTATTTATAGTTTATCAAAATCTTATAATAGTAAGGAAAGAGGTAATGTATTGGGCAATCAAGTGGAGGAAACGTTAACAATAGCAGTGGGAGTACAAGAGTAGTCCTAAATCCTTTGGTAATAGGAGGAACCTGAGTAATTAGCCAACCAGGTCCTCAAGGGTTTGTTTTGATTGCTATCACAACAAATAGTATGGCCAAACCAATAAATAGCCCAATGATGCACTTTTGAGATTTCTCTGGTAAGGGCGACAAAGATGTCGAAAATCATTGTTTTTTCTACGAATTGAATTTGGGAGCCAAAAGGGTCACCACCTTGGAGGCCAGGCTAGTAGAATTACATACCACTCTAAGGGGAAGAGCCCTCAAATGATATATAAAATTTGTGTAGACAAACCCTCTAGTTACACCTTAACAATGACGGATGTAAAAGTAGGCTTTATAGCGGAATTTCAAAGAGTGAAATCGTAGCAATAGAGTTGTGTTGAGTTGAAGATGATAACACAATGGTTGGGAGAAAGTGTTTGGGAGTACAATCATAAGTTTTAGTATTTGATCAATCTAATCTCATACCCCATACATGAGATAAAGCATGGGTGGTTTATTCAAGGGTTATCGTTGCTCACCAAGGTACCCTTGAAGCAACAATAATGGAATACCCAGCGAGACGCCTTGGCACAAGAAATTAAAATTAAATCAATAAACATATACTTGGATTGATAAGAACAAATACTATAACTATGTTGTTGACACAATTGAGGGAGAATGACCTCAACAACAACATAAACAAAGGATATAGACACCTACTAAGGAACATTTTACATATCCAATATTGTAATAGGAATAAATTATCTAGAAGCTACAATTGATTGCAGGAGAAGATGACCAAGATCCCAAGAAAGACCCTATTTATGGGGTGAACTAGTTGAATGATGATAGAGAAACAAAGAAGAAAGAGGAAGAAGAAAAATAAGAACAACAAATAGAAGAACAGATGAAGTACATGCCACCAAAGAAAGTTGATGAACAAATTGATGCATGACCATCAACCTCTTAATCGAAAAATCAACTATATGCAGGCACTACTAGATTTATCTTCTCTAGTTAGCTTAGGAATGGCAATATCAAATGTTGATCATGTTATAATGCCAGAAGAACTTCAACATTTTCCAATACATTTCTCAAGAGTTATAGGAGTGGATATACATGGAAGGCAATGCAACAATGGATACCAATCTTACTAAGGTCATGAGAAAGAAATAAACCACCCTAGGTCTGCTGCAACCTCTGGCCAAGCTGGATGACACAATGATATTCCACTCTCATGCTTAAGTTTCAAATTTGTGAAGTGAAACAATTTATACAAATTTTGAAGAAAAATAGAAACTAAACAATGGCACATACAATACATAAATTATGGAAACCCTTAACCGGGAAAACCAACAAAACTTAGAGTCACACCTCTCTCTTTCTCATTGTATTCACTTAACCATTCACAATATAATATTTAATTATTTCGTAGCATCCAAAACCCTTATCTATTAACCCAAATCGGATTACAACCCCATTCCCTTAATCGGGATTAAATTACACATTGGCTTGAAAAGCAAAAAAACAAACTAAATAAAATATTAAGGGCACCAACAAGGGGGGACTAGCCACCCCCCTGGCATGCTCAGCGCATAAGCAAATCACTTCTCCAGGGAAGATATGACTTTGGCACAACCCACATGCAATGATCATAACACATACCCAACATTATCAACTATCAAATATAAGCCAAGTCCCGATTGAATATTCGTTTAGACAACACTTAATTTCAAGGAATGAAATAGGGAGAAACCTAAGCTTGGTATAATGAGACCTCATTCAGTTTTGCCATGAGAAAAAAAATTGACAGATTCATCTTGATGATTCCATTCACAAAACAAAGGAGCTACATCGAGAGAAGGAATCATTACAAAGTTGAATTGGTTCAGGACCGATTCATACTCATTTGCCCAATTATTTAAGTGAAGGACCCACAAATTGAAGTCTTGTCAGTTGATTCCCCACTACCACACAATGTATTAGTTGTAGCAAGTGATCCAAGAAATAATTAAGGGAAAGGTATGGATGAACATGACATGGGATACATAACATTCGATGGAGCAATAAAATATAGCTTAGATATTGCAAAGTCTAGAGACTATAATAGCCATTGTAGACAATGTCCATGAACCAATACAAGAAGCAAACATTCAATCTCAATAGATTGTGGCCATAAATCAAAACTAGATGGAAATTGGTAAATGACGCAATCCAATAAAAAATAACAAGCTCCATAAGGAGGTTGAGCAAACAGTCGATCCCTTAGTCTAAGATGAAAAATTGAAATACATGCAGAAGGTAGATGAAAAAGTTGATTAGGTCAACCATGGAAGCAAATTGGTTGAGTCCCAGTTGCAACAACTCAAACCAACCACCCTAACTCATCTCACCTCCTTTGAATAAATGAAATAGCAAGCACAATCAGAGTGGGTAGTGGTTCAAGGCACTCAACTATGCATGCTAGACCTCAACCATGCCAATGTTTATATCATAGGATTAAACATCATAGTCAGCAAGTGGTAACAACAACATGAGGAATTCATCGAACTCGTATCCAAATTTTTGGAGGTGGTCCTAGAATTGGGCCCCTTGTTTTAGAAGGATGCACCCTATAGATATAAGAAGGAAGAAGACATTGAGTCGAGCAAGGCCAATGGGATTTAACTTGAGGGCGAGCCAGTAGGTGTGATTGGGGCTTGTTGGGCCCCTTAAGTCTTGTAAGTTTTGGATTTTGGTCACGACAATAGGAAGGACAAAGTGGCACAAGATAAACTAACAGAGCCAAATGAAGTGGCACTACATAGCAGCAAGACCATTGGCTTCAAAGGAGTGCATAGGTAAAAGAGATTAATAGTAGGTAGGTTTCCATACATTCAAGGAAGGGGTGCCACCTAGTCAAGGAAGAAGAAGAAAACTAAGAGTCAATCAAACTGAGTTGATCAGAAAGAGAATGGTGTTGGCCAAGTTTTACACGTGGGTTCCCGTCACACTACAATTGATATAACCTAAAGGCTTAAGCCCGAGGATGATGATGATAAAATAATGGTTGATTGCGTAATTAATTCTAAAATCTCATGATATTGTACTAGATTATCTTGCACTATAATGAAATAAGTGTCCCATTTTAAAAAATTATTGTCATGTTTATCTATGGTGATGATGTTGTATTTTATGTATATGTCATGTTGTTGGTAATATGCTCAATTATGTCCAATTTATATGACGAATGGTTAATATGAATGTGTTATTTATTGTGTATGTTGGTTTGGTTAATGGTGATTATGACATTTTGGTTAATTGACGGGAAACCCTAGTATTTCATATGCCTTGGTTGGTTGCAACAATCATCTTGCTCGAGCTTTGTAGTTTCTCTAGTCCTAGCACTGCGCTTTGGGTGATACCTTCCCTCTTAAAGGGATTGAATATACGGGTGCTTAAACTACAATGGACCCCTCTATTAGACCCCTATACAAACCTTGGTCTAAAATCAATCCAACAAATTGTTGGGCCCCTCGTTTTGAGGTTTGAAAGTTTTGGATTTCGGTTTTTATAGTGGAAAGGATGGAGTAGCACAAGATAAACAATCAAAGAAGGACTCAAGTATAAGATATCGACAATAGGTAGGGTCCCAAATAATCGACAAAGGGGCAGTGCAAAGAGAGCACCACTTGGTAAAGGAAGAAGAAAATTGAGAGTCAATCAAGCCAAGTTGAGCAAAAAGACATCAGTACTGGTCAAGTTTGCATATACCTTCATGTTTCCCTGTGATTGATATAATGTAAAGGCTTATTCCTAAGTAGGACAATGATAACGGAGTGGTTGACATGTGTGATTAATTTCAATAGCTCGTGATGTATTGAATTATCTTGCTATGTAATGAAATAAGAAACCCCCTTAAAAGTTTTATTGGCATGTTTATCTATGGTGATGATGTTGTCTTTTTTATATATATGTCATGGTGTTCATTAATGTGCTAAATTTTATCTAATTTATATGATGAATGGTTAAGATGAATGTGTTATTTGTTGTGACTATTGGTGTGGTTAATATTGGTGTGACATTTTTTTTAATTGATGGGAAACCCTGAGATTATATAGGCCTTGGTTGGTCGCAACAATTGTGTTGCTCAACCCCTATAGTTTCTCTAGTCCCGGCACTACGCTTGTGGTAATATTTTACCTCTTTGAGGAATTGAATATGTCAATGCCTGGACTATAGTGGACCTCTTTTTTGGACACCTCTATGGACCCTGGTCTAAAATTGAGCCAACAAAGTACCGTGAGGTACTCTTTTCGCAAATGCAACCATGCCTTATCTCCAACCTAAAACTTATGTGGAACTCAATATTGATCATAGTGTTGCTTATAATTGGCATTAGCTTTCTATAAAATATCATGAACTCATTGTTGGTTGTGTTGAATATGTTCAAAACAATTGGTTTCTCAATCAACCTTGGTTTTAACATGGGAAGATTCTTTCTAAGTAGCTGCAACGGGTAGCACTACATCAATTGGGGCTAATGGTTGGAACCCCAAGTACACCTAAAAATGGACATGACCAATAGATCTACGAAGGGATCTCCTATAGCTATGTTGAACATAAGGAATCCTCCCATCCCATGTGCATGGATATTTAGAGTTCTACATCATCAGGATATGAACACTCATCAAGTTGACTACCTTTGTTTAGGTAACATTAACATTGACCTTTTTGGGCCTATAAAACGTAGAAATTTGAACATTCTATAACATCTATCTGATGTAATTTTAGTTTGAAAGGAATAAAGTTACGATTGTTTCTTCAAAAAGAAAGAAAAGAAAATACAACATGGATTATTATGCTCCTTGTTGTGTTACGATAATTGGGTGAGGATACTCAACTCTCACTTGAGAGATTCAATTTCAAGTTTTGATAGTGGACACAATGTCATGGGTGGTATATCTTCTTTATTAAGATATATTGTTAATTAGGTATTAGCTCAAGTAGTCGTGGGATAGAGCATTATCCTCCCCACCCAGGTTCTATTCATGACATAAATATACTTGGCCATAAGAAAATTTGGGAAATATCTTAATGCACAAATTTCATAAAGATTTTAGTGAAATATAGGTTCAATAACAATTTTAGAACAACGTGATATACAACTCTTACCCATTTCCTTTGGCTCAACAATAACAGGTACAAATATAATCTCTGCTAACCAAAGTTACACAACTTGGATCCAAAGGTAAATCTCAAATATGTGATCCCTCTTTGTAACATGTTTGCTCTTCGTGAGTTAATTGTTGTAGAATCACTTCTATGCCAATGGAAACAATAACAAGGGAGTGGTGTCTCCAATAACACAATGATTGATTGATTGATTGTAGGGTAAGTATGCTTGCTTGCTTTACCTTCTCTTCATTCCATGGAACTACATCTAAAACAAGACTACGATACACCTATCTTATTATGTCTCCATAGGTACATATAACAACAAAGTTTTCTAACTATTATACTTTTTGAACCTATTTTGATAGTATGCTAGTCACAGTTTAACAGATTCCAATAATATATAGATCCAAAAATTATAATAGTTATAAAACTCCCATAACAGTGGATTTTTTATGTACTCCCGTTTTTTATGTTCATTTTATAAAGTTTTATTATAATTTCTTATATAATGTGAGGCTGATGGGATGACACACTCAGGTTTTATGTGATACATGTCCATGAACTATGAGTGTGCTCATGTCACAATATGCATAGTCATTGATAACGTTTGGGACTATGCATGTCCAAGAGTGAGACATGAAGACAAAAACCATTGATGTTGTTGAAGAAGTGGTGGTGCAAAAAACTGATATGGGCTCATGTATTGAATGCCTTCCATCATTGCATAATTGACGTGATGTTTAAGCTTCACAAAAATACAAAGCATCACCATTGCTTGATCAACAACCTCCCACCATTATCAAGTAAATTTATTCAAGTATTTGTTATTCCTGACATTTCTTCTTGTAACATTGTTCCCACCTACTTTTCATTTCTCACATTTCATCATGCTTGCCAAAGATACATTTTTTAATCTTCCAGACTCATTGCTCTGCCTTGTATTTTCTAAAATCACACTTAAAGAAGCAACTAGATGCTTCATTCTCTCCCATATATAAAGATTTCTCTACACCCAAATCCCTCAAGTCAACAATATCTCCAATTCTCATCTTAGGCTCTGTAACACCAACAGATCCCTTCCCCATTGCAATAGTGGAGAGTATAATATCCAACACTCTACTCTTGCATTTGCCCAATTCCAAAGCCTTTCATTTGTACAGTTACATTTTCAAATGTGACATCAAATGGGGTTCCAAATTGGGCTATAATGTTGACAACAAATGGTAGTTTACCTATCACAATGTATGGAAATGGGCATGATATGTTGCTTGTAGGAATGTCCAGCACCTCACTCTTCGCACTTCACCTATAAGGAAAAACATGTTGCCTAACCTTTTATTTCACTAAATTCATTATTGTAGCACTCCATAACTACATTCTCACCCATATTCCTACCCATTTCCATGGATTCAACTATCTCATTTATTGTTCTTTCAGGAAAATGGAAATAACAGATACTTTTGCCTTGTTCTAAAAAAACTTACCATATTATACTTCATTAGCTTGTAGAGCCATACATGTTATAGGATTTGAGAGTAATTATGGGGTTGTTTTTTAAAAGTTCCTATGCTCCTCGACATCTTGAGATATAATGGGGAAATAATATGATAGTGATTGGATTGTAGTGGGATCATGAGGAATATGATGTCTCAATGGTGAGATTTTTTGAGTTAGATAGTAGGGGGCGTTGATAGCATTGAAGGAGCTCTCCATCCTTCGTTGGTCATTAGTTGCAAGTGAAAAGAAGATGGTTGTTCTCATTCATAGGTTGCTTTAAAGGTTTCATAGACTTGAACAACTGGTCATGCCTAGGATGTTTGTTTTGTTTAAAATAAATTATGTGATAACTTTATTGCTTTTAGATGTCTTATTATATGCAATGCATTTTTTAACCTTTAAATGCATTTTCTTTCACTGCAATGTCAATAACTTATATACTAACACAACCTAACTCTCTATATTATGTGCTCCCATCCTATATCAGGAAAAGCATATTTTTTTACAAGTAATACAAAGTGATAGTAAACTCTATAGCAAGAAATTAAAGAGATAGGCCCAATAGGTCAACTTCTACCATCTTCATCTCCATGGATATCATTCCATTTTTGCCATTCTCTGTTGGGATTTGCTTGTAGGGGGGCTTGTTTGTTTCTACTACTACACCCATAGTTCCCTAAAGAGAGCCATTTTCCATTGTAGTTGTGGCAGGCTAAGCACCTTCATCAATTTGGATGCTCAAGTGTTTTATGATGTTGTCAATATTGGAGTCAATGGATTGCAAGGTAATCCTCCAATTCATACTTATTTGTCTTAGAAGAGTACATGCAAACATTTACTTCCACCATTTCCCTATCTTTTATCTTGTGTTATGTTAGCCACCTTTCATTCAAGACATCTTCCAACTACTAGCATTTGATTAACAAGATTCAAATTGTCTCCCATGCCTCCTCTACTTCCCTCTCGCATCATTGAATCCCTCATTCGACCTATGTCAAGTCGTATAGCATACAACATCATGACACACAATTATAGTGCATCATAGTTCTAGTGAATTTGCAAGGGACAAGGATGTCCACGAATGCAATGATACAATTAACTAGGCACCGGTTAAGAGCCAGAACGTTCGCTTGCTTTATAAATTTTTGTAATGCTTCAATGAAAACCACTTTAAGGAACCAACCAGAAACCAATAATACACTTGTAGATCCCTTTGTTTTCAATCAACTGTAGAGTCAAAGGACCATTTACCCTCCTCACCGCAAGACTCCACACTAGTTGTAGCTAGAAACCTCAAATGCAAACTATACCCACATTCATCCATCAAACATAAGACTCGAGGTTTAAATGATCAAACAACGACAAGGATAAATGTATATCATGTGTGTGATTTAATCCCTTGGTACCTTTGCTTCACAAGCATTTCCATTCATCCTTTTTGAGTGATTAATCATGGAATAGATTTGAGTTGGGTGACTGCATCGCCAAAGTCTATAATACCTTCGCTCAACTGGACATCAAGATTGGTTTTAATGTCTACAATTTCTTTTTTGTTTTCTAAAACTTGTAAAAATTTGACATTCTTGAACTTTGAGGCTATATCTAGTGATCTTTGGATCAATCTTGGGATGGTTATGGTTGTGAGTGCCTTGATAATTATTTAGGAAACTCCCACTAACGTAGCATTCACAAAGTTTTTTTCGTTCATCATGTAGAGGCCTTGGAAGATCGTAATTGCTTCTACCTCATTATTGTTGGCAATGCCCAAAACCCGTGTGAATTTCCCTTCTCTTTGTCCCTCAAGATCATAAATGATCCCCCCTCATTCCCACTACCCTTTAGTTTAGCCTACACATTAGTACTACATGTCTTTTAAAATAATAGGTTGATTTTATCCTCTGTACTGTATACATGAAACATGACTAGTGAATTCACTGTATATCATTTTTTTTATAATAATTGGACTTTTTTTGCTAGTGATATGGATGTGGCAACCAATTTAATTTATAATTCTCAATTGTTATAATTTGTTTTTATACCTTTTATTTCTCGGAGGCGGAAGACCATTCATATCCTACTTCACTCAACTATTGCTACATTTAAAGTAGCAACCTCCTACTTCACTCAACGGTTGTTATGCTTAAAGTAGCAACCTGAGAGGTTGCTAGAATTCCTATAAAATTTGGTAAGTGTTTATTCCATAATTGTTAACACCTTTGGGTAGGATACTATTCCTACTAAATGGTTAGTACCTTGTGAAATTTTCAAGACCCCAACTAGGTCATCACTAAGGCTACTGAGATTTGGATCACTTACAAGTTTTAAACATATCAATTTTTTCTAGGCCCTCGGCCACTCCCCTCATTTTGAGGATGGTACTCAGGGTAAACCCTAAATTCTTCAAGGTATGAGACTCTACAATAAGACTTGAAGTTGTTCCAAAAAATTATTTATTAAAAGTTCAAACATATCACTTTGACAATCTATTTATTAAAAAATCAAACATATCACTTCCAACAATCCATTTATTAAAAGTTCAAGCATATCACTTAATAGAAAATAGTATCAAATGGGAAAGGTTCATACGGTGAATTGCATGTTTATAGGGATATTTTAGACCTGTTTTGTGCGGCTATAGGAATTATCATTAGTGATATGAAGTCTTGTTTCTTGGGTAATGATGTGGATCAGGTCTCACTAGTTCAAATTGGCACTTTTTTCCTTTCAAAACCAATTCATTGGATGCTAGTATGAAGTACCTTAGGTATTTCTTAACAATTAATAGTTATGCAACAATAGATTGGATATGGCTATTAGAAAAGATAGAAAAAATAATTAACAATTGGTGCTATAGGTGGCTTTCTTTGGGAGGAAGATTAATTCTTATAAAATCTATACTTGAGAGTTTACCAATTTATTGGCTATCTTTACCAAATTTTCTAAGTCTATTATGGATAAGATTAAGAAAATAATCTTTAGTTTTTATATGGACGGGTAACACATAGAGGGAAGGCATAAATCTGATGAGGTGGGACAGACTGGCCAGGTCCAATAAGTATGGGGCCTGGGGGATTAAAAATATATATTCTTTCAGTAAAGCATTAGTAGAAAAAAACCTATAGAGGGGCATGTTCTTAGGTGGGATGAGGAGTGAGGTCATCAAAGTTAAGTATCTCAAGCACAGATCAACAATTGACTGGATCATATCAGTAAATAAGAAGGTGTCGGGTATTTCCAATTTTTGGAGTTGTTTGATTAATTCATTTCATGTTTTAGAGGAGTGGATGTCTTGGAAGCCGGGGAATGGGAACATTATAAGTTTGGGTGAAGATCCATATGTAGGGGGAGATCATTTTTTCAGTTGTCTTCAAAGCTTGTTTCACTGCTCAGGTTGAAGGGTTTGTATACTTTAGCTCATGTGAAATTTGTTGAAGCTTATGCCTTGGGAGGACATAAATGGTTCAAGTAGATGAGTTGGATCTTCAAGGGTCCTTTTTTGTGGAAAGGGAAAATTATTTGTTTGGGTTGCAGAGCAATGGTATTCATCTTAATGAAGAGGAGGACCAACTAGTTTGGTCTTGGAATGTGAAGAATGGGGTGTTAAATTCCATACTTGTTTATGAGGCCATTGATAGTTCTCATTAGGATGTAGATCTTCAATGGTGGTACTCCTCTCTGTGGAAATGGCACATTCTTCTTAGAATTAAACTTTTATGCTTGTTGGATTTAGAACATAGGATACTAACTTGGGATAATTGGGTCAAAAGAGGTGGCCATGGACCTAGTATTTGCACTCTTTGTAAAAAGGAAGCAGAATCCATTGATTATTTGTTGATACATTGTTCTTTCACATAACAGGTATGGCAAATGGTTATGGAGAAATTCAATATTGCCATTTTATGGATCCAACAGACTTTGAATGATTGCTTTCAATATTGGTTCCGAATTGCTTTCCATTGGAACGAATTATCTGCCTATATATGTCGAGAAGTATGGAAGCACATAAATGGTGCTTTATTTGAGGGGCTATTTATACCTATGAAGGTTGTTAGTATCAAATCCATTGGAGGTTTTCTGGAAAATCATACGGACAGGGAGGAAGACTAGGATGACTCAGTTAATAAGTCCATATTGGAAAGAGTCCCAAATTTCTTAAAACAATGGCCAATGGGCTTCTTTGATGGGTCTTCACAAATGGATGGTGGTAAGTGTGGTGTTGGTGTTTACTTAAAATTGGATGAGTCTTATGCTTTTAAGCTCAAGTTTAATATTGGCAAGGGTAACAACACTAGAGGGGAGCTTCTCGCTCTCTAGGGACTTTATATTTTGCACGCTTCCTTAGATTTCTCACCTTCAGGTTGCAGGGGGATCCAAAATAATTATAGGGTGGGATCTTCGGGAAAATCAACTATAGGTGGTGTCCTTGGATGGATGGAAGTAGAGGATCTCCAAGATCGATTAAAATTAAAGTCTTCAAATTGTGAACAGAATCTTGCAGCTGCATAGAGTTCAATGAGATATTTTCAACAACGCTCGTTTCGTGCAAAACGAACTCCATACGTGAAAATTATTCAATTCTGAACTTTCAGAAAAACAAGTAAAGTTGGGCAAAAAGGAGTGCCACGTGGCACCATTGTAAAGATGACACGTGGCATATACGGAGCTAACATGGCACCACCATAGAGCACCGCGTGGCGGGTCAAGTTCAATGGCAGGACCGACCGATTGTAACCATATTATATTCAAAACCTAGCGTCGGCGTACAACCCCATGTATTATGTTGTAACCATATTATATTCAAAACCTAGCGTCGGCGTACACCCCCATGTATTATGTTGTAACCATATTATATTCAAAACCTAGCGTCGACGTACCAAGGGCCAATCCATTTTCAAGGGTCCAACAACAAACCAACACACATATTATGTGCCAACAAAAATTGTGATATAGGGAGAGGTCCGCGGATTTGGACCCGTGACCACCTCACACAGTACCAAGACCTTTAAACAATGCACCACTTGCGCTGCTTGTTAGGTGATGTGAGATATATTGTTTTTAAATTATATTTTGGTGGATATAACTCCTAATGTGGGCGCGCTTCACTTTTGACCCAAAACTAAAACAAATTCTTAGTTTTATATGGTTTTTAAACCATATATATATTATATTCGGATTTGTTATTTTTTTTTAAACAAACATGTATATTTTATGGAGATTTGCCCATATTTTCTCCATTTTAAATGGATCTTCATCCCATTAACTTTGGGATCAAATATTTGTAAATCTCATTCAATTTGGAGGTGGGTTATGGATTTTTGGTCTATATAAACAATGTAATTTGTCATAGGAAGGCATTGGAAAATGCATGAAAGGATTGAAGCTTTCGATGAAAGAATGGTAAGATACTATTATGTCTTTGTAAAGACTTTGTAAGTTTGTTTATTTTTGTAAGAGGCTTGTTTTAGCCACTCTTGAGAGGTTGAGAGTGAGAGGCTTTATGATTGAAAGCCTAAGTCTCTTCTTGAAGCAACATGAAGGATGAAGGCATTTTTGTACATGTTCAAGCATTCTTTTTGAAGACAAATAAGATCGTTCCTCATTGAAGCTGGACTCGGAGACGTAGTCCACATTGGATGAACTCCGTTATCACATGGTGTCTCATATTTTATGGTTTGCATCACTTGTTTATTCATGTTTTCAGTTCTTTAATCCTTTTCATAAGCTTGATATTTGAAGCCTTCTTTATAAGTTCACTCTTTAAGAATTCACATGCAAATTCAGGGGTTAGTAGATCCTGATATTTTCGGATCAATCAAAAGTCTACAAGATTAGTTCCATGTAGTTTCTTTTCAGCATATCTTTAGGGAATTTAACATAATGGTGGATGCCCTCTCAAAACAATCATTGGAGTTTCCAAAGGGACACATATTTTTTGAGTTGATGAATGGCACTAAGACCTGTTCTGAGGGATTGATCCCCATCTATTGATTCACTGTTCTGGGACTACAGTATATTTATATTTTTTGTTCTTTTAGGGCAGGATCCATTGTTTTAATTGGAGAAGGGTCTACTGCTCACTGTTAGTGATAATCAGTTTGTTATTTTTCAAATTTTGCGGATCTATATTGGGTGCAGTTTTCTTGTATCTTATAGAACGTCATATAGGGTCAAAATATGATATTTTTAGGTCTTTTTATTGTTACTTGAACAAATTGATAGACTAGCAGAGTCTTTGTTGACCCTTAGTCTTTATGTTCCTCTCTTCCTTGCTAAAAAAATGAGACAATCTTCTTGTGTTTATTACATGTTGAGTAAGAGGAAGATTTATATTTGCCTCTCCTTTGTGATCTTATATTTTTTCAGTAGAAAAAAAGCATACTTTTGTTATTCATTTTTAATCAAAAAGTACAATATCGAAGCTAAAACAGTCTAAGCATGATTGTCTTTTAAATTGTCACCATATCTAATATTCCAGTCTATAACCCATGACTGATATACAAAACCAATCAGTTCCATAACAAAAAAAAATTGCCTAGCCCACTCATAAACAATAAATAGATACTACAAATCACCATCCATCTCAATATTACATATCAAAAATATATAAATGACCCATATCAACTATTTCACTTTGCAGGAATTCTTCCCAACAAAGAATCCCTTCATCACCATATAACGCTAGCTTCGAAAGGTCATCTGTCATCTGATTTTGTTCCCTGTAAATATGTTCAAAAGTAATAAATTTGAACTGTGTAATTAGATCTTGTATCCTGTAGCACCATTGTAGTATAGAGACCACATTCAATTGGTAGTCTCCCCTTTCCCATTTAATTGTAACTCTTGAGTCACCAAATACAGTAAGTGTGTCAATTCCAAATAATGTAGCCTCTTTACATAGACACCACAAAGCCAACATCTCAAATTTCATGTTTGTTCCATTTCCACATTGGAGTTTAAAATAAAACCTGTGATTTTCATTTAGAATTAGAACAACACCTACAACACATAATCCATCTTTAGCTGCACCATCAAAAAAACAAACAACACCTTCATGATAGAGAATATATTTATGGATCCTAGGTCGGTCTTTGACTTCTGACTCAATAAAATTCTCTTTAATCATATTTAATAAGTGCATCACAGTCCTATTCAAACATAGAGGTTGATTTTAAAAAATAATGGTGTTCCCGATGCTCCAAATTTTCCAAGAAATAAGAGTTGGGAGAGAATAATATTTTATGCATGATTTGTACCAGTTATAACCATTTATCTCAAATGTAGGATCACCCCATTTATTTGGGATGCTCAGGGAAGAGCATATATATTTCCAGACCTGTATAGTAACATGACACCCAACAAAAATGTGGTCTACAGATTCAACATTTTCCTTGCACATATGACATATATTAGGCCCTGACCAACCCTAGACACATGAAACATCTTATTGTTAAAGGTAAATTCCATTTCCACAAAGATTTATACCACCATTTTTGTATCAAATATCTTCCACTTTGTACAATAGCAAGATATGCATCTTTGGCAGTAATAGTTCTAGTTGTAGGATTTGAAGTCCAAATAAGAGAGTCCCGACATTCTAACAATCTATAGCCTACAAAGTTCATCCTATTTACATAAGAATCCCATTCCAGAGCACCAATACCATCGATTCCCAAATCTTTAGCAGATAACCAATAGGAACTTGAATTGATGACCCAATGTTGATTTTTTATATGAGCCAATGTAGTATAGCCAATCTCATCCAAATACTTGAGAAAATGTTATGATAACTGGAAATTTTCCTCCACACCCAATATAGGATCAATGCCAACTAACACATCCCTACCATTACCTACATTCCAACAAAGGTATTTTCCAAGCCATTTATATATTTTAATGAAACCTTCCCATATGGGAGAGGAGTTTATGTTCTCTGTCTTTGGGTTCCTAATCCAAGAAACAATAGTCTTTTTTATATATTTACTATGCATAATAGTAGACCAAATATTATTGCCAAATATTCCACGCCAAAAACTTTTCATCCTTGAAGCAACACTAAACCAGTTTAAATTCTTTATACCCCATACTCCCCATTCTTTCGGTAAATAAAGTTCTTTCCCATCTTGCCATAACCAACTTCCCTAATTCAATTCCACTAGACCATAGAAAGTTAAAAATGTACTTTCTAAGAGAATTTATGATCGACAATGGTACCTGTGATAGAGAAAACCAATAGACTGGGATGCTTGTTAAGACAACTTGGATAAGAGTCAATATTCCACCAATGGACAACAATTTGTATGTCCAATGTTTTATTCTTTTCTTGATCTTCTCCACCAACCAACACTAGTCATGTGCTTTATATCCATTAGGATTTAGAAAATAACCTAAGTATTTGAACCCATCTTCAATATTGTATACCTTAAAGGGAAGGTTTGATGTAATACTCTGCATAATTTATGCTTCCGTCTTATGCTGATAGAAACAAGACTTCTTCATACTGACAATCATCCTTGAAGCAAAACAAAAAAGATTGATAATTTCTAGAAAAAAATTCCATTCTTCCACAGAGTTTTCACCAAACAGTAAAACATCATCAACAAATAGCAGGTGTGAAATATAGATGGCATTTGTATTTTTTACTTCTTTTAATTTACCTTTAGATTTTGCATCTATTATAGCTCTGCTTAGGCCCTTCAATAATGAGCAGGAATAAAAGTGGAGACAATGGGCACCCCTGCCTAATTCCCTGTGTACTCTTAATTTTTTTTTATGGAGCACCATTTATTAAAACAACAAAATGAGCAGAAGTGACACATGCCATTATCCGATCAGTAACTTCAAGTGGGAGTCCAACTTGTAGAAGTATCAGCCTTATAAACACCCAATTAACTTTATCACAGGTTTTCTCCAGATCCATTTTCAACAAAAGAGCTTTCTTTTCCTTCTGCTTAATAGAGTGAAGTGCTTCCTGAGTTACACCAATAGCATCAAGAATCTGTCTGTCATGAAGAAAGCCAAATTGCTCAAATGACATATGTTTTGACAGAATTGGCTTAATCCTATTTGATATGATTTTAGTAATAAGCTTGTATGCAAGATTGCACAATGCTATCGATCTAAATTCATAGAAATCCTGAGGCTTGTTACTCTTTGGAACAAGTGTAATAAAGGTAGAGTTTAAGGTACTTGAAACAATGCCTTTTGACCTGGAACAATTAACCATATCAAGCAATTCCTCACCGATCAAATAAACAAAAAAAATGGAGAAACAGTTCCACAATCCAACCATAAGGGCCAAGACTTTTCTCTTTTGCAAATTGTTTTAGTGCTTCCTCAACTTCATTAATGGAGACCTTCCTTCCAACCTCTACCCCTTCTTCTTCAATAAAGAATCTAGGGTAATTCTTGATAATTTTCAATTGTGCTTCCAATGAAGCATTTCCAAGATCCCTGAAAACCTCACCATAATAATCTCTAGCCAATCTTTGTAATTCTGATTGTCCTTTTACAACATTACCATTCACATCATTAAGTTCCCAAATAGAGTTTATGTTTATTGTATGCGAGGCATAGGAGTGGAAGAATTTTGTGTTATTGTCTCCTAGACTAATCCCTAAAGAACGACTTTTTAATCTCCATTCCATCACTTCCCTTTTTAGGATTTGATCTTTTTTCCCTTCTAAATCCTTAATTTTTTCCCAATCCACCTCAAATAATTCAAAATCATGATTTTGTGAGTGGATCAGTTTTATTTGATTTTCAATATTCCTATAATCTTTCCCATCCTTCATCTTTTTCTCCTTTATCCATTTACAAACACTGCCCTTCAACTTTTTTAACTTATGTACCAACCTATCCATCGGGTTAAACTCCTCGAAGTCTTCACAACTAATCCAAAAAGACTTGAGCATAGAGACCAAATCATCATTTGTTAACCAAGAGCTATTAGCCTTAAAGGGATAAGTTTTATTAGGAATAACCCCATCCAATTGGAGTATAATTGGCCAATGGTAAGAGATGTTATTTTTTACAACCCAGGTTCTACATCTTTCAAATGTCATATGTAATGTCCCTAAAATATGTAAAATTAATATTTTGTTGTTGTTGTTGTTGTTGTTATTGTTGATATTATTGTCATTCGGATCTAATGTTTATTCAAAATTAACTTCAGTACTATATATTTATTACTGTGATAGATATAGGCATCTTGTTTAGAAGATTTTTTGTTTTATAATTGGTATGGAAAATTTGTGATCTGACTGATGAGATTCTGATGGTTAAAAGGTGTATGGTAAGATTTGTAATGTTTATACCGATGGTTATCATTTCATTCTGTTTTGATTAGTTTAAAGTTAAACGAATTCATTTATGTTTTGAGATGTAATGTTCAAGATGATCTCATTACCTTGTAACGGACTTTTGGTTAATTACTTACGATACTTGTTTGCGTAATGGATGTATGCTTTAATCATGTAACTCTATTGGTATGAATTAAACGTCTTTATTTTAATTAGATGTATCTCGTAACTAAAAATAAACCTAACTGGTGAAGAAGGGTGGTGATGTTCTTGGGCTTACTTAGCTAAATGCTAAAGCATATCCTATATTTTACTTGGCAGGTGCTTTTAAGGAGTCCTATGTTAATATCTAAGGTTTGTATTGTATTCATACTAGAATCTTTGTAAAGGGCAAGGTGAAGTAATGAAATCGAAACCTTGTAACACCATGAACTCTCTACTATAGAGAGTGGGTCTACATTTCATTGATAGTGGTGGTAGATGCACTTTGATGCCACCCATGTGATGGCCACATGGTGACTATCCACGCTGGAGGGTAAGTAAACCCTGTACCCAAGCGCTTAGTGTGGTTTTCGTTTTGGTCTTTTGTTGGTTAATGTTGAGGGAGAGAAGAGTTCTCGGCTGCCTCCATGGCTATGGGGAGCCTACGCTTGACCTGAGCATTTTCTCATGGTCTGCGCTCATCCTGAAGATTGGATAGCGCGGGGAAACAAAAGAACATGCGCTAAGGTAAACTCTGTGACTACTGCGTTGTCTCAGCTTTGGTTTGTCGTGGGCGCTTCCCTTTTGGTTTGCTTATTAACTTGTTCGCTAATGCTCAGTTTTCATTTTGTTGACAGGGTCTTTAGCGAGGGAGAAAACTAACTCTGCGTTGGAGGAGTGCCAGGGAAGAGGGTTTAATAGCACGAATGTCCCTGGTAAGCCCAGGTCCATTGCGGCCTTCCTCCCTTCAAGCGAATTCGTTGTATGTTATGGGTTGTTACTGAGAGGTTGCAATGCTGTGTGTTTTTAACTTAGTGAACCTTTGGGGTTTAAGGATGCATGTTCATGCTCTGTTTGTAAAATATTGACTCGCTTAGTCCTATGGATCTTTCGTGGGAAGACTTAATGTAAGAGTGAAGTCGTCCAGTACAATGTATATGTTAATGCTTAATTATTTAAGCCTGTGAAGGCATTTTTAGTAATGGAGACTTGTATTTTGCTCTCAGCCTGTAGAGACCCTTGGTTCTGTGGATGTGACTACTGTTTAGCTACATTTTAAACCCTATTTTGATAATGGCGAAAGCCAGAGATTTGGTGGACTGCATTTTTCTTTTTATTTATAAGAAGAAACAGTGGTGTTTGCAAATGTTATAATTCTAAAGGTTGGAAAATGTAAATCGTTTGAATGTTGTGGATCTATATATTTTAAATGGAAAATTACTTTCATGTTTGTCATTTCTGTGGTTTATGCGTATGGATTTAGATTTTTGAGCTATTTAGTATGAATGTAGGAAAAATCCTGTAGCGACTATATTTGATCTAAAGGGTAGTTTGATTAAAAGAATTCTAGCTAGTTCTGGAACCGTGGTTTGTTGTAGAGTAGCATGCATTTGTTTGATGCCATGAGCATGGTCCCATCTTGTAGGTACTGTCATGTTTTTAACTTCTTATGTGATGATCATTTAATTATTCAGTCGCAGCTTTGTAAAGAGTCTATATATTTTCTTTTAAATAAATTAAATGGTAGCATGGCTTTCAGCCAGTGCTGGGTGTAGCGTTTTAAGGAAACAAGGGAAGGATCCTATAAACGCCGGTAGCGTGGGATTCGATCTCCAAGGGATTTGATCCCTAAACTAGAACATGGTTTAACAGTTCAACCGGTTTTCAAATAACCTTGGGTACTCTGTGTTTTTAAAATCAATTCTCGGTTGGCATGTAATTCTTGGTTTGGATGATATCGCAGAGTGATATGGGGTTTTGTAAAAAGGGTAATTCGTATTTTTTTTTTTTATGTTTAAATTATAATGATGCCTGGCTTATAGATGGAAGGCGAAATCATTCCTATGCCTATCAGTATTTTAGGGTAATTTTTAAATTTGAAATAATGCGTTCTCTGGCTGGTGTTACTTGATTTGGATGATAGTTTAGCATGATCTAGGCTTGCAAAGATGAGCTCTAGCACGAGTCCCACTCTGCTAGAGCGATCTTCGCCAACATTTGATTCTGCCCTAAGTTTTATAGTGTTGAAAAATAAGAATTAAATTTTAAATGTTGTTGGTAGCAATCCTAGGATCTATGATTTCTGTGTTTAAGATTTGTTTGTGCATAACGTTGACGGTAATTAAAAGTAGGGTTTTAAAAGTGGAGTTTGGGGTTTTGAACTTTCGAATAGGTCTTAAGAATGTGATTACTAGTTTTTAAAAGAAAGAACATGAAAGATCTATCCTAGTTTTTAAAACTAACCTAAACATTAAACAGACTTTTAAAGGCTAATCTATTTATATAAATCTCCTATGTAAAACCAAGGTACCATGACTAAAAATTTATGTCAATGGACCAACAGAATTAAAATTTCTATATACAGTTCATGCAGAATAATTCACATCTTTCAATGGGAACTTTATTAATTATACAATTCAACTTGAAATCTATTTGGAAACAAAAACAACATCTGATATAAAACAGAGGGTAAACCTCTTACCTGAAGCTGTGTAGTTTGAATTAGCTCTGCAACCCTGCACACTTCAAACACAAGTTAATAGGAAATACTATGTTTCTGACCTGTAGAATAGTAACTAGATAATCTCAGAACTGCCACGTTCCTCCAACCTTGACCTGGAACCGTTCCTGGTTCTAAATCAGATCCCCCCGAGCTGGTTCCAACATGCAAGAGAATCTGGAAACCTAAGGGAAAGGCTGGTTTCAATTGAGACTTGGTAGCTTCCCCTTACAGGATTTTGGGACAATTTCTCTCTTGATACCATAAAATAATGATAATAAGATAGATCGATCCTCTCTTTGGAAATTGTCCTTGTATTTATAAGAAAACTTTGGAATGGGCAGTTGAGTTAATATTATTATTTTTAATGTTATCTTTAGTTCAACTCCTAGTTTGAATCATATAATATTGGAACTTTTAAATTGTTTCTTTTGAATTGATATTGGAACTTTTTAATTTTATTTATTTAATTTATAAGAATAATACATGTATAGGTATAATCCATTTATGTGGATACATAGACTTTACTTTATATATAACTTATGTGTCTTTTGTTACTCTCATATCTTTTTATAACTATATATATATATATAATATCTTTATATATATAAGTATGTATACATATTACTTTTGTACATAAGTGAGGCTCTTTTATAATTAATCACTTTGATTAATCCATGTATTTACATAGCATTATATATTTGGTGCTTCATTAAATAAGGTAACTCTTTTAACAAGGCATACGGTGGGTTTGGTCGGTCGACTAGGTTAGGTAGCCCTAGATCCCCTTGCACGTTGGATTACCTCGTATTTCGTGACAGTGTCTTCAGTCCTCGATGAGAGATGAGTAGTGATTCAATTAGTCAATTTAAATAAGTATAATGACTGGTGGTGCTATTCAGAGTCTTCTCAACTCAACATCTTTTAAGTAAAGTAACCCCTAGTGCTATCCAGAGCTTATGCTCAACACTCTTAAATGGGATTTACACTAGTGCAATTCCAGAGCCTCTTGCTCAACACTAGTACTAGGATGCATTTGTAAAATACACCTAGGGATACAATGGCCAAAGATCCGATGCTCCAGATCTTATGCTCAACATCATGTTGGAGTGCTCCAGGGATTATGCCCAACACTAAATCATTTATCTACTGGGGTTACCTATGTGCTCCAGAGCTTACGCTCAACACATAGCCTTGTAACCCATGTGCTCCAGGGCTTATGGCCAACACATCATAAAAGTCAATCATGTATACTGGAACTTCTGCACAGTACATAACAAAGTTCATCTCAGTATATTAGGGTTTGTACCCAAATCTCATAATAAACATCAACCAAGTACAATGGGGCTTATGCAAATAATCCGTGTCCATCAAGGTCCATGCCCAATATATATACATAACAAAAGTGAATCATGTGCATCGGGGCTTGCGCCCAACATATATAACAAAAGTAAAAACATGTGCATTGGGGCTTATGCCTAGTATATATATATCATCAAAATAAATCATGTGCATCGGGGCTTACGCCCAATATATAGAATAATCATAATCAACAAAATTCGGGATATTACACATATGGAAGGAAGATTTCATAAGAAACCTGTCCAATCTTTTGTGTATCCCATTACTTATGCATCGTCCATTTGACCAAATAGGTTCCAACACAGTAGGACATGCATCCACTAAATCATTTTTGACAAGAAAATTCGAGAAATAATCGCCCAAAACATCAACTCTAGCTGATTGACCCCAAATTTTTGCATATGAGATAATGAAGTTTAAGTCACCGGCTATGATAAGATTTTCCTCATGAAGTAAATCTGATAATTCAAGTGAATCCTATAAATTCTCCCTATTTTTGTAGGGACCATAACAATTTAGAATGGAAACATTCCTATCCAAATTACAAAATCTTCCTTCCATTAAAATTCCCCACTTTGTTTTGTATGACCGAAACTGAAGAGACTTGGGATTCCAACAAGATAGTAATCCACCTGATAAACCCAAAGCACTAATGGCAAAAAACTCCCATCCAGGAAGCAACTTAGAGATTGAGTATACAACAAAAGTATCAACACACATGGTTTCTCCTAGAAGCACAATTTCGGGGTTAGTATCTTGAATTAGTTTGGTTAAGGCCCTAACCTTCTTAGCCTTACCCAAACCCCTCACATTCAAAGATAGAATGGTCATTAAGTAACTATATCAGAGGGAAGCTATGCTCTAAGGGCCCTAGGAGAAAGATTATTACCAAAAGCTGTTTCATCCAGACGTATAGATAAGGGTTTATACTCAGAGTTTTCAGAAACCTTATGAGTATCCTTACCTTTTTTCTTCCTTTGTCTAATGGTGACATTCTGAAAATGGATGGATTGTACAGGGACAATCCCATCCATCTCCGAAGGGTTTTTTGAATAAACTGGCAACGAAGACTTAAAATTTTGAACTTTAGATTCCTCATATCCACATGACTTTAATAGTGGCAGATTTGGGTTAGGGTTTGTGAAATGCACTGATGGACAACTAGGTGAATTGGAGACCGTTTTTGGAGAATCAACAACATTTATCATATTAGGTTCTATAACCCTAGATCCCAAGTTCAATTCCCCCATATTTGATAGAGTACCCGAGGTAGAGGCAAAAAAACCCTTGTTTTATGGAGAAACATCATTATTATAATCTAGCTTTTGACCCAGCTTAGACCCAAAAACCCCACCCAGAATCCTGCGGTCTAATTCTTTTTCAACAAATAAGTAAAATGATAATTCCTTTTTTGTTACATCCTCATAAGGAGTTGGGGAATCAGATGATAACTTACCCGTTGGGTTTTCGAAGCCATCTACCATTTCATGCCCAGGAATTGTAGCATGTTCAAAATTGGGAGGATTATAAGCCAAATTGCCACCTTTCGATAAATTCATAGAACCATTCATCAAATATGGACACTGAGCTTTTAGATGACCCATTTGTCGGCAAAAGAAACACCTAAACAAGATGTGAAAATAATCCAACCACTGTCTGAATATTTTCTCACCCCATTCAACCTCAACTTCAGCAGGGGGGCCTTTCGTTATATTTAATTCAACCATAACCCTTACATCTTTTTTGTACATACCAAACATGGAATTTTTATCCACTCTTATAAATCTTCCAACTAAATCCGCTAAACCCTCCAACACGTTTTGCGTCCATAATTCCAGGGGAAACCCTGGCAATATCATCCACAGGTGGCGCAGTGTTTGCTTCTCCCTTTCCAGGTTGAAGTTCATGTGCCAACGTTTTAGTTTGAGTGACCCCTGCTTTATCAACGCTGTTCCATTCAAAATTGTCTCAATATGAATTTCCTTAGGAAAAATAAACACTATCCCACCATTTACGAGCATGTTAACCTATGGAGCATAGCCGCAAACCGAAACCCACTGCTTATTTACCCATTCAATTAGTTCATTGCGCGATGCTTTTGCATATTCAATTTTACCCACCAAAGCTCTTCTGGACATGACTTCCACCCAATCCATATTTACATCAGCTCCCAAGACGTATCTTTCCAAACCCTCCCCGGCTTTGTATGCTTTCAGTCTTCTCCTAATTCTAGCTCACTCACCTTAAATCTTTCTACCAGAAATGGAGCGTACAGGGAGAAACACACTCTTAGATAACCTATCATCCCTTACTTCCTCCACTTTGCCGGATAGTCTGCTTCGTTGATCTAGGGTAACATACCCTTTATTGCAGAGTTTAGGCTTTCCAGTTGGTTTTTCCGATACCGCACAACCGGCTCCATCAATCAGGCACTTAGCTAAAGCCCCCTCCATGCGTCGAAATACAATTACAACCCTAACAAATACCCCAAAGCACTGTAAAATAATATGATATAGGTCATACACTAAGTCCTCAGAAATAATACAAAATTCACAACAATCTTTTCCCCATCCAAAAATTATCTCAACAAAGTTAAAACTATACCCTAAGTCGAAAATATGACATTGATACCTCCGAAAAAGTTTAAACTTCCCACTTTTTTCCACAAATCAATCCATTACCCCCAACTAGGGTTTTCAGTGATATATTTTTCTTGAATCTCTAGAAAACTGCCTCATCTCCCCCTTTGTGATGCTATATTTATAATATAAAATTTTGTTTAGTATCGAAAAAAAATTCTTTTTTCTTCTTCTTAAGAATCCACATAATCATATCGAAAAAAAATTTCTTTTTTCTTCTTCTTAAGAATCCACATAATCAAAATTAAAGAAGAGATTTTTTCAGGACAAGAAATTCCATGCAGTAAGATGGGTATATAACATACTCCAGGCCAGCCTTAATTTGAATCTAAGAACAGGACAGACTTATCATATCATCTTTTTTGTTTTCTGTTGGTTCTGGTTCTACGACAACCATCACTTCGTCATAACGTTGCCTCTACCTCTGCACCCTCCAACTTATCAGTTTTATTTTTATACCTTGGGCTTGAGCTCCGTATCTTCACGAAAACTCCACCATGTTGCGAAAACTCCTCTGCGCTTTGCAATTCCTCGCGCCCCTCCGTCCACAATATTCTTTTAGATCTGTCTGCAGCGCCCACACATTCCCCGAACTTTTCTTCGGTGTAAACAGAACCTCAATTGATTCCTTCAGGCGTCGACGGCTGGGACAGTATGAGTTTCTTAGCTGTCTGAAATTGGAGAAAGATCCAGACAGGCTCGTAAATATCTTCAAAGAAGCTTCAGAGCATCCCCGCTTTCACCACCACCGTTCGGCTTACGAGAGTGCAGTTAAAAAACTGGCCATGGCCGGCCGCCCGGACGCCGTGGAAGAAATTCTGGAGCACGAGAAGCAGCAGAGCCGAAGCCGTCCATATAACGAGGGTTTCATGGTTCGAATCATCACGCTTTATGGCCGAGCTGGGATGCCGGAGCAAGCCGTGAAAACTTTCCGGCAATTGCCGGACTTCGACTGCGAACCCTCCGTGAAGTGCTTCAATGCCGCACTCTGTGCTCTGTATGCGGCAAAACAGCATGAACGGATTCTTGATCTTTACTCTGAAATCAAAGAAACTCTTGACATTAAGCCTAATTTGACTACTTTCCTTACTGTTATCAAAGCTTGGTGTAAAGTTGGCTCTTCAAATAGTGGTTATTCAATGCTACATGAAATGGTGAAACATGGATGTAGTCCTGATACTGTAACATTTAATGCAGTCTTGAAAGGGTTTTACAACGAAGGGAAACCGCAGGAGGCTGCCAGGGTTTTAGAAAAAATGTCCCAAATGGGTTGTTATCCTGACGTCCACACTTACAATATTAGGATTCTGAATTTATGTAATGAGAGCAAGTCACGCGAGGCTAAGGAGCTGTTGCGTGTTATGCGTGCCGAGGGCATAAAGCCGAATGCTCTAAGTTATAATACGCTAATCGAGGGTCTCTGCAAGGAACGCAACTTGGTAGAGGCAAATAGGGTGTTTGTGGATATGGCCAGCAACGATTGTGATCCCAATAATCATAGTTACTATACGTTTATTTATTATTTGTGTGTTGAGGAGGAATTTGAGTGGGCATTGGAGGTCTGTGATGAGAGTATAAGGAAGAATTGGGTTCCGAATATTTCTGTCATGCAGATGCTGGTTGAGGGGCTGGTTAAGATTTCAAAGGTCGACAGTGCGTGCAGGATTATTGGAGAAGCAAGGTCGAGGTTCCCGTTTCGCTGTGTTGGGCTTTGGGATGACTTTGAGAAGACTTTGTCCGAGGTGAGCGGTGCTGGCAGAGTTAACAGTCGTGGAAAATAGATTCAGGCTCAAGGACTATCAAAATCGTCTTCATTTGGGTTTGGTTTTTTATTTTGGTTTTGAACTGGCAAATTTTGGGGTTGAAACATAACTCCATGCTTATTAGGGGCCTATGTTCCTTATGTGGCTTGGTTGGGTATACTATTGACATTCGTTTTGATCTTGGTATGCCAGTGATCAAAGCTTTTCTGACAAGGTCAACCACACTATAACTTGAAAACTTTTCTGCATTGGTCTGGCTTATCGGTTAATTTGACATGGGTGCTATCAGGAATTAGTTCAGTATGCAGTTTCACCAATCAGCTAAGAAGCCAAAAGTCCTGAAATGAAATGCGCAAGAGAAAGCTAGCAATCAAAATGTCATTGAGAATAACTACACTAACAGTGGTCTGGACTTCGTGCTTATCTAAACGAGAAATCACTAAAGTGAACTAGGAAGGCACTTACTACTCAACATATGCTTTCACAAAGTAGGGGTTTCACGATCCCGAACTCAAATGTAAGTGTTCATAGGGACTGATTGTATGGCCCATTCAATGGACGGCCTTAAACCGTAATCAGCAGAAGTGCTTATGGTGTCCTGTCGAAGACCGATAAAGCTAAAGTGCACAATGTCTTTTGAGGTCGTGAAAACAATCAGAGTTATCAGAATTTTTTATCTCTCTTGTTTTTATTTGAATTTTCTTTCATTATGCACCTAATTTAGAATATTTTACTTTGTTGCCAAGCATTAGCAATTTAGGTCTTCTATTCTTTGTTTTAACTTTTATGAGGTTACCTGTGTTTTGCTCAGTTTGTAGATGGCTTTTAATTCTTTCGAAATCTTTTTTAATACATCTTTTCATCACCCTTATACACTCCACTAAATATATTTTTGTATTTTGACAATATTATTCCTGCACGGGGATTAGCACAAAGGATTTTTTCAAATTATATTATGTTATACAATTTATACAAATATGTTGTTTTGATTAGATTACTGCCTTCAATCATCATACATAAAAAAATGGGTACTACTTGATGCTCTCATGCATAAAAAATTGGGTTCCAGCAAGGCAAAGTTGTGTTCTTTTTGTTCCTAGAGGAGTTTCTATGCTGTCCACATTATTATATTTGCAAGAGTATTTTTCATATCTGAAGAGATTTCATCATGTTCTGCTCTGTAATCCCTGCAGTGCATGGAGTCAGGCTATCTTTCAAGTTATGCTGTCAATATTAATGGAAATATCTCTCATGGAAGTCATGGAAAAGAAACTGAGAGCTTTTCACGCATTCTTTGTGAATTGTATACAACTCCAAAGTAACAGGAGTGAGGCATCCCTTCGCATCCCTTCCTTATTTCAAGAAATTTGGGGAGGTTCTTGGCATTCATAATTCCAAAAAATTCTGAAAGAGCTTTTGTACAGTTTGTTAACCAAGAAAGTGCTGAGGCTGCCCTTACTTCACCATAAGTCATCATTGGAAACTGTTCTACACTTTTGTTGGATTGTCATGGGTGACTTGAGATGTCATATTAGCAAGAGTAGAAAGTAGTGCAACAATAGCGTCTCCAAGAAGAATTTCCAGTGTGGGGATCCTTTCAAACTGAGCAAATACATACTGAAAAAGGAAAGGAAAAACTTTATGATGTTGCTTTGGCTCTCTCTGCAATTCAACATTTGAAACACCTATTATGGAGAGAGGTTCTTTGAAACCTGTCACAGCAAATGACTTGTCCACCCACCTATTTCTAGTGTGCAAAGAAGCAAGAAGTAATATAACTTTTGGAGGCACTTCACCAAAAGCAGGAAATATTGGCTGAAAACATGACAATTCTGGTGTCTATTGGATAAACTTGAGAAACAGGTCGCTTCTTAATATTGTTCATAAGGAAAGGATATTCTAGGTTACTTGGAGGGTACAATTTCTTAATGGATTTGTTGGTTTATAATGTTTGAATTCTTGCAGAGAACAATTAGTAGAGTCAAGGTATCACGTATAGACCAATGGGCACAGTGAAAGAAAATAGAGGTGGTTGCTGAATTTTCAATCATAGGCATATCATGCCATACTAACCTTACTCAACTGCTAGACTGGACACTGGCCAAAAGAATGAGAATTTAATTATTAAGAGCAGTTCTGGAGATGTTCCAGGTTAGACAGTAAAGTTCATGCTTGTCGTCACATCCAATGATTTCCAAGACATCACCGAAGCATTTGAAATTACCCTTTCCCTTTTTACCAAGGCTGCTAGAAGCACCAATGTTCAATCCAAATTCCATGTCTACTTGTGGATCTAATGGATGTAAGTAAAGTAATCTTGAACTATGTTTCATATTTTGAATTTTGACAAAACCAACATTGACATTTCTACCTTTTTGTTTGTTTATTTGTGTAATTTTAACTATCAGATTGCTACCTTGAAGGAACATTTTGCAATGTATGGTGATCTCTCTATTAGAGTTTTTACTTGGTTGTTTGATAGTTGTTTCTCCATACTCATGGTGTAGTGGTGACAATAGATCCATATCGTGGCACAACAGATCCATACCTTGGGGTGATCACATTATCGATGATTGATGGAGCTAGGCATAACACTAGTTGTTTGGGGAGGTGAGTTAGGTTACTTGGATCAATGCATATGCAGGGGTGAGTTAGGAGGGTGCAATGCATGCGTCAATCTCTAATTTAGACTCAGTTTTGTCCAACCTCTTTAGTTAAGTTCAGACTCAACTTGGTTTTGCATGCATTTTTATAATTAGCTAGGGTGCACATGCTTGAGGAGTTCTTTTTTCAATTTTTAAGTAGATGATGCATATCTCAAGGAGGGCATGCATGCAAGCATGATTCAATGGATCCTCTATTGAGGTGCTCTTCACTTGGCACTTTTATCCATGCAAGGAGGGTGCACTAGGTGATCATATTTGACATAGTGAAACCAAGTGGTTTGTGCATGTGTCTAGATTCATGTTACTTTTTCTCCTCCTCCTATTCTATAAAAGGAGATGTTGGGGTGCACCTCTGTGTTGGTTGGTTCTTGAGCTATAATAGTGTAATTTTTCTTCTTTCAATAAATAGAAGATAGATATAGTATTGACTATTGAGGGATTTGCATTGTGTTTGTTGTTTTGATTTCCAATAGTACGTGTTTGTACATTAATGTAATTAGAGATTGTTGTTTTGATTGAGGTTTTCAGTTTTTAAGCTACCTAGCTTTAGGTTAATTTATTTGAATGTAGGTTTTGCTTGCCATGGTCTGAAACATAACATGGTATTGGAGCACCTTCATTGAAATTCTTCATATCTATGTATGGAGTGAGTTGTTGCCTTCGAGAGAGAGTCTCATTCAGAGTGTGTATTGCTTGAGCTTCAATGAGTGAAGCAAATTTGTAATGTCCCCATTTTGACCCCTTTGTATTAAATTGTAAATGATGTGCATATTGTAATTTAATCATGGTGAGGAGCTCAAGGCCAAGGCCCCACCGTTGATTTAGCGTTTCATGTATCGGCAATTAAAAAAAAAAAGATGCCTATGGTTCTTGTGCGAGATGGGCACAATGTAAATAAGACACCATGTAAATACGAATTTTAATGGAAAAGCCCACAACCGGCTATGCAATGCAACAAAAGAGATGGGGCATGACTCTCCAAGGAAAAGGGAGGGAAATTATTCAAACCCTTGAACCAATGGTATTAATCCATGTGTCAATGGGGAAACCCATAAACTACCAACTACCCATTTTGTCTCATGCACCCAATCATTTAATTCTTCCAAAGATTGGTTGGGACAGTTATTGCCTTGGAAATGAAGAAGTATGGCAGCCAATTTCGTGCATGGGCAAGCCATCAACCTGGAAATTCGTGTTTTGCCTCCTTGGGCAAGAAATCACCCACGAAATGGTGCCCAAAGCCATTAGGAACAGGGAGTCTTCACTCATTCACGCAGTTGGAGATAGCTGGGTCTTCCCCTACACGTTTTTCATCCAAATCCTGCATTTTTCCATGCCTGGGAGTTCGTTTTTGCATATGCAGTAGCCTGGGAGAGAAGGGCCATGTTTTGGGGACTGTAGGGAGGTCGTTTTTGCCCTTGAATGTCCAAGGACGTTTTTCTAAAAACGGATTTGGCTTCCTGGGTGGTTCACCAACATCCCATTTCGTTTTTGTGGGTTCCCACGTTTTCCTGAGTTAGCTGAAACCCCATCTCATGCCTCTCACTGTAAAAACGTTTTACCCTGCCCCATAATTGTGTTCTGCTGTTGTGTGCATCCTCATTTTGGTTTGAACCTGTGAATTGAAGTTTTGGAGTGGTAATGGACAGAAGTAGCTTGATAAACCTAGTGGGGGAGACAACCTCTCAAGAAAATCAAGAGGGATTTGGTTACTCTTCTATGCATACCCTGAGAGCACTAGATAGGGAAGGTATGGCTTGAGGGACTGCACAGCAGTGAAAAGAGTACTTCCTTGTGCTGGGTGTGTAGGTATTGTGGGTGCCAAGCTAGATAGATCTTGCAAGGTTATCCCTGGCTCTGTGCTGGAGCTCACTAGCTTAGCAAATCTTCCTTTCCATCTCCTAGCAGCCTGATAAACCCAATTGTAGATTGGCTTGGCTCATCTTGGTGTATGCTTGGCTATGTGTGAGTCTGCTGTTCCCTGGTTCCTTGTAGAGATCATGCCCAGCTCGGGGGGTGGCAGTGGTGCTGAAAGATTGAGGAGCACACTGGCCTACGGTTGGGTGGAACGTTGCAGTGCATAGCCAGTTGCGTGGGACTACTTTTGTATAAGATAAGTATTCTCTTTTGTATTTAACTTGGCAATTGTTCCTTTGATGAATAGCTGGAATGTATTATAGATGTGCTAATGAATTTACTTCCGCTGTGTATTCAAATGATTATGCATTTCCATATGATTTTATATAATTCTACAAAGGTCTTTATTTAATGATTGTCACAGAATTTTGAATGTATGTTAGATAACAACCGGATCCATTTAATCTCCGTTTGTGTTTCTATAGCATGCACATATACATGTCTTTGTATCAATGAGTTTGATTTTAATGAATATAAGGCTAATTGCCCGGATTGAGCACCACGTCCTCTCTATCCTGCGGAATGGTAGGAGGGGACACTACAAAATTAGACCTATGATAGGTTGTTTGGTGAGATTCCCAGGGAATTCTAGTGATTAGATGGTTGTTATTGACTCAAGGTAATCCATCTGTACTTGAATAAGGAGTAGATATGATTTCTTTTGAGTTTGGTCTATTTGGTCAAGTGTTCTTTTAGGGTTTGCAGTGATGGCTAGTTTCAGTCTTGAAGAGCGTCACATGTTGGAAGTTGTTTCCAACTTTGTACTGTGGAAGTGCAATCTGTATAATCTCTTGGAGGAAGTTGAGCTGTGGTATCTTGTGGATAAGGAGGCTGCACACCTTCCATTGATTTGAAGGAAACGACAAAACATACTAAGAAATTGGTGAAGGTGAAGTGAATTGTCCTTGATTTAGTGAAGGATTACTTGATACCTCACATCAAAGAGAAGAAGACGGTGAAGTTGGTCATGTTGTACTAGAGTGTCAACTTGTCTGCTTTTAAAGAACAAGCTCAACAGTACATGAGCAAGATTGATATTGCAATGAGCTATCCGATGAAGATCACAGACTTGAGAATTAGCTTGTTGCCATCATAGATGATTGATGGAGCTAGACATAACACTAGTTGTTTGGGGAGGTGAGCTAGGTTACTTGGATCAATGCATATGCAGGGGTGAGTTAGGAGGGTGCAATGCATGCGTCAATCTCTAATTTAGACTCAGTTTTGTCCAACCTCTTTAGTTAAGTTCAGACTCAACTTGGTTTTGCATGCATTTTTATAATTAGCTAGGGTGCACATGCTTGAGAAGTTCTTTTTTCAATTTTTAAGTAGATGATGCATATCTGTCAATTTTAATTCAGGCAGCAATATATGTCAAAATAAAATGCACAAATTCATTCCACAAGTACACAGTACTTTTATCCCGGAGAAAACCCTTAGAAGGGAGAAAAAACTCCAGCCAAACAATCTTTCTTATATAAGATATCAGGTTCAGATTACATCATCATCATAAACTTCATCTTTGCTGTGCTAGGGCAAAATTTAATAGCAGAAGTAACAACTTACATCAGAATTGAATGACGACCTTGAACTCTTCTCACTACATCCTCTGTCTGCTGGAAGTATTATCCTGTGTTTTGCTGCTGAACATACTACTTTTCTATTGCAATTATTATCTTCTGTTCACTGCTGCACATGCTATTCTTCTAGTGCAATGGAAAGACCTCACATCAAATTCAACAGCAGACCTCACATCAACTTCAAGAGCAGACCTCACATCGACTTCAAGAGGATACAAAATTATTGAGTGAAATAATGGGGAGGGGTGGATCCTATTTATAGTTTGGGTTTGCTGCCCCAAGCAGCCCCCTAAAAGTATGACACATGTCACTTGGCATGCAAAGCAACCCCCTTTATATATGACACCTGTCATTTGGCATGCAAAGCAGCCCCCTATATATGACACCTGTCATTTAGCATGCAAAGCAAGTTATGAGAGGACACACAGCAGCTTTTGGAGATGACACTTGGCAAGAGAAAATGAGGACATGTGACAGGAGAAAGTGAAGACACATAGCAGAAGTTTAGTGATAATATGTAATAGCTTCTGAAGCTATAATTTTAACACTCCCTCTTAGCAAGGAAGCTATTAAATTATTAACTGATATTATCTTATAAGAAAGATTGTTTGTTTCTAGCTTATAGGAATTGTAGGTTCTTCCTAACTTTCGCTAGACACCTTGACTTTTGCTAATTGCTCACAAGGCTGCCTGTCTTGACTTTTGACATGACTCACAAGGCTTGTCCTTTTGCCTTGACTTTTGTCATAATCTCACAAGATTTTCAAAGGCATTATCACTTTTATTCTGACTTTTGTCTTGGCTCATAAAGTTTTTATATTCACTTTGACTTTTGCCATGACTCACAGAACTGATTACTCTCCAAGTCTCCCTGGCTAGCTTCAGGGTGGTCACTTATGACCTCAGACCTTGGAGTATGCCTTTTTGTTCATTCTCTTTCTTAGAGATGGAGGCATTCTCTGCAACTCCAAGTTTGTCTCTGAAGTGAGCAAACTTCACCAACTGCAGTGGTTTTGTCAGGATATCAGCTACATGATCATCTGTTGCAACATACTTCAGCTTGATCACATTTCGTTGTACCATATCTCTAATATAATGGTACTTTAGATCAATATGCTTTGATCTGTCATGAAATACCGGATTTTCTGTGAGCTTCATGCAGCTTTGATTATCACAGTGAATCATCGTAGTCTCAAGCGTTTCATTAAACAACCCAGAAATGAGTTTTCTGAGCCATACTACTTTTTTGCTGGCATTACTTGCAGCAATGTATTCAGCCTCAGCTGTGCTCTGAGCAATAGATTCTTGTTTCCGACTGGACCAGGAGATCATGGCTGATCCCAAACTGAAATAGTAACCAGAGGTACTCTTTCTGTCTACTGGACTTCCTGCCCAATCTGAATCTGCATAACCATGTAGCATCACACCACCACTGGATGTGAACTTTAGCCCATAGGCTATGGTACCTCTAAGATATCTCAGAATATGCTTACCTGCCACCCAATGTCGTTCTCTTGACTCAGCCATAAATTGGCTTAATGTGCTCACTGCAAACTGCATATTTGGTCTGGTATGAGTTAGATACATTAATGACCCAACAAGTTTCCTGTACATGGTGGGGTCCACCAAATCTTCTCCTGAGCTTGAGTCATGTAACTTTTTTAAATTTGCAACCATAGGAGTTGACATACTCTTGCAATTCATCATACCAAACCTTTTCAGTATGTCTACTGCATATTTTCCTTGAGATAGAAAAATCTCGTTTGTTTTCTGCCAAACTTCTAATCCTAGGAAATAGTGCATCATTCCTAGATCTTTCATTTCAAATTCAACAGTGAGTCTCTCTTTGCATTTGGCAATTTGCTTTTCTTCTCCTGCAAGGAAAAGATCATCTACATATAACACCAAAATCAGAGGTTGATTTTCAACAACCT
Organism: Larix kaempferi; assembly: GCA_027924585.1. Classification (NCBI taxonomy): domain Eukaryota; kingdom Viridiplantae; phylum Streptophyta; class Pinopsida; order Pinales; family Pinaceae; genus Larix; species Larix kaempferi. The sequence goes on along the minus strand of BSBM01000052.1, from coordinate 6,146,008 downwards.
TAAAATAGAGGTTAGAGTCTGCGGTACTTTTACTGAACCCTAATCCCTGCAGAAAGCCATCAATTTTGTTATACCAAACTTTGGGTGCTTGTTTAAGACCATACAGGGCCTTTTTTAACTTACATACATGAGTTTCCTTTTCATGCATTGCAAAGCCATCAGGTTGTTCTACATATACTTCCTGCTCTATTTCACCATTAAGGAAAGCAGTCTTTACATCCATTTGATGTAATTTCCAACCAAGTACAGGAGCAAGAGAGATAATTGTGCGGATAGTAGTATACCTGGCTACTGGTGCAAATATCTCATCATAGTCTATACCTTCCTTTTGGGAGAATCCTCTGGCAACAAATCTTGCTTTGTACTTTTCAACACTCCCATCAGTTGCATGTTTTATCTTATACAACCATTTGGATGAGACAACTGACTTATTTTTGGGCCCGGGAACTATGTCCCATACATTATTCTTCATGATGGACTTGTATTCCTTCAACATGGCATCTTTCCAAACCTGCAATTTGTTAGCTTCATTAAACAAAGAAGGTTCAACATCACTAATGTTACTTACCAAAGCAACATAACTTGTAAATCCTTGAGGCCTTTTGCTCTCTCGAAAGGTTCCTGAAGGGGCTATATGTTTCTCTGCTTCTTGCAGAGTTTCTTTGAACCAAGCAGGTCTTCTCTTGATAGGAGGTTCTTCAAGAGACCTTTCTAACACCTCAGCAAGTTCCAACACTGAGTTTTGATCCATTGGATCATCATGACTTTCCTCCCTCTGAAAGTTAGAACCAGAAGTCTCGGCTGGAGGAGAGTCTAGCTCAACATCGGTCTGAAGCTCTCTAGATCATTTAAAAACAACTTCCTCATGGAAAGTTACATCTCGGCTAACCTCGATCTGTTTCTGACCTGGGATATAGATTCTGTAAGCTTTAGAAGATTTGCTATATCCGACAAAGATCCCTTTCTTTCCTGAGGGTTCCATCTTTGTTCTCTTCTCTTTAGGCACATGGATGTAAACTGGGCATCCGAATACTCTTAAGTGATCTACATTTGGCTTCTAACCAAAGAAAGCTTCTTCAGGAGTTCTATCTTCTAGGATAGCATGTGGACATCTATTCTGAATGTATACAGCTGTGGCTGTAGCTTCTGCCCAAAGAGAATTGGGCAGATCTTGATCAAACATCATAGTTTTTGCAGCCTCACAAATAGTTATGTTCTTTCTTTCAGCCACGCCATTTTGCCGAGGATTGTACGGAACAATTAACTGACGTTTGAAACCAGCTTCCTTACAAAAACTTTCGAACTCACAAGATTCATATTCCCCTCCATTATCAGATCTTAGAATCTGAATGTGTTTTCCTGTCTGGTTTTCTACTAAAGCTTTGAATCCTTTAAATTTAGAAAAAACTTCACTTTTCAACTTCATAAAATAAATCCAACATTTTCTAGAAAGATCATCAATAAATATGACATAATACAGAAAACCATTTAGGGAAGGAGAAGACATTCATCCACAAGTATCAGAATGAATAAGCTCTAAGATCTTTTCAGTTTTTCTACTACTGTGAGGAAAATACTTCTTTGCATTTTTTCCAAGTAAACAACCTTTGCATACTTCAATTTTATCAGAAGAAATAGAAGGCATACCACTTACCATAGATTGAAGTCCAGGAAGAGCTTTGAAGTGAAGGTGACCGAATCTTCTGTGCCACAATTCGCTGGGACTGACTGTAGAATGAACAAGAGCACAAGCAGAATGATTCGTTACCTTGTAGAGACCTCCTTCTCGAATTCCAATGACTTTAGCTGAATTTAGCTGACCACCTTTCGGCCAAAGAACTGCTTTACCATCCATGAAGGCCACCTTGTAGCCTTTATCTTCAAGTGTAGAGACTGACAACAAGTTCTTCTTCATGCCAGGAACAAATAAGACCTCTTCAATATGAATGATGGATCCAGACTTTAACTGAAGAGAGATGGAACTGACCCCTTTGATATCATAACATGAGTTGTCACCCAGCTGAACCTGCACTGAGCAAGATTTCTTCCTGTAATCTGAAATAATATTTTTGTAATCAGTCATATGTTTTGAAGCTCCAGTATCAACCAACCACGTGTTCTGATCAGTAGTTAGATGACCAAAAAGAGCAGACACTAGGTAGTATTCTTTTTTGTTCTCCTGTCTCTCAGAAGATTCACTTGCCTTCTTACCTGATCCTCTTTCTTCAGCAGTAGATGCATGATGCTTCCTTTTATGAAAGACTTTCTTCTTGGATCTGTAATCTTTAGCAAAATGTCCCATCTTGTTACAACTATAGCATGTAATCTTAGACATATCAAAATTTTTACCTTTGAAGTTTCCCTTGAGCTTGTTTTCCTGGAAATGCCTTTTAAAGAAAGGTTTCTTTCCTCTTCTTGTTTTTGCAACCAAAGCAACACTGTCATCATTACCAACATGATTTCTTGAAGTCATGCGACTTTCCTCCTGAAGGCAATCATGCCATAAATGCTCAAAAGTAGGCTGAATCTCTCTACCATTCACACTAGAAAGGAAAGTACTCCATGAAGATGGAAGACCATCAAATATGGTTTGAACAAGATCGTTATCATCAACTGTTACCCTTGTGACAAGTAACTGATCACGAATCTGAGCAATTTTAGAACCTAATCACGAATATGAGCAATTTTAGAACAAAAGGATGCAACAAACTCACCTTTCTCCATTTGTAAAAACTTCAATTTGTTCTTTAGATTTCTCTTATAACTGGGTGTAGTCTTCTCATACAACTTCACAAGAGTATCATAACAGTCTTTAGCTGTCATCATAGAAGTTAGTACAGGCATGATACTATCTTTTACAGAATAAAAAATAACTCTCTTTGCTCTAGCTTGATTCCTTCTGAAGGCTGCCTTACCAGCATTAGAAAGTGGTTCTTCTACCATTGTAGTCACAAACTGATCTAGTTCTAACTCTTGGAGAATATTCATAATCTTGAGCTTCCAAACATTAGCCTATCTTCAGGCCTAACAGAAATAGAAGAAGACATGCTTTGAACGGGAAACTGTGGACTGTGCTTTATAGAACTTAAATCCTAGGACCTGTGAAGGCTCAAGAACTACAGAACTGAGCTCTATTCACATCCAAAGCTCTAATACCATGTCAATTTTAATTCAAGAAGCAATATATGTCAAAATAAAATGCACAAATTCATTCCACAAGTACACAATAATTTTATGCCAAACAATCTTTCTTATATAAGATATCAGGTTCAAATTACATCATCATCATAAACTTCATCTTTGCTGTGCTAGGACAAAATTTAATAGCAGAAGTAACAACTTACATCGAATTGAATGACAACCTTGAACTCTGCTCACTACATCCTCTGTCTGCTGCAAGTATTATCATGTGTTTTGCTGCTGCACATACTACTCCTCTATTGCAATTATTATCTTCTGTTCACTGCTGCACATGCTATTCTTCTAGTGCAATGGACAGACCTCACATCAACTTCAACAACAGACCTCACATCGACTTCAAGAGGATACAAAATTATTGAGTGAAATAATGGGGAGGGGTGGCTCCTATTTATAGTTTGGGTTTGCTGCCCCGAGCAGCCCCCCAAAAGTATGACACATGTCACTTGGCATGCAAAGCAGCCCCCTATATATGACTCCTGTCATTTAGCATGCAAAGAAGCCCCCTATATATGACACCTGTCATTTAGCATGCAAAGCAGGTTATGAGAGGACACACAACAGCTTTTGGAGATGACACTCGGCAAGAGAAAATGAGGACATGTGACAGGAGAAAGTGAAGACACATAGCAGAAGTTTAGTGATAATATGTAATAGCTTTTGAAGCTATAATTTTAACAATATTTCAAGGAGGGCATGCATGCAAGCATGATTCAATGGATCCTCTATTGAGGTGCTCTTCACTTGGCACTTTTATCCATGCAAGGAGGGTGCACTAGGTGATCATATTTGACATAGTGAAACCAAGTGGTTTGTGCATGTGTCTAGATTCATGTTACTTTTTCTCCTCCTCCTATTCTATAAAAGGAGATGTTGGGGTGCACCTCTGTGTTGGTTGGTTCTTGAGCTATAATAGTGTAATTTTTCTTCTTTCAATAAATAGAAGATAGATATAGTATTGACTATTGAGGGATTTGCATTGTGTTTGTTGTTTTGATTTCCAATAGTACGTGTTTGTACATTAATGTAATTAGAGATTGTTGTTTTGATTGAGGTTTTCAGTTTTTAAGCTACCTAGCTTTAGGTTAATTTATTTGAATGTAGGTTTTGCTTGCCATGGTCTGAAACATAACATGGTATTGGAGCACCTTCATTGAAATTCTCCATATCTATGTATGGAGTGAGTTGCCTTCGAGAGAGAGTCTCATTCAGAGTGTTTCAGAGTGTGTCATGCTTGAGCTTCAATGAGTGAAGCAAATTAGACCTATGATAGGTTGTTTGGTGAGATTCCCAGGGAATTCTAGTGATTAGATGGTTGTTATTGACTCAAGGTAATCCCTCTGTACTTGAATAAGGAGTAGATATGATTTCTTTTGAGTTTGTTCTATTTGGTCAAGTGTTCTTTTAGGGTTTGCAGTGATGGCTAGTTTCAGTCTTGAAGAGCGTCACATGTTGGAAGTTGTTTCCAACTTTGTACTGTGGAAGTGCAATCTGTATAATCTCTTGGAGGAAGTTGAGCTGTGGTATCTTGTGGATAAGGAGGCTGCACACCTTCCATTGATTTGAAGGACACGACAAAACATACTAAGAAATTGGTGAAGGTGAAGTGAATTGTCCTTGATTTAGTGAAGGATCTATTGATACCTCGCATCAAAGAGAAGAAGACGGTGAAGTTGGTCATGTTGTACTAGAGTGTCAACTTGTCTGCTTTTAAAGAACAAGCTCAACAGTACATGAGCAAGATTGATATTGCAATGAGCTATCCGATGAAGATCACAAAGTTGAGAATTAGCTTGTTGCCATCATAGAACATATTGACGAGGATGAGCTTGTTTGGATAACTTTGAATGGCATTGGTCCACCATGGCATCGCTTTATGTAGTGTATTTGTGCTCATGCGAAGTTACCCACTTTTGAGAAACTATGGGTTGTCTTGGTTGGAGAGGAGATTAGAGAGGGTTTCAACTAGTTTTGAGGATGCTCAACACTTAGCCCTCATCAAGAACGTGAGGAAAGAAGGGAGCATTCAGGAAGAGTCAAAAGAATGAGGAAGACTTTGAATTTTTGAAGCATGGGAGGAAAGATTTTAGCCACGTGAAGTATTTTAAGTGCCACAAGTTTGGTCACTATGCCCCTTAGTGTCTTGATAAGAAGGGAAAGGGTAGACAACAACATCAATAGACGATTTGCTTGGAGTGTAAAAGCTTTCATTGAAGTAGACGAGCTTGCATTTAGATCAGAGACAACCTTGTCCATGATGTTGTGCCTTTTCGCTAGCACTATTTCTGGTGTTGTGTGGTATATGGACATCAGAGCTTCTAGACACATGACAGTTAACAAAATATCTTTATTGAAACCGAAAGAATGATATTTTAGTATGTAGGCTTAGTTTGTGATGCTGCTAAGTACTTAGTGATTGGGATGGGTTATATCTCATTTTCTAAATGCCAACATGGAGGGTTCTTGAGCTACATGAGGTATTGTATGTTCTTGGTTTAACTAGGAAACTTATTTTGGTTTCTTGTTTAACATATATAAAGTGTATCGTTGAGTTTGATGATCAACAAGTGATCATCATAAAACAAAACTTTTACATGGAGTTTAGGTTCCTAACAGTGATAATCTGTGTGAGCTTTAGCATAGATGATTATGTTAGTTGCACTACGGAGCTTTGCATCTATTGAAGGACATGATGGTGGCATTGCTTGATTTCAAGGTGGATAGTGTGCAGGAGTATGCAAAGAATGTGCACTCGACAAACATGCCAAGGTTGCTTTCCCGAGCAATGAGCACAAATTGAGAGGGATTCTTGATTTGGTACATTTAGATGTGTGTTGATCCATGTCATCAACGTTGTTGATATATAATATCTATTACATTTTTTTTATTTTCATTGATAATTCTTTTAGGAAAATGTGGATTTATTTTATAAAGACCAAAGATGGAGTCGTTAGTAGGCTCTTATAGTTCAAAGCTCTACAAGTGCAGTATGGGTGAGAGCATTGTCAACAGGACAAACAACAAGGTTTTTATTTCAAATACAAATGCATTTACAATCTTCTATGTTGTACTTATCCAAGAGGTGGAGAAGCTTTGAGAACATGGATGCCAAATTCTGCTATTGAAGAGAAAACATTAAAACTAGAGGCAATGGCAATTAATGTGAGAGGCAGTTGGACATAAGTGACATTTTCTACATTTCAAAAAAGAAACTGGCTAGTTGCATGGAATTCAAAACAACAGATATCGAGAACATTATTTTAAAGAAGCAAACGACAATTGTTGAAATCAAAGCATATTAGAAAACAAAAACTTGCATGGGTCATTGATTGCATAAATTCTATCAGTTGTGCTCGTGCAATTTCATCAGAGAGGACATCAACAAATGTTGATGTGGAAAAGCGCAATTGCTAGCATCCTCTTGACCCATTTCTGACAATATTTTTAAATAGGTACATGGGTGTATTTCTTGATGTCAATTGTTCTTGTATCTGGAGGAAAAGGTTCTTGCAACTTTCATTCAGTTGCACCTGCAACAGTTGCAAGTTTGTTGCAGTTTGTTAACAAGAGGATGTAACAATGCAAAAAAAACAAAGGAAGAAAAAAATATGAAAAACAACTACTGTACAAAGGTGCAAGGAACTCAAGGAGCATAATTCAACTACACTAGGAACATACAATTGCAGTATCGTTTATTGCATGCCCATCTCTAATGCTCAATTCATAGGCACAGTCATTTTGGTGACAGCTAATGACAATCGCTTCAATGGATCCAACCAAGCATGTGTTTGGTGAATCCAACAGGGAAGAAATAGTTGTGTCTGGTTGTATCTTGCGCTGCTGACAAACTTTTGATATCGGTTCAACTGTACTTCTTTCTTGAAGGACAATGGAATACTGTGCATCACCCTTGTTGTATTGTCCCTTGTTTTTAAGTCCAAAGTCTGTGATTCTTACACTATTTCCAGGAGAAAAAAAACCAATGAAACGAGGTATAAGATTATTGTTAATGTTCATTGTGATTGTTAGCTGTCCATCTTTGTCCAGTAAGTCATGATGCATTAATTGTGCTTTAACAAGTGAATTTTGATTTTTTCTTTGTGCAGAGCCATATACAACCATGACATCTCCTTCAAATACATTTGTGTATGTCGTTGAAGACAGTTGTATGATAGAAGATGGTGGTGGTTGTATTTCTTTAAGCAATCAGATGCAAAGTATGAACAGTGAACAAGAACAAATGTTACAATGAATCATTGACTAGGGTGTCCATTTTGTTTGCATCAAAACATGGAATAAACCAGGGACAAGAGTTGAAAATATAGTTACCTTTTTTTCTTGTCATCATCTATGAGTTTTGGTGTTGTAGCCTCAGACTTGCTAGCTTGATTCATCAAATCCATAGTGACAAGCTGGTTGCAAATGCAAAACTACAATTTGGATAAATGCAAAAGAAAGCAGGAAAAGTGCTCCGTTTAAAGCTCTATTGCTAATGAAAACAATGTGGCCTTATTGAAATTTGTTCAATGGTTTTATTCATGGATTTGAACAATGAAGGTGAAAACCAAAGGCTAGGCAACAAACAATTGAAAGACCAAGTAATCCAGGAACACTGCAATGTTGCAAGTATCTATGTTTTTAATCCTACAGGGAAAATTGCTGAGGCATTACTAGTTATAGGTATAAATCTAAACACATAAACAATGTCTCAAGCAATAAGAAATGCTTGAAAAAAATTGCAAAGGAATCAAAAGACAAATGTTAGTATGGTATGTCCAATAATCTTCAGAAATATAGAATTTGATTTCATTGGCTAGTAAAGTTGTCAAAAAATGGTCTAGAAGAGAGCCAGTATTGGTTGTTGCATTTTTTGTATGCAAATTGAAGTTACGGCTTTCCATGAACATGGAAATTTTTTTATGTGCATTGTTATTTTGCAGCATGTCAAAGTCACCAGCAATGACAATATGCTCGTTTGGTTGAATGTTTTCTAGCAAGCTGTGGACGAAGCGAAAAAGTTCCCGGAATGGTGAATTTGGTGCAACATAGGTAGTTGCTAGTTTCATAAGTGTTTTGTCAATGTGGAACCTGGAAATGATTGTTTCAACATGTTTTGTTTTGGAATTGTTCAGTTTTTCAGTGACAGTTTTTTCCCTATAACATGTCATAATGCAATGAATGGAAAATGCAACTAGACAATGGTACTTGTTTGCAAGCAAACTTTCCTTTGGCGGAAGATTTGTTTTTGTTTCTTGTAGACATATGATATCACTTTTCATTAGATCAAAGTCATTGACAATATATTCAAGATGCAATGGAAAGCTTTGTGTGTTCAGTGAACTTATGAGGAAATATTCTTGCTCTGGTATTGATTGGAATCCATATTCAAATTGCAAAGAAGCTTTGTTTTGAAGCCTGGTTATTTCATTGGAAACCTTTTGTGAAGTCAAGAAATTTGATTGTTGTAATTTGTGTAACAGATACAATTGTTTGTTATCTCCATTGTTACACAGAATTTTTGTCAGTAGTATGAAACCCCGTGACTTTATGTTGCCATAATCCTTGAAGTCACTTTCATGGTGAATAATATTTTACTGCTTTACCCCGCAACTTGACCTATTTTGTTACTTCGACGTGCTTTGCTCTACTGGAAACATGCGTCGATGACGCAATGTGTATCACTGGAAACCCGCGTCGATGACGCAATTTGTCTTCATAGAAACCCGCGTCGACCCAATGCTGGTGTATGTTGCTCCACTACAAACTGCGTCAATCTCTCCACGAGGGTAAAATTAGGTTTTCGAGAAGTTTCTAGGGAGAAATATCAAATGATAGCCTTTCCCTCCTATTGTTATGGATCTCTCTCAACTTCCACCATTGTGGGGGATCATATCTCATCCACTACCCACACTTTTCTCAACCTCCCTTTATCCACATTGTCCTATAAATTGATGCCTTGGGCCATGGGTGAGGGGGAAAATATTGGAAGTAGGTAAATGCTGGAGAAATCTCCTTCGACTTTGAGATCCTTAAGGTGCTTTGTATTCAAGGTGAAGGTGACTTGTTGGAGTAAGAAGAACCCATTGGAAGAAGCTACAACACTAAGGCCTAAACAATTGTACTTTCTTTTTGCCACTTTTAATACGATTGTATTTTTCTTCCCATACATATGATATGAGCATGTATTGTAAGATTCCTTGGTCACTTGCATAGGTCAATTATATTATTTCTACTTCGTTTGTTGTTGCCTTGTCATGGTATGTGTAGCAGGTTCCCATATACAAAAATCTGGATCGTAGTTGCTCCTAGATCATAAGGACAACTCCTATATCAGAGGTAAGTTTCGTCTATATTCATCCATTGTTACTAGTTCATTGACCTAGGTGAAGGTTTATACAATTTGTTTCTTTTTGTTCTAGATCTGAACCATTCAAACTAGGGACTTCGTTCGCCTGCATCGATTGAAAACTCCTATAAAAAAATTGGCGACCATACTGGGGACTACTCATTATACTGGGGACTACTCATTAGATCTCCCTTGGTTCTCCTTGGAACTTCTTTGAATTTTGTCACCTACCTTGTTTACTTGATTGAATTTTTGCATTTCTTAGTCATTGGGTGATCCAGTATGGATTTGACACTTGCAATCCATTTGAATCCTTTGAGGTTGATTAACTTTTTAGCCTTTTTCTTTTGAAAAAATTCCGTCTCTTGGAATTGATGCGCCCTCTGCTCACATACAGTGCGTTGATGATACGCTTGGGCAGTGTACTAAATTGCGTCGATCTGGCTTGGCACATTGTTCTCCACAATAGATCGCGACTCTGTGCAAAATTTTGCAGTAGGGTTGAATTTTCCTCTTAAGGTTGGGTCAAGTGTTCTCCTCAGGTCTATATCTTGTCCGTTTCAGCTATAGATTTATCTGAGACTTTTCATTTACCTCTCCTCCTTGTATTTACCTTAGGTTTGAATCCTAGCTTGAGATTTGTTGTTGGGTCCTTAGTAGTCGAGCAATTGCCTTGCTTGTTTTGGGTCATATTGATCCCTTGTAAGGGCAGCTTGTCTTGTGGCTCTTAGAAGCCTATGATTTGCTCTGCTTCATATTTTAAACCATTTCAAAGTGTTTCAGTGTGAAACCCTTTGTTGGTGTGAGTTTGGTTTGAGTCATTTTGAAATTTGAAATTGGATACTTTGGGTGATCGTTTCTTCTTCTTTTGAACTTCTATTGTTAATTAAAATTGCAAAATTTTTAGATCTCTTGCATTTCGAATTAGGTTAAAGTGAACAAAGATCGTTCGTAAATTTTTTTTGATTACATTATTGAAAGACATCAAATTCTTGTTAAAAGTGTTTTGAATTGCCCTTCAATCCCTTTGTTTCTTCATTCGAAAAGTAAGATATTTTGCAATTGAAGAACATTATTTTTTCCATTTTATTTTGTTATTTCAAATCTCTTTTGGAAAAAACAAAAAAAAAGACTTTGCTTTGGTGTTATTTTTGGTTTCATTTGATTTGATTGAAAGAGTGTTACTTGCTTTTGTCTTTTGGTTTTGCTTGAGAAGGAAAGTGAAAGCATAGTGTTTCATTTCGGGAAAGATTTTATTTGTCTTATCAAAAGAAGAAAGATCTCTTTCCTTCTAATAAATAGATCTCATTGAAGGAAAATTTTGAATCTCATTTAGTTTTCATGCATGATATTGGGATGAGTCGACACTTCATGAGTCCACTTAGCCATCCGAGATAAAATAAAGCGCTATTTTAAGTTAAAATATTTAGAAACTTGAGTGATAGGTTAGGGACGTGTTTCAGCGTCTTAAAATGTAGGATTTGTCATTGTTTTCTTGCACTGCATCCTAGGGGCTTGTAGTTCTTCCACGTACTAGTCGGTATATCAAACTACCTTTCACGCACTTAACTGTATATAGAAAGGTTCTTCACCTACTCGACGATATATAGGAAGGCTCCTATCGAACGGTTGTGCATTAGACAAAACTGCTACGAATTGGAGCTCCCACGTACCTTGCGTATATCGGGAGACTCCACTAGGATCTTGAAACCATATGAGTCAACCATTGGTCGTCTTGACGTTGCAATACACCGAGAATAAATTCGAGGAGCTACTACGCATGTACTGTTAGGTAGTTGAGTAATACAGTCAGGGGTACGGTCCTAATCCTCCCTAGTTAGTGCTCTGAAAGATTGGTCCAAGTATTACTGTTGGACCCTGCGGTATATCGCGAGTTGTGATGATTTGACACTCCTGTGAGAATCCATCTTTTTATCCCACCTGTTACACAAGTTTGCTTGCGACCTTTATCTTGAGTAGGACTTGAAGTGTGTATTTGGATTATAATACTTTTAGGGAGATATTTTTATTTTACATTATGGTTGAACAACGTTTAAGGAGATCTCGCAGAATACAAAATTTTCCACCCAAATATCCCCCCGTCGGAGAGGGAAACACAGGAGCAAATATGGACCAAACTACATCATCTGTTCCACATGAAGGAGTTTCAGTTATTGAATCGGGAGGGAATTATTCTCCCCCTACAAATCCACCTATCATTGATCCAATGGGACCATTGGTGGTAGAACAACCTTCTTCGTGTGATACATCTTTTCACCATTCACTTGAAGGACATCCTAGAGCTGTCGATTGGATATTTATTCGAACTCCGGATGACCTAGTAGCGACTGCTTTTGGTCCAACTACTTCATTTTGGGAAACTTCCTTAGGGAAAGCTATCTCTGACTTCAGTTCATCATCTACAGTGGAAACAACTCCACCTCCGCGTCCTACTAGATCCATCTCAAACGAGGAATTCTTTGGACCACTTCAAGATATTGTATCCCGCTTACGGATGCTTGGAGAAAATGTAAGACATCATATTTTTCCTTTACCATCCACTTCAGAAGTAGTAAATACTGAATACCATTCTCACATTTATTCTTTTTCTCTTTCTTCACTAAGAATGTCTGCTCCCAACATGGCCTCCTACAAACCAGGACAACCATATTTTCCGCCTTTATCGTATCAAAATCAACTGATCGATTCTAGACCTCCTTTGACCTTGATGACTGGGGGGAAAACCTTCAGCCAATGTTAACTTTATAACTAGAACAAAATATCCAAGGAAAAGTGCAATTGGAGGCCAACCTCTAATTAGTGGGAAAAATATGACTATGGGGCAACCTATGGTCAGTGGTCAAAATATGACTGTGGAAAACTTCAGTTGGTGGTCAAAATTTAACTTGGGGGAAACCTCCAGTTAGTGGACAAAATTTAAATCGGGTTAAACCTCCAGTTAGTGGAAAAAATGTAACTGAGGGGCAACCTTTAGTTACTGGATAGAATGTCATTGGAGGGAAACCTTCATTTACCTTCTACAAAATGACTGGAGGTCCGCCTCCAACCATGGGTCAACTGTCGTGGGGAAATCACACATGGGGGCCATCTACATGGGCTCAACCTGCATGGGGTTACACATATCCAGTTAATCGGAATATGGAAATGCATCAAGTATATCAAACTGCTTTGGGAAACCTCCATCCTGGAGTACCTTAGCATGGAAACATGAACACCCCATGGGGCCAACAGAGCTTTCCTCTGGCTGGACCTTCAGTCGGTGGACCACCCCCACCCCCAACACCACCACCCCCCACCACCCATCCCACTTCCACTCCCACCATCTGTACAACCCCCCCATTCGGGGGCAAACCCACCACTAGGCCAACCTACTAACATGGGAGGACCTCCACCATATGGTCAACCCCCTATGGGAGGACCAACGCCATATATGGATACACCTTATGATCAATCAATTTATGGTCCTACTAGTACTCAAATGTTGTATTAATATTACCAGTATCTGTAGCCAAACCGACAGTTGCCATTTCTGGGTACATTAGATCTACCAGACCTGTCATGTTTGACGAACGATCCCATCCAACATGGCATAAATTGGCCACCCATTCCTGTGAATCTGCCATCAGACATACCCAAGTTTGACGGCAAACCTGATGAAGATCCCAAAAACCACATGATGACATATCATTTGTGATGTTCCTTGAACTCTTTAATGGATGATTCTATTTGTTTGAGGTTGTTTCAGAGAACCCTCACCGGCACGACCGCCAAATTGTATATTGAATTGCCACCACATTCTTTCACAAATTTTTTATCCTTGGCTATGACTTTTCTTATGCATTTCTAGTTACCAATCTGTTACGAAACCGACACAGACCTTTTGACCTTGCTTCGACAATCTACCTCTACTCATATTTCTGATCACATTCATGAATGGAGGAGAAGACATTGGCTAATTAACGCTCCTATTATGGATCAATTATTGGCTAATTGCTTCACCAAATCACTATTTCCTATCATAGCCAAATATGTCGCCATGGGAGAGGCAGTTACATAGGAACAAACCATTGCATGTGCCCAGTATTTAGACTTAGTCTACGCTCGATCGGGCACTATATATGACATAATTCCCATCGCCCTCCGCCCTACCAACGATCCAGCTAAACCGACTACGGGATCACATGTCGATGGCATAATTGGTTCAGTTAAAACCCAGCCTACCACCCAATCGATCGGATCACAAAGCCACATGGTTTCAAATCCAACCCTGACACAAGCTGGTAATAACACCAACCATTCACCCAGTACTGCTCCCTTCGCGGAGGTGAATTCAGTCCAATATGATTCATCTCAGAAATCCAGTGGTAAGAAGAAAAATAAAGGCAAATCCAAAAAATATTCTATCCAGCAGAACAAAAATCTAATCAAGACACCATTTATGCCAAACCAAATTGGAAGGAAAAATATCCATGTTTACTGTGCGATGATGACCACTTCACAAAGGAATGTCCTCGTCGTGAAGAATTCCAAAAATTCCCAAAATGAAATCCTCAACCCGTAGTTTTAACCAACCCCTTCCCAACATAACAACAACATATGGTTACACAACAACAAACTCCCTCACAAGGAGAAAATTCCATGACCGCTCATGTTCTCATGATGCATAGTGAAACAGTCAATTTATTAACCAAGACACGTACGTACGATTATGTTCCAGAAAAATAATCTAATGAAGGTAATGCTAAGAAATCCTCCACGTCCACATCCACTGCCCCTCCTACACAAGGTCCTTTGATAATAGACAAACCCATATCAGATGCAACGTTGCATCCACCTAAAAGCATAATTCGAAAGACTTTGCTACCCTAGAAGTCTTGCAAAACTGTCCTAATCAACGTAAGACTTTGCTATCTGCTATTGGAGCAGTGATCCCGAATCATCTAACATCATCATGTTTAGACTGTAATACATTAAGCCGAGGCTTTTCCATCAACCGGGGTTTCAAATCATCACCAACGTTGCTGGGAAACATATCCATCATAGTATTCTAGACGAAGGCGCCTCTACTTCAATTATGTCTTTGTCCTGCTAGAGATCCATCGGCTCTCCTGAATTGAATCGTTCCCCTACCACTTTGAAATCATTTGATGGACGCAAATTCCAACCACGAGGGATTTTACAATCCTTAGCTGTTGAATTGGGAGGTAAGATTGTTTCCATTAACGTGGAAGTAGTCGCAACGCCCTTGGACTACAATTTATTACTTGGTCGAAACTGATTTTACGCCATGACTGCGGTTGCATCCTCAGTCTTCTGCATTGTGCAGTTTCCCCATCAAGGGAAAATTGTCACCATCGACCAACTAGAGTTTTGCACACCCGACACCACCACTCATCCCACGGTTAATGTCCCTATGCTAGGATAGTCTTTTCCCATATATGAGAGTGTGGGGGTAGGACTCCTTAAAGACTCATCTTTGATGGGATTCTTTCCAACGCCTGATCCCCCATCACAAATTTCCATGGTGAACATGATCTCGTCTATGGCCCCACATTCCTCCAACTCAGCTGATCCTTGGATTGTTCTCGATCCTATAGAAATTGATTCGATTGGAGATCAGATGCCTCTTATCCCAGCTGAAGCTACTTATAATGTCATCCAATCGATATCTAACCCACCTGATGACCATAACCTAGTGGCATCAGACCCATTTTCTCTATCGTCTTGGTTAAACTCGTCCTCACCATCGCTGGATTATCTCTTCCAGACATTCCCCTCCGATGAATCCATTATGGATAGATTATGAGCTTGGATGAACTTCCCTAGGAGGACCATCACCATCGATCGTCCTTCCTCCCACCTTTAGACACGGTAGAGAATAATATTCAAACTATTCTTTTACCATATATCGTTAAAGACCCTCAATATCCTATTCTCACAAGGGATATGGTAACTGAGGGGAATTTGGAAAATTATATTACGTCTACCATTGCTATTGACATCTTGGTGACACTTGGTGTCGTGGATCATATCCATATTGGCCGAACTTCTTCTTCTGAAGAAATCAAAACTTATATGACCTTATTTAAACAATTCAGTGACATATTCACATGGATCTATGAAGAAATGACCGGGATTGATCCCGATATCGTTGTCCATGAGATCAAAATTTATCCCGAGGCAAAGCCTGTCCAAAAAAAATCCATCCAGTACACCCTCGAAAGACTGCCGCTATCAAAGCAGAAATTGAAAATCTATTGAAAGTTGGCTTCATTTATCCTGTCCCCTTGACATACTAAGTCTCTAACATCGTTCCTGTTACAAAAAGGAAATGAACTATTAGAGTATGTGTCGATTACAGGGATTTAAATAAGGCTTGTCCCAAGGACAATTACCCTACCTCGTTCATTGACCAAATTATCGACAACTGTGCTGGTAGTGTCATCTTTTCATTCATGGATGGCTTCTCCGGCTATAATCAGATCGAGATCCATCCATATGACTAGCACAAGACTGCTTTCATCTGCCCATGGGGCACATTTTCCTATCGCAAATTACCCTTTGGCCTAAAAAATGTTGGTGCCACATTCCAACGAGCCATATCATACACCTTTCATGACATTAAGGATTTCCTGGATCCTTACCTCGATGATTTGCCAGCCCATTCAAATCATCGTGAGTTTCACATCGACCATCTGACGATAGTTTTCCTCAGATGCTGACGCTATAATATCCGCCTAAATACTCACAAGTGCATATTATGCATTGAGTCTGGACACCTTCTTGGCCTCAATGTCTCAACATATGGGATTCACATCGATCCCCTGAAGGTAGAGGCTATTTTATCCCTACCCCACCAACAAATATCACTGAACTTCAAATTTTGCAGGGGAAGGAAAACTACTTGCATCGTTTCGTGTGTAACGTAGAGAAGACACAGGGTTATATGCAGCTGTTAAAAAAAGGAATTCCTTTTGTTTGGGATGACTACGCGCAAAGCGCATTTGAAAATCTCAAACATGCCATTACCCATGAACCTGTGTTGCAACCACCTGATTATACCAAGGATTATCTCCTTTATCTTGCTGCCTCCACATCCACGATTGGTATGGTACTAGTGCAGGAAGATAGTAATGGGAAAGAACATGTGATTTACTTCCTCAGTAAGAGTCTTGCTAACTCTGAAAAATGTTATTCACATGTTGAGAAGTTGGCTCTGGAAGCCGTTATCGCTGTCCAGAGATTCCATCACTACATTTTGCTCCGCACAGCTACTATTATCGCTGATTCAAACCCCATGTATCATGTCCTAACTTGAGAAGATCTGGTGGGAAAATACTCGCGTTGGATCGTAATTCTTCAAGAATTTGACCTACTATTTGAGAAAGAAAAGGCGAGAAAATCATTAGTATTTGCGGAACTTATTTGCGAACTTCCCCGTGCTACTCAAGAAGTTGATCCCATCGACTCTCTTCCCGATGAGTCATTGTTCCTGATCAACACATCCGACCCATGGTATGGATATACTACTTTATATCTCTAAACCCAATGCTTTAGGCCTTAGTTGTCTCGTGATGAATATTGTCGTATTCACCATCATGTGAAATACTATCTAATCATCGATGACACCCTATATTGTCGTGGTATTAACTCCATCTTACGACATTGTTTAACCCATGATGAGGTCGAGCATGTCCCTAATGACTGCCACTCCGGGGCATGTGGCGGTCACCTTTCTGGGATCAATACAACCTAGAAAATTTTAAGCACTGGATACTTTTGGCCATCAATTTTTAAATATTGTATGGAAGCCGTTAAGAAGTGTTCTCCCTGCCAGGTTTTTTATTCTAAACAACATGCCCATCTTGCCCCTTTACACCCAGTTATTTCCGTCAGCCCCTTTTCAAAATGGGGCATCGATTTCATCCACTGTAATCCTACCTTAGCTGAGGGCATTCTATGCTATTGTAGCTGTAGATTACTTCACAAAATGGGTCGAGACTGCACTCTTCATGTTTAATCATGTTATCGCTAGATTTGGGGTTCCACAAGCCATTGTCACAGACCATGGCTCACATTTTTATAACCAAATGGTAACTGAATTGAGCGCCAAGTTGGGTTTTTGCCATGAAAACTCAACCCCCTACTACCCTTAAGCGAATGGACAAGTAGAGGCCATCAATAAGGTTTTGAAAACCATGATACAACGCATGGTAGGGACCCATAGGTCAAATTGGCATTTAATGCTCTTTTCAGCTCTTTGGGCTTACAAAAACTTTGTCAAAACTACTACTGGATTCACACCCTTTCAATTGGTGTATGGTTTGGAATCAATACTTCATATAGAGTGCGATATCCCATCCTTAAAACTAGCCATTGAACTACTTCCAAACAACACTACGGCTAAGGAAGAAAGATTTATATACTTAGACAAACTCGATGAAACTCGTAGTGATGCTGCCCTTGCTAACAAAGCACACAAAAGGCACATCAAATCCGAGTATGACAAGTCAGTCAAACCCCTCATTTTCAATGTGGGTGATTTGGTCTTAGTATATGATCAAATGCACAATAAATTGGGGGCAAGTAAGTTCGATTCCATGTGGCATGGGCCCTATATCATGAAGTGTGTCTTAGAGAAGGGGGCCTACGAGTTAGTCGATTATGACGAGATACCTTTGGGGGAGCCTAGAAATGGGATCTAACTTAAAATGTACTATGCTTAGGACAATCCTGCATAAGTACCTTGTACATTTTGTATATAATGTGTGTTTGATATGGTGTGAACTTTTCTTTCCTTTCATAGGTTAGGGTCACATCTCCACTATGAATACTTATACCATGTTCCGCTTGAATGTGCAGATGAAAACCTATTTTGGATTCACAGATGGTTCTAGCCGGGACACTCGAAACCTTGCTTTGGATGCTTGGTTACTGTATTCCCCCGCCCATGAACTTATAATTCCGGGAGGAGTTTGCCTAGGTCCTGCAACTAATAGTATTGCGGAGTATCACACGATGATTGGATTGCTAACTGATGCCTCTTCCTATGGTGTGGGCCATATTGTCGTCCATTTGGATTCTCAACTTGTGGTATCTCATTTAAACCGAGTCTACCCGTTCGTGACCCTACACTACTCCGTATTTTTCGACGAGTACGTCTCTTCGATAGATCGTTTGAATTTATTCAATACCAACACATCCCGAGACACATGAATCCGGTTGTCGATTCATTGGCCAATTTCATTTTAGATTGGTACATCTCACATTATTAAACATTTCACCCGCCAAATGTGTAAATAAGCATAACATGTAAATTATTCATATATATAAGCAGTCCACATGAGATCCATATTCACCATAAGACACATTGTATATAAAACCACTAGAAATAGTTTTTATATTAAATATGATAAGAGTTTCACAAAAAAAAGTACTAATACAAAACCTGAAGCTCATAGATTTCAGTACATCACGCCGACAAAATTATGAAGCTCATGGCTTTCAGAGATCACTACACATAGATAATAAGGCTAATCGTGGCGCTCGTGATAACATATCACAACCCGAGAAACTCGACGGAGTAGACGTCCTATACTCGTGGAAACTCCCACTGTGTGGCATTGATAACGTCGTGACAGATCGTCCAGTGACATATCTGGGATGTCAATAGTCAACCTTTCCAGGTTCTCTTCAGTCTCTACAAGCACTTTGCTCACCTCTCGGTCACATGCAAAAATGGCCCTACCTTCTCCTCGCCGCTGGATAAGGGAAGCTCCAGGTGGCCTCTCTGGCCCAACAGTAGCAGTAGTGAAACATAAAAAGTATTAGTACACCAAAAAAAATTATATATTCAAAAAATACATAAAAACTTGAAAAGCATGAAAACCCTTTCCTACCTATGTCGCAAAAGGAAGACCCTTTTGGTAGCGCCAAGTCGGGATCCCCTCGGAAATTTGTGCCTACGTATGCGTAATCCTCTACCATGAGTAGTTTCCTATGCACCCATCAGAAGAAATCTATCCCATAACTATGGATTGGACCACCGTGACGGCCAAATAACTCAACCCATATCATCATATGTGGTTCCCATGGATCGGGACTGGCTATATCTATATGTTGCAGATGGAAGTGAGGAACCTGCTCCATAAAGAAGGATACCAAAATGGACCTGTAACCAAACTGTTTGGTTTTTCCCAATCGAAATTTGGTCCACTGATCTTTCATTATGCTCAGTAGACTCTCGCACCATTTGAATATGGTAGGTTGCATGCACTCTATGGCACATAACATCTGGGACATAGTTTCTTGGTGGTGGAATTTAGTTCCCGCTACTCGCACCACGGTGAAGAGAACAATTCTCAATGGAAAATTACAGACTGATCTTTTGATCGGGATCTTCCTGCTACCCTTTCTAGTCCCGGGCTCACAATATTGATCAATGAGTGCATTAACATCCTCATCACCCCCACTATGCCCGGATAGAGATGCACGAGATCCTCTTCTTGAGAGCGTAGTCAGGAAGTAAATGTCATCTATCTCCAAAGTGAGTGTATGGGCCCCCACTTGAAATTTAAGTTCTACGGGATCCCACATCCCCACCAAATATTCCAACAAAGGGACTTGGTCCCTCATACTTGGAATGAGAAAATATTTCTTGAGCCCACACTCTTGGAGGGCCAACATAGTGTTATCATCATTTAACCCTTCTAGATCCTCCAACACATGAGATCTCTCTCCAATCCAAAATTTTCTTGACTAAGACCTACAAAACCATTAATAGGGGCATTAGAAACCATTCATCTAAGAAAACCCCAAAAAATTTTGCTATATTTATTTTTGGGCCGCATTCTACGATTGACGCGATACGGCTTTACCTATAGTGCGTCATCGGCGTGGTTTTCCCTTTCAGGAGTCGCATCGACCCATATCAACCCGTTCCTCTAAAGAGACAACCACATCGATCCAGGGGTGCATTTTTACCCAAAAAATCGACCCAAATCCATCTAAAAACAGTAAAATTTTGCAGTAACTCAGCATAGGAAATGAAATAGAGGACAAGTATAGTTACCTGGAGCTAACGAGATGAAAATATACTGCCTAGAATGCCTGGAATCTCCAACACAAGTTTCTACCTCAAATGGATTTTACCCTCTTTGGTAAGAATGCAATGTTAAAATGAGTCCCTTTCACCTCTATTTATTGACTCGAAAGGCAATATTTTATTATTTTTACCTCATAATTTATTATTATTATTACTTTTTACCATTTGTTAGCAAAAATCCCTTTGTTTATTTATTATTATGGTTTCTCACACTTGTTTTGAGATTTCAAGTCAAACATAATGATGGAGTTATGGTCCAAAATTATCTTTCATGCTTAAGAACACTTTTGGAGTTATCTGTAAGCTCTTTTCAGATTCTTAAAATAAGAAAAAATTACCAAGCAAACTTGTCTCTTTCATGCTTCTAAAAGGGTTTGAAAGGTCGTCTATCCGGTGATAGTTTAGCCCTTTTTCGGACCATGTAGACTATTTACTAAAAAGGAATACCTTAGTCAACCATTGACTAGGAGAGTTCTTCTCGGCATTATTTTACACTTTTTCGGGACTAGGGGACTAGCTTTACGAAAAATTTCACCCTAGAGTCTTCTTTTGACTGTTTCAGACTCTCTAAATGTGAAATGTTGCTGCATTTACCTTCTTTGGACTCGTAACATTATACATGGAAGGACCCTTTTTGGGACTGAACCCCTCCTTTCTCAAGTTTGTAAAACATGTGAGATTGGAATCATCCGTAGGATGAGCTACACCAAGCATCTGTTATCCGCCTCAAGCTCGTTAATAAACAAAGAGGTACTCGTCAATCATGATGGGGAATAAGGGAAGGGAAATTCATATGTATCTGTATCAATGGCAGCTTATTTTCACTTTTTAACATGGCACTTGTTTGTATTTCATCCAAATAGTTGGGTAATCAACTTGTCTCTGAGTCATGTAAAGTCTATGAGTATTTTACTCCTTTGGGTCATCCGAAGAATGCTCCATTCATGTTGCATTATGTCTTGATTTCCGTCTCACCAAGTCAATGTTGCCAGGTCATTTGTCGTGTCACATAATGTTCAAGGGAAGTCCTCCATTAGAGTCAAACTTTGCAAACGTCAAGCTATCTATTGTGTTGGTCATCCCTGAAGCATTCTCTCAACAACACCTATCCATACACCTTGTGTCAGTCCATGCTCATTTGATCTACCGTCCAAAATCATCTTCCTATATCGGTTTCGTGTCGATGATGTGGGATACATCATAGCCCTTCTTCGACGAATCTATCCATGTCGACATCCACACATCATCCAGGGATTAGATTTAGAAACCACCTAGCACCTTGAAACTTGCATGCCTCGATGGTAGGTTTTCTCGCTTTCGACAATAGGTTTTCATCATTGACCTCTGATCGAATGATTCCACGAATGTTCGAATCCAACTCATTTATTCGCATTTGTTGGAATGTATTGAGATACCTTGGGAATCATTGTCATCATTAATGATTTCCCTCGCACTTGTTAACAATTCACATCATTGACTGGTAATTAATTTGTTTCTACCATGTTCGAATTCAACACCTTGTCATCACATAGTTAGATTCGTATTGATTCGGGAGCGAGTAGAAGACTCTGGGTTGTTCTGATGTCTTATTATTGCAGCCATGTTACGATGGAGATTTTTTTTAGTAGTTTCTCACATAGATGCTATGGTGGAGACATCATTGATGCACTGTCACACATATCCACTCTTGTATTGGTCATGGCTGTGTCGTTATATCATCACGGATCTACGCTTGTATCTTAATAGCCATGATTGTGTTACGTCATTTAGGTATGGATCCATGCTGTATTTTGGTGGCCATATCCTCAGTCGGTACCAGCATGGATCTGCAATGTATTGGTTGGTAGCCATGCCTTGAGTCATTGAGATGATTAGTTCATAGATGACCAAACTTGTATTGCAAAGTACTTGATGATTGTTGTTAGTTTTCCAACTGATGGTTCTTCTCTCTAACAGTCACATCAAAGTACATCACCTATCCTCTTCCTCTAGATTTTTACTCTGG
Organism: Larix kaempferi; assembly: GCA_027924585.1. Taxonomy (NCBI): domain Eukaryota; kingdom Viridiplantae; phylum Streptophyta; class Pinopsida; order Pinales; family Pinaceae; genus Larix; species Larix kaempferi. The sequence continues at coordinate 6,123,334 of BSBM01000052.1, read as the reverse complement.
GGGGAAATCTGTTACACGGAATTTTCATCAGTAGTACGAAACCATGTGACTTTGTGTTTCCATAATCCCTAAATTCACTTTCATGGTGAATAATATTTGACTGCTTTACCCTGCAACTTAACCTATTTTGTGGCTTCGACATGCTTTGCACTACTAGCAACGTGTGTCGAAACCCCATCAACGCAGTGTGTCTCACTGCCAACCCGCGTCGATGATGCAGTTTGTCTTCATAGAAAACCCACGTCTACCCAATGATGGCGCCTGTTGCTCCACTGCAAAATAGGTTGATCTCTCCACGAGGGTAAAATTAGGTTTTCGAGAAGCTTCTAGGGAAAAATATTGAATGATAGCCTTTCCCTCCTATTTTTATGGATCTAGCTCGACTTCCACCATTGTGGGGGATCTTATCTTATCAATTCCCCACACTTTTCTCAACCTCCCTTTATCCACATTGTCCTATAAATTGATGCCTCTGGACATGGGTGAGGGGGGAAATATTGGAAGTAGGTAAATGATGGAGACATCTTCTTAGACTTTGAAATTATTGAGGTGCTTTGTATTCAAGGTGAAGATGACTTGTTGGAGTAAGAAGAACCCATTGGAAGAAGCTACAATACCAAGGCCTAAACGATTGTACTTTTTTTTTGCCACTTTTAATACAATTTTATTTTCCTTCCCATACATCTGATGTTCATGAGCATGTATTGTAAGATTCCTTGGTCACTTGCATAGGTAAATTATATTTCTTCTACTTTGTTTGTTGTTGCCTTGTATTGGTTTGTAGCAGGTTCTCTTATACACAAATCAGGATCGTGGTTGCTGCTAGATATAAAGGACAACTCCTATATCAGAGGTAAGTTCCCTCTATATTCATCCATTGTTACTATTTCATTGACCTAGGTGAAGGTTTATACAATTTGTCTCTTTTTGTTATAGTATTTGAACCATTCAAGCTAGGGTCTTCGATTGTTGTCCGCATCGATCGAAAACTCCTATAACACTAACCCGAGACAAAGTAGTGCATACAAGCCCACGTTGTTTTCCCCTTTTGGGTCAAATGCCAATATTTCCAGCGTAAGACCTTGTGACCTATGTATTGTGTGTGCACATGTTAATTGAACAGGGAATTGTTCACACACAATAGGTGCCTTGCCTGCAAATATTGTTTGTCTACAAATCTTTGTAATGGGTGTCCAAGTACAAGGTATTCCAGACATGAAAAAGTGAACCATTTTCGCTCGTTGTTTAGAGACAACTGCCATAGTCCTGAATTCGATCTAGACTACTTATATATATGTTTTTGTGTAGGATTTGAAGATGCCTTATGCACCATTTACAAGGCCATCGTCAATAGCATAGTTGCCTACAATCAATTGAGGACAATTGTAGAAGGAAAGTCTATTCTATTGTTTTTATAGTTATAAGAACTTGATTTTTTTGGTTCCAAGTTTTTATCATATGATTTCAATCTATATTCGTATGATTGCACAAGATATAGGATGCATTTATTGTGTTCGTGGACATCTTTGCTTTTGTAAAATAGGTAAGGGAATGTTGGGTCATTTGGTGGAGCTCTATAGCAATATTTGTTCAAGTAGTCAATATCATAATCTGTTTGGGAAGAGGTTCTTATTCTATTTAAAATAGATGCAAAGGTAGGGTCTTCTTGTCTCATGACTTCTTGCAGCTGAAAATATTTGACATTGGTTCTCCAAAAGATATAAGGCCCATTCTGCTAGCTTGTGATGTAGTTTCTTCAAAAATCCACATGTCTCTTACAAGCTACGCCTAGCAAAGGTCACTAAATAAATGTTGAATATCCGACACATTAGTAGTCAATTAACTGACCAAGTTTGTCGAATATATGAAAAATAATCCCTCCCTCGTTGACGAATAACCGACATGTTTGAACCACAGGCCCACAAAAAATTCCGACGACATTTTCCATCGAAGGTATAGCAACCTTGTCGGATTATTGTTGGGTGGTCGTCAGAAAGGAAAAATCCCTAGAAAAATATTCGATGACTGCACCATTGGAGGTATAACAACCTCATCGGAGCTTAGTTGAGTTGTCATCGGACATTCGATGGTATTGAGGAATTAAAAAAAAAACTATTCCCAGTTGATAGACGTTGTTTATGAATGGTTACAAATTACATCTTGTCAATGTATTAAGTACCCTTCACACAACTTATGAATGAGGTATTACATTCATTGATTGGCAAGTTTTATCTGGATACAATTCTAGTTTATAATTCCATCTAGATATTTTTATGTCATGCAAGGATTCTCATTGTTATTACTGTCCTTTTAGATATTCTAGGGGGATTTTATTTGACTTCCTCCATTATTCTGACCCAAGATGCTTGGCCTTATTTCTCAAAGATATGGTGGCCTTCACGCATCAATCATGGTGAAGTTATCCTAGACCTCAACTAGACCAACTAGACACAAATAATGGTAGACCAACTAGACCGTATCCCAACACCTGGACTATTATGAGATCAACCTGCATCATTAGCTTTAATGGCTGACATAGTGGCAATTGCTCCACAAATTTAGTCAAAAATTCAACACTAGGGTTGTATAACTATCTTCTTTATTTCTTTAAAGAGATCATAAACCTTAAATGCTAAGGGGGATTCATCCATTTCTCTTCTTGCAAGGATTATTATAAAATTTGAAAAACAAGAGAGTTTTACATTGAAAATAACATACAAAAAATTACTTTAAAGTGTAAATGTTTCAACTTGATTTGAAATCCTACATTGAAATTTATAATTAGGTGGTATTGTAGAAGAAAAATTTAAAAAGATTGAAATTGTAAAAATACATTCCACAAGTGGGAGTTCAAGTTTTCAATTTGTTTTTAAAGCAAACCTCTGAGATGTTAGAAGTATGTAAAACACAGGCCCAATAAAATTTGAAGATACCAAATCTATACACCATGGAAATGTCATGTCCCCAATTAAATGATTTTCAGATAAATAATTAAGTTGGCCTACCCAATTCCTAAGGGTTATGTGGAAGAATTAAAATATCTACATTTAACCCCAAGGTCTATAGTTTCTCATGAAAATTCAATATTCTAAATTGATGGTGGAAAAATAGGCCAATGAATTATGGAATAAATGTTAAATGCTCCAAAATGAAGTGGCATTAGGTCCTAGTTGGACTTGGGGGCGCATAAGTGGACATGTGGGGTCCACATGAGAGAATATTCCTCCTTTAAACATGGATCCATCCCCAAATTCGAGTTTGAAGGGAAGATGTAACATTCATGAAGGAAGAGGAAGAGTCATAGGTCTAAAAATAGGCAATGACAGATTCTATGACAACTATGACAAGTATTATGACACTTATGACATGTTCTATGACACCTATGACACCTATGACAGATTCTATGACATCTATGACAATGTAAGAGCTAAAAATAGACCAAGAGGGCACATGAGAGGAGTTACACATATACAAAGCATCCAAACTATTTCCCAATTCGAATTCATGGAGGAGTTGGAGACAAAAGATGAGCCCAGTGTCATGTGGGGCCAATGAAGGGTCATAACCCCCACTAATTCGAATTTCATGAGTAATTATGAGATAATTTGAGTTCTAAGGAGGTAAATGAGCCAAATAAAGTTATTAAAAGGAGGCCAATTCGAAATAGAGCAGCTTTTGGTCATTTGTTATTTGCATCTTTTCAATTTTGGAGAGCTTCAAGCTTGTCCTTGCATGGTGGATATTCATCCTCCCTGCCTTAGAACCAATTTCAAGGGTGCAATATTCCCATACAAGTTGGTTTATGGAGAGGCCATTCAAACATCTCAACAGATATTCATGAATATTTTTTTTTATGCAGGTTCAACCCCCATCTGAGTTCGAGTTCATATTCTCTCATTCTTCTCTATTCTCATTCTACTATCTTTCTCTCAATGTTCATGTAAAGTGAGATAACACACTCTTTGTTGCATATAGATAATGGAAGGCTGTTGTTTCGACCTTATGAACTTTTTAATGGATGCATAAATATTTAATGTATATATCATGAGATCCATAGCTCAAAACACTAAGCACTTAATGTACTATTTCTCCAAGTAACATTGATATTCGAGATAGTTTCCTCTTTCTCTCAATGTCATGTAAAAGTGTGATGGCGCACTTCTTGTTGCATATAGCTAATGGAGGATTGATATTTAGAACTTATGGACATGTTAGTTGCTGCATAACTCTGTAATAGACATATAATGAGAGCCACAACTCAAAATAACAAGTACTTCATGTGACATTTCCAATTAAAACTGAGATTCGAGCCATTTCCCTCCTAGTATTTTCATGGTGATTTTGGGATGATATTGAACCTGTTTTATATCAGATATTTCTGATATTTTTTTCTATGTTATGAGCTTTATATGGATTTAAATTCATGTCCCAAATAATGTATGCATACCCATAAATTTTTACTATAGTTTGTGACATAAATTCAAGGCCCTTTGTCTACCATTTTCACCCAAATTATATACTCTAGAAGTTGTTGTCCTTTGGGATACCTATCCAACCCTAAAACCTGATATAATTATGCACACATGTTTTCCTTTATGTCCTCTAATAGAGCCAAGTTTCAGACATAATATTAGTGAATTCCGTATAGTTTTTGGAAGGGAAAACAATGGTCGACATAGGGGTGATTTCCACCAATCCAAGTGACTAGTTTTTTCCCGAATATTCTCTCCTTGTAAATTGCATACCATGGATGTGTATAGAATATGTTTGGGAAAACAATGGTCGACATAGGGGTGATTTCCACCAATCCAAGTGACTAGTTTTTTCCCGAATATTCTCTCCTTGTAAATTGCATACCATGGATGTGTATAGAATATGTTTGGGTGTCTAATGACTGTATTAAAGTGTCATATTCCCTCCCAAGTCCCTCATTCCACAATTCAAAACCATTTGGGGTCATTTGAGACAGTTTGGGGTTTCACTAGTCCAAGGTTTGAAAATTGGCCAAATTGAGTAAACTTTGAAATTAGGGATATTAAAGAAATGGGGTCAAAGAAGTAGTAAGAATAAATTGTGGGTGGATAGAATGATTCCCATAATCCTACTAACAAATGCAAGGTAATTCCGCGCATTCCTTATACATATTCAATCTGATAGTATAAAATAATAACAACAACAATTGAAAAATTGCTAGCAAACAACATTGACATTGAATGTAGAAGTTGCAATCTCTTAGTTCAACACACAAATTTCGAGTCAAATTGAAAATTAAAATTTTATATCTTGGTACCACTATAGAACAAAGTTCTTCAAAGCTAACAGTATGAAATAAAAAATTAAGATCTCATAACTTGAAACTTTGTTCTTTTCAAATTTGAAAACGTACATTCAAAATCCATAACATGGTGCCATAACAAAGAAAAACTCTACAAAGAGACAAGTATTTAAAACACATCATTAAAACATATGGAGATACCAAATATAGGCACTATGGGAAAGACACCATAAAATGAACCAAATAGCATTATATGGGTGATTTGAATGCATCCCATGGTGTTAGGAAGAAATGTAAGGCAAGACCATGCAATCCTTTGAAATCATCAACCCACTATTTTGGAATAACAACCATAAAAATGGATGGAACCAAAGGTTAGCTTGATTGATAGATACTTATATGTGAAAGTTCATGGATACCTCAGGATGAAATGCCAATGATTCCCTTGGGACTATGAGTGGATATTTCTGTTGGCAATTACTATTGTCCTCAATCCAAAAAATTCGAGGAAAAATGAGTGAATCCATGGGGAGTTGGCATGGTACCACTATCCTCACTTGAAATGCTTAATGCATGAACAAGTGAGGGACTATATTTATCTAGGGTAAAAAAATTAATGGCACAATTACGAGCAGAAGATGGCATTGTCTAAATTGCAAGATTTGAAATTAGAGAATCTAATGTTTCCATGGTTTAATTTAACAAAATTTACACAATGGAGTGAATACACTTTCCAGATTTTAAAAACATGACGTTGAGATAAGTAAAAGAGCATTGCATAATGATGGAAGCAAGCAACATGAATGGAACTATCTGCATAACCAAAACAATAGCATTTTTTATGCAAAATAAGACTATCCACATAATGAGGACAACATATTTTTTTATTCAAAACAAGATCACAGCTTTCAAAAATAACCAGTTCAGATTTATTGTTTCAACCAGTACAACGATGAAGTACTTTGTATAAATTGTACATGAAATTGCAAGTGAAACTCACCGAGAACAAGTATTCATAAAGAGCATGAAAGCCAGGATAGACCTATTTATACAAGAAATGGTTTACAAGGACCAATACACCAAATATGTCTAAAAGGAATAAAATAGAATTGTAATGGAACCTATAATAGTGAGAGAACTACAAAAACTAGTGTTTTCAACCAAAAATAGGACTCTTGGCTAGGCCATAATTTTAGGATATTTTTCCATAAGCTCTTGTCAATCTAAGAAGTTCATCTATTGAAAAAGATAAAAAAATGCATCCATGTAAATAAGTCCTTAAGACTATAAATATTAGATTGCAAAAAAATGTATGGCTACCTTAATGACAAGAGGTCAATACCAATTTGTAATATAGTTTACAAGATAATCTAAAAAATAATGACATACAGACCCAAACCAATCTTCCTCAGAGTATAATATTGGGAGATACAAGAAAGCTTTGTGGGAGAATGGAAATCATATACTAGTGAATGATAGCTCAAGAGATTGTGCATACACACATAGTGGAAAAGAAGAGACACTATATATAATAATACGAGGTTATAGTGTCATTATTTGCGTCGCTATGGCCCATTTTATCTTGGTGAAGTTTTTATTTTTCGTTTGTGCACTTTTAGTTTTTTCTATGAGATTTTGCATCAAGAGAGTCATGTTGCACCATTCGTCCATCACTATAATTTACCATACATTGAGGGAGTCGTGTTTGTGTGATGTTGTGTCGAGGTCAGGGTATTTTTTAAGGATTCTAATATTATACTTCAGTATAGTATTCTAGGCGATTATTTTGGGTTGAAAAAAAATATATATAGATAGGTAGGTGAATATCAAATATGAAACATACAATTGGCTACTGAAATTTGTAAAGTTTGGCGAAAATTTTGATAAAAAAAACATATTTAATGTATATATAGGCGATATTAGAGACTAAAAATGACCAAATAGCGAATTTATTTTTTGAAAAAAAGTCCGAAAAATAGCTAATTGGCGAAATTTCGCCCCTAAAAATTACCCTGGTCGAGGTAGCATATTGTTTATAAATACATAGCGTCGTTATGTTGTGATATTGTATTTGACAATAAAAAATACATGTTATGAAATTGCTATTGGATTTGCACATAATTCCAACCCTATTATTCCAAGGAGTTCCAACTAATCATTGGCAAGAGTGCATACTGTAGCACCTAATGCGAGGAATTATAAGGTCAGTATGAAGGGAATGATAGAACATGGTGTGAAGAATCATAAGGTAACTATGAAAATAATGATGTAGAATGAGAGGTTGTTAGCATATATTTATTTATTTAGGAAAGCATACATCCTCCTTGACTCATATAATGGTGAGTTTTCCAAATTTCAATACATGTTAGGTGTGTAGGAAGTTGTCATTTAGTGGGGATAGGCTCTAATATTGGGTATTTTCACAAAACTAATCTTAGGTATGGTTTAAGCCAGATCTATTAAAATTCCTACTAGTGTATGCATGAGGTAAAATCTATCGTCCTCTATAGATAGCTTCAACCTAGTCTCTTATAGTGTTGTTTATGGTTTCCAATTAGTGCTTTGAAATTTCTTAAACAATCCTCTCACATATTTTTGCGTAAGATATAAACATACTATCTCCCTTCTTCCATACCTCCTAACCAAGACCATAGTGAAGAAGCTCCAAATTTGTCATCTCAAAAGTTGCTTCCAAGCCCTTCAATGTTGTTTTATGGTTGGTCTGATTCAAATATTTTGTGTTTCTAATGAATGATATGATATCCATTAAGGTCACAAATCAATTTCGGCCAACCTATCCATCAATTCAAAAATTCCAAACTGTCACTAATGACATATTGAATTACTTGACACCAAAGGTGTTACTTGAAGATATATGGATTCCATGGCTACCTCCGACATGGACTGTATAAGGGTCAGATATTGGACTGTAACAATGTCTAAGGGTAAGATATATGGATTCCATGGCTACCTTCAATAATATCACCTTAAGCACTAACAAATATTTGAGGATGTAACAATGTATTTTTCTATGCATGATCGACTACAATCATTCCCGAAAACACAATCAACACAACTAGTAGAAAACTACAATGAAGAGAACACAATTACAACACAACTTAGTGGGAAGCATTAGTTTTGGTTTATAAATTGCAAAAAAATGGAATTACTTGTTTTACAATTTGTGTAACTTTTACGTGGATCACCAATCCCTAAGTGTGACTTTCGCATGATTGTAAAATTGAATAGGGCCAATGATGGACCCAATCAACTATCATGAATTAATAGTGGTGAACTGGATAAGACCAGGGAGGGTGACTTCCTCAATGCTAATGTTTTTTAGGTTCACATTACCTTGGGGTATCTAAATGATATACTTCATATATTTCAGCATGGCAAGACACATTAAGATGTAAAAAAAGTCTAATGGTGAATCTTAGTGCAAAAGTGCTAAGGTTAAAATTGGTCACATAATTATTATATTGAATTGGAATAGATGGTACTCTTCATCAATGCGTAACATCGTATGAGATGGAGTATTTCATAGTATAATCCCATACATGCAATGTTGGAGGACATTTCCCCACCATTAGAATGCCACATATATTTTATTTGGGACTTTGTTGGCTGGCACATGAATTCATATATTCTTTCAAATGAATCAAGAGATGTGCATGGTGCTAGAAGGAAAGCACACACATTTTTATTTGGATTTATAATGAACTCCACCTAATCCTTCCAATGTATCCTTTTGAGCATTGGGAAATTGGCTTTATCATTTTTTTGTGTGATAAAAGAAAAAATATTTTCAATATATCATTGTAATGAGGACCATGTACACTAAGTGGGTAAAGGCCCCATACATTTGAGTGGGCCCATATAAAGAAACAACTAAGTTTTTTTTAGAATGTCCTTTGTAGGTTCGGATGTCCAATACAAATCACTTCTAACCAAGGGACTAATTAAATAGGGAAGATTGTCATTGGAACCACAAATCAAACCAACATATTAGAACCACCTACAACTCTAGCCCTAAAAGGTATGGCATTTTCATATCCAACCTTGGTCCTTGACTCCTTCATGAAATTTCTAGTGGCTCGTATCATACAATTGGTTCCAAGTCTACTATTAAACATATGGATCCACAAAGGTATGGAACTGATGTGCCATTCAATTTCTTATTGGTTATGAATGAGATGAGAAAAGGTATGACTTGGGATGACCTATTCTATATTTGGGAGGGTGTAGTGTGCCTAAGTTCAACTCTAATAAATGTGATACACCACCAAAGATTATAGATTCCCAAAGAAATAATGAACAATGTAGTAAAAGGTATGAACAAGAGTTATTAGTCAAAGATTGATACCTCGTTCTCCATCCAGATTACAAAGTCGGTCCACTTTTTGATTTGTAATTTTATTTTTTTCAAATGGTGTTGGATTCCGGCCATGTTTCTCCTCCTATAAAACACATGACACATGTACAAGTTAAACTAATTATTATGCAATCATTTACTTTTTTCTAGGAATTAAAAAAATATCATTTCACAAATTAAATATACTTACAAAAGTACAAATCAAGGCCTATATACCTTTATGGCCACTGTGATGTGTGGCACAAAGTTTGGCAAGCCTAGCCTTGGAGGCCTTGTCCTGAAACATATACCAAATCAATTTAAATATGCACTAATAAAGCATAAAAACCGTTTAATAATTTTGATACAATGTTATGAGAAAATTTAATTACTTGGGTACTCTCCTCTCCAGACTTCCTCCATGCATCCAATTTCTCATTCAATTTTACAAGTTTTTTCCATACTTTAAGACTTACATCAATTGGCATTTTTTTAGCTTTTGCTCGGGCATGATTTTTTTAATCTTCTTTGTTTGGTTGCACCGGAATCGCTTGCAATTTTGAGACTTTTTTTTTTGTCTTCTTTATAGACCAACCTATGCCAAATTCAGTCTCCATGTCATGGATGACTGCTTTCTGCAGGTGCATCGGTACCTTTGAGAATGACAAATGTAGATGGTTTTCGAACCATTGAAGGCTTGATTCCTTCAACCTGTTCACAAAATATTTTATAATATGGGAAAATTTAGGCATCATAATTATGTAATCTCTAGTATGGGAAACTTTATCCAATTTTGGAAAGACTATATATTGTATAGGGTAGGTTTTAGTGGTGATAAATGGACCTATTGTCTACAAGAGCACTAATGTGAAGACCTTGAGCATGGTGAGATGCTTTGTTTGGAGGAATTGGAGCTTGATGTGATGTCATGATTGATGGAGTTTGGAGAGATTCCTTTCTTGGGAACGTGATGTGATGATGTACTTGGATGTTCACTTCTGTGATACGAATGACGAAGCGGCCAACTTTGGTTGGAATAGACTTCTTATAGCTAGGGGGAGCTTATTGGCCTGAAATTTCCTTCTTGTTGTTTTGGAGGCCAAATATTTTAGTTGGTGAACCTAGGAGTGGTTGTTTAATGGTGAAACCCTAGTGTGCTTGAGATGAGCACTTGCACGTGTGAAGGATTTGATGGGTTGAAACCTAGTTTATCTTGTGATCATAAGAGTGTGATCTCACTTATGATAGGTATTGAATCTACTTTATTGATGGAAGGTATAAATACCTCATTGAGCTCATCTTTGTTTCGATAATAATTTAATGTTCTCTACTGAACAAGGCCAACCACATGAAGGTGGAAGCTCTTATGGCCCCTCACCCCCCTCACATTACTCTCAATTCCCCATACCCAATGCATGTACTTGAAAAAAAACATTATGTGCAAACATGTGGATTTCATCATAAATAAACATTTACTATCATTCATTAAAATATAACATTCATTAATCCACTCATTCATTCAATAGGAAAAAAATAATGCATGACATTATAGTATCAAAAATAAGTATACATAGTGTTTCTTCAGTCATTTCTTTCTAAGTTTTTTTCTTTTGACAAAATAAGCAAGCAACTCATTTTCTGCAACTTGTTGTTCAGTTCTTGTGGCATCTACAACTTGTCGTATTATCTTCTTAGTAGAGTACTCGTGACATGGATGTTGCTGCAAGGGGTCGTGATTTCTGCAATAATGTAAAAATGTTACATTGATATCTTTTGTTATTATAATGACAAGTATTTCATTAAAAAAAACATTACAGAGGTGTTTTTTACCTGGTGTGGCCACATCATGTACTTCATATTCCTGTCTAGTCTAATCTTGTATAGTGTGACCCTCTACATGCAATACAGTTGAAAAATGGAAAAGTACAATTAATATTCATCATTTGCAATGCAATATTTTAATTTGTAGCATATGAATACATTCATTACCAGGATTCAAAGCATGACCTTCGATGGGTTGTTCTCCATCCTCAGCATCAAGTGGATCGTTGCTTTCCTGCTCAAAACAGAGTTAATATTTGATGGCAAATATTTATAACGAATAGATTGCACAAGTAATCAATATTAAATAAACTTCATTGATTTTATATACCTGCGCGCAAGATGGATCATCGGAAGACTGTGTTTTCCCATACAAGCTTTTTTGGCGTTCAACAACAAATCCAAAGTCGTGCTGGAATCCAAGCTTCAAGTCTTCCTCTGTGGGCACTTCCTTGAATTGATCGGGCTGCATATTCTCATATCGTCATGAATTTACCTTTTACAGTACAATAACACAAAAATAATTTGCAATTTATTATTTGGATGTAATATTGGTTTTTTGATACTTACAATTTGTGCCGCCAAATTCGAATAACCACCAGGCCCAAGCTTGTGCTATCCATTTTTTTCTTGTCTTGCCTTTGTGGCCTTTGATGTGTCTGAAAGCCTATGAAAAGGTTTAAATACATTAGATGTTTCAAATTTGATATAAAAATTAATAATAATAAGGTTTATAAATACATTGTTGAAAGAATTGCATACCTTCTTGTGCCCGGTGGTAGCTTTCCTTCTTTTCTCGAATCCCTCTCCTTTCCATCTTACACTAGGTATTTCCACTCTCTTCCTAGAATCATGGAGGGTGCTCATACCTAGGTTTAATTTCTAGATGAACCCTATATTGGTCCCTCACAATATTCATATGTTGGCCAACCTTCTTTAGGACCTCCGCTCGATTGAATGTCTCGCTGCTGAAAAGGCCAACCAAGCTATTAGTGAGCTCATCTTTTAAATTTTTACTTTGTTTATCCCACCTTGTGTGGATGGTGGGCCCAAATATCTCCAATGACAAATCATTTAGATGTTTATAAAAAACATCATTTCATGCAATACGACCATGTCATCATTAGTTGAAAAACAATGTTTTATGAGTATATTACAATCAAATTATAAACAATAACTTAAACATTGTATAAATACCTAGGATCTTCTCTATATTTATGGAAACAAGATCTTCGACCAAAAATGTGGTCTGTAGTGTACCCATGCTAGTGACATGGGAAGATCCAGGAAATGCTACTTGAGCAATATCAATACTAGTCTCTGCATCGACCCCTTCTTCTGTACGATCTGGCGTGCGCCAACCACTAGCGGGTGCACTCACATCTGGCCTCGGAGGTGACACAGAATGTGTTTCCAATTTTTCAGTCGAAAACAATGGCACATGAGATGCAAGTGGAGTCATATGCTCATGTGACGATTCTCCACGAGCATCACTAGTACCAACACCGCCCTAACCACTGGTGTGTGGGCGCAAAAAATCCTGTAAATACAAACCATATTTTAGTTCACGATCATATACAAGTACAAATTATAAAACCCTAAATGAATTTATCTTCTAATTCAAGATCCCGCAACTTAATTTCAAGGCCTTGGATCTCTTTACCAAAACATGAACGTTTTCTCTAATCTCATTTTTCTGTGGTTGAATGAATAGCAGATGAAGGATATCCTCATTAATGTTTTTAAGGTATTCTCTATCATCTTAATTGGTTCTAGTGAAGATCCAATTTCAGCATCACGCATGAGCTCATCCACATCAATATCTATTGATTGCTTTGATGCTAGATCAAATGACGAATCGGTAGCCTACAACAAAAATATATAAAAAATTAATGAAATGGAAGCAATATACTGAGGAAAATAACATAATAAAAAAAACATATTTCTCATGTTCGATTTCTAAAATTACAATTAGGTATACCTGCTGCCTCAACGATGGTGTCGTCTGATCCACAGTTGGGGACTTGCCCTGATCATCACCTCACAACAAAAATGTAGAAAACATTATCATAATGAAACCAATATACACAAGAAAAAGACATAACAAAAGAACATATTGCGCATATTATATCTGTACAATTACAATGAGGTATACCTGTTGCCTCAAGGATCATGTACTCATGTGATCAACAGTCGAGGACTTGCCCCGATCACTTCCCTGCAACAAAAAATGTATATAACATTATCGAAATGAAACCAGTGTACTCACGAAAAAACATAATAAAAAAAAATATTGCTCATATAATTATATTTGTGCAATTACAATGAGGTATACCTGCTACCTCAAGGATGGTGTACTCCTCTGATCAACTGTCGTGGAGATGCCCCGATCACTAGCCTGTGACGAAAATATGGAATTCATTATCGAAATGAAACCAATATACTCATGAAAAGAAATAATAAAAAAACATATTGTGCATATTATAGTCGTAAAATTACAATGAGGTATACCTGCTACCTCGAGGCTGATCTTGTCTGATCTACTACTAGGGAGGTGCCCCGATCAACACCCTGCAACAAAAATATAGAAAAAATTATCTAAATGAAACCAATATACTCATGAAAAAAACATTTGCTCATATAATTATATTTTTGCAATTACAATGAGGTATACCTTCTGCCTCGAGGATGGTGTACTTCTCTCATCAACTGTCAGGGAGATGCCCTTATCACTATCCTGTGACGAAAATATAGAATTCATTATTGAAATGAAACCAATATACTCATGATAAAAGTAATAAAAAACATATTATGCATATTATAGTAGTACAAGTATAATGAGGTATACATGTTTCCTCGAGGCTGGTCTTGTCTGATATACTGCCAGGGAGGTGCCTCGATTAGCACCCTGCATAAAAAATATAGAAAAAATTATCTAAACGAAACCAAAATAGTCACAAAAAAAACATAATAAGAAAACATATTGATCGTATTTAAATTGTACAATTACAATGAGGTATACATGTTGGCTCAAGGCTACTGTCGTCTTATCAATAGCCGGGTAGTTTCCTCGATCAACACTCTACAACAAATATATAGATAACATTATCTAAACGAAACGAATATACTCATGAAAAAAATAACATAATTTTTTTTTGTTCATATTATATTTGTACAATTACAATGGTGTATACATGTTGCCTCAAGGATGGTGTTTTCCTCTGATAAGTTGTCGGGGAGATGCCTCGATCACTACCCTGCGAAATAAATATAGAAAATTTTAACGAAATTACAACAATAGACTAATGAAAATACATAAGATATTAGATTCATTAATTAAAGGTTGGGTAAATTGTTAGATGTACCACTCCCATAGTAACCACGTTTATATCTATTCGATTCAAATTATAACTAATAAGCAACTCTTCCCCTGTAGCTATTGTATAATGGCACATACAAAAATATAGTTTCCTTCACGCCGCTCAAATGTGCAATTGGGTTGATTAATTGTAGACCCTACTTGTGTACTGTTTATAAACTCTGCAATATTCCCTGTAGCTTTTGGCCTTCCGTTAATGTACATCATCGCTCCTTTATTTTGATCCTTGTCTTTCAGTTGTAAATAATTTGAAGACAATCCATATATGCGCATACTTTGTGTATATTGGACCAGTCTCATCCAATCTTTGTAGTTGTAACAAGGTCCAACATACTCCATCAATTCAGTACATCTATCATAACCGACCTTTATGCCATCCATGCAAAACAACCCCAAACCATGTAATGACGATGGTGCAATATGATATATCCTCTCGTTCACACAAAAATATGTGTTTAGTTGAGGAAGATCCTTGGGTACCCATTGTTTCACTAGATGTTTGTACCTCAAGGGCACCTCGATGTCTCCTACGGTCTCATCATCATAAGAACATGACCCCCCTTCAGCGAGAAAAAATTCCATGCGTTTATGGAATTTTCTTCTGATATTTTGACATCTATTTGATATAACTCTTGTAGACCTAGTGGATGTCTCACTTTCCTCTAGTATTCCTAAACTCCGCTCACTTGAGGAAGACAGATCTAACAAATACCTGTTTGGTTCTACTTGCACCATGGGAAAAACATTCTCCAATAAATAAAGCACTTAGGCTCGTTGACCTATGTAACTTCGGTTCCCCAACATTTCCATGCAAAACATAAGAATCAACATCAAGCTACTATATGGTTATCCTCATTATGAATCCATCATGATCAATTCAAGAATTATGAAAGATATCAGATATGGGTAGCACTATGGCACCTATAATATTTCTTACCTTCATATTCCTTCCAATTCCGTAGAAACAACTACCTATGTAATTAATTTTTCTAGTGATGCACCTAAATAATATAACGTATGTGTGTCACTCTACAGGTCTCAATACCTAGAGTGTATATTAACCATAATCATCACAAGCATGTCATGCACTTGTTGTCCTTCAACATATATCAACCATATATTATGCATAGTCTCAATAGATATGACCCAACTACCAAAATAATATGCTTAATTTTATTACGAACATGGATATGAAATATTCATATCATGAGAAACATGTGTGATCACTAGAATCAGGCTTTGTGTGCATACAACTTCAAACAATATTGTGCATATAGCCTTAAATCAATTAAAATCACTCCATACTAAGCAACCCTAACAACCATCAACACAATGATATAGATTGAAGGAATAAGATGAAATTGGGGCTCAAATTCCATTAAGGAAATAAAATATTATTTTCAACCAACATATACTTTGAAATAGTGAGGCCTTAACATCAACATTGATATTCCTTGTTAAGAGCATCAACTTGGTGATTTGATTCCTCCATATCCATTAGTGGTTGCATTGAGTTGTGTTAATCCATGGTTCCTCCCCTCAAATGCCTCTATTATTTTAGTCCAACTTGTGGTGAACGAAGATGAGATCGCTTAAAAAGCTTAAGGAAACATTGAGACGGGAATAGAATATTTGGAACCTAATCTTTAGGCAAAGCAATTTCAAGCTTTTCATTAATGTATTGCATTTTTTTGCTAGCTCAATTTTTTAAGCACTATACAAGTTGGTTAAACAAATATATATCTAGGACACCAAGAATAGCTCAGTTTCTAGGAAACAATTTTGAAATTTTGGGTCTTTTTGATGGACATGTTTTAAACTACATAATATTTTCTTTGTGTTAACTTGATATATGGAGCAGTTGTATCCAATTTTTAATACAAATATAACTTTTTCTACTAAAAATAAAAAAAGGGATTTTTGGTAGCCAGTGTAGTTTTTCTCTTGCATATAAATGTGTGGTTGTGGATTAATATCTCCTTTCCTAGTTCTCTTGCTACTTATGGGAATGCACATTCTGACTTGTGGAATATTCTCATGCTATTTTGTTTGTTCTCACATATCATATGTCTTCTAGCATCTTATATGAAATCAAGAACTTATAAAAAAATATGGAGTATTTTTGGTTGCCTAAAATCTATGATTATGCATATACTTTAGTTGGTGGGAAAATCCTTGAACATCCATAAATTTCTAATCACATTTCATCAAAACTTGGTTACTCACTAATTATGAGACATGAAAATGAACTTGGTGATTGGATTGTTTCACTCTAGGAGGATGTTGAGGTGGTTTGGTTTGGTACATTTATGATAACAATGGTGTACTATTATCCCTCTTTTATTTATTTTTAACATAAACAGTGTAAGTATTTATATATTAAAAAGGTTGTGCACATCCATACAGTATAAGAGGGAAAGCATTGAAATAGAGAGAGTATTAAAAAATTGGAGTGTAAACTTTCCCACTATGGCTCTGGTTTTATTTTCTACCTGATGTCTACTATTTGTAACTATGGAGAAGGGATATACCCTTACATATTGAGAATTAAGCAAAAAACAAAAATACATATGATCTTAAAACTGGGGAAAGAACCTATAAGAAAGGGGGATTGTTCTAGCCATGTTTTGTTATTGAACTGAATTTTCTTCTGCATCTTGCATACCCATTGAGGGGGACTCTTGGTAGTGGATACATTAGGTCATTTTGGCCATTTTTATCACTTCATCCTTGATGATATCATCTGTACCCATTAATTCAAAGACTTTTCTTTCCAATTCGTCAATCCGGGAATCTTGACTGGTGATTTGTTGGGTGATATACCTGATATCCGCAGCTAACTCGCTGTTGGATTTCATCCCAACGCATATAGTCTCGTACACCCTGCAAAGATGAACCTTGAAGTATGCAATGCTGGCTTTAATTGATGCGATTCCTTTTGCAATTATGGCCATGGTGTTGCTGAAGCCGACGACACAAGGAGGATCTGAGAGGGAGAGCTTGTGCAGATATTCCGCGAGCACGAGAACGAGAGCGCCTTTGAAGTTTGACATATTTTTTGGGGGGTGTATGCCGGAGGGAGGGACGACCCTCATAAATGAGGGGGTAGAGTTCCTGCCAACGAAAATACGGGCAAAGCTATGGCAAGTCGGAGGCACATGTGAAGGCCCACATGACGGCCATGTGAAGGCCCATAAAACAAAATTGGAGGAATACGGATTTAAGCAATTATTTAACTTAGCCCACCCATATGACCAGGGCCTAGGGGATTTGCTTGTGTTCTTCATTCCCATTGCAATATTTGATTTGTACCAATGAATATCTAGCCCCTTCATTAGCGGCTTCATCAACTAGTTTGTTGTTTTCCCGAAGAATGTGAAGATAATGGATTTCATTCGGGAGAGAGAGTTGATTGATCCTCCTCTGCATTCTGTTGCTTTTTGTGTTTCCTTTTGAAGTTCCCAATCTCATTGTCTGTATGGCATGTATGGAATCTCCAAATACTTTGAGCTTGGTGATATTTTGGGACGCAGTAATTTCCATGAAGTGGAATAATGCTATCCATCCTGCTTCATTGTTCGTTTTCCTTCCTAGTCCCCAAGCAAAGGATGTTATTTTATTTTCTCCTGGATCGAAGATGATCCCTCCCGCACCTGCCGCCCCTGATTATCCCTCTTTTTATTTTGTTTCCATAACTTGTGTTTTTCTCCCTATTATAATTTAGTTAGCCACACCTTGCATTTTGTTGCTTATCATGTCCTTCATCCACCACATCTTCATTTACATTTCTACATTTGACATTGATTATTTTATATTATATTTGAGAAAGAACATTTTATAATAGGTTACCTTGCATACAATAGTTAGTCCATAATCAAAGAATTATGGGAGGGATAATTGGGCATTTATTAGGGTAATATTGTGTGGTTCAAGAGGGTAAAAAAGCACGTGCCAACATTTCCCATTTAACCCTAATCACCATTATTTCCCCCTATTAAATATAATTGATCAGTTCATTAGGGGATACTTGGGAATATTAGGAGAAAGTGGGGCTATTTGAACCAAATAATCCCTATTTGGCTCAATTAAATCAAGCTGACTAGTTCAAAAGGGGGAAATTGTGGTAAATAAAACAATTGGTATATTATATAATAAAAAATTGTTTAAATCCCAAATGATTTAATTCATTAGTTAATGAGTAAGACCCAATCTATTTAATTAAACACTTATATCCAACTTTTAATCAATTTAGGTAAAATTTCATGAACTATTTTTCTCCAATGAAAACCAAATGAAAAAACCCAAGTGATGCTTCCCCACATTCGTGAATGGCATCCCTAGTAAACGTTGATGTATATTAGTGCACCTAACACAAGGGGATTCAAACAAGGCACTTGAACGTGAAACTTGACAAATGCCCAACAACATTGGAAACAAGTTGAGGTAACCTATTGGGATAATTTCATGAACTAATTGTGTTTGATTTTATTACATTAAGCATGTCTAGCAACAAAATACTAAATTAAGTGATACAGAACAAATTTATTCCATTCAACGTCTAAATAAACCAAATTGACTATCTGCACCAATTAACACCATTTGAATAATTGAATAATTGATGTAATCGATCATCAACAGACGAATTAATAATAAAGGTTATGCGATCAAGGTTTGGATTTGGATGAGTTGAGGAATACTTTAAAAGAAATGGTCGATGATAAATATTGAATCCATGTTGGCTACTCGTGGGAATTTTACAAAGCCATGTGGGAATTTGTGGAGCATGAATTAGTCTAGGTGTACAAATAAGTTGTTTAAACAAAAGCATTAGGGAGTCATATCAACGAGGGTATGATCAAATGCATTTTGAAACTTAGAATTGTGAATAAATAACTGCGGTTGGAACTTGATAAAATTATCCAATGTTTCATAAAATTTTGGCCAAGATCCCTTGACCCTACATCTAAAGCATATTTTTCCAAAGATCACCAAGCCTTAACCCATAAAATTCATTTGAGGTCGTTATATCCTAGTCAATATCACTGTTATATGGAAAGGTATGGATAATGCTAGGAGTTTGTGTTAGAAGCTATGTTCATTAAAATTGACATTGAAAAATCCTATGATAGGGTGGAGAGGCCATTCATTATTTCTATGTTGAAGGCCCTAGGATTTGTCCCTTTCATCATTAAAGTGGTGGAAACTCTTTTTGTTGAAGCCACACCTTGCATATCCTTTAACAAGCTATATCATAAGAAACTAACCTGATCAAATCAATCCAACAATGATGCCCCTAGTCATTTCCCACTATGTGATGGAAACAAAAGTGTTATGTTACCTAGTTCAACACAGAATCGCCCAAGGTCTTATGAAAGGAATCCCCACTCCTATCCCTAAGGATGTCCATATTGTGAATGGATGTTTTTCTAATGAATCCTTTTTTATCATCCTAGAAGAAAACCAAATTGTTGATATTATGCATTGTATGCAAACATTATGTAAATATTCATGCCCTAAGTTACAAATGGCCAAAACCTGATTCTTTTGGCTATGTCAGAAGGAGGATCCTTACTAGCTTTCATATTGAAGGATGTTCCTAGATTTAGCTTCACCAAGTTTTCAAATTCCTTGGGATTCCTTTTGCATTCCATGCCTCTTCCAAGGAGTCTGGGAAGCGATCTTGAAAAGGGTTGTCAAGAACATTGGCAAGAGGATTTTTAAGTCAATGTCCCTTGCTAATAAGTTTAATATTTTCACTAAGGTGTTGTGTGCCATGCAAGTTTACAGTTCCTCTTGTTGGGTTCCTTCAACACGATGTTACCACCAACATGAAAAGGTTCTCATAAATTGGTTGTGAGCTAATTGAATGGGAGTCAACCTAGACTCAATTGGTAGGGGAATTATTTCGACATGATGAACAAATTGATGTTAGTTTACATTGGAAATTGTAGCAGTTGATAGTAGCTCGTGGTATCTATTGATACCAAACTTTACAACATATTGGCTTACATTTTCACAAAATTGGCATCCAACCAAACTCTATAACACATTAGGTCAAACTCATTAGCATATTGGGAATGATCTTTTGGCCCCTCTCACAACAAGCAATATTGGTTCAATAAAATGGTAAATAAAATTGGGTACTGACTGATTTGGGAGGCATTGCATCCTCTATGGCTTCTCGACCTCCTCGATGACCTCCTTGACCTCCTTTGTGACCTCCTCAACCTCCTCGACCTCCTTGACCTCGTTTGTGACCTCCTCATCCTCCTCGACCTCCTATGCGACCTACTCAACCTCCTCTTTGACCTTCTCGACCTCCTTTGTGACCTTTGTGGTAACCTATGTGACCTCCTCCACCTCTTATGTGAACATTGTGACCTATGTGACCTCCTCGACCTCCTATGCGACCTCATTGACGTCCTTTTCGACCTATGTGGTAACATCTGTGACCTCCTCTACCTCTTCCGTGAACTTGGTGACCTATGGTGGGAGGGAAGGAAGGTGAAAATGTGCTCTGGTAGGAGGGAGAGATCACTCAAAATGGTTCTCGCGGGAGCTGGGTGCATAGTTTGCGAACTATCAAACCATACCAAGGGTGCTTTGATTTGGCCCTTGTTTTGTTAAGGGTGCTTCGATTTGGCCCATTGTTATTAACTTGGATGTCCTCGACTAGATGCTAGACCCTTTATTTTTTTTATTTGTTGATATCACTTATCTATTAGTGTGCAAGGTTTATAGGTTATACAACTTATTAAGGGTCAAAATGGTTAAGAATTGTGGGTTGGGATTATTTGGATTATGTGTTATAGGGATTAGGTGTTAAATGGGATATAAATTACATGGTTAATAGATTATAGTGTTTACTATTTAAGGAGTTATAAATGTTAGGGATTAGGTAATATACCTTGATAGAAAGTCCAAGGGTTTTTATTTTATACTTCTCATAGGATATAAACCTTCTTCCTTACATTATGAGGAAAATGGGAGGGAAACGTGTATCTTATCCCAATAATAATAAAACCCCTACCTCTTTCTCTTATGATCCCAATAATAGGTGAGAATATATAATTAATCCCATGAAGAGACCAAAAAATCAACAACTTAATAAAATTAAGTCCCCCCCAAATTTCCTATACAATCATCTAAATAGGGGGCCTTGGAAGCTATGATGATTACTAGCAGATAAGTCCTATGCAAAATGTGTCTTGGTAGCATAGTTAGACCCTAGGGATAAACCAAGTCTTAGATTTACAATAGAGTGTCCCTATTAGGAAAAGTGTAAAGATGAGTAGGATTGATAAGGCCTAAATGAAGAAGAGCATTATCCAACAATAGTACATAGAGTATTTGAATTGTTCCCAACATTTGACTAACATTAATGTGTGTTATTAAAAAATAACATCTCTAATATCTAGATAAAGGGTTAAAAAACATAACCAATATCCAAGTAATGATATTAAACTTCTAAGAACCAACCCCTCACCCATATAACCCCTAATAAAACATTTAACCTCTAGTCCATTTAACAATTTGAACTCTAATCAATATAAAATCCACATAGTAAACCTACTTATAACTTAGAACGTATGCCATTATTAACAGATATCATCCCTAACTCCCCCAAAAGACCCAAATCTATAATGTGGAACCCTAACCCTTAACGATTACAACCTAGAAGTATAAATAATATAAATTATAATACCTGCCACGCCTACCCCTCAAAACACATGAACACTTAATCCTAACATTTATAACCTTTAATACTATAATCCCTAACACCTACCAACTATAACCCTTAATCCTTATTATAATTAAATCCTAACCATTATCGTTGACAACCTATAACCACTTTATAAACCCTAACCCTTAAAAATAAGTAAACACTATAACTCTTAACCACTAACCCTTCATATCAATACCCCTACCACTATAACACCTCTAAACCTTCATATCAATACCTCAACCAGTATCATGTAATCTTGAATGCAATAACCCTTAAACATTAAAATCATCAAATCTCAAACACTAACTAGTATTAATTTATAACCCTGAACACCTATCAATTTAAGCTTCACCTAATCCATAAAACCTACCTTCAATCCATATAATACCTATCCCTTATAATAATAATCACATATAATTTTTCATCCCTTAGAACCCCTAACATATACTACCGCTAACCTTAACAACTATAGATACTAATCAATATATCCTCGACCCCTAATTTTTAAATACTTGACCCCCAACTATTGTACTCCATAACTTCTAAAATCCATAATACTTAACCCTTTACAATGATAAACCCTTAAGACATATTACTCCTAACCTCTATCACTCCTATATTTCCTATTACCTCTCACATGTAACATATTACCCCTATCCCTCAACACATATTACTGGTAGTTCACAACACTCATAATTTAACTATATTAGTCATTATAATCCATAAAACATATAATCCATAACCCCTAAATCATATAACATTTAATCCATAAATATCTGCTATCCATAACCTATAATACCTAATTTTTATCACTCATATCAATCAACTTCCAACCCCTAACCCTTAGAACCCATATCACATTTCAAACATATCACTTGATTTGATAATTGTTAACACATTAACCATGTCAAAACTAACATATTTAACCAATACCTCTAAATCTTAACGCATCTATCATTAATCCCTAAGCCTTAAACTTGAATCACTATAACCCCTATCTATAAACAATTGTAACCCTCAATTCTCATTACCCTTGAATCTTAATCCTTATCAGCATTCCCTAACTATAACATCTTATCTCTATAACACATTACCCATATAACACATATAATATAACCTCTCTCGCCTATCATGTCGAACACTTAAAATCAATTATCCTAGAAACCTTAAAAAATGCTAGTGAATAACCATTATAAACCTTAACTAGTCACCCTTATAACCCTCAACATTTATTTATCAGAACCATTATAATCCTAATCTTAAAACCCTAAGGCCTATAATGTCTAACATGTATCCTCTCTGTTACTAGCATCCTCTAACATATGCCACAAATAATCACTAATATCTAGAATGTTTAACCTCTATAATCACTAAGAGATAACAAATTTAACCCCCAAAAACCATAGTTCCTTAACCCTTACCATGATCATCCCTTATTCCACAAATATGAATCCCTAAAAATTTGAAAAACTATAAATCCTAACCATTATAATCCCTAAATCCTAGTAACATTATCTTTAATAAATATTTCAACATACATTAGTGTATCTCATCCATAAGATTTTGAACTAAAATACATTAACATGAAAGTAGTGAAATGATTGAGCCAAACTTTAAACTAATCCACACTCTAAACACTTATAAAAGAATGGGCATATGACAAATATGTTGACTTGAAAATCAAGTGAATACAAAATGGAGTGTGATCAAATGTATAGAAATTCAAATTTTATGGTAAAGCTTAATGAGGGAAGTTTTGCTTTGATTTAATGTTTTTTTTATTTGCGATGATTTAGTTTTTTTTAATAGATTAAAATTTTTAAGGGCAAAATTTTATGATCAAAATTCACATCAAGTAAATAAAATTATAATTTATATCAAAATTAAAAAGGAATTTTGATAAAAAAATTATTAAATTTATCCACTTTTTAACTTACTCTAGTACTTAAATTATCTATTTCAAATAAACTCAAATAAAGTAAAATAAACGTAAAACACTAAACTTGTGGCAAATTTAATCACAATAAAAAATAATGTCAAAATAATATAAATAAAGCAAGAGAAAAACAACATTGACACATATTGGATGCAATAATGCCAAATGACTAAGGATAACATCATGTTGAAGGTGAATTAACTTAGCACCAATTTTGGAAGTAAAACAATATCTAAAAAAATATCGTTTAACTATGTTGCATTAAACAATTTGTGAGGTTTATGGTTTTCATTAAATGCATTATTGATTGTTTCCTATTTTTTTTTTTAAACTTAAGCATTATCCCTATGACCTTTGATTGGGGAGGCATTATCTTAGAGGCCATTGGTTACCATCTTAAAAATATAACAAATACTAACTACTTCTTTGCAATAGCCTATTTGATAGCTTCTTTGAAACTTTGAAACTTTGAAACTTGAAATTATTCTATAAGTTTGTTGTTTGATTGTCGAATTGTTTGTGTGATTCATGTTTGAGTCTGGAAACCCTCCCAAACCGTCAATGCGTGCGTCTAGTCTAACCATGCCAAATTTTAGTCCATACAAGCACAACTTGAAAAAATTTCAATGTTGGCTCCATTCAGTACATTAATTATTCTATATGTTTGTTGTTTGATTGTCCAATTGTTTGTGCGATTCATGTTTGAGTTTGGAAACCCTCCCATATTGTCAGTGCATGCATCTAGTCTAACCATGCCAAATTCCAGTCCATACAAACACAACTTGAAAATATTTCAACGTTGGCCCCATTTAGTGCATTAATTATTCTATAGGTTTGTTGTTTGTTTGGTAAATTGTTTGTGCAATTCATGTTTGAGTCTAAAAACCCTCCCATACTGTCAATGCATGTGTCTAGTCTAACCATGCCAAATTTCAGTCCACACAAGCACAAATTGAAAACATTTCAACGTTGGCCCCATTCAGTACATTAATTATCATATAGGTTAGTTTTCTGTTAGGCGAATTGTTTGTGTGAGTCATGTTTGAGTCTAGAAACCCTCCCATACTGTCAATGCATGTGTCTAGTCTAACCATGCCAAATTTCAGTCCACACAAGCACAAATTGAAAAAATTTCAACGTTGGGCCCATTCAATATATTAATTATCCTATAGGTTAGTTGTCTGTTAGGCGAATTGTTTGTGTGAGTCATGTTTGAGTCTGGAAACCCTCCCAAACTATCAATACATGTTCTAGTCTAACCAAGCCAAATTTCAATACATACAAGCACAACTTGAAAAAATTTCAACATTGGCCCCATTTAGTATATTGATTATTCTATAGGTTTGTTGTTTGATTTGCGAATTGTTTGTGTGAGTTATGTTCGAGTCTGGAAACCCTCCCATACCGTCAATGCATGTGTCTAGACTAACCATGCCAAATTTCAGTCCATACAAGCAAAAATTGAAAAACTTTCAACGTTGGCCCCATGTAGTACATTAATTATTCTATAGGTTTGTTTTTTTATTATCGAATTGTTTGTGTTAGTCATGTTTGAGTCTGGAAACCCTCCCACATTGTCAATGCTTGCGTCTAGTCTAACCATGTCAAATTTCAGTCCATACAACCACAAATTGAAAAAATTTCAATGTTGGCCCCATTGATCACATAACAGTTATAATATGCGGGGTCAAGTTCATGAGCAAGCACGCCTTTTGGGTTATTAAATATCATATAAAAATGAAGGTGAAATAATTAGCATGATAATTTTTCATTGCCTTACCGAGCTTCTCTTTGTTTCGAGAATAATTTGATATTCTCTACTAAACAGGGCCAACCACGTGAAGGTGGAAGCTCATTTGACCCCCTTCAATTCCCCATAAACCGACAAAATCTATGTACAAAAAAATAATTTATTGTGTTTTTTGTCATACTTAAGAAGCAATGTCTCTTATAACATATACCAACATATAAGAAAATGGAAAAAAAACTTTAAAAAAAATAATTTATACGTACCAATACAAGTGAATAATTCTATTGCAATATTAATTCAAAATATATATAGTAGATATATTAATGCATACCTCATACACTTCAATGGAATTCATCATCTTCTTCATCCAAGTCATCATCCGTATCCTCCGATTCAACATTGTAAGGATTGGCCATATCATCATCGCCATCGATGTTAGTTTCGATCATCATGTTATCGTTGATATCATCTCCATGGACATTGTCTGCTACATTATCTGATTCAACTAATTCTTCGACATCTTCCTCTGGAACATGATCATCTAACTCATGGTGATCATCCTCAACCTCATCTTCTTCTTTAATACCCTCTTCATTATCTTCCTCTACATTATACTTTACCATCAATCCCATTGGATCATGTCTCACAACAAATTACCAACCCCCTCTACCTGGAATCTCGGAGTAAAATACCTGTTCACATTGGCTTGGAAGAAAATAGGGCTCCGTTCCTGGCTCAAACAACCTTGTATTAACCATGGTAAATCCATTATCATACTCAATAATAGTTCTATTGGGATTACGTTGATTCAATCGTAACCTGTACCATTTGATAACGAACATAACTAATTTGAAGGAGTTAAAGTCACACTAAATAATATCTTCCAAATATCCATAGTATCAATTTTTTGAGAGTTCTGGATTTCTGTCACTTCTAGGGGAAACATTGGTCACCTAAAAGACTGCAGTTATCCCACAATCAAATGTTTTCTTCGTTTCATCCAATTTTTTTATGCGAAATTTACGACCATTGCACCACATATCCTTATGGTATTTTACCTGCAACAAGCCATACACATAAAGATTACATCCTGAATTGATCATGATTAAGTGCATATTTATGCTCTGTAGGGAAAAAAATAAACGTGTACATCAATATATTTGAAAAAAAATAGTATGGCTAATTAATATGTTTGCCTGCTTATCTTTTAAACCGTATGCTAAATCGATTCCCCTTTGTGTAATATTGATATCTCCATTGTGATGAGCTGTTTTAACCAATGAAGCCACATCTTCCCATGATATTCCATGACCAGAGTGCTCACATCGTTCAATCCATACCTTCATCCAATCAAGATATTTTGCGATGTATAAATGAAGTGCATCCCACTCTCGACCAACTACTTGATGAAAATAAAATTACAATTTAGTACAAATTTATATTCACTTAACACGATATACACTTTTAATTGATGCATATTGAATATTAAAAATGAAATAAGTATGATATATACATAAAAATCAACATTCAAATGTAATATAATTAATCTCCACTAGCTAATAATTATGTTTCACCTTCCTCGATCTACCTTCCCCCTTCAAGTTCTCCCCTTCGAAATTGTTATTGGAGTCTGGATCACAAATGCCACCTAAATTGAGCTTTGACGCTAATTTAGATGTATTCACTAATATACATCATGTTCTGGTATATAATATATCCCTCCACCATAGAACCCTTAGGACGTGCTCATTGTCTAACCAAACCCTTCAAAAATTTCAAGTGCCTCTCAACCATCCACGTGGACCTTGAGTGTATAGGTCCACACATGTCAATCTCCTCAACTTGGTGTATGAGGTAGTGTTCTTGTGCATTGAAAAATGCCGAATGTATATGATTTTTTATTTCACACATGAGACGAGGAATTTCTCTCCTCCAATACTTATATCTTCTTTATGGATTTCTTTAGATGACAACCATCTACAAGTGATGCAAACAAATCATGAGATTTAACAAAAATAAACATTATATTACATAACAATTAGTAAAACAAATGTCAAATATAAGTTCTACAATGAATTAAACAAACGCTTTATGCATGCAAAATATCTCTACTTACCTCATGTATTTTCCAAGATCACATATAACTTGTTGTCAAAGTTGTCCGAGAGATAGAGGTAGAACATACTGTAACAATATAAAAATCGCTTCATTATTTTTTACAAAAAGTAGACAAAAAAATACTAACAATATGCACTAGAATAAAAAAATATAGCAATATATATTCCATAATAATTACCTTGATGAAGATATGCCAATCATATGTTTTCACCCCCACAAAATCACATTTCTTTGTTATGATATTCTTCATTTTCAAACAAAATCCGGTGGGAAATTTAATTTTTCACATGACTTCTTTTACAACATTGCTTTGTTGCTCCATTAACAACCATGGAAGTGAGTTTATATTAATTTGGTCTTTGTTGCTATGTAATTGAATGACATATTTCATTGCATGATTGGTTTCTTGAATGTCATTGCAAATTTTGACAATTTTTTCTTTGTCACTCCTTCCATCCAATATTCGTCATAATGTTTTAGCTACATTCTTTCCGATATGCATTGTATCAAACATATGAGCAATTTGTAGGTGCTCATAGTAGGGCAACCTACTGAATTGTTTAGGATAAATTTTCATTCCTCATGGAATCCCATTAATGCCTTCATGATCATGATGGCCATCATGAATCATAGTTTATAAAGAAATTACATAAATCAATGTCAATTATAGTAAATAAAACACAATAAAAAAAATCAAAACATTTCATATATGATGATATATAGACAATTTGATCTATACCTACCTTGACGATTTCTATTATATTGCAACTTCCATAGGTGAGGTGTCATTCTCTACGGTTTTAATGCAGTCTCTTTCTTCCCATTTAATAGATGTTTTTTGGTAGTTCGATACCTATGATTCTTAGAGAGGAAGTTCCTATAGTCATCAAACACCTCATTTCCTAAACTTTTTGAACGACAATATTTGATCTTAGGACCACAAACTCAACATTCAAATTTTCCCTTTGTTTGAAGACCTACATAAAGAGATGGATTAACTATGTCAATTATAATTATATAAAATGAATGGATTATTTAAAAAAACATGCATGCATAACATATCAACTTCATAAAATTAAATACTATTAAAGTGGACGTTAAAATTATATACCGCAAAAATGGGTTCACCCTAGGGCATCATTCACTGTCCATACAAGCATTGCATGAAATTGAAATTGCCTTTGTTGTATTGGTGTAGATACATCATACATAGTGATGCCATTACATAGGTTTAGTAGCTCGTCAATAAGAGACTCGATATATACGTTCATATCTTTAACTTGGTACTTACCTGAAAGATTTGAACATGTTAAATATATAATTATTATGAACCATTTAGATATATAAATAATATACATGAGTAAAAGAAAAAAATTATATGACATTAAGCAACAAAATATGACAAATGAGATTCCACTACATTAAAAAAAACAATTTGTAGACACATGCTTGGAATAATCATTGCCAACATTATGTGCTCCCTATTTATTGAAAACCACAGAGGAATGTTATTGTTGATAACAAAAATAGGACACACCAAATAAATAGATCTCGTCTCTGCAAATGGATTGACACCATCTGCTGCCAAAGAAATCCTAACATTATGAGGTTCTTCTTTAAAGTGTGGTCATTTTGCCTCCATATCTCTAAATGCAGAACCATCTGCAGGAATTCGAAGAATGTCATCTTGACTTCTATTTTGTGCATGGTAATCCATAAGTTGTGCTATGTTTTTGTACTTGAACAGTCGTTGAAAATGTGGAATAATGAGAATATAACGAAGAACCTTGTGAGACACCTTTTTTGTTACTTGATCTGTTTGATATCTACTAATATGACATTCTAGACATTCTGTTTAAAATTCATGTTGTTTATAATATATAATATGGTCATCGGGGCATGCATCAATTGCTTCATATTGCATTCCAATTTCTTTCATGATGGCAGATAAATATCGATATGTGAGAGGTAAGATATTTGATGGTGGTAACAAAAATTCAGTTATCAAGCTAAAACAAATTAAAATAAAAAACTAGTTAATATAATATATAAATAATATTAATGAAACATATTTCATCTGTATTAATTTTACTTATGAATTAAAAATAAAATTATTAGAAGAACAAAACATTTATCACGATCATATATATGTGATGGAATATATGACATTAACATCTGTGTGACTGATGTGTTTGAAAGACCATTCATAACCTTCAAGTTCAATATCAACCATATAGCAGAGAGAAGACTTGTGTTGGAGCCTTCATAAAGGGGTTCACATGCCTTCTCAAGAAGAGGTAAATCATGAACATCATCAAAGTCTACATTTTCACGATCATCATGATCATCATCATCATCATCCATTCTAACATTAAATGTATAATGGATCAATGTATTTGTACCATCGTCTTCAACTTTGTTATCAGTATGATCATCTTCTTCAATGTGATCATTAACTTGTTCTTCATTATTCATAGCTCCATGTTCCTCGGGTGCTTGTTCTGCAAGAACATGCTCCGGGAGATATTCCATAGGAGGTATTTCCTTTATAATTGCAAACCATCAAGAGATATTAGTTAATGTAAGAAATATTAAAATGATACATACATTTACAAAAATGATCAATATAAAGAAATATATAATGAACAACTTACCAATGGACAATAGTCATGTCCCCCCTCAGCGTGTCCATGCTCCCTACAATGTATTTTGGCTGTTGTGATCTTTATTATTCTCCTTTTAAAGCCCCTGTATTGACTACACGGACAATAAAATTTCCTATCACCCTTTGTTTTCAGTCCATCCCACAATCTAGCAAGCAATTCTCGATTTTGTCCATCTAGATCAGGAATATTGTCATTTGACATTTTCTAATACCAAACTTGACCGATGATTATCAATCTTAAAAAATCAAGTTCCACACTTCACTATTTTTAATCACAGTAACAATTGAAATAATTGTGGATTTTTGTACGGAAAACAGTCTATGCGAAGATTATAATTTCCGCAAACTGTCGCTTGTATAGCAAACATGTCGGAATATTCCTATACTTTAAAGTTTCTAAAAATAAATTATTGTCGGATATACGACTACGTTAACATAGTGATTGTTGTAACTTGGCTACGTCGGAAATCCGACGACCTTAATGTATATACCGTTGTAGTCGGATATTCGATTTTGACGAGAATATGTCGAATTTTCGCCCTCTGAAGCCGAAAATCCGACAAATCCAATAGGATATTCGACGGTCGTCAGAAATTTGACGACTACTAGAGTCAATTTTAAAAAAAACTAAGGAAAATTTGCAATTATAAAGGTGAAATCTGACGACAAGGTCAATTTTGTCGGATTTCATCAGATTTTATCATTGTATTTTGGGTTCAAATTTGGTTGTGGAAGTTGTCATGGTCTGATCCATTTTTTTTTTATGTATGAGCTACAGTATGTTGTTGCAGCATAAGCGTCCAATATAATCTATGCATCTGTGTTTACTTGCCATAAAGTTGGAACTTGTTTAGAAAATGCATTAATCCATGCATCTGTTGGGTCTCTTTTTAGTAGCAACACAAGCCGCAAGACGCAAGAGCATATAAACACTTGTCCCTAGTTAGCTTGAAATCCG
This sequence comes from Larix kaempferi, assembly GCA_027924585.1. NCBI lineage: Eukaryota > Viridiplantae > Streptophyta > Pinopsida > Pinales > Pinaceae > Larix > Larix kaempferi. The sequence goes on along the minus strand of BSBM01000052.1, from coordinate 6,091,352 downwards.
AGAGGAACAAATCAAATGACATTGGTTGGGAATATCACTTTTGTTCTATAATGGAAAACATTTCCTTTTCTTTTTTTATCTTTCCTTCATTACTATTATCCAATGGTTGCAAAATGACAGTTTTATCCATTGGAGGCAATGGAAAATTAAATCTGCATGTCGATTGTTTGTGTTTTTTGCAAGATTTTGTGTGATGATGACTTTGAATCATAATCAATTCATTTGTAAGAAACGACAAATCAGACAACAAACATTGGTCAACAAATGCCAGGACAACATCTTCAGAAGCTTGTCGATATATAGGTGCATATTTGATCCAAAGCAAGGCATGCTCATGTTCATTTTCCCTTCTCTGGAATTCGGTAATAAAGAAATAATCTTCCAACTCTCCATAAAGGTCATTGTTACTTGACACCAAATTCTGAAATGCTTTCATCCGATGTTTATAGTACCGACTACAAATGACAAGATGCATTCTTATCAATGTTTCAAATATTTCTTCAATATTTGTTTTTCCATCTTTTGTCGTAGACTTGTTTCTAGTTTCTTGCAATGCATTACACAACGAAAGCCAAAGATCCTCAACGCTAGTAAATGTGACAAAGAATGTGGGAGGTCCAAGTTGTCTTATCATTGCAAAAACATATTTTCTAATTTATTCAAAGTAATCAAGCAATGTGCGAATGCTTTTGAGGTAGTGGTGGGCAATTGGGGACTTTAATTTTTTTTCAAGGTTTTCTCTATTATTTACATCCATTGCGACAAGGTTTTTTCTATTCTTTACATCCATTGCGACAAGGTTTTTTCCCTTTATCTCTCCTTTGCGATTTGAAATCCAAGCAGATATTGAGACTTGGTTAATTAAGAATCATACTGCTTTGAAGAAAACATTTGTGCCGTGTGTTTCAAAGTCTCATGAACTATGTGTAAGTTCCCATTGACATATTTGTTGGGTAAGGAAATCGACTTGTAATGTGATTTGTTCTACTAGAGCCATAAAACAACATAGGGAAATTCAACTCTTCTTAGAATTTGTCTTGGAAAATTCCTTATGGATTAAATTCTTCCGAGGGTGCAATTTGTATAATTTGTCTTTCCAAATCAAATATTAATTGTGTGTGGCCATAGAAATGCACGATTGTTTCAAAATCAAGTTCAATATCATCGTCTTCGTTAGTAGAATCAAGAGATTATATGTTCACTAAATCATTTGTATCTACTACAATGTTTTCATTGAACAAATTTTCCCACTCATTGTTGATCATAACTCCCTCTGCTCTATAAAGTGGAGTATTGCATAATTCATTTAGTGAAAGTATGATGTGTCTTGGTCGAACATTCGGAGACACAAAGGCATTTCTATATTCTAGTTTTATTTTTAACATTATGGCAATTGTCATTGACTCTAATAGGCTTCTAGGAAATGCTCTTTAAACTTGTCCAAGATCCACACAGAAATTTACTATTGTGTCAGTCAAAGCAAGTCAAGATTTTTTGTAGCCTAGTTCCCTTATTTGTGCAAATGCTATTCTTGGTGACACCAACCTATCTTCTAAAGGTGTCAAGTTTGATACATTTTCAAGTTTCTTGTTTCACGGGATTTGTGAGGGTGATGCAAATGCAAGCAACTCTTGATTCATAAGATATTTTTTGCATGTTTTGCAGATTTCTTGATCCAAGACAATGGATTTTGAACCATGTTCAATTGGCAAAGAATCATATGCTAGCAATACACTATTGTAAATAGTACACATGTTTCGTTTGAATTGCATGCACTCACAAATTTCACATGCAATTATTGGTGAGTCTTTGTTCAAGGACATATATGCTTTAATTGCATTCATCTTGGCTAGATTTATTTTTTGAATTTGCAATGAAAGTCATTGTTGTTGTCGGATTTCTTGTTTTAGATATCGCAAGCTTCTATATTTTTTACTAGAAACCTTGAATGGACTAGCATCTACTAATGTATTATTCATTCAGTGGGAAGCATGCAAGTATGTACTTTGTTGTTTTACAATCCTTGACTTTCTTTTATGTGCATAGTTCTTTTGTACAGAGTGCCTAGAATCTTTACTAGCTTCGTCCAAAATGAAACAATGTTCCTTGTTGATGTTCTTTCCAGCCTTGTAATATTGTTGGTCAAGGCAAATTTTTATTTGGATCTACCTATACTTTCACTTGGAAACGAGAACCTATTCTTTTTCCAATCACATTGACAAAAGTCTGCGGAATTTATTTTTTTAGCAATGGCCAAAAGTGCATATGCGAAGGACCAACACGAAAAGACATGAGATAATCAGTCTTCGAGCAGCGTTGCGTCGGATGGAATATATGCTAGTGTCAAAGAATTCAAATACCCATTGCAATGTGAAAGAAATTCCTTCTATTCTCTCATGTCTATATGGTATTGACATATTGACAATATGTCCTTGCCAATTAGCAATGGATTTCTCTTTTGCTATAGATATATCAAGAGTATACTTATTCAAGTAGTCGATTGTTCTCATGTCATTGCCATTGTGGCAATTACAGAAAGTTTGTGTCAATGCCTTTCTCAAAGAGCACATGGCATAACATGATGTAAATGTACACATTGATTCAAACAATGAGTCATGGAAATCATCAAAATTGATAGAAAGTATGCAAAATCCTTGCTTCAATGGTGCTCGTTCAATAGACAAAATGTCTATTTGGCCTACCATAGCAACATTTTCAAGTAAACATTTGGCTAGTGTTGTTGAATTCAAATTGCTTTCCTGCATTAATGCATATGACAAAAGCGGTTCAAGGAGTCCACAAGATGTCACTTGATCATGAAACAAGATACTATATCTATGCACAATGTCACAAACATTAAAACACAAGTATTTTTTTTTCAAATAACCAAACATATACAGGGACTTTAAGCCAATATGAAAATCACTTAATGAATAAAATATTTCCCTACAGACCCATCTGAGAGGTTGTTTGCATACTACAAGTAGACAATGACATTCTCTGGCGGTATGTATCCATGTTATTTACATTATGCAACTCTTCCAAAAAACTGGCACTCAGTTATGTTCTCGCTGAACAAAGAGCCTCATGGTCTTGGAAATGCAATCTTGATCTAAAGTGATTTACAACTACTCCTTCTCTTATCTCATTTAACATAAAATAAAAATGCACCAGAACCACCAATGCATCAAACAAGCAGTCGTCGGGATTTTAATGTAAATTTTTCGACCGAAACAAACCATGAACAAACAATATTTGGTCAATTGGCTTGAGATCTGGTGCTTGTATTACAAGAGCACTCTTCCCAATGGAGTAAGTCTCCTCACTAGGAATTTGGTTCACTTTCCCCACATGAAACATTGTCTAGGAGCACAAAAAGAGGAACTAACCAAACAAATACAACAATGAAACATGCAATTAGGAAAGTGCAAAAGAGGAAGAAAGGAAAAAATAGAACCTTAGCAGTTGAACTATATCCAACTAGGAAAAAATGCAATCAACAGTAAGCTTACGTGGAACAACAAATTGAAACATTCAAATTTCGAAACAATGGCAGAATTTTGAGAACAACGTAAAAAAATCTAAATTCCAACAAAGAAAACTTGAACTACTGCAAAGAACATATACACAAAATTCATAGACAAAGAAGCTAGATGCATTGGCATTTCACAAAAAAATAAATCTATTAACCAAGATGAATATCCAATGCAACTTGCCTCGGAAACACTGTGGAGAAGGGAAAAAACTATTTTTCAACCAAGAAACAATAGCAATAGCCTATAGGGAAATGGCCAAATACCATCACTTTTGGATTCTCGATACAATGTAAGAATATGTGGCAAGCATGGATATCTACATGGTTGCAACAGAACACAAGCATCTAGAAGAAAATTTTTTTGTGGTCCACTTATTCTGGTAATAAGGTTCTTTATGATAATTCCAAAGCAATTGTGATTTTAGAACTCAAGTTCTTGTCATTTTGATATATCCAGGAAGAAGAAGCGCTTAAAGAATAATTGGCGCAAGGTCGGTCCCCACAAGGACTTCTTGCTTAACAATACACACGACACATGACACTCACACAGACTTGGTGTAAACAGGATGCTAGAAGCTGGCTTCTATTACTTCAATCAAATTAACAGTTACAATGCAGAATGTAAAGAAATGTAAACAATTAAACTAGTCATCCTTAGCCTGATACAATATACATAAGTAAATGTGTGTTTGCCTGAACTGTCGTCGTGTTCAGCAATGCAACTCTTCGACTCAGTGCGTCGACAACTTTGTTCGACTTGCCCGACTTATGTCGCATCATGAAGATATATCCCTGCAGGAATTCGACCCACTTCATGTGCCCTTGATTCAACTTCGACTGAGTGTTCAAGTACCTCAGTGCTTGGTGATCTGTGTACAACACAAATTCCTTGGGAAACAGATAATGCCTCCACTTCTTTAATGCTTGGACAATAGCATAGAATTCCTGGTCATAGACCGAATATTTCCACTTCGCATCATCCAACTTCTCGTTGAATAATGAAATTGGTCGGCCCTCCTGGCTCAACATTTATCCAATTTCCATTCCACTCGCATCGCAATCGACTTGGAAATCTTTGCCGAAATTTGGGAGCGCTAACACTGGGATCTCAGTGACCTTTTCCTTCAACTTGTCGAAATATTTTTGGGCAGCTTCTTCCACTTAAACTCCCCTTTTCTCATGCACTCTATCAAAGGTGCACATATCCGACTGAATCCCCTGATGAACTTCCTATAGAAACTGGAAAGTCCATGGAAACTCCGCACTCTAGTTGTGCTTGTCGGTTCTGTCCAATCCAATATTTCCTTCACCAAATATACCAGTTCTTCCTTCATGAAGAAACACTTTTGCAGGTTCACCATCAACTTCTCTTCCTGCAACTTCTACAATACTTGTTGAATGTGCTCCAAGTGTTCGACCTTGGTTCGCTAAAAATTAGGATGTCGTCTAGGTACACTACGATGAAATTTCCCAAGAATTGCTTCAGTACCTCATTCATCAACCGCATGAATGTACTGGGTGCATTAGTCAATCTGAATGGCATGACTAACCATGGCATGCAACCCTTCCTTCATCTTGAATGTTGTCTTCCATTCATCTCCTTCTCTAACCCGAATCTGGTGGTAACCACTCTTCAGGTCGATCTTTGTGAAGTATCTCATTCCACTCAAGTAATCCATCAAGTCGTCCATTCTCGGCAATGGAAACCAATACTTGATCGTGATCTTGTTGATAGCTCTAGAGTCTGTACAGATCCTCCATTCTCCACCATTCTTTGGTGCTAATACTGTTGGTACTGCGCATGCGCTCAGACTCTCTCTGATCAATCCTCTGTCCAACAACTCCTGGACCTGTCGATTAAGTTCCTGACCCTCTGCTGGAGTCATTCTATGTGGTGCCTTGTTTGGAAAACTCGATCTTGGAATCAAGTTGATCTGATGGGATATGCTTCTCGTCGGCGGCAATCCCATCGGTGCTTCGTCGACTACTATGCTCCTAAACTCGTCGAGCATGTTTTCAACTTCGACCAGGATTATCTCCATTTTCGACCTCTCGACACATGGTCCTTTTGGAATGATGGCGAAACATCCCGACTGCTTCTCCTCCTCCGCGAGGAATTCCTTGGCTGAACACACCAACACTCGCTTCTCCCAATAGTTGCTATCACCCTGCTTACAGTCGGATTGGTCCTCCTGCTTCGGCTTCAGAGTCCTCCTCATGCCATTTTTACACACTGTGACTGTGTTGGATCGACCATCATAGATCGTCTTCTGATCATATTGCCACGGTCTCCCTAACAATAGATGAGATGCATCCATCGGGATTACGTCACACAGTACACTGTCTTCAAGTTTCCCGACCTTGAAGCTAATCAGGCACTGTCTGGTTACCTTGACATGATGTCCTTTCTGCAACCATGATATCTTGTATGGGTGTGGGTGTTCTCTACATCTCAGACCCAACTACAAAAGATTATTTGTACTGCCACCATCAACTATGGTCTTGCAATACCATTCACCAATCAACACTCTGGTTCGAAAGTTAGCCTTTCACTGTGCCGGCTCTTTCTCATCGCGTTGGTCATCCTGAACCAACATTCTCTTGGCCATCATGGTTCGACCTTTTCTTTTCCCATCCTCACTGTTTTCGGATGTCGACTCCGCCCTCTCATTGAATTTCTCATCTATTCGATGCCTGGGTTTCGACTCCTCTGCAGCTTGTAGGTTCTCTGGGAACTCATATGCCTTGTTTCTTACTCCTCGACACTTATAAAAAACCACAGTTGGCCTGTCAGCTCCTGTTCTGTCGGCTGGACCACTTCAACCATACGCACCTCGACCGCGAGTCTCTCGACCATCGCGTCGGTTTTCTTGTGCTTTCTCTTTAGTTGATCTCCCTTCCGCACGTCGGTTATCTTCGATGGATTCTCTCCTGGTTCCGCTACTTTGGCCTTTCACAGAAACAGTATTTGCACCTCGACCAGTCATCCTACCTCTGGTCGATTCGGCTTTCCTCGAAAGTTTCTCTTCTGCCTTCAGAACTCATTGGTAGGCTTCACCGACCACTTTGAACCTTGACAGGCTCAACTCATCCTGTATGGCATACTTCAAGTCGTTTGCATATATCGCAACAACTTCTTCTCCTTCATTGGTTTGTCCCAACCTTATCGACAATCTGTAGAACTCTTCCGTGTACTCTTTCAAGGTCATCTCTTTTTGTCGAAAGTTCTGCAACTTTCGAAACAAGGAAATTGCATAGTCACTTGGAAAGAACTTCCCCTTCAGTTTGGTGACCATCCTGTCCCAAGACTTGATTTTCTCCTTGAATTTCTTGACTCTGTCAGCCTGCACATTGTCCCACCACAATGAGGCTTGACCCTTCAACCTCAGACATGTATTTTTAAACCATTTAGGATCCTCGATCTGCTCTATGTCAAAGTATTTCGATCAAGTCTTCTAGGTCTAGACTTCCTAAGTAGGTACGTACGTCTATCTTTTTCCAACCTCTCATCTCCGTCAGAAGCTTGATGAGTTTGTATTCTGGTTCTTCTCCTGCTGCTTCCCGTGCTTCCACCTCTTTGACTTCCTCGTCGCTGTGGTCTAACGCATCATGAACGCATCCACACCTTTGGATTTCTTTGATCGCTATGACTTCACTATTCAAACTTCTCATTGTTCGCATGCACTCGTCGAACATTTCACGATCAACCGTGACTGCAGCACCACGCGCTCTTCTTCCAACTCCTTGGACATTAACGCCTCTGTGATCCATTTTCAACCGCAACTGAAACTCCCACTCGTCTAATCGCAACCAGACTTTCATGAATCGTGCACAACTCTACCCAACCGCAACTGGAGCTTTTCTACGCACTCAACACTGGATTCTCTTCCAGCTCAACCAGATTCTCAACTCTGGGCTCTGATATTATCAGCTCTTTCTAGCTCTGATACCAACTGGCGCAAGTTCAGTCCCCACAAGGACTTCTTGCTTAACAATACACATGACACATGGCGCTCACACAGACTTGGTGTAAACAGGATGCCAGAAGCTGCCTTCTATTACTTCAATCAAATTAACGGTTACAATGCAGAATGTAAAGAAATGTAAACAGTTAAACTAGTCGGCCTTAGCCTCATACAATATACTGAAGTAAATGTGTGTTTTCTCTGTGTGTGACCCTCTCCTCTCAGTATTCTATTGAATTCTAGAATGAATGAGCGATGAGTGACGAGCGATCCCTCCTCTGTGCCTGTGCACTCGTCTTCTACCATGATGTTGATCATCCCGAGGTCCACTCCGTTCCCCGAGATACTCTTCCTCTGTCCGTCGAATCCTCCATATCCTATAGACTTGTAGTTGTCAGCGCCCCTGGCCGTGCTGCACAACCTCTGCCCATGGTGACATCTGTCCTGATCCCAACCACCTTCTTAACTTCCCATAACTTCCTTATCAACCTCGAACGGCTACCAAGTACTCCGCCTTGACTTTCGAGCTTCCCTGACGCTGCTACAGTAGTCGGTCCCATCACTGACCTTGACCATACTGTCTTCCGTCATCCTTCGACTTAACTGTTGGCTTCACTTCGCTTCTACGACTTCTTCAGTCCGCCCCTTCCTCCACGCTTGGCTTCCGCCTCAACCTGTCGGTGTCGTTGTTTGAAAACTCATCGACAGTCAATGCATTCATTGCAATCCTGTCGTCTGTCAACCTTAGACATGTCGACTCTCTAACTCCTCCTTCTGTCGACCGCAAATCAACAGCTTATGCTCGACTATCTGTCTTTCGACAGCTAGTTTCTCTTCCGCACTAGTGGTCATCGGCAATCCCCCTGGTCAACTTCTCATGTCAATCAAATTCGACTGCTCTTCCTAGTCCCCGATGCTCCTGCATCAACGATCCAAACACAAAACCAAGAAACATAGGCCTTAAGGTTTTATTTTTTCTCTGGAACTCTTGAATTCAGTTCCAGACATCAAGACTCTGAACCAAGGAAAGGGAAAAATCCTAGTTCTAGTATCTATAATATGTCAAATGAAAAAACTTAGAATTGGTTGGGCACCAATTTCAAATATTCTAATTCTACTAATAAGCCTAATGGGAAAATGATGCATTATGTCCCTAGACAACCAGTAGCAGCATACTAGAAATAAATCATCTAAGTCAACTTGAAACAAACATATAAGCCATCACTGGATCGGCAGGTGTGGGAGGAGTAATCTACGACTCCATGGGGAATAAATAGAAAGAGTTCACCTGGGGAATTGGCAAAAAGACCAATAATGGAGCCGAATGGCTTAGCCTCATTAAAGGTCTCGAGATAGCAAGAGTACTGGGAATTGAAAAGTTGATGGTCATCGACAATTCTTTAATCATCATCAGAGAAGCTAGAAGAATCATCAATTCTTGGAAGAATCCCTCCTCCAAGATGCATTATCTTCTCGACAACATCAGCAAAGAATTCAAAGAGATAAATCTCTTTCACATTCTGAGAAACCAAAATGGGCACGCAGACCATATGGCAAATAAAGGTGTCAGACTTCCCTATGGATCCTTGGAATGTGATCATGACATCATTGAAAATGTTTGGATTCCTTAAACCTTGGCTTCACCATACCACGAATATCTATGTTTGCAATTTTGTCTTAAGAAATTTCGATTTAATCTCTAGAAATTCCATCTTAATCCCTAAACATCCAGTTATTTGGCTCATCGAATTCAACACCATGTCCTTGCTGGATTTCATCAAAACGCGTGGGATCCTCCCACACTTATGCATTTATTTCACCTGGCCAAACAGACAAATGTTTGGCATGCGTCGTAAATAAATACGATATCTATACTCCTATCTCGTCTTGGCGCTGGGTTCGCAGCATTACATTCCCTATTCAAAATTCTCTCTGCAAGAAAGCATCCTCAATTTGCGAGATGGAGCATGTTTATGTTTATTCTTCACATGAAGGGTTGGGTGCTTATTCAAAATGCATCCATTGCAGGAAGACCATCACAAATGGCGTTTGTAGAAATTTTCTCCCACGGACAGAAGAGGAGAATGACACTTTGAGGGTTGATGATAACTTCAATATGCTCAGGAAGGGTTCTTGTCACAGGTAGGTTGGAACTCAGCCTTACCAGGATCGTCATCAAGTTTTGGATAATCCTCAGGAAAACGAGGACTTGTGGAAGTATATCCATGATTTAGAAGCTCAAGTTCGTCTGATCAGACACGAAAATTTGGAATTTAAGAGGGTTTTATCTTGTCTTTATACTCTGGCTCAATGCACTCATTCGGAAGTCAAGTCTCAAAACAGTAAGATAGCAGAGAAAGTGGACCACCTGGAAGAGACATTGGGTCTCTGCTTCACTCACAAGGCAAGAAAGAAGGAAAAAATGGAGATTTCAAGCAACGAGAAGAAGGACATTGACAAGAAAATGGACAAGTTGAAAAGATTCATGGTTCAGGATGGAAACCTCGTCGACCTCAGCAGCGATATAAAGGAAATGGAAGAGTCTGATGGTGTTGTGATGAACACTCACCTGTAGCAGTCGGTGGCCTCTCTGATTTTTTGTTGATCTTATGTTATATGATATGTGTTTAAGCTTTCATTCCTTTTTTTTTAATAGTATAGGAGGGAAAAATCTAGTACTCTCGGAAAAAGCTCTGGTAATTCTACTCTACAACATTTTTTACTAAGAATTCTCTGTAATTATGCTTTATTTCTGCACACTACTCCTAGGACAGTTTATAAGGTGCTACAACTTTCTACATTTTGGAAAGTTTCATAACTGTTTTATTTTTTAAAAAAGATGATTATGGAGCGACGGATGCATCTCTGAGGATAAGAGAGCATTCTGTCCCCTGCTATATGTAATCTCTGTTTTTTATATATCAATGAAAACCATCAACCGTTTCTGTTAAAAAAATAAAAACATATAACCCATCAAACTTACAATATGCAATCATAAACTTGTAGCAAATAGAAAAACTTTATCCGTGATAAATATGAGTAGACTATAATTGTTTTATGGTTTAAAAATAGAATAAATAATAAAAATGCCCTAGCATATAATTAAAAATTAACTATGTTGCACATTAAAACTTTCGTCAATGCCAGAACTCCAAGAAACAAACAAAATTGTTTTATTCTCTCTCTCTCTCTCTCTCTCTATATATATATATAACTAGGGGAATCGACAACTGGGAAGGGGCTGGTACTCGCGTGACACGGGTCCAGGGATTCAATCCCATCCGCTACCACTATACCCTTAGGTGCACCAACACAACCCACAGGCATGGGGCACGTGTAAGCCGGGGTGATTTGAACTCGTGACCTCCATTTACAACATTTCCTTCATATCAAGCGAATCACCGATTGAGCTACACCCCTATGGACTTGTCTTCTATATTAAAAACCAAGACGATGTAAAAATAAATAAATCATTGTCTCTTTATAATTTAAAATAGACAAATTACTATATTTTGTTATGTACTAAATATATTGATGTTTATTTTCTTTTCCATCTACTCCCTGACTGACAAAAACTGTCAAAAACAGTATCAAATTTTTCTGCAAATATTGCAAAACAAATCAGCACACCCACATAACTTATAATGTATTTGGGACAATGTGAAAATCAACCAAACATTTAAATCTTTGTTCCGTGCAACTAGTTCCAAAGACCAACAAAGAAAATGATGAATTAGTAACAATATTAATAGGAATAAAATAGAATAAATGATAGGAACAACCATATAGAATAAAATACAATATATAAGAAGAATATGCAATACCAACAATGATCACTAAAAATTTAGAATAAAAATTTAACATGACCTCTAGAATGTTTGACCTTCAAATGCCACGTTGAAAATTGTTGACATAAATTCACTAACAATTCAAAGCTTATTTAGCACATTAAATGTTTGAGCTTTAAATGCCACATCGAAAATTGTTGACATAAATTCAGTGACTATTAAAAGCTTATCTAACAGTGCTAGATGCTGCATTTTAAATTCATAATAAAGTTCATTTCAAAATGTCACAACTATTATGATTATCAAAACAATTATTAAACCATAACCTTTGAACAAAAGGATTTTCATATAATTTTCCAAAATTGCACATTTACACATTCTAGTATTTTACACAATCTACATAAAATGAATAACTCTACCCAAAGTAAAGAGGGTCATCAAGAGCTAAACCTATCACAAGTTGCGTACAAATAAATATACTCGTTTAAATATAGTAAGTATTTTAAGATCACGATGGATGTGAATCTTTATTCATTCTAGAATAAACAAGAGAGAATTTTGTGCTTGCAACTTTCAGACAAAAGAATTTGCATTCAAATTTTATCCCAGCAAATTGGCAACAAAGCCATAGATCATAGCACCGCACGATATCAACCCAAGAAGAAAAAAATTAAGCCAAAAAATAAATCTCAACCATGCCTCAATCAAAAATCATATAGACAGTGGACAGAGGCAAGCTTCGAATCATTGACATGGCACAAACCAATGCATAGTAGGCAAAAAAAATGGAAGTCTTCCCAGCCATTGTCCTAGAAATCAAACATTTTAGATAAAATAGATCAACTGGATAGTTGGCAGATGCATAGCAGTGGAGCATTATGACAGCGTCCTTCTATATATTGCATAAATCAAATGCCAAGTACTGAGAAAACAAGAAGGACCAGGCTTTCGTAGCACACTTTTGCTGCTATGCAAGCGTATCCATGCATTGGCAGGTTGGAAAAATCTGGGTCTTGCAACTAGACAACAGTATTATAGCCATGCATATGAAAACCATGAACTTAATCTACTTCTTCTATGCTATAATTGTGAAAAGAAAACATGCATCAAAATGTAAAGCCGTCAAAAAGACATTGTTTCCAAGCACCAATTGTTTCTTGAAGACACTAGTTTAAAGACAAATTGCTTTTCCCAAGGATGGGGCAAAGCCATATGCTAAGAGGCTTAAGACAGAAGCACATCCAACCACAAACTTTGGAAAAAACAAATCCAAAGGAGGAGCACAGCACATACGTCAACACAACAACAACAACAAAACACTGAAACCAAAATCCATATTTAAGTCATGAAAGGAAGAGAAAGCATTGAAACAGTCAACACAGGCACGACACAAGCCATCTTCATAAGCATATGCATGAACCCAATAAGAAATCCACTGCTAAAAATACCATCGGTTTCTAGGCCACTGCAAATCAACTTCAAATATATGAACATATAGCAACAAAGAATATTGACAAAAGGAACAAGGTCATCCAAAAGTCAACTTTATCAAAACAAAATAGTTTCTCCCAAGAACCAAAGTATCGTATTCAACTAGAAAAATCAACAGGCTTTGTTCCAACAATCATACCACCCTATTCGGTGAGACAAATCAGCATACTTGCAACCTTGGGATATTAGCTTAAAGGTCATTAAGGATGAATTTCATTTTTAAAGCATCTACAAGCTTTCCAATGGTTTAAAATGAAACCAAACTAAGGTCAAAGATATAGGGGCAAAAAAAAGCAGAGGAAAGTTCTTGAAGCAATGATAGCAACAATCATTATTTCAATAGACTATGTTGGTATCTCATGTGCTGGAACTTGCAAATTATCGGTCCACATGACAACAAGCCAATAGGAAATCAAACTATAGGATAGAAAGGCTTAAATAGGTGAACATAATTAGAATACAAGTATAGCATCAAAGCCATTTTTTGTAGCACCTGGAAGCTTCTCATAGGTGAAAATTGAAACCATATCATGGTCAAATACATGAGATGGTGACTTAGTGCTTGTAAATTCACTACAACATAGTACTTTGTTCTAAATATTAGGTTGTACACTCAAAGAAGCTATGCAATTTACCAAGGATGTTAGATAATCAGTAGCATGGACTGAGCATGTATCTTGCAGGACTATGAAAAATTCTCAAGCCTAGATATATTTTATAACTGGATAGTCATGCAATAAACTATATGCTCCAGTGCAAAACCTACAGCTATTTGCAAAGCATAAGAGTTTCCTGCCATGTTTTCTTCCTGTTCTAAATAGAATCTTACTTCGATCAAAAAAATTCAAAGGATTATATGGATCTAGTTCTGGGAGTAGCAAAAGCATCTCCAGGCCATCCAAGCCAACTAATTCAAGTGGATATTTTTCATTCAATTGTCTAAAAGGATGACATAACAATATTAAAACGTTGGACACAGCAAAAGGAGCCATGCTTCTAAACTTCATGAGATGGAAAGGTGAACAACAATAAATTTTGATTTTCATCTACTAGGCATGATGCTATAAGGCATACAGGTCCTCCAAGCATAAAATCTATGAAGACAGAAAGGCTCAATACTATGTTCATCCTAAGCATCAAAATTGTAAATACATGTCTTCCAATTTTTAAGACAATGTTGAATGATAATTGAAATATAGGGTGCATGTTGAATGATAATTGAAAGATATAGTGCTTTGATCAATGGATGCACACTTCTGAAACTATTGCTAGTAATATAAACCTATCCAAAAGGGGGATTAAAATAACAAGGATTCTATGCTCTTAACTATACAATTCACAATTCAAGGAAGACATCTAGCACACGATAAAAATATCAAGACCACTAGGTCTTCTAGTCTGCTTTGGACATCAGTGAATAACTTGTGGTAAGATACAATGAAAACCACACTAATACAACTATTGTTAACTAAAATTAATGTATGGAGACAATAGTCATGACATAGTTTTGTCACTATGACTACAAATATCAAAACCAATTTAAATTCTGATAATCACCAATAATATCTTTACCAGCCATAATTCTATTATGATTAATGAATTCTCAGAGATGCAATGAAGCAGATAGAACCTTGGAAATAAGTATTGTTCACATGTTCATTGCCCATAAAATGTAGGACAATCTGAGCCATAAATAGCTAGATTCATATTGCACTTCATCGCTTCATCCTCACACAGTTATAATACGATTCTTCAAACTAGCATTATACTAGTAGGGGAATCCACGTAATCATTGAGGTCAAACCTTGTATCTAACAAAGAGACATAAATGCACCCAACACACACATGAATGAATTTAATTCATTCTAAACCGAAACAAAAGATGACAGACAGGTTGGAACAATCCATATACAAGTATTCCAAAGTCGCTCAGCTATTAGTCTTGGGTTAGCGGGGTTGCTTGTCCACTCTCGCCTTAAGAGGTGGGTATATGATAGCCATGGTCCAAATATTTGCAATTACACAAAATACAACCATAGACAACTCGCCCAATAGTTTTCATATACAAAATGAATATCATTGCAGAGAGGAAACAATATCGCACAAAAACAAGTTTTTACCATGCCATAAAACCTCAGAACAAGATAGTGGACAATACGAGAAAAAGAATCATTAAAATATGCCCCATATTTAAACAACTGAAACAAATCCATATATCTGCTTCAGTGATCAAATACTTCAGGAAGTCATGATACTGATAAGTAAATTAAGGTATTAAATAATATGATTAATATGTAAAATTAGAGTGGTGTAATATAAAGTAGAATTACAATGTAAATGTAGAAAGATAGGAATACTAGAATGAGGGAGTTAGCAATAAAATTTGGTAGAAATGTAAAAGTAAAGCAAAAGGTAATATTATTATATTTTAAAAAATGGTAGTGGATAAAGAGAGGAAATTAGGATAGTATAAAATGTTAATGATCTTAATATTATATATATTTTAATCAAGCAAATGAAGTTATATTTATTTAGCATAAATATTTATAATAAAGTATGGATTTTAAGTTTTACTGGAGATATAGCACAAAGATGTATACATAAAGTAAAAAGATAAATAGTTTACTCTTTTTCAAGATTTTGATTATTTTGGTTTTTTTAAAGACGAAAATCGTTAAGGACAAAATTTTATGGTTAAAAGTTCCTATTAATCAAGTGGACCTATAACTTTGGATAACTTTGGACAAAATTTCTATTCAATGAAAGAATTATTTCCGTCTATTTTTTCTATTAATTAATTTAGTCCATTACTATCCTACTCGAGTGATTATTAAACTACATAAATAATATCATAATTAAGAATCCACTCTATCAAAAAAAATAGTTAGTAAACTAATTTTTAGATCTCTTTAATTCTACTTACACTTTTAAGGCATGAACTAAACTCTAGACGATTTGCATCCAAAATCCTGCTAGTTTTTTGGCCAAAATCCAGTTTTGGGTTGCTAGAATTGCATAATCAAGGTTCCCCTTGAGGATGTTGAATCCATTCCAACAATCAAAATAGTTGCAGTTTGAGTGACCCAAATTGCAATTTCAGCAATTTCTCCATCCTCAAATTCTGTCAAAAAGCATCGAAGAAACTGCAAATCGTCTTGAGACATATAGTAGATGTAAATTGTTTCTTGCTTTTAAGCTATACACAATTAAATTAAAACATTATTTATTAAATCACATGTTTAATAATTATTTTAATTTTTTGCTATAAGCAACTAAAACATTATATATTTATATATATAAAATCATCATAGTATCGTATCTCTTTCTCATCATTAATATTATGATCTATTTCATTTTTTTTAAACAATATTTTCAAGTATTCCAACATTATTAAGTACGTAAAAATGTTCATAGTCATCAAATTTTCTCAATAAAAAATTCTAAAATTTAACTTGTCAATGTTTTTAATGAAAAAATATTTTACTTTCTATGTATACTAATTAAAACCACAAATATTCTCTCTCTTAAAAAATATAAAACTCCATATAATTTAGGATTTAATGATCACTTGTTATAATATTGATGGTTTAGTTTATATAAAATAACTAAATAAACTTTTAATCCTTAAATTTCAAATTAATAAATGTTTTTTTCTAATTGAATTAATTTACATATATATAAATGTTGAAACTTAAGTGATCTATTTTTTCACATCATTTGTATAATTATTATAGTACTATAAAATTAAATTAGACTAATAACTAATTCAGGGAACTTCCAAAATATTTAATAAAAAATTTAATTTAAAACGAGAAATCAAAATGTTTAATCTGTAATTTGATTTTTAAAGAGAAATTTACATAAAGTGAACATACACTTTCACTATCACAAACAATTTTCTATTAATAAAAATAAAATATTTTCTAATAATGGTAAAAATTATTTTTTTTATTAAATTTTATATTTAGAATTAAAAAATTTATAATTTATAATTATCATTAAAATAGAATTATTCATTAAGTGGCCATCATGATTAAAAACACTTTGTTATTTATATTTAATATTGTTAAATATAATTTGGAATATTTTATGTGTACAACTCATTACGTTAATAAGTGTTTATATCTTAGAATTTGGGGTGGACTACGACCTGTGCTTTTCCAAGATTGCACGAGGATGAGACAAGTGTACTATCTAGATTGATTTTATGGTAGACGTTTGAAATTTGAAATAAATGGTTATAAAAAAAGAATATAAGAAATCGCTAGCACCTAATGAATGGATAACTGGTAGTTGACGCATGGTTAACTTGTAGTTGATGAATAGATAACGGGCAGTTCGTGGAAGATAACAAGAAAAGGTACATTGATAACATGTAGCTAGGCATGGATAACAAGAAGAGGATCGGTGATAACTCATAGTTGAACCCGTTTAACTAGCAAAATATGAGAGATTACAACTCTGCATGGAGAACAACTAATAGATATTAGTTAGATTTTCAATTATGTTTAGATTTTATTTAAAGGATGCTAGGAGGTAGATTGAGAAGACAATTCAGGAGGCTATGAAGAAGACAAAGAAGACAATTGAGAGGTGTAGGAGTGAACAAGAAAATCATAAGGGAATTGACTGAAATTTCTTGCTTCCTCTTCTTTCATGATTGCACTGTAAATATGTTTTTGTCCATGCTTAGAACACCAATCTGTGGCTTATCGTAAACCTCATGTTACTTTCTTTGACATGGTAGGAGGAGGAGAATTCAACAATCTTATCTCAAAGCGAATTGACAGGAGAAGAGTAGAATTCGACGATGTTAATATTCAGCCAAGGTTTTCTAGATTTCATGTGGCTGATCATTTTAAAGATTTTGATAGACATGCAAAATTTGTATCCATTAACACAACCGGTGTTTTGAAGGATCTTAACCCTGCATCAATTTACAGCCATTGTAAGTACTAAGCATGCAATTTCACCATCTATGTTGAATTAAGTTTTTGGATCAATATATAATTTTCATCTATTTTGATGCTTTCTAGGTGGAACAATTGGAGGAATTGGCTTGTAGGGCACATTTTCGGGGCAAGACTTACTTTTCATATTTGGGGTCTAGAGTCTTTTGAGGCACGTTTGAGGGATTAAATGATGTTTTTTGGGGGTCAATTGTTTGCATGCATAGATCCCATCCCCTCAATTCTATTCTACATTCTGAGACCTTTCCAATCAAACAAGAATGGCATCAATGGGAGTATGTATGAGGAATTTATGCTCCCACAAGTTGACCTATCTAGTTGAACACCAATGGTACCGAGTGGATTCCACGTCATCTCTCATTACTCACACGTGTGGAGCTAGTCACGTGTGGACTTTCAAGAACATTCTAGAGGGTGCAAAAACCTAACCCTAATCGAGAGTTGAGGCATATACAAACACTAAAACTATCCCTAAACGACTATCAGGCTATGTTAAATACCAGGCCATTAGGAGGAGAAGGGGTTCCATTATGATGATGTTATTATGTTGTTCCATACCTAAAAAACAGTAAGGGAGTGGATATTAGAGCAAAACAAAGAGAGTAGGAGATCCTGTAGTAGTTGTGCAAGCCACAATCATGTCAAAGGTAACTCCATAGTGAGTATCACTTTCTTTGTATTTGCATTACATATTGGAGAAGAAAAGAGCAAGGCATATTCCTCACTTCTGGATGGGTTTTTCCCCATGGTGGGCTTTCCCAAGGTATATCTTTTGTTTTTTGTGTGTTATTTTTCTCGAGTTATTTTCCTTTTGGTTCCAATTTTTTTATAATTATGCGGAATTAAGCTAACACAATGAATTAAGTTGTAAGATCTGTTGTGATGAACTGTTTCAATGGAATATCAACGACAGTTTACATATCACATACACACTCTTAATATAAATAATAAATATCATATAAAACCCATTCAAATACCACCATTGGAAAACTCAACTTCCTCAAAAATTATGACAATTTTCCATCCCCTCTTCCATATTACATCGTTATATTATTTAAAACAAAAAATATTTAATTCACTTCAAACACCTCGTGGTAGGATATACTAGGCTATACTTCTCACCAATAGTTTAGTATTTTTTATAATAACACAATTTATAACACTTTCCAAATTTATGTGCAGCTATCAATTGCATATAGTAAATGATTATACAATATTATGGTTTTTGAAGGACAATCTCGTGGGATCATCTCTCTATGAAATTATATGTCACAAAAAATCTAAGAGCTGATGGATACCTCACAAAGAAAGAATGAGCAGAAAATTAGAATAAGACTAAAAACTGCAGTAAAAAGAGCAAAAGAATAATAATGTAGCAGAACCTAGATAGGAGAAGAATAATGTCACGTGTTCCAATAATCAGTATAATAAAAAATAATTTTATAATGGAGATAATCCGAATCATGCAGCAGAATTCGAACCTCAGTTGGTCTAGCATAGGGATTATCACCACTGGAGTGCTCCGGAAGACTCAAAGTCAACTGAACTGAAACTAAACTCAGTTAATTGAAGTCACAATCAGTTAACTAACTAAGGAGGGCGCAATAGTGAGTTTGTCATGCATGCCAGTCAGAAAAGGGCGCGTGAGGCCACATTCAGTGGAATTCGGAGATCTAACCCCCCACAAGAGTCAGATAACTCAGGTGGACTACACCGAAACACTCAGTAGGTTCCTATAAAATAGGGAACTGACTTAAGTGGTCCTAAAATGATGCATGCAGGGCTCAGAAGGTGGTAGATGGATCCTGGATGACATCTGCACACCACTAGGGGTAAAATGACAACATCAACAACTAGGAAAAATAAATAATGCTAGGTAGGATAAGGATGGAGTATTGAAATATCCTAACACCCCCCCTTAATCTGTACTTCTGCATCCTGGGCTCTGGTTACTAAGACCAAAGGTCACCCATACAATCAAATAAATGATAAAAAGAACTATCCATGAACCAAGAAAATGGGGAAAAACCTCATGGGAAAAATACACCCCCTCAAAAAGAACAGCAGTAGGAAACTCAAGGAACCTTCATACTAAGCAGAGAAGGAAAAAACTTTCTTCAATGAAAGCCTTTGCAAAAATATTGGCAAGCTGCTCCTTTGTAGGATAGCAATGCAGGTGTTAGATCTGGATCTGCTCCTCTGATGTGCCTCCCACTATGTAGAAGTTGTATTTTCCAAAAAAAGTCTTTCAGGAACCCTTCTTGCTACTGGAGCGAATGGCTCATTGTGGTCCAAATCATGAACCTTTGAGTACCTTTTTTCAGACAACCAATATTGTTGCCTGGTTGTAGATCCCCCATGGTAAGTCTCTCCAAGATATTGTGGATCAAACCCCACCATCATGCAGCACCTCTCTTGGAGAAGTGGATCTGCATGACATAGTGCAAGTTTTTTATGATACTGAGATCTAGTGGTTCTATGGTCAGATGGATCCCCAACTGTGTTCCCAACAACTACAAGGACTTTGTGATCCCATATTGGCCTTGGCCATGGATTGGGAGCATGTGTTGGATCTAGATCTGAATCTGAATCGTCTTGAAATTTATTCTCAACATCAAGATCTTGATCCTCATATTCATTAGAAGAGGAATCACTATAATCTTCATCAGATTCTGATGGGGTAAGCAGAGAGTATAGAAAAAAATGTGAGAATCCATATGCCTTGGAGGCATGGTTTGCAAACACTTTCACTATAATCTTCCCAGTGGAGATCTCTGCAATCTCAACTGTGTCAAGACCAAAGACCACTTTATTGGGTGAACCTGTGTGAGTCATTTGATATACAGACAACAAATTTCCGACAAAGAAGGCACAAATAGAACATTCTTGAACTTGCCATGCTCCATATGTAATGTCCCCATCCCTTCAGCAGAGATCTGAGAGTTGTCTCCCATGTGAATAATCAAACCATCTTTGAGATCTAGAGAAGAAAATGATTCTCTTGAGGAAACCATGTGGTTGGAGGCTCCCGAATCTATGAGGAGGGCTTGTGATTTTGAAAATACAGCGTTTACTACATGGCATATCTCATGACCATCAAACTCACTTCCAGAATCAGTCTCTCTTGCACCTTTTGGGAGGGAAATGTTGTGTTGTTCAAGAAGCTTGGTCAACTGATCTATCTTCTTCTACATACAAGATCTCTCTGGGTGGTTTCCTTTCTTGCAATAGGAACACTTGGATTTCTCAAATCCCTTCTGTTTGTCCTTCTTATAGATGGAGGCTCCTTCTGATGGACTTTACTTGGAATTCAACTTGGGTTCATATGGCCTCTTGTCCTTTCCTTTGTTCCTCCCCTTCCCCTTCGCACTTTTTGCTTCTCCAGCCATAAGAGCTTGATATTTGGAGGCATTCAAGGAACTCATATGGATAAACTTGTCTTGTTCTTGGATGAGAGATTCAGTGAAAACATCTAAGGAGGGCATCTTCCAATGAGGGATTGGCATTCACCCAGAATGGAAGATAGAGACAAAGATGGAGAATCCAGGACCTAGCTTGCTCGGAATGGATAGCACCAGCTGCTCGTCCTTCTTCTCAATGACACATTGCTTGCATTGCATAACCAGACATTTGAATTTTGAAAAGAATTGTTAAATGGTCTCGAAACTGCTCGGTTGTAGAGCAATCAACTCATTTTCCAGAAGACTCAAAGTCAATTGAACTAAACCTAAACTCAATTAACTGAAGTCACAATCAGTTAACTAGCTAAGGAGGGCGCAACAGTGATTTTGTCATGCATGCCAGTCAGAAAAGGATGCATGAGTCCACAATTAGTGGCATCCGGAGACCTAACCCCCCCACAAGAGTCAGATAACTCAAGTGGACTACACCGAAACACTCAGTAGGTTCCTATAAAATAGGGAACTGACTTAAGTGGTCCTAAAATGATACATGCAAGGCTTAGAAGGTGGTAGATGGATCATGGATGACATCTGCACACCACTAGGGGGAGAATGACATCATCAACAACTAGGAAAAATAAGTAATGCTTAGGTAGGATAAGGATGAAGAATTGAAATATCCTAACACTCTCTTCCATGTAATATTTAAATAGTGGGTGGATGAATTGTCAATCACAATAGTGGTCAATAAACTTGAGGTATTCAACTATATTTGAACATATGATCTATGTCCTCTTAGTGAACAACATACCTTGTACAAATGCTTCAACTAATTGAATATATATATATATATAATCTCTTCAAGGTTCGTAACCAATGAGCTACTATGACTGTAGATATGGTGATCCCAACTTGTACCGTGAAAGGAAGAGCAATGGCTTGGCAGTCAGAGGAGGACGAAGAAGTCATTATGGGGTTTCTAAGTAGTGGATCGAGGAGGAATTTCGATACAATACCTCTGTCGAAGTAGGATTTCGACAACCTGGAATCCTTTGAGAATAATTTCTATGTTGATACATTAAACATCGCCTCCATGACTGAATATGAAGATGAGGTCAAGAAATATTGCAACATACATCAAATTATCGTTAATGGTCGGGGATTCATTCTCAAGGCCTTCAAAATGTTTGGTGGCATGGGATTTATGGAAAATAGTGTCAATGAGCAATGGATCTATCTATGGGCCAAGTGATTTAGTAGGAAGAGGAGAGTGGAAACTTTCCTTATCACAAATATACGTGTAGGGGGATCTATCTAGATTCTATGGATCAACTACAAAATTGGCACATGTTAGAGGAGCCTAGTCGACCGGCTGACTAGGTCCTCTGACTGACCATAGTCGGGTCGGTCCAATATATCATTCAATCGACCAAACTATCAGTTATAACTGAATAACTTGTTGTAAATCATATATATAGGATGGTGAGTCATGGATCTAGGGGAGATATCATTTTTGTACAGTACTTTTCCTTTGTTAATACAAATACTTGTTACTACTATCCCACTTACTCTATTATCTTGTATCATATATATGATATGCTATGTGATCTTTTATATATGTTTATTGTACTATTGGAAAGCCATGTGAACCCTCAGACTACAACATTGGTTCTATTTCTGGTAGTACATAATCATGCTAAAATTACGAGCATGCTTAAATGATAACTAAATGAGAGATTCAATACTGATGGGAAAATAAATAGTGAATTACATCTAGAATTATGCAAGGTGGAACAAGCTAACAATCACACAAGCAAGGGAGAAGTTCTTCATTGAATCCCATGAAATATTTATAGAGTACATTCCCCGTGAAATAAATAAATTCCTTGATATTGTTCATGACCAAATTAGACACCCAAAATAAAATACTTCTAATGCACAAGATATACAATGGAGGTAGAATGAATCTATACAGGTGGGTCGAAAAGATATGCGAATATTTATGTGAAGAACAAGCTATAGAAGAAATATCATCTGCCGACGAAGTCCGACGTAAATTCTACACTGACCTTCACGAAGGATTATTTTGTTCTATATCGATCCTACTATATAAATTTTTAATTGAAAATGGAGCTGGTCACATAGTCGAGCCACAACCTCCATTGGTCGAGCCTACTTCATCAAATTGGAAGGAGAAACAAAAAGAGTGGGAGCGCTTTGTTAACGAGCACGAGTGGGAATACTTTTTGAACAAATGAATACCATTGTTTAACCCACCTCCACCAAACAGTAAGAGTCGGTTCGACAATGGGGGGGTTCGACGACCATGTGTTCTGAATGAAAGAATAATGCTAGTCGATAAAAGAAGAAAAGAATGAAGGCCTGCAAAAATTAGAGTCTACCCCGACGAACCAAGTGCCCAGCCACTCATAAACAAATAACATACATACAAAAATTAGAAAGAGAAAAGAGGTACAAGCGACAAGAGCAGCTGAGGGATATTTCTAGTCCATTACATGTAAAAATAAGTATAAAGAAATTGGGTGAGATGGTCAAGCACGTCTTTTGAGTTGAGGGAAAGTCGACCAGATGGAGAAGGTGAGGTGCCGACACCGATAGATTGGTCGCACACGATGGTGTTGAACCTACATGCTCTACACATCGCAATTCCATATGCCTTGACTCCTGTTGGATCTATACCAATGATAATGACGACTGGGTCGACCACTAGACAAATAGTTGAACATTACATGGAACTGAAACCAGGAAATAATAGCATATGGAACTGACTAGATCAATGTGGACAAATTGCAGATAGGTTGATGATTCAGTTCCCAAAACGTGGTAACTGGATTACCTTCACACCTAAATTTGGAAGACATTATTTTAATC
This sequence comes from Larix kaempferi, assembly GCA_027924585.1. Lineage (NCBI taxonomy): Eukaryota > Viridiplantae > Streptophyta > Pinopsida > Pinales > Pinaceae > Larix > Larix kaempferi. The sequence continues at coordinate 6,067,310 of BSBM01000052.1, read as the reverse complement.
TATTTTATTCAGAACATATGGAGGTACCACCCCTGCCAACAAAATTACTAACAAGCCATCAGAGAATCGACCTAGTGACGAAGAGTCCAAAGAATAAGTACGTCTTTCGTGGTACAATTCGAAAACACAAGAATTCAGTAGTAAACATCAAGTAGTAATTCAGTTAGTCATACAATCTGATCCAGTAAGTCCTAAAAATCCAAAATCTATCGATATGGGTTACCGAGTTCCAATAAATTATCCTATATTTGAAGGGGATGGTGACCCCAAGAAACACTGGTTTGTATATGAAGCCCTATGGAAAGCTAACCTCATTGATGATGAGAACCAACATATTGCACAGTTTGTAGGAGGAATAAGGAACAGAGCACTCACATGGTACATGAATTTTCTCGAAGAGGATCCAAAGATAAAGCAGCAAATAAAAGATAACTTTCTAGAGTTTTTCAAATCCGGTGACACTAAGCATATGGTCGAACATAAATTGAAACAAATCAAGCAAATAATAGGATAAACTATACAAGAATATGACATAATATTTAAATATATCCTCAGTCAGATGCCATCTAAAATGGACCAAGCGTTAGTGATCCAATTCTTTGTCTAAGGACTTAAGCAGAGAATCAAGATGCCATTGACAAACGACTTGAAGAAAATATTGAAACAATGGAAAAATCATTTTAGCACCTTACAATGAGGGATAACGATCTATGGTGTACCCCATGCTCGAGGGAAGGCCATACTAGATATACTTTCCCCTACGATGAACGAAGAAGGTTGTTAGGATATTTCAATACTCCATCCTTGTCCTACATAGCATTATTTATTTTTCCTAGTTGTTGATGATGTCATTTCCCATAGTGGTGTGCAGATGTCATCTAGGATCCATATACCACCTTCTGAGCCCTGCATGCATCATTTTAGGACCACTTCAGTCAATTCCCTATTTTATAGTAACCTACTAAGTGTTCTCGTGTAGTCTACCTGAGTTATCTGACTCTTGTGGGGGGTTATAGCTCCGGATTCCACTGATTGTGGCATCATGCGCCCTTTTTTTACTGGCATGCATGACATACTCACTATTGCACCCTCCTTATTCAGTTAACTGATTGTGACTTCAGTTAGCTGAGTTTAGGTTCAATTTAGTTGACTTTAAGTATTCTGAAGCACTCAAGTGGTGATAATCCCTATGCTAGACCAACTGGGGTTCGAATTATCCTGCATGATTCGAACTCTCTCCATTGTAACATCATTTTTTATTATACTAATAATTGGAACATGTGATATTATTTTGCTTCTATCTGAGTTCTGCTGCATTATTATTCTTCTGCTCTTTTTTACTGTAGTTTTCACTCTTCTTCAAATTTTATGCTCATTCTTTCTTTTTGAGATATCCTCGTCTCTTTAGATCTGTTGTGACATAGAATTTCACATGGTATCAGATCCATTTGAGCGAATAGGTTGAGAATCTTCTTTCAGTAGTGCACTAGAAGCCTCTGGATTTCCACAGCAAATCCTGGTGCCATTGCATTGAATTCATTGGAGAAATCCAATGAGGTCTAGCTAGGTGTGAAGGATCCGGATAAAAGTTCCTACTATCCTAAAGAAGTGCTCAGTAGTATTCTACCCCCTTATTGATACTTTTTTGAAGGTTATTCAAAGTTTTTGAGTGTAGCAGCAGTTGCAGCAGTTTTCTACAGTTGCAACAGTTATAGTAGTTTTCTGCTGTTGCAACTGTTTTTCTGCAGTAGCAGCAGTTTCACATTGTATTCTCTCCAACAGTTGTAATGGACAATTCGAACTCTCCTATATCTCCCAGGATCTTGACACCCTTCAATTATCTTTATTGGAGGGTTGATATGCAAATGGTATTACGAAACAAATCACTGTACAGGGTGACAATGGGGAAGGATCCTGAACAAACATCAGATGTGGAGAAAACCAAGTATCTGAATAGATTGGATGAAGAATTTGGTTTCATGTGTATTCATATTTCCAGATATCTAGTCTTCCACATCAAAGGATTGAAGACTCCAAGAGAGTTATGGTTGAATTTAGAGACCCTCTTCGGAAAACAAGATGAGCAAAGAGGCCATATTCTGGAAAAAGAGTTGATTACTCTACAACCGAGCAGTTTTGAGACCATTCAGCAGTTCTTTTCAAAATTCAAATATATGTTTATGCAATGCAAGAATTGTGGCATTGAGAAGAAGGATGAGCAGTTGGTGCTATCCATTCTAAGAAAGCTAGGTCCTGAGTTCGATATCTTTGTCTCTACCTTCCATTCTGGGTGAGTGCCAATCCCTAGTTGGAAGATGCCATCCTTAGATGTTTTCACCGAATCTCTAATCCAAGAACAAGATAAGATGATACAGATGGGCGCCTTGCAGGCCTCCAAAGATCAATCTCTTATGGTTGGAGAAGCAAAAAGTGCGAATGGGAAGGGGAAGCACAAAGGCAAGGATAAGAGGAAATCTGAACCCAAGCAGAATGCCAAGTCAATTCCATCAGAATGAGCCTCCAGCCCCAAGAAGGACAAACATAAGGGATTTGAGAAATCCAAGTTTTCCTATTGCAAGAAAGGAAACCACCCAGAGAGATATTGCATGCAGAAGAATATATATCAGATGACCAAGCTTCTTGAACAACACAACATTTCCCTCCCAAAAGGTGCAAGAGAGACTGATTCGGGAAGTGGTTCTGATGGTCATGAGAGTTTCCATGCACTGAAGGCTGGAATTTCAAAATCACAAGCCCTCCTCATAGATTCAGGAGCCTCCAACCACATGGTTTCCTCCATAGAATCATCTTCTTCTCTAGAGCTCAAAGATGGTCTGATTATTCACATGGGAGACAACTCTCAGATCTCTGCTGAAGGGAAGGGAACAGTACACATGGAGCATGGAAAGTTCAAGAATGTTCTATTTGTGCCTTCTTTGTCAGAAAATTTTTTGTCTGTATATCAGATGACTCACACAGGTTCACCGAAGAAAGTGGTCTTCGGTCCTGACACAGTTGAGATTGTAGAGATCTCCGCTGGGAAGATTATAGCGAAAGTGTTTGCAAGCCATGCCTCCAAGGCATATGAATTCTCACTTTTTTGCCATACTCTTTGCCTACCCCATCTGAATCTGATGAATATCAGAGTGATACCTCTTCTAAAGATGAGGATCAAGATCTTGATGTAGAGAATAAAGTTCAAGGAGATTCAAATTCAGATCCAGATCCAACGCATGCTCCCAATCCATGGCCAAGGCCAATATGGGCTCACAAAGTCCTTGTAGCTATTGGGAGCATAGTTGGGGATCCATCTGACCATAGAACCACCAGATCTCAGTATCATGCAAAACTTGCACTATGTCATGTAGGTCCACTTCTCCAAGAGAGGTGTTGCATGATGGTGGGGTTTGATCCACAATATCTTGGAGAGACTTTCCATGGGGGATATACAACTAGGCAACAATCTTGGTTGTCTGAAAAAAGGTACTCGAAGGTTCATGATTTGGACCACAATGAGCCATTCACTTCAGTAGCAAGAAGGGTTCCTGAAATACTTGTTTTGGAAAATACAACTTCTAGAGGAGTAGATCCAGATCTATCACCTCCATTGGTATCCTACAGAGGATCATCTTTCCAATATTTTTGCAAAGGATTTCACCAAGGAAAGTTTTTTTCTTCTCTGCTTAGCATGAAGGTTCTTTGAGTTCCCTACTGCTATTCTTTTTTAGAGGGGGTATTTTTCCCATGAGGTTTTCCCCATTTCCTTGGTTCATGGATAGTTCTTTGTTTTTTATCATTTATTTGATTGTATGGGTGACCTTTTGTCTTAGTAACTAGGGCCTTGGATGCAAAGTATGGATTAAGGGGGGGTGTTAGGATATTTCAATACTCCATCCTTGTCCTACCTAGCATTATTTATTTTTCCTAGTTGTTGATGATGTCATTTCCCCCTAGTGGTGTGCAAATGTCATCTAGGATCCATCTACCACCTTCTGAGACCTGCATGCATCATTTTAGGAGCACTTTAGTCACTTCCCTAGTTTATAGGAACCTATTGAGTGTTCCTGTGTAGTCCACCTGAGTTATCTGGCTCTTCTGGGGGGTTAGAGCTCCGGATGCCATTGATTGTGGACTCATCCACCCTTTTCTGACTAGCATGCATGAAAGAGTCACTATTGCGCCCTCCTTAGTCAGTTAACTAATTGTGACTTCAGTTAGTTGATTTTAGGTTCATTTCAATTGACTTTGTGTCTTCCAGAGCACTCCAGTGGTGATAATCCCTATGCTAGAACAACTGGGGTTCGAATTATCATGCATGATTCGAACTCTCTCCATTGTAACATCATTGTTTATTATACTAATAATTGGAACAAGTGATATTATTTTGTTCCTATCTTAGTTCTGATGCATTATTATTATTCTGCTCTTTTTTACTGCAGTTTTCACTCTTCTTCAAATTTTATGCTCATTCTTTCTTTGTGAGATATCCTCATCTCTTTAGATATGTTGTGACATAGAATTTCACAAAGGTACTATAACAACTACAATGCATACTATAGGGAAATAAAACAACTGGAAGAAAATACAAGAATATTCCCAGAAGAACGGAAGCCATAAAATTTCCACACAACACAAACAAGCAATTTTTGCGACATTTGCAAGAGATTTGAGCTTCAATCGACTACAGAATGCCCCTATAATTTCGACTAACTAAAACCAAAATGGTGTGGAATCTATCGGATGACACAACATTCGACTACATAATGTATAAAGAACCTAAAGACAAAATCAAACTACCATACAGTGTACCAGATGCAGGCGGTCAAACCGAAAGGTTGGGAGGATCGCAACAACGGAAAAAATCAATGAGGATGATACAATGGTCATGGAAGACACAATAATAGGGGATACCGACCACAAGGTCGGGAAAATCCATGTTGCTTCATGTGCTACAGCGAAGAATGCCACAGCCCCGACTGTCCATGGAAGGACAAGACAGATCTAAAATTTTGTACAAAATGTGGCATTGGGGAGCGCAATTTAGAAGAGTGCCCCATCATGATAGAAGCACTTAATAATAAAAATAATGTTAACATCTTGTCTTGTGTTCCTAAAAATGTAGCATTGAATACTAATAATTTACAAGTAATTACCAGACAAGGCACAAGAATTGGAGGAGATAATCCCCAGGTCACAAGGATACAAAAAAAGCAAGGTGGCTACCCTAATCTATTGAAGTAGAAATAAATATTTAATAATGCTAGAAAAATATTTACACAAACTGCTTCTGAATAAAATAACGCAGAAAACGGGAATAAAACACTAAGGATTTATTACAACTCTTAACTAAAGAAGACATTGTTGCATGATTAATTGACCTAATGTATCTTATCAAAATTAATGCAGAGAATGAGAGAATCACCAAAAATATCTATAGTATGAATCAAAAAGATAAATATGATATTGACCCTCTCATCGACCTGGAAGTTGAAGGATTTTTCATTTCATAAGTCGTCCTTGACTTCGGGTCGCAAGCCAACATAATGACGAGATCGACATGGGAAATCATAGGTCGACCACGACTAGTAGAGTCGGGCATCTATCTTAAACTTTCCGACCAAGGTCTAACTGAACCCATTGGTGTATGGAAAAATTTTAAAACTAAAATCATGGGAATTAGTACATATATTGATTTTGAAATTATTGACCCAAGAGAAGGATCCAAATCCTTCCCGTCCTTAGTTGGTCGACCGTGGGGATGCAAAATGAAAGCTTCCATTTCACTTGAAAATGATAGAATTAAGCTCAAAGGATAAGGAAAGAAATTAATTGTGCCTATTAATCTATCCCAAGGAAAATCTTGGGTCGAGCCCGACGATAACAATGCCGACATCCAACGACTATACCAAATAGTCCAAAATAATGAACATTCTGACGAACCAAATGACCATGGAGAAATACACTTGGGATCTCCTATATATTTCGGATACAATTCTAATTCAGAACTTTATGACTGGCAGATGGAAAATTATGAAGCACAAGCCTGCGAGTGTCAATCAATCGAGGTTATTCCTAGAAAAAGAGTTCAACAATGTTTTACTATATCCATCATTCAGAAAAATTTTGAGAATAAGGTGAGAGAGTACTTGACCCCAACAAAGAAATAACCGATAGGTATTTCATAGCTTCGATATAAAGAACGAGAATCCCCGACTATACATATCGATGAAGTCTCTAAAAATGTCAGTGAGCAAGGTCGTCTTCAAAGTCTGGTTGAAACCTCCACTGTCCAGGAAGCACGATGGTGGGATACACATCAATCCCGCCTCCAAACATGGATTATGGCATTGTCATAATTTGTTGAACGTTTTGTAGGAGATCAACTCACAGCGCAAGCAAAAATACCAAAATTTGTACAAGGACAAGGCCCAGCTAGGCACATCAATACATGTGAAAAGGAATGGAAAAGACTAGGATACAGAATATATCCTCATCTATTCCCAAGTACACTTGAATATCTACCAAAAAAAATGGTATACGATGGAAGAGGCCAAAGGAGAAACCTTTAGCTGGCAAGAATTGAAAGAAAATTTTATAAGATATATTTATTTTACCCCAGAAGAAGAATGCAACAAGGAAGCAGTCAAAAAAATTAAAATTTTATCCATCCAATGAGCAATGTCACACCAACTACAACAGCCCGACCGCAATCGACGTGCAATATTATCATGACCAGACCAACCCATCGGTCAACTCGACTAGAACTTGAAATCGACAAAACTGTAGGAAAAAATTTTAGATGGAAAAGAGATCATCCTCACGTTGTAAAACTCGTAAAGTCTCTAATAAAAGTCGCGACAGAAGAAAAGACTGAACAAGAAATACTTACTGAAAAATATTTCCCTCTTTCCTTTATAGAATTCAAAGAACGATATCACCAAATCAATGAAACAAGAGGACCAGAGTAGATGGATGCACAAATCAAAACAAAAGAAGTCAACATTTCAAATGATGACCGACCAAAAATGGAAAAAATAGGAGGCTACTTGTCTGAACAACAAACAACGGAAATAACTAATTTGTTAAAAGAATACCAGGATGTATTCGCAAGATATTATAAGGATTTAAAGGGTCTAGTACAATAAATGGGTGAAACGAAAATTGACATAAAATTAGACACCATACATGTCTCGTATAAGTTGCCACATAAGTATAAAGATATAGTAAAGAAAGAAATAGAAAATATGCTAGTTGCTGGAATTATATATCTAGTAGACCAATCGAAATGGGCCCATGGTCGTTCAACCAAAGAAGCATGACCCAACAAAATTACGTATTTGTGTCGACTTTAGAGGATTAAACAAAGTGACATTAATCGACCCGTTTCCTACACCCTTTGTCGACGAAATCATCAATGAAGTTGCGGGTCATGAATGTTATCCCTTTGCCGATGGATTTTTTGGATATAACCAAGTTCCTATTGCTAAAGAATATAAACATAAAACAACATTTGTTTGTGAGTTTAGATCATTTGCTTATAAATTTATGTCATTCGGTCTAAAGAATGCACCTGCAGTATTTTCAAGAATAGTTGTAAAAGCGTTTCAGGAATGTATGTACAAAACTATGGTCGTCTACTTCGACGACTTGACAATATACTCATTATTGAGGGACCATGTTCAATGGCTCTGTCTCATGCTATAACAAGCATACAAATACAACCACCTTGAATATTAAAAAATTCGTATTTCAATGCCAATTGGAATCCTTTTAGGACATGTTGTTTGCAAGGAAGGAATTTGAGTCCATTACACCAAAATTAAAGTTATTCTAGACTTACAGCCATCAGTAAATCCAAAACAGGTTAGAATTCTTCTTGGTCATACAGGATACTACAAAAAATTTATTAGACATTATTTTGATATCACTTACCCCTTAGAAGAATTACCAAGGGAAAATCAAGACTTGATGTGGTCACAAGAATGTGCAGCATCATTTGAACTACTGAAGAGAAAGTTACTTGAAGCCCCAATACTACGGTTTCCAAAATGGTCGATCAAATTTCACGTCCATATCAATGCAACCGGTATTGCAATTGGTACAATACTTACTCAACCTGGAGATGATGGAATGGATTATCCTAACGCAGACGCTATCAGGAAGTTGAATAAGGAAGAAAGAAATTACTCAATGACAGAACGAGAATCTCTAGCCATGATTTTCACATTACAAAAATATTGACATTACTTGTTGGCCGACCCTTTTATATTTTACACTGATCATCAATCACTCAAGTATTTAATAAATAAACCTCTCCACCATGGTCGAATATGCAGATGGCTACTTTTATTTCAATAATTTGCATATGAAATAGTCGTTCGACTTGGAAAAACTAATGTCGGACCCGACCATTTGTCAAGAGTAGAAACATGAGAATATCATGTTGGGATCGATGAAGAACTGCATGACACACATTTATTCATAGTCGAAGATATACCGATAGGATTGGAAGAGATATCACAGTATCTGGAGGAAGGTCAAGCACCAAAAGGCATGCCAGAAAATAAAAAGAAAATACTTGCAATGAAGGTCGCACCACACTCTAATAAACATATTCTTATATAAATTAGGACCGGATGAAGTATTTCGACAATGTTTCCTATAACATGATCAACAAGCTATCATCGATGAAGCACATACTGTACCTACTAGTGGACACTACCAAGTCAACACGACTACTAGGAAAATCCTAGAACCTAGACTATGATGGTTTTCGCTACATAAATATTATAGAACACAGGTGAAAAATGCGACGGATGTCAAAGAATAGGTTGATCATTTCGAAGTAATGAAATTCCTTTAATATTCGATAATCCAAGCTTATCATTTGAAATATGGGCTATCGACTTCGTTGGACTCTTCCCAATTCCTGGTCGTTGGACCAGAGCACGATATATTATTACGGCAGTCGAATATGTCACCAAATGGGCAGAAGTTGAACCTGTTGAAACATGTTCCAGCAAGGTAGCCTCCAAATTTATATATGGAAATATCATCACAAGATTTAGATGTCCTCTTAATATTATCAGTAACAGAGGAACGCATTTTCTCAACAATATTATTTCGGTATTACTAAATGAATTTATGATCGACCATCAAAAGAGCTCATCATATCATCCATAATCGAATGGAGTCCTTGAGGCATTCAATAAAACTTTAACCAAGGGATTAACAAAACTTTGCAATATTGATAAGGACGAGTGGGACGACAAGATACCTACTATCTTATGGGCTTATCGAACAACTTATAAATAGTTGATAGTAAAAACGCCCTTTAAACTCGTCTATGGACAGGAATCAGTCGTCCCACTACATTTTAAACAATGGGAACCAGTTATTTCCAACATACTTCATTTAGATGTTGTCAAAGCATTTAGATGTTGTCAAAGCAAAAGAGAATAGAAATTTTAATCTAACAAAATTAGAAGAGAAACGACAAATAACAATTCACCATCACGAAGTACAAAAACAACAACAGAAATCTTGGCATGATCGTAATATAAAAAGGAAATATATTTCAGTCGGTGACCTAGCATTATTATATGACATATGAATAAAAGGAAAACCAAAAAAGCTGCATACATCCTGGCTTGGTCCATACATAATCGAAGAACTAAATAGCAATGGGTCGGTCCAACTGAAGACATTACAATGGATTTTTTTACAAAAGTCGTCAACGATGCAAGACTAAAAATATATAAAACATAGAACCAACACGATGCCGACCAATGGCTATATCTCCATTTGGTTGAACGTCGTGCCCCGGGTTTGCAATTAATTTGTGTATTAGTTAAGTAATTATAGAAAAAAAATTATGAAAAACTCACTTACACCAAAACCCATATAAAAAAGGCTTTAAGACATGGATGTTGGCAGGAACAATTGCAATATAATGACGGTATACTGGAGAAAGCGGAATGATGCAAGACAGAGAACTACACTTAGAAATGACCGACGATTAGAAACCAACAGATGACCTATGTGACGGAGCATGCAAAACATAATAGAATAAATCGACCAACCAAAGTTTATGATGATAGACCTCGTCGAAGAAGTTATGAAGAACATCGACCAAACCTTGGACCAAAATACTCACTACATGTGCGAAGTAGCTTCTAGCCACTTACCCCGCAATTAATGTCGTCACCTACCCGACTTAAATGCATACTAAGCACCCAAGTTATAAATGAAGAACTAGAACAAAGTTGGGAACATTTTTGCAAAGAAGTCGAGCAAACGCAGTAAGACCTAGAAATCCCAAAACCTCCTGGCATGATACCTACACCTAGAAATGAAACCAAGATGGCTCCAAAGAAAGCAGTTGCAATGGCCAAAGCCATGGAAGAAGCAAAAAGAACCCAAATGGAGATAGAAGAAGTTGTCATGCCACCTCTAACAGCGAGACTATCCAAAATTAGAAAAGCTCGCACTGAAGAACACCGATGGAGAAGATACTGGAAAGATATTTGTGAATGGGGTATACAGAACGAAAAATGGACCGAGGAAGAAAAAAAGTTTGCCATAGAAAAAAAATGACATTATCTCAATGCACCTTTGCTAGACAGCTTTGATGGGTTGAAAGATTTGATTGCGCAATATATTGTTAGCAGGTACCATAGAGGTAAGTTGTGGTTTGACGAACCAATCAATGTTAATGGTGCCCTCATCGCACATGTTATCATCTTACCAAATCAAGGGCCTTCAGTACCAGTTAGTGTGAAACCGAAGTTACTTGAAGAATTTACAGGGACACCTCAAGGGTAGAACTCAAAAGGGATTGTAATCAACAAAATACAATATCATTCATACAAGTTCACTGTTATAATTGTATCAATATGATTAACCAACGACGACTGACCATCATACATTAGACTCGATATGATGGAATCCGTAAAATTTGTGGCCATAGAATCCAAAATATTCAATTGGGTCGAATATCTAGTCGTAGTCGTCAGAGCGACATGCAAAAAATGTCAAGATATGAGATCGACGATCTGATACCATTCACTAATTATTTGGCTCGCAATGTACAAAATTAATCTAGTTGAGGATCTCATATTCATAGAAAAATCGGTACCATTGATGCTTAACTTTGTAATATTCCAAACCCAGGGAAAATCCAGAGGCCTTGAATTCGTTAGATTATGGCTTGAAAATTGGTTTCAAGTCATCAAGACTACTTCTTCGAGATGGAGAGTACCACAGCCCATCCACCAAAGTCTACCACCGACCGCTCACATCCAACTAGAACTCGACTACATGAAAGTGTGGTTCATGCAAGGATTAGCATGTGATGCAGCTGAGCTTGACTATGTTGATGTAATTGTAACTTTGGAATGTATTTCACCCATGTATATTGTATTCCTATAGAGATGTTATTATTCCTCTATACGGAAGTGTTTGTATTCCTATAGAGATGTTATTATTCCTCTATACGGAAGTGTCATCATTTACATTGTAAGTGTCGTAACTTATACTTGATGGGTTATTAGACCACCTTAATGGGGTCGGCCCTGTATGAGACATGTGGGTAAAATTTTTATTAGACCACCCTATTGGGGGTCGGCCCTGTCAGCATTATTTTATGTGGTTAAGTTGAGGCCGACCTAGTAAAGGTTATTAGGCAAGTCAAGTCAAGTATAAATAGAGTGCGGGAGGCACTCTATTTAATCATTCTTTTTCTCACTCATACTCTCATTGGAGAGTGGCGCACTTGTGGAGGAGGAGAAGATGCTGCTAGGAGAAGACTATCTCTTATGCTTGGGTTGTATCGTTGCTCTATCTATCTCTGAGGAAGTTGTGGGGTTTTTCACCTTTATGGTTTTCCCTAGTGAAACTCTGTGTCTCTTGTGTGCTTTCATTATTGTGTCCATGATTGATATGTTGTAGATATGTTGTGCATGTTATTCTCTCAGTTAAGATCCTAGCTCAGATTGAAATTTCTGAAAAACTAACATGGTATCAGAGCTAGCCTGAAAGAATGCATGGTATGGCATTTATGACACTTGTTGCACTTGCAAAGCTAGGACTTGATATAGAAAAAACCCGTCATCTTAGAACTGTCGCTATAAATCCATTTCAGAAAGGTTTCAGGATCTAAAACTCTTACAGGTCGAAGCTAAGATCCCCATGTACCTTGTGTCTGAAGCACAACTTCTAATTCATTGTACTTTGTGTTTTATGATCTGTACAATCTAGGGTTTCTGCCTCTTCCAGATCTCAGTCATAAACAGGTGACCTAGGAAAAAAGGTCACAACATGGGCTAGGAAGCCCCAAATGAAATTTCGTAAAAAGTGACAGGTAGGGCATGGACTGTAGTTTCTCAGGTAAGGTTTTCAAAGGCCGAAGTTGAACTAGTGACACGTGGCACGCCGTACAATTTAGATCTCCTGTTTTATCCCATAAACAGGTCACGTTGCGACACTTGGCATAACTCTCTCTCAGATAATCCAATTGAGGTCAGACCTATGGGGTTGGAAATATGACAGGTCGGGCTACCACAAGTCGAAGTTTCAGACCCTGTGGATTCGTAATTTCAGAGTTACACCAGAAACAATCAGGTGCATATTTCTGTCAAAACAGAATTGGATTTTGAGCACCTTCATTCATGGCTTCGGGAATTAGGGTTTCGGAGAAAGTTGGTATTTTTGTAATCGGAGACCAAGGTTGAATGCTACTCATCAAAATCGAAATTTAGAGACCAAGATCAAATTTTTTGGTTGGGTAGAAGGTTGGGCTGGATCAAACCCTAGTTCGGGACTTTGATCGGAAAAGTGAAAAATTAGGGCTTCTACAAAAATGGGAATTTTTGAAATTTGTGACCATAGCTGGAAGCTCCTTGGAAAAATCGAATTTTATAGCTTTGTATCAAACTATTTGGTTGGGTAAAGCTCCGGGAAACTCAAACCCTAATTTAGGGTCCTCCCTAGTGAATCCGGAAGATTGAAAAGCAAATTTGAGCGGTGAAACTTTGCAGTATTGAAATTATGAGTATACCAGGTTGATCGGCTGATTAAGGCACATCTTTCCATCCTTTCAGAAGTTTGAAATTCAAAGTTTTAATTTTTAGGGTTTCCCTGACAAACCCAAATCCAGCTCCAGATCCAGTTTCTGCAAATCAAGTGGATTGGGTTAATCCTAGAAGAGAATGGATTGGTCACCTGCATAAGTGAAGAAGTTCATGTTTCATAGGGAGATGAGGCTAAGGCCTTACATAAGAAGATTACAAGCAATCTCGACAGGTATGACTTATAGGTATGTTTCGAAATATGTTAATGATTAAGTTTATGGTATGTTTGTCTTCCTTAAGGTTAGTACAATCTTGATTAACTTTAGACTTGTTGTATCACCTTAATAAAATTATGAATGCATGATAGAAGATATTCATTGATTAGGGTTTTGACACTTATGATTGTACTAATGCATTGTGGTGTTGTATGAGGTTGATGTTGTCCGCTAACATGAAAGTTACATCAAGAAAGACAAATCATGTTCTAGTTCAAGAACATATGACCATGGTGACATGAAGACAAAGGTTCATCCATTGCCATGGATCACATAGAAGATCTGCTTATGAGGTATGGATAACTTGGTTCTATAATGGTTAACCTATGAGATATGCAGGTTACTAGCACAAGTCACTTAAGAGAACAAGAAGACATCATGTGGGTATGTTAGACAATAACTAGCTAACATATTAATCCAGGTATGTTTTTCCTATATCAAGTTAGAATCCTACCTTGTGTTAGAATCTCTTATATAAGTATACATGGCATGATTGATAATGATTATTCATTTAAGTTAGTAATCATGGGTTTAGGCATATTATGCTTCTTACTTTGATTGATGATATGACTAACCAAAAGAGTCCTATGGTCAATAAGAATATGCATGAGTAAAAGAAGTATTCCATGAAACCTTGAATACTAATGTTTATTATCTGTGTTTGAAATGATCAGGACTATACATGTTTAAGATTATGTTGTTTTAGTATCTATACTAATGAATGTATGATTATGTATGAGATCTTGAGGATGACACAATCATTACACTGGTGCACACTTAAGCATTGATAGTGGTCCAGGATGAATATAAGTCCAAGAAGAAAAGATCAAGAGGGAGCACACTCCAGTAGTTCCTGCAAGGAAACAAATATTGAGGGGGAGTCCACCCTACAACCAAACAAAGATAAGTATTTGAATTGGCATTTCTTGCATACTTATTTGTTTAAATAATATTTGATTTATATGCCTATGTTCCTAGACTTAGGGTGTGTATTACGCTTATTAGAATAATTGCATTAATGAACAGTATACTACTAATATGCATGTGATGGGTAAGTGGCCTATGGCACTATACAACATTCCATTGATACTTATCTAGAATGAAACCTCTTTGCTGACATGTTGGGAGTTATGCACACTCTTAACAATGTTCTGGTAGAGATTGGAAGGCATCTAGAAAGTTACGAGATATGGATAAATGTTGTATTAAAGCATTGGCTAAAATAATTGCATGACTATATGACATATTTCTGTATGTGTAAGAATTTGTTCTGAAAACTATGAGATGTTTCTAATCATGCAATTTAAATTGCTTTGTAGGAAAGATCATATACAATCACCTACAAAAGAAGGACTACAACATTTGTTCCAGCAACGAAGTTTAAAGAAATCTATCTATTGAAGAATATGAAGTTCCCAGGATACGGGATACAGTAAAAGGATGCCATGATCAAGCAGTGTCATACAATCATGAAGAATGATGTTTGGGATGTGGTCCCGAGACCATATGGGAAGTCTGTTGTGAATTCTAAAGATCAAGCATGCTGCAAATGGCAGCATAGAGAAATACAAAGCGATATTTGTAGCTCATGGATTCTCCCAGAAAAAGGAAATAGACTATGAAGAAACTTTTTCTCCTGTAGCCAGGTACACTTCCATCAGATTAGTACTTGTCCTGGCTGCAATGATGAAATGGAAGATACACCATATGGATGTCAAGACGGCTTTCTTGAATGGTGTAGTCGAGGAGGAAGTATATGTGGAGCAGCCACTCATGTTTGAGACACATGACAAAGGGACTCATGTGTGCAAATTGAAGAAAGCCTTGTATGGCTTGAAGCAAGCTCCTAGGACTTGGTATGGTAGGATAGACAGCTTTCTATCCAGTTTGGGCTTTACCAAGAGTAAAGCAGATTCCAACCTTTACTACAAGGTTGAGGAAGGCAATCCTATGATACTACTCTTGTATGTGGATGACCTATTTGTAACAGGTGAGGATGGATTGATTGCCGATACCAAGAGGAAGCTTGCTGTCGAGTTCGAGACGAAGGACTTGGGGATGATGCACTATTTTCTAGGCATGGAGGTGTGGCAGAGTGCAGATGGGATCTTCCTTGGACAAGGGAAGTATGCAGTAGAGATCCTGAAGAAGTTCGGGATGATGGACTGCAAGGCCATGGCCAAACCTATGGCATCGAACCTGAAGCTTCTGTGTGATGCTTCATATGATCTGGTTGATGTCATTGTGTATCGTCAGATGATTGGATCCTTGATGTACCTAACGAACACTAGATCAGATATTTACTTTGCGGTGAACACATTGAGCCAGTTCCTGTCGGATCCTAGAGGTGTTCACCTGATTGCTGTAAAGCATATTCTGAGGTACCTGAAGGGTATAGTTGATTATGGGCTCAAGTAGGATGCGAATCAAAAGTTTAACCTGTAGGGTTATGTTGATTCAGATTGGGCAGGCAGTGCTGCAGATAGGAAGAGCACATTTGGGTGTTGCTTCAGTATGGGATCAGGTGTGATCTCTTGGTTTAGCAGGAAGCAGTCCTGCGTAGCACTGAGTACAGCCGAAGCAGAATATGTTGCAGCTTGTTCGGCTAGTTGTGAGGCAGTATGGCTCCAGAAGCTACTGTCTGAGTTATTTGATCTCCCGTTGGTGGCTACTGGTATCTTTTGTGACAACCAGAGTTGTGTGAAGCTGTCTGAGAACCTGGTTTTCCACAACAGGTCGAAGCACATCGAGATCAAATATCACTATATCAGGGATATGGTGCAGAGAGGAGTAGTGAAGCTCCTGTATGTTGCGACGGATGAGCAGGTTGCAGATGTGCTGACGAAGCCACTAGCCAGATTGAAGTTCGAGTACTTCAGAGAGAGGCTTGGTGTTCTTCAAATTGATGACACTTCGAGGAAGAAGTGATGGACACATTTGCTGAAGCCATTCCAAGCATGGTGAGAGGAGGATCCTTCACATGGCTGTGGATGTAAGCGCTGGATGGTGAGCATCAGGATGATGCTCCAGTTACTGCTCGGTATATGCATCATGTTGGATGCTTGGTATGATCATTTGGATCATGTATATGTATATGCATCATGTTGGATGCTTGTTATGATCAATTGGATCATGTATATGTATATGCATCATGTTGGATGCTTGTTATGATCAGATGGATCATTTATTTGTGTATGGATCAGGTGGATACATTATATGATCAGGTAGATCATGTATGATGATGCATCGGGTGGATGCACTGTATGATCAGGATGATCATGGATGACGAGCTTCAGGATGTTGCTCTAGATGATATGTATCAGGATGATGCTATGATGATGATCAAGATGATCATGTGTACATCAGGATGATGTATGGTGAGTATCAGGTTGATACTTTGTGGCCATGGAACAGGTTGTGCAGATAAGCATATAATCCAGCCCTGGGAGGTTTGCAGATAATCTTTTGAGGTTTTTCCTATGGCATGTAATGTGGCCCTGGGATATCTAGCAAACGCTCTTTCGAGGTTTTGCTTTGGGAGGACATATAATCTGGCCCTAGGATATCTGCAGATAGTCTTTCGAGGTCTTATCTATGGCATGTAATCTAGTCCTAGGATATCTGGCAGATGCTCTTTCGAGGTTTTGTCCTATGGCATGTAATATGCTCCTGGGAGATCCAACAGGTAGAGCTGTGTGCTCGTAACAGACTAGGATGCTACAACCAGGTTTTGTGGTGATATCACATGTAATGTGCTCCTGGGAGATCTGACAAGTAGAGTGTGTGCTCGTAACAGCTAGGTTTTGTGTTGAGATCACATGTAATGTGCTCCTGGGAGATCCGACAGGTAGAGTTGTGTGCTCGTAACAGCCTGGGATGCTACAGCCAGGTTTTGTGGTGGGGTCACATGTAATATGCTCCTGGGAGATCCGACAGGTAGAGCTATGTGTTCGTAACAGCCTGGGATGCTACAGCCAGGTTTTGTGACGCACATAATAAGTCCCGAGGATTCCAAAGTATGGCCAGTGATGATGAAGACCTGCAGGTGGTGGGCCTACATCCAGTACGAAAAAGGACTAACTCTGTAGAACTCCCTATGACGAGTAGATTCATAGATTGATTGAGATAGTAGCAGCAGTGACGATGACGATGATCCAGAGAAGAAGACTTGTGCTAGCAGATCTGTGTCGAGAAATACCTTCCTATTTAAGAGGGAGTGTTGATGTAATTGTAACTTCAGAATGTATTTCACCCATGTATATTGTATTCCTATAGAGATGTTATTATTCCTCTATACTGAAGTGTCGTCATTTATATTGTAAGTGTCGTAACTTATACTTGATGGGCTATTAGACCACCTTGATGGGATCGGCCCTATATGAGTCATGTGGGTAAAAGGGTTATTAGACCACCCTATTGGGGGTCGGCCTTGTCATCATTATGTTATGTGGTTAAGTTGAGGCCGACCTAGTAAAGGTTATTAGGCAAGTTAAGTCAAGTATAAATAGAGTGCGGGAGGCACTCTATTTAATCATTCTTTTTCTCGCTCATACTCTCATTGGAGAGTGGTGCACTTGTGGAGGAGGAGAAGCTGCTACTAGGAGAAGACTATCTCTTATGCTTGGGTTGTATCGTTGCTCTATCTATCTCTGAGGAAGTTGTGGGGTTTTTCACCTTTATGGTTTTCCCTAGTGAAACTCTATGTCTCTTGTGTGCTTGCATTATTGTGTCCATGATTGATATGCTGTAGATATGCTGTACATGTTATTCTCTCAGTTAAGATCCTAGATCAGATTGAAATTTATGAAAAACTAACAGACTACTATCCAACCATCCAAGACATTTTCAGTGATCTAAAAAAATAGTCAAACACAGTACACCAGATTCCATATACTACATGGAAAGAATCCAGGAACTACAATAACCCCTAACCGACGGAGAGAAGGAAGAAGCATATGAGGTTGGCTTATACTTAGAATTTGTTTTCCCAATCGAAGAAGAAGCAAATACTTTAGCTATTGTAGTGTTGAAGAACTAGCCCAAGCCGACATAAATTGAGAATCTGTCGGGAGAAACAACAGAAGAAGATGAAGCTCGAGAAGAGGAACAGTCAAAGCCCGAATTATCTAAAGAAAATATCAACATAGTACCCAAGAAGATATATGAAATGCATCATACCTTTAGAACTAGAGATTCCAAGAAAAGGAAATTGATATTAAATGCACCAATAGAAGACTAGCTACAACAACTACATGAAGAAATTGAACAAGTCATCAAAGACGCCATTCTCAACAAGCTCATAGTCGAACAATAGATTGAAAATAATTTGGTCGTACAAGTTGTTGTTGTCAAGGTAAGCCCTGACCAACCCAAAAATATTAAAATTAGAATGAAATCCCAAGAAGAAAACCATGTTCCAGTCCCTGATAACTCCCCACCCTTGTCACCGAATCCCGTCAAAGAAATCCCAGCTGAGCAAGCATATGTCACCACCCTTCAATATCCTGATTTTCATATTTTTTTTGCTAATCTACTGCAAGACTTCCCTAATTGGAGAAAAATTGTAACGAATAAATTCATTAGACAATCAAACACACCTCCAAAAATTCTAGCTAGACCACCTCCTTGAACCAAAGTTTCCAAGCAGTATTTAAAATCACCCAAGAAACGAGCAGTGATAGGAATACACCAAGTTATAATGGAGAGAGTTTCACCAGAACCCATGAATCCACCAATTTTTACCCAATCCACTGTCACGTCAATTGCACAGCCAAGCACTTCTTTCCACTACTAGTATGGTCAGTACTTTACCATCTTCATCTGTGTCAATGTCGACTATAGCACCGTATCCTTCCACCAACCCTGCAACTCAAACTACTTCGCTAAACCCTCCTGATTCGGCCACACAAACCACTTCAATTGCACATCTCCCTTTGACTGTTGCCCCTCTTGTGTCATCTATCCCAGCTTCATCTATCCCGGCCTCGAATGTTCTGACAATTCCTTTGATTACCTACATTTCAACTATACCTTTGATTACCCCATCCCATCCCAATCAGTAGCGACCAAAGGTGTCTCGGAAGAAGAAGAAAAATATTAAGAAGAACCAGCTGCAAGGAAATCCCCTAAATATTCCTCTTTAGTATGTGACAGATTCTTCAGGTACCCCGGTTACTTTCAATCCTATAGTAGTTAAAGACCATGAACTTGAATCTATTCTAGAGGTCATAATCAAAGAGAAAAAGAAAAGATGGTCAGCCGACAAAAGGAAGCTCGACAATGTCGATGTTGAGTAGACAAAAGCACTCAAGACTTGCGACAGCCTAATAAGGGAGGTCAAACTGATTCTACATGGACCTATTGCTAAGAAACTATTGGATTAGATAACCAGCCTCTTTGTATCTCTTCTTACCATCTTGGAGGAAGTTTCTAACCTGAAAAATCAAGAAAATGTGTAGCAAATAGCAATGTTGTTGGCCAATCAACACCATCTCTTTTTAGAACGTCACAATAAGTTGAAAGAGTCTGATACAGAAGAAAAGCAGACGATCAATGTCTTAAATAACTAGAATTTACACTATGGAAAAGTTTTTGTAGAAATGAGCAAAGTTCAAAACAACTTAGCAATTATTTTTCAGCAAAAGGCCAATGCAAATCCGATAACTTTGCAAGAATTGGAGCAGCAGATTGAAATGGAACAAAATTGACTACTAGGATATCAGAAGCAATCCGAATAGTGGTCAAATCAAGCAAATCCTACACAAAAAAAGGTCGACCTCTTACTAGCATAGCTCAACAAGCTACTTGTTGAAGCCGACACCTAGCACTTGATCCTAGGACTTGATTTACAAAATGTAAGGACAATTCAGCCACTGAAAAAATTGCCAAACTCTCTGATCTCACCTCTCTAAGTTTGAACATCCAGACAACTCTACATGAGTGGGAGGAATTCCAGCGGTGACTTGCCTCCTCTGCCAAATCTATAGTTGAAGCATGCACTGAGCACAATCAATCGACTGCCACAACCAGTTTTCCACAACCATAAGGAAAAGTTGAATAAGTCTTTGTATTTTCAATCCTCATTTTTGTTGCACATCTCTCTATTCTATTTGGGATGAAGAAGCATTTTTTTGGTGGGGGAGATGTTGGAGGAGCCTGGTTGACCAGCTGATTAGGTCCTCTGATCAACCATAGTTGGGTCGGTCTAGTCGGTCAGTTAGTCGAGACACGATTGAACTATTAGTTATAACTAAATAACTTTGTAAATCATATATATATGATGGTGATCCGTGGATCGAGGGGAGATATCATTTGTGTATAGTAATTTACCTCTGTTATTACAAAGACTTGTTACTATTGTACCACTTACTCTATTATCTCATATCTTGTATATTGTATGCCATGT
The DNA here is from genome assembly GCA_027924585.1 of Larix kaempferi. NCBI lineage: Eukaryota > Viridiplantae > Streptophyta > Pinopsida > Pinales > Pinaceae > Larix > Larix kaempferi. The sequence continues at coordinate 6,046,560 of BSBM01000052.1, read as the reverse complement.
GATCTTTTATGTATGTTTACTGTACTATTGGAAATCCATGCGAACCCTCATACTACAAAAGCATAGGATTTAATGGGTTTACATGGATGCACAACTCACATGGTTTCGTAGGAGGATATTCGATGACCAATTTTTTTTAACATATTTTCCTACAAAAGGGTCAAACATTATTCCTTGGATCAACTATAGAAGTTACTAATGTTGACTGAAGAGGAATAAATGCTTCATTTAATGGATTCATAGCTAGTGCATCTCTTGGAAGAATATCTAGCATTTCTTATAGAGTAGAAATTTAGGGTTTCTCTAGAAGATATAACCCTAATCATAGTTATGACTAAGAGAATACTATTTATTGTACAACTTTGACTGATGTCTGCCTTGAAAACCATCAAGATGGAGCCACTTAAGAGATGCACTGCAAGTCTTTCCTATGAACATAATCTCTTTGTGTGGAGAACTGCCATCATTAGCTCACATGATACCCCCTGGGAAGGTGGGATTTATGACTAGGGGTTAAATTTTGGGTATAATTATTGTGAGAAACCATCTCAAGTGTGAATTAGCTCATATGTTTTATATCCAAATGTATATCATGATGAAGCATTGTGCATGAACATCATAAAATATTCTTGGTCACCTAGCCATAATGTTTGTACAATGCTGACATCAATTTTGTTTTTGCTTACATATCCAAACCCCTCCAATTCAACAAAGCTTGATTGTTTTCAAAAAAAATTCAAAGGCTTTGAGGGGTGGTAATATCAATCTTGGTGTTTAGATAATATTTGTATAGCTCTTAAACATTGTTTGGAATGTCGTTTTGGGATTAATATCTCAACATTGCTCAAGGAATCAACTTTAGGATTATTCCTAACTAAGAGATAATAAATTTTGAAAGGATTCTACACATTTCCAGTGTTGTGTTTGCGAGGAGTAGTTGTCAAATCTAGAGCACGGTCTATTTCCAAGTTAGTCTCCTACAAATATGCAACTCATTCCAAGGCTCCATCTGCATCTCCTCAAAGTTCGATTATTCCTAGCTTGTATATAATTGAGAAGCTAGATGAAATGTTGAAATTGGGGGTCAAGCATTTAGAGGTAACTGGGCTCTTTTCTTCCCTTAAAGATAAAACAATAGATTTAATGGGTTTCAACTTCGATCGATTGATCCTCACCAATGGATTCATTCCAACTAGACCAAGCATTGTGGGATTTTAATGTGCTCCAAAGGTTATTTATTGTTCAATTATGTACTTCTATATATTATCAAAAATTCATTAAAGAATGTCCCTAGTTTTGGGTTATAGTGGGGCTCTTTGTTACCCCTTGGTTTCTCTATTTTGACCATTCTTCAATGGTTGCAACCAAAATGTCACTTAGGTCAGACTCTCAAATTTTCCTCTTCCATTTTGACATCCTTTAGCATTTAAAGACATTGGAAATGCTTTAAGTAGTTCTCTAAAATATGATATGGAGTGGATTATGTAGGGCCTCTTCACGTATGATCGAATATGTGTAGATATTGATCTTAGCAAAGAACTTCCATATAGAATGGTGATAAAAACTCTATGTTGTATTTGTTATCATACAATGCATTTACACTAATCTTGTCCTGAAGCTTGAGGTAAAGGGTTTCTCTTTTAAATCCAAAAGTTGGTAGAATTATGAGCCTCCCCTTGCAAATGATAAATATGATTAGGGATCAACATATTTGAAGGTTTTAGATTCAGCGAGATAGATTTAAATAATGGAACAAAAGTTCAAACAATGTTGTGAAACATAATTTTAATGTTAATAAAGAATAAATTAGTGAAGAGGATCCCCATGCATATGATATTATAGCATTGAAGGCACAACTGGTAGAATAAATAGATCCCGTGAATATGACACTTCTGAGTCTAATAAAGAAAAACCAATGAATCATATTGAAAACATTGATGCATGCATACTTGGCCATAGATGGACCACAAGTTTGGACATAGGTTTAAAAAAAGAAAGGGAAAAAGGTTGAATGGAGGAGAATGTTCCTTATTAGCCTGTGATCAGTTTTATTTGGTGTTATTAGTTTTGATATATGTGTGACTCCTCGGGGATATTCTTGGAAAATGATATTGAAGTATCTACATAATATATTTTTTTATTAATTAAAATTTATATATATATATAGCCATATATAGCGATAGAAAAAAATCATAACTTTTCATTGATAAAAAAAATTACAGTTTACACACACACACACATAGATATATTTTTGTTTTTTTTGTGTGTGTGTACCCCAAGCACTTCCCCTCATTTCAAGGATGGTACCCAAGGAAAAACCTGGATTCTTCAAGATGCAAGGCTAGGTCAATAACAAGACACGAAGTTGTTACAACGTTATATTCATTATGAGCTCAACCTATCACTTCTTAGAATAACCTAGGTGGTGAGGATAACATTCCATTCCATAACCACATAGGTTGTGTGTATGTGTGTCTTGGATCAACCCAAAGGCCAGCTCAAGTGGTCAGGAGTCAAAATGATGAGATATCTACCCCCAAAGTTAGGGAGATCGTGTGTTCAATTCTGTTGATCCCCAGGTTATGTAGTCAAGGCCAATAGTTTACCCCATTTACCTTTCATCAATCATGGAGAGGTACTCGAAGGGTTTTTTGTGAGGTTGTTCCTTTGAAAAAAAATTTATGTATGTTGGAGAAATAAAATAAATTTACTTCCTTTCCACAGTTAAGTGAAGAATAAAGAAGCTAATACCTTGGTGTATATATCCCTAGCAATTTTAAATTCAACCACTCTTCGCTAAATGAGGAGGATTTCAGAGCCATGATTATAAAGACGTGGAAATCTTTTAATAATAATTCCAATAACTTAGCCATGAAACAATTTATTAATAATCTAAGAGTTGAAGGTTTAGTAGGAGAGTGGGCAAGGAATTAAACTTTGAAAAATAAAACATATACAAAGGAAGTGGAAGAAGGTATAAAACCTATGTTTGGAAATAATGAGGTTGGAGTTTTATCTTAAGAAGAATTTCAATTATGGAAAGATCTTATAGGGAAAAGGGCTCTTTTGACAAAGAGGAGGCAAAGTAGTAGCTCAAAAGCAAAGCCATATGGTTGACTAGAGCAGACTATAATACTAATTTTTTCACAAGTATGAAAATCACAAAAGGAATGTAAACACTATTTGAGAAATAAGCAAGTTGGATGGATTTAGGGTCAATTAAACCTTTAAAAAGATAAGCAGAAGTTGGTAAGCAACATTAAAAAATAAAAAATAAAGACTCTCACAATGAATTGGGAAACCGTTAAAATTATAAGTCTCTCACCAATGTCATTAATGGCCAAATGAATAAGGAGTTGGAAGCTGAAGTCACTAAGGAAGAACCGGAAATAATACTATTTTTTTAAAAGGCCAAAAATATCGATGCAATATGGTTGGTCTACTAAATTCTCTATTGGATTTTATGAAATGTTGGAAGGGGATCTTTTGATATTGGTTAAGGAATCAAGAACATAAAAAAAAAGTGCTAAGAGCCTTGAATTCGCCATCTTAGGCCTGGTTGCTAAAAGACAAGATCCTTCATCCTTTGAAGAATTTAGGCCTATAGCTTTGTGTAAGATTATTTCAAAAAGTATTGCTGACAAGCTTAAAAGTAATTTATCACGTGTGATCTCATAAGAATAGTTTGGATTTATATTCAACATATAAATGCATTATGTTGTAGGAAAATCCCAAGAAGGGATGCATAAAATCAAGAAAAAAAAATTCCAACAGTGGTGATGAAAATCAGTCTTTGAAAGCGATATGATAAAGTGAATTGGTTATATAAAGTTGATTTTGATTCAATTGTGTATGAATCTACAGACTGTTAATTTGATAATGGGATAGTTATCAAACATACTTTGTTGCTATGATAAATGAATATCCATTGGGGTTTTTCAATGCCTTTAGAGGGATACATCAAATTTTTCCCTAATCAAATTTACTATTCATCTGATTTGTTGAAGGGCTAAGTATGTTAATAAAGGATGCAAGGATGGGGGAGGTAATGAAAAGGATAAAAATTTACAAGGCAATGGCTATCTCATATTTTCTATTTGTTGATGACATTATGATCTTTGGTCAAGGATCCTGTTGTTGCAGCAACATCCCCCCCCCAAAATTTTTGTACATATTGGGGCCCCTCCTTTTATTCCATTTTTTAACTTTGTTTTCAATAGAAAATCTTGCTTTGAAAGTGTCCAAGTTTTCTTCCAAATGATAGAATTCGTGAAGCCTTCCCGAAGATGCAGAGCTTTTCAGAATCCTTCCCCGCACTTTCGGAAGCATTTGAGTTTACATCCCGAAACAGCGGGAGTTAATTGCATAAACCTCCCGAAAAAGACTTAGAAACTTTTCATTGGAAAGTTGTGGAAGCCATTGGTGAATTCCTTCCGAAACGGCGGAAGAATTCAAGAAAGCTTCTCAAAACGGTGGGCGCCATTCGCCAAACCTCTCCGAAACTCCGAGAGGGACTAAGAAACTTTTCATTGAAAAGTTGCGGAAGCTTTGGACTTTTCCTCCAGAAACTGCGGAACCGTTCAACCTATCCTTCCGAAACTACAGAAACGTTCGCCTTATTCTCCCGAAAAGCCGCCGGAGGACTCCCTTTAAAAAACTCTTAAGTCTTTCCTCGATTTTTGCGGCACCGTTCGAGTTTTCTTTCCGCAATTGCGGAAGCCGTTTGCGGAGACCTTCAAGTTATCTTTTCGAAACCCCGCGAAGACTTAGATTTTTTTTGTTTGAGATGCGGACGTCTTCACTTTATCTTTTCGAAACAGCGGAACCTTTCAGCTTATCGTTCCGAAAATGCGGCTCCACTCACCAATCCGTTCCGAAACGGCGGAAGCTAATCGCGAAAGCCTTCCGCAATTTCGGAAGCTTTCACGTTATCATCCCGAGAACCCGCCAAAGGACTCTGACGATCACATTCATTTTGCGGAAGCCATTCGCGAGAACCTTCCAAAACGCCAGAGCCTTTTAAGTTTTCTTTCCGTGACCGCGGGAGCCTTTTACCGAAAATTTCACATTCACGATCATTTTGCGGAAACCGTTCGGAAATTCCCTTCAAAACGGCGGAAGCCTTCACTATATCCTTCCGCAATGGCGGGCGGAATTCGTGATTCCATCCCCAAAGTGGCGGTCACGCACGCATATCGAGACAACGATGTGACCGTGGCGTACAAAATTTAAAAGCGTTTTAATGGCACCACCCACCGTATTAAAACCTCGCACGTGCGTAGAACGTTTAAATAAACGATTGCGTTTGGACCGACCCCATTGCTATTTGTGTCGATTAACAAAACTGTTGGACGCCACGTCGGACCGCTCCAGCTCAGCTCGCTCGTCCACATCTGCGTCCACCTCATTCAGCTATCTTCACGGTGCCAGGTAGCTTTTTTAACCATTAAATTTGTTTCTTCCACGCGTCAGATTACCTTTGGGTTGTTCTTTTTTCGAAGACGATAGGCATTGGTCGCATTATACAGGGTTGGATTTTGACGGGCAAAATGCCCGTCATGGGCTATTTTGCCCATCAAATACAGTCTAAATTTCATATTTCCCGCCATAAAAAACAAAGAAATTGTAAAACGTTTGTATATTATGTAAAGACCGTCGGTTTGGACGGGTGGAATTTTTCCAAGTTCCTACCCTGGCCACGTACGTCGTTATTCTTTGCGTTTAAAGTCGCCAAGCCCCGTGAATGTCTCAATTAAACCAGCCGAAAACCAAAACTATAGCCCCCGAGATTTTTATCGGCCATATTCCCGGCATCATTCAAACCTCCGAGCTTACCATAGGACGCCTCGTCAAGTGCCATAAATAACCATGGTGGTCGAAGCCCTCGCCTGATCATAAGTGTGGAACGCGGCCCCTTATCTCGTCATAGGGTTGTTTCACCCCAAACTCACCCGCCACTAACCGTCAAAAAACACAATGACGAAGGATACCATATCTCCTAGAGCCAGACCGAGAGAAGGTTGTTGCCTCGACGTGCTTCACCCTTTCGGGGACATTCCAAACTTTGTTCCTTAGGATGATTAAGTTTCTTTTTTCTCTTTGTTCGGAATGATTTATTGTGCTTAACACCCAACATGCAGTCTCACAGTTTATTTATATATCTCATTAGCATGTTAAATGGGTGCTGCTTTTTGTTAAAATCTCACAGTATGTTGCACATGTTTATGATGATGTATATTTGGTTGTTATCAGGGATAATTCAAAATGCCAAAAGGTGGTAGGAAGAAGGCTAAAATGACAGAAAAGCAGCCTACACCACTTAGAACTGAGACCACACTCTAGGATACTAGGTGCACCACCGGCATTCCACCTGAAATCCAATGGGGTGACATCTATAGGATGATCCGAGACCAAGATGTTTTGGACATGTTGCCAGAAGAGGGGCAGATCTATCTCAATATCAGAACCTCAGGCATAGCTAGAGCTGCTACCCGCCCTGAACTGTTCCCATGTTCTGAAGTAATCGGGTGGATACTCCAACATACCGATGCGGAGGCAAGAATAATTCACGACAGTGGGAAGATAGCCATTGCCTCATTTCATCCAGCATACCTGGCCCTAGCATACCTGGCCGCGGCCTACAAATTTCCCCGCACCCAGCAATCTCTGACTGATGAATGGCTGGGCCAGATGAACAACATTGAAATGGCCAAAAAGCTACTAGTCGCAGGAAAGAATTTGAGAAAGAAAGGTAATGACGAATATGACGTCCAGAGTCTGAGACCTCCTTTCAGGTTGATCGCCTTGATGTTGTGCAGAATCTTCGACATGCCAGATGGCACCGTGTACAAGATTCAGTGGGTCCCTATCATCCACTACGTGGCATTTAAAGGAACTGTATTTGACTGGGCCACTCCCCTGTCAGACAGTTTGGCCTCAATGGTGGTTGCTGCAAGAGAAGGACTGGCCTTAAAGAAGGCAGAATTTTACATGTCCTCATATCTTATTGATTGTGTTTTGGCCAAGTTATCTTTCCCCAAATTGGGTTGCACATGGGATAAGGCCAACACCCCGGTTTATACCGCTTTCAGGATGTTGTGGGCTCAAAATTACAAACCCAGCTATAAGCTCATCTGTGAGGGGTTCATCATGCCCCTATATGAGCAGCTATTCAAGGAAGATCCCAACTGCCTGTCGGAGAATGCCATGGAAGTCCTTGAAAATTATGGAGATTTTTATTTCTCGGAGCAAGGCACCTATCTCAGAATGTTTGGAGGGACTAAAGCTCCATATATTTTGCCAAGATATGCTACAGATTATGTGGTCCTTAAGGAGGCAGTAAGACAAATCTTCCTGGATGGAAGTGGACCAATGCTCAATAAACAGCATAAGGCTTCTTTCCCGCCTTTTCCCTTCTGTGTAGGAGCTTACAAATTCTCAGGGGTTGCCTCAGCCGAGGAGTTTGTTCAGGAGCTGAAAGCTTTCCACTTCGGCGAGGTAATCTTCCATAGGAATGACAGGAAGGGAAAAGTTGCTGAGCATTGTAAAGAAATTTATGCTCATTTCGAGTATGCTCACTATCATGATGCCAAGGAAGAGGCATTCAGAGGCATCAGCAACATGGCTGAGCTACGGATCTGTCGCCGAGGCAGTGGAGTGAGTTCCAGCTCTACCAAATCCCAGAAAGCCAGCCAGCATGAGGAGAAAGAATCTGATGATGCCCGAGCCCAAGAAGAAGAAAGGCTAAGAGAGGAAACAAGGGTACAGCAGGAAGCTGAGGAAGCAACGTTACAGCAAGAGGCTGAAGTTGCCAGGTTGCAACAAGAAGCTGAGGTGGCGAGAGTGCAGCAAGAAGAAGAAAGTGAGAGGCTACAGAAAGAGGCTGAGGAATCCCAGCAACGGAAGGAGGCTGAAGATGAAAGGCAACAGAAAGAAAATGAAGATCAGCCACAAGTTGAAGGAGAAGAGAGGAGGCAGCAAGATGAGGTAGAGCGGAAAGCAGAAGAAGAGCTTAAAGCAAGTGAAGATGCCCAGGCAGGTGGATCCGGTGCCCAGGATATGGAAGTGGACGTACCTCAGGCCGGTGGCTCTGGTACCCAAGGTGCAGGAACAGATCCAGCTCAGGTAGTCCAAACCCCGCTTGCGGAAGTGGAGATAGATATTGTAGATCTCCCAATTGTCTCGTATACTCCATCAGGAGAACATACCGTGTCCAGATGGAATGAATTTGTCTATGATAAAAAGAGAAAGGCGATGGTCCTTAAGTCAGAAGAGAGGATAAAGAGACTCTTCCAGGAGGATATCGTTACCCACCGGGAGACCACGGTAATGCAGAACACAGACAAGGATCCTTTAGCTATGGCATCCGCCTCTGTAGAGACAGCAAAAGCAACGCTGGACAATGTAGCTGATGTAGTCCAAGAATCTAAGGCGACTAAGAGGAGAGCCCGCATGCTACAACACACTGTAGCTAAAGAGAAAGCCTACAGGGATCTTGTGGTGAACAAGTATAATCGCCTGTCTGTCGAGCATAAAGAGCTATCAGATAAGTATAAGCAGCTGGAGGAAGAAAAGGAACAACTATCAGTCCTAATGATGATTGTGGAAGCAGAAAATAATGATGCAGGAGCCAGAGTATCCCAGCTAGAAGCAGACAAGCTGGAATTAGCTGAGCAATTAGAACAAGCTGAGGGCAGAACGATGGACATGTCTCCCTTCCATGAGCTGTCCTGCAGCATCCTGAAGCAAATGCATGATACTCAGGAGCTAATCACTAATGAAGTTTGCAAGCTCAAGGCCATGGTGGTGAGATTAAAAGAATTTAATGCAAAGGCCCATAGGCTCAAAGCTAAGCATACTCGGGTTAAGGCAAATATCCTAAGCCAGATAGAATGGCGAGAAAGAAAGGTGGATTTCCCCACACATCTCCCATTCAAGTCTGTGGAGGGTTTTAATGAAGACATAGCCCTTTTGGACTTCTGCAGAAACTGTGGCAGTAAGCTAATGGCCAGTGTGCAAGGGACAATGGATAGGATTAACGGTTTATATCAAAGAATCCAGGGAGTGCATGACAGGTGCAAATTGAGTTTCCCGCAATCCCTCGATGATTTCCCGGATGAAGAACAACGTTTGGCTGAACTGAAGGAAGAGCTGGGCATCCAAACTGAATATGTGAAGAAAATTGATGTCCTAGCAATTGATGACCTCCAATATTATATTGGAATGTCATCAATCCACAGCCATTTGCTTAAAGAAGTACATCAGGCTGCAGTAGCAGAAGTTCAAGGCATTGGAGCAGATCTTAGAAAAAATGTAACTTCTCAAAAAATCTTACTCCCTGCTTCCGCAAATGTAGTCATAAGGGACACTAGTGTATGGTATAGCTACATTGTAGAAGAGGAGAAGAAAGCAGAAGCAGCAGCTGTGACAGCAGACCCGGACTCTTCTCTCCCAGCAGCACCAGCTATGGCAGCTAGCTCGATTCCCTCTCTCCCAGCAGTAGCAGAAATTCCAGTTGGTTTGATTCCTTCTCTTCAAGCAGCATCAGTTGATTTGAGCGACCCTCTTCCAGCTGAAGCACACGCACAAGAATGACAGCACTGATATTAGAGCATTATTTCTGCTATTTTTTGGCTCTCATATGTGTAAAACGTGGAACTATGGGACAGCTGTCCTTTTCCCTTTTAAAAATATTTTCTGTAAAAGAAGAAATCACATTTTTGTCTTTTATAGAAGAAAATTCCTGTAGGTGACAAGTGTAAAAGGCCAAGTGGCATCCAAAAGGGCATTTTGTAACATTATAAATAGAAGTTAGGAAAGAATAGACAGGACTTTTGGCAGGGAATTATTTTCAGACCTGTACGAGTTATCTTGTATATGTTCTAAGGAAATAAAATTTTCTAATAAAAGCCTGGAGAGGACCTTTTTGCATGGGAATGAAGAATGGATGTATATTGGATTATTCTGGTGACTTCCATACTTTAATGTGAGATCTTTCTTGCTATCTAAATTATTTCTTTGTAACCAATGATTTTACTCCTTTCTGTGCAAACGAATTCTCTGTTTCATGAGCAATGAATGTGTTTTATATTAAATTAGAAGCTATCTTCTGATATCTTTACCTTTGTTGTAGCTTTCCCTTTCAGATTTAATGGCTATCTGTTCTTTCTTTAAGATGACTCCTATAGCTCACTGCTCATTCTTTAAATTTGCTCCTTGCAGGGATAGGTAGATTTACTTCAGTTTTAGACTTAGATCTGTTTTAGTTTTGCATTTAAATAAAATATAAATTAGGCACTTGCATCTCATTAAAAAATATATATATAAAATCAAAAGAACGGTGGATCGGGCCATAACCGGTATAATTGGAATAAAACTCCAAACCCACGGTTGCCGGAACCGCTAACCGGACGGATTCCCTATATCAAATGGTAGATAATCTAATTGGGATAATCTATCGAGGAGAATCCCTTTCTGATTGATGCTACAATATTCAAGGCATCAACAGATCCATTAAGGAATTTAGAATCATAACATAGATAATAGACATTTACTGCCTAGCAATAGGCATGGATATCAATATGGTGAAGTCTTAAATATTATTCAACGAGTTGGAGAAAAAGGTCAAAACACAAGTGGTAAACTTGCTTCCTATGAATCATTTAAGCATGAACAAGGAGTAAAGTATTTGGGTTTTAAGCTCAAACCAAATGACTACAAGTATGTTGATTGGATCTATCTATTTAATAAAACTGAAGAAGTAATTTATGTATGGTGCAATAAATGATTATCACTATCTATTAAAAAAAATACTTTAGCTTTTTTTGGATAGGAAGGAATCCCCTTGATTAAATGGTCAAGAGTGGAAACCCGAAAGAAAGAAGGAGGATGGGGGATGAAGAATATACATGTTTTCAACTTGGCATTAGTAGAAAAGAGTCTGTGAAGGTGAACGTAATGAAGGACTATGGGGTAAAGTGATGAAAGTAAAATACTTGAAAGGAGAGTCCATGAAAGAATGGCTTAAAGTGGAAAGGAAAAGCTTCCAAAGAGATTCAAGTATTTGGTAATCCTTACTTATGGTTTGTCTCTTAATTGGAAAATGGGTAGCCTGGAAGGTAGGAAGAGGAAACAAAGTGGGAGTGGTAGAATATTATTGGATTAGATGTAAATTAAATTTTAGGTTATTTAAAGCTCTTCCAATGACCCAGATTATGTGTTTTGTTTCTCACTGGAGGATGTGGCAAGTCCTATAATTGGAGGAATATATGGTTTCAAGGGTGGAAATCAATAGATAATTTAACGTGGGACATTGGTTAAAAGAGAATTTTGCATGGGCCAAGGAGATGCATTATGTGCAAAGGTGGTGAAAATTTTGTGGACCATCTATTTGTCACTTTTTCATTTTCCATATCAATATGGAACGAAGTATTAAAAACCTCAAATAGTAGAAAAAAACAGGATCATATGTCTCTAGTAGATTGCTTTTATTCTGGATAATAGATAAATCGTAAAAAATCCTTTAATGCCTTTCCTTGTTTTTTATTATGGGGGATTTGGAACTGAAGGAATTGCATGATTTTTCAAGGTATTGACATGAATCCTACACAAGTGTCCCATAAAATCAAATTTCATTTTGAGGGAATTTGGAATCCTCTATCAGAAAAGATTCAAAGAATTCTAAAAGAGCCAAAAATTGATTATGAGAAGGCTTGGCGCATTTTCAATTAGGCTTATCAAGGAACCCTATGTAGTTTGTGGCATGGGCTATTATAATATTTGATTCCACTCATTATTTTTATTTGAAATATGTTGTTAGGATAGGTATAAATAATGTATCTAAGTACTATGCATTATGGCTCCTTCTAAAATTAGTTGTAGAAATTATTTTACAATTGTTACGGGTATATGGAGACCTCAAGATGTTGATGGATTCGACAACCAATAAGAATTGAAAACTTGATGCTAGGTCAAGAACTTGGGTAGGATTCTTCGGATCTTTAATTCAAATTTTATTGCACCTATTTCAAAGAAATAAAAACTTGAATCTTTTGATGAATTCAAACCTATCTCCCTCTATAATTGTATCTATAAAATCATAGCAAAGGTGATTGCAGTCAAGATCAAAGGAGTTCTCTTGAAGACAATGTCATTGGAATAATTTATGTTCTTGGAGCGAAGTTAAATCCATGAAGCCATAGGTACATCACAGGAGTGTATTCATTATATAAAAATTAAGAAGGAAACAACCTTGGTCAACAAGTTGGATCTATCAGGGCATGTGATAAAACTAACTAGTTGTATCTAAGGTTAATTTTGACTCATGTAGGGTTTAATATTTTTACTATTAATTTGATTATTGGTTGTGTAACCATGGTGGAATTTTCCCTGACATTAGACTTTTTCAATCCTAAAAGAGGATTAAGAAAGGGATGCCCTCCCCATTTTATTCTTCTTGGTAGATGAAGGGATAAGTAGGGAAGTCGTGGAAGCAATAAGGAGAGGCAATGTTCAAGGAATATAGATTGGTTCAGTCTTATTAACCCATGTTTTAATTGTACATGGTATTTTTCTATTTTTAAATGGTTCAAAGAGAGAATCTAGATTTATTTAAGATATTTAAACATTTTCAATGTCATTATTAGGATGAAGATCAATGCTAAAAAATCTACACATAGTTTTATTGGGGCGAGGAAGGAAGTCATTCAAATATTTTTTCAATATTCTTTTTTAAATCCATTGATATGTATTAAGGCTTAAAGTATTTGAGTTTCAAATTAAAACCTAGCAATTGTGGTAATAAAGAATGGAGGTGGTTGATAGAAATGAATGAGAATATAATTTATCATTGGTGCAACATATGGATTTCAAGGGGAGGGAGAATAAATTTGGTAAAATTTGTATTGGAGGCAATTCATCTATATTGGCACTTATTGGATTTCATTACAAAAGGAGTTATATGAAGGGTTAGGAGAGTATGATTCAATTTCTTATGGGGAGAGAGACATCATACACAAGGAATTCACCTAGCTAAATGGCTAGATATATCCAAGACAAAAGATATGGGAAGTTCAGGGACTTAAGCACATTTACCTATTTGGGACATCACTAGTAGCAAAAATCCCATGGAATTTATTGACAAAAGATTGTTTGTGGGAAAAAGTGCTAGAAAAAAAGTATATAACTCCATGAACAGTCATGTATTGGATACAAAATCTCATGAAATCATACAAAATGTGTTTAATCAGTGGAAGGTTGTAATACCCCCGATTTTGAGCCCCTGATCATATGTACTTGTTATTTGCTTTGTTATTATGACACTAGGTGATAATACTATGGTCTCTAGACATCATTGTAAATAAATAAAATATATGGCTCAACATGGACAACTAACGAGAATGGGTGCCTTGGACTCCACAAGTGAGGGGGAATGGGGACTTCCTAGTGCACTCTAGACTTGATGACCACCCAAATACTTGATGATGGACCCAACTTTACCCTTTTGGACCTTATTGATGTTTTTCAACTCCCTCATGAAGGTTTGGTAGCTCCACTTGCACTAGTGCACCCTCGTGAGAGATTGGTGGGCCCCATTTGGAGATAGCGCCCTTGATCCACTACTCAAGGGAAAGGCTCCATATTTTTGTGTTTAAATTCATTTATGACACCTAATTGACTCCCTCTCTCATCTCCCATGACCAATTTCACCTTCCTTGGCCTCCACTCCTCATTTTTTTAGTAACTCCTCTCATTTTTTTATTCCCAGAAAATGGAATCTATCTCAACTTCACCTCTACTTCACCCCAACTCAAGTTAACCTCTTGGAGTTTGAATTCTCTCCATGAATTTGAATTTTCTCCTTCAGCTATAAAACCAAGCGCCCCCTTCCTTGGGAACGGTTACCAGTCACCTCAGTCGTGTTATGTGATCTATTCATGCCAATGTGAGAAATGATGCTATGAGAGCTATGTTAATTGTGAACCATTGTAAGTTAAGGTGGTGTTGAACCATTGATAGATATTATTTTCCATTTTTTAGACAACAATATGTCCTCACTCCCATTACTTGTCTCTGCCCTATATCATCACGTAAATCCTAGGAAGAATGGTGATGTCCTGAGGGACTTGTGTAGTGAAGGGAGTCACATTCCACTAGGTAATGTAGATGGAGGGGGAAGTAGATGGTGAACGGATTGAGTTTTATTTCTAAATATTGAGTGCTCCCTTCCTGTGGATGTCCTCAACTCAGGGGTGTCATGTCCAAGTAAGATTTGGCTGGAATGTGCCTACAGTTGGGAGGAAAGTTGTCCTATTGAAGCTAGTTGCTCTTCAATAAGATAAGTACTATGTTATATGTTTATTAATGTGTTTATATGTTGTTTATAAGTATGCTAATGCACCCTTGGTGGATTTTAAAAACTCTATTTGAATAGATGCACATTTTTTCAATGATCGGATGCAAGATCAGAAGGTTTTCTACTTGGAACCTTGCTTGCAATCTTGTTTATGAAATCAAAAAGATAGATATATGTTATGGAAGATTATAATTTGTTTATAATATGTCTTTTATGCAGATAATGTGCCCTGGGAGGCTAAGTGAACTCCGATTTGGTTTATGTATTTTTATGCTAACCTTGGATTGAATGGCTTCTCTTTGGTTTCTTGCAAGCATTCTTTCATTCTTCTCTAAATTTTGATTATTCTTTTGTACATGGAATACTTCACACCTAATGTAAAGATTGTATGGATGTAGAAACAAATTCTAAAACTAATTTGATAAATACTTAAAAGTTGTAGATGGAAACCCCTAAACTAAAAACCGACAAGACTTGCATAACTGAACTAGCAAACCGAGAAATGGAAATCTGTTAATGTTCACATGTCAAACTCTAACTCTTACTTATTATGGTTTATTTAGTTGTTCATGGAATACCATAGATATGTTAATAATGTTTAGTTACATGTTAAATTATAAGTTCAAGTGGGATTGCATTCATGCTTGCATTGCATGTGCATTGGGGGGAATGGTAAGCATTGTTTTCCACATTTCATTTCAAAGGGATGTATGCTTACTAGGTTGGAATTTAGACATGTTTTCATAGCATTAGATCCCTTATTCCGTTATGCACTCCTTAATGCAACCCTCTCCTCCTAGTTCCAATGTGTTTAGCGGTGTCGAGGACACCGTAGAGTGGTATCAAAGCTTAAGTTCCAACTCCGAAACGGTTGGGCCTTCTACGATATTTTTAACTCTATATTTATGCAATTATTATGTCAACAGATTAAGGATACAAGCATGTGGTTACAATTACAAGTTACAATATTATGTTACAATTACAATTTTACGATTACAATCTCAGTTACTATTTTTTAGTTATTTTTTCAATTTTACGATTTACACAATTTTACGATTTTATAATTTTTACAATTTTTACTTTCTTACAACCTTACAATTTTATGATTTTTACAATATTGCAATTGACAATCTTACAATTACAATTACAATTTTACAAATTACAGTTATAACTACAATTTTACAGTTCTTTTTTTTTTCCTCGGAAAAAATCGTAATTTTATTTCAAATAGATTAACAAAATTACACTCTGCACATGTAGTAGAATCACTGAGATCCCTACATTGTCACATATTTACTGTCCCATATTGACATCGTCTAATGTCCCATACAACAAATCACTGCTGACCATAGTTCCCGCATATATCCGAATATACAATTTTACAGTTCTATGACTTTACAATTTTGCAATTACAAATTGCACTTATAATTGCAATTTTATTACAATTCTGCGATTCTACAAATGCATTTACAATTGAAATTTTACAATTAAAGTTACAATTACAATTTTTCAATTCTACAATCTTACAATTTACAATTTGCATTTACAGTTGCAATTTTATTAGTACAATTGCGATTTCAAGTACAAGTACAATTTCAATTATTTTATTGCAACTGCGACAACAAATGCAATTTCACTTTGTTTATTTCCTTATTGCAATTACAATTTTAGTTTCGATTTGTTTATTCTTACAAAGTTACATTTACAATTCCAATATCAATTTGTTTACTCCTTATTTCAATTAGAATTTCCATCACACTATTTCAAGTGTACAGTCACCTGGCAGTGTTTAACAATGAACACATCGCATCTTTCAGTGTCAGTTAGTGAATCAAAGCAGTAGACTCAGTAAGTGTAGTGAAAGGTAAGATACAGAGTTCAGAGATGGATTTTGAAGATGGATAGAATCCATGCAGCGCTGAAGAAGTGTTTGTTGGGTAAAGTCCTAAAAGAGGAGAAGCAAGGACAAATGGACACAAGGGAATCCTTGAACCCTTGAGTCTAGAAGACTCAGTAAAAATTTTGAATATGGAAGTGAGAAACTATCGAAAGGATAACGAAAGGATCATCCATATTCAAGAGCATATCATGCATAGTCTGAAGCAATTGCAAGGAGAGAAACGAACGACTCCAAGAAGATATCATGAAAGGTATAGATCATCTTAAAGAATACCTCATCACATGCCATCTGCAGTGAAGAAGAAATTGTTTTCATCAAGTAGCTCAGAATGCAGTCCTGAAATATCCCCAGTAAGACATTAGAGGAGAAGGTTTGAATGGAACAAACGAGTACTTATCAAACATGGAAGCAAGGGTATCCATCTACCATTTGCAAGGTAAAGCATCCATTTGGTGGGATCTGCAAGTCAAGCTGAAGGATATTGATGATGATATAATTTATTGGAGGAATTTCAAAAGGTAATTTTAGAAGGAATACCTCTCAAAGCACTACTATGACAAGAAGATGGAAGAATTATTTGAACCCAAGTTGGGCAACATGACCATGGAATATTATGAGAATAAGTTCCTAGAACTCATGAAGTATGATGGATTCATAAAGGATGAGAAGGTGAAGATTCATAGATTCCTAAGTGGTCTACCACCATTATATAGAGACAAGATCCAATATGATAGACCAAAATTTCTTAAGGATGTCATTTGGAAGGCCAAACATATGTATGACCTGAATAAGAACAAAGCCCCATATCATAAGGATTGTAAAGATAAGAAAAGGAACAAGAAAGTGCAGAGAAAGAAAGGATTTCAACCTCCACTATTCAAAAACAATAATAATTCTTATCAGCAAAGAAAATCCAAAGGAGAAGAGCATTCGGAAAAGAATCAAAGACCACATGTTGAATGTTTCTTATGCAGGGAGAATCACTACTTCAAGCATTTCCCACATAGGGGAAGCATCATGGAGAATATTCACAACATCCAAGAAGCCCCAACTGTTGGTGATATTGGGAGTAGTATTCCAAGAATCTATGCAGCCTTAGATGGAAGGCAAGTTGATAATCAGTCCCGGATGATTGAGGTAGCAATTCATTTTTCTAATGAACCTATATTTATTTTGATTGATTCTGGAGCCATCCATAGTTACATTGCACCTGACGTAGTTGAGAGATTTTATTTGAAGAAAATAAATCTTGAGACTACAAGTCTAGTGCAGTTAGCTACATGAACCAAGAGGAAGGTCATAGAAATAGTAAGGAAGTGTCCTTTGGACATGAATGTCTTGAAGACCTTTGCAGACTTGAAAATCATACCTTTGGATTCATATGATATTATTGATTGTCATGGATTTTTTGGATGCACATCATTCCATGATTACAGTCACGACAATAATTACACTTGTCTAGATGAAGAAGGAAATCAGGTGACAGTGAGAGGTATATCTAGACCCATATCTCTGAGATATATCACAGCTCTACAACTAAAGAAGTGTTTCAAGAAAGGTTCCCAATTGTATGCATCTCATGTGGAGGAGCCAAGAGAAGGAAAACATTTAGATATACAAGACTACCATGTGCTACAAGAATTTGTAGATGTATTTCAAGAAGTGTCAGGAATGCCACCTCAGAGATATATTGATTTGTT
Source organism: Larix kaempferi (assembly GCA_027924585.1). Lineage (NCBI taxonomy): Eukaryota > Viridiplantae > Streptophyta > Pinopsida > Pinales > Pinaceae > Larix > Larix kaempferi. The sequence goes on along the minus strand of BSBM01000052.1, from coordinate 6,028,607 downwards.
GTCGGGTGCAATTCCTTCATCAAAATCACCTTACAGAATGAGCACTCCAGAATTGAAAGATTTACAAATGCAGTTAGAATAACTATTGAAGAAAGGTTACATAAGGCCCAGTGTGTCACCTTGGGGAGCTATTGTGTTGTTTGTTAAGAAGAAGGATGGAACTCTAAGACTTTGTATAGACTACAGATAGTTGAAAAAAACAACAATCAGAAATAAGTATCCTTTGCCAAGGATTGATTACTTGTTCGATCAATTGAGAGGAGCCAAAGTGTTCTCAAAGATAGATCTGAGATCAAGATATCACCAAGTCAGAATAAAGAATGAAGACATCAGTAAGACAAAATTCAAGACCAGGTATGGTCATTATGATTTCATAGTGGTACCGTTCATATTAACAAATGCACTGACAACATTCATGTATCTAATGAATGGATTTTTCATAAAGTACTTGGATAAGTTTGTAATTGTGTTCTTGGATGACATTATCATATATTCCAAGACAGAAGAAGAATGTGAAGAGGATCTAATATCGGTGCTACAAGTACTCAGAGAACATCAGTTGTATTCCAAGCTAAGTTAGTGTTCATTCTATTAGAGTAGAATCCACTACTTGGGGCACATCATATCAAAAGAAGGCATCTTAGTGGGTCTTGAGAAGATAAGAGCTATAATGGATTGGAAAGCACCAAAGAATGTATTAGAAGTAAGATCTTCCATGGGATTATTGGGATAATACCAAATATTCATTAAGGGTTTCTCGAAGTTATCTCATCCCATCACATCTTTGCAGAGGAAGGGTGTGAAGTTTGAATGGACTTCCAAGTGTGAAAGCAGTTTTCAAATACTCAAGGAAATGCTTACCAGTGCACCAGTTCTAAATATTGCAGATCCTAATGAAAGCTTTGTGGTGTGCACAGGTGCATGTAATAAGGGAATTGGTGGAGTGTTGACTCAGGACGGCCATGTCATCAGTTACGAATCTAGGAAGATGAAAAAACATGAGCATAATTATGCCACTCATGATCTGGAGCTTGCAGCTATCAATCACGCCTTGAAGGTATGGAGGCACTACTTGATGGGTAATAATTTTGAGTTAAGGAATGATCATGATGGTTTTAAGTATTTGTTTGAGTAGCCTACTCTTAATGCAAGACAAAGAAGGTGGATGGAATTTATATGTGAGTATGACTTTGATATTAAGCACATCAAAGAAAAGGAGAATAATGTAGCTGCTGCACTAAGTAGGAAGATGCAGGTGATGCATGTAGTAACTATCAGTATTGGTACATCATATATGAAGGATAAGATCATTAAAGCCAATGTTACATATGAGCATTACAATCAGGTAAGATATGGATTGCAGCAATAAAAAGTACCACGGAATTTTGATAAGTACGGGCTGGAAGAGAATGGAATCCTCATGCATAAGGACATAGTTTATGTGCCAAACTCTGGAGATATAAGGAAGATGGTTCTAATGGAGATGTATAATGTACCTTATGCAGGACACTTGGGTTATTAGAAGACAGTAGCAGCTATGAGGAAGCAGTATTGTTGGATAGGAATGAAGAATGATGTTGCAGTGTACATAGCTAGATGCATGGAATTCCAAAAAGTTAAAGTGGAGCATCAACATCCAATTGGTTTGTTGCAGCCATTACCAATACCTGAATGGAAGTGGGATGTAGTGACGATGGATTTCATCACAAAATTTCCTAAGATAAGACTACAACATGATTCCATCATGGTGGTGGTGGATAAGTTGACTAAAGCTACACATTTTATTCCAGTGAAGGCAATTCATACAGCAGCTAAAATTGCAGACATCTTTGTGAAAGAGGGTTCCAGACTACATGGAATTCCAAAAGCTATAGTGTCAGACAGGGACAAAAAGTTCACTTCTAACTTTTGGAAGGGATTGTTCAAAGGAATTGGCACAAATTTGAACATGAGTACAACATACCATCCTCAGATAGATGTTTAGACAAAGAGAGTCAATCAAGTGATCGAAGATATGTTGAGAATGTATGTGATGGATCAACCATCCAAGTGGGAGGATTATTTACACTTGATAGAGTTTGCCTACAATAATGGATATCATGCCTCTCTGAAGATGAGCCCTTTTGAGGTATTGTATGGGAGGAAGTTCAATACTCCTATCAGTTACGATAATCCAACATACATAATCATCATTGGACCTGAACTTCTGAAGGATAGGGAAGACCAGATGGTTAGAATCAAGCAGAATATAAAAGCATCTCAAGATAGACAGAAGAGTTATGCAGATAAGAGCGGAACTGATGGGAATTTTAAAGTTGGAGATCATGTATTCTTGAAATTTCGACCCAAAAAGAGTTCCTTGAGCTTAGGAAATTGTTCCAAGCTAGTTGATAGATACTATGGCCCTTTTGAGATCCTAGCTAGGATAGGTCCCGTTGCATATGAGCTTGCATTGCTTGCTTGCATAAAAGTGCATAATGTATTTCATGTATCTTTGTTGAAAAAGTATGTATCTAATGTTGATCATGTGATTGATTGGAATGTGATCCAGGTGGAACCGGAAGGGGATTTCCCGGTACAACCATTTACCATTGTCGGCAGAAAATCCAAGTTTCTCGGCATTCGAGAGATTAGGAAGGTAAAGGTCCAATGGACCCATTAAAGTCCAGCTAATGCTACTTGGGAGCTGGAAGTTGCTAGGAGGGAGGCATACCCTCATCTATTTTGAAATTTTGTAAATGTATGTGTGTAATAAATATGCATTGAGGACGATGCATTGTTTTAAGGGGAAGGGAGATGTAATACCCCGATTTTGAGCCCCTGATCATATGTACTTATTATTTGTTTTTTTATTATGGCACTAGGCTCTAAGACTATTGTCTCTATACATCATTCTAAATAAATAAAATAAATGTCTCAACATGGACAACTAACGAGAATGGGGGGGGCTTGGACTCCACAGGTGAGGGGGGATGGGGACTTCCTAGTGCACTCTAGACTTGATGACCACCAAAAAATTTCATGATGGACCCAAATTTACCCGTTTGGACCTTATTCATCTTTTGTAACTCTCTCATGAAGGTTTGATATCTCCACTTGCACTAGTGCGCCCTCTTGAGAGATTGGTGGGCCCCACTTGGAGATAGCGCCCTTGCTCCACTATTCATGGGAGAGGCTCCCTATTTTTGTGACGCAGGTAATTTATGACACATAATTGACTCCATCGCTCACCCCTGATGACCAATTTCTCCCTCCTTGGCCTCCACTCCTCAGTTTTTAGTAACTCCTCTCATTTTGTTATTCCCGAAAAATGGAATCTATCTTAACTTTACCTCTACTTCACCCCAACTCAAGTTAACCTCCTGGAGTTTGAATTACCTTCATTATTCTCTCCATGATTTTGAATTTACTCCTTCAGATATAAAACCAAGTTCTACCTTCCTTGGGAATAGTTACCAGTTACCTCGGTCATGTTATGTGATATATTCATGCCAATGTGAGGAATGATGCTATGAGAGCTATGTGCATTGTGAACCATTGTGAATTGAGATGGTGTTGAACCATTGATAGAGATTAATTTACATTTTTGAGACAACAATATTTCCTCACTCCCTTTTCTTATTTTTTCCCCTTCTCGTCACATAAATCCTGGGAAGATTGGTGATGTCCTGAAGGACTTGTGTAGTGAAGGGAGTCACATTCCACTGGGTAGTGTAGATGGAGGGGGAAGTTATGGTTAAAGGATTGAGTTGTGTTTATGAAACTGATATTGAGCTATTCCATTGCTTGAGTGCACTCTTCCTGTGGATTCCTTGGCCTCATCTTGGAGGTGGCCTATCCAAGTAAGATTTGGCTGGATTGTCCCTACGGTTGGGAGGAAAGTTGTCATGTTGAATCTAGTTGTTCTTCAATAAGATCAGTACTATGATATATGTTTATTCATGTGTTTATATGATCTGTATATATCTTCTAATGTTCCCTTGGTGTCTATTATAAACTCTGTTTGAATAGATGAGCATTTTTTCAATGGTTGGATGCAGGATCGGATGGTTTTCTACTTGGAATCTTGCTTGCAATATTTTTTATGAAATCTGAAAGATAGATATATGTTATGGAAGTTTATGCTATGCTTATACTCTGTATTTTATGCAAATAATGCTCCCTTGGAGGCTAAGTGAACTCTGATTTTGTTTATGGACTTTTATGCTAACCTTGGATGCAGGTTGAATGTCTTATCTTCAGTTTCTTGTGAGCATTCTTTCCCTCTTCTCTAAATTATGATTCTTCTTCTGTACATGGATGAATTCACCCCTGATGTAAAGAGCATATGGTTGTAGAAAAAAATTCTAAACATGATTTGATAAACACTTAATGGTGGTAGATGGAAACCCCTAAATTGAAAACCGACAACACTTGCATAACTAAAACTAGCAAACCAAGAACTGGAAATCTGTTAATGTTCACATTTCAAACTCTAACTCTGTATTATTATGGTTTATTTGGATATTCATGGCGGCCCGTAGATATGTTAATAATTTTTAGTTACATTTTAAATTATAGGTTCGAGTGGGATTGCATTCATGCGTGCATTGCATGTGCATCGAGGGGAATGATATGAATTGTTTTCCACATTTCATTTAGAAGGAATGTATGTTTATTTATTTGGAATTTAGACATTTTGACCTAGCCTTAGATCCCTTATTCTATTGTGCATTTCTTGACGCATCCCTCTCCCCCTAGTTTTGAGGTGTTTAGCGGTGTTGGGGACACCGCAAAGGCTTTGGTCCTAGCCTTTCCTATTATTGATAATAATTTAACATGGAATGTAGGAAATGGAACACATGTGAGATTGTGTGTAGATTATATCTCATGATGTGGGTATGCCATTATACTAACTCTAGATAAATTACCAATATTCATAGCAAAGGATTTTACTTCTCAAACCAACCAAAAGATAATGATACAACTATTATCTGGTGATAAGGATGGAATCCATATTAATACTTAAGTTATGAAAAAGTCATATAAGTATTAAGGAGGAGTCTGACACACTTGCATGATATGATAAGGCATCAAGGTAATATCAAGAGGTATGGTGGTGGGAAAAAACCTGGGAAATAAAAGCACCTAAAAAAAACAAGCTCTTTTAATGGTTATCAATTAAAAATAGGGCCTTGACTTGGGACTTGATTAAAAACAAGGGTAAAAGTGGACCATGTTATTGTTACTTATGCAAGGGAGGATAGGAATACATTGGTCATTTAATGATTAGGTGCCCTTATGCAACCCAATATTAATGGAGAAGTTGATTAGTTGTCAAAATTTATGGAATGGTTCTACAATTAATCAATGCTTGGGGAAGTGGTTTGGGAAAAAAGAGTTAAAAGTGGTTCGGGAAAAAAGAGTTAAAAGTGGTTCATGAAAAAAGCGTTAAAAGCATTCATGGATTTAACTTGTTTAATGACATGTTGTATATGGATTTCTCGTAAAAGTAATATATTTAATGACAAATAGAATCCTATCTACTAAGTATTAGCATAGGCATATAGTTGAATCTAAGGGTGCTAGATGGAGGTGAAGGTAAAATTCCAAAGACAGAGAGGGGATTAATTGATTCAAAAATGATATCCACGCGGCTTCTTTGATGGAATCAAGCAACATCCACATTTTTTTTTTGTATCACTGGTGAGAATTTATTTTTTGGGGTAATAATTTCATTAAATTCAAAGCAGGCTTAGGTCCATATACAAATAATTCAGCTGAATTCCTAGCTTTAAGTAACCTCTTAAAAATGGAAATAGAGAAAGGGATTAATCATTTGCAGGTTTTGGGGGATTTTTCACTTGTTGTCAACTAGATGAGAGGTGATAGTCATATTCATAATGTGACTCTTAGACCACTAGCATATCATCTGAAATCAATCTCCAGGATTTTTGAAGACATTTTATATTACCCATATAATTAAAACTCAATACAGTGACAAATGGACTCACTCATATTTCTTTAGAATTTTATTTATGTATCCGAAAAACTTTAAGACAAATAGGTCACCAAAAGAATGTAATTATGAATTCACCTATGAATAGATATTACGATTTATATATTTTTCTTTTGAATAATGTGTGTGTGTGTGTGTGTGTGTGTGTGTGTGTGATTATTAATGTCCACTATGGCCAATTGTGGTCTATCGAACCTTTTAAAAGGTAGGGAATCATTTGGTTTTCTTTAGAATTTTATTTATGTGCTCAAAAAACTTTAAGAGAAAAATTCCTAGATCACCATAGTTATGATGAGTTCAAAGGTTAGGAAGGACAATATTGTAGCAAACAATTTGAAATTGCGCTCTAATATGGGTGTATGTAGGACATTCTAAGAGAAAGTAATTTTGATATTCATCCTTCTTAGTATCACAAGGATGAAAAAATATTTCATCCCGTGACATTCTAGGAATTGCCCAGCGCCCTATTTCACTATAGAGCTCGTGAGAGTTTGTTCTTATTTTAAAAATGTTGATTTTCTTCTTTATGATAATTAAGGCAGTAAGATACATTTAATATTCTAAATTAGGGTCGATCGCCTCCTTATAATATCTTAATTTTCTCATACCCACTAATTCTTTACTGCACCACAACTTCTCCTTAAATTTATATGTTATAATACTTTTAATATTATCACTATTTTGTACTGATATCTTCCTTGACCCCCTAATGATTTAGCCAAGACATGACATCTTTATAACAACCTTACTTAACCCATAGATTGTTTTGAGTAGAGTGTGAAACAATGTTAGGAGGCGTCTTGTCTTCCATGTTGCTTATCTTGTTCTTATAGATTAGGTACCTAGTCATAGCCATGCTCCCCATTGGGTAGAGACTCACTTCTATGAGGATAGGATATGGTGTATTTCCTTTAATTTTGATATTATATGTTATAAAGTGATCACGGTTCTCTAGAGATGTTGCAAACCAAAACTTCACATCCATATAAGATAACATGAGTAACAAGAGTCCTAAAGAGTAGTTTCTTCTTCCCAGATCCAAAGGTATGTTGATTTACAATTGTTTCCAAGTCCATAATAAGCTTTCCACCCTATATTAATCATTTTTTCAATGCTATAGTTCCAATTAAGCTTGTGATGAACATCAATTCCGAGATATTTATATGAAACCAGCTCCTCCAAGTTGTTGTTGTAAAATAAAACACAATTTCTATTCATGGTGAGAATGTGAATCACACTTCTCAAGGTCTTTTCACATGGTACAAAAAAGAACAACACATTTTTACTCAGTAAGAAATTTGAGCACATTCTTGCATTATCCAAAGCATTTAAAAACAACTTAAACAACTTTACAAAAAATATCATACATCTATGCTCTTACTGTTCACAAATAAATTTCCAAAGGATCCATATATATACGAATAACAAACATCTAAAGCAAAAAAAAACCTTATATATCCTAAATAGACCTACAATGTCTTCAAAAAAAAATACAAAAGAAAGTAGAATGGACTATAACCGACAACAAAAAAATAGATAAAATAAAGATACAAAATATGAGCATAAAATAAACAGGGACTTTGTCCCTTATTTTCCAGATCCATACCACATTTAGGTAGTCCTTGACCTTTCTTGGTTAGTTCCCTATATATATGAGAGAAGGTGACATGTTCAAACGCTTGAGACACCTCCTTTAACCAATCTTCAATGGGCACAAGTTGAACATTTTATTTCCAAGAATTTCCTTGCATCTAATTTGTCACTAGGGAAGACTCGATCATGAAAGTTCTAAATATGTTTCACATCCCTCTCTAAAGCACATTTGATCATAATTATCAAGGCCATAAATTATACATAATTGATTGAGCCCATCCCCTACCCAACTTTAAACATGAAACAATGGGTTGTTGAGATAAATAGAAGACTTCAAACACTGCTAAACTCAGGTGTTCCTTGCATAGCCCCATTGAAGAAAACCCGTGCATGGGTGTTTTCAATAAAAAACTCACCCAGCTAGCCAAGAACTGTTTGTTTGACTGGTATTTTGCAAAATGACAACAACATATAACTTAAAAAGGTGAAAAAGTAGGAACATGCTTACCATAAAAATCTGTTACACGGAATTTTCGTCAGTAGCACAAACCTTGTGACATCATGTTGTCACAATCCCTGAAGTCATTTTCATGGTGGATGATCCTCTACATCATTGTAATGTAACTTGACTTTTTTTGTAACTTCAACGCACTATGTTGTCTTGCAACCTGCGTCGCAAACCATTAGACATGTCTTGTTTCATTGAAACCTGCGCCGATGACACGGCCTAACCTTACAACAACCCGCATCGACCAAGGTGCATCTTGGTCCACTGCAAAGTGCGTCAACCTTTGTACGGGCGGAAAATTAGGTTTTCGAGAAGCTTCTAGAGCGAAATATCATTGGATAGCCTTTCCTTCCTATTTATTTGGATCTAGCTCAAGCTCCAAAACTATTGGGATCATATCTCATCCACTTTTCGTAATATTCTCACCCCTCTCTTATCCTTATTGTATTATAAATGATACTTTTGGGCATGGGGGTGAGGAGGGGGAATCAATAGTAGGTATATGCTGGAGAAATTCTATCAGAGTGCTAGACTCTTGAGGTCCATTATTCCAAGACAGGTGTGACAAGTTGGAGCAAGAGGAATCTATCGGAAGGGATCTACTATACACCAAGGCTATGTTTGTAATTATTTCTACTTTGATAATACAATGATGCCTTTCCTTTCCCATATCTGATTGTTAATATCATTTATAGTGAATTTCCTTGGTCATTTACTTAAATTAGTCAAGTTGTTTCTATCGCAATCCACTTGGTCTTTGTTTGTGGTGAATCTCTTACAAGTTTTTTGTCCAAGGAGTTGGATTGTAGAAGTTCAAGGATCGCAAGGACAAACTTCGTTCAAGAGGTGAGTTTTCTCTTCTTTGTCGCTCATCAGTACTTGATCAATCTAGGGAAATGTGTGTATGCATTGTCTTGTTTTGCTCTAGATTCAACTCATTCAAACTAGGTAGGTTCACTTGTGTCCGCACTCGTAGACTTATCCGCTAACAAAATTGGCAACTCCACTAGGGAATTTCTCCCTATATCTCCCTTGCTTTTCCATGGGATTCTTTTAGATCTTGTCACTTATTTTCGACTTGCTAGTTTAAATTTTGGTTGTCTTCAATCACTGGGTAATCTATATCAACTCTGGAACCTTAAGTCCATTTGAATCCTTTGAGTTCTAGGATCCTTTGTCCTTTATCTTTGAGAAAAAATTATCTTTTGTCATCGACATGCTTTGGCTTCATATACAGTGCGCCAGCGATGCACCTAGGTGTGCTTTCACTTACATTGACTCTGATAGACACGATGTGCTACACAATAGACCACGTCTCCCTGGAAAATTTTGCTTTAGGGTCCAGATCCCAATTTAAGGGTTGACTAGGTGGTTTTCAAATATTTTTGCTTTACCCATCTCAGTCACACTCCCCTCCAGATTTTCTTTTTGCCTCCTCTTGGGTTTTCTTGAGATTTGGAGTCATGTTTGGCCTTTTGAGTCAAAACTAGTACTTTGCTTGCTATTTTAAGCGAAATGAATTGCATTTAAAAAAAAAAAACCCTCATGGCCTAGGGGGGAAATGAATCGTGTATCCTACAGTCTCTTTGACCCATATTAAGGTTTCAAAATAATTTTTGGTTTGATGTGGATTGGCTTTCTTTAAAGAGTTAAAAGGTGTGGGATATCCATGTCTTTTTTAGCCTCATTTTCTTGGGTTGTGCATCTTGTTTCCTTTACATGTTGAGTTACCTATTGATTGTTGGAAAAGATTGATTCTTTGTCTCCACTTTAGTTCAAAGAGAAGCTTAATTTTGTCCCTCTTTTGCTATATTTACAAACTTGGAAAATATAAATATTCTTCTTGCCTTAGTTTGATCATTTGACATTCTTGGTCTTACACTCATAAGAAGAAGAAAGGCTTGTTTCAAATTTATGTGCATTTGAGTTAGACAAGATTATTGAGTGTTTTTCTTTGTCTTGAATTTGATTGGAAACGTTTGTGGAATATTTCAATCCATAACTTAGATGTTCCTTTTTCAAGTGTAAAAAGATTGGAAACGAACTAGAGTTCTTGCATTTGGTGTTCATAAAAATATCTCTTTTATCACTTTAGGATAGATTTGGGTGCATGATTTTGAATTTTTTACTTCTTTCTATCATTTTGAAAAATCTAAAATTGCATTTGCATCGGGTTGTGCATTTGGGAAGAAAAACTACCTCTCTCCTTCTTAAGTAGGACTTCATCGAAAAGAAGATTCGCATCTCATACTTACATGGTTTTGAGTCAGATCCAAATTTCATCTATACACTTAACTGCACAAGATAAAATCAAGCACTAGTTAAGTTAAAATATTTTAGCAACTTGGTGTGATAGGATAGAGAAGTATTCTGGCGTCGTAAAACGTAGGATCTGTCGTTATTTTTCCTGCACTGCATCCCGGGGACTGTGTGGTTCTTCCACATACTAGTCGGTCTATAGAAAGGCCTTTCACATACTCGATGGTATATAGAAAGGTACTTTCACGTACTTGACGGTATATAGGAAGGCCCCTTTTGAACGGTTGTGCATTAGACAACACTACTACGGATTGGAGCTCCCACATACCTTGTGTATATCGGGAGACCCATATAGAATCCTGGAACCATCCAAGTAAACCTTCTAGTCATCTTGTTGTAGCAATACACCGAGAACAACACTCGGGGAGATTACTATGCACGTACTGCTAGGTAGTCGGGTTATACAGCCAGGGTACGGTCCCAATCCTCCTTGGTTAGTGCTCTAAAAAATTGGGTTAAGTATAATTGTTGGACCCTACAGTATATCGTGAGTTGTGACAACTTGACACACCCGTGAGGATCCAACTTTTACCTCCCTCATATTCACAAGTTTGCTTGTTGCTTTTAGTTTGAGTAGTGTTTGTTGTGCGTGATATTTAGAAGGCCTTGGAGCATTTAGATATGGAAACCTATTCTAGGAATACCAATCAAGAGGCCCCTTGTCAAGGGGTACCTTTTATTTTTCCTCCAGTTGGATATATTATTCCTCCCTTTATTGCCACTTTAAATCTTCCTGGATTAACCATAGGATTACTGGTATGGTTATTCAATCTGGTGATTTTGGTTGTGCCCAATGTTTCAAATGTTAACTCTCCACCACGAGAGTATCGATCCCAAACTAATCCTTCCCCTTCTTCATCGGATGTATCTTCTTCTGTTTCTTCTTCCTTTCCTGATAAAAGCAGTGGTGTTAATAATCAGGAGGATAAGAAGAAGAAGAAAAGGAAGATTAAGAAGAAGAAGGATAAGAAAGAGACCAAGCATAAATCAACCGCCTCTGATGGCACTCATTCTATTCAAACACCTTGTAGACCCAAGTTCACTTGCAAGCTTTGGAGGGGTGATCACCTTTTCAAGGGATTTCCTAGTCTTTCCAAAGTGTTAGAAGAGTAGTCTAAAGAATCCAAACAACCTATATCATCAATCTCTAGGCACCATACTAATGATACCCCATCGCCTAGTGAATCTATGGTTAAGGGTCGAAAAGGTAAAGTCAATAATCCTTGTTTGTTATGCAAGGGAATGCACCTTACTTACCTTTGTCCTCACATGGATGAAGCTTCACAATTGTTGGAAGATTTAATATCTCAATTTTGACCCCATTACATTAAATCGTAAATGATGTAATATTGTTATAAAATCATGATGAGGAGCTCAAGGCCAAGGTCCCGCCATCGATTAAGTGATGCATATGGTTTGCATGCCAGCCAGGCACAATGGAATTGAAAATATCATGTTAATATGCACTTTAATAAAATACCCACAACTAGCTATGCAATGCAATGCAACAAGAGATGGGGGAATGATTTTTACAAGGAATTGGGAGGGAAATATTCAAACCCTTGAACCAATCAAGTCAATCCAAGTGTCAATCGGAGAACCCATGAACCCTCAACTACCCATGTTGACTTTTGTACCCAATCATTTAATTCTTCCAAGAATTGGTTGAGATAGTTAATGCCTTGGGGAATGGGGAGGTATGGATGTCCAAATTCGAGTATGGGAAAGCCACCATTTTGGAAAAACGTGCTTTGCTTCCTTGGCAAGAAAAGAGCCATGAATTTTCTCCCCAAGCCATTATCCATCAACCAGTTTTTTCTCTCTCACGTTTTTGGAGCTACCTGGGTGTTTTTCCTCCACATTTTTCTGGTTAATCATTGTTTTCTAGCTGGGAGAAGGGATTTTTTGTATTGTATAACAATGGGGAAGAAGGGATCTCAATTTGGGGGTCCATATAGGTCGTTTATGGCCATCTGAATGCTCACATATCGGTGTCTCAAATCATTTTCTTCCCTGTGGTCGTTTTTCATTTCCCACTACTCGTTTTTGTGGTGCTACAATTTGGAAGAATCCATGGGAACCTTGTTTTTGTAAATCCCATAGTAAAATTGTTTATCCATGCCCAACCATGGAGCTTGTTGTGTGTAGATATAGTATGTTAGGACATGGGTTATGGGAATCCATTGTTTTGGCTTGAGCTTGAGTGCAAGCATCCAGAAATGAATAGGGTTCAGATTTAGCCTGATAAACCCAGCTATGGACTGGCTTGGCTTAGATGTGATGGTCATCTTGTTGTGCATCAAATGTAGGTTCACATTCCTTGGAGAAATCATGCCCAGCTCGGGGGGTGGCAATTGTGTTGAGAGATTGATTAACACAATTGGCCTATGGTTGGGTGGAACGTTGCAGTTGTGTAGCTAGTTGCTTGGGACAATTTTGAAGATAAGTATTCTATCTCTGTGTATTCAATTCTGCAATGTATTGATTGTTCTGATTTTACTGAATGTATGCATGAGAAATGTGTATGGACAGTTTAATTCTGCTGTGCATGTTATTTTGATTTGCATCTGCACACATTTGTTTTATTTGTATGAATCTAATGAATCGGGTTGACTTTTTGGTAAAATGCCCAAGATCTGTAGTCATGTTCCCTTCCTTGCGTTGGATCAATGGGAGGGGACATGACAGATTGGTATTAGAGCATAGGCTACAACATTGGGCCTATATGGGACAAATCAGGCAACTTGTAGAGGTAAGCATTTTTCTTGCTCGACACTGATCATTAAGAAAAATTTCAAAAATTTGAAAACTTTTCTAAGTGTTTTTTTTTAGTTTCTGCTAAGTCTATGTCGGCACAAAATCGGCAAGAGTGCCGAAACTGTAGGCGAAAAATTGGAATAGTCGTCGATACGTTTCAACAAGAAATCAAAAGTTGTCGAAAAAGGGCGTTTCAGCGTAAAATGGAGAACTCGTCGAAACGGTCGGCTAAAAATTCATAAGCCCGTCGATCGGAGTAAAATTCAAAGGCACGCCGAAACAGTCGACGCAAAAATGAAAGTTGTGCCGACACGTTTCGGGGAGTTTCACAAAGTTGTGCCGATAAAGCGTTTCGACGAAAAATTGACAAGTGCATCGATCGGCGGAAAACTGAAAGTTGCGCTGAAACGGTCGGCGCAAAAGACATAAGTCTGCCGAAACAGTCGGCGAAAAAGAGAAAGGTCGTCGAAGCGGATCAGTGAGAAATGGAAATCGCGCTGATCAACAACAAAATGAAAGTTGCACCGAAACGGTCGGCGCAAAAGTCATAAGTCCGCCAAAACAGTCAACAGAAAAGAGAAAGGTCGTTGAAGCGGATCGACAAGAAACGGAAATTGCGTCGATCAACGACAAACTAAAAGTTGCACCGAAACGGTCGACGCAAAATTCATAAGTCCGCTGAAACAGATTAGCGGGAAACAAGAAATACGCCGATCAGAGGATAATTGAAGTTTGCGCCAAAACGGGTCGGTGAGAAAATCAAAAGTGCGTCGATTGGCCAAAAATTGAAAAGTCCGCCGAAATGGATCGACGAGAAAATGGAAGTACACCGATCGGAGGGAAAATGAAAACTGCGTCGATCGACGTAAAATTGAAATTTGCTCTAAAACAGGGCGGCGTCAAAGTGATAAGGGTGTCGATCGAAGACAAAGGGATAAGTCCCCTAAAACAAAGAATTTCAGTAGTTTTCCAGTGAGATTTCCAGGTGCCAGAAATTAAAAAATTTTATGGAACTAATGCGCCAAATTGCACAAAATTGAAATATTTACAAACAAACAAAAAAACAAGGGGGCAAGCCCCCTTGACCCCCATCGTCCCCTTGAGACGTCGTCGATAGTCAGAGAATTCTATGGTCATGACAAGATTCATAGAATTGGAAATGTTGCATCATGATAATAGTCCATGGGACAATTTGGCAAGTTGTGGATGATTAAAAGGGTGATTCATATGTTTATGTAATCTGACAAAAGTTGGCAATTTTGAAGGGTTGCATTTTTTGCTCAATAAGTAATGAAATAGGTTATCAGGTAAGGGACCTTCAAAAGACTCCTTATGGAGTTAGAATTGAATCAATTGCGATGCTAATAAGTGCAAGGAAGTTAAGAAAGGTCAAGTTGAACTTGGCCATATTTTCTGAAAGCAATTGGAGCAGTAAGACAGTGTTGATAAAGAGGGAAATTTCTCACCTTAAACTATTTATGTTTATAGCATAAGAATTGCATGCTTGGAAGGTAGCGAGTAGAAATGTTATACATGAGTATATGTATTGAGTTGTTGCTTGGTGAGAAAATCATAGCTAATGATTCCTTGTGTGCTCGCTAGAGAGGCCATGAAATTGGATCATCTATGATATGGAAGAGGAAATTCCATGCTATGATTGGAAAGGGAGAATTCCTTAACTCCTCTCTTGCTATTGAAATTATATTTTACAGAAATTATGGCATAGAAATGTTGGAAATGCAAGAGATTAGATAGATGAAATGAATACGCACTAGTGGGCATATTGCCAGATATTGCATAGTGCATGTGAAGATATTTTTGCACATATATGATGATTGCATGTTGGTAAAGCTAGTGAAGTTTTACATATGCAATAAGCCGCTTAAGATAATTATTGTGGTTGTTAATAATTAGTGGTGTTCGCATTGGTTGTAAGACCAAAGACAACAGAAACATGGCTAAAGATGTGGATGATGTTGTTGCATATGACCAACAACCTTATGAAGAAAGGTTGGGGCAACAAATCTATGATCAAGAGGTTGGTGGTAGGATGGTGAAATCCTTGCAGGAGACCGACTGATCAGGTAACATCAAAGATGCTAATGGAATCCATGCAGGTAATGATTTATGATCGCATACAAAAAGGGAATTGGGTAAGAATCCTTTTAGCCATATTTAAATTATAATCATAAATTGGTATGTATGTGATGTTGAATGCATTTATTCGAACATTATCCCATCGGGTACGGCGAGGTATGCGGTAGTAAGGGAAAGGATCCTTATACCATCTAGTTGTTTTGAATTGTAAATGAATTTATATGACAATATATCATGCCATTTGTGTATGTTGGTTATGAGTTTAATAACCAAAGCAAGTAAGGACTTATAGTCCTGTTATGGTAGTGCATGCTATATGAGATATCCCTAGTTAGGCCATAATGTGTTTGGAATGATGGAATGCATGACATGATAGTATAGTGTGCACGAAACAATGCAAGGTGACATTGAGTGGATATGCCTTAAAATATTTTGTAAAGCTTGTGGATATGCATTGAGTGAATGCACCAGAAAAGATTATGTGAATGTCGTAGGTGTGCATGCATGTGTGTGAGTGCACATGTTGAGATGCATTTTGTGAATGCATGGTTGTGTTATGTATGTTTCATTGAAATTAGATAATAGATGAAATGATGAATTAGGGGTAATTCTGGGATCATTTCAGAGCTACTATGAATGGAGGAGAAGGATTGCATGAAGAAGGCAGTCATGTTTGATGGTCTACCTGAGTGCTCTGTTGAAAGGACAGAGTTGCATAAAATGATATCGTTGTGAAGTAATGCGTATTGAAATTTTTATTAAATTGCATAGATGGTGTGATGGTAACTAGCAGTTTCATTGTGATAATGATGCATATAGAATACATATATATTTCATTACCTTTGAGATGTGAACAACTGATAGTGTTTGAATTATTGGGTATTATAATTCTGAGATCACTTCAATGATTGTTGTAGCAATGAAAAGATTATATGCATGGATGCTCACACAGTGTTTGGCTGACTAAAATTTCATATTTCAGGTAGAAATGTCTTGAGGATGGAAATGTGGGTAAGTCCATGATAAAGGCTAGAACCTACCATGTGCAAAGGCCAAATATTGTGAGAAGGATCTCATGGTTCACAAATATGATTTCTACATGAACTTCAGATCTGAAAATTTTCTGATTTAAGTTTATGAGAATAATCTCATGGTTGCAAATCTAATTTCTATAGGAAAACATATTTGTAAATTTCAGATTTGAAATTTTGCTAATAATTGCTAATGACTATTTGGCTTATATAAAATTGTGTCAGGAGGGCATGTTGTAGGTGGATGTTCATGTATGGTAGCAAGTGTAAAACCATAATGGACAGAGTGATACCACTTACGAGAGCCAAACAATATGAGGATAGCCTCATGTCTAAGCAAATCAACTTATGTAGTAGATATAATTGCAAATTATTAATGCCATTGATTGGTTATGGAACAATCAGATTTGAATTTTATTGTTAAATGCCATTGACTATTTGGTTGTTTGAGAAGTGTGTCAGGAAGACACATTGCAGGAAGACCATGTGTGATGGCCTGGAGAAGCCAAACTCCATGGGAAGGATCCCATGCTTTGGAAATGGGTTTCGGGTGAAATGCCATTGTAAATTTTGATAATATCTCAGTTGCACTGCATGTTGGAAAACCATGTGAGTGAGATGGAAAAATTATGCCAAGAAGGCATATGTGGGTTATGGAACGTGAAAAGATTGGGTGGAAAACCGAAGGACTATTGACTCAGAGAAGGGAGCCCCCATTCTTCGCAAATGAAGAGGGAATACATCTGAAAAGGGATAAGTATTTTGTAACCCTACCTAAGAACATGCATGTCTAATTATTAGGGTTAATATGCAGAGCATGTTCTATTTTATTTATATTATTTCAAACTGCTTGAGTATGATTAGGGCCTACATAGCTCACATCGGAAAGGGGTGCACACCTTTCTAGTGATGGGTTATGATAGGGTTGTCAATATTAACTACACCCTAAGGGAATGGACGCATTCCTGGTGTTTCAATACTTGATATGAATGATATGAAATATGGTTACAATTTTAGAGGAGAAATATTGATGAACTTGCTTATCCTTCTTGTGTTTTTAGCTTACGCATATGCAATTTGGTGTTGCATGTTAAGGGGAAAAGTGAAGAAAGGGTACTCAGGAGGACTGTATGGGCATTGGTAACCTTTCTACGCTCACGCTAAAGAACACTAGAAGGGATGGATAGGCCCGAGGAGTTGTGTAGCATAGAAGGGGTACCATTCTTGTGTTGTGTGCGTGGGTATTGTGGGGCCATGCTATCCTACATTCAAGTGAGTCACCTATGGAGTTCTTGGAAGAAACCACTGGTTTGCATAGGATAAGGAACCATGTAATTGTACTCTTTTGTTTTATTTCCTGATAAACCCAGTAGAGACATTGGCTTGGCAATGGTTTTTGTATGCTTGATAAACCTAGTCGGAGAACTGGCTTAGCATACTGGTCAATGGATTTTGTATGCTTGATAAACCCAGTCGGAGAACTGGATTAGCATACTAGTTATTGGAATGCCTGATAAACCCAGTTGGTGTACCGGCTTGGCATTGGTTATTTGAATGTTGTGGAGCAGCCGGCGTGCTGGCCAAACATTCCTTAAATGCTTAATAAACCCAGTCGGTGTATTGTATTAGCATATTGATAAATGGGATTCCTGATAAACCCAGTCGGCGTATTGGCTTGGAATTACCTATTCGAATGATTGTGGAGCAGCCTACGTGTTGGACCAACATTCGTTATTGTATCCACAGGCGATCCAAGGATTGTAAAGCAAAGAAGGAGCCTGTGGAATAAACTGAATACATCCAATGCAGATAAGTATTTGGTTAACTTGCAGCTTCTTGCTTATTTAATATGAATATACGTGTGTACATGATTTGGTTATGATTTCTTAAACTCTTTTTTTTAGAGATAAACCATATGAAAATAAACTAAACATGCGAATTGATTCAATGTTTGAGTGTAGGTATTGCTGGAAGCAAGAGCCTTGAAGGCATCCTAAGGATTCATGTGGACATGTGATTGTCCTAGAAAGCTCAGTATGAGCAATAATGAAGAATGGTGCTAGTGGACTTGTGTGGGTCCTAGCAGCCAAAGGTTTTGTAGGCAATCATGGGGGAAGGGCTCCCTGGATGAGAGGCCTGGGGCAGACCTTAGACATTAAGTGTCATAGCCAAGAAATGGAAAGTCAAGCATCCACATTGAAGTGAAAGAGGATAAGGAGCATGGAACCACAGTGGTGGTGTGACTCCGGATTGGAATAAGACTAAGAGGGGGAAACTCTTACTCTCATCTTTCCTTTTAATTGATGCATTTCAGGAAACGGAAAATTGTCGAAGGCATGATATGGCTGAAAATTGATTGTGTTTAATTGCTTGAAATAAATTGTGAATGCTGAGATAGTAAATTCCCTTTGAAAGGATGAACATGAATGAGTTCATGTGTATGATTGGGAAAGCATGAAAAGTGTGGAAGTTTCATGAATAAAGCATGGACTCTCCATGTCAATTGGGAAAATAATTGACTGATTTTAATGATTATGTTATGCTTGGCCTAACAGGAATTTACAAGATGAATTTCACAGGTGAGAATTAAAACAATTGATTGCAGTTGTTACCAACCAAGTGTTGCTAGTGAGCAAAGTGAGAGCCAGTTGTGCACATTGGTCATGGAAGCAGACCAAAGGCTATGGGGATTGGCTAAAAATATTCCTCAAATAGTTTCTAGGACAACAAGAAAGATAGCAGACATGAAATTCCAGACTTGTAGATCAGCTGGAAGGTAAATAAAAAGGAAGGGATCGTTGTGGAGCAATGCCCACCTGTAGAGCTGGAAGATCAAAGCTAGCAGGAGCAACTTATGGAAGCCAAAGGACTTGGTCATGAAAGTTCAAAGTAAAAATATGAAATGTAGGACAGACCTGCCACATTTTGTGAATTTATGGACATGTGTAAAATGTCTAAGTATTCCTAAGTGTTGGAACATCGAGGACGATGTTATTCCAAGGGAAGGGGATTGTAATATCCCGATTTTGACCCCATTGCATTAAATTGTAAATGATGTAATATTGTTATAAAATCGTAGTGAGGAGCTCAAGGCTAAGGCCCCGCCATCGATTTAGTGATGCATATGGTTTGCGTGCTAGCCAGGCACAATGGAATTGCAAATATCATGTAAATGTGCATTTTAATAAAATACCCACAACTAGCTATGCAATGTAATGCAAGAAGAGATGGGGGCATGATTTTTACAAGGAATTGGGAGGGAAATATTCAAACCCTTGAACCAATCAAGTCAATCCAAGTGTCAATCAGAGAACCCGTGAACCCTCAACTACCCATGTTGACTTTAATACCCAATCATTTAATTCTTCCAAGAGTTGGTTGAGGTAGTTAATGCCTTGGGGAATGGGGAGGTATGGCTGTCCAAATTCGAGTATGGGCAAGCCACCATTTTGGAAAAACGTGTTTTGCTTCATTGGCAATAAAAGAGCCATGAATTTGCTCCCAAAGCCATTATCCATCAACTAGTTTTTCCTCTCTCACGTTTTTGGAGCTACATAGGCGTTTTTCCTCCACATTTTTTCGGTTTTTCATTGTTTTCTAGCTGGGAGAAGGGATTTTTTGTGTTGTATAACAATGGGGAAGAAGGGATCTCGATTTGGGGGTCCATTGAGGTTGTTTATGGCCATATGAATGCTCACATACCCGTGGGAGAAATCATTTTCTTCCCTGTGGTCGATTTTCCTTTCCCACTACTCATTTTTGTGGTGTTACGATTTGGAAGAATCCATGGGAGCCTTGTTTTAGTAAATGCCATAGTAAAATTGTTTATACATTCCCAACCATGGAGCTTGTTGTGTGTAGATAGAGTCTGTTGGGACATGGGTTATGGGTATCCATTGTTTTGGCTTGAGCTTGAGTGCAAGCATCTAGAAATGAAGAGGGTTCAGATTTATCCTGATAAACCCAGCTATGGACTGGCTTGGCTTAGATGTGATGGTCATCTTGATGTGCATCAAATGTAGGTTCCCATTCCTTGTATAAATCATGCCCATCTCGGGGGTGGCAATTGTATTGAGAGATTGATGAACACAATTGACCTATGGTTGGGTGGAACGTTGCAGTTGTGTAGCTAGTTGCTTGGGACAATTTCACAATGAAGATAAGTATTCTATCTTTGTGTATTCAATTCTGCAATGTATTGATTGTTCTGATTTTACTAAATGTATGCATGAGAAATGTGTATGGACAGTTTAATTCAGTTGTGCATGTTATTTTGATTTGCATCTGCACACATTTGTTTTATTTGTATGAATCTAGAATCGGGTTGAGTTTTTGGTAAAAGTCCCAAGATCTGTAGTCATGTTCCCTTCCTTGCATTGGATCGATGGGAGGGGATGTGACAGATTACATTGTTGTATCTCAGAAATACCTTCCAACAGGATATCATAAGTTGTCTCTTGACCCCCCTTTGGTTGATAAACTGGTCGATCCAGCTTCATCTTCAGTCGATCCCACTCTTTCTTCAAAGAGTGAACAACAAGTAGTTCATCCTGCTCTTCCTTTGAAAAGTGAATTTGAAGTGGTCGAGTCAATGTCATCTCCACTCAATCCCATACTTTCACTAGAGAATACTAAGACTGAACTAGTCACTGTGACACATTCTCTGTCTCATTCTACTCTTCCAGTTGAGAGTGAACTGAAAACAACTGATGTTTTCCTAGTCAATTCAGATTGTTCTAGGCAAGGGGAAATCGTGTCCATTTCCACAGGACCTCCTCCAAGTACTGATTTTATTTCCTTTCATTGGAATAGTATATCAGAATCATTTTTCTTCCTTTGGGTGTTCCTTTCCAGATATCTGTAGGAGTTCCCAATAAGGAAATATTTCGCATTATAGTTGATGAAGGAGCTTCTATTAGTATTTTATCCTCAACTGCTTGGAAAGCTATAGGTTCTCCTCATCTTGTGCTAGTCATTGACCAGATATTGGATTTTAATAGAAGACCTATTGGACCTTTAGGGATCCTTCCTCGGTTACCTATTACCTTAGGAGGGAAAATTGTTTGTATTGATGTTATGGTAGTCCAAAGTCCCTTAGATTTTAATCTGCTCCTTAGACGAGATAATGTTTATGCAATGAAGGTTGTAGTGTCCTCACTCTTTCGAGTGATGTATTTTCCCCATGACGGGAGGATTGTGACCATTGATCAACTTTCCTTTGTTAAACCAAATCATCGCATGACTGCCAGTCATCAGACTTCCTTGAATGTTTCGCATGTTTTAGTAGTTTATTCCCCTTAGGGATGGGGGCCATGTATCCAACCTCTACACATCATGTTGGAGTTATTCCCATAGATTCTTACGCTGGGGAGCACACTACCAACCTTTGGACATCATGTTGGGTAGGAACTAGTTCCAAGCATAGTTTACTTTAAGTTTCAATCTCGTGTAAAAATAATAATAATAAATACGAGCATACTTCTATTCATGTGTCAAGCTCGTTAAAAAATGAAACAGATGATTATGGGCATAGTTATATTATTGTGTCAAGCTCGTTAAAAAATGAAACAACTCCTTATGAGCAGAGTTATATTCTTGTGTTAAGCTCGTTAAAAAATGAAACAGGTGATTATGAGCATCCCTTTCTGTGTCAAGCTCGTTAAAAAATGAAACAGATAACCATGAGCATAGTTCTTTTCCTGTGTCAAGATCATTAAAAAATGAAATAGATGACCATGAGTAGAGTTCTTTTCCTGTGTCAAGCTAGTTAAAAAATGAAATAGATGACCATGAGTAGAGTTCTTTTCATGTGTCAAGCTCGTTAAAAAATGAAACAGGTGACCATGAGCAGAGTTCTTCTGCTATGTCGAGCTCATTAAAAAATCAAACAGATGACCACGAGCAGAGTTCCCTTTATGTGTCAAGCTCGTTAAAAAATGAAATAGATTCCTCCTCCCATTGAGTCACATCTTCCACTAGACTTAGTACATGAACCTTCTTTTCATCTGCCTATGCCATTTGATCCTTCACCCTCCTTTGTCTCTGGTGAACATGTTTCTAGTAGTATCCAAGAATTCAATCGGGTGAAGAAGAAGAGTATGTAGATGAAACGAAGCTTGGGGGGAATGTCCTCAACCTTTGGATATCATATTTGGAAATCTGGATATCTGGATAATATTTCCACACAATGTTGGAACTAAGTTGCTTAATTCTAGCAATTACACTAGGGGCATGTACCAATATTTGGATATCATGTTTGGAAAACATCCACCAATGGGAATCTTTTCGAGCATACTTTCTTTTTGGTTTCGAGCTCGCTAAAAAATGAAAGTCATCTCGAGCATAGTTCATTTTCTATTGCAAGCTCGTTAAACAATGAAGCAGATACAGTCATCATTCTTCCAACATGTCTTCGAGCTCATTAAAAACATTAAGATGGTGTTGATATTACTTGTTCTACTTTTCTGTACTCTAGTTAAAACACGAAAAAGATGTGTCAAGCTTACTTTTCACTTTTTCATGCTCTAGTAAAAAACATGAAAAGTGGTTCGAGATTACTTTTCACTTTTCCGTGCTCTGGTCAAAAACTTGAAAAGTGGTTTGAGCTTACTTTTTATTTTTCATGCTCTGGATTCAAACATAAAAATGATTCCAAGCGCTTTTGATACCATGGTTGTGCTCGTTAAAAACCAATTAAAAAGATGTTGACTACATCTTTATCGTTTTTTCGGGCTCATAAAACCTTTACGAAAAAGGAACCTCCTTGGAGTTGTCTTAAGCTCTTTTCAGACTCCCAAAATAGGAAAAGATCGCAAAGTGAACTTGATTCTTTCATGCTTGTAAAAGTATTCGAAAGGTCGTCTTTCCGGTGATAGTTTACCCCTTTTTCGGATCGGTTGGACTATTTACAAAAAAGGAATACTCTAGTCAACATTTGACTAGAAGAGTTCTTCTAGGCATTATTTTACACTTTTTCGGGCCTAGGGGACTAACTTTACGAAAAAAATCCACCCTGGAGTTTTCTTTTGACTGTTTAACACTCTCTAAATGTGAAATGCCAGCAATTTTACCTTCCTTGGACTTGTAAAGTTATACGTGGAAGGGCCCTTTTGGGATTGAACCCCTACTTTCACGGGTTCGTAAAACATTTGAGATTGGACTCGTCCAAAAGACGAGCTATAGCGAGCATCTGTTATACTCTTCAAGCTCGTTAATAAACAAAGAGGTACTTGTCAATCATGATGGGGAATAAGGGAAGGGAAATGCGTCTTAATATGTATTTATGGCAACTTATCGTCACCCTTGAACATGGCACATGTTTTTATCTCATCCAAACAGTTGATTAATCAGCTTGTCTTCGAGTCGTGTCAAGTATATGAGTCTCTTTACTCCTTTGGGTCATCTGAAGAATGCTCCGTTAATGTGGCATTATGTCTTGGTTTCCCTCTCACTGAATCAATGCTACCAATTCATTTGTCGTGTCATACAATGTTCAAGGAAAGTCCTCCATTTGAGTCGAACTTTGCAGTTGTCAAGCTATATGTCGTGTCGGTCATCCCCGAAGCAGTCATCCCTAAAGAAATTTTCCATACACCTTGTGTCATTCCATACTCATTTGATCTACCATCCAAAATCATATTCCTATATCAGTTTAGTGTCGATTATGTGGGATACATCATGGCCCTCCTTCGATGAATTTATCCTTGTCAACACCAACACATCATCCAGGGGTTATATTTAGATACCATTTAGTACCTTGAAGCCTGCATGCCTCGATGTCAAGTTTTCTTGACTTCGACAGTAGGTTTACATCATTAACCTCTGATTGAATGATTATGCATTTGTTCGACTCCAACTCATTCATTCGCATTCGTTGGAATATATTGAGATAACTTGGTAATCGTTGTCATCACTGGTGATTTCCCTCGCACTTGTTAACGGTTCACATCACTGACCGGTAATCAAGTGGTTTCTACCATGTTCGACCTCAACACATTGTAATTGCATAGTTAGATCTGTATCATTTCGGGATCAGGTAGAAGACCCTGGGTTACTCTGATGTCTTATTATCATACCCAGGTTTCGATGGATATTTTTAGTAGGTTTCCACATAGATGTTATGGTGGAGACCTCATTGATGTACTGTCACACAGATCCACTCTTGTATTGGTTTTGGTTGTGTCATTATTTTATCATGCATCTACGCTTGTATTTTAGTAGCCATTATTGTTTTTCAGTCATTCAACTATGGATCCATGTTGTATTTTGTTGGCCATATCCTCAGTCAGTACCAGCATGGATCTGCAATGTATCGGTCGGCAAGCATGTTTTGATTCATTGAGATGTTTAGCTCATAGATGTCAGAACTTGTATTGCAAAGCCCTTAATCGTTGATGTTAGTTCTCTGACTAATGTTTCCTCTCTCCGACAATCACATCAAAGTACATCACCTATCATTTTTCTCTAGCTTCGTACTTTGGGGGGAAATATGTTACACGGAATTTTCGTTAGCAGCACAAACCTTGTGACCTCATGTTGCCACAATCCCTGAAGTCATTTTCATGGTGGATGATCCTTGACTTCCATGTCCTATAACTTGACTTGTTTTGTAACTTTGGCGCACTCTATTGTCTTGCAACCTGCATCGGAAACCACTAGATGCGTCTTGTTTCATTGCAACCTATGCCGATGACGTGGCCTAACCTTACAGCAACCCGCGTCGACCCATACTAGCGCATGTTGCTACACTGCAAAGTGCGTCGACCTCTGTATGGGCAGAAGATTAGGTTTTTGAGAAGCTTCTAGAACGAAATCTCATTGGATAGCCTTTCCTTCCTATTTCTTTGGATCTGGCTCGAGCTCCAAAACTATTGGGATCATATCTCATCCACTTTCCCTAATCTTCTCACCCCTCTCTTATCCTTATTTTCCTATAAATGAGACTTTTGGTCATGGGTGTGAGGAGGGGGAATCAATAGTAGGTATATGCTGGAGAAATTGATCAGATTGCTAGACTCTTGATGTCCCTTCTTCCAAGACAAGTGTGACAAGTTGGAGCAAGAAGAATCCATCGGAAGGGATCTACGACACCAAGGCTATGGTTGTAATTATTTATGCTTTGATAATACAATGATGCATTTCCTTTCCCATATATGATTGCTAATATCATTTATAGTGAATTTCCTTGGTCATTTACTTAGATTAGTCAAGTTGTTTCTATCGCAATCCACTTGGTCTTTGTTTGTGGTGAATCTCTTACAGTTTCTTCGTCTAAGGAGTTGGATTATAGCAGTTAAAGGATAGTGAGGACAAACTTCGTTCAAGAGGTGAGTTTTATCTTCTTTGTCTCTCATCAGTACTTAATTAATCTATGGAAATGTGAGTATGCATTGTCTTGTTTTGTTCTAGATTCGACTGATTCGAACTAGGGACGTCCACTTGTGTCCGCATTCATAGACTTATCCGCAAACAATCAAGGGAATAAATTATGCATAATTGTTGGCACCCATCCCCTACCCAACTTTAAACATTAAACAATGGGTTATTGAGATAAATATAAGACTTCAAACACTACTAAACTAAGGTTTTCCTTGCATAGCCCCATTGAAGAAAACCTGGACATGGGCGTTTTCAATAAACAACTCGCCCACCTAGCTAAGAACTATTTGCTTGACTGGTATTTTGCAAAATGAAAACAATATATAATTTAAAAAAATGAAAATTAGGAACATGCTTACCATAAAAATCTAATAATTTATAGCTAACCAAATGCCCTGCAACGATAGGAAAGGCAAAGCGTGAAACTCTTTAAGTCCCTTTTTAACAAACCATATTCTCAAACACCCCTCTACTCCATTCCACACATTTGTAATACATGTGAGTTGGTGTATCTCTATCCAAAGATGTTGAGAAAATAACATTTGCTTACAAGATCAATTATAGTTTTAGTCTCCATTCTATGCAACATACAAATCCAGAATCGGCCATGCCTAACCATTTTTTGCCTATTCTTTTTAGACCTTCTATATAAGTGTTCCATAAAATTTGTTGCTGACATTCCTAGCATAAAGACTATGCTTTCCTCCACCTCTTCTATGAAATATCAATAGATTTTTTATCCCCAACTTGCTTGAGAGTGAATATAGCCCTTTCTTGAAGAGAAATAATCATTTTCTCAAGAAAACTTACACTTTCACCGCAACCTAGAACAAAATTAAAACCAGTTCTAACATGTTCATCATTTCCTACTTTCCAATACAAATGGTTCCCAAGCATATTAAAGGTTATATCTGAAGCCTTCCAGTGAATGGAAACAGTTTGAACGCTTTTTCTTTGGATCCTAATCTAGTCTATGAAAGACCATGCATTAATCTATTTATGTTCAATTATTTGTCTCCATAACCTTCTTAGGTAAGGATGTTTCACCAACTTTAACTACAACATATTTTCAAAACAAATTCATGTTCTTAATCCCCTATCCACCTTCCTCCTTTGGACTTGCTATAACCCGCCATTTAACTAGAGGGATACCATTGTTTTCATTTTTTCTAGACCACGAGAATTTAACACAAGTTTTCAATATTCTCTAGGACCCCTTTTGGTGTATAGGATAAAGAGTTCCAAAATATCATGATAACTTATGGTACCTATGTTACTAAATTTAATTCCCCTTTTATAGAAAACCAATCGTTACACAAATTATTGATTTTTCCTTCAATTATTTCCAACAACGATCCATATCTTCACTTTCCATATTCATTTGTATTTAAAACGAATCCTAGGTATTTGAAACCGTCTTTAAATTCGAAAACCTCAAAAGGAAAAAAGCCTCATCAAGATATGTCAACCTCTTTATCTAGACCATTAAACAAAATAGTAAATTTCTTCACATTTATTCTTGTACCGATAACAATACCATATATTTCCACAACCTCTTGTAACTTCCTTGCTTCCCTTATATAACCATTTGAGAATAGAAGAACATCATCAATAAATAACAAGTGTGTTTACATTGTAGTGCTACTAGTTGAATATGATACATGTAATGGTTTCTACCCTTTTTTCATTTATCATAGCTTTAATCACTCCCTAAACAATAAGTAAGAAAATTAAAGGAGAAGAAGGACAAACTTGCCTCGAGCATATAATAGGCTTAACTTTTTTGAGGTTGAAACATTAATAAGCACAACAACAAAAAACTGATTAAACATGAACCATTATCTATTTTAACCACTTGGCGACAAAAACCAACATGTGGGAGCATCAATCATAGGTAAAGCCAGTAGATTATGTCAAATGTCTTTGATAAATCCAATTCCATGGCCATGGCTTGATGTTTACTTAATTTTATTAAGTGAAGACCCTCTTATGTTGCCCTTATCGCTTTGTGTATCTACCTTCCAACTAAAAACCAAACTTCTCCTAAGAGATAACTTCAGAGAAAACTCTTTTAACTCTGATAGCCAAAACCTTAGCAATGTTTTTTAGTACAAAATTGCACAGGGAAATATGCATGACTTCATTAAAGGTCTTTGGAATCAAAGCTAATAAGGTTAAATTGGAATCTCTCAACACCTTGCCTATGATTCTAACATATACTAAGATTTTCATTAAATCTTCCTTCGCCAAATCATAAAAATCAATTAAAATTCAACAATCAAACAGTTTGGACCAAGGATTTTATCTTTCTTGAATGAATCTAGCATTGCCGATAATTCCTCCTTCGATATTTCTTCCACCATCATTTGGTTCTCTTTTTCATATATAAAATTGGGAAAATAAGTGGTTACCCTCAAAATTTCAACTATATTAACTCTGTCTAACTCTTTATAAATTGATTGGAAATGTGAGACTCCTATATCAACTATCCTTGAGAATTTTCTAGCAATACGACCTTCTTCCTTTTTTATTTTATGGATTCCATTGATCCTCTTCTTGTGATTAGCATATGGATGATTTTTTTTTTGTATTCTCACCCTCTTTGGCCAACCACACTACTGTTCATCCTCCATTCAACATATCTCCTTTCGAGCATTCTCTTTTTGTCTTCTAACTCCTTTAAAATCCCTACTACATTCTTCTCGTACATATCAAAAATCTAGTTTTTTGTTTATTTTAAGTCCTTCTCATGTCTATTTTCTACCCAAGCTACCACAACCTCTTTTTATCTTATTCAAAGATGTTGCAAACTAAAAATTGGTTGTCTCCCTTGATCACCTCACATCATAATTGCTCCATTCTCTTTTGACCAACTATTTTTTGTAATATACTTAAACCCGAAAATTCAAAGCAAAGAAAGAAAAACATAAGAGAGAATAGATGAAACTAGAAAAATATCTCTTGTATGAAAGATTCAAAAAAGAGAGCTATGTTCACTTGCCTCTTCAAGGGGGCGGACTTCAAGAGCAAAGCTCCAAATATAATAACAATTCTTGACTAAATATTACATAGCTTATTACTCTATATATAATGATTCAATAGCCAAAGCCCTAACTATTTTTGGTCCCACTATTAATGAGGGTCAACCACCTAGTGGGATTTATTCAAAAGAGGGCCCTTTTAAATTAAGTCACTACCCACAAACTATCTGATGGGCCTTATGGCCTTGTATATTGATAAAGTAGGGGGGTTAGGGTAGGACCCTAACATGTCCCCCCCCTTAAAAATCGGCATTGTCCTCAATGATGGAGATGGGGAAACTACTAAAAAATGGATGAGGTTTCCCAAGTAGCATCTTCTAGTGAGGTATCTTTCCATTGAATAAAAAATTCATGGATATTGTGTTGACGTAGTTGACACTCCTAGCTGATCAAAATTGCTTCTGGATTGAGCCAAATGGAGCCTTCTTCATCCAGTTATGGTAATGTAGTTCAAACTTGACAATTCTAATCCACTACCTTCTTCAAACAAGACAAATGAAATACTGGGTGGATCCTGGAGTGTGCTGGGAGAGCTAAAATGTACGCCACCTAACCAATGCGTTGAACAATCTGATATTGGTTGCAAAAATTTGGTGTAAGATTCTGATGGCCTTTAACTTTGAGAGAGGTATGCTTATAAGGTTGGAGGTGAAGGAACACCCAATCGCCTTCTATAATTGAATTCTCTAAGCAATGTTGGTTTTCCTATTACTTCAAGCACTTTTGAGCCATTGCCAATTTTTCCTTAAGTGTGCAAAGAGTGTCATCATGATTATGAACCAGACTATCAACCATGTGTTCTTTGGAAGTACCTAGTCGATAAGAAACCACTAAGGGATTTATTGGACATACCCTGCTTCATATTATGTCATTTTTATAGCCTCATGATAACTGGTATTATATCACCATTATGCAAAAGGTAAACATCGTGCCCACAAGTGTTGATTTTTGGATGCAAAACATCACAAATAGGTTTCAAGACACTTGTTTATTGCTTACTTCTAGTTGTCTATTTGGGAATGATAATAGGTACTCATTTGCAACCGGGTGCCCTATAGTCTAAATAGTTCTTGCTAAAAAAATTGGCGAATGTGGGATCATGAACTGACATAATGGAGGTAGTCATGCCATGGAGTTTGAAAATCGGGTCCAAAACAATTTGGGCAATCATTGACAGGGTAATGGGTGTTAGAGAGCACAAAAAGGAAAATATTTGGAAATTTGATCAACTATTACATGCTAACTGATTTGTTACTTGCTTTTAGAAGAGCAACAATAAAATACATGGAAATGTCAGACCATATAGTGGTTGGGATTGGCAATGGTTGTAATGCCCTAGTTGTCCTTAATTTCTCACCCTTGTTCCTTTGGAAATTTTTGTTGACCATATAGTGGTTGGGATTGGAATTGGTTGCAATGCCCCATGATTCCTTACGGTCTCACCCTTGTTGCTTTAGTAGGAGAGTTTGTTAATTGTGCATTGATCGTCATATTTGCTTATAGAGGCCTTCGAGATGCCTCCAACCAAGTAGCATGATGTTGCATTATGACTTATGCTTTAATCAACTCCTTTAGGCCACCAATGAAAAACTATTTATAGAAAGAATATATTAAGTTCTTTGTACAGATGGATAATTGCTCAAAGGTTGAGTGTTACAGCGTAATTTTCCACCTTGTGAGCGTCAGCATTGATTGGCCTTCAGGATCCATTTCATTGACTCAGATTCATCATTTTTTCCTCCAGGAACACTTTTTCCCTATTTTTGTTCATGTACGCGAGCTGTTCCACTATAGCCCGCATACACGCAGGCTGTTCCACTATAGCCCGCGGGTACCAAGTAAAATGGTAAAAATCATTAGAAAATTACTTTTTACTCCCAACAAGTGGTCTTAAGGTGACCTTTGGCCCTCCATAAGCCCCAAAACGCCTCGATGTGTCCTTTCACTTACCTTTGGAAGGCTATATATTGAGCTCTTATGGCATATGGAAGGGGGGAGAAAGAGAGAGCAAGATAACTCTAGTGGATTTTTGCCGTGACTTGAGTCTACACTCATTGATCCTTGTTGTTGTGAACTTCTTATGTTCACCTCCCAAACTCCTTTTCATAGTTTGAGTTTGCCATAGTATGGAGGATTGAATTGGTGGAAGCACAAGTGGAGAGACCCATTTCTTGGTTCAGATTGGTTGCCGGCAAGAGGTCGTATATTGTCCTTCTTGTTATTCATTAATGGAAATACTCATTTTCTTGTCCAATTGATATTGTGAATATTGCTAAATTACATTGGGTTATATTTGCTTATGATATCATGGACCATTGCTATTGATTATGCTAATGTCTTTCACATATTATATGTGCTTGTTTTGTATTGGTTGTTGAGACTAATTTGCAGGTTCAAGTGCACAAGTTGAAACCTCAACAGGGATCTACTTCGAACATCCAGTTGAAGGTTGGCCTTTTCTCCATTATCTTAGCATTGTCATTTATATAGCTTTGCATTGGGAATTGAGTCATTTTCTGGTAGTCAGCTATCTGTTGTGGTCCGCCCCAAGCCATAGGAAGTTTTCTCCGTAACATTGAGATAAAGTCTGTGATTGAGGCTATTTGGCATAACTTGGTAATCCACCCAAAGTAGTGAGTATCTCACTTGTAACGTGCATGGAGAACTTTAATGAATAGATTATAGGCAATGTATTTCCCATAGACTTTTTTATGCCACTCCCACCCTTGCCATCATTCTAGGTCTAGATACAAGACCCCCACCATAAGTTTGATCATGTCATCAGTAATGCCATGGAAGGAGAAGTAACATTTCATTTGGGTGACCCATCCTAATGGGTTAAAACCATCAAATTTGTTCAAGTCCACATTACAAAAACAATTCTAGGTGTTATAGTAGAATATTATGGAAGTGAACTATGTTAGAGTTTAAGGAACACGATGTTTCAAGTGGACACTCTACCTATCTTCAGGGGAAACAAAGAAATCATGAAAATCTTTGGGAGTTAGAAATGAAGTAACCGGTCAAGAATATAAAGCATTTGGAAGAGATAATATCCGTTGGAGAAAATTAATAAATTATTAGGGGATTTATGTTGATAGAAAATAGGATAAAGTACACTAATGTGCAAAAAAGTGGTCAAAATATTATATATATATATATATATATATAATTAAATCTTCTAAACGAGATCAGCTCCTTAAAATCCTCTTTCGAAATGAATACTTTTGCTCATATATATAGAGAACTGAATACAGAGGCAAATTGTCTCTCCAAGCTTGCATTAGCTATTCATCCATGTCTAATGGAAATAGAGGATCTAAGCAATGATCAAGTAACCAAGTCTTTTTTTCTAATGTAAGAAGCGCATGAAACACTCTGTTTTGAATATAATGTAAAAGCACAATTTTTTGCTTATGATGACACCTGAGAGGCAGATCAAATGATCGAATGGTGTAAGCTCACAGAGCAATCTATGTTTATTTTATGAATAAAAAGATTCTTTTCCTTTGGAAAAAAAATATATAATTAAAATATTATAAATGAATAATTAATATTAAAAAGGGGGGTTGAATTTATTAGGTCAAAAGAGTTAAAGGGGGAGTAGTTAAATTAAAGATAAGTAAAGGAAGAATAATTAATTAAATGGTGAATAAATCGGTCAAGAAACCCAAGGGTAAAAAACTAATAATTGAATAAGGTAGAAAATATTTGAATAATTAGAAAGTTAGTAAATTAATTAGACAGATCGAGGGGTTTTCTAATGGTTAAAAAGTCTCCAGTGAAATGTTTCTTCCTGGCGTGGCTCACTCTATGGTGTATTCCAATGTATTTCTTCATGAGGTGACTATCAAGCAAGTGCTTCATATATTCCTACCAACTTTTGGTCCAACTTCTTGTCTAGGCTGCTTATTTCCTCCCGTACTTTTCGAATCTCTCATGTATCTCAGTCATTGTTTTCCTGGATTTTGGCATGAAGAGACTTGCATTGTTCATCTAATGCATTAAACTTTGTGGCATTAGAGTGGGTTTTCATGTTGTTTGAGGTCTTACTAGGTGGCTTGTAATTAGGAGCAGGATTTTCCACCATGGGGTGGTTAGGGGAAAGTAAGGTTTATAGGGCCCTAAAGACAAGGGAGTGTTAGGTACATAACTCTCTGATACACATGTGAGGTCCAATGATATTACTCGTTCAATATCTCATTTCACTAACTAAGGATGCCTGACCGTTCCCTTACTCGTACTACTAGAGTACCATGGTACTAAATATTGATCTCCTCGAGTGTTGTTCTCGGTGTACTATAGAAACAAGATGGTCGATCAATTTATCTAAGGTTGGCTCCTGGTACACTTAGGGAACTTCCAATATACCCAAGGGAACGTGGAAGTGAAATTCTATAGGGTTACCAATAGATGTTACAAGGATGTCCAACAATGTGACTTAGTACCATTTGTATTTTATGTGTGTATGCTTTCCCATCCACGGGTTTACATGTTCAATGATTGATCTCTGTTTTATTTAAAGAAGTTGGTACATGTCTCTCAAAAAAATAAAAAAAAATCGAGCTTGTTAACCCCGAAAAGAGATCTACAATTATTTGAAACTAACTTACTTTTAAAGGTAGGGTTTGAGCCCGAAATATTGAAATAATCACAACTCCTTGTAAAACCCTGATTTGGACACGATTTTGAGGCTTTTGTAACTATGAAATTTCTGCACCTTTGAGTCTAAAGTTTGTTCTATAGTATTTTGATATATCTAATTTGCAATGCCATAGGTTTTACTGAATTTTGATATGCCAAGAAATAATTAGGGAAATTTTCTCAAAAATTGTTGATTTTGGCCTTCTCATACGAGCGAACATGTATGGTATGGCACACATCCAATTTTTCAGATCTGAATATGAAATTTTTACTAGAAACACTATGGTTCATCTTATTTTCAATACAATTGGTGGCACTCAATTTGTATCTTTCAAACTCCACATATAACATTTTTACCCAAAAATCATTTTTAAGGCTAGTTGTTTGGGCTAGCCAAAACACCTAACTTACATAGAGTGTATCTCCAAAAATATAACAACCTAGAAGTTGAAATTTTGACATATATTACTTTCACATGTTTTTGTTGTAACCTGAAAATTCCAAACCTTGAAACATCATAGAAAAAAATTGCAGCAAAAATGCCAAGATGACTCATTTAAAGGATCCAAGTCCTAGGATTAAAAATTATTCTCCTTTTTTGGCCCAAGGAAAAGATCTGATACAAGTTTTAATATACTTAAACCGAAAATTTCAGAGCAAAGAAAGAAAATCACAAGAGAGAATAGATAAAACCAAAAAAAGATCCCTTGTATGCAAGATAGTCAAAATAGAGAGATATTTTCACTTGCCTCTTCAAGGGGGAAAAATACAAGAGTATATAAGATTTGAACATATAGATCTAGGCACATAAACTAAAGAGATATCAGTGAAAATAAAATCAGCAAACAACTAATCACGTAACAAATGATTTATCATAGATCATTACACAAAAACTAAAAGTATATAGGAAGAAAAGAATGATGTATTTCATTGACTTGAATGAATGATGGTGAATATTATTTATAACAAGGCAATTCGAATTAGTATTGGAGTCAATTCGAATTGCACATGTAGTTCTTGGAGTTCGGCTAGGATTAAATAGAGCTAGATAACCTCAGTTAGCCATGTACACTCACTCAAACTAAGTTTAACTGATTATGGGACTCACATGGCACTATTTTAACTGAAGAAGAGCATGCAAAACCCTAAACCAACTCAACTGGGATGATAATGACTTAATTGGATCTCTAATGACTATTGCGGGTTAATTAGGGTCAATTAGGGCCTATATTAGTGGATCATATCCATTCCTTAACTAATTGCCACCTAAAATCAAGGAAAAATTCCCCAAATCACGGAATGTGCCACCAAATCAAGGAAGGCGCCCCCAATTCTAGGAGTTTAACTCAGAGTTGATTTAGGTGGTCAATTTTGATGTGGTTTGGAACATTAGTGTCATCAAAACAGGGTCTATGTGGCTAGGTAGAGGGTTATATGCTCTAATAGAGTAAATCTCCAAATACAACGACAATTCTTAGCTAAACATTACATAGCTTACTACTCTATATATGGTGCTTCAATAGCCAAATTCCTAACTACTCGTGGTCCTGCTATTAACGAGCGTCAACCACCTAGGGGGATTTATTCAATAAAAATATCCCTTTTACATTAAGTCACTACACACTAACTATATAATGGGCCTTATGGCCTTGTACATTGATAAAGTAGGGGGGTTAGGATAGGACCCTAACATTTTCTACTTATTCCAACCAACTAGGATTGAATTTGATAAGGATAACTTGTTTACTATCCTACTTCTTGAATTGAATTAGTATAGGGAAATGACCAAAATCTTCATGTACCTCTACCCATGAACATATCATATCAATGTTAGATAGAAGACTCCAAACACCAAAAATATATCCAACCTCTTGGATACCCAACCTCGCCAGATTTGTTTTTCCTCCTATTTGGCTTGAGTTTGATATGTTCAACATCAACTAAACCTAAACCTTTTATCTTATGTTTAAATAAATTAACCAATTTGTCTAGCTGAACATATTCTCCTCGCACTTTTTACTTATTCAAAGTGAATTTTAAATCCCCCCAATGATAACCCTCTCCTACTTAATACATCATAGTAAGAAAAAACCCACCAAAAGGATTGTTTTATCATTTTAAGAGCCATAAAATTTTATTATTGTGATCTTACCTCCTAGGTCCTTGAACATAAATTATGTTTAGGTACTAAGGCAAACAATGAATATTAAGTAAGAAGTAGACTTCTTCCAACTAGTGCGAACCACTCTAGAACTGCCTATTGCATCAAGGGCTAGGAATTTCCATTCTTTAAGGAGATTACCCATACCGTTCTTATGAACTAAATGAAGATAATATATATATATATATATATAACTCTTGGTTATTACTTTGTATTATGTGTGTATTTTTTCTAAATAAGGGTCATCTAGAGTTTGAGGGTCATCAAACTCAATTATTTCCTTGTATAACTGAGGTAATCCATTTAGAAAATGTTGGATTTTGACCTTATCATCTTTGATATAATTGACATACCTCAGAAGCTCCAAGAATTTATTGGCATATTGCTCCATGGTCATTTGTCTCAATTTCAACTCATGGAACTCTTTGATTTTGTCATCATAGTACCTATCAGAGAGGTACTTTTGCTTGAAGTACTTATTGAATTGCTTCCACACAATTTTCCTTTCATTGATCTTCTTGACTTGACTAAGTTGATCTCACCATAGATATGTTCTTACATTCAAATCAAATATGGTCACCCTTGCCTTCATATTCCGGGAGTAGTCTTGGACTTGGAAATACTTCATCATCCCAAGAATCCAAGCCTCAACTCCTTGAGACGATTTGGCTTCACCATCAAAAGTAGGAGGTTTGGCCTTCGAAAATTCTCCATGTGAGTTGTCCTTAATAGGAATATTCCTCTTATTTCTATGAGATGGCAAAATTGAGTCTTCAATGGATTCTTTAGAGGCAGATGGCTCACTAGAAGAGAAATCGAGAGTGTGTGTACTCTCTCGAGATACCCTTCTTGAGATATGGGACCTATTATGAGATTGCCTCCTTGAGCTACTCCCACATTTTGCCTCATTTCCTTAGTATTGTCCTGGGTGAATCTTCCTCTGGATGTCTATTACGTTTTGTAGCATGGTTGCATTCAGTTGGTTCTACTCTTCCTGAGCTCCGAGCATCCTATCATTATATACTTTGCAACTTTATAGTTCCACTCTTAGGATTCTGATGGTTTCTATAATGTCTAGGGTAGTTATTGTATTTCTTCTGCCATTGGATTATGTCTTTACATTCTCAACTTGTATATTTTCTCCCATGATATCAATTTCAGCTACATAGGGATCCTATGCATCATCCATGATGATGATCTTCTTGGCCCAACAAAGACCAATGATTTCCAAACTTCAATATATTGAATGTTGACCCTTAATTGTTCCTAATATGATATTGAATTTGCAAAAGTGATCATATAAACACATTTATTAGCTTCATTATATTCTTAAAAATATACAAAAAATTGGAAAGAAAAGACCCTCTAGCAGATATTTTTGCGGATGCTCCTCTAAAAAAATCCCAAATATCCATTTATAGCAGAGGTCACTAGTGGAGGCGAGTGCGGAGGTTTTAGCAAATGTTTTTTCAATGCTTTTATACATACAAAACACATCGGTGCACCTAAGCCTGGTAAACACTTATGCGGACATAAATCATGTGGCAACACGGTCAAAAACATCGTCAAGCAAAAAAAAAAATTTGTATAATTCTACAACTGGTGTGTTTAACTTACTCCAACACGTGTGTTCAACTTAATCCGGCACACTGGTGCGTTTTGATAGATACGAACTGATATAGAGTAAAATATAAAAAAATCAAGACGAAAAATATTTCATCTCTTTCTAATCATCAATGGTGTGTTTCTCATTTTCCACCAGATCGGTGTGTAACATAAATTACCACATTCAATTAGGGTTAAAAACCAAACGGAATTTTTTTTTGTTGTAATTTTATATTTGACACCGATGCATTTATTTATTGGAAAGCACCAGTACATCCATGGTGGAGGGAACCGGATTAGGGTAAAATTTTTAATTTTTTATTTATTTCCAGTGCAATTGGTCTCAATCACTACACTGATGCATTATATTTTTCAGGCACATCGAACTAGGGTAAAAACAATTATCGAATGAAAAAACAATTTTTACCATCTGCGTTGCTTTTGACAACCTAAGCATCGGTGCAATATTTTCCTTGTCCAAACACCCTTCCTTCAGTGCTCCACATGGTGGCATTGCTCTCTTCCATTGCTTGCTGAGTCGATTTTGAATTTTCCCAAATGGTGGGAAAATTTTGAAATTTGGTGTACATCGCAACCACGCCTCCTCAATGTGCAAGTGACCAGGTAAACTCTTTGTTACCTCCTAATTTAAATTTTTAGCAGATAGAAAATTAAAATTGAGCTTATTTTCCTTTAAAAAAAACATGTGTGGTGCGTTCGAGACATTTGGCTTGCAACGCAACATACAAAGCATCCTGTAAATTTACAATGTGTAATGTTCACGATGCATTGTCAATGTGCAGCGCACTACACGCACGGTGCGCTATACATTTCATAATGCACCACTAAAATTTTAAAATGATTTTTCACATCGGCGATAATCAGTGCATTTCAAAAACAATAACACACAATTAATGGTGCGGTATAATATTTTAACACATCGATACTGGTAAACAAATAGAGCACCATTTTGCAATTCTTGAGATATTTTTAGATGCATCACCACACTAAATTTAAAAAAATATATTCACAACATTAACCGGTGCACCTTGTTAACAAGTATGCATCGATTATTCGGTGCACTTATGTTTAACTGGCACACCATGATGCTGATTAAAATAATTATAATCAAAGAAAGAGTTGCTCCTACTACAATGTGCTCTAAAAACATTTGAGCACCTCTTACGATGCACTGGCGTGTCCACACTACACTAGTCCTTCCTATTGATGGAAGCATTGTTTTTAAGATTTATAAAATATTGTCGGTGCACTTTAGTAGAACAGACACACTGGTGTTTTTTTTCTATAAAAGCACATTGTTTTTGTTTTAAAATAAAAAATTTAACACCCGGTGCCCTGGGCTCAACGTAGCGCATATGTTTACAGTGCTTTAGGCATTTAATGCACCAAATATCCCTATGCTTTAACTTTTAATTTGTTTTCTTTATGTACCAGGTGAGTTTATGTTATTATAGAGCATTGTTCGCAGTGCACTTGTGTTTCCAAGAGCACCAAGCTCGGTGCTTTACTGTAATTTAGGTGCACCGCTTGTTAAATTCATTTAGTATGAGAAAAATTATTATTTGATGTTAATAAATAAACATTCTCATTTAATGAAACCTTTAATGTTTTTTTTATGTTTATTTATGAGACTGATCGATGTTATATGTGAATCATAAACGTCAGCGACGAGAGCCCCATCGGTAGTAGCAGGAATGGGTTGAACTATACAATGTTGTACACGAGTGAGAGGCAAGAGAGAGGGAGAGGGATTGGTGCCCTCACCCCATTATTGATCATACATGATACCTCTTGAGGATTGTTATCTTCATGAAGTTATATTAGGATGCTACATCTCTCAAGGAGAACTCATCTTTGTTGACACAATTGATCTATTGTTGGGATCAACGTATACTGTCCTTTTGTATTAATCATGATCAATGGTTCCATCCCACTAAGGAGGACATTTACTTCATCATTGTGCTATCCAAGATAGGGGAGGATTTTCCCCAGTTCCCTTATGTCCCCATTGGTGTCGCAATGGAGAGTTAGTTTGCTTATTATCAAAGATATATCAGTGACGAGGTCACTAACCCGGCTCATTTTCATGTCTCTAGAGAATAGTTATGTATTGTTGCTTTCAGTGCAGAGGAGATTAGGTGCCTCTCTCTTTTGCTTACGACGGTGGTGGAAACCACCACTACTGGGAAGCACATTAGTTTCCCTCTATTGTATTGTGTTGATTCTTTAGTGTGGATACCTATATGCATTAGGTGGTATGCCATTTTTTGTGATAGTTTTGTTTTTCTTTGGATCGATGTCGTACACAGTTTGAGGGGAGGGGAAACTTCCCTTTTGATTTAGAGCTTTTATATTTATTTTTTGAGAGGTTTCCGGCCACGAGGCCGTCATTTGACTATCTCCCTCCTAGGGAGATGACAGAAGTGTATATGCACATGTGGGGACAGATGTTTCCCAAGAGGGGCTAGCTAGAGTTGCCAACAAGAATCACATCAGAGGTGCTGGAGATGTTAGCCAACAAGGAGGACCTAGACCTTGAACCATATCCATATGTGGGGTTGGACTGGAGAGGATGTTACAACATGTTTTTCACCCAAGATGAGCCACCGAATGAGAAAGGTAATATTAACATTATGTATAAATTAATCTAGTTGCATTTTATTGTCTTACTTAATGCAAATGAAATTTATTCTAACATTTTCTTTAAATTTGTTTATTAAATTGTTTAATGAAATTGTCTAATTATTATTGTGTACTATATATTTTGCATACATTGACACGTACAATGGCCGGGAGGGGCCTCCAACAGTTCAGGTTGATGAGGATATGGTGGAGCCTTAGTTTCTTGTGATGTCTAAACCTGGCCTACGACACAGGATAGATGCTAGGTTTTGCAAGGATGTGGCAGACAAGTTGTCTGCATTGTTGGTTGGACAGGGAGTCCACCCTGTACAGGTGCAAGAGATCATGCGAGACCCTAACGTGTTAGAGTTATGGAGGATGGTTCCTCGTGATATGAGGTTTTGATGCAACATATCGTTGGTGCATCCATCCTTCTAAATGTTAGGACGGATGATTATTCTACATCTGATGAGGGCAGTGATCCTACTCCTACTCCACCTCATCCTCCTCCTCCTCCTCATCATCATGACCAACCAATATCTACTCCACCACACCCAGCTAACCCATCACCATCTCTGAATCATGATCCATAGGTTGACCGACTAGCCTATCCTCCTCATTGACCCAACCATCCACTATCTCCTACTCCACCCATATCCCAGGATCTATATATGATGGTTGCAATAGGTAAGATACATCATCAGGGAGATATCGGCTATGTTGCTCTCCATGCTGCTTTGTTTCCTAACAAAGGTATTATTGACTTTGGCTCTGCTGGTGGATGTGTCGATGCCTCTAGCTTTGTTGCCATAGATAGTGATGCCTCTAGTTTTGGAGGTGGACCAAATATCTCATAGCATTTATTGGACTCAAGATGTATATTTGGCATGTATCATGAGTTTGATATTATTATTCTTATATATATATCATGTTGATGTTGATGTTGAAATTTATTTATATGTTGATGGTAATGTGCATCTTAGGTCAAGTTAGATATATTTTCTTGGTGTACTTGATATATGTGTATGTTAGATGGTGTTTGTTAGATGTGTGCATGATGGTTATGTTAGATAATGTAGCTTTTGTTTTGTTAGATGTTATTATTAGATTTGTGTGTTAGATGATGTTTAAATATGTTAAATGTATATGTTAGATGATGGTAGGTAATGTTTACATGTGTATGTTAGGTGATGTTTGATGTGTATATTAGATGATGTTAGCTCATTTTTTATATGTATGTAAGATGGTCCTTATGTTTTATAGGTGATGATAGATGTGTATGTTAGATGATGTTTGTCATAAGTGTGTAATGGTTATGTTAGATGATGTTTATATTTGTTAGGTGGTCATGATGATGATGATGATGATGGTATGTTACACAATGTTAGGTGATGGTCGTGGTGGCCATTGATTTGATGATCACATTGTACTATTTTTTATTATTATGTATATATAGACTTATTTTTTTATAAACTAAATGGACTGTCAAATTGTTTTATGATATTTATCTTCATGTGTATGATGTATTTTTTTTATGTCGATGAGTATGATTCATGTGTGTGATACAATTTTATTTATTTGTTTATGTATTTATGTCAATGTCTTTTATATTAGATATAATTATAATAACAAATTGTGCACAATCCTAGTTATAATTACAAGTTACAATCTCAACTATAATTAAAATTTACAATCATTATTACAATTTCACAACTACAAATTACAATTACAATTACAATAAGAAATTACTAATTAGATTTACAAATTACAAATTACAAAATTGGACAATTACAACTACAAATTTGCATTCACAAATTGCAAATATAGTTGCAATCAAAATTTGTAAATTACAATTACAAATTAGCAATTACATTTACAAATTAATTTACAATTTACAAAATTGCAAATTACAAAATAATTTATGAAATTGCAAAATTACAATTAAAAAATACAAACTTGCAAATTTACAAATTTAAGTTTCAATTACAAATGTACAGACACACAATACCCTTACAATTACAATTTTGCAATAACAAGATACATAGGGCAATAAGAAATGGAAATACCAAGTTCATAGTGCTTTTGGTAAGGAGAAAGAGAAACTAATATATAAATCTAATAAAGTTTCCAATTACATTATTAAATGTGGGCCATGTGAAAAGGAAATTGTGTTCTTTCTTCACCTCCTATTTATCACAAATTTTACAAAATCAATCATCCCAATATTTTTTTTTGTTAGATTATTGATTAGTTTCATTATGGAGGTATGAGTCCCATTGGTTCTAATTTTGACAGTATTAATTTTTTTCTTTATGCACATAAATTGGAAAATTAGTTTTGAGCATTAAATTTAGGATTTATAAAATCTTTGTAGTATCCATGTTCCTTTTTATTAATGATTTCATTATTGCCCTTTTATTTAAAATGGCGATTTAAATTGATGCTTATGTAGAGTGTTACGACCATAGAAAATAAAATGATATTTTTTTCTCTTAGGTTTAATTATCATAACCTTGATTTTATCCATTTTAATGTTAAGTTTATAAAAGTTGTAAAATGATTGAGAATGTTAAGTTTTTTATTCTAAAGATATTTAAAAGCTTAAATATAAAAATAATAATGTAATATATGAAGGATGACAATAATTCTAGCCATGTTAATTTCAGTATAGTCATAATCTTTTAAACATTTCTCAACTTTATTAACATCGATGTCAAAACATAAGCTATAAATAGGGTACCTTTGCTTAATGCAAATATTAAAATTAATGTGCACCTGTCCATTGAATATCCCTCATGTCATGCTAAAAAAATTAATCATGTTAGTGACGATGAGTTGGTGAATTGTTATAAATAACTTGATTTAGCAAAACCTTAATGTGATTGCATTGTTAGAGTTTGAAAGTGGTTTTGTGATTAGTGAAGGCATTAATATTATGTAAATTAATAGAATGAAATCTAATGATAGAGTGTGTTAGTGTTACTTAACAAATAAATAAAATGCATTCACACATTATAGATGTCATTTTTAAGTGTAATTAATTGTAAATGAACTATACATTTTGAATTAATATTAAAATCCGTTTATTACTTACTAGTTAATATTAACATAATTAGTATAAAATGACTATTTTCATATTGTTAGAATTCATATTAAATATTGACACACATATGATACACACTAACCTATATTTTTTCAATATCGACATACCATAATAATGGTGCCAAAATAATTATAATATTTTATATTAAATATGCATTGAGATATAAATACCTTGAAATAAAATAAAATTATTTTTCAATCAACCATTTCATACAATCACAAATTAATCGATAGATAAACACATTTCGCCTCAGATTGATTGTTAACCAATTAAAATTGTTTGAAAACATATGGTAATTAACTTTTCCTTTCCACTATCATAATATAAAAAATAAACAATATAATTAGAGAATTAAAGATAACAATAATAAAATGATACATCAACACTGTAAATGATGAAATAAAACATGTACATATCATTCTCTATTGCCATCACCATGATTATCTTCCTCGCTTGGCATGATAGCATTGTTGTTCTCAAAAATATGTTTTGATCTAGGGCTTAATATGAACCACCAATCCCTATACAACACATGTGTAAAAAAACACTTGGTTGCATTGTTTTCCCACATCTTTATAGAGTTGATCAATATCATCCCACTATCATGATATTCCTTTACATTATTAGGGTTGAAGGTGTCCCACCACTTGTACCTCAAAATAACACATTGGAAATATGAGAAGTCCACTTGAATGATCTCTTGTATCTTTCTGATGTAACCCAACTTCCCCATATTATGTTTTGATCGTGGTGGCTAGCATGACTAGATTGATCAAACTCGACTTCCACTCCACAGTCTTATGTGGCACGTCTATCATTGACATCCCGAGCGAGAAAATGATGCCCATATGCCCACATAGATGGGAACAAATGCACCTATAAAAAAGTGAACAAATCACGGTGTCATATGTCTAATAACACGACCATTAATATATAAAATATAGATGTTATAATTTAAAGGTGCACAATAAAGTTACAAATGTACACAAAGAGATTATTACTAAGTTGTTGCACCCAATCCCTATTTTTAGTGCATCCTCTTCAGCAATAAGATAACGACCATATACACCATGTTTCTCTCTAACTTGGTCAGCAACCCAACTGTTGGTGCATATCATTGGCATATTTTATTTAAATGATCAGGACAAGGCATACTTCTACCGTTCAACCATCTGTATTATTTC
This sequence comes from Larix kaempferi, assembly GCA_027924585.1. Taxonomy (NCBI): domain Eukaryota; kingdom Viridiplantae; phylum Streptophyta; class Pinopsida; order Pinales; family Pinaceae; genus Larix; species Larix kaempferi. The sequence goes on along the minus strand of BSBM01000052.1, from coordinate 5,984,545 downwards.
CTATCAATGTCCCATTTCCTCCTCTTCTCTTCATACAATGAGACCCATGGTTGTGTTGCCTCCGCGTTAAAAATGATGAATTTATTGATGGCATCAATTTTTGAATTTGTTGTTGTATTCATGAAATCAAATCGACATATTGTATGTATGAGATCAAATATAGATTATGATGTTCATTATGAATCATTCCTATGTAGAAATGTGGCAAAAGATAAGTGACTTACTCTTTATCATGCACCTTTTTTGTTCTTTTGGAGTAGCTCCCTTTCCCTTTTGTCATCGTCGTGTTCGCCATCCCAAATCATTGTGTCTAGTGTGTGGTTGATTTGGTTGATGTACTCACTGGCATAATAGAATGACTCATATACTATGTACCCCTCTGCCATAAACCCCTCGGGTTTTTCCCTTTGTTGAACAAATCCCTTCATTTTTTTCATGTACCTCTCTAAGAAGAACATCCAAAGACATGAGACCACCTTGACAAATTTAACCTCATCAACTAGGAGAATTAGAAGATGAACTTGCAAATCCATGAAACTTGTTGATATTTCCTTCTCAAACATACAAACAATCTCAACTATCACTTGATGCCACTGTGAAATGCTAGCCATGTGAACCTTTGTTGATGTGATTCATCGTACAAGTGCAGATAGTTTAGATATGGCATGCCGCAGGTCCTTGGGAAAGTCATGGTTCACACCCAATATAAATTCATTTTCCAAATAAATATCATCTCTCTTCAAAACCCATGGGACATCACCTTATATAAATGACTAAGAGGGGCTAGACTCTCCTCTGTTTTTTTGTCTTGGCCAATGCTTCTTTTTAGTATTTGAAGAAATAAGATCTCTCTTGACATCCAACGTGTCACTTTGTTTCGATGATATGTGTCTCCATAAAGAAGATGAAACATTTTTAAATATATGCATGGGATCTTGTAAGTGGACAATCTTAAGATGTTCCCAATATGGAAGCTCATAAAATATAGATTTCCTATTCATTGCAATGGGAATTTCATCAACATAGGTGTTGATTAATCCATGATCATTGAATAGAGGTTCCCCATTTGAATTGAACATTTCTACAATTTCCTTCTCCTTCTCTTTGTCATATTCCCTAATCTATTGAGTCAATGTCATTATTTCGGGCCTTTGGGTTTTCTATGGTTTAACATTGAAAGCAGATATTGCTCTTTTATAAGGGTGGTCTTCTGGGAGGAGCAGTCGTACACTGGATTTCGTAGGGGGATGGACCACCTAGCATTCATAGAAGGTCCGCAACATTTAAATCCATGATACTGTTTTGTTACAAAACCTACAATGTTATGGTATATAAAGCACATTAGTGTTAAAGATCAATGCAGTCGCACTAAATTAAATATGCCAAAAACGAATATAAACAAATCAAACAACATGTTTACCAGAGCAAACTCATAATCCCAGATAAATATGTGTTGTGTACGTACATATGCCATACAACGTAAAACTCCTCTATGTTGGGATGGGCCTTGATACAACGTATACTTATATCCCTTCCCATAATTCCTTTAATTCATCGATCAATGGTTGTAGGTAAACATTCATATTATTCACTTGTATTCTACCAGGGACTATAAGGGCCGGCATAAGATGTTCATTATTCATTGAGAACCATGGAGGGTTACTAATATTGATCACAACTACAGGACAAACCTAATAGTTGGTGTTTTGGAGGGAATATGGGTTGATTCCATCCATGGCTATGTTCAATCAAAGGCTCTGTACTTGATCCTTGAATTTATCGTGCTACGTATCTTCTATATGATTCATGGCTATTGAATCTGTTGGGATTCTCATAACTCTTGACTCAGTTTGGTGCAAGGCATTCCATCCCTGCAGCATAGCTAATTATTTGCAACGAAAGAGCCTTTGAATCCTTGGGATTATAGGCATGTGCCTAAATATCTTATGAGGAGGACCATGAGCTTTACCCTTGTTTCTTGATTTATGGTACCTGTCATGGCCACATTTGAGATATAGTTCTTTGTTTGCATATTCGCCTCTATATAGAATACAATCGTTTAGACACACATGATATGATGTGTACTCAACACCCAACATTTTCAACATTTTCTCTCTCTTTGTAGTTGTAGGGAAAGACATTATTACTCGGAAGTACTTTATCTTTGAATAACCTGCAATTAGTGGGAAATATAAATGTTCAATGTCATCTAACATTCATAAAATCGACCATTTTCAATGTTGATTGTGTGACAAGATTCCACAAATATATAAATAACTTGATGGTCAGTTGCCTCAAAAGTATTGAGAAACACACCTTTGGCATGCCATACATTGCTTTCAAGTTGTATAGTAACATTGTTGTCCTCGGTTGGGTAGACTTTGATCGGCCAAGTCTAAAGAGAGCAGTGGTGGAAGTCGATTTAGGGATTTTGACGAAGGTATTAGTGACATGAGCATCATCCCCTAGCTCATCATCATGGAGTGCATCTAAAAATATTGCGTCCATGGCACCCATATATCGTAAGAATTCATCCATACCAACCTCTCTTTCATTGCCTCCATTGCTAACATGTGAAGAACTACTGTTATTGTAGGAATTCCTAATTGGTGAGTCTAGACATAGTGGGAATTGAATAGGTGGTTGATTCACTATGCTCGGTATGCTTCCTCTTCAAGTTGCATTCTTTTTGCAGCCTTCTCTTGATTTGACATTGTAGTGAAGTGCAACAGAAGATAGTAGACAAGTCGTTCATCATTAGAATCCTGATTTCAAAAATATTGAACATTACATCAATGATATTAATAAGCACAATGCAATTGATTTGTTCAAACATTATACTAAAAAATTATTATAGAAGCATGGGAATTTTTTGCAATAGTAAATGTCCAACCACAAGCAAATTATAAAACAAAATTTCAAATTGAGCAATGCATTTACATTAATCCCATTGAAATTAATAAAATACAATTAATCAATTATTTTTTTCTTACACCCCAAGGGGACATCTAAAGGTAGTCCCAATGCAAGGCGTTTTTGACGAGCGGTTGGTGGTCTATGAAATTTATAGTCTATTAACAATTCGTCACCAAGAGACAAGCTATGTATTGCATGCACAACAACAAATATGTACACTTTCCTTTTCATAAAGAACTCATGGTCATTGGATTGTTTCTCAAATGAAAAAATTGTAGAAAATAAAGAGCAACCAAAACTATTTATGAACCCTACAATGTTCCCATGTGTGCATGGATGACCATTGATATACAACATGTTCTTCCTGTTAAATTTTCTAGAAGCATAACCATTCATCCACATAATATACATGGAAATGCTATGTTTATATTTAACAATATTCAAGTAATGATCAGACCGACAATAAATAGGACCACAAATTGGCATAAATGTTATTGATTGTGTAGGAGAAACAAGTACAAGTGAAAGGATAAACAACCCAAGATTTGCATCACCTATCTTAGACTTGGTAATCATAAAATCATTACCACAAAAGGAGAATTCGGTTCCAACATTGGGAACAAGAAGAGAAGACGACCAAGCGCCATACAAAGTATGGTTGTAACATGTTTTGTATCTACTTTTAAAATGCATTGGAAGAGAGAAATCATTGCTACTGTCCAACAATTAGAACAACCTTGGTGTGTACTTGGACATTTTTGCCCTCAACTCATGCAAATTTTTGATCTCCTAATAGAGAGGTTTTGGGTGCTATTGATATCATACTTTGGATCACTAGAAATTTCAGTTGACTGAACAGAAGTAGAGGGGTTGGTTAATTTATGACGAAACATAGTTGTTTTGGCTTCCAACCTTTCAACAAATAAGCATAGGGAAGTGTTCATGCGTGTCTTTTCTATATCATTTATTGGATTTTTTACTGCAGTAGGAGGTATTAGACCATCAACATTTGGTACTCGATCATTGGTATATTGGGTGAGTGTGACACACTAAGGGTTCTCCTTCAACCCTTGACATTTTGAATAAACACATACTATTGGGGTGTCATAAAAGAGATCCAACTCATGACAAATTACCCTTGATGACACATGATTGTGGCTAAAAGATGACATATTACAATTGGCAGGGTAAAGCAGCTGTCCATTTTCATCTACCAACTGTTTGCGGATCTTGCTCTTGATAAGAGCTTATAACGTTTTGCAACTACTTGAATATCTTGTGCATTTGAACTTGATCCTGAATCGGGATCCAACGAAATTGAATATATTGTTATTCAGATTCACATGGATAAATAACATAAATTCAATTAAATAAACAATATATAAATCAAAACTGAACTTATTGGATATGGATGGGGAGAACTCGATGAACTTTGAACAATATAGAATGAGATAGAATTTGAAGAATTGGCCATTTGATCTTATAACATTGTCTCCCTGCATTTGAGTCAAATCAGCAATCAATATGTGTCTATAGTCTTAAAATAAATTTTAAGAACCATATCACAATCTAACTTCCAGTATAGTTTTGCAACCATTTTTTAAGAATAAGGTGAGTTTAAGCAACATGCGTATATTATGAAGTATTGTAATTAATGTGGATGAATCCAAAATAACATTTGAGATGAATATATCATTTTAAGTTCAAACATTAAATCATAGGGATTTTTAATTACTCTTGTGTGCCTTAAAAATGCAACTGCACTGGTACATCCTGCATAATAGAATGCACTACGGTGTCTAAAACATGTACGCACTGTCGTGAAACATTCATAAAAACGTCTGCAAAAGAAAATATCCACTATATTTTATAGCAGATAGTTAATTCTGCATTTTTCAATATAATTCAAAATGGTGTTCTTAGTATACATAAGCACACCAATGCGATCGTATTTATCATACGCATCGACGAATAATAATTCTTAATTTTGTTTTTTTATTTGTATGCCAATTCGGTGGGTTATAAAAATTATAACACACCGGTGCATGTATATCTTACTTGTGCATCAATTTTCCACAAAAAAAAAATCTAATATATATATGAACAGTATGTTGTCTGTTAAGTCAAATCGGTGCGCTTGGATACACGAGCATATTGATGCCCGGAAAATAAAAAATAAAAAAGCCACAATTTTTCCCATAAACTTAAAAATCAACGAGAATTTCTTATTAATTTCATAAAGTGTTTTACAGCAGCAAAAAAAAAAAAAAAAAAAAAAAAACACTTATTAGAAGAGAGTTTTGCAAGAGACACTTATTAGCGGAGGAGTTTGGAGCGACCATAATATTCTGAAGATCGAAATTGTAAGATATAGTGGATCATACAAAACCATACATAGTGGAAATTTCAAGTATGAAAATTATTACTATTGATCTCAATGCATGAAAAAAAAAATCATAGTTACCTTCAATGCTCGAACACTTGCTTTGTTATTGAGCCACAATTTTTCCCATAAACTTAAAAATCAACGAGAATTTCTTATTAATTTCATAAAAAAAAAAAAACATGATTTGGTTGTTTTGTCGAAATTTCGAGAAGAGAGTTTTGCAAGAGACACTTATTAGCGGAGGAGTTTGGAGCGACCATAATATTCTGAAGATCGAAATTGTAAGATATAGTGGATCATACAAAACCATACATAGTGGAAATTTCAAGTATGAAAATTATTGCTATTGATCTCAATGCATGAAAAAAAAAATCATAGTTACCTTCAATGCTCGAACACTTGCTTTGTTATTGCTTCCTTTCGTTTTATGTAGCTGCAAAATTGCACATTAGGGTTTAACTCCATTTGTTAATTCACAATTAGGATTTTTCTCTTTAGGACTTTTAGATTTAATGGGTTGTGGTTTTATACATAAGGCGTTGGGTGCAATGGGACCACTTATTGCGTCAGATCTAAAACCATGTCAGCCTTGTCAGTGTTTTATTTTTTCTTTAAAAAATGTTTTAATAGTTTTCTGTGTGGTCATTTTCGTATAATGCACTGATACGTTTGGAATACAAGTGCACCAGTAATCACAGATGCTTTAGAATATTGGGCTTAGAGGCCCTTTATACAACCCAATATAGATGAGATGTGTCACGTCTGTCACATGTCGGCTCCAAATTTAAATTGGCTAGATTGTAAAAATAAATTTATATAAATATACATTGAATTTCAATTTCAATTTCCATTCATGCATCCTCACATTTTAAATAATTTTTTTAATAAATAGTTACAAGAATAACTATTCTACTTCATAATCAATGAATTAACACAATTTTTTCATATTTGTAGGGTTTGTGTGTTATTGTTTGGGATAGTTGGAACGTGGATGAATATATTGGAATATATTGGAACATATTGGATTATGTATTTTTAAGTTAATAATAGAACAATAAGTAGGATATTAGTTTTTTGACAATTGCAAATTAACCAATAATTGGTTAAATTAAAAGCATTTTACTTCACAATCAATTAATTAATGCAACTTTTGTGTATTTGTAGGATATGTTATAAATTTCAACATGAAATAGTTGGCACTGACGATTAAATTTGGGTAAATAACTATTTTACTTCATAACCCATGAATGCATGCAATTTTTGCCTATTTGTAGGATTGATGTGTTATACGTTAAACATGTAATAGTTGACACTTCAACCATTAAATTTGGGTAAATAACTATTTTACTTCATAATTAATTAATTAATTAATGAAAATTTTGCTTATTTGTAGTATTTATGTGTTAGCATTTACAACATGATTCCAAATTGGAATAGTTGGTGGTTAGATATTAGTTTTGGGTGAAAATATGTTTTACTTCATAATTAATTAATTAATGCAACTTTGGCCTATTTGTAAGATATCCAAATTGGAATAGTTGGTGCTTGAATTATCATAACCTACAATATATTAGATTAAATGTATTTTTAAGTTTATAATATAACAATGAGTTCAATATTAGTTTTGTAATAATTGCAAATTAATAAAATAGCATAGATCCATATTAATGCTCTATCAAGCATCGAGAGAGGGATCAAATCTCTTAAGGTGCAAACCCATTTATAGAGCCCTAAAATTCCTCAAGAGATTTGATACCTATCGGCCCTTGATAGATCCAAAGTTAAGATGGATCTATGTCGGTATATATCGCAATGTGTATGTCATATAATTAGTTTATTTTTCGTTAATGGTGCATTATGATTTAATGCATCAATGCATTCGAGAGAAAGATGCATCAGGGCGTTGATCCAGGAGCATCCTACTCTCCATCCAAGTTCAATGTTTGGTCAGAGCTTAGGGTCTTGACATTTTCCTAAGCAGAGGTCTTTGAAAAAATTCATTGTAAATATGTTGAATTCCTTAGAGTTTTAGATAGGTGATGAGTCACTAGGTGAGTGGTGAGTCATTCAGTGAGTTGTGTAACAAAGTCCACATCTAATGGCAGCATTTGATGAGGGTTCAATATCTCATAAGCGATTCATAGACATAGGATAAGAGTGTTTGCTAATCTTAGAAACAGTTGCAGCAAGTTGGGAGATTGTTGAGTGTATTGTGGATCTGAACCATAATTGGTTTCAGAATACTTTTGTATAAATGTGTGTAATCCTACGAGGCATAGAGGGTGGCCAAAAAAAGGTAAATCGGGCCTAAGGGAATCACAACACAAGTTTTGAGACAATTGTGAATGTACAGGTTTCTGATGTTTGAATGAAGAAGGATAATTGTGCATATCTCTGTATCAATGGATGAATTCATCTCTGAATTATGATAGGAGAATAGTTCTCTGTATGCTTGAACTATGATAGGGGAGCAATTGCCTCTGTGTGTGTGACTTATGAAATATTGATAGTCTGAATACTTGTTAAATGCTTGATTACTCTGTGTGTGTGCAGTAGCCTGAAATTGGGTTTTTAGGTAATTGAATGTCGCAGAGGATGTTTGATTCATCTCTACATGTGAGATCATGAAGTAAATGATAGGTTGAATACTTGCTGGTAGATTAGTAAATCTTTGTGTATGAAGGTAGAATGTATTCTGCGCTTAAAAGGGAAATTATTATAGTTGTTTGAGAACTCTTAAGTCATCAATCACTAAAAGGATCGATGCTCTGCACCTACAAATTCACAGAGGTGATGTGTAGGTTTGATGGGAAGATCAAGTTAGGAGCTAAAGAGATTGATTGATCGATTCTTTGATCAATCAACGCAGATTTGCGGAGATTGCAATCAGGTCATTCCACAGAGTTTGGTCGATCTAGATTAAGAGAACACACATCAACGGCGGGGAAAGGATTTCGCGAGGTGAACTTGTGCGGGAGATAGGGTTCCGAAATTCCAAAGTGAACGTCTCGCATTGATCACAGATCGACGGATGAGAGAATCCGCGAAGAGATCAATGGATCGTACAGCATTCTACGAGAGAAATATTTTGGGGTTTAATGGCCAGAACGAATGCATAATAAGCACGTAAGATTGGATTCCATCGTCAATTTGGATTCGACGGTCCAAAGTAATTGTCGAAGGAACTTTCAGGAGGAAATTGCATAAGCCAATTATGGAAGGAAGTTGCAGAAGGAAGGCGATTGCGGAAGGAAATTGCAGAAGGCGATTGTGGAAAGGTGATTATGGAAGGTGTGACCCGAAATATTTATGAATTCCATCTCACCGCTAGTTTGAAGTTTTCCCTTCAACGAGAGTTTGGAGAAAGACTTAGTCATGTCTGCTAAGTTTTGTGATATTGCTAAGTGTGGAATAAAACTAATCCTGGAGAAAGCGGGTTGGATTGGTTTTGTTGATCCCTCCTGCATCAAGTCGTATCAGAGCGTAAAAATATTCTTCGTGCACTGAAAGGAATCAGAACAGCAATGGATCTTAGTTGAAGAAGGATCTGAGCAGAAAGGGAATTGAAGCTGCCACAAAGGAAACAGAGGTAAATCAAATTTTGATTTTCAATTTATGTTGAAGCTGAAGGCTAACAACTGTGTGGAGCAGAGCAAATATTTTCATGCTTCTTGGACAAATATTAATTATGTATTGCAGGCTTGAAGTGGAAAGGTGAAGATTGAGATTGAGAAGGTTGGTCAAGTGGAAGTATTCAAAGTTGAATCCAATCAAGGATGTATGTTAAAAGAAAATGACAGTTTCAGTTGTAAGTTGGAGTTATTACAGAGAATAGTGGGAGCTGGTGTGCTCTTAAAAGAAGAATTTAGGGCAGATATTGGTCCAAAGGAGATGGATCAAAAGGGAGAATGATAAGATCTTGGTACAGATATTAAAAGAGATTGATTGATATGTTTGTATTGACTCTGGTTTGATATTATTGCAGATTGAAGCCAATGACAAGGTTGATAGTAGAAGACAGCTTGAAATCTATGACAGAGAACATGTGTGTTCTTGATGAGTAGAGTTTGTGAACTCTTAGAGAAAAGAAGAAGCAATGGCAGAACTTAAGGATCCAACAAAGGTTGGACAAGAAGGGGACAAGTTGAATGTTCTTAGAGTAAGTGGACCTATAGAATCCCAAGAGGAGCAAAGGAAGTTGCTCAAGAGGTTCTAGAGGAGAAGGAACCACGGATACCAAAAGGACAAGCTCAAGGAGAGATAGCTTGTTGAGGTATAGAAGGTATCAAGATTTGCTGAGAGGAGACTTGGGAGCAGTCCACAAGTGAACAACATGAAGTTCATAGAGCAAATGGAAATAATGACTACTAAAGGTCATTACAGAGGTTCAAAGGAAAGCCACAACAAAAGAAAAGATGCCAAGGAAAAAGGTATCAAAAGAATGAGTCAAGAGGAGTATGACAGGGAATTGGTTGAAATAAGCATACATATTAGTCTACTAGAAACAAGGCTACAAGAAGACCAGAGGTATGGTTGGATAATGAAGAAGAAGAAAGTGAGATGGCATTCACTACAGATAAGCTAAAGAAAAATGTGTATGCCAGATTGAAGGAAGAACTCAGGACAGTTGAGTCTGAGATGGAAGTTTTGGAATGTGAACTAGAACATGGTCCTTTGCTTGGGGAAGATGTGAATGAGTATGATGAAGCAGGGATTATAGATAATTTTCTGAACTCTCTGATAAGTTCAGGACCACATGAAGATAATATGGTTGAGACTTCAGATGAGGAGCGTTCTGTTTTGAAATCTAATGGTTTGTGTATGACTGCAGGTATTGAAGAAATCTTAGGTGATTGAAGATAATTTTCTGTTTTGAACTCTCTCATTTGTGTGTGATTGCAGGAGATGTCATTGATGAAATTATTGAAGTCCAGTATGATGGAGAGTACCTTTTTAATGAGGGAAATATTGACTTGTTGCAACAGAAAGAACTCATTGATGAGTTTCTATTTGGATAAAGACAGCCATTGGAATTTGTTATGAAGCAGGGAGACAACAATATTTCTGTTATAGGGCAGCAAGAGAGAACACATTTAAATGCATTGAACATCTATGAGATGGTGTATGCTGAGGAAGAACAAGATAAGAATTTTGAAATTCTGATGCAGTTGAGAAAATAATAGCAAAAAGTTCACAGGAAGCAGGTGTCCAGCCAATGAATATACTAGACATGGAGATTGAAGAAATGAGGATGATGATGATGAAAGTGTCTCGGAGAAGACATGAAGAGAAAATGAATATTTACATCAATAGAGCAAGAAATCAAATCAACATTAGGATACAAGTGACCAGGGAATATTGCAAAAGCAAGGTCGGTGAAGAATTTCAGCAAAAAGTATGGAAGCCAGGAGAGTTGCAGTTAGAAACAAGACAACAGGGAAACCATGAAACAACTGAAGAGCTTCAACATAAGTTTTGGGATCCAGGAATATTGAAGATTGAAGGTTATGGCCAGGAGGTCATATTTCTTTCTTCCTGGGGATTCTGATGCAGGATCATCCTGCTCTCCATCCAAGTTCAATGTTTGGTCAGACCTTAGGGTCTTGACATTTTCCTAAGCAGAGGTCTTTGAAAAAATTCATTGTAAATATGTTGAATTCCTTAGAGTTCTAGATAGGTGATGAGTCACTAGGTGAGTGGTGGGTCATTCAGTGAGTTGTGTAACTAATTCCACATCTAATGGAAGCATTTGATGAGGGTTCAATATCTCATAAGCGAGTCATAGAGATAGGATAAGAGTGTTCGCTAATCTTAGAAACAATTGTAACAAGTTAGGAGATTGTTGAGTGTATTGGGGATCTGAACCATAATTGGTTTTAGAATCCTTTTTGTATAAATGTGTGTAAGCCTACGAGGCATAGAGGGTGGCAAAAACAAGGTAAATCAGGCCTAAGGGGATCAGAACACAGGTTCTGAGACAATTGTGAATGTATAGGTTTCCGATGTTTGAATGAAGAAGGATAATTGTGCATATCTCTGTATCAATGGATGAATTCATGTCTGAATTATGATAGGAGAATAGTTCTTTGTATGCCTGAACTGTGATAGGGGAGCAATTGCCTCTCTGTGTGTGACTTATGAAATATTGATAGTCTGAATACTTGTTAAATGCTTGATTACTCGATGTGTATGCAGTAGCCTGAAATTAGGGTTTTAAGTAATTGAATGTTGCATAGGATGTTTGATTGATATCTGCATGTGAAATCATGAAGTAATTGACAAGTTGAATATTTGTTGGTAGATTGATAAATCTTTGTGCATGAAAGTAGAAGGTCTTATGCGCTTAAAAGGGAAATTGTTATAGTTGTTTGAGAACTTGTAAGTCATCGATCACTGAAAGGATCGATGTTCTGCACCTACGAATTCGCAGAGGTGATGTGTAGGTTTGATGGGAAGATGAAGTTAGGAGCCAAAGATATTGATTGATCGATTCTCTGATCAATCAGCGCGGAGTTGCAGAGATTACAATCGGGTCATTCCACATATTTTGGATGATCCAGATTGAGAGAAGACACATCAACAGCGGAGAAAGGATTTCGTGAGGTGAACTTGCACAGGAGATAGGGTTCTGAAATTCCAAAGTGAACGTTCCGCATTGATCACAGATCGACGAATGAGGGAAGTCGCGAATAGATCAATGGCTCGTACAACATTCTGCAAGAGAAAGAGTTCAAGGTTTAATGTCCATAATGGATGTGGGATAAGCATGTAAGATTGGAGTTCACCATTGATCTGGATCTGATGGTCCAAAGTAATTGCGGAAGGAAATTTGTGGGAGGCAATTGCAGAAGGAACTTTGCAGGAGGGGAGGCAATTGCGGAAGGAACTTTGCGGGAGGCAATTGTGGAAGCCAATTGTGGAAGGAAGTTGCAGAAGGCACACCCGCAATTGCAGAAGGAAGGCGATTGCGGAAGGAAATTGTGGAAGGTGATTGTGGAAAGGTGATTGCGGAAGGTGTGACTCGAAATATTTATGAATTCCATCTCACCACGTGTTTGAAGTCTGCCCTTCAACGATAGTTTGGAGAAAGACTTAGCCGTGTCTGCTAAGTTTGGTGATCCTGTTAAGTGTGGAATCAAACTAATCCTGGGGAAAGTGAGTTGGATTGGTTTTGTTGATCCCTCCTGCATCAGGCATTTTAATTCATGAAGCACACCAATATGGCATAATACCTTTTTATCTAGAAGTTATGTAATTTATTTGTATAATATATTTAATAGCTTTTTTATTTAATGGTCCAAGTTTTTATCGATAGAAAATGCATGATATGAGTTCAATGAGCAATAATTCTAATTGGTATGATGGGAGCACGTCCGAAATTGCGAAAAAGGCAAGCTATTTGTAATTTCTATATTAAATCAACATGTTTGAATTATATTTAAAATTTAACCAATATGTATTGGTTAACATGTTCCATGTAGAGCCAAAAAACGAGGAAGCTCAATAAGTTTTTTTGCAATATAAGTGCATAAGAGCATAAAACCTTGATGGAAAAGTTGCAGATGAATGAATCAGGTGAATCAAAAAGTAATCGAAATTATTTTTTTCTTGAATTTTTAGTAATAATGTACTTAATAATATTCACTAACATGTTTCAAACAATTTATTTAACATATGTTGAATGTTCTGCAGGGACTGGCGACGACAAAAAGGAATGTCATCATAAGAAAAAATAAATTATGGAAGATGTAAATGATGATGAACTGGTCCTTAGCTCAACTGGAGTGGTGCTGGAAGTTAATGAAAGATGGAATTTTTTTATAAAACTATGAGGGATATAATGAAAAGAACGTATAGACGTACTTTACACTTATAGTACGGAAATCAATCCAATGATTTGAAGAATCATGTCATATCTAAACTATAAGAGGTGTTTCCATAGCAATGGTCAATGAGACTTGTCAGACTTGCAATAGAAAAAATGTACAACAAAAAAGAATAATTCAAAAAGTAATATCATAAACATGTTTTTATAGAATATATATCTACTACTACAAAGCATTCATTTAATAATATTAATTCTACTATATTTAATTTTCATATCAATATAAAAATAAGTTAATGTCATTTTAATTTTTCGGGAAGATTATGAAAATCTCAAAGGATGAACTAGGTGTTATCCAAAATATGTCAGTAGGAATGTCCAAAAAAGTGTACAAGGAGATGTTCAAGAAAATTGACATAATTGCATTGTTGGAGGATCCATCTGTACAACAACGTGCTTCAAATGTATGAAATCATTGAATTTTTCTATTATGTACATATAATTAATCAATTTAGCATTAAATATTAATTTTCAATTGTTTTGTTGCAGAAAAGAAAACAAATGAAACCCATTCAACACATAAGACATGACGACAAGGAAAAAAAGGGTTGATAACAAATTTTGTCAATAGTTGTGATTTTCTCATAACAGTTTAAGATTTCATATTGGTTGTGATATTTATATTTTATTTTTTTTGACACCGGCCATCTTTGAATGTATTCAAACATGCGTTAACATACAAAGAACCATCAAAAAAATTGATTAACATTGGGTTAAGTATGGGTTGTGAGTATATGTTGGTGTATCAAAAATTAATTGTGGAATTTGTAAGTATCTATGTTTTTTACTTTTCTCATTTTATAATTAATGTAACAACAAAAATCCTCTATATTAAATCTATGATTTTTATGGGGTAAAAAAATAGCAGGAAATGAGTTATGGAGTGGATCCAAAAGAAGAGTTGTTGAGAGAAGGCATGAGCTTTGCTTTTGAAAGAATGTGTATCATTACTTCTATGGTACGTCACTTTTCAATTTACATTCATGTATATTGTCTATTTTAATTATTATTATTCCCACCAATGTAGATACATTCATTGCACTTTATTTGTATGTTTGTAGATGGAATCTGAAGAGGATGAAAACAATCGACACAATCAACAAAACATTCAGCCAAATAACCCACGTCATGTAAGTGGCTCGAGCACTGACAACAGTTCCAATGAAAAAGGATGATCAATATATTTGAATATTAATGCAAGTTGTTGTATATTTTGAAATAATTGTCTATGAAAATCAAACATTTTGTATAATGTATTGGACATAGTGTCCCAATTGAAAGACAAAGGGTTACCAATAAGTGTAACAATTACAATTATGTTGACATTTTGGTTATTATGGATCTTTATGTTATCCCATTTAGTATGACAAAGGGCCTCTTATCCATATATATAGAAAATAAAGTTTCTTATTCTATTGAATTCTCCAATGTCATTGTGAAATGGTACATATGAAATGTTAGATCGCTAATAAATGGATGATTGAATATTACAATAGATGCGAAATTTTACGATATAACAAACTAATCCAAACATCATTTCCAAATGCAATAACTAAAATTCAAACTACATGAATACTATTATAAAAAATATTTCAACTTCTGATAAATAATGGAATTAAAAAAATAAAAATAAAATAAAATATTCCAGTGTGATGTCAGTAGTCACTTTTCACCAAATAGAAAATGATTACCGATTATTTTGATCGTATTAATCGCATCGGTGCGTTTGTGACAATGCCGCACTGTTGTGCTTAAAACAGTAGATCCCCAGTGCAATAGAATACTCGTTGCTTGCCTCGATGATTTTTTTATTATTACGCCTCAGTGCGCCACTATATATTAACCGCACGTTAAATTTTTAAAATGCACCAAACGTTAACATCTCAGTCAAGTTTACTAGTGCATTTTCCTTCCCTTATCGCACTGGTGCTTTGTAATAGTTAGCAAGCACCGATGCTTTATAATAGTTTGTAACCGTTGGTGCTACATTCAATATAAAGCATCAGTGCATATATTGGTATAAAGCACAGGTTCCGTTTAACATTTTCGTGCGCATCAATGCTATATGTATTATCAAGCCTCGGTGCATATATTGTTTTTTTTTATTTTTGGTGCACACCGCCCTCCGGTGCATATATTGCTTTTAAAAGCACCGATGCATTTTGTGTTAGTTAGCGATGTGCTTGTGTCACTAAAGTGCACTGATGAAAAAACCTCCGCTAAAGACTATGACCGCCAAGTTCTTTAAGTTATAATAAATTTCCGTAAAAAACATGTGCTAAAACATCTGGTACCATTGGCGGAGGTAGTAGCAGAGCGTTTTTTTGAGAATTTTGGCCAATCTTGTAACACTAAAAACCTCCGTTATAACCTTCATTACAAGGCCATTTCCTTGTAGTGAAATTAATTTTCATGCATTCTAGGAACTACCCAATTTGACACTTCTTTTTGTCAAATCAAGGTTACATGCACTTTATGTTCATATCTCATAAACATATGAATCCCCCATTCAGAATATGACTGTGCACCAATTGTTTCCCTATGGATAAGATTTCCAATGCATATCTTCATGCTTCATTCTGACCTCATAGCTGAAACTTGTAGCCTTCCAAAATTGTTAATTTTGCCTAATTATGCACTTTTCCTGCAAGTGCAATTAGTTTCGAACACCAACTTCAGCCACATATAGAACAAAATATATGGAGAACCATGAAAATTTTTATATCAGGCACTGATAATACGCATAACAAGGATCACTCAACAACTTTCAAGTCCTTGATACGATGTCCCAAAAAATCTCTATAAATTTATGGAATTGACTACTTTCAACTTTTGCACTTTTTCCTAGACTTCGAATTTTTAGCAAAACTCACTATCTCCCAAAATAAGCATTTTTGGAAAAAAAATCCTCTAACCAAAGTTTTCTATTTTGATGAGTAGGTAAAATGTTGAGTTCATACATTTTTTTAGTCTCGACATCTAGGGTCACTTTTACCTCTTCCATGTTTTTCGAACTCCCCAAAAAGTGCTCCAAAATAGTGGATTTTGGCCTTCTTTCACACCTCGGTTTCACACATTTTGGAACTTGGCCACATGCTACTCAATTTATCTGCATGACTAGTCCACGACTGCACCATATCAATTTCATCCCAAACAAGGCACCCATTGGGTCTGTGGACACTTACCTTTAAAAGTCACTACTTCAAAATTTCTATCAAATTGAAGCATAATAAGCATGTGCCCCTCATTGAAATTTATGTAGCCTTCTTCAATGGCGTTCGAACACCTCGTGTCTTATTGAATTCTAAGATAAAGAGCTCATGTTATGGGTGAAACAATCTTCAGGCTCCAAGTTTTTTTTAGATTTTTCGATGGCATTCATCATATATCTTTTATCGAACTCTTCATGTCATTCAGTCCTGATCTCTCCATTTACCTATCTCCAATGGCTGACATTCGATATAGCATTGGAATTTACCATCATACTTCTCATATCAAACCTATTTTTGACATCTTCGATGGCCAATATTCGATATAGATGATATCGAACCTTCTCCATTGGCTTTTCCCATGAACTTCATCGTATCAATCCCTCAAATAGTACTCCCTATAGAAACAACCTAATACACCATCGGACCCACTCTATCAGGCCTCCACCAACGTCTATGTCAAGTACCTCTGTTTCCACACTTTTGATACAACATCATACTTGGTCCGTTGGACCCTTCTACCGATCACTTTTGGACTTTCCTTTGATCACCTTCGGACTTTCTTCTTATCACTCTCAACTGGCTTCCCCGATGACCTTGTTTCAAGTCTGGACACTTGTGCATCCATCCAACGTAACTGGTCCACATCATACCCCTTGTCCACATGGCACATGTGGGGTCCATCTCAAAGTTCCCAAAATTTGCACATGTTCATAAATAGGCAAAATTTCAATTTCCTCATTTTAAGAAATAACTCAGTTGCATAATAGAACCAAAATTTGTCTCACTGATAACTCTATAGTTTCAATTTTTTCCAAATTTCTATAACCCAATCTACCATTCCTATTGATAGAAATTGATTTAACTCGTGGGCTCCATTAAAAACCATTTTTTAATTAAACACGTGATTTGCATAGAAGCGCTTGTTAACGCTTCATGTGCAACTCAGATTTTATGCCTGTGACTATGGATTTCGAGCCATGCACCTCATGTGCTGCAACCAATCAATTTGATACCACTCTATCATGGCCCCATCCATCGACTTGACCAACATAGGGGGACATTCACGAATTCCAATTTTCTAAATTTAACCCCATGGCCATATTGCGAATTCATAAACAATAAAATGCATGTGCAAATGTATAAATGCAAAACACGATGGAAATAAATTTCTATCCACACACACAACATGCATATACAAACATATTCATCATAGGCATAAAATAAAATCATTGCACATTCAAATACAAAGAGACTACTTATCTTTAAACAAAGAAGATCCAAACAACTAGCTATGTAAAAGAAATTTTCCACCCAACCGTAGGCACTTTGTCCAATATAAACTCTTTCTGCTAACAAGCCACCCCAAGATGGGTTATGAGGACACTAGGGAGAAGGAAACACCTACAAGATTCTCCCTCTCTACCCACAACCCCTTCTACTCTCACTACTTGTTCATCCATAGCCCTATAGGAATCTCACTCAACCATCACATCCATGGCACTCCTTCCAATTGCCTCACACAACACAATGAAGCCATTTTTCTTCATCAATCCATAGTTCCCTTGGGAAATTCAACCCTTACAATTCTTACTAGTCTGTGCAGTAAAAGTCCAACCTACGATATGATGTTGGAGAACCTACTGTATTGTTAATTTATGGCTTCTCAAGCATGCATAAGTAGCAAAACTCAAAGGGTAAGGGTTCCTAGCTTGCCCAACCTCTATGCTCATCTACAACCATCTCATTCCCCCCCAAATATGCAGCTCTCCCAAATTCGAGTTTATGAGTAATGACACAGTCTGATAATTGGTAATGGCAATGGTGTGAATAACAAAATGAATAATTTTGTGTAGTTTAAAACTATTGTCCCAAAATCTGCATAATGAAAAATGGATGGCAGATTCCAAAATATGAGAGAATGGTGGAAAAAACAACTTACATAACTTCTAAAGATAGAAGAGAGGATTTTTACAGTAGTCATAGAAGTGTATTCATCCCATGCTGCCATAACTATATGAGAAAAATTTCATCACCTACCTCACACATGCATTCAATGATTGGGTAAAACAAATAAAATGAAGTAATTGGCTTATTTAAAGAACATGGCAACAAATGAATGAGTTCTAAGGTTGACACTTGGAAATAGAGGATTTAATCTCCCATAGACCCGTTCGCGGACAATCTGTAAGTGCGGACACAAACTAATCTCCCTAGTCCGAATGGTTCGGATCTAGAACAAAAGAAGTATATAACACGAATTACTTTCCTAGATTGATCAAATTGCAAAGGATGTAAAGAGGTAACTCACCTAATGAATGCAATTCCTATCTCCTTGCTTGATATGGCCCTTGATCTTCAGATCTTCAGTTGCAAAACAACATGAAACAAGTGGAAACAAACAAGTAGTGATAGCATATAATCATAAATCAATCTAGATTAGCGGTCAAAGAAGCCAATCCTAAGCCTTCTAATGACAAGATGTTTGTGGAAAGAATTTGCATTAATGTAATTACAGAAAGTACAAAGAGAGAGGTTACACCGAGCTTTGACGTCGTAAACCATTCTGAATTATCCTAGCCTCAAATATCAAATTTGTTTCCTCCTGATGAATGAAAGGGATCTCCAGCAGAATTTCACCAACATGTAAGTACTCTATCCTTCCTCCCTTAACCATGGAGAGGGGGTTTATATTTATAGGCCTAAAGGGATAGGAGAGGTTGAGGATTTGTGGGAGAAGCTTAAGGGATCATTCCACTAGGTAAGGGGATCGAGTGCCACCTTTACTAACATGTAAGGATAAGCCTCCACACAATCAAAGGTTCGAGAAGTCGCTCAAAGCTTCTCTTTTTCCATTTTAACCAACAACGACGCACCTTGCACACTAGCAACCTGCGTCTTTTAAGGATGACACATCTTGTGCAGAGGTAGATAGCGTCACCGACGCGCTCTGTCAATGTGCAGAGCGTGTCACCTAAGGTCTAACCCATCTTGCCAATGAGCAGAGTGCGTCGGGGGTGACAAAAAAAGGTAAAATGGTTAACATCAACTCTCCATTTAATCATTTAGCCCAAGTGCTTTAGAAATTAAGGCATATAGAGGACACATAACTCATGATGACGAGATTTTGGTGTAACAGAATGCCCCCCAAAGCATGAAGCTAGCAAAATAGGGTAGGTGAGATGCTTTGCAATATGAGGGTTCGAGGCAAGGATCATTGGTTGGAGTGAAGAACAAAGACTCTCGCAGTACAAAAAACTCTGAGATGCATGTCTCAAAATGACTCATAACATGGTTTTCAACCAATACATTGCAGATCCATGGTAGTATAGACTGACTGAACACAATCATGGCTACTGGACACAAGTATAGATCCATGATGAGATGATTACACAGCCACATCCAATACAATAGTGGTCCGTGTGATATGACTCAAAAAATCTCCATCGCAACGTGGGTAAGATACATAAGTTAACCCAGGGTCTTCAAGTTGAACCCGCAATGATATGAATCTAGCCATGTGATTACAATGTTTTGAATTCGAACATGGTAGAAACCACTTGATTAACGATCATTAATGTATAATGTTAACAAGCACGGGAGGAATCACCATTAATGTCAATGATCCCCAAGGTATCATAGTACATACCGCCGAATATGAATCCATGAGATGAGGTCGAACATTCGGTGGAATATTTCAATCAGAAGTCAATGATGTGAAATTACTATTGAAAGCGAGGTAACCTACAATTGAGGCATGCAGGCCCAAGGTACTTGATTGGTTTCTAGGTTCAATCCTCGAATGATGTGTTGAAGTCAACAAGGATAAACTCGTCGAAGGAGGTCCATGATGTTTCCCCCATCAACGACACGAAACAAGATCAAAGATGTTTTGGAGTAGATCGAACCGTAGAGTAACATTTGAGACTGACTCAAGGGTGACTGACATAGTAGAGGGTATAATGACTACACAGATTGACTCGATCAACAGACTTCTCTTGAACATGGAATGGCATGACTCGAAAGCATTGACATGAGGAGAGTGACACCGAGACCTAATGCAACTAATGATCGATGCATTCTTCCAATGACCCAAAGGAATAAAATGACTCAGGGAATTGGTGAGACCCGAGGACAAGCAGATTATCCAAGCGGTTTGAATGAAATGAAAACGAGTGCCATTTTCAAGAGGGACTAAATACTACCATTATTACAAGTAAACGCAAACTCTTTCCTTATTCCCCATCATGATTGATGAGTACCTCTTTGTTTATTAACGAGTTTGAGGAAGGTAAGAGATGCTCGGTATAGCTCATCCTTCAAACGAGTCCAATCTCAAATATTTTACGAACCTAAGATAGGAGGGGTTCGTCCCTGAAAGGGCCCTTCAATGTCAAATTTTAATGAGTCCAAAGAAGGTAAACTCGACGTCATTTCCTGTTTAGAGAGTCTGGAAGGACTAAATAAGACTCCAAATGGTTATTTTTTGTAAAAGTTAGTCTCCTCACCCGAAAAAAGATAAAACAATATGAGAGAGAACTCTTCTAGTCATGATTAACTAGAGTGCTCCTTTTTCGTAAATAGTCTCGCTGGTCCGAAAAAGGGGTAAACTATCACCGGAAAGACGACCTTTCAAATACTTTTACAAGCGTGAAAGAATCAACTTCGCTTGACTATCATTTCCTATTTAGGGAGTCTGAAAAGAGCTTAAAGAAGAACTCCAAGGGGGTTCCTTTTTCATGGGATTTTTACGAGCCCGAAAAAGAGATAAAATATAACTTGGTGACTTATTCTCATGTATTTACAGGCACGAGAAGGAACAAATACTGAGCTCGATACCTTTAATACATAGTTTTAACGAGCTTGATAATGGTATAAAAACTCTCAAAGACTTGTTCACACTTGATAAGAAGCATGAAAAGTCTATGACAGTCACCAACATAGTCAAAACACCATTTTCCACTATCTGCGATCTCCAATAACCAAGTTAGGGTCCATTATAAGGTTATAAAACATAAAAAAGAAGTCACCTATAGTAAATAACCCACAAAATAAATATTAAAAAAGGAATATTCTATTTTTTTATATAAAAAGGGTGAATAGTAAAAATTATTTACCAATTCATTTTACCAAGTTGAATAGTGGAGAAAAAACCTCTTTGGAGCTCGATTTTTCGACAAGGATTGCAGAAGCCTCGATCAGCCTATCAACCTCTCATCAGTTGTAGGTAAGCCTAAATCTCATCCTCCAGTTTTTTTATGGTGTAAATTTTGGTTTAAATGCAACTTTTTGGGTTTTTTGGATTCATTTTGGAGGGGAATTTGCGTGCCCTGGGTGACGTGATTTCCCCTTTCGGGAAGTGCATCACTCGGCAGTGACGCGCTTTCCCTATGGGCAAAGCGCATCGCTGTCTCACTATCTACACATGCGGGGTGGTTGGCACAATTTGACTTCCAAAAATGAAAATGGGGCCCAAAAGAGAAGATCTAAAGCATTGAAGGGGACCTAATGTTTATCTTATTGATGTTTGCATAGGTATTAGCCACCATAATGGTCCAATGGAAGGAGCGTGAGCACGAACTAGAAGATGCACAAGCAACAAATGACCCACACTCTGTTAATGCTTTGCGGGGGTGTGGATTCCTTAAATTTTTTCATGTCCAAGGGATGAGGGCTCATGTACAATTATTGGACTACTTGATCTTATTATGGGACTTGGATCAACAGTTCTTCAGGGTGGGGGCCCATATCCTTACTTTGGATGTGGAGGATATCTACTTCTTGACGGGATTGTCGAGGCGTGGGGCCCCTGTATCACTATCCGGACCTCGGGGTAGTGACCAGTCTACTGAGAGTCTCATTGCACAGTTTTGTACATCGGGCACGCAAATGTTAGGTGGGGAAATTCCCATAAAAAATGTATAGGACCGACCTTTGAGGACCGTGCTTTTTACTATTGAGCGAGCGGCGGGCAGCAGGGATGCTCATCAGGCCACTAAGGCCCATATGTTATACGCCATTGAGTGCATGGTGCCGACTATGTTCAACTGGTGGGAGGGGCTCCTCGTGAACATGAAATATCAACTAACCAAGTGTCGTAGAGGTGAGTTAAAAAAATTTGGGTATGGTTCCATCGTGGTCTCTTTCTTCCTAGAAAGGGTTCCACTCTTTCGTCCATAGGTTGAGCTAGTTGATCTCGATCCGCGAGATCTGCATATGGTGAGGTGGTCAGAGGTGATGGCCTGCCATGGAGGCGGTGAGCCTACGATCACATACGGGCCAACCTTCTTTAGGTGGCTATGTGGGAAGCTCCTCATGGTTGAGGACTACACTTATGTTGGTACGGATTTCAGAGGAGATCCTGATTTGGATCTTCCTGATGGAGAGCAATGGGGAGAGATCGGTAAGAAAGATACTCTTTTTTATATGTCTTATGATTTTTTATTGTTTTTGTGTGTAGTACTGAGATGTCATACTTGGTTTATGCAGATATTGGCCCGTCTAGACCGGCATGTTCTTCACCGATCAAGAGGAGGGGAGTTGTTCGAGAGATGGAAGCAGTCCATCAAGAGGCAATGGAGGAACTTGATGAGTTGGAGGATAGGTTGCATGTATGATGATGTATTGAGAGCCACAAGATTTAGATTTTGCAGATATGACCTACTGAAAGCTTATGAGCTTCAAATTTTTGTATCAGTACCACTGTTGTATAACATTTTTTCAGTAATAATATATATAAAAACATTATCTAGCGGTTTTATACACTGTGTTTTCTATGATGAATTTTGGATCTTATGTGTGTTTTCCTATACACTATGAATAGTTTACATGTTATGTCAATTTATGCATATTTCAAAAAAATGTTTAAGGAATGTGTAATAGACCAATCTAATACAAAATTAGCTAAGGAATCGGCAATTGCGTTCATACTTCTTGGAATGTGTAGGTATTGAATGGAATCAAAGGACCTTTCCAATAGGAGTACCTGCTGAAATAAGCGGAGTAATATAGGGTCACGGATAGCATAGACACGGCTCAAATGAGAGACCACTAACTGTGAATTAAGGTAGATAACGATGTGGTCCACACCAAGGAAAAAATCATCGGTCAATAATCCAATCACTGCATGATACTCGGTGACATTATTGGTTGTAGAACCTAGGCAAGTTCCTCCTGAGCTTATCAGTTCACTGATAGGGGAAGAAAGTACCCATGTTGCCGAGGCAAGGCTGAGGGGTGTGCCAGCTAGCGTCGTCTGCAAATCCATAGCAAGTTTGCATCCGCACATCCAGGCATAACATGGTATAAGCGTAAATCGAGATAAGATCCTAACACACCAAAAGAAAGTGTCATACCAAACAAAAACACAAGTCATGTACAATATATACAAAGTACTAATGAAAAATTACTTAAGCATAGTACCGCTTTAGGTAGAGCCCATTCTGAGGCTCCCCTAGGGATATTCCATCATAGTCGACTAATTCCTAGGCTCCTCTTTTCCAAAACACGTTTCACTACATATGGACCATCCCACATGGACTTAAGTTTTCCTACCCCCAGTTTATCGTGTTTTTGGTCGTAAGTAAGGACCAAATCACCCTCGTTGAAGATACGGGGTTTTTCATATTTATCATATTGGGCCTTGATGTGTTTCTTATGCGCTTCGTTAGCTAGAGCTGCATCACGGTAGGTTTCGTCAAGTTTTTCCAAGTATAAAAATTGTTCTTCCTCGGGAGTCGTGTTCGGTAAAATTTCAACAACTAGTTTTAGAGACAGAATATCACACTCAATAGGAAATACTGCCTCTAGTCCGTACACCAACTGGAAGGGTGTGAAACCAATGGCGGTTTTGATGGAAGTCCTGTATGCCCAAAGGGATGAAAAAAGCATCACATGCCTATTTGTCTTATGTGTACCCACCATGCACTGAATCATGGTTTTCAAGACCTTGTTAATGGCCTCTACTTGTCCATTTGATTGAGGATAGTAGGGGGTTGATTTTTCGTGCGGAAAACCCAATTTGGCACTTAGTTCATCCACCATCTTGTTTTGGAAATGTGATCCATGATCGGTGACGATGGCTTGAGGGACTCCAAATATAGCAATGATGTGATTAAACATAAAGAGTGTGGTAGTTTCGACGTCTTCCTTGTATGTAGGCATAGCCTCGGCCCATTTGGTAAAGTAATCAACTGTGACAATGACATAACCATGCCCCCCAGCCGAGGTAGGCTTACAATGCATGAATTCTATGCCCCATTTGGAAAAGGGGCCAACGACGATAACTGGATGTAATGGGGTTGGGTTTGAGCACTTTTTATAATGAAAAAGATAGCAAGGAGGACACCTCTTGACCGCCTCCATACAATCTTTGAAAATGGTTGGCCAGTAGTATCCCGCACATAAGATTTTCTGGGTTGCAGCCATCCCAGAAAGATGAACGCCACATGCCCCTGAGTGGCAATCATTTAGGACATGCTCAACCTCCTCATGAGTTAAACAACGTCGAATAATGTAATCAATGCCACGATGGTATAGTGTATCACTAATGATTAGGTAATATTTTGCATGGTGACAAAAACAACGGTGTTCATCACGGGATAAGTGAGGACCGAAGCGTTGGGTTTGGAGATACAATGTGATATGTACATACCAGGGGTCATAAGTACTAATCAGAAACAAAGAATCATCGGGGAGAGAGTCAATGGGCTCATATTCTTGATAAGTACGGGGAAGATCACAAATGAGTTCCGCAAATACCAAAGAATTTTTGGATTTGGCCTTCTCAAACTGAAGATTGAATTCTTGGAGAATCACGATCCAGCGTGAATATTTTCCCCCTAATACCTTACGCGTAAGAACATGGTACATAGGGTTGGAGTCGGCGATAATGGTAGTAGTGCGAAGTATTATATAGTGACAGATCTTCTGAACAGCAATGACTGCTGCCAGAGCTAACTTCTCTACATGCGAATAATGGGTTTCAAAGTCAATGAGACCCTTACTAAGGTAGTATATCACATGTTCCTGTGCATGACTATCTTCCTGTACTAAAACCATAGCGATAGTTGAAGTAGAGGCAGCAAGATAAAGGATATAATCCTTGGTGTAATCCAGTGGTTGTAGAAGGGGTACATGAGTAATTGCATGTTTGAGATCGTTAAAGGCTTTTTGGGCGTAGTCATCCCAAATGAATGGGATGTCCTTCTTTAACAACCACATGTATCCATGTGTTTTCTCTACGAAATTACACACGAAACGACGCAGGTAGTTTGCTTCCCCTGTAAACTTTGAAGTTCCGTAATATCCGTGGGTGGTGGTAGGGAAACGATGGCCTCCACTTTGAGGGGATCAATGCGGATCCCATCTTTGGAAATGATGAAGCCTAGGATGCGTCCGGACTCCACACAGAAAATTCACTTATGAGGATTTAAACGAATATTGTATCGTCAACATCTAAGAAATACAACCATCAGATGATCGATATGGAAGTCAAGATGATTCGAATGAGCGGGTAGATCGTCGAGGTAGGGTTCCACAAAATCCTTTATATTGTGGAAGGCATACGGCATGGCCCGTTGGAATGTAGCACCATATTTTTTAGGCAAAATGGGAGTTTGCGATAAGCGAATGTAACGCATGGGAAGATGAAAGCAGTTTTATGTTGGTCGGCTGGGTGGATCTCAATCTAATTATAGCCGGAGAAGCCATCCATGAATGAAAAGATGACACTTCCGGCACAGTTGTCGATAATTTGGTCAATAAATGGGGTAGGGTAATTGTCCTTAGGACAAGCCTTATTCAGATCCCTATAATCAACGCAAACTCTGATGGTTACCTATTTCTTTGTAATCGGGACGATATTAGAGACTCAGTCTATTAAGGGAACAGGATAAATGAACCCAACTTTCAACATTTTTTCTATCTCTGCTTTTATAGCCGCAATCTTCCTAGGGTGCAATGGACAGAGTTTTTTCCGGATAGGTTTTGCATCGGGATATGTTTGGATCTCATGCATGACAATGGCAGGATCAATCCCGGGCATTTCCTCGTAGCTCCATGCAAATACATCACAGAATTGTTTAAACAAGTCCATAAAAAGTCTTGATTTCTTCGGGAGAGTTTGGCCTATGTGAATATGTTCCACGATTCCTAGTTTTACCGAGATGTCTAAAGTAGTGTTGGGCGTGATGTTTGCCAAATTTCCCTCGGTTACCGTATCCTAGGTGAGGATAGGGATTGAGGGTGCGACAAGACATCTGGTGAAACAATAGTATGTATGGCGTTCTCTACCATGTCTAGAGGCGGAAGGAAGGATGATCGATGATGAAGGTCTTCCCATGGGGTCTCATCCAAGCTCATAATATCCATGATCGATTCATTAGAGTGAAAAGTCTGGAGTAGACGATCGGGTGATGGTAAGGATGAGTTCCATTGTGGTGGCAGAGAACCTGGGTTGGATGCCACAAAAGAGTGAGTATCCAGTAAATCAGGTGCTGATTGGATGGCCTCATAAGTGGCTTTAGCAGGGATGAGAGGCATCACATCTCCAATCAAATCCATATGAATAGGATCGAGCACAATCCATTGGTCGGTCGAGTTAGAAGAGTATGGGATCATAGATGATATCATGTTCACCATGGCAACATGGGATGGGGGATCTGGTGTTGGAAAGACTCCCATCGGAGATGAGTCTTTGAGGAGTCCTACCCCCACACTCTCATATATTTGCGAAGAGTGGCCCAAAAGAGGGACATTAGGGAAGAGTAGTAGTGTCTGGTGTACAAAAATCTAACTTGTCAATAGTGATAATTTTCCCATGATGGGGAAATCGCACGATGCGGAAGACAGATGATGCGACTGTGGTCATGGAATAGAACCAGTTTCGACCAAGTAACAAATTATAATCCAATGGGGCGGAGACTACTTCCATGTTAATGGAAATAGTCTTACCTCCCAACTCGACGGCTAAGGATTGTAGTAGGGGAACGGGTCAACTCGAGAAATCCCATGGCTCGCCAGTAGGATATCGAAATAACCGAAGTAGAGGCTCCTTCGTCTAAAATAGTACGATGGATATTTTTCCCATAAACATTGGTAACGATTTGAAACGCTAATTGGTGGGAAAGCCTCGGCTTGAAATACTCTAATTTGAACATGATGGTGTTGGAGGAATTGGGATCTACTGCTCCTATAGCATATAGCAGAGTCTTACGCTGACTGGGACAGTTTTGTAAGGCTTCTAGCATCGACATAGCACAGGGGGCCTAGGCTATATCTTCTACAATGTTGTAGTTTTGAATGGCCTGGGCATTGGGGGTTAAAAATGGCTTTTCGAATTGTGCTCTTTGGCGGGCATGATATTGTATCTGGTAAAGGTTTCTCTATGACCAGAGGACCTTGAGGTGAAGCAATACGGGATGTAGATGTGGAGGATTTTTTAGTATTACCTCGATTAGATTCCTTGTCAGAAATAGAGTCGTATGTACGTGACCTAGTAAATAAGTTGACCATTTCGTTACACATCATGAGAACATGAGTTGTTGTGGACAGTTCTCCTTAAGAAGGAGGTGGTGGTTGTGCAATCATTTGATGTTGTTGTGTGGGGAAGGGATCAGTTAAAACTGCAGGTGTGGGGTTTCCCTTAAGAAAATTTTTCACTTCTTCACGATGTGGAAATTCTTTCGTGAAGTGATCATCGCCACACAGTAAACAAGGATATTTGGCCTTCCATTTTTGTTTTGTGTCATTGGGATTTTTTTTGGGCTCCTGCTGGTTAGAATACTTCTTGGATTTGCCTTTGTTCTTGTTTTTTCCATTGGATTTTTTAGGTGAAGCAGATTGAACTGAATTCACTTCCGCAGTGGAAGCAAGGCTGGGTGATCGATTGGTGTATTTGTCAGCTTGTGGTGAGGATGGAGTCAAACTATGGTGGTTATGTGATCCACTGGATTGGGTAGCAGGCTGGGAATGAGCGGAACCAATGATGCCATCGGCGTGTGATCCCGCAAGAGGTTTTTTTGGGTTGTGTGTAGGGCGTGGGGCATTAGGAATAATGTCGTATGATGTGCTAGATTTAGCATAGACTAGGTCTAGATACTGAGCACGTGAGATAGCTTGTTCCTCTGTAACGGCCCCTCCCATAGCCACGTCTTTAGTTATGATGGGTAGTAATGACTTCGTAAACCAATCGACGAGTAGTTGATCCAGAATGTGAGCTTTAATGAGGCGATGCCTCCTTCTCCACTCATGAATATGATCAGAAATGTGAGTGGAGGTAGATTGTTGGAGGTATGTCAAAAGATTTGTGTCGGTTTCATAGCGGATCGGTAGTTGAAAATGAGTAAAAAAGGACATAGCTAAAGATTGAAAATTGACGAAAGAGTGTGGTGGCAAATCGATGTACCACTTTGCGATAGTACCGGTAAGGGTTCGTTGAAAAATCCTCAAACAGATAGAATCGTCCATTAAGGAATTGGAGGAGCACTACAAATGATAAGTCATTACGTGGTTCTTAGGATCCTCACTGGGTTTATTGTCAAACTTAAGAATGTATGATGGTAACTTCACAGGAATAGTTGGCCAATTTATACCATGTTGGATGGTATCGTTTGTCAAACATTACAGGTCTAGAAGATCTAGTGTAGCCAGGAATGGTAACTGTCGGTTTGGTTGTGGATACTAGTAATATTGATAAGGCATCTGGGTACCAGTAGGACCATGGATGGAATGATCATAAGGTCCACCCATCGGGTATCGGCCATATGGAGGTGGGCCTCCTGGATTAGGAGGTGGACTAGAAGGGGATCCTCCTCCGGAGTAAGGTGGTCCATCGTTGAAGTACGGGGGTCCTCTGGGTGGAGGTGGTGGAGGTGGGACAGGTGGCGAGGGAGGAGGTGGGACAGGTGGGGGGGGTGGTTCGCTGGCTGGAGGTCCAGTCGGTGGAACATGATGATGCCCCCATGGGGTGTTCATACTTCCGGGATAGGGTAATACAGGAAAAATATTCTCTAGATAGTTTTGACCGATAACAATGTTGTGATTACCCGGGTATGTATGCCCCCATGGGGTTTTGGTCCAAGTAGATGGTCCCCCCATTTGATGTATCCACGTAGGTTGTCCCATGGATGGGAGTGAACTTCCAACCATATTATAGTTCATGTGTGAAGGATAACCTCCACTCACATTATGTCCCCTAACTAGATGGTGCCCCCCAGTTAGATTTTGTCCACTGACTATGGGTTGACCCTAGTTGAATATTGTCCACCTATCGGAGTATACCCAACAAGCATATGTTAACCACTAATTGTAGGTTGACCCATACTCATATGTTAACTACTAACTATAGAATAACCTCCGCTCAAATTTTGAGGTGGAGGTGGTGTTCCAGTTATGAAGTTAATAGTAGTTGAAGGTTTCCCTCCAGTTGTTAGGGTCAAGTGAGGTGTAGAACCGTCCAAATGAGCCCACGATGTACTAGACGGGAAATAGGGTTGGCCTGGTTCATAAGTGGTCATGATGGGTGTGGATATTCCTGGTGAAGAAAAAGACAACGAATGTATAGAGGAATGTTGTTCAGGGACTGGTACTTCCGAATTGGATCTCGGAGGAAAACTTTAGCGCCTAATCTGGTCACCAAATGTGTGTAAACGATCGATAGTCTCGTAAATTGGTGCGATAAATACGTCATTAGGAATCCATCAGGGAGGGAACTTTCACGGTGGAGTTTTCACCATCAGAAGTGAACCAAAATCAGAAACATGATGACCTAAAGAGGTGTCCCATAAACGATGTAGTTGGACCAAAAGCAGTCGCTATCGGGTCGTCCTGGGGTCGGCTGAAAATCCATTTGGTGGATCCGGTGTTACCTTCAAGCGAGTGATGAAACGATGTGTCATGTGGAGGAGGTTGTTCCACCAAAACAGGTCCCGTGGGATACATTATAGGTGGATTTGCGGGAGGAGAGTACTTCACTCTTGATTCAAAGGTAGAAGTTCCTTCTTCGCGTGATTCAAATGTTGTGGGATGATCCATGCTTGCTCCTGAGTTCTCGTCCTGGTTAAGGGGATATTCAGGTGGCAAATTTAATATTCTACGAGATCTCCTTAAGGGTTGCTCAGCCAAGGCGGATGGAATAAAGATTCTCCTAAAAGTATCCTAAAAAAGAAAAACACACTTCAATACCTACTCAAGCTAAAGCTACATGCAAACTTATGTGATAGGTGGGATTCAAAAGTCTGGAACCTCATGGGATTATCAAGGCGTTGCAACTCGTGATATACTACAGGGTCCAACAGTTATACTTGGCCCAATATTTCAGAGCACTAACCAGGGAGGATTAGGACCGTACCCCTGACCGTATAACCCGACTACCTGGTAGTACGTGTGTAATAGCTCCCCGAGTATTGTTCTCAGTGTATTGCCACGCCAAGACGGCCAATGGTTAACTCGTATGGTTTCAGGAATCCTAGTGGGGTCTCCCGATATACTCAAGGTACGTGGGAGCTCCAATCTGTAGTAGTGTTGTCTAATGCACAACCGTATGACAGGAGCCTTCCGATATACTATCGAGTACGTGAAGTACCTTTCTATATACCCAAAGGTACGTGAAAGGCCGTTCGATATAACGACTGGTACGTGGAAGAACCACAAGCCCCCAGGATGCAATGCAGGAAAATAACGACAGCTGCTACGTTTTAAGAGGCTGTAACACGTATCTAACCTAGCACACGCGTTTCTATACAATTTTAGCCTAGGCTACCGCTTGATTTTATCTTGTATGGTTAGGTGAATGCATGAAGTGTAGACTTGGAATTTAAACAAGATGCAAAACTAATCTATATGAAATGCAAATCTTTTTTTTTTCCTTTCGATGAAAACTAATTAAGGTAAGGAGAAGTCTTTTCTATTCCGATAGCAAAATGAAAAAAGTACCTCTACTTTCTTTCTCCAAATTAACTAAAAGACTAAAAATTACTCTTTTAAGTAATCAAACAAAAAATGAAAATAACACACCAAATCGAAAATATTTTTCTCTTTTTCTTTTCAACTTAAGAAACCCTATGAGCAAAAATGAAATGACGAACTTTCGTTTTGATTGCAATAACTTTGATTCTGAAATGAGAATAAAAAAGAAGTGGAGAGAAAATAAAAAAGATAAGAGTTTTCACTA
Source organism: Larix kaempferi (assembly GCA_027924585.1). Classification (NCBI taxonomy): domain Eukaryota; kingdom Viridiplantae; phylum Streptophyta; class Pinopsida; order Pinales; family Pinaceae; genus Larix; species Larix kaempferi. Next base: position 5,952,977 of record BSBM01000052.1, on the reverse strand, counting down.
ACTTTTGGAATACTCTAAGAAGGCCTAAATGCGCTTAAAATTTTCAAGGAAATAAAAAAGAACTTTTTAAAACCAAGAAACCATAAGCATTGATAATTTTTAGCTTTTTCAAAGGACGCCGGATCTTTGAAGGTAAAGTGCGTCAGAGTTACAGTGATGCAGCACGAAATTGTCCAGGTGCGTCGGGCGGGATCCAACTATGAAAAAATAAAAAATCTCAACAAAAAAAGGATAAATGGCTTAATAAAAAGTCCCAATCAGAGTTTGGATCACTCGGAAGCTCTCTGATAGTCAGATCCAATAAAAAAAGGCAATTAAGAGGCTAATCGTGAGGAAATCAAGAAACCAAGAATTACAAACAAATAAAAACCTATGCGCTACCTTTCCCCAATGCGTTCGCCAATTTTGTTCGCGGACAATCTGTAAGTGCGGACACAAATTGATCTCCCTAGTCCGAATGGTTCGGATCTAGAACAAAAGAAGTACATAACACGAATTACTTTCGTAGATTGATCAAATTTCAAAGGATGTAGAGAGGTAACTCACCTTATGAATGCAATTCCTATCTCCTTGCTTGATATGGCCCTTGATCTTCAGATCTTCAATTGCAAAACAACATGAAACAAGTGGAAACAAACAAGTAGTGATACCATATAATCATAAATCAATCTAGATTAGCGATCAAAGAAGCCAATCCTAAACCTTATAATGACAAGATGTTTATGGAAAGAATTTGCATTAATGTAATTACAGAAAGTACAAAGAGAGAGGTTACAACCGAGCTTTGATGTAGTAACACTTTCCGAATGATCCTAGTCTCAAATATCAAAGCTTTTTCCTCCTAATGAATGAAAGGGATCTCCTAGAAGAATTTCACCAGCATGTAAGTAATCTATCCTTCCTCCCTTAACCATGGAGAGGGGATTTATATTTATAGGCCTAAAATGATAGGAGAGTTTGATGATTTGTGGGAGAAGCTTAAGGGATCATCCCACTAGGTAAGGGGATTGAGTGCCACCTTTCCTAACATGTAGGGATAAGCCTCCACGCAATCAAAGGTTCGAGAATCTTTCGAAGCTTCTCTTTTCCGTTTTAACCAATAGCAACGGACCTTGCACACTAGCAAACTACGTCTTGTAAGGATGACGCATCTTGTGCAAAGGCAGATAGCGTCATCGACGCACTCTGTCAATGTGCAGAGCGCGTCACCTAAGTTCTGACGTATCTTGCCAATAAGTAGAGTGGGTCGAGGTGACAACAAAAGGTAAAAGGGTTAACATCAACTCTCAACTTAATCACTTAGCCCAAGTGCTTTAGGAATTAAGGCATATAGAGGACACATAACTCATGATGACGAGACTTTGGTGTAACAAGGCCCCCTTTATTCTTTCCCTCTACTAGAATAATAGCCCCTCTAGTGCTCTTTACACAACCATCTTGGACCGTTTTATTATTTTTCAAACATGATATTTACATAGCATTGTCACATAACATAATTTACATTATTTTATTTAATATATTCCAAGTCAAAACTAAGTGTATTACAACATAGTCAACCAACTATTATGGCTATCAACAACTAAGAAAAATATATTTTTGTCATAAAAACAATTCCAAAATAAATAACGGAGAGATGTCATTTGTGGTGTGGGGACCATTAGTGGTCACAATAACCGTCACCCGTTACACCCAATACTGAACAACAAATACACCATTAAACTTCAGCAAATATATATATATATATATATGCAAAAAGACACCATTAATTGACTAGGCTATGAGTTGTCACCCATTAGTCTTTTTAAATACGAATTTACAAACCATCTTGTCCCACTGTCATCTAGGTCTGTTATGCCATAAATAGTCAACCATACATTAAAACAACAAAATCTTCCCAATCAAAAGGTGCATAATTCCCATCACTTTAAACCCCATGTATGAGTAGTGGAGCAACCATGCTCATCACCCCAACACCCACAAGCTACCTTTGGAGCAACATCATATGCACAGCAAACCATTATGTCTCATCATGCATAGACACCTGGACAAGGCAAAGGTAAAATGTGTCAGCTTCCCAAGCTGTGGTGTTCAACTACTCAACCCACCCTCTTCAATTAATGACACATTCCAACATAAACTCATCAAATCAACCATAAAACACACATAATTACATCAAATCTTCCATTAAATACGTCCAAAGCACAAGGATCGACCATGGTATATATCAGCCATTGGATTGAAGCACAAAGCCATCTACCTACCCAAATTAGCTCATCACATCAACCATTAAACAACATCGAATGCATAAGGCCACCCAAATGAACTCGTCTAATCATCCATTAAACACACTCAAAGCACAAGGATCGACAATGTTCAAATTCCAGCCACTGAATCAACTCCAAAGAAATCACAATCATTCATTTTAAAATTTAAATTTTCAATCCATGTCAATTCCACATGCGAGTTCAATAGAACAACAAAAATATATAAAGCAACAATATTCTCCCTACAATTGACTCTATTTTCCCTCCAGGAATTCAAACAGTGCAACAAACTTACCTCTAGAACAATGCAACAAATAGTGCATCAAACAATGAAGCAAACAGTTCCTATAACCCACTCAAATTTCCTCTCAAGTAGTGCATCGACACTACCAGCATTTTGCATACAGCTCACTTGGATTGCCTCTCAAGTAGTGCATGAACACTTCCTTTCAAACAAAGTATCAACCCCACCAACATCAAATAATGCATCAAACAATATCGAATTCGAGACATTTGACCAGTGCATCAACCCTATCGACAATCACACATTCAACCAGTGCATCAACACTATAAACCTAGGCTCAGTGTGCCCCAATGCTTCAGGTATGGTTCTCCCTCCTACATGGTATTGCAATTCACAAGTGTTAACATCAATTAATATACCTGCAATGCAATTCGTAAACCTGTACACTTATAATACTATATTACTTGCATTGCCTGGATGCTTTTGAATTCATGGTTGTTGGAATTTGACTGAATTTGCATGCTAGTCACAACAACATTAATATGAATGTAACATTAAGAACATTAGGAAAAAATGGTACTCTGTCTGCATGCTTTTGATGAATCCGTGGATATTCATATGACTATAAGATAAACAATATCAACAAGTTCATATTTAACTAAATCTGCATGCTAGTTACAGTAATCCTAATATGACTGTAAGATTAACAATATGGTTGTAAGATAAACAATATTAGAAAATTGGTTTTGTTTCGAGTGTCAAACAACCCTTATTGTCTTCATTGGAAACACTACCACCAACTAAGAACACATGCCTTGATTAGGAACACAAGTATTCTAACCACAATATGGTTCAGTTAAATAGTTGTTTTCAATATTTTGACCGTGTTATACTTGTGTAGGTTGCCACAACCATGCCAAGAGTTAATAATTATGCTCGTACTAGGAGCACAAGGAAGCGAGTTCCTCGGGGTGCCCAACTACGTTGCAACTCATCGAATGATGACATCCCCCAAGATGCCAACAACAACGGTGATCCTATAAATTCCAAAGAAAGTCATGTACTGCCAAAGGTAGTTGGGGACCACATAGTCCCACCATCACCCACAATGCCACCATCAAACACAGTTCAAGGAGCTAGTTCATCAAATAAAATCAATGCTATCAAAGGGTGGATGGAATAAGACATGTTGGATGCAATTTACAACGTTAAATTCCATGGATATTTGGTTAGAGTAGCCGCAAAAAAACATGAGATTGCACCCACATAAACCCATTACTAGATTAATGGCCTAACATATACCAAGCAGAGGAGGCCTCTTACAGTTTTGACTCAATAGGAGGAGGATGAGGTGGTTCTGTGGTGTAAGGAGATGGCTAATTTGGGACATAGTTTGGAGTTGATACAGCTGAAATCAATTGTTTCTCAGATCTGCCAAGGGAGGCCAAACCCATTCAAAGATGGGTTTCCTGGTAAATCTTGGTGGGATGGCTTTAAAAAAAAGGATCCACAATTTGTCTTGCAGACGATCGAGGGACTTGATAGAGATAGGGCACTAAACATGCACCCTATAGTTGTATCTAGGTTCTACAACACACTTTCCAGTGCATAGGAGAAACACAATTACCCTCCAAACGACATATGGAACTGTGACGAAATAAGGTTAGAGGCAGGGAGGAATTGTGGCATGCTGGTAATTTCCAAGAGAGGGAGTCGAAACATCCCTAAGATTCTTCCCAAGAGCAGGGAGTGGATAACCATACTCTGCTATGTAAATGCAATTGTTTTTTCAATCCCTGGAATTTATCTGTTCAAGGGTAAAAGTCACCTAAAAAACTACATCCAAAATTGTGAACCAAGAGCATGCATGGCTGCACATTCTTGTGCATGGATGACCAAAGAACTATTTTTGAATTAGCTTTGTCACTTTGCAACCTCAATACCAGGTGGTGTGTCACCTAAGAATAGACACCTACTAGTTTTAGATGACCGTGGTAGCCACGTCGCAGTGCAAACAATCGAGGAGGCAAATAGGTTGGGCATTGACTTGTTAACACTGCCTACCCATACAAATCATGGGCTGCAAACCCTCATTGTGAGTGTGTTTGGGCCCTTCAAGTGTTATTTCAGGTCAGAACGATTAGCATGGATGGTGAAGAACCCAGGGGTAGAGGTAAACAAGGTCGAGTTAGCTGATCTTGCAAGCAAGGATTTTAAAAGGGCTCTCACACCCTCAAACATCAAGGCTAGTTTTAGGAGAATGTGTATATTTCCACTTAACTACGATGCCCTTATCCACAATACTGGTTGTATACAGACATTTAATGTGGATGATCATGAGGGGGTGGATACCCAAGAGCATGTGGATGGGCAGGTAGATGTAGATGCCACAGACAATATGTTGTCTCTGTCTCAACGAAACTGCCAGGCTATGGATGATGGTGATGATGACGAAGAGGTCAATGCAACACACTATGAACATGAACCAACAAAATATAACATGCAGGAGTGTAGTATCCCCAATATGAAAATTTACCCAATTTGGCCAATTTTCAAACCTTGGACTAATGAAACCCTAAACTGTCCCAAATGACCCCAAATGGTTTCGAATTGTGGAAGGAGGAACTTGAGAGGGAATATGACACTTTAATACATCATTAGACACCCAAACATATGCTATACACATCCATGGTCTTCAATTTACAAGGAGAGAAGATTCAAGACAAAACTAGTCAATTGGATTGGTGGAAATCCCCCTTAGGTCAGCCATTGTTTGCCCTTCCAATCACTGTACATCATTCACTAATATTCTGTCTAAAACTTGGCTCTGTTATAGGACATTAAGGAAAACATGTGTGCAGCATTATATCAGGTTTTAGGGTTGAATAGGTCTCCCAAAGGACAACAACTTCTAAAGTATATAATTTGGGTGAAAATGGTAGACAAGGGGCCTTGAATTTATGTCACAACTATAGTAACACTTTAGGGGTCTGCATAAATCATTTGGTCCATCAATTTAACTCCATATGCAGCTCATAGCATAGACAAAAATCTCAGAAATATCTGATATAAAATAGGTGCAATATCATCCCAAAATCACCACGAAAATACTATGAGGGAAATGGCCCGAATCTCAATTTTAATTGGAAATGTCACATGAAGTACTTGGGTATTTTGAGCTGTGGCTCTCATGATATGTCTATTATAGATTTATGCAGCAACTAACATGTCCATAAGTTCGAAATAGAAATACTCCATTAGCTATATGCAACAAGAAGTGCGCCATCACACTCTTACATGACATTGAGAGAAAGAGGAAACTAGCTCGAATATCAATGTTACTTGGAGAAATAGTACATGAAGTGCTTAGTATTTCGAGCTGTGAATCTCCTGATCTATCCATTACAGATTCATGCATCCATTAACAAGTTCATAAGGTCGAAACAACAACCTTCCATTATCTATATGCAACAAAGAGTGCGCTATCTCACTTTACATGAACATTGAGAGAAAGATAATAGAATGAGAGAATATGAACTCAAACTCAGATGGGGGTTGAACATGCATCAAAACATCTCCATGAAGCTTTGTTGAGAGGTCTAAATGGCCTCTCCATCAAGCAACTTGGATGAGAATCTTGCACCCTCGAAATTCATTCTAAGGATGGGAGGATGAACATCCACCGTGCAAGGACAAGCTTGAAGTTCTCCAAAATTGCAAAGATGCAAATAACAAATGACCAAAAAATACACCATTTCGACTTGGCCTCCTTTTAATAACTTTAGTTGACTTATTTACCTCCTTGGAATTCAAATTATCTCCTAATTACTCATGAAATTTGAATTAGTGGGGGTTATGACCCTTCATTGGCCCCACATGACACTTGGCTCATCTTGTCTCCAACTCCTCCATGAATTCGAATTGGGGAATCCTTAGGATGCTTTGGATATGTGTAACTCCTCTCATGCACCCTCTTGTTCTATTTTTAGCTCTTACATTGCCATAGATGTCATAGAATCTGTCATAAGTGTCATAGAATCCGTCATAAGTGTCATAATGCTTGTCATAGTTGTCATAGAATCTGTCATTGCCTATTTTTAGCCCTATGACTCTTCCTCTTGCTTCCTGAATGTTACCTCTTCCCTCCAACTCGAATTTGGGGATGGATACATGTTTAAAGAAGGAATATTCTCTCATGTGGACCCCACATGTCCACTTATGCGCCCCCAAGTCCAACTAGGATCCAATGCCACTTCATTTTGGAGCATTTTGTTAGGAACCTATGTCAACCCTTCTCTTTACTATGTTAGTATATTGTCGTTGGACGCATATGCTTTGTAAGTCGTCCCGTAGTATTTGTTGATCCGTAGTTTATATTAGCCCATAGTATTGGACGCATATGCTTTGTAAGTCGTCCCGTAGTATTATATGTCCCATGGTTTTGACTCATAGTATTGGGCATAGACTTAGTATATAAGTGTGTGTTGAGGTCATTGAAGGCACCGTGAAGTTAATTGTATTGAGCTTGCTCAAAGGAGGTTGCCCCCTCGAAGTGGCTCGTGATCAATATAAAAGTGATTCTGTTCTATTATTTATAATATCTCATGTATTTGCATTAATTAATTATTGCAGGTTCATCACATCTGGTATCAGAGCACTTTCTTGGGCTCGCTGGGTGAAATTTTTGCCAAATTTTTTTTTCGCATCTATTGCAGGTTCGGATTTGGGAATAATCCCTATCCGCTTAACTGTGGGAAGTACTTGGGCATAAGTCCTAAAAATCATTGTGAGGAGTACCACAGGAACCCCGAAGTAGCTGGCCCATTGAGAGGACCTGCCAGCGAAAAGGACAACGACCCCTACCTGATTGACTAGTTCCCACCCGTGAGATAAACCAAGAGCTATCGTTTGTGGCAAAGCGGTTATCAGTTTTACCTGAGCCATGGAGTGAGGGGTACTGCCCCAATACGCAAGCCGTCAGACAGCATTGGTGGCCGAGTGAAACTCCTGAACTATTAGGAAGCCGCACATACCTGGGGTCCATATCTATTTTCAGTTGAACTGTTGCCGATCACTTCCGCTCCAGATCCAGCCGTTTCAGATCTATTCTGAAAGTCGTTCCAGATCCAGTCGTCGTTTCAGATCCAGCCATTTCCGATCCCTTCCGCATCGTTGCAGATCCATCTGTTGCGGATCCCTTCCGTGCCGCTGTTGCCGATCCATTTCTGAAAGGAAAAAAAAAATTCTCCATATCTCCCTTGTTTTCACTCTGTTTCCCTTGAAATTTTCGGGGAACCCCTGTCATTCCATTTTGTATCTTTCATTCCTGAGGACCCTATCCCCAATTCCCCTTCCCACAGCCCGAAATCCCACATTTGTCTATTTTTAGGGTTTGCCATAACTTCCTCAGATTTCACCCAATCACCTTCAAATTTTACCACAAAATTCCTTTCTGAATTCTGCTTCTTTGTCCCTCTCTGCCAAATTTTCTCATTCTATCACCCCGCTTCTAAAATCCCCCTTTTTGCTTTCTTGTCCTTTTGACAGTGTCCAAAATCTAGTCAAACCCCAATTACCCATAAGATTGTTTCCCCAATCCAAATTTCCCTTTACTAAATCAGCTTCTGTTTGTGTTTTTCTACCCATTCCACCAAAAAAAAAAAAAAACCTGGTTATGGTTGTCACCCGTGCAGGAGCAAACACCATGGAGGAAGCACTTGCAGCCATCCAAACCAAACTCCAAGATCTGGATGAAAAATTTCTCAGCCTCCATCTTCAGCATTCAGCCATGAACAATAACCGACAACTAGAATCTTTTGCAGCCACCGGGTTCTCTTCTTCCAGCAATTTTCGTGGGCCAAAGCTTGATTTTCCTCGCTTCAATGGTATTGATCCGACTGGATGGATATACCGAGCAAAACAATATTTCAATCTACATAATACTTTTGATGTCCAGAAAGTTCCACTTGCATCCTTTCATTTGAAACAGGAAGCCCTTCAATGGTACCGTTGGTACATCAAAGCTCATCCCGAGCCAAACTGGACAAATTTTTGCCAACTCATTTTGCCACGATTTGGTCCTAGTGCTTTTAATGATTTCACAGGAGCACTCACTAAACTTCACCAAATTGGCACAGCGAGAGAGTATCAGACAAAATTTGAGAAATTGGCCAATCACACAGAAGGATTGTTTGATGAATTCTACAAGAGTTGTTTTATCAGTGGTCTCAAGGATGAAATCCGCTCAGAGGTCAAAATGTTTTGTCCCAACACAATGATGGAAGTTCTAGGGTTGGCTAAGTTGGTCGAGGACAAGATCGTAGCTCAACAACGCTCCAAAACCACCTTTGTACCCTTCAGAAATATGGGTTCCCAACGACCTCCCATCACGCCTGCTCCTCAACCAACTCCTATCAAGCATTTGTCTGAAATAGAAATGCAGGCACGCCGCGAAAAAGGGCTTTGCTATAATTGTGATGAGAAATTCACTCGGGGAAATAGATGTGTTCAACAAAAGCTCTATCTCTTGGATGTGGATTCTCCGCCTGTCTTAGAACTTGGTGAAGAAGCTACAGATACAGTAGATGATCAGGTCGACATTCAACACCCACCTGTTGACACCCCATCTCAGGACGACCCACCCAAGATCTCTCTCCATGTTGTAACCGGCGTCACCACCCCACAAACAATGCGGGTCAGGGGATACTTCAAGAAGCTCCCTCTTACCATACTCATTGATTCTGGTAGCACTCATAACTTCATTGACCCTCGGATTGCCAAACAGGCTGATTGTTTTTTCCATCCTTGCTCCAACTTTGAAGTCATGGTTGTCAATGGGGGCACCTTACCTTGCAAGGGGAAGTGTCACAATGTGCGTATCTCTATGGAAGATTATAACCTACGCTCTGACATGTTTGCCTTGTCCTTAGGCGGATGTGATGTGGTTTTGGGCGTTCAATGGTTATGCACACTTGGCCCCATCTTATGGGATTTCGCTGAACTTTGGATGCAGTTTATAGTCAATGGGGCACAACACAAATTTATGGGCTTACAACCAGGGTCTCTCTACATCATCAGTTCACATCGCCTAGAAAAAATCCTTAAGAAGAATTCACATGGTGTCATCACTCAGCTCAATTCCATTCAGATGCACCCATCAACAGTCTCCACTGCTTCCTTGGATAGATATGCAGGTATCCTTGCTGAACCAATGCGCTTGCTGCCTTCAAGAGACCTTTCCGGTAAGAATTTAGCCATATCTACCTCTCAGCAGGAAATGATGGCTATTTTGCATGCAGTACAGAAGTGGCAACCATACCTATTAGGGAATTATTTCTGCATCAAGACTGATCTCCCGAGTCTGGAAAATTTTATGGAACAATGGGTCTCCTCCCCAACACACCTGAAATGGGTTATCCAACTCATGGGTTATCCCTATGTGATCACTTACAAGAAGGGTAAGGACAATATGGTGGAAGATGCTCCTTCTCGCACAATTGATGACCCAGTTTCTCTTACGGCTCTTTCTCTACTTGTTCCAAATTGGTTGCAATATGTTCAACAGGGCTATCTTTTCTATGAACTCCATGCTTCTTCATCAACAGGGCACTATGGGTTCTGCAAAATGTATGACCGAGAACAATGTAACTTCTTTTGGCAGGGACTAAAAATGACAATTCAACAGATGGTGACTGACGATGATACTTTCCAAGTCAACAAGGGGGAAACGACACTCCTTTCGGGATTGCTCAAACCCTTGCCCATCCCTACACAGCTTTGGCCAACTATTTCATGGATTTCCTAGCAGCGCTCTGGTGGTACAATACCACATCTCAAAGGACACCATATGAAGCAGTCTATGGAAAAACACCGCCAGTTCTTCTTCCATACACCCTTAGCAGCTCTCCAGTTCAGGAAATTGACTCGGTTCTTCGAAACCGCGATCAGATTCTTCTCATTCTGCAAGACAATCTTCACATGGCCAGAATTCGCCTGAAACAACAAGCCGATCAGCACCGTTCTGAGCGCATTTTCCACGCAGCTGACAGGGTTCTTCTTCATCTACAGCCTTCCAAGCAATCCTCCTTGACACTCCAAAGGCGTCAGTGGCCCGAAATGCAACTCGAGGATGCTACCGGGGAACCACTCCTTCAAATTCTGCAGCAATTTCTCCAACCAAAACTTTGAGGACAAAGCTTTTTCTAAGGGAGAGGGGATGTTAGGAACCTATGTCAACCCTTCTCTTTACTATGTTAGTATATTGTCGTTGGACGCATATGCTTTGTAAGTTGTCCCGTAGTATTTGTTGATCCGTAGTTTATATTAGCCCATAGTATTGACCCATAGTAGTGGACGCATATGCTTTGTAAGTCGTCCCGTAGTATTATATGTCCCATGGTTTTGACTCATAGTATTGGGCATAGACTTAGTATATAAGTGTGTGTTGAGGTCATTGAAGGCACCGTGAAGTTAATTGTATTGAGCTTGCTCAAAGGAGGTTGCCCCCTCGAAGTGGCCCGTGATCAATATAAAAGTGATTCTATTCTATTATTTCTGATATCTCGTGTATTTGCATTAATTAATTATTGCAGGTTCATCACACATTTAACATTTATTCCATAATTTATTGGCCTATTTTTTCACCATCAATTTAAAATATGGAATTTTCATGAGAACTATAGACATTGGGGTTAAATGTCAATATTTTAACAATTCCACATAACCCTTAGGAATTGGATAGGGAAACTTAATTATTTATCTGTAAACCATTTAATTGGGGACATGACAAGGCCTGCGAACCATATGAAGCACATGTGGATTACGAAGCACATGTGGATTACAAAGCACATACTCCATGTCTCGATGATGATTTTGGTGAGGTCAGTGGTGGTAATGGTCCAAACAACAACAATGACCCCTTGACATTGCCAACCATGGTATCATAGCCATCATGGATGGCAGAAGCAATGATGAACTTGAACAAGCAAGTTGTCACAAACACCAATGATGAAAGCATTAGCATGCCTTCGCAAGCACCATCGATGCCCAATGAAATTGTCCATTTTTTTGTAGATAATGGGTCCAAAGTTGATCCTAATGCAGATGAGGAGGTCGTGATCAAAGAGGACAATGCCATTGAAACACCTATCCTAGATGCAACACAACCATCGACAATGAACACACCGACACTTGGTCAATTCTTGAAGCTGCCAATGGAGATGGTGCCACCATAACGGAGGACGGTAAGAACAAATGTTCTATGTTTGGGCTGAGGTTGTTAGCTTCTAACATCAGAAGGCTACAACAAATTTTTGATGGATTCTAAACAAAAGAAACATGAGATGGCATAATTAAAACAATGGAAGAAAGACATCGTTGCGGAAAGGAAGGCAACTAGGTTGGTAGTAGATGGACAATGTGCATTGGAAAGGATTGAAAGAGAGAAAACCAGGGAAGAGAAGGAGCATTGTAAGGTATTGGCAAGGCAGGAAAATGAAGCAAGAAAGGTGAAACAGATGGCTGCAAACGATGGGCATATCACTTCACATAATGCTCACCCAAATGAGGAAAGGAATATGATGTCCGATTCATCGGCACATATTGCAGATAGTACACAGTTCTATACATACCTTATCAACATTCAATTACCGCACTATAATCAAGCAGGCACAACCCACCCCTTTGTTCCTACAAGTGCAGTTCACAATTCGATGTTTGCTTATCCACCCCCCCCCCATTAATTAGGGGGTGTTAGGCACATCTCAGGCCCGTGGCTTTTCTATCCCCCCATGGATGCAAGCATTGCATTGGCCTCAAACAAATGCAATAAACACTCCTCACCCTAATCAAACATACTTATCTAGGACAACCATTTTAGCTCAAGCATGCACCTCGACATGCTTGGGCAATGAAGACAGTCAATAGAATCAATCTCCATGATTTTGATCGGTGTCGACTAACCACATGCAAAGTGGTTTTTTGTGGGTGACAATTTCAGTTACTATTTACTGTAACTATAAGAACCCTACTTTTCAACACTCTAATTATGATGACTATTTTTCATCACTCTATCAATGCACCTTCAATAACATGCCCATGTTCAAGGTGAACCTATTGACATCAACAACTACAATTGGAATGCAAAAAAACAAACACAATTCAAGATTGTCTTATATATCTTAATCATGTAACACCACAATTGTTATCATACATGCATCTTACCTATATTTCAATTATCAATTATATTACTTCCATGATATATTGTTTAATCTAAAGAAAGTCTTATGAATTATATAAGGGATATATTTTGTTGAATGTAAGAGCCACGTGTGAGGTGGGAACTTAATTACATGGGGTTTAATGCACTTTTGGAGGGTTTTACCGCACTTTTCGTCGACCTTGTTTCTTTCCCTGTGCATTCTTGTTCAGGTCCCTTGCATGGGCATTCCCTACCATACCAAATTGATACTAACCTTTCCCTAATATGCTCAAGCCATGTGAACTCAAGGAAAGGGACACTAGCAATAACGTGGCAAGAAAATCATCTACCACCATGTTCTATGCTTCTCTCAACAAAGCTAATGTGGATCTACATGTAAGCAGTAACAAGTTCATAATCAAGTCTTCAAAATAGATGTCTAGTGCAAATCCAACATAATCACCTATTCTTACACCCACCTATCACCTATTTCTCACCCTCTCTGTTAATTAAATTTGCATACACTATCACTAAGTTGAGTGTCAAAATAGAATCCACGTACTTTCACTAACATTAACTCAATGCATCTTTTACCAAAACGAACATTGTATTATAACTAATCCAATTTTAATGAACATGGATATAGAGCTGATGCATGTTTAGCAAAATCAATGTGTGAATGAAACCAATACTTGCCCTAATCTATGACAATAAGCAATCATAACTTATACAAAATCATTTTATTGAAAATCAATTAGAGAAGTGGCCCAATGTATTGCAGATCTACGAGTGGTTGCAAGTACTTGAAACAAAAAATGGAAGACAATATTAAGCACACACTTAAGCATATAAAACCATCAATAAAATCACATCACAAGCTTAAAATGAAGATAATGTAGCAACCACTTTGAGCACACTTTGCCTTGATTCATTGATTTGAAACAATTGCCTACTAATTTGATACGTAAATAAAAAAGAGTACGACCATAATTAACATATGGCAGCAACATAATTATCAACATCATCGAATTATACACGAAATTGAGCAAACCACTCACAGGTTCGATTCAGATGGCCATCATAAAAATCATCAACATAATTGAATTACACTGAATAGGGAGCAAACCACTCACAGGTTGGAGCCATAGGGCCAACCAAAATAGTATCAACGTAACCATAAACATAAACATAAATAGTATCAAAATAGTATTACAAGTACAAGGCACATGGCCAACACATTTATCATCAACATAACCCAATCCTACTCGAAATGGAGCAAAGTTCACAAGTTCGAGCCACAGGGCCGACCAAAACATCATCAACAACACCAATTTATACTCAAAATACATTACAAGTCACAGGTTCAAGCCACGACCAACCAAAATAGTATAAACATAACCGAATTGTACCCATTATGGAGCAAAAACCTTACAGCTTCGAGGCACATGGCCAACAAAACAATAATTAACATAACCCAAACATACTCCATATGGAGCAAAGTACTCACAGGTTCGAGCCACATCGCTGACCAAAACATTCTCAATATCATCGAATTAACTTCGAAATACATAACCAGTCACAGGTTCGAGCCATGGCATAAAACTAGTGATGGCTTTACAGAAATACCAAACTTGCATGGGAAAGGTTACAACCATACCCAGTAAAAATGACCTCCAGTGCATGACCAAGCCGAAACTGCATTTGGCTGAGTGCCGCTAATGCGCCGAACCCATCCACCACAACGATCGCAACTAGCAAGAACAACCACACAACCCCACCAAACCGGCAAGGAGGCGAGTACGAAACCCCACGAGAGCTGCATGCTCCACCACAGTAGAGGATGCGAACACGAAATGGAGATAAGGAGCACCAGACCAACATACCACAGAGACCACCAACAGAACCGACACGAACCGGGATTTGTACCTGGGCGGACCACCATCGGGGTGGCGAAACACCCACGCAAGGGACCTGAACAAGAATGCATAGGGAAAGAAACAAGGTCGATGAAAAGTGCGATAAAACCCTCCAAAAGTGCATTAAAGCAAAAGTTCTAAAGCTCCCCACCAACCTAACACGTGGCTCTAGGGTTTGGGCATGTGTCGTATAGAAAAAAAATGACACTAGGGTGGCCTCTAACATGGCACGGGGGAGGGCGCACAACTACTGGCATTCCCCCCTAAGCCAAATTTTTGTTCGGTCATTTAAATTTAAAAATAAAATAAAATAAAAAGTTCATAATGAAATCCATCAATTAATATTTTTTTTTTTTTTTTTTTTTTTAATTTAAATATTTTTTTTTCGTGTAAATTAACTTTTTATTATAAATACATTTAAATACATGAAGTTTCTTTGTAATCATGGTTATCGTTGATACCAACATTACAAAACTCCGTTCAGATACCAAATCAGAGAATAGAGGATTTTTACAGGAAGCAGTGTTAACGCTACCGAGCAAACCGCAAATGACCTTCACGTTGGCCGAAATTGAAGCGTCCGAGTAAATACTGTCGGCAGTCAATTCTATTTCGTATTGCGATTCGTCTTCACCACATTGACATTGGCATTTCAGAATATAAATATATATACATATATACATCAACAAGAATCAGTGGGACAGAATGGAGGAGGCAATGCAAGATTTGGATTTGAATGCTCGCAAGTATGTGTGGAGGGGCAGCATCCCACTGCAAGTCCATTTGCACGAATCCGAAGTTACAACTATTCCTCCCCCCCAACCTTTTCTGGTAAGCAATAACTCATCCCATCCCAATTCCATTCTTTGAAAATAATTGCATTCTCTTTTACCCAATTCCATTCTTTGAAAATAATTGCATTCTCTTTTACCCACTTCCATCTCAACAGCAACTAAAACTAATTGGAATCAGTCTGTTTTTTTGTTTGTATCTTAATTATTTCACTGTGCCAATGTATCTTCCAAATCTTCCTTAAATAAATAAGTCAATTCTAAGTTGCATACAAGTTGCCCAGAATTTTGCACTTCTTTATTGTTCATTGTGTCAGTATGCTGTAACTTCCTGAAATCAAGGACCCAAAATTCCATGAAATGTGCTTTTTTTTCAATGTTTTGAAGCTTCCTCTTATCATGATGCGGCAAGTATGGCATCTCCCAAGTTGAAAATATTACAGTGAAGTCTAGCTGTCTTGCACCATTCAGGAAGATCCTTTTGGCTAGAAACCGTGGATAAGGGTATCTGTTATACCAAAGTTGCCGAGGGCTTGCAGTTGACCCCAACCACTTACCTGCTTGCATGGTCGAGATGATAGTATCACCACCCCACTTATAACCATTGGACAAATACCCCGTGGACAAATTCAAAGAAATATAGCATCATAATCATGATTTATTTGATCCCTTATCTTTATCTCTCTCTGTCTGTCCCGTGGTAAAAATTTCTAATGCGAATTGTTTGGAGTTGAACAGGGGTTGCATATTGGTAATTAGCACAGTGGACATTTAAAATTACTATATTACATCTTGTCGTTACAGCATGTGGGATGCCATTGGTTTCCCTGTTTCCCCTTTTGCCAGGGATTTGATAAATCTTACCAATTCCTGATGAAGGGTGATGTTGTTCTTACAGGAAATATTGGAACAAATCAAACCTAGGTGCAGTTATAGAATCCCCAAACCAAGCGAATTATTTGAAAAGCTGAGAAGGCTCTCATAATTCAAATCTGTATTTGATAATTTTCGGATTTGAATGCAGGCCTGCAATTGTCAAGCAATGTTTTAGAGACTGAGCAGGTCTTTAAATAACCATACAATATATGAACCCACGACATAAACAAAATTAAGTTAAACAAGATCAAGGTCCAGATGAAAGTATAGAAGCACCAGTTCTCTGAAAACACACACACACACACACACACATATATATAGATATACACACACACACACATATATATAGATATACACACACACACACACACAAGATTAACCTTATCTTTATCTTTCATTATCCTTATCTTTCATTTCATTATCTTTAGTAAATGTGACATTATCCTTATCTTTCATTTCCTATCCTTTTACTTAAATTTTTAACATTACCATTAATTGTTTTAGGCTGTTTGAGAGTGGTTCCACCCTCATCGGACTTCAAATGCAAATATTGAATTTTTGATCCCATTTAGAATTCAACAAGCTTAACAGTTTTCAGGATTTTAGGATTGGAACATTTCCATTGGATTCTATCATGTATGAGGGTATGGGATTGGCATTTAATCAAGCATATCAACCCCTCTATGTACCTTGATGTTGGTGGTGTTGATTGTTTAAATTGATGTTGGTGGCCTCCAAACTAGTTTTTGAAGAATCCCTAGTTTATAGTCTATTAGTATTTATTGATGTACTTTGGTTCAGATATGGATTGCACTTGGTGCTATTTTGGTTGAATGCACTCTTACATGCTATATACATGAGAAACTTTGCATATTTGTGTATAATGGTTTGAATTTTCACACACACACACACATTCAAAATTTGAATATTCTATGTATAATTTGGTCGACGGGTTTTGTGATCCAGTTTTTTTTTTCTTCGGTTTTTGTCCAGTTTCGGTCTAGTTCCAATTCCTGGGGTTGGCTGATCCGATTACCGGTCCGGTTCTGATAACTATGCATCTATCATATATGTAAAAGGTCTAGCCCAACTACGACAGTTATAGTAAAAGGTGCTCTAGAGTGTTTTTTTACTGAGATAAATATAGATTTTAGTGATCTATATTGTCAAAGTTTTTTCATTCAATCATGCCTCCAAAGCGATGAGCATCCTTACTGCATTTGCCATAGGTTGGTGTCTTAGTCCTTGGTCTTTTGTCATGCATTAATAAGTTTGTTGCCATGATTTTGTATTTTCTGGTTAGCTTAGGTCCCTTGGGGGGGGAAATGTTGTAAAATTGTATTAAAACGATTAAAGGGGGTGTCAAACACCTTAGTATACATCATACACCCATTTAGACCCCCTCATTTAGCCTAGCACACCCCTTGGAGACAATCCCACAATTTTTGCATGTTCTAGACAAATTTGAGTGATTTTAGGAGGTAGGTAAAAAGGGAATATTCCCTAATTTGACCCCCTTGAGTGAGGTGTCATTGATCTCAATCAATCCCTATTTGTCCCCTCGTCCCCTAGGTGGCATATGAGGAGCTCTTAAGCTCTAGTTAACTTCATGAGGTGTCAAATTACACTCTAGTTAACTCGATGAGATGTCATATGATGCTCTAGTTCACTCCACTTCATGAAATTCGCCCCCCTCTTCTTGTTTCTATAAAGTCCCCAACTAGATCTGGACTGATTTTTGGGTTAACTGCTTATGTATTTTGGTTTGGGACTTTTGTCAAACACTTTGGCAACAATGCTATGATACCACTGAGATGTCCCCTGTTGTGTATGGGCTGATTGTTGGTGTTTGGTTTTATGTTTGTTTTGCTGGTTTATTTCAGATCACATTCATTTAGATGGTTTTGCAATAAACCCATACAAATCCTTGTACATAAACTATGAATTTTATTAAAAGATGTCACTTACAACTCAGGCAAATACTAAGATCATGAGTAGGCTGTAACAGCAGTCTTAGAACAGCAAAGAAATCTGATTACAAACTGATTTTCTGGCCTGTAAGTTGTACTTAGTTGCAACACCCCTTTTTGGCAGTGAAAACCCCCTTCAAGGGTCACGATTTGGCTGAGATATAACACTAGCAGCTAGCAGATATGAAGGGAATCTCCTTGCCTGGTGGGCTAGCTCAAGTGGTTGAGTGCTATAAGTTGTGAGCAGAAGGTCTCGGGGTCAAATCCCCGGGTGGCTATACATTGCTATATAACGGCCTCATTTGATGTCCCGCTCCGTAATTAGAGCGAATGGGGTGCGGCCCCTTTGGGTGGCCCCCCTGTGATTTCTTAGCGTGGACGTAGCAGCCCCGCTGGGGGGTTTGTGAACCACATGTGAAAAAATGAAGGGAATCTCCCAGCAAGAGAAAAAATAGCCCCCACAATCAAAGTACAACATGTATATAACAACAAGCTTGGCCCCAACAATATTCTGTATCTTCCAACAAAGAATGTGCCCTCTAGAAGTGATGAGTGCACCCTCCACATGCATAGAACGCCCCCATTAAGTGATGCGCCCCCTCAAAACACAGGCAGCCAAGGGAACACGCAATGTGCCCTCTTGAATCTCCTCCAACAACTCGACTCTTACACCAAACTGCAGATTTAAAGGTGAATATGAATTGGTAGTGGATAAAACTGGAAGTGCACCCTCCTTGAGTAAATGTGCCTCACCAAAGTGCCCTGAAAACTTTGAGTCTCAGCAAATCTACAAGTAAAGCTTGATATCCTTCTACGGCAAGGAAGAACAATGAAATATCTGCAGGATCTTTCCTCTCACTATCAGCTAGGGTGGATAGCTTCATCACTGAAAGCAATCTCTCTTAGGGTTTTCATCCAAAGAGCCAAAGCCACAAGAGCTCTTCAAATTCCCTTTTCGAAAATAATTCCTGAATGAATGAGAGAATAGGTCGATTTGCCCTTTTATTCCCATTTTCACATTTTTCTGCCATTTTTACCCTTTTTCACATTCAATTAATGAAAGTGACTTTTATAAAATCCCCCTTTTAGTTAATTACTCAATGTCACCTTTAATGTTTCTTTATTCACCCAAATGACATTAAATAATCAATTAATTCCCTTTTTCACCGACTGTAGCCTACGGGAATTAAATAAGCTAATAAGTCGTCTGCCTAGAGTGATCATTCGGAAAGGACATTATAGTCCTCCCTTCCCGAGATTGCTTGTCCTCAAGTAATTGCAAACTAAGATGTTGCAAGATCTGATCTCCCTTCCAAGTCGCATCCTCTACTGGCAAGTCCACTCTCCCACTTAGATTAAATTTTGCTTTTATTTTGTCCATCAATTTGTATGGATGCTAACTATGTAGTTTAGGGCTTTTTGACTTACAACCCAATAACAAGATAAAATTTTACTATTTAATCTAAAATTAATCAGGTGGGACTAAGCTTGACACCCTCACTGCGGCTGAGGTGTACCTTAGGATCCGAGAGCTTCTGAGTGTATCCGAACCTTGGTTTACCCCAGGCATCGATGGTTCTCAGACTTGCCCCCAATGGGAAAGAGTATCTCTGTGCCTTAGTAGTTTGCTTTACTTTGATTAACTGCTTTAGCCAATCTAGATCTTGGATAGTCTTTAAATCTTAGTAATTAGCTCACACTTGATTTCAGTTGGTAACGGAACAATGATATTTTGTCTTAATAATTAGCTTACATTCACATTTTAGTTGGTTTAAGGAACAATCAAAGCATATCTCAATCGTTTACATCATCTATTGCTTTATAATTCTAGACTGCAAGTAAGATCTAAGTTGATTATATCTTGGTATTTTTTGCTTAAAGGTACTAGTTCTCATTGGCTATATCTTTTATACTTGTTGCATTTAAATTAACTCCTAGTTATTTCATTTTATGCTTAGATTGGTTTATAGGGACCAGCCCCCTTGGCTTTGTTTAGGAGTTGGCCTAAACAGAGGAGTTGAGTGTCATGGTGACAACACACCCTACTCGAGGCTTGCCCCCAAGGTTGCGCCTAGTGAGTTGCGATTTTTCTCACCTAGAGGTGCGGGTTGGGCGGCAACAAGGTGCAAGCTGTCATAATGTTTGTTAGTGAGAGTTCCTTTTGACTTTTAAGGGGTCTAAGTTAAGTTGTTTTGGCAGTTGACTCATCACATGAATTAGTGGGTTTAGGTTAGATGGCTCATCTCATGAAGTAGAGGGTTTAGGTCATATGAAAGTTTGTTTTTTCATTGGTATGATGGCTTGGGTGAGAGATGTTTGGTATGTGCTGTCATTGAAGAAAAAAGGGCTTTTCTTGTCAAACTAAAGAACATTGTATTGCAAATTGTTATGAAGAATGCAATTTGCAAACTCAATGAAATTAATGAAGGATATAAGGCAATGGCCAAATGGTGAAAATGGGAATTTAATTAAGTTGAATGGTGACACATTAATTCTTCCTAAGGAAGAGGTAAATGTTATATTTGTCAATCAGTTTGACATTTGCTACATGAACATCTAAATAATAAGAGTCTTAGTAGTAGCTTACAAAAGAATCAGATGCTGAAAAGATTACTATTGATAAAAGTGGAGGTTAAATTTTGTGAAGCTTGTCCTTTTGGGAAGCAAAGTCAATTGCCATTTCCTTCCAAGTCAAGTTGGAGAACAGAAAGAAGGTTGCAACTAATTCATTCTGAAACTTGTGGCTGTATGGGTATTGCATTCTTAGTTGATTCCCAATGATTGGTATAGAATGTGTTGGGGTCACTATCTGATGTAGAAATAAAAAGTGTGTTAAAACACTTCAAAATCCTTAAGGCCTTAGTTGAAAGATTAAAGGCTTTAAGAACAAATAATGGTGGTTAGTCCACATCAATTTTTTTGAAGTTTTTGTGAAGAATAGGACATTTGGCGACAATTGACTAATTCCTTTACACCATAGCAAAATGGAGTCACAGAATAACTCAAAAGAGCCTTGATGGGTATGGTAAGGTCAATGTTGAAACAAAAATGTGGAAATAAAATTTTGGCTAGATGTAGTATTAGTTGAAGGAAAAGCACTATATGAAGTATAGTTACGATTGAAGCCAAGAATTCACGACTTAAGAATTTTTGGATCTACTTTTTAATTGTGCTTAGGGAGCAAATAAATAAATTGGATATAGTAAGTAGAAAATGAGTGTTGGTTATGATGATCAAAAGAAGGGTTAGAGTATCTACATTCCAAAATTAATCAAAGTCACTATCGATAAGGCTGTGGTTTGCAATGACACTAATAAACATGAGAGGAAGAAGTGATGGAAGAAGAAAATTGAGATAGGATAAGATAAGATAATTTTATTAAAGTCCAACTAATGACCACAAAAGTAGGTCAATGGGACTGCTGAATACAATGATGTCATTACAATGAAGGAGTACAAAAAGGTCTCCTATAAAATGCAATATGCAGAAAAGAAAGTAGAGATGAGAAAATAGGAGAAATCTATGCTGAGGCATGGAAAGCCCTCGATGCCGAGGATGAGAGATTGCACAGGGGTTGAGAAAATACACAAGGAAAGAATCCAGGAGCAAAGAAATCCAGAAGAAATGAGGTAGGTCTGTAACTTAGCTTAGATTTTTCTATAGCAAAAGTAACCATGAAGAACAAATTGAAGAGGGAGATAAAGTTCTTAGAAAGTTTTGAGGCTTCGAAAGTTCGGTTTTGGTCAACACGACAATAAAACAATAATGCAACAAATAAATATTAAAGATGAATTCAAATTATAAGCTGATTCTTGTTCATGCTATTATTTTATCTAGTATTTTTTGTAAGACACATGACACTGGGACATGGGGACACGCACGTTGCAGACTTGACTGTTTGACATGCGACTCACAGACTCCCAAAACATGACACGCTGTGATGTGTGTGTGTCTGTGTGTGTGTGTATGTATATTACAATAGCCCAAGGTTAGCTCAACCGGTAGTCGCCAATGTTGGGCTTTGGGCTAGTTTGGTTCCGGCAGGTGCTCAATTCAGATTCCCCTCTCCGAGGCACAATAGTTTACGTTGACAGTTTACTAGTGTATGTGACAATAGCTCAAGGTTAGTCAACCAGTTGTTGTCAATGTCTTTGGGCTAGTTTGGTGGCAGCAGGTGCTCAATTCAGATTCTCCTCGGTGAGGCACACTACTTTATGTTGACGGTTTACCAGGGATGACATCCACGAATGTGGAAAAACATCCCTTGGGCTTCCCTGCGAGGTTTCCCTTGGAATATAGATATATCTATTTTTATTTTAATATTTCCCATGAAAAATAGCATTATATTCAATATTTCAGAGATAAAATCAGAATATACATCATCATGTCTGGCCGACACTTTCAGAGTCCTAGCACTATACTATCTTTCAGGCCTAAAAGAGGCAAAAACTTTAAGAAGTTTCCTTCATAACAGTTCAAAAAACTGATTGCGCCGAGAGGCGCTCTACAGCCCAGTATGAGGGAGATCTTGTAACATGTGTGAGTTTGTCGAGTAACAAAATAATACAAAGTAAACAAAAAAGAATAATACAAAGCAAAAAATAATAAATATTCTGTCGGCCATAAACAAAAAGGAATAATACAAAGTAAAAAGTAAATTTGAGACTTAAACTAGAGACTTTAGAGCTTAGGATTAGATGATAAATATTATGTCGGTCATAAACAAAAAAGAATAATACAAAGTAAAAAGTAAATATGAGACTTAAACTAGAAACTTTACTTTTTACTTTTAATACAAAGTAAAAGGTAAATATGAGATTTTAGAGTATTTGTAGAGTAACAAAATAATACAAAGTAAACAAAAAAGAATAATACAAAGTAAAAAGTAATAAATATTATGTCGGCCATAAACAAAAAAGAGTAATATAAAGTAAAAAGTAAATATGAGACTTAAACTAGAGACTTTAGAGCTTAGGATTAGGTGGCTCAGGTATTGTACTCAAGGAGCTAGTCAAGGAGAGTTTTGCACCTCGGGAGATTTGATCCCTCTCGGCGCTTGATAGAGCCTAGGATTTGGATCTATGCTGGTATTATTACAGTCATCCTGAGAAGCTTTCAATTCTCCAACATGTGCTTGAACCACATATTAAAAGAGAAACATCGGAAAATTGATTCTGCAAATCATTCTAACTACCAGATCTGAAAAAAGACTAGAAACTGGACTTGGACACCAGAAATCGACTAGAGCTATATCCTGTAAATCAAATCAGTAAAGAGAAATAACTTATAATTGAATTCTTGTTTCAAAAGAATCCCCTCCTGCATATCTGATGCTTCTTTTGATAACCCATCAGCTTGAGAATTGAATTCTTTATAAGTGTGAGTTAAAGAGATTTTTGAAAACAGCCTCTTTACTTCTGAAATCCCGTGCATGATATGATTAAGAGCCAGTTTCTCAATCCTGTTTTTTCCATTTGCCCAGCCCATAAGGATTTTTGAATCCCCCATTACCTGGAGCCTATCAATCTCACGATCCACTGCACATTTCAAAAGTAACCATAAGGCATAACATTCTGCTTGATTCTTTGTCCCCTGTCCAGCAGCATACTTGAAAGAAAAATAGTGATTATCATTTATGAACAAAGTACGGCCTTCCCCACAAATACCTAAAGTTCCTCGACTTGCTCCATCGAAGAGACCCCAGGATTTGGATTTGTCAATCACTGGACTTTGAAGGATGCAGGCTGGCTTGGGGTTTTCAGGTTTCCATGCCCCACTGTATGCATATCTAATCTTATGACATACTTGTGCAGGGGTGAGGACTTTCCCTTGGAAAATTGTTTGGTTTCTAGAGAGACAAAGACCCCTATATAATAATAATAATAATCTAATTTTAAGTTCATGACCTAGCCAGACACCAAATTGGTGTATGAGACCCCCTTGTTTATGGGAAATGGGACCTCCACCCCTCAGCGATTTTATTACTAAAGTCTATGGATGTGTACATATCCTACCCCCTGCCGTATTTGAAACTGTGACCTCCTAGGAGGAAACACATATTCTTAGATGTTAGGTCCACTCAAGTTGTATATATATTACAAATAGACATAATGATGCCAATTTTTAGAACATGTAGAAAACATTGACACAACTAATGTCTTACTACATTAAACACACAAGAAATTAGAATACATATATAAATTTAATCATTTTATGTCATAAAAGAAATGTATTACATAGATGAGAGATAAGATTGTGGTTTATAGAGGATCACAAATACAGAAAAGGGTAGAACTATAGAACCGTAGAAAGAAAAATCCCATAGCCTGTTAGTGGTCCGTGCCTCCTCCATGCCATATCCATAATCATCAAGATCATCACCACTGAAACTGCCCTCTCCTCCCCCCTCCTCCATGCCATATCCATAATCATCAAGATCATCACCACTGAAACTGCCCTCTCCTCCCCCCTCCTCCATATCTAGTTCAATATTTGCATTTGCTGGTGTGGAGGATGAGCCCTCGAGAGGATCACCATATTCAAAAGTGATGAGCTCTATACTGGTTCATTAGAATCCAAGTTGGCAAGTGCTCTTGAATTCAGTGGCATAAATTACATGTCCAAAAACAGTTTCCTCCACTGGCACTAACCCTTCCCCAGGGCTTGGTCTTCTAATTACATATTTCCACAGTGGGTATTTTCCTTCTTTAGTAAACTTTCTTGTTGTTGTAGTGTTATGTGCAGAAATGGCAGCTCCACTTCCAGTGGATGGAGTGAGAGGAGGGGGAGCAACACCAGCATGGACATTCTTTCCTTTGTTTTGACCTTTTGCAACAGCCCTTGATGATTGAGCCATGATTTCTTTGGTATGAATGAAAAAGATGCTGCTGTTGGAGAATAACACACTCCAGGGAAAAATTGCACACTTTAGATACACCAATCTCATGCAAATCTAGCCAAAGATGGTTTTTTCCTTACCTGCAGATTCTTTGAGGGAAAACAACAATGAAATAATGAAGAGTGGAACAATGAACTAATGAAGAAAGGAAGAGGCCAGTTGTGTTTTAAAGGTTTTTTAAGTACTAGAATCCGCTTCTTCTTGCCACACATGTCTGATGCGTTGGAACACAAAATACCATGTGTCAGACACACTCTGTCATGCATCCTCAGATGCATGGACACCTGTGACATGCCGTGCCCACGTGTTCGTTACATGCTGTGATGGATGTGCATCACAGCGTGTCCAATGTAGGTCTCAATGCTGTGACGTGCATCTGTCATAGCGGGTAACAGATGCGCGGGCATGACATGTGCTACGCTCGACATGTGTCCTCCGGCACTAGGTAAACATGTCTGGTGCCTTAGATATTGACTTATTTGAGTATCTTTTGTTTTAGGCTTATAGTTAGATAACACTGATAATTGAATTCAATAGATTATGAAGATACTGCATTTGATGCTTTTTGAAAACAATAACCAAGGCCTTATCATTTATTCTTGTCTTGTGTCATTCATTGTGTTATGTATGTGTGAATTCTTATATCATCTGTTAATGTGTTTTTCAGGTTTTGGCTCCTCGTAATGGATACCTTCCTCTTCTTATTCCTGTCATAAAACCTCATTTTCAGAGTTCCTTGCCTCCTGGGACTGATACAGTATGGTTTGACTACAAAGGGTTACCTTTGAAATGGTATAAGATCATTGCAAAGCTCTCTGTTTCTTTTATTCAGTATTGTCTTTTGTTTTACATTTGTGATGTAGTCTAATAAAATGAGGTGACCATAATTTTTTTCCTATTAAACCATATTTCTTATTCTAAATATCAAACATTTAGTTTTACAACCAGTGTTATTATCATGAATACAAGATAATCAACTTTGTAGGCATCATGCGAGAGTTTAAACTTCCAAGACATGAAACTAGGCTCTGTTGGATCCTTGCAGTTTTAAATTTGACTATCATATTTGGTGAGGTTGGACTGTGCTATTTATTTTTCAACTTGGAAGTGGGCATCTCTAGTTTCTGATGAGTAGAACTGTAGGTCATTCTATTCTTCCTTCAAAAGTTCAATAGATTAAAATTTCTTTTATTGAATTTTTTCTTCTACAGTGTTAACTTAGCTGTCTTTGATCCTAATATTTTAACTATTATATTCATATAACGGAGATTTCATTTGTCCGTGAATAAGAAGAGCCTAATAGGGATTGTGTGCAACATTGAACTTGTAAAAAGAGCAAAAGGAATGATATGTGAACGTTGGGACAAGATGAGGCCATCTGTAACAAGTTTATAAATAAAGTGGGGCAAATATCCTGTTACAAGCTTTTATGCACTATATGGTTGTTAATTGTTTCAATTTTGGACATCTTATCATTTGCTTATTAGTTATTATTTGTTTGTAGATTTGTGTTAAAGCTTTATAAACCTGAATGCCTTGGCCCTTTACTTTGCATGTTGTTTGTAGGTATATTCCCACTGGAGTCTTGTTTGATCTTCTTTGTGCAGAGCCGGAAAGGCCATGGAATATAGTAGTAAGAGTCTCCATCTTTGAAATTATTATTGAAAGCAAAATATGAGTTTCTAGGAATTGTAGCTTTTCTGTTCAAGTGCCAATTTGACTTGTTTGCCTAGGCTTTGTGATGTTTGTTTCATTCCAAAGTTCAAACAGAAATTTTAGCAGCTATATTAAACCATCTTTGTGTTCTTTTGTCATGTTGTGCTTGTCTTTCTTTCAGCGATCTTATTGCATATGGTTATGATGTTATGATGCTAAATGTTTAAAGATCTAGTATAACCATTAAAAACTTAACATTACCATGGTTGCACAAGAGCTGAACTCACAGATAATCATGCAACTTCTAGGTTCTCAACACAGAACTGAGCGTTACTCTAATACCACTTGGTGCATGGTCAAGCTTTGTAATTCACAAAGGCAGCTACAGAACTAGACCAATGCTGTCAGAATGCAATAGCTACATAACCCATTTAACAATATGCAGATGACAACTAAATATGGACAAAATTAACAACATAATTAATTCACAGAAGCGGAGGAATAGAAAAAAACTCTTATTTATTAGTATGGCTAATATCAGCCTATGGCTTACAATCTGGAGGCCTATGTTCCTTCACAATTCGTACAATTACATATTGGCAAGATCAGACTGCAATTTCTCGGTCTCAAATTCCAAAAGCCTGAGCTGGCATATGCTCCCCTACTCTTATGCTGTAGAACGCTGGAGTCAAACCCTCTTCAAGTTAATTCATCCAATTTATAATTTTCTGTCAACTGTTCAGTTCGCATGGGAGTCCAACAGTCCTTGTAGCGATTTGTATCCACCAGAGCTACCTGTACGACTTCCCATCAGTAGCGTGCAGTCAATAGAGCTTTAATGGCTTCCAAATTTCATCTCATGTAATTATCTTTTACCTCTGGTAACAATGTGTGGATCCATAGCCAATAGAACTCCATGGGATTTACCTTCTGTAGCAACATGCACTCCTTCCTTCTGCAGCCAAAGGATAATGAAGTTTCATGTTTCATTCCTTTTGTAGCAATGCCGACCTCCTAATTCCCTCATACTAAGTAAACTAAACAAATAACACAGACTGGACATAAATGTTTTTGATGCCAAGTACGTGAGCCCAAGGATGCTCCTGCATCATAAGACTTTCTTGAAGGTCTAACCATTAGAAAATGCAACAATTGTCGATTCTTCTTCTCTTGGAACATAACATCATTGCTGGAAAATGATTTTATTAGTTGTACATATTATTTCGAATGCTGGGACTGGTTGGCCAGTTGCTTTCCACAAGCTTCACATACAGCATCAAAATTCACATGACTCAGCAAGCTAAAGTATAATTGTATCTTGTCACTCTGCAAAACTTAGGCATACAAAAGGAATTAGAGACAATTTCATTCCATGAGAAATCCATCATTTACACATCAACAGATGTTTGCTTGTAAATTAATCTCTAAATTTATGCCTCCGTTGGCACCATAAGACCATGGAAAAGAGCCAAAAAAAAGGCTGAAAAAGTGCAAAAAATGAATTTAGAAGGTTTATGGAATGGCTGAGTTGAATGGTGTATTTGAGTGGTGAAATTTAAGAAACTCCTGAGCTGTGATGAAATTACCTAAACCTGACAAGTTATTGACAGTTTTGACCAAGTGAAGCAACTTTGACACTATTTTCAGTGATTTTAAAGGAAGCTTGGTGAGACAAGTCTACTCAGCAAGCTTTGACAGTTCTCTTGGATTCATTTGACAGTGGCAGCATTATTGATAAACTTGGATAGACTTACTATTTCACTAGCAACTTATCTCTTGACTTAGGGTGATTAGAGACAGTGTAAGGAGAAAATACTAGTTAGGCTGCATGCTTGAGGTCAACTTATCCTTTATAGAAACTTGATGAATTCCTCCTGTTACCCCTCAATGCATATGCATTTTGAATTTTTGAGTTATCCTCTCTAATGATGCAATCCCAAGATTAATGTTGGATGTCTTATTTTGCTTGCTGGACTCATCAATTTGGAGACCCATGTTTTCCAAGACACTTTGGCCAAAGTTAACTTCTCCTTTCCACTTTGAGCTTGCATGACATATCATAATTCTACTTTATATTTATATTTTGAATCTTTGACTCTTTCGTCTTTAGTTTACTATTTATTTTTTCAATATATGATGTATCAGTATCATTCTATTTCATTTTGATTTGGACATTGATGATGTTAATCTTTATAATGAGAAATATAATGGTGATTGGGTTCTTCTATTTCATTCTTGTTATATGCCATTATTTAACTGTACAATTTCCAGATTTGTTATTAATAATGCATGATTAAAAAATAAAACGATTCTGTTATTTTTTATAATTTGTTTTTTGTAAGCAAGAAAAAAGAGCCTTCTATTACTTCAATATACACATAGTACATATCGGCCTGGCTGAAGGTCTTAGAAGAGAACCATCCAAGCTAGGATATAAGCTGTTGCCGTCGGCATAATTTACCAGGGTCTAAAATGAGAATCCACAGTTCAGACATAACAGGGACAGACAGAATATATTTAGTATTTAGGGTGGGGTCCCTTATGTTGGGGTCCATCATAAAAAAGTAAAACAACTCTCATTTTTTATAATTTTAATATTTGTATTTTCAATATATTTAGTATTTTACTGTCTGGGGTGGGGTCCCTTATGTTGGGGACCCCAACATCCCCTATGCTGATCCCTAAAATTTGCAGGGTATCTCCACACATCCCCCAAATCTGTTCTCTTGTTCCTGTGTCCCCATGTCCAAGAAACTTGATGGAACATTTATTCAGTCAATTTCATTTTTTAGTAGCAGAGTGTGCCAACAACAGGACTATAGTTAAGCATATATAAATTGTCTTGACTTTCTAGCACAAAATGTTGTAGTAGCTGTTCAAACCACTATTTTCATTATCCATGTATGTAAAAAGGGCAGTTACCTTTTCATGAATGCTCTGAAACTGGATTACTTTTTGAATCTCCAAGAATTAGGATTTTCCTTGGATAAATGATCTCAAGGATCATATATTTTTCATGCTATCCACTACGTTGTGTAATTTTGTGCAAGCAAGAATTGATTTGTTTTTTAAGAAATAATTTTTTTTGTTACATTTGGACTCAAAGTTGTAGAATTTTCAGTGGTCATTTGTTGGACATGATAAAATTATCTTATCTCAATATTTACAATGGATCATATTTACATAAACAATTAGGGAACACACCAAAAATCTTTAGAAAACAAGCAAAATTTAATCCAGACCATCTGCAAAGGCAAGAGGTTTGTTTTCTTGATGAATTGCATGTCGATTAATTCTTTGGTAATTGCTAATGATTGATTCCATAATAACATACTGATTAGAGGGATGGTGCTTAAGATCAACTCTTGCATTTTACCATTTGTTTGACAAAATTGGCCTCTTTTGCTTGGAAATCTTATTTTGGAGAAACATAGCAAAATCATTAATGCTGTCAGATAGCCTACCAAAATATAAGTTTGCTAATAACCTCTTGAAGTACGCAAACACACAATGTATTGCATAAATATCAAATGTAACATAAGTGCAAAAAATTCCAGTAGTTATGATGTAAATAAATTTTTCTGTGATCTGGTTATCATTGCAATTAAACAATGATGGATGCAAATCAGCCTTGTTTCCACTTTACAGCCAGTCTTAAATCACACATGGCAAAATGTTTTGGCTCATGCATTGGTGGAACATTGATCATGACTCTTAACAATGCTTGCTCCATCAGTCTTATAAATTCCATTTGCCCGTTTCTGCCCACAAAGCAAGTTTTGGAAAAGAAACATGGAGCATGAGTAGTGCAACACCAAATGATATTGGTCGCATTTCAATGCTGATAACTATTCTAGTGAAGGGCTATCACTTTTGAAGTTTTGCAAGAAGAGATAATTAACCATATTTTCGAGCTTATGGCGTGCTTCGCTTCTGCTTGGTATTTCATGGAGAAGATTTCCTATGAAATGAACATGGAATCAGTTTGTTTGAAACTGTTATTAGCATTTCTTGTGTCAGCTGATTTACTTATTATGCACCCCCCTATGCACATGGTTATTGATCGAGGAAATTGTTGTTGTGGGTGTTTTGCAGGTTCACTTTAGAGGGTACCCAGCAAATTTATTGAGCCCATGTGAGGGTGAAGACAGTGTGAAATGGAGTTTTATTAATTCACTAAAAGAGGTGTGTGTCAACTAGACTTTCAGACTTATTTTTAATTATTTTCATTATAAGTAAGAACTCAGCCAAAAATTGGAAGGCAAATTGTATATTTTGTCTGAGGAATGTGGTTTGCTACCTGTTGTCCAAGTCGACTGTGATGTGTCATTTTCAACATAAGGGTTGTGGAGGCTTGACTTAATAGAATCTATGAACAGAAAATATAACCCAATAGAAAATATGATTTGTTACTTGTCAAGAAGTCTACCAATATATTTTTGTACACTGATGTCGTTTTCCTCACTCATGCAGTTTTTTCACCCATATGGTTTACTTGCAATAGACATGCTTGCTGACCAATGCAGCGTTGCTTTGGTCATGGAGCTTTGCACTCCTAAAACTCTTTGTTTTGGTTATGTAACACTGCAGAGTTAGTTTAGTTTCGAGTTATTATGTAATTTCATGTCATAAGTTATTTTTCAAGACTGTAGAAAAGTCCCTCAAATTTCTGTCTTTGCATTATATAAAAACATGTTAATACTATATAGCACAAAATAGCATGAAAATGGGAGATTCCAACCAAATAGATCTCTAGCTTTTTATGAACCCAGATGAATATAAACTAACTTATAAAAACAACTTTTCCCATGCGAGGAGCATTACAAATAACTAAGTGCTAAAAATGTCTTTTAACTTAGAAATCGTTCTTTTCTTGCACTTCATTTTGTCACTGCTTTTAGAGAAAATTGTCCCCAATTTTTTCTGAAAATGGGAAACTCTTACTCAAAGGGAAAGCTCCCTTTCTAACAAAGTATGTGACAGTGAGCTTGCTTCATATAGTTATGGTCTTGGTACGTAGAAGTGCACCTTCCAGAAGATAAGATAAGAATCAAGATAATTTTATTAATGTCTGACAAATGACAACAAACCTAGGTTGCCAGGGTACCCGTACCGGGGGGTTGGGCACCCGTACCAGTACCGGGTACCCGTACCGCCGTACCGGGTACCGGGACTGGTACCTCTGGGAGTACCGCGTAAGTACCGGGTACTTGGTCACGGATTTTAGGGTACTTCCGGGCATGAAATTGAAACACAGACTTGAAATTTCACGGTTATTAGTATTACTTATTACTTATTAACTTATTTTATTGCTAATTACTAATTACTAAAACACTATACAGTATTGACAATGTAATACTGTAAATTTAAAACTTTAGATTATACAACTTAAAAGTTATACACCCATTAACATGCTTGCCAAACTAAAGATTCAGGTTGCCCATGTCAAAGGCTGGCCCAATATACATGGTGTTAATGAATGGACATGACTCAGAAAAGCAACTACTACAACAGCTCTGTCTCATAATTTCTGCTGTTTGCATGGCTGTAATTAGAGAACAACTTCTGAGTGTGTAGGGAAAAAGGACCAGCTAGGGCACACAGGGTCTGCAATAAATATTGCAGACCTGTGTTTGATAAAGGAAAGGGCTCGGATAGGACAAAAGGAGGTCCAAAATGGAGAAGGAATGGTGGGGGATGGAAGGAACTGTATTACCACTTAGGTCATTCAACGAAATGTGAACTCTATTGTAAGAAAATCATATATCAGAAATCAGTCATTACCTAAAACATAACAAGCAGATATTCAATAACGTAGTTCCTGCTAGTTTGAATAGGATCAAAGCTGTGTCAGTCACTTGGCATTCAATAGATAACTTTATCATCAAATACACATTCAAATAGAACCCAGTGAAATCTCCAGATCTGTGGCAATAACTTAATCATTTACCAATCATATATATCAGTTATGTATTTTCCAACCAAGACTAAACTAGCTATGACAAGACCTTGAAATAAACCAAATGGATAATCAAATAAACCCAAGAGAAATAGTGTGTAAAAGAGGACTTTCCAGGACTACTGTAGATGCAATTCTGAGTTATATACACAGTGAAATAACCTTTAAAAGAAGCATAAAAAAAATGAATAATAGCAAGGAATTAACTCTAAAATTAATGTGCAATTAGCTAGATTAAAATGCTAACTTGATTACCTTGTTTTTATGTTCTGACTCGAACATGCATGAGAACTGCCTATTAGAGTGCTTTTACCTCATTCATTTAGCTGTCTTTCAGTATAATAACTAATATGTTTACAAGTATCATTACATCACACTTTTTCCAAGGTTATGCTATGTCTAATCAGCACACCAGGCTTAGTATTGTTTCCAGGATAGCAATATTTGACAAACTGCCATCTCACTGTCATATATTCAGTCCTGCTGTAATCAAATCACTTTAACAATTTCCCCCGAGAATAAAGTTCCAAGGTCAACACAGCTTGTCAGTTATGAAATCCACTCATGGAGTAACATTGACAATTTCAGGAATCCTACCCCACATGAAAAGGAGATCGAGTTCTAGGTTGGAATGGCCAATTTCACTTAAGGTTTCAGAATAGCAAGTTTTTTTATGACTTTAGCTTGTTCAAATCAGCATGCTTTCCAACCACAGTTAACCAACCAAGCAAGATAAACTGCAGCTTTTATTCAAGGCCTGTTTGTAGCTTTGGTAGGATTAGCATAAATGCTAATTATAATAAGACAGTCAACTTGCTTTCCAGTTTGTCAAACCTAGCAACAGAAAATAGGATTAACTTGGCTTTTTGTCAAAATGGTAAAACGAATTAGGGTCCTTAAAAATCCAATTATCAAGGATGCCACATTGCCAACTACAAATCAAGGCGAGTTTAATGTTTAGGAAAATCAACCTAAGGTTTTTAGCATGATGACCTTTTGCAACCTCATACTAATAGTTAAAACACGTCTGTATGAGACATTTCAAAAGGACAAGTAGGCTTTTGACTTTTATTAATTAATAATTATATTTATGTTTAATTATAAATATATTAATAAATTTAATATAATTATTAATTATAAATTTATAAAATTATATATATATATATATATATATATATGTCTACAGTACCCCGATGTACCCAAGTACCCTATTTCAAAAAGTGGCGTACCCGTACCCGTACCCGTCCCAGTACCCAAGTACCCTGGCAACTTAGCAACAAACGCAGTTCAATGGGACTGAAAAGTACATCCAGGAACTAAAGTACAATGACAACAAAAGTAGGTCAGTGGGATTGAAAAGTACATCCAGGAACTAAAGTACAATGCTGGAGTGCTGTTAATGCGTGAAACAATCCGGTTCCATGGCAACTGGAAACAGTGCACTGTCACCATACCCTATTTCCATGACTTTGGGTTAGTGTTTGCTAGCTACTGGGGAGAATCCCGAGTGACTTTAGAGGTCAACTAACAATAGAAAAAATGTTCAGTAACATTTAAATCGAAATAAGAACTTGCTGTCCTAAAAATATCTTTATATAAAAAGAAATGAGTTAATAAATGATTTGAGAGCTGAAAAATACATGGAAATGGATGCAGAAATTTATTTAGTTTGGGCATGCAACCCAATGCAACTTTAGATGAAATGACAATGCTTATTTTGATATAAAAATTTAAATTACAGCAACTACTTATGACTGTTTTAATGTTTTTAATATTTTTTGTTTGTTTGAGACATTATGATTTTTGTGCACAGAAACTGCAAAAAGCATATTGTTTCTCTTTGTTTCTGTTACAAAAAGAAAATTACAGCAAGCTAATCTTGCTGAAATGCTCCTAAAACAGAATTAAAGAATTTTAAAAATTCCTATCTTAATATGCCTAAGATGCAAGATTAAACACTGTAGGTGAAAAGTTCGTTCTTTACTGCAAAATAGTAATGAAAACTTAGTAACTAGTGCCTTTATAGAGTCAAAGAGGAGGAAAGAAAGAAGAAAGAAAGTGAATCGAGCAGAAGAAGATTTGAGGCCTATTCACTCAAGTCCTGTCAAGACTCAAGATCAATATTAGTAACTTATGATCATTGATAGCCTAAGAAAATAGAAGTTTGAATACATGAAAACCTATAGTGGTCACTGAAGAGAATTATGCCTTTATTATCATGAGCTGTAGGAAAATCAAAGTTGTGATAGGTTTGGGTAACAATAATCCAATGTACAAAGCACTTTGTTGGATGGGACAGTACTAGTCATGACCCAACAAAGCCAATCCTCCACCACTGTAGTCCACACTATCAACCAATATCAATCTCTCTAGTAACAAGCAAAGAAGAATGAGGGAGAAACACACCAGCTCACCAGCTTAAGAATACAAATCAAACCAAAGAAAGACGGCCTTATTCCTTATGCTTCATACAATATATTGGAAGTGAATGAGAAAAGAGAGACAAATAGAAAGTATAAAATTAGCTTCTCCAAGTATAGCACTCCTTTTTGAGTGAAAATAGCATATGCACGAAGAAAATATTCCTCAAAATATCCCCCTCCTTCCAATAATAATCATCCATAAGATAAATTACACATGCATATGGCTAGTTACTTATTTTAATGAACCTTTTATATGCCTAAAATAAACCCCACGAATTTTCTAAGGAAATAATTCCCTAGAATTAAGCCTTAAAAGTATGGAGGATTAATTTAGAATCATGATTTTAGGCCTTTAAAATATCATATTAGGTTAGCTTATTTTTAGGAATGGATAAGGCATGAAAATAGAAAAGTGGACGAGGATATTTTTTTTTGTAAATTAGTTCTTATATTATATTGTCACAAAATTTAAATAAACATACAGAGGGAGCTGGCACCGGGCTTTCAAAACAGAGAAGCTACCTAGGCGCTGAGTCAAAAAAAGATTGTTATTTGCCTTCTTTAGGCTTTTCAGAAAATTTTCCAAAACTGCCTCTATTGGCAAAGCAAAAGGCTGTAAAAGTTCAAAATTCTTGTATACCTACAACGGCAAACTAAAAGACTACATTCATAAACTGCTGCAAGTGTCCAAGAGGGGGAAACCATGTCGAACCTGGTAAACTTGAAGGAGACACTTGAAGGAGATCCCTGCTGCTTCTGAGTGGTTGCATAGTTGGTTTAACATCCACGACCATTGGAGTCGCCTCTGGATTTAACTCCTCCATCTTAAGATCTTGGGAGCTGAACTGGGGTCCACTGCGGCTGGAGTTTGCATGGCCACCGTTGCAACAGTTGGGGCGGGAGTGGCCATCGATGCAGTAGCTGAGTGAAGACATCTTAGGCCCCATCCCCATCGCATAGATTAGAGAAGGAAGGTGGAAAAGCTTTGCAACGTCCTCACACCATTCAACCATAACCTGAACTCAGTAGGCGAGATCCTGCGTTCTTGTTTGCATGTCGTCACCCAAGCCTCGTACATCATCCCGGATATCCAGAAGAGTATCAGAAGAGTATCAGTCATGGAGGCCAAGTGCTTGGCTAAGGCTGTGCCATTCGTCTCTCTGTTATGGTCTGAATGTGAGCGTCCTCATCGGCTTGATGTCCATACCGCTGAATCTAAGCACAGAAATCGAGGTAGATTCTTGTAGCTGATTCTGTAGATTTTGGACATCACTTGTATGGTCTTCTTAGGCAACAAAATCCTCTCTGTTATATGCATATTCAACAACACTGTTGTAAGGACATAACAACAGCAATAACACTTCAACCAAGTGCCAACAACAGTGACCTTGATTTTTGTGCACACAGGCAGCTTCTCAGAAATCACAGTATGGCCTCCGAACTGAATGCTGTACAACCTAACACTGCTATACAGTACTGCCCATCAATGCTGTAGACTTCCTCCTAGGTATGTGTGCTCCCTCCTTGGGAAAAGTGTGCCCTCTCTCCCTTGCTCAAAAAATTGTGCCCCCTTCTTGGAATGCGTGCCCATCACTAGCTGCTGCTCAATACTCTTCCTTAGCTCAAGTTCTCACACTTTCTCTTGGAAAATTTGCCTCTCACACTTCTCTCCAACTCTCTTGGAATTCGAGCCACTCCAAAAATTGCTCTCTTTGGAATGAGTGCCAATGATCTCGTGAAACTCCTTTTATTATTAAATTAGGGTAATTGCTATGTCTCTTCATCTTCTGGGGCCAGGATCGAATCTTGACTCACAAGATCGATGGCCGTGATTTAATCTCATGTTCACTTAAATCACTTAAGTGAGAACTGAGAACTATATAAAATCACCTTTTCATTCAAAAATTCACTTAACCCTAAAATAATAAAAAGTGCACTTTAATAATATAAAGTAAAACTCACTTTAATATTAAAAACTCACTTTCATAAAGTACTTTACTAACACATTTAATAAAGTCACTTTGTCATTAATGAGACCCCATGTGCTCGAACCCCTACACCTAGGCACATGATGCAGGAGTACCTCTAAGCTACCAAAACTAACACTCCCTCTTAGTGAGGGAGGTACTGCTGGCAACTCCTTCACCTGGATCTGTCTCCAACCTCCTCTCTCCGATTGCTAAAGCTGCTCCCTCTAAAATTGAAGGTCTCTCAGCTACTTGCCCCAGATCATGTGCTGGAGATCTGAGCCAAACAACTCTGAACTGAGAGTTCTCCTCATTCTCCCGCTCATCCTCAAGAGTCATCTCATACCAGCTCGGTCTCTTCACTAAGCTGAAAGAATCCTCTCCACTTGCTGCCACTGAGTTCAACATCCCACTAGACTCAACATCAACAAGATGACCCAATACCTTGTACGTCCTGCCATCTCCGATGCCTAGCACTCTCGCTGCATCCACGCTCTCACCCATCGATTATAAAATATCTTGTCCATTGCAAACCAGGATTGCATTTCTGTTATCCTCCAAAGCTGAGAATGAGAGCAAGTTCTTTCTCATCTCTGGAACAAACAACACATTCTCCACCTCCAGATATCCAAAGCAATAGGATTCGTCGCTGAAGGCGGCACAACAATGGTACTGACAAACTGCCATATATCTTCATCTTCTAGGGCTAGGATTGAATCT
This sequence comes from Larix kaempferi, assembly GCA_027924585.1. Classification (NCBI taxonomy): domain Eukaryota; kingdom Viridiplantae; phylum Streptophyta; class Pinopsida; order Pinales; family Pinaceae; genus Larix; species Larix kaempferi. The sequence goes on along the minus strand of BSBM01000052.1, from coordinate 5,915,095 downwards.
TGGCTCACAAGATTGATGGCCGTGATTTAATCTGAAGTTCACTTAAATCACTTAAGTTAGAACTATATAAAATCACCTTTTCATTCGAAAAGTCACTTAACCCTAAAATCATAAAAAGTACACTTTAATAATTTAAAATACAACTCACTTTAATATTAAAAAGTCACTTTCATAAAGTTCTTTACAAACACATTTAATAAAGTCACTTTATGTCATTAATGAGACCCCATGTGCTCGGACCCCTGCACCTAGGCACATGATGCAGGAAGACCTCTGAGCTACCAAAACTAACACTTAGATCTACAACTTCATAATCATATAAGATTCCCTGTAAATAAGATATTCAGAAAGACCAGTGCCTAAAATAGAACATATCTATGCTATAGAGACAATCAAATGAAAATTAGTACCTAGATTTGTAACATCAAGTAAATTGCATGTATAAACTTTGTAACATAAAATCACTTGCTTGTGATACTTGAAAATGAAATTGAGATATGCAAAATGAAATAAGTGCTTTTTGTTCCTTTTAGTTGATTAGATTGTAGGTGATTTAAAAGCCTATCCTAGATTGTTGGTGTCCATGTAAAGGATGGACAAAAGAGTAAAAAATTCTAAGTAAGAAATGTAAAGCGGTTAGTTTTTAATCTAGGAATGTAAAAGCGATTAGTAATTAGTCCTAAGCTAGATTGTTAACCTAGTGAAGTGATATCCAATTGTTGAATGATAGATGGATTGATAAATTTTAATTTAGCTTATTTATGTTACTGAAAGTTAATGTAGCAAAGAAATTAGCAGGAAAAAGACAAGGTTAGTGGTGAGAACCACTTTGTATGTTGGTTACAATGCCATTTTAGGACTTTTTAAAGAAATGCTTGCTGGCCCGTGATTTAGGACAATAGACAAGCTTACGATTAAGGAAGAAAGAGGTTGGAAAAAGGAGAGAGAAATGCCTGGAAGATGGATAGTTTGACCACCCTTCTTCCCAAGACTAGCTGCCACCTCTTGGCTGCCTAATGGCTGTCCAAACCTGCACTTTGTTAGTGGAAATCGGTGAGCACAAATTCTAGAAAATGCAAGGGAGGACTTATTGGACAGCTTGCAAGTGTTCTTAGTTGAAATACCCAGCTGCCCACTTAAACATTTGCAATCAAAGTTGCTTTTTATCACTATAAAACACGCAGATTTATAAGAAAATTAGGAAAAATCTGAACTATGAATGATTAAATTTGGCATGCAAGTTCAAAACTCTTCTTAAAGATAGATCTAACTTAATGATATTAAAAGATTAATGAAAGATCTATGATATGCAATCTATTTAATATGATATTCTATTTGCAATAGATTGAAACAAGTAACTGAGTGAGTTTTTTTTAAACTTTGGAAGATTGAGAAAGAGAGAGAAGTGCCAACAAGAATTGCAATGGCGTCACCAAGGAGCAACCAAGAGGGCCTTGTCCGAAAGATCATTGAAGAAATGAGGTTGCTACAGGCTAGCCTCAATCCTCTTGATGAAAAGGGAACTTGCATTGAAATAAACACTTGTAAAGGAGATTGGCTCTCCTCTTCTTTTCTCTTTTGGGTGTAATCTACATGCAAGGAGTTAATATAGCACAATACAACATGGTAAACATACTAAAAATAACCACCTTACAAGTAAACTAACAATGAGATTAAACCAAGCATATACTTAGATTACCTCATCCAACTGGGTAGTAATACCTTTTCAATGGCCTATAAAAGAGAAAAGAATTCACAATTGTAAAAGAAACATGTTACCTTAGAAGTACGAGACAATTTAGCATCCACACATCAAGAAGCAACTCATCATATGACCTCCAAAGTCTTTTTTTATTCAACAAATATTGCTCTCAAAACAGAAGTTACAATAGCCTTAAAGTTTCAAGCATCAACAACAAACAAAGAAAAGAGAGGGGGTGCACTTGCTTAAATAGAAAAATGAGAGGAGGCTCCCCTCCTAGTGTCATACTTTATGCATGAGCTTAAGTTCCACCTCTAGGAGCTAATTAGAGCTCAAGGCGCCACCTATAGAGCTAACTAGGAGCTCATACGCCACCTTCGGGGACAAATAAGGGACATCCCAACCAGGGTTGAAATTTGACGTCCTACCTTGCACGTCAAGAAATTTTTATATGACGTATTAATTTTAACATTGCCTTTCATTTGACGTTTAACTCTTAATTTTACCCGTCATAATAATAGTTGATTTTTTTTTAAATAACATTTATAATAACTATATGAAACATTGAATTCTCATATCTTGCATCATATAATACAAAAATAAAAAGTTTAAAAAATATAATAAACAAAAAAAACATAATAAACATAATGAGTAAACCAATCACCCACAATGACAAAGAAGGTTTATCTTTGAAACCTTTAAATATGATTCTTCACAAGCAATACAACAGGCCATTACCATAGGCCACCAAATACCATGGGCCCAAAAAACCATGACCGAGTCAAGTTTACCTAACAAGGGGAGACAACGAGACCATGCCAAAAGTCAAAATTTCCATATTAGAAATATATATATATATATATATATATAAAATTAGTTATTAGTAATTAAATGTGTTATTACATTTAATTACATGTAATTATTACTATTATTAATTAATAATTACTATTACTAATATACACAGTTAATTATTAATAACTAATTAGTAATAGTAATAGATAACATTGATATGTGTGTGTGTGTGTGCGTGCGTGCGTGCTTGGGATATAAATATTAATGACGTGTAAAAATAAAAATGCACTTCAAAATGATGGGTGAAATTAAAATTCACACTTCATTAATGACATTTAATTTTATGAAGTTGCAGTATTTTGACGTGTAAAATGGCAAATGACGTCTATTTACTCGTCAAATTTCAACTCTGATCCCAACCACAATTACAACAAATTGGAGCTCAATGTGACATCTCTGCAGTTAACTCCTAGCGTAGGAAGTGCACCCATTTAAAAGGAAATATTTCCTTACACCTACCACCATAAATCATGGAAGTGTCTCTACAGTGCAAAAATCACGGGATTCTGTATAGAGAAGGTGTGCTAGGCCTCATGAAGGGAGATAAAGGGGTCTATTAGGTGTTTGACACCCCCTTTAATCATTTTAATACAATTTTACAACATTTATCCCCGAAGGGACCTAAAATGACATCTAAAACAAGAAAAACATGGTGACACAAGTAATGCATGGCAAAGAGACTAAGAGCTAAGAGCACCAGCCTATGGCGGATATAGTAAGGATGCTCATGGCTTTGGAGGCATGATTGAGAGAAAAAACTTTGACAATATAGATCACAAGGATCTATATTTATCTAAGTAAAAAACCACTCTAGAGCACAATTTACTATAAATGTCATAGTTGGGCTAGCCCTTTTACACATGTAATATAGGTGTCATGTTACTTTACAATCATCATCTTTTGACCATGGGCAGAAGAAGAAGAAGAAGAAGAAGAAGAAGAGTGATTTGAATAAGCCTTGGAACTGCAAGTCTCCCATTCTTTGTCATCTTCTCTTTGCAATCATCCCTGTGCAAAATGAGTGGTAACAACTAGTATCTCTGTAAATCCACTCCAAAGTTAAGTGGATCAGCCCCTGAACATTGCCAGTATCAGCACAGTTAAGAGGCTCTTCCTCATAGTACACCAACCACCCTCAAATGCTTCAAATGTTGAAGATAACCCCTTTGTTTTTCTGGTTAATAAACGAGTGAACAACACTCCTCTTATCTGCTGCTACTGGTCTGTTTTTCAAAATGTTCAGGCCCTTTGACAGAATTGTAGCCCATTATATGCCTAAAGTTGCTGTTCTGTAAGTACACAGTCTGCTGTTTTATCCAACTCATCCTCTAAAATGCACCGTGTTTCGAATTGATTTTGTCTTTCAGCAATGTGCTACTGTTCATGCCTGAAGGAGTCTTTAATATGATTGCTTAACATGCAAACGAAATCATCCTGCTGCTGATGTAATAGTATAATACAGCATTTACTTCTGATATAAATTCCCCAAAATCCATGATCTGAAATCTGCTGCAAGGGACCAGATGGTAAAGTATGGTGACAGCCTGTAATGTCCCTTATTAGGAATTTTATTAAAATTGCAATTTTCCACTTTTTTTCCCTAGTTCGACCTTTGACTAGTTTTGATCTCTAGGTCCCAAATTTGCTCCAAATGATCCCAAATCTTCTGAGAAGGTATATGAATGATATTAGAACATAAATATGTGTTTCAGGGATGCATTTGGACCTTTAAAATACTTCTGCAAATCCTCTTTCAATTTTGATCAATGTAGGTAACTTTACTAGTGATTTTCCTTTGACTAGTATTGGTCTCTAGGTCTCAAATTGACTCCAAATGCCTTCAAATATTCAAGGAAGGTGTATGAATGATATTAGAACTTGAATATGATGTTTATGGATGACATATGTCCACCAAAAGACCTCTGCAAACTCTCTTAAGATTCTGGACCAATTATGCAATTTTACTAGTAATTTGGGGTTCAAATTCCCCTGGGGTAAGTACTGAAAATGGCTTCCCAAATTCCTCCAAACCCACTCAAATTTATGAACAGAGGTATGTAATGTGTTAATTATTTTATTAAAGTCTCATATGCACCATTAATGGATTATTACAACTATTCTCATCCTCTCCCATTCAACTGCAAAAATCCCCAATTCGACCCTTGGGGAAATGGCACTATTTCACCTCCCAATACAACTAAACTGAGTAAAAATGCTTCAAATGCTCAAGTACAGTACACGAAACTTGTAGAAGACATCCATGGCAGTATATTGATCACAAATATATCAGAGAATCATCCATTCATTCGAAATCATCATCAATACATTGGCTCACAACAAGGTAGTGGGGAAATGGCATTGTTCTTCCATTAAAAATGAGATTTATACATTTCTACTTGGAATTTCGACTTGAAACTTTTTGGAGATGAAGAACAGAGTATTTACTTCATATTACAAAAGAAATGGGGCATTAAAAGCTTCCCCAAAGAGTACAATAGCTCACCAAAAACGCCCTCCCTCAAGGATCAAGAATATGCCATCAAAACTGGAAATGGTTGAAGGAGTGAGCTGCAATAGAAAAAACCATGAGCTGCCCTGTAGCTTACACCTGCAAATAAATACTCCATTAAAGCTCCAAATGAAAGGTCTGAATGGCCTTTCCAATTACCAACTTGGATGGGAATCTTTCACCCTCGAAATTGGCTAAGGCAAGAAACTAGTCATCCACTAGCTCTCCCTCTTCACAAATGCAATTGCAAATTCTACAAATGATCAAAAGCTGGTTTCATTCTTTGTTATTGACATTTATAAACTTCTAATGTCCTCCATGGGTCGAATTCCTTCCAAGATACTCATGCCAACTCATGTTGGGAAGAGATTCCAAAGAACGCCACTTGTACAACAATTTCTAGTCTCCCACTTCTACCAAATCACATGTGGAAGCATCTTAGCTGCCCTAACACCCTTGAGCGCCCTCTTGGAGTCTATTTTTAGCCCTGACATGTCATATATGTCATATGTCACCCGTCAGGTTTGATTTGTGTCATAGGTGTCATAGCATCTTCATCATTGTTGTCATAGAGCTAGGGAATTTAGCCCAAGTGTCTCACTAGCTCCAAATTGCCTCTTCCTCTTCCATGGGAGTTAATCTTCCTCTATATTTCGACCTTGGATGAGTCATGCAATGAATAATACCTTTTGGACTCCCCTAAGTATGTTACCATTCACCTTGAATTCGAATTGGTGAGAGAATGATGCCAAGTGTAGTGGGGAAATCTAGCCATATGTGGGTCCCACTTCCTCCATGTGTCTTCATGATGAAATGCCACTTTGATTTTCACTTGTATATATTTATTTAGCTCCTTTATTAAATATTTATGCCATTCTAATGTTCAAACATCATTTATTATCCCCGTTATTCCAAATCCCAAGGCTTCCACCCCAAACCTAGGAAACTAGTAATTTTCCTCCTTGGCAATTATTTGACCTTTAGCATCAATTTGACAAACTCTAATGAATAGGGCCAATGTGATTAGGCCGTTGTGACCCAATACCAAATTTGGGACATGACAAATCCTCCCTTCCCAATATTGCTTGTCCTCAAGCAATTTTAAACGTGGGTGTTGAAGAACCTGCTTTCTGTATAATCCTTTGAAGTTGCCATTGAATTGCCCAACCTTGAGTCTTTGAGTTTCCATGAAGATTTTAGAGAGGAACCACCATGCTTGCTGCTGCACTACTTTGATAAAAATCACTTTATTAAGTGGGGAAATCCATTTCCCATACTGCTTGTTTCCCCAAAAAATTTGAAACCAATGAGATAAAAATTATTCCAGGGTCCCATTGCTTGTATTGCACCCCAATAATTAAGAGTGCTCTCCAACCCACACCATTAGTTAAGAGGATTCCTGGATCCCATTTTCTTGTATGCATCCTTCCAAACATCATGAGTACCAAATATATATCATCAAAGTACATAACAACATAATGAAAATGTACATCAAGGATATGCTTCATCAAAGAGTCATGAAAGTGCTTATACCTCCAAGCAAGTAGACCACCATTTTCCAAGTGCATACAAGCTTCAAGTGACCAATCAAATCTGCTCCAATGACATAGGTGAGGATCCCATGTCCTATAATGCTGCTCCAAAAGGATGTGATATGCATCAAAATATTCAACCATGTATTCTTTCATCCAAGAAGTGAATGAAGAATCTCCACTAAAATCTGAACCAAATAATGAGCATAAAAAACAAGGAGACTTCAAATGACTCAAAGAAGTCTCACCCATACATCCCTGAATGTGAGAGTCATAAAGATATAACAAAGTATGTGTCTTGCAACAAAAATGTTCTCCAATAATAAATCTATTCACCCAAGTGTTGGATGAAGTTCCTCCAACATCAAATGAATCAAGTGTTGAACAAGAAAAACCATGAGTCTTCAAGTGACTCAAATGCATATCATAGGTGCATTCGTGTAGATGTGCATCATCATAAAGTAACAAAGGATGCTGCTGCAAATGTGAATACGAATGTGCTCCAACCATGTCATCATAGAAGTTAAATCTAGGAGTTCCATACTCCTCATGTGGCACCATCAAAAAGAACCCTTTCACCCATACTTCATTGAGACTAATGCTGCAAAACATGGAATTGTAGGATGTAGGATAATGAACTAACTTACCCAAATGATAAAAAAGTGCAGAAGTTTCATCATGGGAAGGATCCATATGGGTAGTATCATGCAGCTCCTTCAAAAGTGCGAAACCTTTGTCATAGATTGGTTCCAATGTAGAGGAATCATGCTCTTCTTTAAAAATTGCATAACCTTCTGTTAATTTTTAGTGCAGCTGCGAGACCCATTCTCAGAGAGAATCGTACCCTAGTCAGTTAACTAGGGTTCCTGGTCATGTTAACCAGGCAGAGTAATGAGTAAGACCCTAGAAGGTACCCTAGGGCCCCCAGCTGTCTCCTGGGGTTCTTGGTCGAGGACCAAGCAGATGGATGCCATGGCAAAGTCCCTAGCATGTAGCTAGGGCCCCTATTTGTCTCTAGGGTATTCTGGTCTGGGACCAGACAGTTTCTTGGTCACGAGGACCAAGCAGATCCTGCAGGTTGAGACAAAGACATCCTAGGTCCTGCAGATGGTTGATCAACATTCAGTCTAGGACTGAATGCTCAGCTTGAGGCTGAGGACCATTCTCTGGGAGAATGGAGAACCTGGTCATGGACCAGATGGTTGATCAACATGTCCCAGTCTAGGACTGAGGCTTAGCCTTGGGCTGAGAAGCCATTCCTTGAGAATGGAGGCACTTGGTCAGTTACCAAGATTATGATGTGTGATGTCCTCTTCTCCTAGGTCTTCGAGATGGATGAGTTGGTTGGTCTTCTCAAGGGACTGGCCACCCCTTGTGGAAGCTACTAACATTTGACCTAAGGAGCAGTTGAGAGGACCACATGATCACATCATCTGTGTGAACCCTTCCTTATACAATGATGATGGACTTTCAGTAGTATATGGAACATTTGTACATTTGAGAGAGAGATGACTGGTTGAACCTTTCCACCTTGGGTGATTTACTTTTGGTCCTTGCTTCTTGTTGTTTATTTTTGATTTGTGGTAAATAGGGTCATTGACCCACCTTTTATTTATATCACCCTTGTTGTTTTGATCTTATGGGTACTTTAGATGTTTGTCCACTTTCTGAGGTTCTTTTATTTATTTTTATTTTTATATATTTTATATTTTATATTTTTATCTTTTATTATTTTTTATTTATTTTTATCTTTTATTATTTTTATCTTTTATTTATCTATCTTTTATTTTATTTTAAAGTGGCCTTTCCCTAATTTAATGAGATCCTAATTTTTTATTATTTTAACTTTTAATTTTTTAATCTTTCCTAATTCTAAGGAATCCTAATTTAAAGGATTATTTTATGACCTCTCTAGAATCCTATTTATTGAGGTCTGTTGTTTCTCATTTAAAAAGTTCATAATCCAAGCTCAGCTCTACTCTTTCCATGCTTGACGTCAAGGGTTCCACTGCTGCTTGCTAAAGTTTGAAGGCTGCCCACCTGCTGAATATTTCAGATCTGTTTTTTGTTTGTTTGTTTGTGAGGATTCGCTGCTGATGGTGATCTTGCTTGAGGTTTGTTCTACTGCAAATCAGACCCGATCTACTGCTAGGATTTGCTGCTATCTCTTTGACTAAACCGTGAGGACTGTGCTGCCTTTGAGACATAGCCGTAAGCTGCTGCCACCTGTCTGAGCCATGCCTGATCTTCCTGTTGAAGATTTAACTGAGCCTCGATCTGCTGGTTTGTGATTGGCTGAGATCCGATCTGATCTTTATGAGTCTCAATCTGCTGTTTTGAGATCCGTTCTGCTTATTGTAACTTGCCTAGGGTTTGACTTGACTGATGAGGGGTTCGTTCTACCTGTTATGTTACCCGATCTGCCTACTGTGGGTTTATTTCAGTCTACTGAGAGCATGTGTATGAAGGTCGTGGCTCTTATAATCTACTAAGCTATTTGTTGGTGTGGCTACACTTTATTGTTGACTGTCTATTTGAGTGGGTTTCAGCTTGTATACACAGATTGGACTGAGTTCTCAAGTTATGTATTGATGCTGAGTCTTATTTGCCCAGGTCTAATTGTTAAGACTCATCTCTGGTTTAGATTGTTATGCTGAGTTGCACTTGTGGACATGTCTATTTATTTGACCACCTGTGGTTAGCTTTGATATGCTTGTTTTCTGATCTCTTATGCTGAGACATTGTTGAAACTATATTTACTTTGTGACCTTGTTGACCTGTTGCCTTCAACCTATCATATCTCTCTCTCTCTGGTTTGTGTACTACCCTCTTGTAGGGTCTGATAGTTTCCAGATTTGACTGACCTCTCTGAGGCACAGTGTTTACTGAAAGTAAGTAACTCTTCTGAGTATTTTATAGGAAGGGTACCACACACAAGTAAGTATCTTCTCTTTTATTATTATGTGGTTAAATTATTTATTGCTGAAGATTAATTTAGCACAGTGACCTAACTGGTAGTGTTAAAAGTACTTTAACACGGTGACTGACCTGAGAGTGCTAAAGGTGTGAAATTGAAAGAGATGAAAATTATGTTAGAAGTTACTGTTGTACTATTTCATATTTAATTTCAGTATTTGTTTATCTACTTTGTGCATTAAAGTATGCTGAATTGTTATTTTTCTGTAATATTGGAAATGTGATTATTATTATTTTTAACACAACATTTCTTGTATTCTGAGTTTTTTCTCCATTTGCTGAGTTTCACTGCTTCTTGAACTGAGTTTTGCTGTGTTTTGTTGAGTCGAAAGCTAGCCAAATTTTTACTGAGTCAAAGTCTGACAACTTTGTTTTTAGAATGCAATACCCTCAAGCCAATTAATAGTAGGGTTCATTCCCTTTTCTTCCCATAGGTTCTTGGACTATATTGATCTACTGTTATTTGGTTTCATCATTGGGAAAATTACAGAAATGAAACACTCGAGATATTGTTGAAAGACTAAGATTCTAAGAAATGACATATCCTTGGACCTTTGAGAATGATTAGATTTGCGTTGTGCATACATGCTAGAGTTTTTCAAATGCCAAGACCACAATACATGTTCAAAACTAAATATGAAGGCCTAGTGCTGTAGGTCTCTTTTAATCTGTAACCAACATGAAGACTACAGAAGATTGGGGAAAACTGGATCCATTTTTGCAGGAAAATTTAACATAGAGGACATCAATCTGCAACAATATTACTTGTTGAAATTGTGAGCAAAATGCAAGTCCATAGTTGTTTAGACTAGTTGATTTTGACTCATTTTTCATCTCAAACTGTTCTTGTAGATTGCATATTCAGCTTACATTCTTTTGCATCCTGACCCAACACTATCATCTGGTTTCACACAAACTATTGTTCATTTGGGTGTTGTGTATTATGTTTGAGCTGCAGCATCTACACGCTAATTTCAACATTCTTCATCTTCTGATTGACTACAGGCATCCTTCATAATGAATGGAAGCACAAAGAATGTCATGAACATGTCCAAACCAGATCAAATGGAGCTATGGCGATGTGTTGCAAAAGGTTTTAATCAACACCACTCATACTTTACTGCATTCTGCTATATATATTCATGTAGTATGTGGACCTACATGTTTACCTTGAAATGCACTATATCTCTGAAATTTGCCTTGAGTGAGCTTTTGCTATAACTAACAGCAAAACTGGAGAGATAGCCTCTTCAAAAACACTTGAGTGGAACATGATTTAGACTTGACATGATAATATGATTAGAATGCTAACTGAGAGATAAAAGGGGCACCATGTTACATGGATGTAAAACTAGTATCTGTTATGTATCTCCAAGAGAGATGAAAGTGAAAAATGATGAATTACAGGCAGAAACTATCCCAGGATTTAAAATGTAATTCCATTCATAACTGTTCTAGAGGCAGCAATAATTACATTACGTAAGTTGGAAGTCATTACGATGGCAATGCCAAGACAACAGGGAAAACATGGAAATTATTCTATAAATCTTATAAGATAAAGTAGCTCGTGGGATCAAATTACATTTACAAACTTGTACAGAGAAGACTAAAACCTATGCGACCTTTAATATGAGAAGATAGATGGAAAATCAATGGGGAAGATGCTCAAGTAACCATATGTCTGAAACCATATATCACAATCAAGGAGCTTAACTTGTGGGCTGTGTTACTGGTTGATTTAGCACCTAAGTGGAAAAGTCCCAATCACTAGTGCTATCAAGAGCAACTTCAGATAGAAGCATCACTGTCACCTCAATGCTAATTTCCCACTCTTTTGACCAGCTCACGAGGCCAAGGGGGGCTTCCCTAGGATTTGAGAGAGCTAAGGGAAAATATATTAACTTAGTTATGATGAGTGAAGTGTGCTATCAAGTTATTTTTCCCAAATAAGCATTCAATCATTCAAGATATGAAATAAACAATAGATCAAATACTAAGAAGATATTTGCTCAAAGATGTGAAACAGCAAGAACCATGAACATTTAGCAATCATAAGTGTGAAAGGAAGATAACAACAATAAACCAGGAGACTTTAGAAACAAAATGCTTTAGTGAGTGAGTCCATTGCCATCATATCAAATATATCCACAATTGAAATTGCACAAGGGACACATTAAATTTGTTCCTTAGAGACCTTGAGTTTAAGGCTTTGAATAAGGCCTTGCTTGAGAGAAAGATCTCTGAAACAAGGTGTCACCCAAACTTATTAAAGTAACCAAACTTGCTAAAGTGACTAAAATCATTTCTCAAAGTATGGTCTTTAAGTCTCTGTGATCTTAAATGCCAAAGCTTGAAATTATTCAATTAACAACATTGCCTCTTACATGCATTGATCCATGAGAGTAAAATGATACCATGAGCTTGTGCAAATAGAAAGATAGGACTTAACAAGGTTGCACAAAGGGAAATTCCAGAATTTATTAACACCTTAGCCAATGATTATATGAGTTTAGGAATCATATTTAAACCACCAAACCAAATGAAACTTTCCAGAATTAAGAGTGTAATTACTTAGCCAATCATCAATGTAAGATAAATTTATGAACCAACATTAACCAAGTAAAACCTCAACTCTTCTTGCTGTTATATGTCATTCAATGAAACAGTAAATTGCAGAAATTTCCATAATTTAAAATAAACCACATCCATCTAATCAGGTAATGAAACAGTAATTTGAAGAAATTTCCATAATTTAAAATAAACCACTTCCATCTAATCAGGTTGCCAATGGATCTTGATATTCACCAAATACTTTGGAATATAGCATAGTCGGAGACTTGAAACAGGCAGGGGGAAGAAATTATAATACACAAAGCAAATGCCCCTCAGACCTTTGCCTATGTGATGTGTTGTCGTCATTCGTTAGCAAAACAAAACCTGAAAGGGTGCAAAACCCTTTAGGCACTGTACCACTCACATGGTAGCAAAAATGCTACCCTAAGTGGCAACATCTATCAAATTGAGCCCCCTTTCATCCTTAGGCATAGTACACACATCCCAAGGAACCAAAGGAAGAGCCCTCTCCCCTTCATACTTTGACCATGGGTATGACTGTATAATCTGATCCTGCCATTGAAACTAAGCTTTACTTGGCAACCAACAAGATACATAGAAATGTGCAAGGTCTGCAGAATTTGACCAACCACTATCAACTTCCCAACAAACAAGAGGTCCTTATGGCACGAAACATGAAGCGTACTCTGAAGTCACTAGACATCGATCTCACATAGACACCAACGAGAGACCTACTCCAAATGGAATACCTAGATACCTCACAATCACCTTGGGTCAAACAGAAGTCCAAGATGTAGGAATCCAATCAAGCAAAGAGTCCAACCCAACCAACCAAATTTTTGTCTTGTGGTCACTATCCACAATAACTGGAGTAGAATAAATCTAGACAAGCATGAGAACCAGCAACAGAGCTCTGCTTAACACTCATAGAAAGGAGAGAATCATCTACAAAATGATTTTGAACCATCTCAGACCCATTAGGAAGCATGATAACCTACACCTTTCCTTGAATACAAGCAACCTCCAATAGGTAACCCAACATTTGTTGTCATAGCATACAAATACAAGGCCAAGGGACACTCTTGGCGAATAAAAAGATGTAGTAAAATAAGAGGGGATAATGAGTTGTTCATAGAGACAAATGTCGATGCATGAGAGAACAATGTGTTCACCATGGCCACACACTATGGTAGAACCCAAGCATGGCAACATCTCCATGATGAAGCTCCAATTGAATCGATCATAGGCTTTGACAAAATCAATCTTCAGAAAAATAGACCATTGGCTAGTCTCTCAAGCCTACTCCAAGGCCTCCCAAGCTGAGATAACAATGCCTAGAATAAATCGATTTTGTCCAAAACCTATCTACTCCCATCGAACTACCTTATGTGCAATTGAGCGATCTCATAGATCCACTGCTTTAGCCATAATCTTGTATGCAACATTGGGCAAGTTAATGGGCCTTCAACTTCCATTTGTGTCCCTAAATACATCCTTAGGAATGAGCTTGATAAGGCCTTAGTTGAGAAATTCAAATAAGTTAAGAGAAGAGAACTTCAACTACTAAACAACCGAAATCATCCTTGATCATGTCCCACATGACCTTTTGAATCAGAAGGAAGGTCATCCATTCCCTGCGATTTGTCATTCTTCATAGAAGAAGTTGCGAAAAATTCCTCTTTTTGAGAAGTCACTATCCAATCCATTTCAGTCACCACTAGAAACCTTGCATGGAATGACCCTACAACAAGCACTCCTAGTATCCACCATGCAATCTATCAAATCATATGGAGAGAAAATATTCAAAAATGCAACCTAATCATACCAAGAACCTCTAACAAATCCTCTATGAGAAATCTATCTACCTGACACAAGCCAAGGATCCTTTCAACAACCACTTTTTGTTTTAGGTAGTCAAAATAGAACTTAGATCCCTCACCCCACTCCTAAATCCACTGTAATCAACAACGTACCTTGGTGCCCCTAGTAATGTACTCCTTTCCCTCAGAACACCCATCTCTAGTCGTGTAACATCCTCCCAAAGGATCATATTGTGGAGATCCTCCTCAAGGAAGATGCGTACCTCCTCAAGTCTACGTCAAGCATCCTACAAATCCTTTAGTCTCTTGCATGCCATCATCCTTGTGCATCCTTTCATTAACTTGATTGAGCGACATACAATAGATTCCCGTGAAAGTATCAAACGTTGTTCCTTGACTGTCCCAGTGGAAAGATTCTAGACCCTCTAGACATGGGCATACAAATCCCTTGATTCTAGTTGAAGGTGTTGAGTCAATTGTGTTACCTACTAAAATCAAAGTCTAGATAGGAAAATGGTCTAAGCTCGTCACATCCATCAAAACATCCACTTGGTGAAGCTTTCTGCAAAGGGAGATGTCACCCTTGGGACCATAAAGCATGTCCACTGGATTGAAGCCTGTCACGACCCTACCTGTAATTGGTCCAAGTGAACCATTTACCATAGTTTGTCCCTTTTTGTTTCCAATTGGGGTCAAACACTTGAAGGGAAGCCTTGCGTTAAGACCATGCCTACTTCTTAGCTCCACTAATCCTAATACTTGTACCACCATGCAATCACCCTCCCATGCTTCCATGTTAATCACCCTTGACAATCCATTGTGCATCTGGAAGTGAAGAATCCATCCAATCCCAAAGCCGATTGCACTCTAAATTGAGGTTGGGAGCATAGATGGCACAATGCCGTATCAAATGGTCTTGAACTTCAACATACCCCGAACACATTGTTCCTTAGGATCTAAACCATGAGCCACTACAAAGCTATGCAAAGAGGAAGGCCAAGTACAACACTCCGACTTCCTCCTAGCAATAATTTATTTGCTTTCGTAGCTCAAAACTAAGCAATTTGAGCTCCTGTAGGAAAATCACATCCGCTATGAATCTTTGTAAAATACCATGAACGATCTACTTATGACTTGGAATCATCATTCTGTGCACATTCTAGGACAAAAGGGAAAGGCTCATTCCAAAAGATGAAGTCCTAAACTAATGTATTGGTTATCTATCCCAAACCCTCCAACAACATGAGTTTCGTTCATCAAGGGACTGAAGCATCTCATTCTTGTAGGATTTCACACATGGCTTAGGCCCTAGGGTTCAAGTTTTCCCTTGTCTTGTCTACACAAGTGGGAGAAGCTCCTTAAATGGACAAAGGCTCTGTTACCAATCGAATTAGCAGTGCATGATTTGGTAAGCATAGGGGAGGAGGCTAGACCCAATATCACCTCGGCCTATCTCCTCAACTTCTTTGGGTGGTTCTTCACCCAGGGGAGAGCCCTTCTATGATACCTGTCAATAATCTCAAGACACAAATGTTTCTCCATGATACTATAATCAAGATCAGTGCCTTGGGATGGAGTTAAGTAACATGGTAAGCAAGTATCAATTCTGTAGCTGACTTTCCAGTGCAAAATATAAACCTTCAATTGCAATATAGATCATTCATTCATTTGTGAATGAAGCATGCAAAGACCAACCCAGTAAGATCAGGTATGTGGAATCACAGCATAAACCTTTGCATCCGAATCACTGGAAGTTAGTTTTGGTCATTGACCTTAACACAGTCATTCAATCAAAGTCTAGAAGGAATGCACATATACTACCATAACTCAGACCAGTCAAAATACCAATAATATAATGCTGCTACAATCAATTTCAAAGTCCAGAATGATCAGCTACTAGGAAGAACTATTGATCACTATAATTAATCAACATCAGATTATCAGCAAACTGTAAACAATAGCATCAGCGTTTGTATCAGCCGTAAGAGACAGTGAAATTAGTATATATCAGCAGCTCTGGTCACCACTTATTCACAATGAATTAGTAGACTTCAACATCAACTGGTCACTTACTAGTAGTTAACAGTCATGGTAAATAATCAGCAGTGAGAAATAAATTAGCATCAGCATTTGGCACTAAATCAGCAGTATATACCAGCAGTATGTATCGGCAGTAAAACAAGCATTAATATCAGTAGTTACCAGTCATAAAAACAGTGAATATCAGCATTTTCTTTAGGTATTTGGTACCAGCAGTTGTCAACAGTTAGAAGTAGCAGTAAGAGACAGTGAATATGAGCTGTGAGAAACAATAAAAGATCATCCCGAAAGGGGCTTCTAAAAAATGCTCAGAAAAGATCGTTTTGAGGAGAAGAATAACTGCACAATCAGGGCGAAATTACTTAACCATTCAGATTTTAAAATTAGTTGAGCCCTAACTGTTAGAGGTCACAGATGATGACGCCCTAGGAGATTCATGGATAAATCCACTAGGGCGAATTTATCCCTGGATCAGTTTTTCAAAATTCTTAATATTTTTTTGGGTTTTGAATCTTTGTAATTTTTAGGGCTTTTTGGGATTTTTTCAGATTTTTAGGGTTTTCATGCAATAAAAGAGGATGCCCTTCAAGACCTGTCTGCAATTTTGCAGACTGTTAAACAATATTGCAGCAGACTAACTTTTTTGCAGATTTGAATGGTTAAGAAATTCGGCCCTAGTCCTATTGCTATCTTCTTTCAAAACCGAATTTTCTGTGCATTTGGGAACATTTAAAGTGCTGCCATTTACAGTGTTAGACAACAGAAGTATAGTAACAGTGGCTTCCCAGTTACTGTGGTTTATTTTTCATGTTGCCTTTCCTATCCAAGGCTGAGTTCTTCTCTGAATTCTGGAGCATTTTTACTGCTGCTAATCACTGTTGCCAAATGCTGAATTAACACAGTAACTTATAACTTTATAAGTGATCAACGGTAGGATCCAAAACAGATTTTTGGAACATTATTGACTGCCACAATTCGGATACAAACTAGGAGTATTTTCTGATTGAGCACATTTAAAGTATTGCCATTTACAGTGTTAGACAACAGAAGTATAGTAACAGTGGCTTCCCAGTTACTGTGGTTTATTTTTCACGTTGCCTTTCCTATCCAAGGTTGAGTTCTTCTCTGAATTCTGGAGCATTTTTACTGCTGCTAATCACTGTTGCCAAATGCTGAATTAACACAGTAACTTATAACTTTATAAGTGATCAACGGTAGGATCCAAAACAGATTTTTGGAACATTATTGACTGCCACAATTTGGATACAAACTAGGAGTATTTTCTGATTGAGCATAGTTATTGCTATCTGCTGTTCTTATTATTTGTCTGCTTGTAAAGTATTGGTTTCTTTGCTGCTCACTTGTGCACTGTTGCATTTACCATTCAAGATTTAAGTTGTGACGGAAATATCTGGTCGAAAAGGTTGTTGGAGGTATCTGCATGTTTGTGTAGACAGGCACCTGAGTGAAGGCTCTCCCTTGGGTTAAGGAGTTCCTGAAGTAGTTGAGAGCTTAAGCCGAGGTGACATTGGGTTTGAGTCTCTCCCGTGCATACCATTCACTAGCATGTGCCCTGAATTATGCTAATAAGCTAGACTGCTAGTTTGAACGATAAAGGGCTCCACCACTGGAATCGAATTGATCTCCACCCCGTTGTTGCCTATAACCATCGTTTTTGTTTTTAGGATTAAACTCACAACGAACTCCTCCGTGGTGACTACATTCCCCATTAATGGAAGAGGTGGCCAATCCTCCTTGTAGTTGTGCAAACTAGAAGCTCCAACTCCCATGAACTTGGCATTTAATGATCTCACTATTTCCAAGCTCACATAGATCCATCACTATTTGAACAATTATGGGTATGTACTCTGGTGGAGAACACTCCAGTGACTTGCTCTACCTCTGATAGACATTCTCCAACCCTGTAGCAAAACCCCATGACCTTCCTCTATCAAAAATATTCTCATCATCCTCATTGATGCGCCCTAGCTGCCCACCCATATAGCGGGCCTGCCCACCCATATCTTTCTTTAGACTATGGCTTGAAGCTGTACGACCTCCTTCACCTGCATGTGTGGCTCCACCAATTCTTTCCTCTACCTGTGCGACTGTACCCCCCACGTGCCCCTCTGTGCCCTTATTGCCCTTCTCTCTCCGTGTGGCTCTTCATTCTCCCCTTGCATGTCTATATGGCCCCCATATGCTTGCACTCCCTTCTTCCCATCATGACCACTCTCCCTTAATCTTTGCATTACACCTATTCATGCAGGATTATGAGGCAACATATGTTGTAAATAGAGCATTTCAGAGAGCTAGGAAGTTTCACAAACATCTTGTTAAAAGGGGAGTTCTTTTACTGCCTTTAGTTTGGACTTTGGAGAGTAATGAAAATAAAAGTCCATAAAAAAGAAAGGTTTTTGAAAGTTTATGAACGCCAGCAATTCTAGTCTTTCATTGAGTTTAAGAAACAAAAATGTGGTAAGTTATGGTTATTGTCTCTTCCAAATATACTATGCTTAATAGACAATAGTTGGTGATATTAAAAGTCTAGCATTATATAGTTTGCAATTCTTAACTGATCACAACTTGATTGAAAATTAAAGATTTTGCTCCTTTTATCACTAAAGATGGAAATTATTTTGGAAGATATTCTTACTAATATGCATTTATTTTAGATGGAAATGAAAATTGGCAATGACAAATTTTGAGATATTCATTATTATAAAATGCAGTATTGCAAAACTCAATGATTTCTCACCAGTTTTCTGAGTTTTTCAAGGTGTCAAGTTCTCTTTTGCAAAACAATCACGGGTCAGTCAAGTTTTTGAAAAACCTGTACATTTTTCAAAAATATTGCCAAATGGTACCCCACCCCATTTAGGAAAAATTTCCCAAGGCGATTTCTCATTTCCCATTGTTTTTTTTGTGATTTTGAGGGAGATGATCTTCTTGCATGTTTTGAGTGCGAATTTGAGAGAGAATATTCATGCATGTTTTGAAGTTACAAACTTTGATTTTATATCTCCTGAGTTGATGACCCCCACCAAGTTTCTCTGAGTTGTAGTTTCGCAACATAGATCTAATCCACTTCAGATATCTTTTCCTATAATTTATAAATGACTTATAAGTTATAAACGGAAAACTTCTGTACAGTGAGGAAGTTCAAGCTAATAAAAAAAGGTATATTATTGCTCTGAAATGTGATCACTGACAACATTATAAACCATAATCAACGTCTCGACTCCCCATGACATATATTTCATTTGCTATACATGACTAGGTTTTGTGATATCTTAGATATGCATAGATTATTGTGTCCAAATAGACAAATGCGTTATTATATCATGTATGAGAAGTTTCACATGGCTGTATTTTGTTACGTTGAAATTACAAATGTGTTCTTTTATCTTGCACAAGAAGTTAATTTTGTCTATATTTCGTTCAGTTGAAGCAAGCTATATTTTTTGAACATCAAATTTCCGATAATGCAATATAATTGATAATACCACTAAGGTGCAAGTACATTCTTAAGCAGGTGACATGGATGGGTATAATCGAATTTCTGCACGACTTAGGCCAGGATCTGTTGTCGAGGATGGTGCGTCTGGAACAAGTCCCAGTAAAGGATTATCACATCGACGGAACTATGGTGAAAGTGATGGTCTTGAAACAAGTAGAACTGGTAACAAACTGAGATCATTTCTCCATTTGATGTTGATACTTTTAAGTGTTCTATCTTGTAATACTGGAATTTGAAATGGAGTTTTGTCTGGATCACACTTGAATATGCAACCCCATCCTATTTCAATCATAGATGATTAGTTTGTAGATGTTAGTGATATCTTGAGCAAGATCATGGATGGATATTTTATAGGTTCAATCCTTTTCTAAAATCCACTAAGCAACATGTAAGTAATTTTTGTATCATCATGTTATTTTGGTAAAATCCTTTATGTTCTATAGTTGAATGGTTGTGTTTGAAGTTTTCTTGGCCTTTGAGTCTTTGGTTGTTATATTCTGCTAAAGAAGTATGCTTTTCTTTCTGTATAATTTTAAATAATGTGACTTACAATGCACAGAATCAACTATGAGGTTTTTGTGACTAGCTTAATGTATTTATATAATTACCCTTTCTGTCAGTATATTTTAGAACCCTTCCTTTAATGCAATTTTGAAGAAATCTTGGTGTGATCTTTGAATTTCTTTTCTTATATTAATTTGGAAAATTCTCATGGAGTCTTGATTTGGTTTCCATTGAAGATTTTCTGCCCTCACTGACTGCTGGTTTAATGCCAAGTTTTAAGGTGGATTTCACCTACAGCCCTGTTTTGCATTGGCTGTAGGTTACTTAATGTACTTTAGTTAAGCAATAAACACACACTGAAAGCAAATAAACAGGCTGCAAGCTAATTCACAATATTCACACACAAATTTGACACAGTAGTTTTTGGCCAAATCGAGCCCTGGAAAAACCCCCACGGGGAAAACCAGTTGAGTGAGAGAGAGAGATTTATTATTCCTTCAGCTAGATAATACAACAGCAGTACATAAACCAAATACAACTTATCTCCATCGAATACACTCCAGTCTGCCTCGATTTCAGTGCCCAACTGCTGCCTGGAAATGAGTGCAGACTTTCTTGGTTTCTGTGCAATGTATGGTGCTGTATTCTCTTGTTTTCTGTGCTGTTATCTCTTTGGAAACTTGTGCAGTAAGTCTAGAAGACCGTGCCCTGAACTCTGTCAACAAACTGAGTAGAAACTGTCATGGGTCTAGTACCCAGAATCTCCTCAACCTGTGTGCTGGAAGTATCAGACTGCTATACGGTGATTCTTCTTGGAAGCAGAGCTGGGTTATTGTCACGATATGAGTGCCTGGGATTTCAGTCAAGCTACCTCAAATCTGAACCCTTCTCTTCCTCTATCTGCGCCCTCCTGAGATAATGGCTGCTGTACAACAGCATCACCTCGAATTCCTTGCTGATGATAACTGGTACCGTGTATTAATCTCTGCTGATAATAAATGCTTGTACTATGCCTCGTATCTGGTGCCAAACTGATGTCTGAACTTCCTCGAGGTGCGTGGTAGCTGCTGCAGACTTTCTCGGCCTCTCCTTCTCGTGCTCTCTCTTCATCTCCTTTCTCATCATTAAATGATTAGGTATTTGCCTCCCTCCCTTTTATCCATCCCTAAAGGAAGATTCTAATCCAACGGTGCTCATTCATTTCAATCTGATGGTTGAGATTAGAAGTGAGTAAAAGACTCATTAATTAAATCACTTAACTAATAATTACTCACACACTTTATGACATAGGACAAAAAGTGACTTTAATGTCTCATTAATTAATTAATTAATGTGAGGGTCCCACCACCCCATTCTTAGTGACTTAGGCTAAATCACTAGGGGAACTCGATCAAGGTACAAAACTAACACTCCCTCTTACCGAGGAAGGAGTTCCGCACCACTCCCAACTTATCTCTGAAGAAGACAAACTTCCCCCTCCCCAAAGATTTCGTTAGGACATCTGCAACCTGCTGATCAGTGGATATGTACTGAAGCTCAACTGCTCCTCTCTGAACGTAGTCCCGGATGAAGTGATATCTGATCTCAATATGCTTTGACCTGTCATGAAAAACTGGATTCTCAGAGAGCTGAATGCAACTCTGATTGTCGCAGTAAATCACCGTAGGCCTCAGCTGCTGATCAAATAAATCTACCAATAACTTACGAAGCCACAGTGCTTCGCAAGTCGCCTGACTGGCTGCCATATACTCAGCCTCAGCAGAACTCAATGCAACGGACTTCTGTTTCCTGCTGAAACACGACACTGCTGCCGAGCCCAAGCTGAAACAGCAACCGGAAGTGCTCTTCCGGTCCCTCACACAACCTGCCCAGTCTGAATCTATGAACCCAATCAAACTAACTCCACCTGAACCCCTATAGTCCAGACCATAATCCACCGTCCCTGCAAGGTATCTCAAGATGTGCTTTGCAGCACTCCAATGTACACTCCTAGGCTGCACCATGAACTGGCTAAGAGTGTTGACTGCAAAGCACAAGTCTGGCCTGGTGTTGACCAGATACATCAACGATCCGATGAGCTGACGATATAATGTGGGATCCACCAACTTACCACCTGAAGCATGAAGTTGCTTCAAGTTGGTGATCATAGGTGTAGACATGGGCCTGCAGTCGTCCATCCGAAAAGTCTTCAGGATCTCTGCAGCATACTTCCCCTGTCCAAGGAAAATATGTCCTGGCTCCTGCCATACCTCCATCCCCAAATAGTAATGCATCAGCCCAATATCTGTCATCTCATACTCAGCTGCAAGATCTCTCTTGCACAGAGCAATAAGACGCTCATCTCCAGTGATAAATAAATCATCAACGTATAGCAGAAGAATGAGCGGATCTCCACCAACCACAATGTAGTATAGGTTGGGATCAGCCTCACTCTTCTGGAATCCCATCGACATCAGATACGCATCTATCCTGGAGTACCAAGCTCTGGGAGCTTGTTTCAGACCGTACAAGGCTTTCCTAAGCCTGCAAACATGTGAATCTCTCTCATGTGTCTCAAATCCCTGTGGCTGCTCCAAGTACACCTCCTCCTGCAGAAGACCATTGAGAAATGCGGTCTTCACATCCATTTGGTGGATCCTCCAACCCATCTCTGCTGCAATTGATATCACTGCCCTGATGGAGGAATACCGAGCCACTGGAGCAAAAGTCTCATCATAGTCGACTCCCTCAACCTGTGAGAACCCTCGAGCCACAAACCGAGCCTTGAACTTCTCTACACTGCCATCAGCTGCATGCTTGACCTTGTAGAGCCACATGGAAGTCACAACTGACTTCCCCTCAGGCCTCGGTACAATCTCCCAAGCATCATTCTTCATGATGGAATGGTACTCTTCCATCATGGCATCTCTCCACACCTGATGCTGAGAAGCCTCCTCATAAGTAGAAGGCGCTGAGTCACGAAGACTCGCAACAAGGGCTGACCCAAATCTATCTGGCTCAAAAATAGTCCTGATCTGCTCCTGAGGTCTACCAAATGCCTCTGCTTCCTTCAAGGTGTCCTGAAGCCACTTGGGCTTCTTCTTCCTTGAAGGCTCCTCTGAACCTGGTGTACCCTCCTCTGAGGGCGAGTCAGAAGCATGAGGTCTACCACCCCTAGGACCTGTAGCTGATGAACTAGTCCCAGAAGACCCTGCAATCTGTGAGCCAGAAACCGGTGATCCTGAACCTGTGGCAGTCCCTGTACCTGTAATCTGAACCACTGACCCTGTAGAACCTGTGCCTGTACCAAGTGATCCAGTCACCCCAAAAACCTGTGGACCTGTAACCTGTATCGAAGAAGCCTGTACCAACTGAGGTGTGGGAGCTGGTGTCTCCCCCTGCTTTAACTCTCTGGACTTCCTGAAGGCCCTCTCCTCCTCAAACTTTACTTCCCGCCTAACTACAACTCGCCTCTGGCCAGGAATGTAAAGCCGATATGCCTTCGAAGTCTCGTCGTAACCCACAAAGATGCCTCTCTCTGCGGTGGGCTCGAACTTCGTCCTCCTCTCTGAGGGGACGTGAGAGTAAGTCAGAGAGCCAAATATGCGAAAGTGGCTCACCTCAGGCTTCTTGCCTGAATACATCTCCTCTGGAGTCATGCTCCCCACGGCACGGTGGGGACTCCTGTTCTGCAGGTACACTGCAGTGTTGCAGGCCTCAGCCCACAGAAAGAACGGTAATCCCTGATCATGAAGCATGGCCCTCGCTGCTCCAAGGATCGACCTGTTCTTCCTCTCTGCTACTCCATTCTGCTCAGGGGTGTAGGGAACTGTCAACTGACGCTGTATGCCCTCCTGTCTGCAGAATGCACTGAACTCCGTGGAGGTATACTCACCCCCGTTGTCTGATCTCAACATCCTGATCTTCCTCCCCGTCTGCTTCAACACAAGGGCTTTGAACCCTTGGAAGACACCCAATACAAGTGAGGACTTCTTGCCCCGCAAGAAGTAGATCCAGGTCTTCCTGGAGTAGTCATCAATAAAGCTGATATAGTACTCATGGCCACTCAAGGAAACTGAGGACATAGGACCACATATGTCGGTATGAATCAGATCTAGCACACCTGCTGCTCTCGTGTCACTGCTAGGAAACACGGTCTTGGTGTACTTTCCCAAAGCACACCCTCTGCATACATCACTCTGCTCAGAGTCAAAATCAGGTAAACCTGTGATCATGCTCCGCAACACTCCCAGAGCGGAGTGATGTAAATGGGCCATCCTCCTGTGCCATAACTCACACATCTCACTGCTGCTGCTGTGTGCTAGAGCATGCTGCGGCTGAAACAAGAGCTTGTACAGTCGTCCACATCTAACTCCAATATCCATGGGAGTAGATACACCTGTGGTCTTGGGATATATCTGCACTCTCCCATCTGAGAAGCACACCCCAAGACCCCTGTCCTCAATCGTGGAAACTGAAACAAGGTTCTTCTTCAGCCCAGGGACGTACAACACATCCCTCAGTGTCATGGGACTCATGGACTCCCTCTTAAATATGACTGTCCCCTGACCCACTGCTCTAACAATGGTGTTGTCTCCAAGCACAACCTCCACCTCTCTGTCTGTCCGTGATAACTCGGAGAAGAACTCCCGAGTACCTGTCATGTGCCTCGAAGCTCCGCTGTCAATATACCACGTACCAGTGGTGGAAGGACCTGTCTGATGCCCTGTCAACAATGAGTGCTCAATATCCGAATCCATGTCAATGCTGGTGGCTAAAGAAACTCTCTCTCTCTCACTCTGTCCAGCATATAGGGAAAAATCCCTCTGAAACCTGTCACCAAACTCATCTATCTCTGCTGAGGCTGCTGTCTGCTGACCTGGTCCCTTCTTCCTCTTCTTGTTTGGACACTGAGATGCATAGTGCCCAAACGCCTGACAACAGTAGCACTTGATTTTACTCAAGTCCTTCTTCTGCCCACCCTGTGTATGATGCTGCTGCTGCTGCTGCTGTCCCTTGGCCCCATGCTTCTTGGGACCCTTCTTCTTCTTCCCTTTGGCTGTGAGAGCCACGTTCTCCTCATCTGCTATACCACCTGATGTACTGCCTTGTACGAGACCCCTCCTGGTCTCCTCCTGTACAAAGTCATCCCACAACCTCTCCCATGATGGAAGGTTCTCCCTGCCCACAATGGCCTGCACAAAAGCATGCCAGGGCCTGGAAGCCCCATTGACTGCGGTGCGAACTAACTCTGTAGGGGATACCACCTCACCAACTGCTGCTAGTTCATCACGAACTGCTGAGATCCTGGTGAGATAAACTGTGACTCCCTCTCCTCCGGTCATCTTGATACTCTTGAGCTTCTCCTTGAGAACCATCTTCATGTTCTCGTTGGAGCTCTCATACAAGCTGATCAAGGCACTCCACATCTCGTGTGCCTTGGTCTTCCCCGAAATGTGAGGGATGATGTGGTCCTTCACTGCATCTAGAATGATTCTCCTAGCCTTACAGTCTTTCTTGTTGAAGACTGAAAGAGCGGTCACATCTGAGCCATCTGGAATAGTAATGGGGTTTGTGGTGGTGTTCCTCACCACCTCTTCCCATAACTCGTTCTCCTCTAACAACAATAGAATTCTGGCCTTCCAAGGCACAAAATTCTCCGTCCCACTCAATCTATCTTCTATCCTCAACCCTGTAGCCATCTGGAAATCAGTCCAAAAGAACGCTGCCCAATAACAAAAGGTAAGAACACTTAGTTTTCTGAGATCTGCAAATTTTGTGTGTGTCTGCAAATCAGTTTGATTTCTGCCCCCTGTGCTCTGATACCATGAAGATTTTCTGCCCTCACTGACTGCTGGTTTAATGCCAAGTTTTAAGGTGGATTTCACCTACAGCCCTGTTTTGCATTGGCTGTAGGTTACTTAATGTACTTTAGTTAAGCAATAAACACACACTGAAAGCAAATAAACAGGCTGCAAGCTAATTCACAATATTCACACACAAATTTGACACAGTAGTTTTTGGCCAAATTGAGCCCTGGAAAAACCCCCACGGGGAAAACCAGTTGAGTGAGAGAGAGAGATTTATTATTCCTTCAGCTAGATAATACAACAGCAGTACATAAACCAAATACAACTTATCTCCATCGAATACACTCCAGTCTGCCTCGATTTCAGTGCCCAACTGCTGCCTGGAAATGAGTGTAGACTTTCTTGGTTTCTGTGCAATGTATGGTGCTGTATCCTCTTGTTTTCTGTGCCGTTATCTCTTTGGAAACTTGTGCAGTAAGTCTAGAAGACCGTGCCCTGAACTCTGTCAACAAACTGAGCAGAAACTGTCATGGGTCTAGTACCCAGAATCTCCTCAACCTGTGTGCTGGAAGTATCAGACTGCTATATGGTGATTCTTCTTGGAAGCAGAGCTGGGTTATTGTCACGATATGAGTGCCTGGGATTTCAGTCAAGCTACCTCAAATCTGAACCCTTCTCTTCCTCTATCTGCGCCCTCCTGAGATAATGGCTGCTGTACAACAGCATCACCTCGAATTCCTTGCTGATGATAACTGGTACCGTGTATTAATCTCTGCTGATAATAAATGCCTGTACTATGCCTCGTATCTGGTGCCAAACTGATGTCTGAACTTCCTCGAGGTGCGTGGTAGCTGCTGCAGACTTTATCGGCCTCTCCTTCTCGTGCTCTCTCTTCATCTCCTTTCTCATCATTAAATGATTAGGTATTTGCCTCCCTCCCTTTTATCCATCCCTAAAGGAAGATTCTAATCCAACGGTGCTCATTCATTTCAATCTGATGGTTGAGATTAGAAGTGAGTAAAAGACTCATTAATTAAATCACTTAACTAATAATTACTCACACACTTTATGACATAGGACAAAAAGTGACTTTAATGTCTCATTAATTAATTAATTAATGTGAGGGTCCCACCACCCCATTCTTAGTGACTTAGGCTAAATCACTAGGGGAACTCGATCAAGGTACAAAACTAACATCCATAAATGTAGAATTTAAACTGTTTTCCAACAAGTAGTGAAGAATAAATGCAGAATTCAGTGTACTTTTTGGGTTTCTTTGATCAGATTTAGAGATTCACTTAGCTAGATGCTTACTTATGATGTACTATTTTCGCTTTTTTCCTTTTTTCTCTCAGCATTTATGAGTTGCTTTTGCACTCCCACATTGCACTGACCCTGAACATCTTGTTAGTCCCATTGACATAATGCTTTGGTCACTTGTTGGACATTAATAAAATTCTCTTATCTTATCTAATTATAGGATTTGCTGCATCTTCACTGTTACGCACATGGATTTTGTAGACACACAAGTGAGAAAGAAATCAATATACAGTGAGAAGGATTCCCAACTGTTTGATAAGGAAATCCAACAACCAGAAAAAGGAGAGTGAGTCTATGACGAGGAAACTCGACATTTGGGACAAAGAATCCCAAAAGTAATCATCAAAAGAGATAATATATGAGAAAATTAGTTCACCACAACTTATAAATACTCCATCAAATGAAGTATTTCATGGAAAATTACAAAAAGTATACCAAGAGGATATCTCAATAGAATTGGCAAGGGACATTCTCACAAAGAAAAAGATCACTGTTGAATGGAATAATGAATAAAACTAAGGAAAAACAAATATATATAATTTATATATTTCCCTTTAGATTTGGTGCCTAGAAGGTGTTGGTTTGCATTGGGACACCCATGCACCCATAAGATGGTTGGGAGGCACATGGGCCTCCCAATGGGCGTGAATATTCTTCGAATGTCCCCCAAATGGTGAGAGACGTCCCTGGGACGACAAGAGCTCCTTGAGAAGAAAGGGTTGTCTATAATTGCCCCCTTGACTGGTCGGATGGGGAAGTGGTAGGGACAAGCCCCAATTGCAACAAAGATTTCCATATTCAACACTTCATATTGGCCAATTATTTGTGGACAAGTGTTTTACCTCTGTAGATTCTCAAGTTAATTAGTTCCCATGGTGTGCTATAAACATGATCAAGGAATCTAGTCACTATTGAGTATAATAAAGGTTGCCTATTAATAACATATCTTTTCAAGATGAAAGGAGAGTTTGGTTTGCTTGTTTCCCTGTGATAATCTCTTTGCAAGGGACCGATATTTCTATTTTATTGAATATGTCAAGTATCATAATGATATAATCTTCTTATGTTGCTGTACTTGGTTGCCCCCCTGAAAAAGCCTTCAAAATGGATTCCTTGAGAAGAAAGGGTTGTCCCTCATTGCCCCGTTGACTGTTCAGATGGGGAAGTGGTAGGGGCAAGCCCCAATTGCAACAAAAATTTCCATATTCAACACTTCATATTGGCCAATTATTTGTGGACAAGTGTTTACTTTTGTAGATTCTCAAGTTAATTAGTTCCCATGGTGTGCTATAAACATGATCAAGGAATCTAGTCACTATTGAGTATAATAGAGGTTGCCAATTAATAACATATCTTTTCAAGATGAAAGGAGAGTTTGGTTTGCTTGTTTCCCTGTGATAATCTTTTTGCAAGGGACCGATATCTATTTTATTGAATATGTCAAGTGCCATAATGATATGATCTTATGTTGCTATACTTGGTTGCCCCCCGAAAAAGCCATCAAAATGGTCTCCTTGGGTTTAGTAGGAGTTGAAAGAGGTATAAATGTTGCTTGCTTCTTATTTTTGGCTTTGGCATTTTTAGGCAATCCACATGCTGACACAATGTAGCTTAATGTTTTGGAATTTTGTGTGCCCACCCGTGCACCCATGAGGGGCATGGGGCCTATAGTAAAATATCTTCCTGTCCGTGTCAATGACCTGTTATGACAAAACAGATTAGGGGATTGAGCTCTAAGGAGTTTGTTACCCTAGTAATTATCTTTGAGATTAAATTCTTAAAGTATTAGTTCACATTCTCCTTTATCTTACATTTTCTATCCTTTTACTTAAATTTTTAACTACCATTAATTGTTTTAGGATGTTTGAGTGGTTCCACCCTCATTGGACTTCAATATGGGGAAAGTAAAAATTCATATCCCTTTCAGAATTCAGTAGATTTAACAGTTTTCAGGAATCAGGATTTGAGGGTTGGCAGGATTGCAGTGTTTCCACTAAAGTATATAATGTATGAGGGTATGTGATTGGCATTAGTAAAGACCACCAAGCTATGGAATTGGCATTAGTGAAGACCACCAAGCTATGGGATTTTGCATCATGTCATCTTTGAGAGTTAATATAAACATGGTTTTCCATCTAAAAAATCATTTCTGTACCATTCTAATTTTCATGCAATATAATGTGTTATTTAAAGAAAGCTATATATTTGTATTTTATGTATTTTTTGAATACTGTGTTTCACTTTCACCCACATACCCTTTTTTTGGGGGGGGGTCACATTTCTAGGTGGTCTTGTTTCAGAATCTTGTGCACGTTTCTACGTTTCATGCAACTTAGTATTTAGGTAACTTGGATTCCCTTAGTGTCTTGGTCGTAAGGATTTCTATTACGGGCACTTTTTTACAGCAGAAGGATGCCTCCTTGTATGCCCAGACTACAATTGATTTCATTAGAACATGGCATTAGAATTTCCTTCTACAGTTGAGGGTTGGCTCTCACTAGTTATGGGCAAGTCCATTTACTATATTCCATTGATAGAGAGGATTTGTTAGTTGTGCCACCTCTATGAGATTGAGATTGAGGAGCATTTCATTTTGAGATATCCCATATATTATGAGATTTGAGGGTGATATCACCTTACATTGTGATTTTGGGTTTATTACTACCTTCTTCTGCTATTCTGATCAAAAGTGTCTAACCCTCTTCATACATGTGGTGATTAATCATACATGTCATGCATTATGAGATTTAGCTGGAGTTCAGACCCTACGCCACTAGGATGATTACCTCCTTCTAGCCTATTTTAGTGACTAGAGCTACTCAACTCCATGCAGATCCCCAAGCTTTGGACACATGTGATACCCAATTGGTGAGACAATGCATATTTTCTTAATTTGTGGTCGAACAACCTACTATTGTGAGGATACAAAGAGGTACCTACCTTCAGTGCAAAGTTGCCTTACAACCTAGGTCAAGCAACAAGACACATCGAAATTTTCTCTTCAGCTTCAATTGTTAGGAGAGCTTGGCAAACCACCGTTGGGTTTACTCAGGGTTTTCAGGTTTTGTCAGGTCAGCCCAGAAATGGGTAATTGCGCTTAAACATTCCAGTCTCAAAACTCGACATAACTTGACAAACTCAGAAAAAACTTGTCCCACAATTCAACAACTTGACAAAACTCAAAATTTCTTGTTTTTTGAGTTTATATATATATATATATTCATCTAGTTTAGCCAGTCTTGAATCAAAACTAGTTTTGCCAAGTTTTTGTTGATCTGATCTCTACGCCTACATATTTGAGGCTTTGACTCATTTGTAGTGCACCAACTCCATATGAGTAGTATTGATTATTTGGGTATGAAGTACACACCAAACACTCGTGTCAATCTTATGATGTGATGTGCTTGTGTATCGGATTATTTATTTCTATGATATGCTAATTGTTCTTACTTAGGTTACAATTATTCACACATTAACTAATGATGTCTAATATGAATTTCTAATGTGGTTAAGACAAGCACGTTTTTTTCCGTGTGATTTTCGGGAAAATGTGCATGATGTTAATGAGGATTGTGTTCTTCTTTGCAAATGTAATGCAGGGAAATATGAATAGAAAATTGGCTTTTCTTCTCTCCTTCATTGCTTGTGCTTGTAGGTACAGATCCCTGCTGAAGTTAAACAAGCATCGTGTTAATTTTACAGACCCAGATCTGATTACTGTTTCAAATAATTCCTCAGTATATTATTAAACAGAAATATGTTGAATCTTAACAAAATTACGCAGCGGAATTAAACACATGAAACCACATTCACATTTGACACATATTTACCCTGGAAAACTCCAACTGGGGGAAAACCAGTAAACAGTTTGATTTTATTAACTATAAAATCTTGGGCTCCCATCCTGGGATAATGACCCACTGAGGCAAATATAATGCAAAATGCTATCCTTCAAACCTCAAAGATCAGTCCTTTGTCTTGTTGGTTGCTAACCCTCGGTTGCCACTTGCTCCGTTCCTCTGACCTCTGCCCCCCGCCCCTGCATACTTGGCTGAAAGTTCGTCTTCAACCAATCAGTAAGATCTCCCTCTCTTACTCGGTGTGACTGACTGATGTGTGTGCTCCTCTCACTTAGGCTACCTTTTATAACATTACAATATGCCAATACCATGGGCCCTCACTTTACATAAAGTAATTATAAAAGTACATTTACTTTAATAGTTCACTTTACTAAAGTGAATCTCCTAAGTCTGAGAGTCAATAATGACGCCTTCCACCTGTTAGACACTGTCCATGTGCAAGTACCTGTCCGATGCTACAAAAATCAACACATTGCGCATGACTATATTTTGTGGGTTTTTAGGCACATGTGTTGCCATAACAACTTGGTGTGCCCTAGCATGACTCTGGGATTCAAGTATGAGTTTGTTTTTTGATGCAACCTTGAGAATAATTTATAAGGTCCTAGGATAAAAATTATCCAAAACAATCCCTTTTCTGACAAAGTTCTTGGCAAAACATCTGACAGAGATTTTGATGCCTGACATAATTCCACAAGTCAAAGTTCCTCCAGCGCCCCCCCAAGGGTTTTGAGGGTCTCTAAAGTAACCTAGAACCGTGAAAAATCTTGCAACAGCTTGGAAGTATGGCCTTTGTGGATTTTTTTCTTTGCTTGATTATGGTGAAAATGAAAATTTTCAGGCCATTTTGGATAAAACATCTAATACACTATTTATAAGCACCATTCTTTTTTTTGAAAGTATTTACAAACAAAGATGCAAAAAGTCGAAGGGTATATAGAATGAGATTCATAGTCTCTCCATGAGTACAACTAAAGCACAATAAATTTAGAATATTTGGCAAGACAAAGAACAAAGGTAGACAAAGGAACAAGGAAACAAAGGTAGACAAAGAACCTATCTCTTGATCAAAGACAAACTTGCACTTGAGCTTCCAAAGCACAAACAACACCAAGATTCTTGGATGATGCCAAAGACCAGAGAAGGAATCTCTCACAAGAAAGTGACCATTCCCAAACAAAGTGGCATGGCAAGATATCTTGCTCTGAAACAATGATGTATGCTAGTCCTCTAAAATCTTCAACATCGCTTGGCAAACATGCACTCCAAATAAATATTCTTGATAGTTTCCAGTTGTTGATATACTGGTCAGAGGACATTAGAGAGGCCACTCTTAGCCAACTTAGCTTTAGATGGGATCCCTAATAAATGACTAGCCAAGCAAACACTTGTAGCTTATAAGAGAGCTGCATTGACAAAACACAATGAAGCTAACGAACTCAATGGTCCTCTAAATTCGACAAATCCCACCTCGCATTGAGGATTGGCGAGAGGGGGTTGATGCTGATGAAGAGCTAAATATAGACGACGAGAATCACATCGAAGCAAAGGGTGACCAAAACTCCACCACCAGGCCCTCCAAAATGGCCTAGGCATACCAGTGTTCATCTTGAACAATTCAGACTCTGGAATGAGAGTGCACAACTCCATGATCGACAAATGATTAGAAGCAAGAAGACCAAAGTCTTGGGCAAGAGGTTGCCACTCTTTCCATGAATGAGAACCAGGATTCCACAAATCACATAAGAAGAAGATGCCCATTCGACTCAAGCTATGTGCCAAAAAACCGGTGAACAAACTGGCTAATAGATGTATGCTCACTGCTGTGGTAAGGAATACACAGTTCACGCCCAATCATTAATAGGATGCACGACTATAGTTAACCACCTCCACATAGCACTATAGCTCTATTAATGTTCAAGGACAACACACTTGATAAAGTAATTGCGCAGGTATAGTGTTGATGTTTGTGTAGCATCATAATATATTCTTAAGAAGTCCCAGAGAAAGTGGAAAGAAATGAAGACCACAATTAACCCAATGAAATGGTAAATTGATCCTAGAAGGCAAAATGACAAGTTGGCTTGAAAGATAAATAAAAGATAAATTAAAGATTAAATAAAAGTTAAGCCGACCTAACTGTG
This sequence comes from Larix kaempferi, assembly GCA_027924585.1. NCBI lineage: Eukaryota > Viridiplantae > Streptophyta > Pinopsida > Pinales > Pinaceae > Larix > Larix kaempferi. The sequence goes on along the minus strand of BSBM01000052.1, from coordinate 5,881,953 downwards.
GCAAATTCTAGTGAAAAGAAGAATATAAATAAAGTGTTTCCACACCATTTTATCATGAAGCAAGCACATCTCTCTCTTTCAAGTGATGTGCACTTCTCTAGGAGGACAAGTGAGGAACACAAGAAGCATAATATTTGCGGGCTATCGTACTCTCTCTCTCTCTTTGGGCGCACCTATTCAGAGGCCATTATGTATCTTTCTTGTATATCATTATTCTGTTTTTAACTTTTTGTAACTAGTGCTAGGCACTAGGTTTGACATTGTATCTTGTTGAAGAATCTTATCTAGAGAAGTTGATGGGCTTTTCCCATGAAAGGGTTTCCCTAGGGTAAACATTGTGTCTACTGTGGATGTGTTTCTTTCAATGATCGTTTTATGCATGCAATTTATGTTTATGTGATAGAAAAGTTTTAAAAGGTTAAAAACATCTAACTGGTAAGAAAAATCAACATGGTATCAGAGCAATGTTGAAAGAAGCCATTGCAACAGCCGTAAGTTGGAAACTAGGGCTTCTAGTTCCAAACACTTCCAACCATAGATTGGACTAAAAAGTGGGGTTTTGGAATTCGCCCTAGGAGGGCGCATCTATATGTGGAAACAGATCTTAGCTCCGAGAAATTTCAGTTTTGACCTAATTACTGTTGGAACCGAGAATCCAGGGCTTCTATTTTTGAGCTGTTCTGTCCACATAAATGACTGAAAAGAAGTGCTCTCCAACATGCCCTACGATGGCGCATATTTCCTTGGGATTAGAGTTTTCATTTGATAAACTTCATTTTTGGCCTATCTTCTACTAGGGTTTCTAGGTCAAATCTCAACTTTTACAAAATGACAACCAATCTAAGGGTTAAGGATAGATTGGATGGAGCAGATAACTTCAGATCTTGGAAGCACATGATACTTCTCATTCTAGAAGAGAATGATCTCCTAGATTATGTCAAAGAAGTTACATTGGAACCAGAGGGAAGAGGAGGCTAAAGCAAAGTACAGGAAGAATATGGTCAAAGCAAAAAGAATTCCATCTGATTCAATCAAGGATCACTTGATCCCTCATGTGTCAGAATTGAAGACTCCTAAGGAAATGTTTGAGGCCTTGACAAGATTATATGAAAGCAAGAATACTAGCAGACAATTATTGTTAAGACATCAGTTAAGGAATGTGATGATGAACAAGTTAGAGACAGTGTCCTACTTTACAAGGGTTTCTTAAATCAAGGATCAACTAGCAACTATTGGAGATACTATAGAAGAGAAAGAGCTTGTGTTGACAACATTGAATGGTTTTCCCTCTTCTTGGGATGTGTTTGTTCAAGGTATCTGTGCAAGGAAAAAGCTACCCAAGTTTGACAAGCTATGGACAAATTGCACTCAAGAAGAGGCAAGGTTGACCTCCGAGATGCAGAAGACGAAAAGGAAAATGAAGAAAGATCACCAAGAATACTAATAGAAGACCGGTATCAGAGAACAAGAAGGATATGTCCAAGATCAGGTGTTACAACTGTAACAAGTTGGGACACTATGCAAGAAATTGCACTCAAGAGAACAAAACGATAAAAAAGGAAGCATCATGCTCATATGGTGGATGATGATGAGCCTACTTCATACAAGAAGTCAAAGGAGACATTATATGAAGAATTTGTCCTTTAAGTACTATCACTCAAGGGAGTGGTGTTTTGCTAATGGATAGTGGTGCTTCTAAGCACTTAACATGTTACATAAATTCCTCAGAAGGAACTTGGAAACAATTCCAAGCATGAAGTTAAAGAGTAGGAGAAGTCTCATATTAGCTACATTCAAGTGAAGCATAATGAGGTTTGCAGATAATGCCAAGGGATCTTTCCCAAACTATGAAGGTAGATCCAAGGTGATCTTGGATCTAGTGCATCCAAGGAGACACAAGGACCAAGGATGACGTTTTTCAGAAAGTTCCAGGAATTCAGAACTTGATCAATGTTCTAGAACCTTGGTGATCTCTGCTAGGAGGTAGGGATCAAGAGGGAGTCAATCAAACAAGCAAAGATAAGTATTTAATGTTTTGTGAAATAAGTGTTATTTATTTAAATTGAATTGTTATCTTACTGATAAGTAGCATAACTATTTTATTGATGGATAGTACATTGGATACTTGTTATCCCTTGTGGACATTTTTGTCAGGTCCACTATGGAGGCTGTGAAAGCAATGATCCGTGATCAAGATTTACCCATATCTAATGGGTAGAAGTATCCAGTACAACAGTTATGTTTGGATCATGTGTTCTCACCAGATAATGGAGGACAGGATTCCTGAAGATGGGACCTTCAGAAAAGAAGAGTATAGTAAGACTTCAAAGGTGTACAAAATCTACATCCCAAGACAAAAATAAATCGAGATCAACAGGGATGTGACATTTGACGAAGATACAACCTTCAACAAATCCAGGAAGTCTCACATGGATTAGGACTGTGAGGAGCTTGAAGCTCCAAAGAAAACAAGTGTAGAAGACTCTACTCCAGCAGGACATATTCCATAAGATCATGATGAGATAGTAGAGCCTGAAGCACTAGTAGACCCACCTAGAGAGATGACAGTCTCTAAGAAGAGATCAATATGGTTCCAGAGCACGATACAGGATGCAGAGAAGTATGGTGCTACCAGTAGGTCTTTCAGAGAAAGCAAAAGATCTCGCCGGTATTCCATCTACATGGCACTGATGAGTGACATCATTGATGTAGAACCTTTCAGTTATGAAGAAGTTGCATATCAGCAAGGAAGCCATGATTCAGGAATATCAATCCCTCATAAAGAATGATGTGTGGGAAGTCGTTCCAAGACCTGAAGGGAAGTTAGTGGTGACCTCCAAATGGATCTACAAGATCAAACATGTTGCAGACAAGAGCATAGAGAAGTACAAAGCAAGATTCGTGGCTAGATGATTCTCTCAGAAAGAGGGAGTATATTATGATGAGACGTTTACTCCAGTGGCTAGACACACTTCTATTAAAGCTATTATCTCCATAGCTTCCATGATGGGATGGAAATTACACCAAATGGATGTCAAGACCGCCTTTTTGAATGGTGTAATTGAATAAGAAGTGTATATCGAGCAACCTCCAGGATTTGAGACTCTTGAGTCTTGACATAGAATCACATGTGTGTAAATTGAAGAAGGCTTTGTATGGGCTTAAGCAAGCACCTAGGGCATGGTATGCCAAGATAGACAGATTTCTTACGAGCTTGGGTTTTAACGAGAGTGAGGGAAATCTTGACCTTTACTACAAGGTTGTGGATGGCCAACCAATGATATTACTACTGTATGTAGATGACTTGTTTATCACAGGGGACGAGAAGCTCATAGATGAGTGCAAGAGGGAGCTTGCAGCAGAATACGAAATGAAGGATCTAGGTATGATGCATTACTTCTTGGGATTAGAAGTGTGGTAGAGATTAGATGAGATTTTCCTCACTCAAGGAAAATACACAGTAGAGATCTTGAAGAGATTCGGGATGATGGACTATAAGTCCATGGCCACACCAATGGTGACGAATTTAAAGCTGTTGAGTGACTCTTCTTCAAATCTAGTGGATCCCACAATGTACAAATAGATGATCGAATCCTTGATGTATCTGGTTAACACCAGACTAGATATATGCTTTGCAGTGAACACTTTCAGTCAGTACATGGTTGATCCCAGACATGTACATATGATAGTAGCAAAGCATTTGTATGATTGGATATGGACTCAGATATGTCTTGGACAGAGAAGTAAAGCTACAAGGATATATGGACTTTAACTAGGGTAAAGAGTGCAGTGTACGAGAAAGAGCACATCAGGGATGTTTCTCCAATTTGAGATCAACTATGATATCTTGTTTTACCAGGAAAGCACTCATTAGGGGCACTCAATATAGCAGAGGCAGAGCATATTGCAGCCAATATTGTAAGATGAAAAGCAGTAAGGCTTCAGAAGGTTCTTAATCAGTTATATCTGAGATAGTGTAGAAAGGAGCAGTGCAACTCAAGTACATATCCACGGATGAGCAGATTGTCGATATACTTACTAAGCCTTTGTTTAGAGTAAAGTTTGAATACTTTCGGGACAAGCTTGGTGTAGTACATAATGAATCCCCTTGCTGAGAGGGAGTGTTGATATTTCTCCATGGGCAACAACGTGTAGTCATTCCCGCCCCACCAGTTAGTCATGTGGTACATGACTTAGGCATCTTCCTTGTTGGTAAGTCATGCAGTGGTACATGGCTCAAACATCGATAAGTCATGTAGTAATACTTGTCTTCGACATTGGTAAGTCATGCAGTGGTACATGTCTCAGATACTGGTAAGTCATGGTACATGACTCAGACAACCAGGGGCTGCAGTATCTCATGTGGAGTGCACCCATGAGAACAAACATAGTCAAGACCTCAGAGGACTATTAGATAATAGTCAAGGTCTCCGAGACTATCAATGACTATCAAATACTCCGGTGAGTTATAGTTAGGACTGTTGGGGAACAGTCAAACCTCTTGGAGAGGTAAGATAGCCATATACTTGGTTAGTGGGGTACAGTGGGACATTGAATAAGAAAGAAGCCACTTTGGACATGGTCAGGCCTTGGAGAACATCATGGAGGATGGCAAGCTCACAGAGAATTTCTCCAGACTGTAGAAGATTCCAGAATTCAACAAGAAGTCAACCGAAGGAAAAGGAAAAGAAAGAATAACATCAGTCCCAAAGATCGTGTAAGAAGAATACATTACTCACTAAGAGGGAGTGTTACGTTTTACCAGTACCAGCGCTCCTGCAAAGGTCCCCAGGGAGTTGGGGTCATTTTTATAACTAGGAGGGATGTTTAGCTAGCTTTTTTTGAGTAGGGTTTATGTCCCAACCCTCTGATTCCTCCCTTGGAAGTACTATGGCTTAGTGGCATCGCTGATTGCCTCATGAAAGGGCTTGAAGCCCTGAGGTTGGTGTTTGGGGCTTCCAAGGGTGGGTCACTAGGTTACATGACCCCAACCTTGATTCACCATTCCAGCGGTAGATGTGTCAACATTAAGGCACATATCTATTATCCAGATCACTTTACACACCCTCCTGGCCCTCCACTTCACCATTGCCCTCTCTCTGGGGTCCCCTTTTTGATGATGACATCATCCTTGAGGCCAGGCTGCTATGCTTGATTAGGGGGGCGCGCTGAGGGATTTTCACTACTATTGGGGTTAGATGGGGCATGACGACCCCCCCCCCCCACCCTCCACGGTCTGGCCTTCAGAATAGACCTATATGCTCATTTTCAACTATTTTAGTCATGTGTGTAAATTCTGGGGAAAATGCCCCAAATTACCCATAGATCTGATTATTTTATATTATTATTGTTTTAATTTTAAGTTGACATTTATAATTTCAAATTGACATTTTAAAAATGCATGTCGTCTTGGATTTTTTTATTTTTGTAAATTGAGTGTGAGAAAAGTATAAATACACTTCTCCTGACTTCATTTTAACACAACAACTTATGGGATAAAATATTAATTTCTGATTTTTGCCCTCACTAGGGCTCTTTGATTGATGCGCACCTTTTGAGGAGAGTTTACTTGTGGTTTGGAGCAATTGTCTTGGAGTTTCCCTTGTTCATGCTTCTTGCAAATGGTGATGCTAGAATTGTTGGTTTTACACATGCACAAGGAGGTATCTATGTTCCTTTGATGTCTCTTTGTTAATTATTCGAGAATGATGGTTGTCTAGGATTGAATGGTAGCCATTAATGCTGCATTTTGTCTCAACTAGTTCATTTTCTGATTTTAGTCACCATAGCATTGTTAGGACCTCCCCTAAAGGAGTCCTTCTTAAGCTTGAGCTTTAGGTCTTCAAGCTTTGCTAGATCTAGGTCTCCTTTAACCAACCCTTGCGGTTGTTAAGGTATGCCCTAGTGCCAAGCTTGCCAAGAACCATCTCAAGAGGGAAGTCTCTCTCATTGATGCCCTAGGGTCAGGATAAATTCATCTCAAACCCTAAGTTGCCCTTGTTTCTACCTTCTTTTAAACCTATTTTCTGAGTTTTGTACTTTGTATGTATTATATTAACGTAGTCTTTTTTTATTCTTGTCATTTAGGAATGATGTTTACATTTTTTTTATAAAAATTAACATTGAAAAGCCCTAATTTTCTGTCAAAACCCTAATGCCCTCCTCTTTCTCTTTCTCTCTACCCTCGTTCCTCCCCTCTTCAACTCGGCCTCCTTCCTATCTCTCTCCCAAACCTTCGCTCCCTCTTTTCCTCAGCTCGCATCCCCTTTTCCTCTCCTCTCCACCATTCGCTGTCCCTTCTTTTCTTGTTTTCCTCGCCCTCCTCCTCCATTTCCTTCAACACCTTCACATCCTCTTCGCTGGCCTCCCCTTATATCCCTTTTTCTTACCCTCGGCCAGCCCTAGCAAGGGCTTGGTTCCTCCTTGCAGACCCTTCTCTCTCCCTCCTAGTAGATTCGCTCCACCTCTAAGGATGATCCCTCCCCACACGACCCTTATTGGCAACTCTGATTTCGGGTTTGGCAGCCCTTTTTTCAAAGGTCTGGTCCATATCTGCAGCAAGCTACATACCTATCTTTGGCAAGCACACATCCTTCTACCACCTGCATAGCACAAGACAATGAAAGGGTTAAGTTTTGTGTTACTATAACTGAGTTTGTAAGGCAGTTGTATGACACAAGAACTATGAAATCTGCCTTAAAAAGGGTCTGAATTTCGCCTTTTTTAGAGATCTGGAAGTAGTTGTGACAGTTTGTATTTCTTTTGTAGATAAATTGGTAGTTAAAATTTATGCTTTCTCATGTTTCTTACGCTGAATATCATTGCAAAACTTATGCTAAGAGGCAATTCTTTTAACTCTATGTGGATGATATATATCTGAGTTTGTTTAAAGAATTGGATTGATGCATTAACACCCTGCTGCTGTACTGTGTCAAGTGTATTTACATACAGATTTGGAAAATCGATATTTTGAAGTGAGGATCCTTTTAGTCTTCTATTGTGATATTCATTGATCTATAAATTCAAATTGTTGTCGCAATTACACTTTTCTATCATTGACAACTGATTTACTTAATTGAAATATCAAGTGGTTAAACATTGTTATGAGATTATATTAGCATTTATGATTATCTCCTAAGACAAGATATTGCATCTACTGACGTGGTCGTCCAATGAATGGTTGCTTTCACTATTACATGATTATAATATCGTTTTGTATAACGATAGTTGGTTAGTATCTACCCACCAAGTTAACATCCTTCATTTCGATCCACATTTGACTCCATAAGGCACTGGTCATTGGTATTTTTCTTGTACTTGGTCATCTAGTTCATTTCAGGTAATCTAGCTAAGGGCTCTCCCCTTGGAGTTTTTGGCTTCCAAAGAAGTAGCACATTGTTTCCGAGGTGATATTGGGATACACTAGTGAATTTGCTTATCGATGAATTGACCTCCTAATTCATCCAGTAACATGGAGTGTTGATGTTTGTGTAGCATCAGAATATATTCTTAAGAAGTCCTAGAGAAAGTGGAAAGAAATGAAGAGCACAACTAACCCAATGAAATGGGTAAATTGACCCTAGAAGGCATGGCTTGAAAGATAAATAAAAGATAAATTAAAGATTAAATAAAAGTCAAGCCGACCTAACTGTGGAAACTTCTAGTGAAAAGAATAATATAAATAAAGTGTTTCCACACTTCATTTTATCATCAAGCAAGCACATCTCTCTCTTTCAAGTGATGCGTACTTCTCTAGGAGGACAAGTGAGGAACACAAGAAGCATAATCTTTGGGTCTATCGTACTATCTCTGTGTCTCTTTGGGTGCACCTATTCAGAGGTCATTCTGTATCTTTCTTGTATATCATTATTCTGTTTTTTTAACTAGTGCTGGGCACTAGATTTGACATTGTATCTTGTTGAAGAATCTTATCTAGAGAAGTTGCTGGGTTTTTCCCATGAAAGGGTTTTCACAGGGTAAACATTGTGTCTACTGCGGATGTGTTTCTTTCAGTGATCCTTTTATGCATGCAGTTAATGTTTATGTGATAGAAAAGTTTTAAAAAGTTAAAAACATCTAACTGCTAAGAAAAATCAACATATAGAACTTGAACAAGTTCCCTCTGCCTAGCAAGTGCTCAAGTGATTAACATAAATGCTAGTACTTTCCTTCTCTGTCAACCATTCCCAGTTGAATGACCAACATAATGAATATATATCTGTGCCAGGATTACAAGGAAAAACAGAAATGCCCCACTCTATAACCACCTGGTATATCTGAATCATACACACAGTAATTGAATTCAGATCTTTGGTATGTGACCACCTGAGCAGTACTCAACCTCTGCTCTACAGCATTACTGAACTTAATTGCAAACTCATCGATGATGGAAACAATGATCAAGAGCAATGTAGCAGCCAATGTCTTATTAGAGCTGGGAATGTGGGTTATTCAAGAATTATTCCCACCAGTGTACTATTCCATTAATCAACCAACGGATTAATTAAAAGTACAACATTGTAGAAGGCAAGACCAGCGATCACAATAAACAGTTTATCGACCAAGGAAATAGCCCAGCGATCAAGCCTAGGGCCAATTTGATCTTCAGAATACCACAGGCAAATTGTTTCATATCTAACAATGAACATTATACGGTGATTCAAACTTCAAACTGGTTTACGATGGAAAAGAGGTTCGACAACGAGTTGATTATAAGGGTATCACTGTTGGTTATTCCAGCACAAGGGGAAAATCCTCATGCTTGTATAGGTGTTATGTTGCTGGTTGACTGTAGCCTGAGTGGGCCTAATGGTTAAGAGCATGTGTTTCCTCCTAGGAGGTCACAGGTTCAAATCCGGAGGGGGGTAGGGTATGTACACCTCTGTAGACTTTAGCAGTTAAATCGCTGCGTAGAGGCGGGTCCCTTGTCCCATAAACAAGGGGGTCTCATACAACAAATTGGTGTCTCGCTTGGCAGTGACCTTAAAAATAGATTATTATTATTATTATTAAATAACAATCTCAAAGTGCCCACTTGATTCAATGCTTGGGTAGTCGAGAAAATACATGCAATGCATAAACTGAGGAAATTGGCTGTAGTGTGTGAATCAACAATTAAATGTGAAATTGATCTGTGTGGACAACCAACAATCCAATTAATGGTCTTTCGTTGCCACAATGCAAAAGTGCTGTAGAAGTAATTTTTCAAACAATCGAGAATCACACTAAATTGAAGCACTGACAATGAATAATCATTCACACAGTTGTTAATCAACCACAGAGAAATTTAATGCACAATGGACAACAGATTTTACCTTGGAAACCCAAATGGGAAAACCAACATTTGTTGGGGGCTTTATTTTTCTTAGGAAATGGCTACAAAGGTGAGATGCATTAATGCATTTTTACTCATAGGCAAGATTGAAGGTGGCTATGGCTCATAGACAGCCTTCAATCTTTCAAGTAGCTTCTTCTTCCGAGTCCTTCATGCTTTGCTACTTCCCCTGCTTCTTCATTTCCTCTCCAGCTTTCTTCTCTATTGAGTTCTCTTCTTCTCCATAGCCTCGATATTTAATGGGCTGCCATGGAAGGCCAACCATCACAATGGTTCATTTCATCTTCCAAGTGAAAAGGAGTTTTGGACTATTCACTCAACTTTGCAAAATTAAAATTTTTATTACAAAGTTAACAAAAAAGATTATCTAGAGGATCCATTTCATGTGATGTCATTCCTAATATGCACCTGGGTGAAAAAAAATCCAACCTAAGTTACCGGATTCAGCTTCCAAGCCTCCGAATCAGTATCCGAATCGCACATGTATCGGGGATCCGGAGATTCGATTTCGATTATGGGAGCATTCTCTGGATTTTTCAGGGGATACAGATCCTCTTTTTGGATTCGGTTGCTGTCACCGGGGATACAGATCCTCTTTTCGGATTTGGTTCCTGACACGGGGGATTCGGTTCCGTTTTAAAGATTTGTTTCTATGATTTAATGAAACGGTTCCTGATGGAGGAATCGATTCCTGAAGAGATAGCACATGCCTTCATTGTAGAGTAGGCCACGTGCATTCGCCTAGTGAAATAAGAGGAGCAATGGCATCATGCGAAGCTGCATTAGAACCCGTGAATTGGTATGTGAAGCTCCATTCAAGAATGCACTGTGAACGTAAGAAAGAGTCGGCCAATGTCGATCCAATGCATTCCAAGCAGCGTGTGGACCATCACGATCTCATCATCCCAAAAACTGGCAAATTACATTACATTATTTTACTCTATCTAGGTTAAGTTCATACGCTATCTTTGACATTTGATTAAATTTTATGCAAATGTTTTGAAGAAGTCATATTTTAGGTGGCTTACAAAGGAATGCATAAAGCATAGTCAAAGGTTTTACATATAAAAACAATATATGCATAGGTTTTAAAGAAATCACTTTTGAGGTGATATATGCATAGGTTTTAAGGAAATCACTTTTGGGGTGGTATATCAAGTAATGCATAAAGTATATTCAATGTTTCAAAAGTATTCATTTAGATATTTATAAAGGCTTTTGAATGGATCATTGCTTTATGACATGGACAAGAAAGTGGGAGTTTTATGAATAAGAAAAAGGGATTTATAAGAGTGAAGGAGATTGGAAGTGTTTTAAAGGAGCTTGGAGATTAGATTTTTTCAAACATTGAAAAGTTTGAAAAAAGAAAGATTGAGAAACTTAATAAAAGTGAAATTATTTTTTGTCTGTGTTCTTGGTCTGTACCGAAATTGAATAGGGAGATCAAAGGAATAGTGTGCACTGGTGGATGATTATTGATGCTGCTATTTTTTCGTATCTAGTTTTGACACAATTGCAATTTATCATTTGACCATACACAAGTAAGTTTTTTTTATTTACAGAAACGGATAACTAGCTTTGTATATTAAAAAAAGTAGGATATTACATATAACCGGGAGGCTGTTCCCGTAAACCCAGAGTTGCCGTAGCAAGCATCTCATTGTTTAGCCTCTGATTTTAAAAAAGAATGGCGCTATACCATTTACAAAAAGAAGCAGGAAGGTCTGGACTTAAACTAAAACAGAACATGAACCTATTACAGAGCTTCGATGGTGCATAAGAAAACCAAAAAAGAGAAGTGCCTGAAGGTGCAAGAGCCAAATCAATTGGCCTGATGGCGACTGGCAGGAGCCGTGACTGCATTTTTGTCCTCCACATTCAAAATAACAGAGGGTCTGCTTCTCTTGTTGACCAAATTGTTACCATTGTTGACCCTTATGCAGTCCACTTTAGCTTCCAGAATTCGAAGACAGCTGAAAAAAGTATTGTGCTTACCCATTAATTTTTCAAAGTAGTCTTTCGCCTTTCCAGAGCTGTTCCTTACTTCCGAGTTGGAGATCTGCACGAAGGTGGCAAGGTTTGAAATCGCCTTCTTGGTGTCCAATAAATCGCCACGGAGCCAACGAACCTGGGCTTCCAGGTCTTGAATCTGAGTTTGAGCTTCAGGGGAGGGGCTAGCATGCCCATGGGGAGAGTCCATAGCAACCATGTTTCCTTGGTAACCCAAATGTTGCTTCCAATTCTTGCTACCATAGCCATCAGGACTATTGCACACCAGGAGGTGAGGGCCATCATGACCAGGTTCCGAAGTTTTTTGCAGCTTCCTGCTTCTATTGCCGTAATCAAACCCACTGCCAAGGCAGTGCATAACATCCCGATTGCCAGTACTGATTCCATTTTCCAGGGGGTTCCAATTCTTTCTACTACCCTGATCCTCAAACTGACGAGGATCGTTGCAGGCCAGGCCCCCTTGCCTGCCATTGCTTTCATTGCTCTGCATAAGTTCATTGAGGTAGCGTTTCTTGCCTCTACTGAAGCTCGGTCCCAAGGCACAGACCTTACAGTGCTGAGAATGGCAAATACCCGCCATGACACAGAGCGAAAACCAACAGATGAGAGCGCCTAGAGAATGGGGAGATTTCGCAGAGGGACAATGAACAATGAGACCGCCACCCTGCATGAAATAGGGAAAAGGTGGCGTGGGGAAATGCCCGAATTTAAGACTGGAGCATGCGAGACAGGTGGTGGAGGTCAGACGCAGCCGTCGTATGCGCTGAAGGGACAAGGGGAAGCATAGCTGGAATCCAAAGAAGATATCGGGAATTAATGCGACCCCTGTTGGAGAATGTGGAGATGAGGGGGGTAGGATGGGACCAAGGAGGGTGGAGAAAAGGGAAGAGGAGGCTAGGGGACCCATTCGTTGAGTTTGAGGATGCCATTAGAGATGGCATGACCACAATCCAATCTTGTTCCGGTGTTTGCCATTCCATTGGCAGTTTGATTGTTATGCCTTAGGATATGCAGGAAGGAGATAGAGTGGAAGCCAGTAGCTGCAAACTTGAAGTGCTGGTGAAGAGGGAGAGTGGCTTTACGGTGGTTGTTGACGAGTCCTCTGGCCTCCCTTATAACCAACGAGGAGCCCCCAAATACCACGAGATCACTGACTTGTTTGTTTTTTGCTATTTCGAGACCTTTTATCAATGCAAGCCACTCAGCTGCATTGTTAGTCTTTTGGCCGATCCCCCAGGCATAATCCTTCACTCTGTTTCCATCGGAGTCCAGAAGAACTCCCCCCGCACCTGCCAACCTAGACCATACACAAGTAAGTTGATATGATTTTAAATTTGTGATTTTTTATAAAATTGTAGATTTATAATTTTAATTTTTAAATATATATTGAATTATTATTATTATTTTATTATATATATTATAAAAAATTAGGGTTAGGGTTCCGAATCCCCGAATCCTAATTTTGGACGAGTGTCGAATCCCGTATCCGATTCTTCAGCCAAATCCGATCGCACCCACGGTTCGTGTAACCTTGCCTTCAACTCATTGGGGATGGCCTTGAGGGCAAGTTTAGGTTGGGTGCAACTGTGACCACAACACTCAACCCCTTGGTTTAGGCCAACTCTTAAACAAAGTCAAGGGAGGTAGACCCTAAAAAATAAACTAAGGATTGATATAGGAGTTAATTTGAGACACTACAAGTACAAATGATATTTCGAAATAAAGCAAGTATTTGGAAATGGAAGCAGATTTAAGCTATGAGATATATTGCTAATACAAATACTCATATCTACAACTTCAATTCAAATGCATGTAAATAAATAAGCATTAAAGCAACTTCATATGATAACAACTTATGATATATTAAGATAAAAACCAGTGCTTGAAATTCCTTTTAACCAACTTTAAGATTGAATGGAGTTAGAGATATTAGAGACCTAAACTAAATTGTCGTTAGTATCTAATCTGTGAAAAACAAATTGTGATTAGTCCTTGTAATTTTTTCATAAATCTCAAATCCCAACCCAGTTTCAAGTCTCTCTAGTACATATGTTTAATGCCTAGCCCAATCCTGTTGCCCGGATAACATATAAGCATAAACAATAATCTATAACTTGAAACACATGGGATCTATTTACTCTTTTAATCAATAGCAATCACACATATAACATAGACACATAAGTTTCTGGTCAATGTGACACTGGAAAAACCGTTGCGGGAAAACCAATGAGAGTAGAAGTATTTTATTATCTTTCGGAAGAAGTACATAGATCTGATACACCACATTCACACAAACTTATCTCATAAATCCGATCCTTGGATTTCCCACTTGATCCTTGCTGAAGACCTCCTTGGGATTTGTGCTCCCTCTTCGATTGCTGCAAATTGCTCTCTCTATTTCAGCTGATGAATTCTTCCTCTCAGAAACAATCTCTACAACTGATCAATCCACCCTGTTTGATCTCTAGATGAAGTGCACCCTCTCTATTTTAGATTTGTGCCCTCTCTCAATCTGGAATGCACCCTCTCTATCTCAGAAGTGCGCCCTTGCTCATGCACTAAGCCTCTCTTGTCTTCTTGACTGAATTCACACAATCACCTTATTCCCCCCTTTTTTCCTTCTCAACACTTTTTATCATTTGATTACCTTTTTAGGGTCTCATGCAAAATTACACTTTCGCATTAAAAAATGCATGCATGCATTTTCCGCATGCAAACTTAAAAAAGAGTTTTGCTTCTGCATGAAGCAAGGTTAAGGGTCCAACACTTTTCCTAGTTAATTTTTCAACATTCCTTCTTAACGAGGAAAGTGTTCTGCACCACTCCCATCTTGTCCTTGAGAATGTCTACTACCTACTCATCTATAGACACATACTGAACCTCAACTGCTCCCTTCTAAACATGATCCTAGATTAAGTGGCATCTGATCTCAATATGTTTGGACTGGTCGTGAAATATTGGATTCTCCATGAGTTTTAAGCAACTCTGATTGTCACTGTAAATCACAGTTGGCCTCAACTGTTGATCAAATAAACTAACTAGCATCTTGCTATGCCAAATGGCCTCACAACTAGCCAAACTCGCTGCCATACAGTTTCCTGTTGAGCCATGTCACAACTGTCAGACCCAAGCTGAAACAACACCTAGAGGTGCTTTTCCTGTCCACTACACTACCTGCCCAGTCATAATCTATATAACCACTCAACTGTATTCCATCCCCTCTCTCGTAGTTCTGTCCATAGTCCGCTGTACCTTGAAGATACTTGAGCACGTGCTTTGTTGCCCCCAGTGCATACTCCTGGGCTCCATCATATACTGACTTACTGGATTGACATCATAACACAAATCTAGCCTAGTGTTGACCAGATACATCAATGATCCAATAAGCTGACGGTACCTAGTGGGATCAACCAAGGCACCCTCATAAGCTACCAACTTCTTCCAGTTGGTTGTCATAGGTGTGGCCATAGGCCTACAGTCCTCCATCTGAAATCCCTTCAGAATGTCAACTGTGTATCTGCCCTATCCAAGAAAGATATGCCCATTCTCTTGCCAAATATCCATGCCCAAAAAGTAATGCATTAGTTCTATGTCTTTCATCTCGAACTCTGAAGCAAGATTGCTCTTGCAGCTGGCTATGAGTTTCTTTGCTCATGTAATAAACAAGTCATCCACATACAGTACCAGAATGAGCGGTTCCTCATCAACCACAATGAAGTAGGGTTTGGGATCTACCTCGCTCTTCTGGAAACCCAACTGCTACAAGTAGGTATCTATCCTCGAATACCAAGCTCTCGGAGCTTGCTTCAGCCCGTATAGTGCCTTTCTCAGCCTGCACACATGAGAATCTCTCCCATGCACCTCAAATCCCTCTAGCTACTGTATGTACACCTCCTCTTGTATGACTCCATTCAGAAACACTATATTCACATCCATATGGTGGATATTCCAACCCATCTTTGCTGCAATGGAGATCACTGCTCTGATCGAAGTATACTGAGCCACTGGAGCGAAGGTCTCATCATAGTCGACTCCCTCTACTTGTGAGAACCCCCTTGCCACAAACCTAGCTTTGTACTTCTCAATGCTGCTATTCGTAGCATACTTTATCTTGTAGAACGACATGGAAGTCACAACTGACTTCCCCTCTGGTCTTGGCACAATCTCCCAAACATCATTCTTCATGATGGAAGCATACTCTTCCCCCCGTGGCATCTCTCCAGACCTACTCGCCTATTTCCTGCTCATAAGAAGATGGCTCAGACTCACTAATATTGCTCACCATAGCCAAATAGCTACAAAACCTCTAAAGCACCTTACTCTCTCTCATAGTTCTCTTGTGAGTCCCCACAGTCTGAGCTTCCTTCAAGGTATCTTGAAGCCACTTGGGCTTTCTCTTCCTTGAAGTAACCTCCTGTGGAGGGAACTAATCCTTCTCATCCCAATCAACTGCTTGAGACTGAGTACCTGATGATGTAGCACCAGTGATTTGCGACCCTTAAGCTCGTGAACCTGAAACTGGTTGACCACTCCTCTGTGATCCTGTACTTATACCTGTACCTGGGGAACTTGTCACCTGTGAACCTATCACCCCTGATACTTGTGACCCTGAACTCTGTGAAGTCGAACTCTGCACTATACCTTCCTGAGGTGTGGGAGCTTGCTACTCCCCCTTCTCCAACTCATGTGACTTCTTGAAAGCCCTGTCTCAAATCTCATATCCTGCCTCGTGACTGTTTGTCTCCTCGCCGGAATGTATATGCGGTAGGCCTTCGAAGTCTCTTCATACCCTGCAAAGATTCCATTCTTTGTTATGGGCTCCAACTTTGTCATTTTCTCTGAAGGGACATGTGAGTATGTAAGGGATCCAAATATCCTAAAATGCCCAACCTCAGGCTTCTTTCCTGAGAAAGCCTCTTCAAGAGTCTTGTACCCCAAAACCTTATGGGGATTCCTGTTCTGAATTTACATTGTGTTACAAGCCTTTTCCCAGAGAAAGAATGGAAAACCATGATCTTGTAACATAGATCTCGCTACACAAACAATTGCCCTGTTCTTCCTCTTTTCCACCCCATTCTACTACGGGGTGTATGGTACTGTCAACTGTCTCTTGACTCCCTCCTGTGCACATAACTCATTGAACTCCTTGGAGGTATACTCACCCCCATTGTCTGATCGCAACACTTGGATCCTCCTCCCTGTATGGTTATCCACAAGAGCTTTGAACTCTTTGAACCTCTGCAAAACTTCTTGCGACTCCTTGCTCTTCAGAAAGTAAATGTAGGTCTTCCTGGAGAAGTCATCAATGAAGGTTACATAATAATCGTAACCCTTCAATGATACAGTGGACATCGAACCACAAGGGTCTGAATGTACCAAGTCTAGTGTCCCTGCTGCTCAACAGTCACTGCTTGGAAAAACAATCTTGCCATACTTGCCAAGTGCACACCCCTTGCACACATCACCGTGCTTTGTGCTAAAAACTCTGGCAAACTTGTCACCATCTCCCTCAAAATCCTCAATGCTGGGTGGTGCAGATGAGCCATCCTCCTGTGGCACAACTCACATAAATCACAACTGTCTTTGCTGCTATGTGCCAAGTCATGATAAAGCTGAAAGCTGAGCTTGTATAGCTTCCCACATTGGACTCCAATCCTCACTCCTGTAGTAACACTGGATCCCTTAGGGTGAATGAGTGCATGCCCATCTCGGAACGGTATCACAAATCCCTATCCTTTATAGTGGAAACAAATATCAAGTTCTTCTTCAACCTCGTGACATACGAGATATCCCTCACCGTCATGGACTCTCTGGACTCCCTCTGAAAGGTGACTGCCCCTCGTCCAATTGCCTTGACTGAGGTGTTATCTCCAAGTACAATCTCAAGATCTAACCCATTCTCAGTAAGATCTGTAAAGTACCCTCGAACACCAGTCATGTGGCTAGAGGCTCCACTATCTATGTAGCAAACACTAGTAGTAGATGCGCTCAATGAATGACAAATAATTAGGGACAATTCCTTGTCAAGCTCCTCTGTGGAATGCTCATCCACATCTCTGTTGAAGTCAGAGAATGACAAGTAATACTAATTAGGGAAAATTCCTCGTCAAAGTTCTCTATAAACTGATCAACTTCAGCTAAAGTTGTTGTCTGCTTCTTCTTCTTCTTCTTCTTGGGACACACTACTGCATAATGCCCCGTCTTGTTGCAAGCAAAACACTTTACCTTGATCATATCCTTTTTCTGTTCACCCTGCTGCTGTGCCCCACCCTTGGGACCCTTCTTGGATTTCTTCTTGCCTTTCCCTGCAAGTGCCACATCCTCTCCACCATTTCCTGTCGACGAATTTCCTTGCACATATCCTCTTCGGGTTTCTTCCTGAATGAAGTCATCCCAAAGCCGATCCCACTTGGGTAGGTTCTCTTTTGCCACAACATCCTCCACAAACACTGCCCATTGTTTGGTTACCCATTCAATGCAGTCCGCACTAGCTCATTATTTGCAACCACCTCCCCAACTGCGTCAAGCTCATCTTGCACCTGAGTGATTCTGGTAAGATACGTAGCAACGGTCTCAGTCTTGATCATCTTGATGCTCTTCAGTTTTTCTCTTAGTACCATCTTTCGATTCTCATTAGAACTTTGGTGTAGCTTGGTTAAGGAATCCCACATCTGATGTGCATTGTCCTTGCCTGTCACATGCGGAATAACATGGTCCTTGATGGCATCAAGGATAATCCTCTTGGTCTTTATGTTCTTTTTCTCAAAAGCTGCCAAAGCTATATCATCTGTAGGCACCACCACTGGTTTCGCTTGTGTGCTGTTCACTATATCCCACAATTCACATTTCTGCAGAAGCATACTTATCCTCTCCTTCCATGGACTGAAATTTCCAGCCCCATCTAACTTGTCCTCAACCCTCAAACCTGTAGCCATGATCCTCTCAATTGAAATATAGATCCAAGTTCTGCCTCAGTGAACAAGTTAACCCTCTCTTTCTCAGATCTAGGGTTCGCTCTCACAGATCTGATGTGTGCTCACATAGATCTGAACTCTGCTCTCACAGAT
The DNA here is from genome assembly GCA_027924585.1 of Larix kaempferi. NCBI lineage: Eukaryota > Viridiplantae > Streptophyta > Pinopsida > Pinales > Pinaceae > Larix > Larix kaempferi. Next base: position 5,863,542 of record BSBM01000052.1, on the reverse strand, counting down.
CTGATATATTTGGTGTCTATCCTCACAGATCTGATAGATTTGATGCCTGTTCTCAAAGATTTGGACTTTGCTCTCACAGATCTGATGTTTTTCTCACAGATCTGGACACTGCTCTCACAAATCTGATACATCTAGTCACTGCGCTTATAGATCTGATGTCTGCTCTTCAGATCTGATATCTGCCCGCACAAATATGAACTCTTCTCTTCAGATCTGGTAGACCCGGTGTGTGTACTGCTATGATCTTTCATTGCGCTCTAATACCATGTAAATTTTTCATAAATCTCAGATCCCAACCGGTTTCAAGTCTCTCTAGTACATATGTTTACTGCCCAGCCCAATCCTGTTGCCCAGATAATAGATAAGCATAAACAGTAATCTATAACTGGAAACACATGAGATCTATTTACTCTTTTAATCAAATAGCAATCACACATATAACATAGACACAGACGTTTTTGGTCAATGTGACCTTGGAAAAACCCTTGCGGGAAAACCCATGAGAGAGAGTAGAAGTATTTTATTATCTTTCAGAAGAAGTACATAAATCTGATACACCGCATTCACACAAACTTATCTCAGAAATCCGAGCCTTGGATTTCCTGCTTGATCCCTACTGAAGATTCCTTGGGATTTGTGCCCCCTCTTCCTTTTGATTGCCTTGGGATTCACTCCCTCTTCCACTGCTGCAAATCGCCCTCTCTGCAATTCCCCCTTTCTATCTCAGCTAATGAATTCTTCCTCTTAGAAACAGTCTCTGCAACTGATCATCCACGCTCTCTGATCTCCAGATGAAGTGCGCCCTCTCTATCTCAGATCTGTGCCCTCTCTCTGCCTGGAATGCACCCTCTCTATCTTAGAAGTGCGCCTTTGCTCATGCACTGAGCCTCTCTTGTCTTCTCGACTGAACTGCTTCACACAATCACCTTATTCCCCCCTTTTTGCCTTCTCAACTCTTTTTATCGTTTGATTACCTTTGTAGGTTTTCATGCAAGATTACACTTTCGCATTAAAAAATGCATGCATGCATTTTCTGCATACAAACTTAAAAAAGAGTTTTGCTTCCGCATGAAGCAAAGTTAAGGGTCCAACACTTTCCTATTTAACTTTTCATCAGTCCTACATGAAATTGTAGGTTAGTGTCCACATAAGTGATGGGCAAATAAAAGTAAAATTTAATCTATAAAAATAAATGTGATTATTAACTATTCTAGAAATTGAAAGCTCATAATCCTAAACTAGATTGTAGTTAGTAAAAATAAAAGTGGTTAATGATTACAAGTCAGAGATCTCAACAAAAAGATATATTCTTGCTTTGCAAGCAAGTTTCAGAACCGTCGTTGCCTGGCAAGCATCAAACTAGGGTTCGGATTAACTCAGAAATCCCAGGATCTAAGATATGCCTCAGCCGCAGTGAGGGTGTAGAGCTTAGATCTGTCTGCAAAAGATTTGAAAATAAGCAATAAAGTAATTTAATCTAGGAAAATAAAAACTGTTCCTAGGCTAGATTGTAGTTAGATGAGTTGATGTCCATTTAAGGGATGGACTGATAAGAAATTAAATTTTAAAATAATTAAATATAATCTAACTATTCTAAGTTAACTTGAAATAAATGCCAAAAATAAAGAAGGAACAGGCTACGAAGGGACTAGTGGTGAGAAGTAGAACCACTTTTCTTCCAAGATATACAATGTCTTTTGGACATCTAAAGAATGCTTGCTGATCTGTTGATTAAGAGACAGCAGCCAAGCTTACAGTCAGAGAAGAAGTAAGAGAGAGAGGGCAACGAGAAGTTGATCAGCTGAATTTCTTCTTCCCTCTTGAGGGAGATTGCCCTTTGAATTTGCTGTAATAACTTTGTAAATCTGTGATGTTTAGGACAATAAAACAACAGTGTATAGATATAGAAATGAAGTTTTAAAGGACCGTGGACAGGATGCAAGTGATCCGCTTTAAGCTTCTTGACTGTTAACCTTCAAATCTGCACATATATAAGATCTTTAGCAGCCTCAAAATTGCAGATTTGTACTTAACTTCAAGAAATATCTTAACTCTAATTTGAATGATCTATAAGATGCAACTCAATTTTCTTCTTAGATAGATCTATTTGTGAGATGCTAAATAATTTGTTGAAGATTTATAACATGCAATCTATCTTATGATTTTTCTTTGATATAAATGACTCAAACAAACAAATAAATGAAAAATGTAGATTTCTTTGTGTAGTGGATGTTTGAGAGAAAGAGAGATACTATAACTAACGGAAAATTGGCGATGGAGTCAATAAGGATCACTGAGAAAAGAGGTTGCTCTGGGATAACCTTGATCTACTCGATGTTTTGGGGGAACACCTACAAATGGTAACAAAGGGAGAGAGATTAAATCTGTTCTTCCTTTCTGTTAAGGGCACACTCTATGAAGAAAACAATTAATATTGGATAATCTACCCTAAGATAAGTATGCAAAAAATAAATGCCTTCTAAGTAAAATAACAAAGAAAAATGCAATAAGATTGAACTTATTGTGTTCCTATTCCAACAAGGTGATAACACCCTTTCAATGGCGAAGCATAAGAGAATGAAATTACATTGCACAAATACAAATTAACTCCCAATTAAGACCATGAAACAATATGGCAGCCACACATGAAGAGAAAGATCTTGAGATGACCTCGAAAGCCTTGAACTTTATTCCAAATAAGCTATTTAACAAGAGAAGTATTACAAGAGTAGTGCTCCAAGCAACAACCAACAATAGAATGAGGGGGGTGCACTTGCTTAAAAAAGAAAAGGAGCAAGGGAGATGCCCCTCCATGTGTCACACTCATGCATGAGTCCATGGTCCACCTCTAGGAGCTAACTAGATGTCCATGCGCCAACTCTAGAGAGAACTAGACCCTCATGTGCCACCTCTCAAGGGAACTAGACCCTCATGTGCCACCTCTACAATCAACTAGAATCTCATGCGCCATCTCTAGAGTCAACTAGGGGACAAAGAGAGTTAACTAAAGCAAACTTTACATGCACAACAACACCTCTTTAGTGAACTAGGAGACAAGAGGGTGCGCCCACCTAAAAGGGAATATTTCCTTTTACCTACCTCCTTAAATTATGGATTGGGCCCCCAAGGCACAAAAATCAATGGATTTTGTCCCAAAAGGTGTTAGTTTTTGTAGCTCGGAAAGGTACTTCTACATAGGCTATGTGTCTAGCATGTAGTTGTTGAAGTTTGTAGTGAGGATAGGTGCTTCTACGTTGGCTTGTGTCTAGCACGTGGGAGTATCCTTAATTTGTAACTCTCTTTGTAAAAGTGACTTTTATAATATTTTATCTAAAAGGTCAATTTTCCCATGGTATTGGAGGGCCCATGGTACTGGGTGTCCCATGGTATTGACATAAAGTGAATGTTATAAAAGAGTCTAAGGAGAGTTGTGTGAGACATATTGAGAGTGAGTATTAACAATTGCAAGAGATGGATTTCCTCTTGTAGTGAGCAGTCTAGATCTTAGTTTGAGATTACAACCTTTTTCAGGGAAGAGTTACTTCTCTGTTGTCTATTGGATCCAGGGTGGATCTAGGGTTTGTCTATCCAGTTTGCAGAAAGGATTTGGAGGATCTTCCTATGTGTTTTGATTCAGGTTTGGAGGGTTTAACTAGAGGACTATTATAGTGCTATTGTAATCAAATTCTACAATATAAAGAAGACCAACATTTGCTGGTTTTTCCCCAGTCAGGGTTTCTAGGGTAAATCCTTGTGTCTATTTTGTGTGGTTGCATTTTTGGTTTCTTATACAGTTGTATTTTTAGTAATTAATGTTCAGTAGTTAACTGAAGAACACATTAATAGTTTATGTTAATCAAGAGCCGTAGAAGGTTATAAAAATTAACATGGTATCAGAACCGATTTCGCTCTGAGGAGGAATTTGGTGGGACAGATTTGGAAAAATAATGGTTGAGTTACAGAAGTTTTTCCGTAAGACTAGGTTATAGGTTTTGTAGGGATTGCAGAATATTTTGTTGTCATTGTCTACTAGGTTGAGGATAGAGGACCAGTTGGATGAGGTGTCCACTAGTGGTATGGAGGACGAGTCCTCACTCGTCACATGTCTTACTAGCTCAATGACCACCGGTGTGTGGTACAATAACAATGGTGCTTCATGTCACATGACTGGAGTACGAGACTACTTCACCAGTCCAAATGAGCATAGTTCTGACTTCTACATTGAGCTTGGGGACAACTCCAAGTACAGTCCAACAGGCTTAGGGACTGTGAAGTTTCAGAGGGAGTCCAGGAAGGCATTACTGGTGAAAGATGTACTACATGTGTACCAGGATTGTAGAAGAATCTTATTTCAGTTTCTGCCTTGAAGGACAAAGGGTTTGAGGTAACTTTCCAGGTAGTAAAGTCTACATCCATCCCAAGGGATACAGTTTCAGCTCGTTGAAGGTAATTGGAGTCGGGAGAAATAAGTTGTACATACTCCAATTCGAACCTGCCAGTGCGTTGGTGAGCAACAACAATAGTCATAATGGTGAGTTATGGCATAGACGTATGGCACATTTGCATCATAGAGGACTCAAAAGTGCTCAGGGAGATAGTGATCGGGTTGCCTTCTTTCGGTACAGACCATCACAGTATATGCAAAGGGTTTTCCATGGGAAAGTATGCCAAAATTGCATTCCCCAGAAGTGATAATAGGTCCAAAGGGATCTTGGATCGGATCCATTTAGATATTTGTGGGCCCATGTTAACCGTATCCATTGGAGGGTTCAACTATTATGTGAGCTTCATAGATGACCATTCTAGGAAGACGTGGATCTATTTCTTGAAGAGAAAGGAATCTGGAGAGGTTCTCAGACGGTTCCAAGAGTTCAAAGCTCTTGTGAAGGACCAAGCTGGGAAGAAGATCAAGGTGCTCAGAACAGATAATGGAGGTTAGTACACCTCAAATGCCTTCAAGAAGTTCTGTGCGGATGCTAGGACTAAGAGGGAGATGACAGTCCCATATAACCCACAACTGAATGGAGTCTCCGAGGGGAAGAACAGAGCGATCATTGGGGCAGCGAAGGCTATGCTACATGATCAGGATCTACCTATGTTTTTATGGGCAGAGGTTTGCAACACTGTAGTTTATCTGTAGAACAGGAGCTTGCGCAAAGTATTGGGGAAGATGACTCCTGAAGAGGCATTCACAGGGGAGAAACCACAGATTGGACATCTTCGCATCTTTGGATGCTTAGTATACTGTCATGTCCTAGTTGAGAAGAGGACGAAGCTTGAGCCAATAGCTGAGAAGGGCATTTTCGTTGGGTACAACGAAACCTCAAAAGCCTATAGGGTGTACATTCCAACACCGAAGAAGACATTGGTATAGAGGGATGTGAGATTTGACGAAGACAGGGATTTCAGGAAGTCTTGTGGATCCATGCCAGTTGAAGCAAAAACTCAGGAGCAGGAACCACTGAAGGTAGAGGTTAGATCACCATCACAGGTTACACGTACCTCGACAAGTGTGTAGGGTGAGTAGCATGAGGAGGAGCACGATGCTCAATTCACCTTGACCGAATCTTTTAGGAAGAAGAAGCCAAAGTGGGAAGAGCGAATCTTGAAGGAGGCACAGGAGCTAGTGGATGCTCCAAGGACTTCAGTCAAGATGAGCAGACTACCACAAAGATTTTCCAGTTATATGGCACTAGTAAGCAACATTATTGGTTTCGAGCTTTCCAGCTTTGAGGAGGCAGTAGACCAGCAGGTCTAGATGGATGCCATGGTAGAGGAGTATTCTTCCGTTAAGAAGAATGATGTGTGGGATATAGTGCCTAGACCAGTGGGAAGGTCAGTAGTGAGCTCCAAGTGGATTTATAAGATCAAGCATACTACATATGACAACGTAGAGAAGTTCAAGGCAAGGTTCGTGGCAAGGCGGTTCTCCCAAAAACAAGGAGATGATAACGAGGAGAATTTTGCTCATGTTGCCAGATATACTTCGATTAGAGTTGTTATGTATTTTGCCTCAGAGATGGGGTGGAGGATACATCAGATGGATGCGAAGACAACATTCCTCAATGGGGTGATCGAGGAGGAAGTGTATATAGAGCAACCTCAGGGTTTTGAGGTACATGGGAGGGATTCTCATGTGTGCAGGTTGAAGAAGGTTCTATATGGACTCAAGCAAGCACTTAGAGCTTGGTATTCCAGGATAGACAATTATCTGGTGAGTATGGGCTTCGTTAAGAGAGGCGGATTCCAACCTGTACTTCCTGTTGGTTGGTGATGATCCACTCATTCTTGTACTATACACGGATGACCCGTTTCTGACAGGATCTGAGAAGCTCATAGCAAGATCCAAGAGGGACCTTGCGAAGGAGTTCGAGATGAAAGACTTGGGACAAATGCATTATTTTCTAGGATTGGAGGTGTGGCAACATGAAGGTGAGATTTTCCTTGGTCAAGGAAAATATGCAGTTGAGATTCTGAGGAGATTTAGGATAGAGGATTGCAAGCCTATGACTACGCCCATGATCACCGACTTGAAGAAGTTGAATCTTTTGAGTCAGAGTTGGTGGATTCCACAGTGTAGAGACAGTTGATTGGTTCTTTGATGTATTCAGTGAACACTCGATTGGATATTTGTTTTGCTGTGAACACCCTCAACCAATACATGATGGGACCAAGGAAGGTGCACTAGATAGGAGCAAAGCATGTGCTTATGTATCTAAGAGGTACTTTGGAGTATGGAATTAGGTATATCCGAGGTGATGGAGTGCAGTTCGTGGGCTATACAGATTCAGATTGGGCAGGAAGTGCAGTGGACAGAAAAAGCACCTTAGGGTGTTGCTTTAGCTTGGGATTAGGAGTTGTTTCTTGGCTAAGCAAGAAGCTGAAGTCAATGGCACTTAGTTCTGCGGAGGTCGAGTACGTGGCATCTAGTTTGGCGAGTTGAGGCCATGTTAGTTTTTCAGAAATTTCAATCTGATCTGGATCTTAACTGAGAGAATAACATGTATAGCATATCTACAGCATATTAATCATGGACACAATAATGCAAGCACACAAGAGACACAAAGTTTACTTGGGGAAAACCATAAAGGTGAAAAACCCCAATAACTTCCTTAGAGATAGATAGAGCAATGATACAACCCAAGCATAAGAGATAGGCATCTCCTAGCAGCAGCTTCTCCTTCTCCACAAGTGCGCCACTCTCCAAAGAGTGTGTGTGAGAATAGAATGATCAAATAGAGTGCCTCCCGCACTCTATTTATACTTGACTTGACTCGCCTAATAACCTTTACTAGGTCGGCCTTAACTTAACCACATAACATAAAGCCTACGTTACTAGGGTACCCGTACCCGGGGGTTGGGCACCCGTACCAGTATCGGGTACCCGTACCAGTATCGGGTACCCGTACCGCCGTACCTGGTATGGGGACAGGTACCTCTGGGAGTACCCGGGAAGTACCTGGTACTTAACCCACGTACCCGGTACTTGGCTAATGAAAATCGGGCACGAGTTCTGCAAAAAGGGCAAAGTACCGCGTTTTTGGGTACGCAGCGGGTACGTCCGGCCTTGAAACCGACAACGCGGACCTGGAAAACGCGTTTTTTTTTTTGGTTTTGAGGCGAGGTGGATGGTGGGGCAGGTAACCTAAAAGTTTAAAACCTAAAACGAAACTGAAACCGTGAAATTTCGAGGTTTATTTTATTTTCTGTGCATCCGGCATCCGTTGTGTGTCCACTGTGTGTCGAGTGTCGACTGTCCATGCGCCGGTGAAGTTTGGACGGAGCTGCTGCTGTCGAGTTTGGACGGAGTTGCTGTTGTCGAGGCCGCTATACATCTCGCCGTCGAGTTGGAGGTTGAAGCTGTCGAGTTTGGACGGAGTTGCTGTTGTCGAGGCCGCTATACATCTCGCCGTCGAGTTGGAGGTTGAAGCTGTCGAGTTGGAGGTCGAGGCCACTATCCATGGCATTATTTAAATTTACAATTTTTCATTTTTTCTGTTATATAATTTATAAATATTTGGCATTCCGCATTAGTTATTAAATAATAAAATATTAATAATTTAATATTATGGCTGTTAGTTTAATAATTAATATTTATTAAATTTATTATTTAATATTATGAATTTTAGTTATAAGTTAATAATATAATATTAATAAGTTAATAACTATAGTCTATAAGTTTATAAATTAATAAATTTAAAATACTAATTGTTTTGTCAAGAGAGAACACTGAAAAATTAAAAATTCTAAAACAGAAACTGAAAAATGAAATTTTCATCGCAGTAAGCCTGTAAGGCCATCTGTGCACTGTCATCTGTAAGGCCATGTCTTGGAACAATAGGAAACTTGTCAAACTGAGGGACCATGGGGTATCTTTCCAGGGGCCAGCTCCTTTGCCTCTCTCAAGGCTCTCTTATAGCTTGACCTGCTCTGCCTCTGCATTGGTGCTGATGGCTGTTGGAAGCCTGGGAATGAGTAGAGCATGCAGTAGAGTGCCCCTTCAGGTGGCATGTTGCTCATGGTACATGGCAGTCTGGTCCAATAATCCATTAGCTCTCGCAGGTTAGCTGATACTTCCATCTCCATGGTCCCTCAGTTTGACAAGTGTCCTATTGTTCCAAGACATGGCCTTACTAAAATTCAAAGTGTATAATACTATAAATTAAAAATATAAATAAAATTAAAATTTCAATTTCTGAATTTCAAATTTTCATGCTAATTGTCATCTGTGCACTGTCAATTTCAGGCATTATCAGCTCAGTTCATTTGTGAGGGGTGTATGGTAGCTGTTGGAGGTGTCAAAAGAATACAGTCCAAAGGAAAATTTCAAAAATAAAAATGTCTTCAGGTAATCCACAATATCCACTATGGAAGCATGTGGAGAAGAAAAAACCAGAAAAGTCTTCAGGTGGGACAGCCTTAATAAAATGCAAACTTTGCAAGGCTGAGTGGAAAGGGACCTATACTAGAGTGAAAGCCCATTTCATGAATACTCCAAGGATGGGTGTTGAAGCTTGTACTGGAGATCCGGAGGATCCCTTAAGACTCCCTATTGTACAAAAAGAGCAACTTAGGGCTGAGGGTAAGGCAGGGAAGGGAACCTCAAAGCCTCTAGCTCATGCTATTGAGGATGACACCGATGATGATGAAATGCCATCGGATGATGAAGAAGTTCAGCTTGGTGATGAGCATGTGCCATCAAAATCATGAAAAAGCACTAAACAGGGATACAAAAGACCAAAACTTGGTGGCCTTTATGACATGTTTGATGTCAAAGGCAGAGAGGGTGTTGATCTTGCCATAGCAAGATTTTTTCTTGCATGCGGGATTTCTTTCAATGCAGCTCGCTCACCATACTTTGAGCAAATGGTTCATGCAATTAATAATGGACCTATGGGGTATAAGCCACCTAGTTATGAGAAGCTCCGAACAGTGTTGGTGGACAAGGAGAAAAATCGTCTTGAGAAGGCAATGGCACCATTGAAGGGATCTTGGAGTGTAGATGGGTGCTCCATTATCATGGATGGTTGGACTGATTGTCGGAATCGTCCATTGATAAATATCATTGTCTCTTCCATAGCTGGTCCATATTTTCTAAGGGCCATTGATTGTTCTGGTCAAGAAAAGAACGCCGTGTTCTTGAAAGACCAATTATGTGATGCCATTGCGGAGGTGGGGCCAACCAATGTTGTTCAAGTTGTTACTGATGCAGCTCCAGTTTGCAAAGCAGCGGGGGTGATGGTTCAAAAGGAGTATAGGTTAGTGTCCACTTCCAACTTTCCAAGTCTGATTTTTAATTACAAATTTACAAGTATGTTTTTTTTTTCTAATTTTTAGTGCTTAAAAGTTAAATCAGAATTTATAAATCGCTGCAAATTCTAATTTTGTTTTTAATTTCTTATTTCTTGATGTACCATAGGCATATCTTTTGGACACCATGCGCAGTGCATTCGTTGAATAATGCATTGAAAGACATTGGGAAACTTGAATGGGTTCGGTTATTAATTGAGAATGGCCGTAAAATCCAAATGTTCATATGCAACCACCACCAATCACAAGCCATTTACCGCAAGCATGCCAAAATGGAGCTTCTTAAGCCGGCTGACACTAGATTTGCAAGTTACTACATTTTGCTTAGGCGGCTTTTGGAGATGAAAGGGGCTTTAGCTGCCACAGTTATCAGTGATATGTGGGAGCAATGGAGACAATCTACCTCAGAGGCAGCTATAGAGGTGAAGCGATTGATATTGGATGATCGGTTTTGGGTTGATGTAAAATTTGTTGTGGAATTTGTAGAGCCAATATGTGATATGCTTCGCTATGCAGACACAGATGGTCCATGTTTAGGTGAGATTTATGAGAACATGGACTCTATGTGTGAGAGGATCGAATCCATCACAAACAAGAAAGATCCTACTTTATGGCCACAGTTGCAATCATTTATACATGGGCGATGGAATAAATTGAACAACCCACTTCATATGGCAGCCTATGCAGTTAATCCCAAATGGTATGATTCCACAACAGGAAGGAGGCCTCCTTCCCAAGATAGAGAGGTGGTTAAAGGGTTTATGAATGCAGTTAAAAAAATATATGGTTCTACAGAAGATGCTTCTGAGATACGATCTCAATTTGCCCAATTTTCACGTGGGCGAGGTGTCTTTGGTTCACATGCTTATTTGGTTGATAGGCGCAAGAAGAAGGATCCGATTGATTGGTGGTGGCTTCATGGTGTTGATGCTCTTGAGTTGCAGCAATTTGCCATACGATTATTTGGGCAGGTAGCTACTTCCACATCTTGTTTCTATATTAAATTTTAATTAATTTAATTTGGTAGCCTTTCCCTAACAGTTTGATTGCACTTGCAGGTAGCTAGTTCCTCGTCTTGTGAGAGGAATTGGAGCACTTATGGTTTCATCCATTCTGTGAAGAGAAACAGGTTGGGGTCGAAGAAGGCAGAGAACCTAGTCTACATTCATAGCACACTTCGTCTCATATCTCGAAAAGACCCTGGGTACAAAGAGGGTCCTTTCAAGAGATGGGACCAATACACGGATGATGCCATATGTGTGGATGAGGAAATACAACCGGATGGCCTTGTCGAGATACCTCCAGTTGCTATAGATGAGGACCCTCCACTTGATAGTGATACTTACCTGGAGAGCTTGTTGACCGAGGACCTCCTTGATGCTGATGCAGATGACAGTGATGTTGCAGATGCTGTTGACTTAGAAGAGATGGCTTGAGGAAGCCAAATCAACTATGATGTTTACTTGCTTTATGTTTAGTATTTGACTATTTTCATTTTGCTATTTTGTATTTCATGTTCGGAACTATGGCAAATGAGGCATGCCATTTGCCAAATTTTGGATGTAGTATGACAATGGACTCATGGAGTCATAGACATATATCATGCTATTATGCTAATGTTTCACTTTCATATCAATATCAATTATCATATATGTAATTTCAAATTTGAATTAATGACAAATGTGCAAGTAGCAATACCAATGTCAAATGTGTGTTACTTATTAACTTAATAATAAAATTAATAAATTATAAATATATTAATTATAAATTTATAAAATTATATATATATATGTCTACAGTACCCCGACGTACCCAAGTACCCTATTTCAAAAAGTGGCGTACCTGTACCCGTACCCGTCCCAGTACCCGAGTACCCTGGCAACTTAGCATAAAGCTGACTGGGCCGACCCCCAATAGGGTGGTCTAATAACCCTTTGACCCACATGGCCGACCCCCAATAGGGTGATCTAATAACTCTTTGACCCACGACTCATACAGGGCCGACCCCAACAAGGTGGTGTAATAACCCATCAAGTATAAGTTATGACACTTACAATATAAATGACGACACTTCCGTATAGAGGAATAATAACATCTCTATAGGAATACAATATACATATATGTGAAATACATTCTGAAGTTACATATACATCAACACTCCCTCTTAACTAGGAAGGTATTTCTCGACACAGGTCTTCTAGCACAAGTCTTCTTCTCTAGATCATCGTCATCATTACTGCTGCTGCTATCTCAATCAATCTCTGAATCTACTCGTCATAGGAAGTTTTACAGAGCCAGTCCTTTTTCATACTGGGTGTAGGCCCACCACCTGCAGGTCTTCATCATCACTGGCCATACTGTGGAATCCTCAGGACTTATTATGTGCGTCACAAAACCTCGCAAGAGCATCCCAGGACTTATTACGGGCACATAGCCCAACCTATCGGATCTCCCAGGGAGCTATTACATGTGACCCCACCACAAAACCTCGAAAGAGAATCCCAGGATTGATTACGAGCACACAACTTAACCTATCGGATCTCCCAGGGCGCTATTATATGTGGTCACCACAAAACCTTGCAAGAGCATCCCAGGACTTGTTACGGGAACACATCCCAACCTATCGGATCTCCCAGGGCGGTATTACATGTGGTCATGGCAAAACCTCGAAAGAGCATCCTAGGACTTATTACAGGAACACATCCCAACCCATCGGATCTCCCAGGGCGCTATTATATGCCATAGGACAAAACCTCGAAAGAGCGTTTGCCAGATCTCCCAGGGAGCTATTATATGCCAGCGGCAAAACCTAGCAAGAGAATTTGCAAACCTCCTAGGGCGCTATTATATGTCCTCCCAAAGAAAAACCTCGAAAGAGCATTTGCCAGATCTCCCAGGGAGCTATTATATGCCAGCGGCAAAACCTAGCAAGAGAATCTGCAAACCTCCTAGGGCGCTATTATATGCTTATCTGCACAACCTGTCCATGGCCACAGAGTATCAACCTGATACTCACCATACATCATCTTGATGTACACATGATCATCCTGATCATCATCATTGCATCGTCCTGACGCATGTCATCTGGAGCAACATCCTGAAGCTCATCATCCATGATCATCCTGATCATACAATGTATCCACTTGATGCATACACAGTATTTGCCTGATACATATCATCATACATGATCTACCTGATCATACAATGTATCCACCTGATACATCTACAGATACATACACATGATCCAACTGATCATATCCAGAATCCAACATGAGGCATACATACATATAAATGATCCAACTGATCATATCCAGCATCCAACATGATGCATATACAGAGCAATAACTGGAGCATCGTCCTGATGCTCATCATCCAGCGCTAACATCCATAGCCATGGAAGGATCCTCCTCTCACCATGCTTGGAATGGCTTCAGCAAATGTGTCCACTTCTTCCTTGAAGTGTCGTCAATCTGAAGAACACCAAGCCTCTCTCTGAAGTACTCGAACTTCACTCCGGCTAGTGGTTTCGTCAGTACATCTGCAATCTGCTCATCTGTCGCAACATACAGGAGCTTCACTGCTCCTCTCTGCACCATATCCCTGATATAGTGATATTTGATCTCAATGTGTTTCGACCTGTTGTGGAACACTAGGTTCTCAGACAGCTTCACACAACTCTGGTTATCACAAAAGATACCATTAGCCTCCAATGGTAGATCAAATAATTCAGACAATAGCTTCCTTAGCCATACTGCCTCACAACTAGCCGAACAAGCTGCAACATACTCTGCTTCGGTTGTACTCAGTGTTACGCAGGACTGCTTCCTGCTAAACCAAGAGATCACACCTGATCCCATACTGAAGCAGCACCTAGAAGTGCTCTTCCTATCTGCAGCACTGCCTGCCCAATCTGAATCAACACAACCCTACAGGTTAAACTTTTGATTCGCATCATACTTGAGCCCATAATCAACCGTACCCTTTAGGTACCTCAGAATATGCTTTACAGCAACCAGGTGAACACTCCTCGGATCCGTTAGGAACTGGCTCAATGTGTTCACCGCAAAGCAAATATTTGGTCTCGTATTCGTCAGGTACATCAAGGACCCAATCATCTGATGATACACTGTGACATCAATTGGATCAGATGAAGCATCACACATAAGCTTCAGGTTCGATGCCATAGGTGTGGCCATGGCCTTGTAGTCCATCATCTCGAACCTCTTCAGGATCTCCACTGCATACTTCCCTTGTCTAAGGAAGATTCCATCTGTACTCTGCCACACCTCCATGCCTAGAAAATAGTGCATCATCCGCAAGTCCTTTATCTCGAACTCGGCTGCAAGCTTCCTCCTGGTATCGGCAATCAAACTAGCATTACCTGTTACAAACAGATCATCTACATACAACAGTAGTATCACAGGATTGCCTTCCTCAACCTTGTAGTAAAGGTTGGAATCCGCTTTACTCTTGGTAAAGCTCAAACTGGACAGAAAGCTGTCTATCCTCCCATACCAAGTCTTAGGAGCTTGCTTCGAGCCATACAAGGCTTTCTTCAACCTGCACACATATGACTTCCTGTCATGTGTCTCAAAACCAAGTGGCTGCTCCACATACACTTCCTCCTCGACTACACCATTCAAGAAAGCTGTCTTGACATCCATCTGGTGTATCTTCTATTTCATCACTGCAGCCAGAGCAAGTACTGATCTGATGGAAGTGTACCTGGCTATAGGTGCAAAAGTCTCTTCATAGTCAATCCCTCTTTCTGGGAGAAGCCACGAGCTACAAACCTTGCTTTGTATTTCTCCATGCTACCATCTGCAGTATGCTTGATCTTATAGATCCATTTGGAAGTCACAACAGACTTCCCTTCAGGTCTTGGGACTGCATCCCAAACATCATTCTTCATGATCGACTGGTACTCCTTGATCATGGCATTCTTCCCGAATCCTGGGAACTTCAATATCTTCAATAGATAACTTTGTTGCTGAACAAATGTTGTAGTCCTTCTTTTGTAGGTGCTCGTATACGATCTTTCCTACAAAACAAGTTAAATTGCATGATTAGAAACATCTCATAGTTTTCAGAACAAATTCTTACACATAAAGAAATATGTCATACAGTCATGTAATTATCTTAGCCAATGCTTCAATACAACATTTATTCATATCCTGTAACTTTCTAGATGCCTTCCAATCTCTACCAGAACATTGTTAAGAGTGTGCACAACTCCCAACATGTCAGCAAAGAGGTTTCATTCTAGATAAGTAGCAATGGAATGTTGTACAGTGCCATAGGCCACTTACCCATGTATATTAGTAATATACTGTTCATCAATGCAACTATTCTAATATGCATAATACACAACCTAATTCTAGGAACATCAGTATATACATTATTGAACAGTATTATTTAAACAATCAAATATGCAAGAAATGATAATTCAAATACTTATCTTTGTTTGTTTGTTGGGTTGACTCCCTCTCAGTTTTTGCTTCCTTTATGCAACTCCATTCTGATGTGGATTGTGAGAAGTGGTCAACTCCCTCTGAATATCTGCATCCTTGCAGAAACTACTGAAGTGTGCTCCCTCTTGATCTTTGCTTCCTGGATTACCTGTCCTTGAACTTATATCCATCCTTAATCACTATGCATGCTTATTAGTATCATCATTGTGTTATCCTTGAGGTCTCATACATAATCACACATTCATTAGTATAATCTTAATACTATCAAAACACAATAATCTTAAACATGTATAGTCATGATTATTTCAAACACATATAATAAACATTAGTATTCAAGGTTTCAGGGAAGACTTCTTTTACTCATGCATATTCGTATTTGATCATGGGACTCTTCTGGTTAGTCAAATCATCAATCAAGATAAGAGACATAATATGTATAAACCCTTGATTACTTACATTTCTAACTTTATGAATAAACATAACCAATCATACCAAGTATACTTATATAAGGGATCCTAACACAAGGTAAGATTCTAACTTGATATATGAAAAACATACCTGGATTACTATGTTAGCTAGTTATGTCTAACATACCCGCATGATGTCTTCTGGTTCTCTTCAATGACTTGTGCTAGTAACCTGTATGTCTCATAAGTTAACCATTGTAGAACCAAGTTATACATACCTCGTAAGTAGATGATCCATGACAATGGATGAATCTTTGTTTTCATGTCACCATGATCATATGTTCTTGAAGTAGAACATGATTTGTCTTTCTTGGTGTACCTTTCATGTTAGCGAACAACATAAACCTCATACAACATCACAATGCATTAGTACAATCATAAGTGTCAAAACCTTAATCAATGAATATCTTCTATCATGTATTCATAATTTTATTAAGGTGATATGACAAGTCTAAGGTTAATCAAGATTGTACTAACCTTAATGAAGACAAAATACCATAAGCTTAATCAGGAACATATCTCGAAACATACTTGGATAAGTCATACCTGTTGAGCTTGCTTGTAATCTTCTTATGTAAGGCCTTAGCCTCATCTCCCTCTGAAGCAGAAACTTCTTCACTTGTGCAGGTGACCAATCCATTCTCTTCTAGGATTAACCCAATCCACTTGATTTGCAGAAACTGGATCTGGAGTTAGATTCGGGTTTGTCAGGGAAACCCTAAAAATTCAAACTTTGAATTTCAAGCTTCCGAAAGAATAGAAATATGCGCTTTGATGAGCTGATCAACCTGGTATATTCAGAATTTGAAAATTGCAAAGTTTCACCCCTCAAATTTACCTTTGAAACTTCTGGATTCACTAGACATGACCCCGAACTAGGGTTTGATAAAGCCCACCCTTCTGCCCAATCAAAAGGTTTGATCCAAAGCTTTAAGCTTCTATTTTTCTGAGGAGCTTCCAGCCATGGTCACAGATTTCAAAAATTCCCATTGTTGCAGAAGCCCTAATTTTCCACTTTTCCGATCATAGTCCCGAACTAGGGTCTGATCAAGCCCGACCCTCTGTCCAACCAAAAAATCTGATCTTGGTCTTTAAATTTCAATTTTTATGAGTAGCATCCAGCCGTGGTCTCCGATTACAAAAATTCCAACTTTTTCCGAAACCCTAAATTCCCGAAGCCATGAATGAAGGTGCTAAAAAAAAAATTCTGTTTTGACAGAAATATGCACCTAATTGTTTCTGGTGTAACTCTGAACCTTCCAATCCACAGGGCTTGAAAAGTTTTCCTGTGGTAGCCTGACCTGTCATCTTTCCAACCCCACAGGTCTGACCTCAAATGGATTCTCTGAGGGAGAGTTATGCCAAGTGTCGCAACGTGACTTTTTTATGGGATAAAACAAAAGAGCGAACTTGTACAGAGTGCCACGTGTCACTGGTTCAGTTTCGACCTTTGAAAAAATTACCTGAGAAAGTACCGTCCGTGCACTACTTGTCACTTTTTACGAAATTTCATTTGGAGCTTCCTAGCCCAAGTTGTGACCGTTTTGCCTAGGTCACCTGTTTATGACTGAGATCTGGAAGAGGCAGAAACCCTAACTTGTACTGATCATAAATCACAAAGTACAATGAATTAGAGGTTGTCCTTTGGACACAAGCTACATGGGGATCTGATCTTCGACCTGTAAAAGTTTCAGATCCGAAAACTTCGCCAAAATGGATTTATTGCGAAAGTGTTACGATGACTGGTTTTTGCTATATCAAGCCCTAGCATCACAAGTGCAACAAGTGTCATACATGCCATACCATGCCTTCTTTCAGGCTAGCTTTGATACCATGTTAGTTTTTCAGAAATTTCAATCTGATCTAGGATCTTAACTAAGAGAATAACATGTACAGCATATCAATCATGGACACAATAATGCAAGCACACAAGAGACACAGAGTTTACTTGGGGAAAACCATAAAGGTGAAAAACCCCAATAACTTCCTCAGAGATAGATAGAGCAATGATACAACCCAAGCATAAGAGATAGGCATCTCCTAGCAGTAGCTTCTCCTCCTCCACAAGTGCGCCACTCTCCAAAGAGTGTGTGTGAGAATAGAATGATCAAATAGAGTGCCTCCCGCACTCTATTTATACTTGACTTGACTTGCCTAATAACCTTTACTAGGTCGGCCTTAACTTAACCACATAACATAAAGCTGACTAGGTCGACCCCCAATAGGGTGGTCTTATAACCTTTTGACCCACATGGCCGACCCCCAATAGGGTGGTCTAATAACCCTTTGACCTACATGACTCATACAGGGCCGACCCCAACAAGGTGGTCTAATAACCCATCAAGTATAAGTTACGACACTTACAATATAAATGACGACACTTCCATATAGAGGAATAATAACATCTCTATAGGAATACAATATACATATATGTGAAATACATTCTGAAGTTACATATACATCAACAGGCCATATGGCTTCGCAAGATGCTCATGGGGATTTTTGGTCATGAGTTGGACCCAACAGTCATCTATTGTGACAATCAGAGTTGTATCAAGCTCTTTGAGAATCTAGTGTCTCATGACCAGTCCAAGCATATCGAGATCAGTTATCATTTCATCATGGAGAGAGTTCAGAGAGGAGCTATGAAGCTCCAATACATTTCCACAGATGAGCAGGTTGCAGACATCCTCACCAAAGGATTGCCTAAGGTGAAGTTTGAGTTCTTCAGGGACAAGTTGGGGGTGGTGAAGAACACCTTCCACACTAAGAGGGAGTGTTGAAGTTTATAGTGAGGATAGGTGCTTCTATGTTGGCTTGTGTCTAGCACGTGGGGGTATCCTCAATTTGTAACTCTCTTTGTAAAAGTGACTTTTATAATACTTCATGTAAAAGGTCAATTTTCCCATGGTATTGGAGGGCCCATGGTGGGCCCATGGTGTTGGGTGTCCCATGGTATTGCCCATGGTATTGACAGAAACTGAATGTTATAAAAGAGTCTATGGAGAGTTGTGTGAGGCACATTGAGAGTGAGTGATCACAGTTGCAAGAGATAGATTTCCTCTAATAGTGAGCAGTCTAGATCTCAGTTTGAGATTACAACCTTTTTCAGGGAAGAGTTACTTTTGTGTTGTCTATTGGATCTAGAGTGGAACTAGGGTTTGTCTATCCAGTTCGCATAAAGGATTTGGAGTATCTTCTTATGTGTTTTGGTCCAGATTCGGAGGGTTTATCTGGAGGACTATTGTAGTGATATTGTAATAAAATTCTGCAATAAGAAGAAGACAAACATTTGCTGGTTTTTCCCCAGTTGGGGTTTCCAGGGTAAATCCTTGTGTCTATTTTGTGTGGTTTCATTTTTGGTTTCTTATATAGTTGTATTTTCAGTAATTAATGTTCAATAGTTAACTGAAGAACACATTAATAGTTGTTGTTAATCAAGAGCTGTTTAAGGTTATAAAAATTAACAGAAGTGGTCCGAAAAGTGACTCACTAGGTGAGCACTCTATAAAGTGACTTTTATATTTTTAATGACTAAAGTGACTTTTAGAATATTTGAGTGACACAAGTGATTTAAGTCATCTCAATGAGAGATTAAGTCACAACCGTAGATCTAGTGAGGCCAAGATCTAATCTTGACCATTGAGATCTAGAGGTAGCTGAAGAGTCATTAATGAAATTATAAAAGAGACCTAAGGAGAGTGGAGAAACATATTGAGTGAGAACTTTGGAGAGCTAAAGAGAAAGAGGTTGCAGCAAGAGTGGAGGAGGGCGCAAATTCCAAGAAGGGGAAGAGGGAACAAATCCCAAGGAAGCATTGAATGCATAGTAGAGTGTCTGCACAACAAGAGAGAGCACTGTCCTGAGCACAAAAAACGAGGAGATTGTATAGGAGAGCATTGTCCTGAGCACAAAAAACGAGGAGATCGTATAGTCAAGCACTGTCCTGAGCACAAAAAACGAGGAGATCGTATAGCAGCAAGTACAATGTACTTGGCACTGATTTCGAGGGTTGTACAGGCTTATGAAATTGCTGCATTTATTGCACAGTTTTTGAGGTAGTGTACAGGCTAAAATTAACATGCCATAATGTAGCTTGGCACGATTTCCAAGAAGGCCGTATAGGCCATACTGCATATTGGGCATAGGTTTCGAGGTAGTTTGCAGTTCTTTTAGACCGTACATATGCGTTAATTGCTATAGAAATTTTAAGTTTTCTCTATGAGCTGAGCATGGTAAAATTTCTCTCATTTCACTGGTTTTTCCTTCAAGGTTTTTCTAGGGGCATTGCCCATAAAATTATTGTGTCAAATTTGTGTGATGAATGTGTGAAATCTCCACTGTGCATGTTTAGTTCAATAGCTCAATGTATTTCTGCTCATAAATTTCAGATTTTAATGGTCATTGATTTATGTGCATTAATCTGTGGTTAAATAATTTATTGGAAGTTGAAATCAGTTATTGGGTTATTGGAAATTCAACATGGTATTAGAGTTGGGACTTTGAGAAAGGCACTGAAGACATTTGACATAGGGGGGCAACAAGGGTATTGCTGATTTAATTCACCTAGTAGATTTGGGCTTGAGTTGTTGGTGGGTCAGTGAGTATGTCTTTGACATCTGGCTTGCGGTATGAGGATAGGTTGGAGGGTGCATTGAATTTTATTCCATGGAAGGATATGATTACTTTGCTGTTGGAGGAATGGGATTTATGGGACATAGTTGAGAAAGTTGTTCCCATTCCTACAGATCTTGCTTCCTTGGCTGATTAACAAGAAGAATGTGAAGGCAAAGCGAATCATTCTTGATGCAGTGAAGGACCATCTTATGCCTCATGTGACTAGTAAAAAGAATGCCTTTGATATGTGGGCAACTTTGATAAAGTTGTACCAAAATGACAATCAAAGCCAAAAAATGGTTTTGAGGGAAAGACTGAGAGATACTAAGATGACCAAGATTGACAATGTCACATCATACCTTACCAGGATTTCACAGGTATGTGATGAGTTGGGTGTTGTTGGTGAGAAAGTGGATGATGCAAAGTTGGTTAGAATTGCCTTGAATGGTTTCTCAAAACCATGGCAAGACTTTGTGTGTGTGATTGTTGCTAGAGAGAACATGCCTACATGGACTAGACTTTGGGATGACTTCATACATGAGAAGTTGAGAGTTGGCTCCAGCCACATAGACCAACAACATGGGGATGATGAGGAGAATGTTGCTCTTACATGGAAGAGCAAGTAGAGGCCCAAGAAATGCCCCAGTGGTGGGTCTAGCTGGAAATGTGAACAAAAGAAAGATATGAGCAAAGTTAAATGCTTTGCTTGCCACAAGACTGGCCACTATGCGAGTCAATGTCCAAACAAAAAGAAGGTCAAGGATGAGACACAGACAACAACATCAACTGAGATTGAGGACATTGCTAAGAGTTTGGGAAGGAATTTTCTTTGGTCTCTTGTGTTTCAGGCAGTGGTAGTGCAGGGTTTGAGGACATTGGAGCATGGGTTGTGGACAATCGTGCATCTAGTCATATGATGGGAATGAGGTCGGTGTTCCTTAGTGTTTCAAAGATAGACTTAGATTGCCATATGGGTTGTGGGACTAGTACCACGCATGCATTTAAGGGGGTTGGATGTATGAGATTCCAGCTAGAGTTAGGTGGATCTCTCGAGGTGGATGAGTTGTTGTTAGTATCAGAGCTGAAGGTTAGTCTGCTCTCAGTATCAACTTTGGAGGATGAGGGATATAGTGGGGTGTTCCAACGTGGATAGGTACTTATATATCCAGAGGGAGCTACCCTGGACACAACAAGAGTGCTTGGTGTCAGACAAGGGAGATCGTGTAGGTTGCTAGGATAACATGTGGTTGGGTCCAAGGAGATCTTAGATTCACAGTCCATGCCAGTATTAGGGACAGTTCGTTGTGTGGGTTCTTCCAGTACTGTTAGGAGTGTCAACTGGTATGAGATGACTCGGTTAGATGCTCAGGAGTTTGAGGAGATTCCTTGAAGCATGTTTTGCAGGAACTGGTCTTCAGCACAGAATCTATTGTAGGTGGCAGGGAAGCCTTCTGGTTCAGAGGCAACAACTACAAAAGTGGATGGAGTGAGGGGTTGGAGACTAATCCAGGTGGAGGTTCCAAAAGTACCTTCCTCGCTAAGAGGGAGTGTTAGTTTTTGTAGCTCGGACAAGTACTTCTACATAGGCTATGTGTCTAGCATGTAGAAGTGGTTTGAAAAATGATTCTCTAGGTGAACACTTTATAAAGTGATTTTAGAAAGTGACTTTTATATTTTTAATAACTAAAGTGACTTTTAGAATATTTGAGGGACTTAAGTGATTTAAGTCATCATCTCAATGAGAGATTAAGTCACATCCGTAGATATAGTGAGGCCAAGATCTAATCTTGATCGTTGAGATATGGAGGTAGGTGAAGAGTCATTAATAAAATTATAAAAGAGACCTAAGGAGAGTGGAGAGACACATTGAGTGACAGAACTTTGGAGAGCTGAAGGGAAAGAGGAAGAGGTTGCAACATGAGTGGAGGAGGTCGTAAATTTCAAGAAGGGGAAGAGGGCACAAATCCCAAGGCAACATTGAATGCACAGTAGAGTCACTGTATTGCAGGAGAGAGGACCATACTGGGCATAGAAATTGAGATCGTACAATAGTTAGTACAACGTACTTGACACAAATTTTGAGGGCTGTATAGGCTGTGAATTTGTTGCATTTATTGCATAGTTTTCGAGGCAGTGTATAAGTTGAAATTAACAGGCCGTACATGCCATACTTTAGCTTGGCACAATTTCCAAGAAGGCTGTACAGGACATACTGCATAGTGGGCATAGATTTTGAGGTGGTTTGCATTCTTGTTTGTTAGTTTTTGTACCTAGGAAAGTGTTCCCCAAGTGACATTTGCCTAAAGTCACTTAGAAGGGGGGAAAAGGTGACCCTCACATTAAATGCACTTAATGAGACTTTATAACATCAAAGTCACTTTTTGATAAATTTAAGTGGGTGAGTGAAATTAATTATTTATGTGAAATAAATGGAGCATTTAATTTCAACCGTAGATCTAAATCTATCTCATCCATTGGATTTAGGAAACCCTAGGGTTTTGATCAAAAAGCATGAGGGAGGCATTTTTTGACTTACTTTTGCAGATTGAAGTGAAGAGAAGAGAAAGAGAGCAAGAAAGCAGCACGATTTCCAAGGAGAGATTCCAACACAAAAATCGAGGGTTTCCAGCATTTATTGTTGGCACGAATCCCAAGGCATCCGTACAGTATGGATTACTAGGCACAAGTTTATAGAACAACATGCATTCCAAGGACCGTACAATAAGTACTTTCTGGGCACGAGTTTCGAGGCACTTTTTGGGCACGAGTTTCGAGAACCAACACTGTTTTCGAGACAATATTTAATGCACAGAAATCAAGACAGATTCTGCACAGAAATCGAGGTGATGAACAACACACATTTCGAGAAAGATTCTGCATGGACTTTGAAGTAGATTCTGCACAGTTTTTGAGAAAGATCTCAAGCACATTTTTCGAGGGCCATACAGTCTGTACGGAGTGTTCATTTCTGCACATTTTTTGAGGGTTAGTTTCTGCACTGTTTTTGAGGCAGCAGGCACTGAAAACACAGTTCTGTGTTAAAACATAAATTCTGTGTTTGACACAGAAATCGGACAGCAACACAGAAATCGGACAGAAACACAGAAATCGAGAAGTGACACAGAAATTGAGAAGAGGCACAGAAATCGAGAAATAGGCACATAAATCAAGGAAACTACTGGGTGCATTTATTGCAGTGGAGATAAGTTGTATTTTCTATTGTAATGTTCCAAATTTTTGCTAAAGAAATAAAAGCTCTCTCTCTTACTGGTTTTCCCCGTGGGGGTTTTTCCAGGGCACAGTTGCCGAAAATTCCGAGTCTATAATTTTATGGTGTGCTTGTTAAAATTTATGCCTGTTAGAGTAATTTTACAGTGTGTTTAATTGTCTAAGAAAATTTCTTAAGTAGTTTCCAGCCTATGCAAAACCGGCTGGAAATGAAAACCACTGAAATGTGACATAAACTAGCAAGCTGCAAAACTCAGAAAAATTTACATGGTATCAAAGCGAGGGGGCACAAAACAGTGATATTTTGCAGACACAGAAATTTCCAGAAGTCAGAAATTTTTAGTATTTTCTTCTGTTAGTGAACAACACTTTGTTGGGTTGGTTGAAAGATGGCTACAGGACTTAGGTTGGAGGATAGGCTGAATGGGACAGTGAACTTTGTGCCATGGAAGGCCAGAGTTTTACTGATATTAGAGGAGAATGAATTATGGGAGGAGGTGGTTAGGAACACTATAGCAAACCTGGTTCAGATTCCCGTTGCTACAGATGCAGCAACACTATCAGCCTTCAACAAGAAGGACTGTAAGGCTAGGAGGATAATCCTTGATGCAGTTAAAGACCACATAATCCCTCACATTTCAGGCAAGACTAGGGCACACTTGATGTGGACAGCTTTGACCAGTTTGTATGAGAGTACCAATGAGAACCGGAAGATGGTTCTCAAGGAGAAACTCAAGAGTATAAAGATGAATGGAGGAGAGGGAGTCACAACATACCTCACTAGGATATCTGCAGTTTGGGATGAACTGGCAGCGGTTGGGGAGGTGGTATCTGCTACTGAGCTTGTATGTACAGCAACGAATGGGGCTTCAAAGCCCTGGGGTGCATTTGTGCAGGCCATAGTGGGTAGAGAGAACCTACCGTCTTGGGAGAGACTGTGGGATGACTTTGTGCAGGAGGAGACCAGGAGAGGTCTCGTACAGGGCAGTTCATCTCAGAGTGGGGTAGATGAGGAGAACGTGGCATTGACAACAAAGGGGAAGAAGAAGAAGGGTCCCAAGAAGGGTGGGGCCAAGTAGCAGCAGCAGGGTGGGCAGAAGAAGGACTTGAGTAAAATCAAGTGCTATGGTTGTCAGACGTTTGGACACTATGCTTCACAGTCTCCAAACAAGAAGAAGAAGAAGGGACAACAGACAGCAGCCTCAGCAGAGGTTGATGACTTTGGAGACAGGTTTCAGAGGGAGTTTTCCCTATATGTTGGATAGATTGAGAGAGAGAGAGTCTCTTTAGCCACCAGCATAGATATGGATATGGAGATTGAGCATTCATTATTGACAGGCCATCAGACGAGTCCATCCACCACTAGTACTTGGTACATTGACAGCGGAGCCTTGACCCACATGACAGGTGCTCGAGAGTTGTTCTTCGAGCTATCACAGATAGGTAGAGATGTGGAGGTTGTACTTGGAGACAATACCATTGTTAGAGCAGTTTGTCAGGGGATCATTACATTTCAGATGGAGTTTATGAGTCCCATGATTCTGAGGGATGTGTTGTATGTCCCTGGGATGAAGAAGAACCTTGTTTCAGTTTCCACTATTGAGGACAGGGGTCTTGGGGTGTGTTTCTTAGATGGGAGACTGCAGGTTTTCCCCAGGACTACAGGTGTATCTACCCCCATGGACATTGGGGTTAGATGTGGAAAGCTGTACAAGCTATTGTTTTAGCCGTAGCATGCTCTAGCACACAGCAGCAATAGTGAGCTATGTGAGCTATGGCATCGGAGGCTGGCCCACCTACATCACCCAGCTCTGAGATTGTTGAGGAGCATGGTTACAGGTTTACCTGAGTTCATCACTGAGCAGAGTGATGTGTGCAGGGGGTGTGCTTTGGGAAAGTACACCAAGACTGCTTTTTCAAGCAGTGACACGAGAGCAGCAGGAGTGCTTGACTTGATCCATTCTGATATTTGCGGTCCTATGTCATTGGTCTCTTTGACTGGTTTTGAGTACTACATCATCTTCATTGATGACTACTCCAGGAAGACCTGGATAACTTCTTGAGGAGCAAGAAGTCACACCTAGTTTCGAGTGTCTTCCAAGGGTTCAAAGCCCTTGTGGAGAAGCAGGCAGGGAGGAAGATTCAGATGTTGAGATCGGACAATGGGGGTGAGTATACCTCCAAGGAGTTAGATGCTTTTTGCAGATAGGAGGGTATACAAAGACAACTAATAGTTCCCTACACTCCTGAGCAGAATGGAGTAGCAGAGAGGAAGAACAGGTCGATTGTGGGAGTAGTGAGAGCGATGCTTCATGATAAGGGGTTACCGTTCTTTCTATGGGCAGAGGCATGCAACACTGCAGTGTATCTGCAGAACAGGAGTCCTCACCGTGCTCTGGGGAGGAAGACTCCAGAGGAGATGTACACATGCAAGAAGCCTGAGGTGAGCCACTTTCGTATATTTGGTTCTTTGACTTACTCTCACGTCCCTTTTGAGAAGAGGACGAAGTTTGATCCCACTGCTGAGAGAGGCATATTTGTGGGATATGACGAGACTTCGAAGGCCTATCAGCTTTACCTACCTGGCTAGAAGAGAGTTGTTGTTAGGCGGGAGGTGAAGTTTGATGAGGAGAGAGCTTTCAGGAAGTCGAGAGAGATGGAGCAGCGGGAGCCACCAGCTCCCACACCTCAGTTGACACAGGCTTCTTCGATATACAGGTTTCAGGTCCACATGTTTCTGGAGTGACTGGATCACAGAGTACAGGCACAGCTTCTACAGGTTCAGTGGTTCAGGTGACAGGTACTTCAGGGATAGGTTCAGGGACAGGTACAGGTTCAGGTTCACAGGTTACAGGTTTATCAGGGACTAGTTCATCACTCACTGGTCCTCGGGGTGTTGGACCTTCTGCTTTTGGGAGTTCCTCAGATGAGGATAAACCAGTATGGGAGGAGCCTTCAAGGAAGAGGAAGCCTAAGTGGCTTCAAGACACCTTGAAGGAAGCAGAGGCATTTGGTAAACCCCAGGAGGAGATCAGGACAGTAGTGATGCCAGACAGATTGGGGATGGCTCTTGTTGCGAGTCTTCGTGACTCTGAGCCTTCCACATTTGAGGAGGCTTCTTAGCATCAGGTATGGAGAGATGCCATGATGGAAGAGTACCATTCCATCATGAAGAATGATGCTTGGGAGATAGTGCCAAGACCTGAGGGGAAGTCAGTGGTGGCTTCCAAGTGGCTTTACAAGATAAAGCATGCTGTAGATGGCAGTGTGGAGAAGTACAAGGCTCGGTTTGTTGCTCGAGGGTTTTCACAGGCTGAGGGAGTTGACTACGATGAGACTTTTGCCCCAGTTGCTCGGTATTCTTCCATCAGAGCAATGATATCTATAGCTACAGAGATGGGTTGGAAAATCCACCAGATGGATGTGAAGACCGCATTTCTCAATGGTCTTCTGCAGGAGGAGGTGTACTCAGAGCAGCCACAAGGATTCGAGATTCATGGGAGAGTTTCTCATGTGTGCAGGCTGAGGAAAGCCTTGTACGGATTGAAGCAAGCTCCTAGAGCTTGGTACTCCAGGATCGATGCATACTTGACTTTGATGGGCTTTCAGAAGAGTGAGGCTGATCCCAACCTTTACTACATTGTGGTTGGTGGAGATCCTCTCATTCTTCTGTTATATGTTGATGACTTGATTATCACTGGAGAGGAGCGTCTTATTGCACATTGCAAGAGAGACCTTGCAGCTGAGTATGAGATGACTGATATTGGGTTGATGTATTACTATTTGCGGATGGAGGTTTGGCAGGAGCCTGGACATATTTTCCTGGGACAGGGGAAGTATGCAGTTGATATTCTGAAGAGATTTCGGATGGAGGACTACAGGCCTATGTCTACACCTATGATCACCAACTGGAAGCAACTTCATGCTTCTGAGGGTAAGTTGGTGGATCCTACACTTTACCGTCAGCTCGTTGGATCATGGATGTATTTGGTCAACACCAGGCTAGACTTATGTTTTGCGGTGAACACTCTTAGCCAGTTCATGGTGGAGCTTAGGAGTGTACATTGGACTGCCGCAAAACATGTGCTGAGATACCTAGCAGGTACAATGGATTATGGTTTGGACTACAGGAGTTTGGGTGGAGTCAGCTTGGTTGGTTTCACAGATTCAGACTGGGCAGGTTGTGTGAGGGATTGAAAGAGCACTTCCGGTTGTTGTTTCAATTTGGGCTCGGCAACAGTGTCGTGGTTCAGTCGGAAACAGATGTCCGTTGCATTGAGTTCTGCCGAGGCTGAGTACATGGCAGCCAGTCAGGCTACTTGCGAGGCACTGTGGCTTCGCAAGCTATTGGTAGATTTATTTGATCAGGAGCTTAGACCTACGGTGATCTATTGTGACAATCAGAGTTGCATTCAGCTCTCTGAGAATCCGGTGTTCCATGACCGGTCAAAACACATTGAGATCAGGTACCATTTCATCCGAGACTACGTCCAGAGAGGAGCAGTTGAGTTGCAGTATATATCCACTGATGAGCAGGTAGCAAATATCCTGACGAAGTCTTTGGGGAGGGGGAAGTTTGTCTTGTTCAGAGATAAGTTGGGAGTGGTGCAAAACACCTTCCTCGGTAAGAGGGAGTGATAGTTTTTGTACCTAGGAAAGTGTTCCCCAAGTGACATTTGCCTAAAGTCACTTAGAAGGGGGAAAAAGGTGACCCTCACATTAAATTCACTTAATGAGACTTTATAACATCAAAGTCACTTTTTGATAAATTTAAGTGGGTGAGTGAAATTAATTATTTATGAGAAATAAATGGAGCATTTAATTTCAACCGTAGATCTAAATCTATCTCATCCATTGGATTTAGGAAACCCCAGGGTTTTGATCAAAAAGCATGAGGGAGGCATTTTTTGACTTACTTTTGCAGATTGAAGTGAAGAGAAGAGAAAGAGAGCAAGAAAGCAGCATGATTTCCAAGGAGAGATTCCAGCACAGAAATCGAGGAGGGTTTCCAACATTTATTGTTGGCATGAATCCCAAGGCATCCATACAGTACAGATTACTAGGCACAAGTTTACAGAACAACACGCATTCCAAGGACCGTACAACAAGTACTTTTTGGGCACGAGTTTCAAGGCACTTTCTGGGCACGAGTTTCGAGAACCAACACTATTTTCGAGACAATATTTAATGCACAAAAATCGAGATAGATTCTGCACAGAAATCGAGGTGATGAACAACACACATTTCGAGAAAGATTCTGCACAGATTTTGAAGTAGATTTTGCACAGTTTTCGAGAAAGATCTCAGGCACATTTTTTGAGGGCCATACAATCTGTACGGAGTGTTCATTTCTGCACATTTTTCGAGGGTTAGTTTCTGCACTGTTTTCGAGGCAGCAGGCACTGAAAACACAGTTTTGTGTTAAAACATAAATTCTATGTTTGACACAGAAATTGGACAGCAACACAGAAATCGAACAGAAGCACAGAAATCGAGAAGTGACACAGAAATTGAGAAGAGGCACAGAAATCGAGAAATAGGCACAGAAATCAAGGAAACTGCTGGGTGCATTAATTGCAGTGGAGATAAGTTGTATTTTCTACTGTAAGGCTGTTCCAAATTTTTGTTGAAGAAACAAAAGCTCTCTCTCTCTTACTGGTTTTCCCCATGGGGTTTTTCCAGGGTACTGTTGTCAAAAATTTTGAGTCTATAATTTTATGGTGTGCTTGTTAAAATTTATTTTTTGCCTGTTAGAGTAATTTTACGTGTTTAATTGTCTAAGAAAATTTCTTAAGTAGTTTCCAGCCTATGCAAAACCATCTGGAAATGAAAACCACTGAAATGTGACATAAACCAGCAAGCTGCAAAACTCAGAAAAATTTACATTGCTGAGTTATATTGCTGTGAAAATTCTGATCATAATAAAATTTCTCTCATTTGACTGGTTTTCCCTATGGGTTTTTTTCTGAGGGCGTTGCCCATAAAATTACTGTCAAATGTGTGCGATGAATGTGTGTTTCCACTATGTATTTTCAGTTGAATAGCTCAATGTATTTATGCTCCTAAATTTTAGATTTGAATGCTCATTGATTTACGTGCATTAATCTGTGGTTAAATAATTTATTGGAGGTTGAAATCAATTATTGGGTTATTGGAAATTCAACAAAAGGGTGCGCTAGGCTTCATTAGGTGGTTTGAAGGGGTTAATAAAGTGTTTTACATTACCTTTCATCAAATAATGCAACATTATGACATTTTACACCCTGAAGGGATCTAAACTGACACCTAAAACATGGTGACACACTAGTAATGCATGTCAAAAAGACTAAGGGCCAAGAACACTAGCCTATGGAAGATGTACTAAGAATGCTCATGGCTTTGGAGACAGCATTGAGTGAAAAAGCCTCGGCAATTTTAAATCACATGGATCTAAACATGTCTCAATAAAAAAACACTTATGTGCACTGTTTAGTATATGTGTCATAGTTGGGCTAGCCCTTCTACACATATAATATAGATGCCATGTCATTTTGCAATTATCTTTTTTTGACAATGGGAAAAGAGAAATAGAGGATGCTGATGAAGAAGAAGAGTGCTTGATATAAGCCCTGGAACTGAAAGTCCTCTGGTACTTTGTCATCTTTTGTCCTTGTAATCATCCTTGTGCAAATTGAGTGGTAATAACTCCTCTCAATTGTTTTGACTTGATTTTCGGTAGGCCATATCATTATTCGAGATACACAAAATATGTTGGTTACTCTCTTCCAAAATAGGTCTACAAGGTGCACAAGGATGGTAAGATGTACAAACTCTCTTCCACTTCTATTGCCCCACCCATCTTTGGCAAACCAACTGTTAAAAGGCCATTCTTAACAAATTCATGTCATTGTGTGTTGTTGACCAAGCCAAGGAAGACAACAAAGCGAAACTCCCTCTCTTTGTGTTAGAACATTTTTCCACCTATGTACATTAATCATTTATTAATGATGATTAATTAGTCCAAGTGATTAATGATTACATCCCTAAGTTGATTAGTTGGTAAATTGGTCATCTTATCATGAACTGGTTAGCAATGTGAACAAGTGCTGAGTCAAACCAGCTAATTGGAGCGCTCCCCAGGGCAATTAATGCATTCAGCATGCCTAGAGCGCCCTCCTCAGGTCATTTAATGCATTCAGCATGCTTCTCTTCTACCTAGGGCGCATTTGCTCAGTTTGTGGACAATCTTGCCAACTTTGTCATCATTTTGGCCAATTTTAGCTTCCAAACCTCTAACCAACCAGTTTCTTCACATGTGTGAGGTCACATGGGCCTGTCCAGTCATTCCTAGCATTCACACAGCTGATTCGAACCAGTTTGGGATGGTTTGGGATATTTTGGTCAACCTAGGGGGGTTTGAGCTTTTTCTAAGCTAGATCAGTGTGAACACTCCAGATGGATTCGAATTCTTCCAGATTTGTATATATGAGTGTTCTTAACCTATGTTAAGGTTGGACAGTTAATAATATTGATATTATTCACCATTTCATGTGTAATTGTTCTTCATTCATTTAAATTTTTTTTATGCCATTCTTGCAAATGTTGTGCAATCTTTCACCAGTGAGGAATCCACAGTAGCTAGATTCAGCTGTGCTTGAGATTTTACATGGTATCAGAGCTCTTGGAGCTAGAATTCGAACCAGCAAGACTGTTGTAGTGGATTGCCAGAAGCAGTGGAGAAACCACATAATTCCTGAGGCCATTGCCTTGAGCTTACTGGAGAAATCTAGTGGCTCCTCTCAGGTGTGATGCTCTCCCGAATGCACCCACTATCCATACAGGGTTCGAATCTGTTAGTGTAGATCCCTCCTGAGTGATTTGAGAGTTGTTTGCAGGTACTGAAGATCAGCATTGTCAGCAAGTGCGAATTGCAGCAGAGGAGAATGGAGCCATCTCACCCAAACGTGCTCACTCCCTTCAACTATTTCGATTGGAAGGCAGAAATGGTGATTTTGCTGAGATCCAAGGGTCTCTACAGAATCACGATGGGCACTGAGGTTGAGCCAAACTCAGCTGTGGAGAAATCCAAGTTTTTTAACAGAATGGATGAGGCATTTGGCCTCCTTTGTCTCAGCATTTCGAGAGACCTCCTGTTTCATGTAGAAAGTCTAGCAACTCCAAATGAAGTGTGGCTCAAGCTTGAGACACTGTTTGGAAAGACTGATGAGATGAGAGGCCACCAGCTCGAAAATGAGCTTGTCTCACTGAGCCCAGGGAATTTCGATTCCATCCAGGACTTCTTCACCAAGTTCAAGAACTTGGTCTTGTAGATCAGACAATGTGGCATAGAAAAGAAAGAAGAACAGTTGGTGTTGTCCATTCTCTCCAAATTGGGTTCTGAATACTCAGTTTTTGTGTCTTCCTTCAACTCCACAAGGCTCACAGTTAGAGGTTGGAAGATGCCATCTTTGGCTGACTTCATGGAGATGCTAACTCAAGAGCAAGACAAGCTGGTCTTGATGGGCTCCATCAAGCAAAAAGACCAAGTTCTTGCAGCTGGAGATTCGAAATATGGAAGAGGCAAGCAAAAACCAAAGGGGCCGAAACCTCAAGAGAAGAAGATGAAGGAGAAGAAGCATTCAAGTGATGAAAGCTCAAGTTCAAGTGATGAAGATTCAAAAGTCAAGAAGATGAAGAGCAAGAAAGAGAAGCCCAAATGTGGTTATTGCAGAGGTTCTCACAATGAAAAATCATGTTTCAGAAAGAAGATAGACATTCTAACCAAGCTACTTGAAGAACATAACATTGATGTTCCAGATTTTGCAAGAAGAGAAGAAGCCAAGCTCTCTTTGGAACAAGATCATTGCCTCTATGCCACATGCAAAGGTAAAAAGCTCTATGATTTGGGTGAAAGAGCCAAATATTTTTCTGATATCTCTGTTTCTGATTTACATTCTGATATATCAGATTCAGAAAAATCAGTCTCTTCCCTGAAAGAATCTCCATCCAGTTCACCGAAGCTTTCTCCCAATACTAGTAATTTTTCACTAGTTTTTGACATGCCTTCTGAAAGCTCTTTCCCACTTCAATCAGATCTTTCATATTCTGATATGGAAGATAATATGCAGGCTGATATACAGGTTATGACAGCCATCAAACCATTTCCCCAACCATCGGATGCCCAAAAGACCACACAAACCCCAAGTTCTACAGTTGGAAAATCTCACAATTTTATTGTTTCCAAAACTGTGTCACTGATCTATCTTGGTTTTATGTCTTGCATATCATTCCTTGGTTGGACAGCCATGTCATTGGCTATCATGGGACTGCTGTTCCACATGTCTGGACCTGATCTTTCCACCTATGGTTCAAAACTCAAGTCTCCAGACCCTTCAAGTTTGCTCAACTGTCAGTGTGATCCAGTTACACACACTTCTCTTACTGTAAAACCATTCGATCATGGAGACATTATACCTCTAGTTTTTGCTGCTCCATATGGCTCCTATTCTGATATATCAGAGCCACATGATCTCTATTACAGATTTGGGAAGGTGCTACATCAGTTCGGAAGGAAGATTCATGGTTTGATTTGCCATGTGGAAGCTCCTCAAAATGCAGATTTTGTTGAGATTTTTGATGTTCTTTGGGAAGGATTTTGCAGAGATATATTTTCCATTATTGATCATGTATTCATATCAGAGTATGTATGCAGCAAGAAGCATTCTTATAATGCTCCCCCATCATCAAATGATGAGATTCAAGGAGCCTTCCAACATGTTTTTTTCCTACAAAACATTGAAGAATTGGTGCATGATCATGACATCCACAACATCTTCACCAAGTATTTCAGCAAGAAGTTGTTCATTCAACTCATTCAAGTGAAGAACAAGACCTGTTGAAGACCTTTTGATCATCTCTGTATCATGTCCATTCTTGAGGGAGGATTTTTCCCATGTGGTTTTGCCTCTTTCCTCATTTTACATGGACAAATAAATTTTCATGATGTAAAAGGTGACTTGAGCCTAGTTGCCAAGGCCTTAATTTTTGATATTTCACTAAGTCTAGCTTAAGGGGGGGTGTTAGAACATTTTTCCACCTATGTACATTAATCATTTATTAATGATGATTAATTAGTCCAAGTGATTAATGATTACATCCCTAAGTTGATTAGTTGGTAAATTGGTCATCTTATCATGAACTGGTTAGCAATGTGAACAAGTGCTGAGTCAAACCAGCTAATTGGAGCGCTCCCCAGGGCAATTAATGCATTCAGCATGCCTAGAGCGCCCTCCTCAGGTCATTTAATGCATTCAGCATGCTTCTCTTCTACCTAGGGCGCATTTGCTCAGTTTGTGGACAATCTTGCCAACTTTGTCATCATTTTGGCCAATTTTAGCTTCCAAACCTCTAACCAACCAGTTTCTTCACATGTGTGAGGTCACATGGGCCTGTCCAGTCATTCCTAGCATTCACACAGCTGATTCGAACCAGTTTGGGATGGTTTGGGATATTTTGGTCAACCTAGGGGGGTTTGAGCTTTTTCTAAGCTAGATCAGTGTGAACACTCCAGATGGATTCGAATTCTTCCAGATTTGTATATATGAGTGTTCTTAACCTATGTTAAGGTTGGACAGTTAATAATATTGATATTATTCACCATTTCATGTGTAATTGTTCTTCATTCATTTAAAATTTTTTTATGCCATTCTTGCAAATGTTGTGCAATCTTTCACCAGTGAGGAATCCACAGTAGCTAGATTCAGCTGTGCTTGAGATTTTACACTTTGATATACAACGAATCATTCAATCTCGCATGTGTTTAAAAAACCCAAGGGTTTGCCTCCCCTTTGGAGCATACAACATTCTATTGAGTTGAGTCATGGTTCATTCTTGCCCAATTTTCTTGCATATTGCACATCCCATAAGGAGAGTGCGGAGATTGAGCCAAATCACACAACTTTGGGAGGATGAAAAGTTTGATCATTGGGCCTAACACATGCCCTTTTGGATCTTCGGCCTTGGTTTTTTCCAAGGAGTAATCAGGGTGGTGTCTTTACACAAATTACAGGGCCCTTAATAAGGTACTATTTAGTATTAAGAACCTCTACACATTGCCTCAAATTGATGACTATGATATTCTCAATAGGGTCAAGTATTTCACCAAGTTGGACCTTGCTTCAGGTTATCACCAAGTGTGTATGGAACCTAATGACACCTAGAAGACAACTTGCAAGACCAATTTTGGTCTTTTTGAGTGGCTGGTTATGCCTTTCGACCTCACTAATGCACCCACCACTTTCACGAGGATTATCAAGGACATTTTCCAACCACATCTTGTTAAGTTGGTAGTGGTTTACTTAGCTGATATTATGGTTATAAGTAGGTCTTGGCCATATCATTTGCAACAGTGGATTGTTTTGGACATTTATCAACATAAGTTGTAGGCCATGTTACGCCCCAGATTTTCTATAGCACACCCTACTAGATGTGCCAAAGAGGGGGGTCTTTTTGCCATTGTAAAAGGCCAACTTGGGGCTTCTTTATGTAGAAGTGTTGGTTTAGCGGGGCCCAAGACCCTTGGTCAGGTCATGGTAATTCCTCTTGGTGCTCATTTCAAGGTCTTGTGGCACTGTTGAATACCCCTTAATGGGTGGTAATTCCTCATCACGTCGAGCATTTATGCCCTGGGTGGGTATTGGTTCACTATGTGGTTAATCCATTAGGAATTTAGGACACATGGCTTAGGAGACCCTAGCCACACTTATGGTTTAGGTGATTGCGCTTGTAAGGCTTCTCACACCTGCTCTAACACACCTCATTCATACCACCTTAGACCTTATTTTGTTATATCACTCCTCCCTCTTGGTCATCTTGGTAAAAAAGAGCATGTCATCCACCTTGAAAACAAGTTTTTTGAGACCGTACCAACCTAAGGAGGGCGCTGAGGGCAAAAGACACATGTTGGGGTTAGATGGGGCATGGCATCCTCCTTCCAAGCTCAACTCTTCATCACGTTGAAGCATATCATTAATTTTATGTTTTATGAGGTTTAGTCCCCAGATTGTGGGTGACAAACCCTAAAAAATCATTAAGAGCCATTTTAAAGATGAATTAGGTAGGTCGACTTAGAGGAGGGATATGTTAGCCTTATTTCCTTATAAATAAGGTGCCCTCCTCTCATTTGTAACCAAGATCATGGGATCAAATATGACTGATTTCTTATTTTTACTTGTGTATATGAGCAATTAAGTGGTGTGCACCTCTCTTCTCAGCTGATCTAGGGTTTATAATAATCAAATCTTGATGTTTTGAGGTTTCTTTACAATCTTTCAACGCTATTCTAAGGTGAAAGGATTCTTGAGGCTCTTTCTCTTCTCCTTTCTCTCTCAATTGTGGTAAGATCTTGAACCTCTTGTTTAGCATTGATGGAGGCATCCAAGGTCAGAGGGTTTTATGCATGATAGTCTAGTTTTGTTGGGTGAGACATTCCTCTTTAAGGATCTCTCTTGTTTGGGCCTCGGCATCTTGTTTGCCCTAATCAGGTCAAGTGCTAACATAACCTAGGGTTTCTTAGCGTTGCCCTAATTCATTAAAATATTGAATTGCTGATTCTTGGGAGAAATGCTAGCCCCAATTTCTCATTTCTTGGTGGAATAAGACCTAGGTCTATTTCCCTCATCTTCACCATTTCAATTTTACAAAATTCCTTGTACTATATTGGAAAAACTACAAAAAAGTTGAATATATGAAAAAATCCTAAAAATATAAAAATCCAAAAATATTGTGGTATTGGAAAATCTAATCCGTTCAATTGATGTGCTCTCATTGGTTTCATGGTCAATCTTGAAGGGCATCCTCTTTCTGTGGCTTAATTTGAGATATTTACGGTTATATGACGGTGTGTTTTTTTTCAGATCTGATTTGTCAGGTACATCCATCAAAATTCATCTTTGGAGGGTCTCACAAGCTAGAAACAAGGTCTTTTATCAACCCTACTCTCTTGGGTATTCATCTAATGGTTCAAGTTGACCTTTCTTGTGATTTTTAGGGGTTGGTTAGGGCATAAACCAGATTTGGTAAGTGATTTCCATATTTTATTACTTATTCATTTGTTGCCTCAAAGGTGAGATTCTTATCCCTCTCCATCAGGGATACCTTCCTTGATAAGTTGGCATTGTTCTAGGTGTTTTTCATATATATTTGAGCACATATAAGTTATAACAACAACAAGGTTCTTAATCATTTGCAATATATGTGAACATTTATCCACTCTTACTCCTATCCTCTTGAAGTACTTGATAAACGTGCTTGTATTCATTGCGTTAACTCCATAAGGCACTGGCCTTTGTCAAGAGGTTGCTCATGAAGTATTCTTGTTGTGCAGGTCTATTTCACCTATATTAGGGACTCCCCCTTGGCCTCTAGGAGTTGGTCTAAAGTGTACGTGGATTGTGGTGACAGTAGGTGCATCTCGTAGATAGCTACCAATCTTAGCACCGACCCTCGTGACTTATCGGAAAGGTGCTAATTTGTGTGGTAACAGGGTGAAATGAAAAAAAAGTTTGTTGAACATAATTCTGTCTAATATTTGGGCTTTGTGATTGATGCAAGTGGTGTTCACACAGATCTTGCCAAAGTTCAGGTTTTGAAGGGATGTTCCATGCCTATCACCATTACTGATCTCAAGAGATCTTCTTGGGAGGCATGAATTTCTATATAGAAATTGTTAAAAGGTTAACCAGGGAAGTTGTTCTTTGGAGGGCATGAAAAGTTTTGCATGCTCAGATGCATGCAAAAGTGAGTTTTTGCATGCACAGATATTAGGTTTTTGGTAAACCTAATTTACCGGTGAGTTGATATAAGAACACTGGAGGTCTCTGATAGTAGTCATTGAGACAACTGATCTGAGATAGATCTAGTTGGGAGGTGGGCGACCTTCCTAAGGAAGGAGGGTGCATTCTTTCAGGAGAGAGAAGTTCATTCTGCTTCCGGTTGACTGATTGAGCAGCTGATACTTTCAGAGTATCCTTATCTCAGCGATTGAGAAAGGAATGTGACGATCAGAGCTCAGATCTGTTGAGATCTGATTACGTACGAGCATCTGACATCTTGAGAGAGGGCGCACTTATCCATGCAAAGGAGGGACGCATTCAGTTATTGGCCTTCTTCCGTAGCAGAGCAGATCATAGCAATGTAGTGAGAGAGTCAGTACAAATAGAGTTACCTGCAGACCGATTCAGATCCAGTTGACAGCCAGGGCACATTTCTTATGTGCATGCATTAGTTGTTGCATGCATATCTAGGGTTTTGACCATGTCAGGTTCGATTGTTCCTTCTGAGGTAACATTGTATGTACTCGTATTTCTTCTTACTTTGCTTTGGGCTCGAGATAGAAGAAAGCCCCACAGATAGCTGGTTTTCCTCGTTTGGGGTCTCCAGGGTACATCCGGTGTTGTGTGATTGTTATGCTTTCATTGTCAGAGTGTTAAGAGATCTATAGTGTTTGTATCTTAAGTCTTTATTTGTATTATTGATTTACAGAGACTCAAACCGCTTGAGGGGCTATCCAAGCGGAGTAGTGATCTCTGGATAAAATTAACATGGTATAAGAGCCCTGGTAAGGGTTAGGAAGAGCAATCACACTCGGATCCGCAAGCTGTACACTAGATTTGTGTGTTGATCTCAGTTGGGTGTTAGATCTGTAGTTGCAGAAGTTATATCTGTGCCTTCATATCAGAAGACCATGACTGCAAGTATGAGGGATGATTAAGTTGTTTGCACCTCTTGCTACTCAACAGATATAGATGAGCATTCTACTGATGAGATTGATAGAGAGAGGGCTCTTAACACTTGCCAATCATTTAGTGCTTCTATTTCTAGTGTATGGTACATAGACAACAGAGCCTCTAGCCATATGACAGGTGTTCGTGGATACTTTACAGATTTGGCCGAGGATGGGATAGATCTTGAGATTGTACTTGGAGACAATTCTACTGTCAAAGTAGTAGGATGAGGAACAATATCCTTCCAGGGAGAATCATGAGAGTCTATGAGAGTTCGTGATGTTCTATATGGCCCGAGTCTAAAGAAAAACTTGATCTCTGGGTCTACTATTGAAGATCGGGGATTATGGGTGATGTTCAGAGATGTAAATGTTCTATTTCATCTCAAGGGATCTAGTGACACCTCTGCTGTGAGGATTGGAGTCCGCAACGGAAAACTGTACAGGCTCAACTTTCAGCTTCATCATGCCCTGAGTCATAGTAGCCGGGATGATGATTGTGATCCCTGCGAGCTTTGGCATAGGAGGATGGCTCATCTACACCATCTTGCTTTGAAGATCCTGAGGGAGATTGTGACAGGAGTACCTGAGTTTAGCACAGAGTACAATGATGTGTCCAAAGGGTGTGCTCTCGGGAAGTACGTCAAGACAATGTTTCCTAAGAGTGACAACAGATCTACAGGAGCACTTGGTTTGATTCATTCTGACCTCTGTGGTCCGATGTCCACTACATATTTGAAAGGCTACAAGTACTATGTATCCTTCATTGATGACTACTCCATGAAGACCTGGATTTATTTTTTAAAGAGTAAAGAATCAAAAGAAGTATTGTAGAAGTTTCAAGAATTCAAGGCACTTGTGGAAAATCAGACAGAAAGGAAGATCAAGATCTTCAGATCAGATAATGGAGGTGAATATACCTCCAAAAAGTTCAATGAGTTTTGTATCTAGGGGGGCATCAAGAGGCAGTTAACTGTGCCCTATACACCTCAACAGAATGGGGTTGCTGAGAGGAAAAACAGGGCTATTGTTGGTGTTGCTAGATCTATGTTGCATGATCAGGGTTTACCATTTTTTCTTTAGGATGAGGCATGTAACATTGCAGCTTATATACAAAACAAGAGTCCTCATAAAGTTTTGGGGAACAAAACTCCAGAAGAAGCCTTCTCTGGAAAGAGACCTGAAGTTGGACATTTCAGGATTTTTAGATGCCTTACCTACTTGCATGTTCCTTCAGAGAATAGGACAAAACTGGAACCTACCGCCGACAGGGGATTTCTTTTTGGATGTGCTGAGACTTCGAAAGCCTATCGCATTTACATTCCTGCTCTCAAGAAAACTGTTGTGAGTCGGGATGTGAAATTTGAGGAGGATCGGGCTTTCCGGAAGTCATGTGAGTCAGAGAAGAGAAAACAACAGATTGCTACATCTCTAGATGACACGGGTCAGAGTGCTATTCCACAGCCAACATGGCCCCAAGTATCTGGGGTGACAGATTCTTAGATAACGGGTCCCACAAGCACAAAAGTAGGAACTGGCACAGGATCTCAGGTTGGTGGTCAACCAGGATCAGGGTCTCAGATTACAGGCTCTCGAGCTACATGATCGACGACTGCAGGTACCTCTACTAGAGCCATTCATTCTCATACGGTTGATTGGGACGAGGATGAGGAGTTCTCCTCACAGGATGTCACTTCAGGGAAGAGGAATCCCAAGTGGCTTCAAGATACCTTGAAGGAAGCCCAGGCAGTGGGAACTCCCAAGAAGAGTGTAAGAGAGAGGAAGGCACCACAAAGATTCTGCAATATCAGTGAGTCAGAGCCATCCTCATATGAGCAAGCAGCAGGTGAGCAGGCTTGGAGAGATGCCATGTTTGAAGAGTATGCTTCCATCATGAAGAATGATGTCTGGGAAGTTGTGCCTAGACTAGAGGGAAATTCAGTTGTCACCTCTAGATGGCTCTATAAGATTAAATATGCCGTAGATGGCAGCATTGAGAAATACAAAGCCAGATTTGTGGCTAGAGGGTTCTCACAGATAGAGGGAGTTGACTATGATGAGACGTTCGCTCCGGTGGCCAGATATACTTCCATCAGGGTTGTGATTTCTTTAGCAACAGAGATGAGCAGAGCTGCGATGGAAGATTCACCTGATGGATGTCAAGACAACTTTTCTCAATGGACTCATAGAGGAGGAGGTGTACATTGAGCAACCACAAGGCTTCGAGATACTTGAGAGAGAGTCTCATGTATGTAGACTAAAGAAAGCTCTATACGGCTTGAAGCAAGCACCTAGAGCTTGGTATTCTAGGATAGATACCTACTTGCAGTAGTTAGGTTTTCAGAAGAGCGAAGCTGATCCCAATCTCTACTTCATCGTAGTGAATGGGGATCCTCTTATTCTTGTGTTGTATGTAGATGACCTATTCATTACAGGGGCGAAAAAACTTATCAGTGGTTGCAAGAAGAACCTTGCTTCAGAGTTTGAAATGAAAGACATGGGATTGATGAATTACTTCTTAGGCATGGAGGTCTGGTAGAAGGATGGGCATATCATCCTTAGTCAGGGCAAGTATGCAATGGACATACTGAAGAGATTTCAGATGCAAGATTGCAAGCCCATGACTACTCCTATGAAAACCAACTGGAAGAAGCAAGTGGCTTTTGAGAGTAAGTTGGTTGATCCCTCCAGGTACCGACAACTCATTGGATCCTTGATGTACTTGGTCAACGCCAGGCCAGATTTGAGTTTTGCGGTCAATACCTTGAGTCAGTACATGGTAGAGCCTAAAGATGATCACTGGGTGGCGGCAAAGCATGTTCTGAGATATGTCAATGGAACAACAGAGTATGGGTTGAATTATGTGAGGAAGGGTGGACTACAACTAGTTGGCTTTACTGATTCAGATTGTGTAGGCAGTGTAGGTGATAGGAAAAGTACCTCCGGGTGTTGCTTTAGTTGGGTTCGACAGTCGTGTCGTGGTTCAGCAGGAAACAAAAGTTTGTAGCACTGAGTTCTGTTGAGGCATAATATATGGCGGCTAGTTTAGCCAGTTGCGAGGCCATTTGGCTTTGCAAAATGTTGGTTAGTCTATTTGATTAGCAGTTGGATCCTACTGTGATTCATTGTGATAATCAGAGTTGCATCAAACTCTCAGAGAATCCAGTATTTCATGATAAGTCTAAACACATAGAGATTAGATATCATTTCATTCGAGATCATGTTCAGAGAGGAGTAGTTGAGCTCAGTACATATCAACAGATGAGTAGGTTGCAGACATTCTCACAAAGTCCTTGATGAGAAACAAGTTTGAGTACTTCAGGGAGAAGATGGGAGTGGTTCATAATCC
Organism: Larix kaempferi; assembly: GCA_027924585.1. Taxonomy (NCBI): domain Eukaryota; kingdom Viridiplantae; phylum Streptophyta; class Pinopsida; order Pinales; family Pinaceae; genus Larix; species Larix kaempferi. The sequence goes on along the minus strand of BSBM01000052.1, from coordinate 5,821,839 downwards.
TTTCCTGGTTAAGAGGGAGTGTTAAAAAGTTAACCAGGGAAGTTGTTCTCTGGAGGGCATGAAAAGTTTTGCATGCTCAGATGCATGCAAAAGTGACTTTTTGCATGCACAGATATTAGGTTTTTGGTAAACCTAATTTACTAGTGGGTTGATATAAGAAGTCAGGAGGTCTCTGACAGTAGTCACCGAGACAACTGATCTGAGATAGATTTAGTTGAGAGGTGGGCGGATTTCCTAAGGAAGGAGGGCGCATTCTTTGAGGAGAGAGAAGCTCGTTCTGCTTCTGGTTGATCAATTGAGCAGTTGAGACTTTCAGAGTATCCTTGTCTCAGCGATTGAGGAAGGACTGTGATGATAAGAGCTCAGATCTGTTGAGATCTGATTCCGTACGAGCATCTGATATCTTGAGAGAGGGCACACTTATCCATGCAGAGGAGGGGCGCATTCAGTACTTGGCCTTCTTCCATAGCAGAGCAGATTAGAGCAGTGTAGTGAGAGAGTCAGTACAGATAGAGTTACCTGCAGACCAATCCAGATCCAGTTGACAGCTATGGCACATTTCCTCTGTGCATGCAGATCTAGGGTTTTGACTTGTCAAGTTCGATTGTTCCTTCTGAGGTAACATTGTATGTACTTGTATTTCTGCTTACTTTGCTCTGGGATCGAGATAGAAGAAAGCCCCACAGATAGCTGGTTTTCCCCGTTTGGGGTTTCCGGGGTACATCCGGCGTTGTGTGATTGTTATGCTTTCATTGTCAGAGTGTTAAGAGATCTATAGTGTTTGTATCTTAAGTCTTTATTTGTATTATTGATTTACATAGACTCAAACCGCTTGAGATCTCAGGGCAGAGGGAGTAGTGATCTCTAGATAAAATTAACAGAAATTCATGTGCCACTCCCACATTGCCTGCCTCCTAAATCAGGCCAGAAATTAGAATACTCTTCATTGAACATCTGAAGCAGAATGAGCATTTCAAAAGTTGAAAGATCCTTTCTGCTCAGCACCAGTTCTTTCATACCTGAAGCTTTGTATGGCCACTTAACCTTTGGTCTATCAATCAGGGATTTATCCTTTTATTATAATTGATGTTCATTCTTTGGTACAATGAGATCAAAATCATTAACATTAAGCACATCATTATTTAATAACAGGAGCCCATGGAGCCCATGGAGATCTTGTCTACATCCAGTATCTTCTGTTGAAAAAAGGATTCTCTAATTGCTTGCTTCATTGTTGTATACTAAATTAAGCACTTGTCTAGTGGCATCCTCCACCCAACTGACATATTTAGGATGAAGCCTGTTCATCAAGCTCCAACTACAAATCATCACCATTGTGAACATGAGTTGCCATGTAAAATTAGATGTGAGGAATTAGAAGAGTCAGTTGATGGTTATGCAAAATTACATACACACAACCTTTTTGGAGGAGATGTATTACTCTGTGCCACTTTTTGTGAAGGCTGAATCTAGTTATAGAGATCATTCTTCTTTCTTCCCCAAAGCAAATTTTACCAATCATTCCCTTTTTCACGGTGGATATAACAGTACAATTCATTATTGAAATAACCCCATGGCTAATACTTTCACTTCAAACACTCAAGGGGTCACACAGGTTAGGGTAGGTAACGGTTTCTTGAGAGGGGTAGATTGGGCCACTCACAGGTTAGGGTAGGTAAAGTGTTCTAAAGAGGGTTGGAGTTAGTTTGTGGGAGGGCAAGGAACACAAGGGAGTAGGAGAGCACATGATTGCTTTGGGGTTAATGCTCGAAGTCTGGACTGGGCTTACAGAGGATTCTTAAATCAACTAGCCTCTTCAAAAATTACACGCTGGGATGGCATGACCTATAAGAATTGGCCTGTGGAACCTGTGATAAGTAAGGGGCTATAAGTACAATCCTATCATTACTATGCACACATTTCTCTTGGCATTTATATGAATATGTAGTGTAGCAATTCTTTTGACCAGAGAATCTTGGAGTCAAATAATTAAAGAGGTTTCTCGTCACAAAATACTTGTCATCTGGTTTGTTTATAGTTTATATATTCTCTGGCAAGGCAGTATTTCTTTCAACTAAAAGGATTACTCATCCTTTCTTGCAAAGGGATTTCTGAAATGAGCTGAAGTTTCCCTTGCTTTCATTTACCTTCAGGAAAATCATATTATTACTATATCCTTTATATACCTTTGTTAACTGTTAAATCAGTCTGTTTGGAACTGAGGCATCAACATTTGCTATATAGACGGAGTCCTTAAAAGAAGATGCCAGACTATAGCTACATTAGTTGTCCCCTTCCAACTGTATGTCTTATCTGGAAAAGGCAAGAAGATGCAAAAGATCAAATATTATTATAATAGTTTTGCATAACAAACATAAAAGCAGTTCCAAGAAGTATATTGTATATTTAGGAGTGAGCTAAAGTCTAGACGATTTGCACCTTCTCCGGCGAGTTTGGCCAGTAGCCGGTGACACAATTTGTTGCTGAAATTGCGATTTTCATTGTTGAAATTGCAATTTTGATTGTAGAAATGGATTTAGTGCCCTGGATTACTCCTGGGGCACCCCAAATATGCAATTCCAACAACTAAAAACTGCCATTTCAACAATTTTCGCTGGATTTTCACTGGAAAATTCGCTGGATAGTGGGTGCAAATCGTCTAGACTTTAGCTTACACCATATATTTATGTAGGACATGCCTTCCAGATTATAACATATAAATCTAATTTGTTTAACCTTAAAACTTTGGTTAAAGTTCATCTAGAAGTGTCAGATGACAAAACAATTTGCCCTCACAAACAAGGGGGTCTCATACATCAATTTGGCATCTGCCTAGGCTGTGACCTTAAATTAACTTATAGATAAAAAACTAGGTGTAAAGGATTATGTAGTAATGGCCAGTTTGGTTTCATATATGCATGTGGGATATCTAGTGAGGCAAAGAAAAAGATGAGCAATTAAAACATCGTCAGTGCTAAATGAGTATAAAGAAATTAAAGCAGCAAGTCTATAAAACTAGGAAAACAATTTATTGTCCTAATATATGATAATTACGTTATTCTATTATGACACTGGTAGAAGAGGAGCACAGACCAATAAAGCACAGTGACCAGGCTTGTAGATGGTTAGTATCTGGAGTTTGGACTGATCACGGGGCTTGTGGCTGGTCAAGTTTGTATTAACTAATGTTGTAGCAAGTAGAAGCTAGAAAGTTTTATTTTATGCCAGAAATCTCATATGGGGTTGGAAATATATGGTGAAGCTGTTTACCGGAAATGCTATTTTGTCTATGTTAATTGTAAATTCATGTCAATTATTCTTAATGGAGTCATTCTCTCTTCTTCTGTCCTTAATGCTTAGCATGATTTTCTTTATTTCAGTGAACATATAACAATTTCCCCAGTTTGTTAATCTATTTACTCAAGTTGTTTCTAGGTGTCTCATTGAACTACAATATTTGACTTCATGTGTTTGGTCTTTGACTTGAGCACAGAATAGATTCTCAAATTGTTACAAGCATTGGATTTTGGCCCTTCTGTAGAATCTATGCCTGTAGTCTATGGAAATTCTGTGCAAATGCCTATGGTATATTATGGATTAATGTTTCATTTTTATCCAAAATCTCTGGTCAGGAAGGATCCCTGTTCGCTTGTATTTACGACATCTAAAAGAAGTTCCGGATGATCTTGCTGATGCATTGCCAGTGGAATGTTGGGATGAGATAACCTATATCAACAAGGCAGTAGAAATTCCAAAAGATGAAGGTACTGTTTATGTTAACACATTGTATTGACATATTTTTCCCATCATTTTATAGAAAATTTCTTTCTGTTCCTTTCAGTGCAATCTATAATTTGTCATTTTGAAAAAGGAAGCCGTTGACAGTCATTGCAGCATAGCATAGAATAGATTTTACATCACTATTATTTTCCTGCTTTTAGGATATATGCCATAGTATGGCAATAGCTTTGAAAGAGCAGAGAGATTGCAAATTAAGAGATCCGCCCCTATATACAGGAAATTTCACCTTTAAGAACTAATTTTATGTGCTTACTCCCATAAAACATACAAAAGTTGGATGATATAACATTGCATGCAGGAAATATCTTGTTTATTTTCTCCAAATATGCTCTTAATGCACTCCAATTTGAAGCTCTCTATTGACACAGTACCAATATCTGTTGATGCAATACAGGTTCGATTTTTACTCTGGGTGCTGCACTGGCAAGTGTGCTCCCTCAACTTTTTCCAAATCATTTTTCAGGTGAAGAGAGCAAGAGATCTGCTGATTCCAGTAGCAAGTGCACAAAATCTGTATTGGAGGGTGAGAAGAAACAAAGAGGTTCTGTTGTCACTTCAGAAGTGGAAGGTGAAAATGCATTGCTTTCTTCAAATCAGGTTGATTCAGTAACGGTAATGCATGGCTTAAACAGTTCACAAACTTCAACAGATCAGGACAACAATTTGAAACCATCCGAAGAAACACCGAAGTCTTCTTTGAGGGCAGAGATTGAGATTGTTAGAGTGCAGGGAATTGAGCCCAGCCTCGATTTGCCATTTTACTGGGTAGCTCAAAATTTAGCTGCACCTGAACACTTCCTTCACATCTGCATATACACATTGAATGTTGGAAGATGAAAATAAAATCTGGTAATAAAATCATTATTGTATGAAATACTAAACTTGTATAGATTTGTTACATTTGTAGATTTCAAGATCTTGTTTTTTTTAATGATACTTTGATTCTTCTATATCCGCCTTAGATGGCAGAGTAACATAAAACGTCGAGGGAAAAAGAGAATAATTGAGTGAAGGATGAGGAAATAAGATGAATAAAAAAATCCCGAAGTTTCCATTTAATGGGCATTCAAATTAGAGTTTGATTGCTGCAGTGGCAGATAATTTTGAATTTACTGAATATGAGTGTGGAACTACAAAATGTACTAGGGCAATTAACTGTAGTACTTTATGCACGTGTCTGTTTGGTTTTATACATGCCAATCACTCGAGTCTAGAATGGTACCAATTGTCAAAATCTAAACGCTCTATAACAACAGTCTAACATCTGTTTTTCGGTCATTTCAATTATATATGCCTTCCCTCAGCTCTAGCAGTTGCAGGAAAGAGAAGTGTGAAATATTCTTTTCAACCTTGTTCCATGGGCAACTGCTATGGCAGATATAGAACCCAATCTTTGTCAATATAGCATAGATGAATCCAATCAAAGTACCAAAGTAGGTTGTCTATGACTCTATGCTTGGTTATGGATTATCATCAGTTTAACATTCTCACCTGACAGCTGAATCCAACTACTTCACTACTTATGTGAAACTGATCATGGAGATTATTATTTGATTAATATTTCAAAGAAAAACATTTTCTAAGAATATAGGCTTTCATATTGTAAGGTTATATTTTAGACTTTTAACACCTTTTGGAGCAATATTGCTCAATGCTGAAGCGTTGAGCTACTGTAAAGTTGACTGCAGAAGGTTTCAGTCACGACCATGCTCAAAACTGGATTACAATTGCAAGAGCAAGTTAACATTGGTATTACCTTATGTTGCACTGCTTTTCGGGATGGGGGGGCATGTCCCTGAGACGGCTAGAGTGCACCCTCAAATTTTCGAGGGATAGTGGGTTGGGGACAGCAATAATATATAAAACTAAGAATATGTAAGCATAAGATGTTTTTGATTGAACAAAGCAAGCTCAAAAACCATGGAAATTACTGCTTAATCATGAGAACATATCCTGTCCAGTGATCAACAGAGATTAATATTTTAGAGTAACAGAGCATGCTACTGATGAAAATGCAAACAGAACATACCTTGCATAATGTATAGTTCCAAAATAACACTCTTCATACCTGTATTGCTGGAGGATTAAGCAAAATATGTAGGATGCTTAAGATGACGATAGTGGAAAAATAATTTTATACCTTGAAGGGTATTAACAAACCGGATAGTTGTCACAAGTATATAAAGGAAAAATAATAAAAGCTATAACTGCCCCAAGGAAATATCATATAAATAAACACTGAAAAGCCAATAAAGAGTATACCTGTATAGAGCACACAATGCAACATGGCAGCTGAATCTTGTAGGTATTCTGAAGCAGATTAACCAAGTTAAATACAAGACTTTCCAAGTTCAATGAGAATTCTAAGTTCTTTCCAACTATTAAATTTAATTGGAGGGAAGCAGATGTTTCAAAAATTTCTGAGAGCAACATGTCATACTCTTACATATTGAAAAATTTCCGAGAGCAACATGTCAAACTCTTACATGTTGCAACTGACCAATTTGGCAATTCCACATTGTTCCCTCAATTTTTTTCCTACAGTTGATTGTATTATGAAATCAGAAATTCAAATTACAAAATCCAAATGCAGAATTGAAATAAATTATTAAGTTTGGATCTATAATATTTTCCATTCATCAATATCAATTGTAAAAAATAAACAACATGCCCGGATTATCCCTGAAATTTGCTTAGATTGTCTTGGGTACGGTTAACAATTCCTTGAGTCCCTGATGAAGTCCCTGACACAAAGGGGATGTTTTCTAGCAGTCCCAAAGTCCTCAAAATACTGGGACGACCACCATAGGATTTTTTGGGGGGACAGGTTCCCATGCAACATAGGTATTACCCGTCAAGTTTATTATTTAGTACTGCTTCAACCAAAGTCACATGACTATAACTCGTCAACAACTCTTTAAACCCAAAATGGAGAGACGACTTGGGAATAAATTCAAAGATAGCTTGGCAATTAAAAGATGCATAAAATGTTCAAAATTTCACAATAGAAAATCAATAATTGTTTATCTTATAACAAAGGCTATACAACATAAGCATAAACTGATCTAAATATTAAATAGTCAAATGCTAATATAAATCTAGATGCAAAATATAAATAAACAATGAACATCAAATAGTTTATAGGTTCCAAATTGTGTATGTCAAAGAGTGTTCAAATATCATGGGTGATGGACAATGGCATAAATGGTTGAACATTGTCAAACAAAAGGCTAGAGCAACTCCCAAGGTAATGAATGATAATTTAAACACCCTATCCATGCCTCCAATAGTGCTACACAATCTATGTCCTCATATCCCTGGTTTCTCTCCAACCAATTGAGGTCCTCGTTGTTATTGTTGTAGCTACGTGAGGTATCCTCACTAGATAGAGCCGACCTATAGAAAGAAAATAAATAAAAATGTATTTTTTATTATTGTAAAAGAGAAGTCGTCTCAGTAAAAGAGACAAGTCGACCCAGTTAGAAAAGTCACTTCAAAATCATGTATAAATAGAGGGGCTGTCCTCATTTGTTCTCACCTCAAGCAAGTTCGCTCAAGCAAAGGAAAGTTCGATTTTTGGTTGTAGAAGACATCCTGGAGCTCCTTCTTTTGGCATCTCTTCTCTTTGTGATCTTCATCACTCTTATCTCCGTTGTACTTGCATTATGTACTAAATCTTTGAGAAAGAAAGGCTTGTTGGGTTTTTCCAGAGTTTGGGTTTTCCCAGGGTAAACTATTGTTTCTCTATATTTTGTTTATGTGCATAACTATTCTTTCAGTGATCCTATATTTGTTTATAAGTTGAAAGAGATGAAAATTATACTGCTATAATTGAAAATTTAACATGGTATTAGAGCAGCGCTGAAAGAGACTATTGTCGGAATCTAGGGTTTCTTGTTTTCTCATCTTCCATCCATAGATTAGGGTCACCCTCAACATTATTGAGCTCTCCCTAGGAAGGCACATATTCCCATGGAAGCATATTTTTATTCTGAGAATTTTCAAATTTTAAATTAATTACTACAGGGGGTCAAGAATTAGGGTTTGCAGTTTTAGAGTGTTCTGGCCATAGATCGGGAATAAAAGAAGGCTCATTTAACCCGCCTTGGAAGGGCACATTCATCTATGGAAGCAGTTTTCTAAGAATCCAAAGTTCAATTTTGACATAGCTCCTACTAGGGTTTCTGAACCAGGTTGCAGTCTTTCTTCTCAGTCAAAATGTCAAGCATCAAGGTTGACGGTAGGCTTGATGGAGCTTCAAACTTTCATTCATGGAAGTCTAGAGTGCTTATTGCTCTAGAAGAAAATGACCTAAACTCTGTTGTAGGAGTACCATAACCAAAAGAAGCAGGAAAGGTTCAGTGGAAGAAGAGTGATGCCAAGACAAGAAGGATCCTAATAGATTCAGTCAAGGATCATTTGATTCCTCAAATTTATCAAAAGAAGACAGCTAAAACCATGTTTGATACCTCGAAGAAGTTTGAGAACACAAATGTCAATAGGGCTCTTGCCTTGAGACAACAACTCTCAAACGTTAAGATGACCATATCAGATACTATTGCATCCTATTTCATGAAGATCTCAGAAATCAAGGATCAATTGGGCACTATTGGAGAAATTATTGCAGATAGAGAACTAGTCATGATGACTCTAAATGGCCTATCTCAATCTTGGGAACCATTCATTCAAAGCGTAACTAGAAGATCTAAGCTACCCAGTTTTGAGCGTTTGTGGGTAGATTGTACACAAGAAGAGACCAGACTTGTAGCTAGAAACAATACTAGTGTCTTTCACCATGAAGAAAGCCAAGCTCTCACTACACATACCAAGAAGAGAAAAGAAAGAGGAAATACGAGTTATGGTAGAAAAGACAAAGGTGAAAGATCAAGTCCAATTCTAGAACAGAAGAGGAAGAAGGATCTTTCACACATCCAATGCTTCAATTGCAAAAAGTTTGTCCACTATAAAAATCAATGTAAATCAAAGAAGAGAAAAGAACATGCCTTAACCGTTGATGTTGATGAAAATACTTCGCCAAAGAAGTCAAGGAATGCAGCAGATGATGACTGTCGAAATGAGTATTTCTTTTAGTACACCAATGTTTGCATTATCTCTAGATGAGGAGATTGTCATTGGTGATGTATGAAGATCCAGGTTGCAGTTTCTTCAATGGGCTTCCAACAAGAAAGAAGATAAAGATCTAAGGACTCTAGTGATCCCTGCAAGCAGGTAGAGATCAAGAGGGAGCCCACAAAACAATAAAAGATAAGTATTTGTATTTGCATTATCATTTGTCATTATTGCTCTTGTAGATTAGATCTGAATGTTCATAACAATTGTATGCAGATCTGTATTCTTAGAATTAGGAAGTGTGTTATGCATGTAGCATATTATGCATTTATATATGACTGAGATTGACGAGCATTAGGATCTTATAGTACATGCTATGTATATGTTGAGTAAGCAGCCTGTAGTGCTGCACAACATTCCATGAACCCTAGATGGAACTAGTCTAGGATGAAACCTCTTTGTTGACATACTGGAGTAGTGCACACTCTTGATAGTATGTTCTGGTGGAGATGGAAGGCATCTAGATAGTCACCAAGTATGGTTGGGATATGGATGGATGTTGTGCTGAAGATGCTTACATGACTATGTGAACTATTGTCATTGCATTATGATCTGATTTTCGTTATTATGCAATTTTGTTGACCATTTGACAAAATATGACTTGTAGGGAAAGACCATATGACTATGGCATACAAGGGAAGGACGATGGGACTTGTTCTGAAGAACAAGTGATGGATGTGTAGTCATCCAGATTAAGATCCCTTTGATATTCAGTATTTGAGAGGGAGCAGGATGCTCAGAAATGACTCTCAAGATTAGATAGTGTTGATGTATATGTAACATCGGAATGTATTTCATCCATGTATTTAATTTATATATTATTGTACTCCTATAGAGATGTGTCATTCCTCTATACGAAAGTGTCGTCATGTGTATTGACAAGTGTCGCAAGTGTGTGAACTTGCCGATGGGTTATTAGACCACCATGTGTGGGGTCGACCCTTATTTTATGTAATATATGGTTGATGTACCTAGCTAGACAAGTCGACTCCATAAGGTCACTGGGCAAACAGAACAAGTATAAATAGAGATCGGGAGATCTCTATTTGGATCACTTGGAAACTCATTCTTCATTCACTCAGAAAGTAGCGCACTAGTGAGGAGGAGGATCATCTGCTACTAGGAGACTATCTCTGTGTATTTTGGTTGTACTTTGGTTGAGCCATTGCTCTCTCTATTTCTGAGGAAGTTGTGGGGTTTTTCACCTTAGGGTTTTCCCCACGGAAACTCTGTGTCTCTTGTCTCTCATGCTTTTGCTTCTTGTGATGATTGACATGCTTGTTATGATTGATATGCATTGATATATTGTACATGTTATTCTCTCAATAAAGATCCTAGAGTATTGTGAATTTATGCTCAAAATTTAACATGGTATCAGAGCTAACCTGAGAAGAAGACACTATGTAGTGACGGAAACCAGGGTTTATTGTTTATTGGGTTTCTCTCCACAGATTTTGGAAAAGAAGTATAGTAGATTGACTCTACTCATCAAGGAGAATCTATCTGTCCAGTCAGAATTCAATTCTGAGCATTTTCAGATTTGGCCCTAAAAATTAGGGTTTCCACAAAAATAGGAATTTATGGAATCTGAAGACATAGCTGGAAGCTCCTTGCAAAAATCGAAGTTTAGAACTTTGGATCGAGATTTTTGGCTGCGTAGATCTCCGGGGAACTCAAACCCTAATTCAGGGTTCTCCTTAGTGAACCCCGGGAAGACAAAAAGGCATTTTTGAAGGGTGTAGCTTTGCAGATCTCAAATTCTGAATACACTAGGTTGATCAGCTCATCAAGGCGCATCTTTCTATCCTTTCAGAAAGTTGAATTTCACATTTTAAATTTTTAGAGTTTCTCTGACAAACCCTAATTCGAGACTAGATCCAGTTTTCAGCAATTCAAGTGGTAAGATCTAAATCTTTTCTATTTCCATTTGAAGTACTCTTTAAAGATGTCTCACCACACCAAGCTTGAGGATAAGCTTGATGGGGCTGATAACTTCCGAGCCTGGAAGTATAGGATTGGGTTAATCCTGGAAGAGAATGAGTTGGACTCATATGTAAAAGAAGACATCCCTATCCCAGAGGATGAAGAAGCTAAGATATTGCATAAGAAGAACTTGGTCAAGGCAAAGAGAATCATTGCTGATTCTATCAAGGACCATCTCATCCCTCATGTGTCATCTCTGAAGACACCCAAAGAGATGTTTGATTCACTATCCAAGCTATTTGAAGGGAAGAACATAAATCGGAAGATGACTCTGGGGAAACAATTGAAAGGGGTAAAACTTCAGAATGGAGAATCCATTCAATCTTATTTTTCTAGGGTCTCCCAGATCAAGGAACAACTAGAAGCAGTGAATGAAATGGTGGAGAATGTAGAAGTTGTCATGACCACTCTAAATGGCCTACCTAGGTCATGGGACTCCTTTATTCAAGGAATCTGTGCAAGAAAGAAGTTGGTATCCTTCAGCAGACTACGGGAGGAATGCTCACAAGAAGAAGCAAGGCTTGTGGCACGAGAAGAAAAGATGGGGAATGAAGATCAAGCTTTCACAGCTCACACCAAGAAAGGGAAGTCCAAGAGAGAGCCATCTCACTCCAAGAAATTTTCACATCACTATAAAGAAAGAAGAATATGCTTCACCTATAATGAAAAAGGACATATTGCCATAAATTGTCCCAAGAACAAGAAGGACAACAACAACTTCAACAAGAAGAAGAAGGGCAACAAAAGAAGGTATCATGCTCATGCTGCCGAGGATGATGAACCTCCCAAGAAGAAGGCTAGAGCAGAAAGTGATGATAAATCATCAAGCAAAGAAGAGTATGTTCGAATATCTGCTCTCACAGGTACTATCTCCCATGGTTGTAATGATTGGCTTATTGACAGTGGGGCTTCAAAACACATGACTGGGTTTAAAAAATCCTTTGCTAATCTATCTAAACATGAGTCACCCCATAAGGTGAAACTTGGGGATGACTACCAATACCCTAGCAAAGGAAGTGGTGAGGCCTCCTACAATCTAGACTCTGGGAAGTATTTGAAGATGAAAGATGTTTTGTATGTACCTGGGCTCAAGAAGAATCTACTCTCCATATCCGCATTAGATGCAAAAGGTATGAGGGTTGCATTTGTGGATGGCCAAGTCCTAATGTGGCCAAAAGGTAAAACTATTGATGATGCAGTAGTGATTGGAGAGCAAGAGGGAGGATTATATAAACTAAAGGGACAACATGAACATGCCATGGTGCACGAATCCATGGAGCCAAGTGAACTTTGGCATAGAAGACTTGCTCATATGCACTATAGGGGACTTCCAATTGCAAGCAAGGCTGTAGAGGGTCTTCCTGAAATCAAGACCAAACATGAAGGTGTTTGCAAAGGATGTGCAAAAGGTAAGAACATTAAGAAGGCTTTCCCAAGCAGTGAAAGCAAGGAAAAATGTATCTTGGAAATTATCCACTCCGATGTATGCGGTCCGATGTCATCCAGTTCTCTGAGTGGGTATGTTTACTATGTCTCTTTCATTGATGACTTCTCCAGGAAGCCTTGGGTTTACTTCTTGAAGAACAAAGATGAAGTATTTGATAAGTTCAAGGAATTCAAAACCTTGATGGAGAACCAAACTGATAAGAAGATCAAAACATTCAGATCCGACAATGGTGGAGAATTCACCTCAGGTGACTTCAAGAAACTATGCAGTGATTCAGGGATTAAGAGGGAGTTGACTGCTCCTTACAATCCACAACAAAATGGAGTTGCAGAAAGAAAGAACAGAACAATCATGGAAGTAGCAAGGGCAATGCTGCATGACCAGGATCTACCTATGCATATATGGGCAGAAGCAGCTAGGACAGCTGTATATGTGCAGAACAAAACACCCCACAAGATATTGGACAACAAGACACCAGAAGAGGTCTTTTCTGGTAAGAAACCTGAAGTCAGCCATCTCAGAATATTTGGTTGTCCAATATACACACATGTCCCAAATGAAAAGAGGACCAAGCTAGATCCTTCAGGAAAGAAGGGTATCTTTGTGGGTTACAATGAAAGCTCGAAGGCTTACAGAATATACTTTCCAGGGTTCAAGAAGATTGATGTCAGTAGGGATGTGACATTTGATGAAAACTCAGCATTCGTCAAGTCAAGAAAGACACCTGTTGAAGATTATGAAGAACCTAAGGAAACTAGATTTCAAGACACTACCATGTCTGAAGCAATTCTAGATGTTGATCGTGAAATTGAAGATCCACAACAACCTGTAGATCCACCACGTGAGGACAACTCTCACAAGAGGAAACCTGCATGGGCTAGAGAGCTCATTCAAGATGCAGAGAGATTTGACATTCCAGAAGAAGAACACAGAGCAAAGAAGAGAACCAGATCACATACCAGCTATGTTGCTTTACTCTGTGATATCATGAACAAAGAACCTTCCAGTTATGAAGAAGCAACGGAAAAGAAAGAATGGAAGGATGCCATGGTCGAGGAATACCAATCAATAATGAAAAATGATGTTTGGGATGTTGTCCCAAGACCTGAAGGGAAGTCTGTTGTGACTTCCAAATGGATCTACAAAATCAAGCATGCTGCAGATGGCAGCATAGAAAAGTACAAGGCAAGATTCGTAGCTCGTGGCTTCTCTCAGAAAGAGGGAATAGATTATGAAGAAAATTTTGGTCCTGTAGCCAGGTACACTTCCATCAGAACAGTACTTGCCCTGGCTGCAGCAATGAAATGGAAGATACACCAGATGGATGTCAAGATTGCCTTTTTGAATGGTGTAGTTGAAGAGGAAGTGTATGTGGAGCAGCCACTCGGTTTTGAAATACATGACAGGGAGTCATATGTGTGCAGATTGAGGAAAGCCTTGTATGGCTTGAAGCAAGCTCCCAGAACTTGGTATGGTAGGATGGACAGTTTCCTATCTAGTTTGGGCTTTACCAAGAGTAAAGCGGATTCCAACCTTTACTACAAAGTTGAGGAAGGGAATCCTGTGATTCTACTCCTGTATGTGGATGACCTATTTGTAACAGGAGATGACAGATTGATTGCCGATACAAAGAGGAAGCTTGCTGCCAAGTTCGATATGAAGGACTTGGGGATGATGCACTATTTTCTAGGTATGGAGGTGTGGCAGAGTACAGATGGGATCTTCCTTGGACAAGAGAAGTATACTGTAGATATCCTGAAGAGGTCTGGGATGATGGATTGCAAGGCCATGGCCACACCTATGGCATCGAATCTGAAGCTTCTTTGTGATGCTTCATCTGAGCCGGTTGATGTCTCTATGTATCGTCAGATGATTGGGTCCTTGATGTACCTGACGAACACGAGACCAGATATTTGCTTTGCGGTGAACACATTGAGCCAGTTCCTAACGAATCCGAGGAGTGTTCACCTGGTTGTTGTAAAGCATATTCTAAGGTACTTGAAGGGTACAGTTGATTATGGGCTCAAGTATGGAGCGAATCAAAAGTTTAACTTGCAGGGTTATGTTGATTCAGATTGGGCAGGCAGTGCTGTAGATAGGAAGAGCACATCTGGGTGCTGCTTCAGTATGGGATCAGGTGTGATCTCTTGGTTTAGCAGGAAGCAGTCCTGCGTAGCATTGAGTACAGCCGAGGCAGAGTATGTTGCAGCCTGTTCGGCTAGTTGTGAGGCAGTATGGCTTCGGAAGCTACTGTCTGAGTTATTTGATCTCCCGTTGGATGCTATTGGTATCTTCTGTGATAACCAGAGTTGTGTGAAGCTATCTGAGAACCCAGTGTTTCACGACAGGTCGAAACACATAGAGATCAAATATCACTATATCAGGGATATGGTGCAGAGAGGAGCACTGAAGCTCCTGTATGTTGCGACAGATGAGCAGATTGCAGATGTGTTGACGAAGCCACTAGCCAGAGTTAAGTTCGAGTACTTCAGAGAGAGGCTTGGTGTTCTTCGGATCGACGACACTTCAAGGAAGAAGTGATGGAGACATTTGCTGTAGCCATTCCTAGCATGGTGGAAGGGGGATCTTTCACATGGTTGTGGATGTAAGCGCTGGATGATGAGCATCAGGATGATATTCTAGTTTCTGCTCTGTATGATCAGTTGGATCATTTACATTTTTATGTATGTACGCATCATGTTGGATGCTGGATATGATCAGTTGGATCATTTATGTATGTACGCATCATGTTGGATACTGGATATGATCAGTTGGATCATTTATGTATGTATGCATCATGTTGGATGCTTGGACCATGTATCAGGTATGATCAGGTAGATCATGTATGTTGATGGATACATTGTGTGGATCATGTATCTATGTATGTATCAGGTAGATACATTGTATATGATGATATGTATCAGGTAGATACTTGGTATGTATCAGGTGGATGCATTGTATGATCAGGATGATCGTGGATGACAAGCTTCTCCAGATGACATGCATCAGGACGATGCAGTGATGATGACCAGGATGATCATGTGTACATCAGGATGATGTATGGTGAGTATTAGGATGATACTTTGTGGCCGTGGATCAGGTTGTGCAGATGAGCATGTCTGGGAGATCCTATAGGTCGGAGTTGTGTACCCATAACAGCTTGGGATGCTCTTTCGAGACATTGCTCTGGGAGGACATGTAATTTGTGCCCTGGGAGATCTTCAGGTCGGAGTTGTGTACCCGTAACATCCTGAGATGCTCTTGCAAGGTTTTTTCCTATGGCATGTAATTTGCTTTTGGGAGATCTGGACAGGATGAAAAAGGCCTCAGATGCTTCAACCAGGTTTTGCCATGACCACATATAATTTGCTCCTGGGAGATCTGGACAGGATGAAAAAGGCCTCAGATGCTTTAGCCAGGTTTTGTTGTGGACCACATGTAATATGCTCCTGGGAGATCCGACAGGTAGAGCTGCGTGCTCGTAATAGCCTGGGATGCTTCAGCCAGGTTTTGTGGTGAGATCACATGTAATGTGCTCCTGGGAGATCTGACAGGTAGAGTTGTGTGCTCGTAACAGCCTCGGATGCTTCAGCCAGGTTTTGTGATGGGTCACATGTAATGTGCTCCTGGGAGATCCAACAGGTAGAGCTGTGTGCTCATAATAGCCTGGGATGCTACCGCCAGGTTTTGTGACGCACGTAATAAGTCCTGAGGATTCCACAGTATGGCCAGTGATGATGAAGACCTGCCGGTGGTGGGCCTACATCTAGTATGAAAAAGGATTGGCTCTGTAGAACTTCCTATGACGAGTAGATACAAAGATTGTTTGAGATAGCATCAGTAGTGATGATGACGATGATTTGAGGACGATGCATCGATGATGATGATCTAGAAAATAAGACTTGTGCTAGCAGATCTGTGTTGAGAAATACCTTCCTAGTTAAGAGGGAGTGTTGATGTATATGTAATTTCGGAATGTATTTCATCCATGTATTTAATTTATATATTATTGTACTCCTATAGAGATGTGTCATTCCTCTATACGAAAGTGGCGTCATGTGTATCGACAAGTGTCGCAAGTGTGTGAACTTGCCGATGGGTTATTAGACCACCATGTGTGGGGTCGGCCCTTATTTTATGTAATATATGGTTGATGTACCTAGCTAGACAAGTCAGCCCCATGAGGTCACTGGGCAAATAGAACAAGTATAAATAGAGATCGGGAGATCTCTATTTGGATCACTCGGAAACTCATTCTTCCTTCACTCAGAAAGTGGCGCACTATTGAGGAGGAGGATCATATGCTACTAGGAGACTATCTCTGTGTATTTTGGTTGTACTTTGGTTGAGCCATTGCTCTCTCTATCTCTGAGGAAGTTGTGGGGTTTTTCACCTTAGGGTTTTCCCCACGGAAACTCTGTGTCTCTTGTCTCTCATGCTTTTGCTTCTTGTGATGATTGACATGCTTGTTATGATTGATATGCATTGATATACTGTACATGTTATTCTCTTAGTAAAGATCCTAGAGTATTGTGAATTAATGCTCAAAATTTAACAGATAGCAGGATGGCTTTCGTGACATAGGGAGCAACTATAGTGGATGTGATAACTATTCAACAGTAACAACAGACATATGTGGCTCTAGTACATTTAGTCATATGTGAACCCATGGCCCACAGGTCCATGAAATCTCATATGAAGACTAACGATTGGTCTCTCTACTATAGATGTTCATCCTTTCGATGAACAAAAGGAGTTGCAGCTATTAGAAACATATAAATTCTATGAAGTTCATCAGTTACTATGCTCTACATGAATAGCAGTGGGATTCTAGTTGAACATTGCTTGTGCCTGAGTGGATAATTAACATCGTTTAGGACAAGAACCACTCAGTTGACCTCAGAGGAGGTGCAATATACATCTAGTTGAGCAGTGGCTCATGATTCAACATGTGCAAATGACATAGGTTGCTGATGATGATTGCTTGATCATGATGCTGTATACTAGTAATCAGTTCCTCACCAAGACAGATAGATCTATTAACAGGTACATAGGGAGTGGACCTCTGAGTTCAAGATGAAGGGTCTTGATCTGATGCATTACTTCCTGAGATTAGAAGTATGGAAGAGACTAGATGAGATATCCCTCAGTCAGATTGAGAGATTCAAGATGAAGGACCTTGGTCTGATGCACTACTTCTTGGGTTTAGAGGTGTGGCAAAGATGGGATGAGATATTCCTGAGCCAAGGGAAGTATACCATTGATATCTTGAGGAGATTTGGTATGATGGACTATAAGTCCATGACCACACCCATGGAGGAAAACCTGAAGAAGTTGAGTGACTCAACTTCCGAGTCAGAGTTGATAAATCCCACTATTTACATATAATTGATCGGTGCATTGATGTATCTAGTTAACACTAGACCAGACATATGTTTTGCAGTGAGTGCTCTCAATCAGTTTATGTGTAAACCGAGACAGGTACATTGGGTTGCTGTGGAGCATTTGCTGAGGTACTTACGTGGCACTGTGGGATATGGACCGAGATATGTTTCCAGTAGTGATATGAGATTGCATGGATACTTAGATTTTGATTGGGCAAGAAGTGATGTGGATAGAAAGAGCACCTCCAGGTGTTGCTTCAGTTTGGGTTCTATCGTGATTTCCTGGTGTAGCAGGAATCAACCCTCAGTAGCAGTGAGCACAACCGAGGCTGAGTATATTGCAGTGAGTGTTGCAGCTTAGGAAGTAGTATGACTTCATAAACTCTTTGCAGGATTGTCTGGATAGACACTTGAGCCAACTGTGATTCACTATGATAATCAAAATTGTGTGAAGCTTTCAATGAATCTTGTATCTCATGACAGATTGAAGCATGTGGAGGTCAAGTACAACTATATTAGAGACATGGTACACAAAGGAGTATTTCAACTCCTGATTAGGTTTCCCACATTCTCATCAAGCCTCTTTCCATAATGAAGTTTGTATACTTCCATGAATGGCTTGGAGTATTGGAGAATGCTTCCCTCAATGAGAGGGAGTGCTGAGATTTTAGTCTTGTGTGGATAGGCGGTCTTGTGTAGATCGATATGAGCTTAGTCCAATGTGGAGAGGTGGTCTTGTGTAGACGGAGATGAGCTTAGTCCAGTGTGGACATGTCATCTTGTGTAGATCGAGATGAGCTTTTAGTCCTATGGACAGGCAGTCCTGTATAGACCGAGATGAGTTCTGTGTGAACTCCTGTTCCTGTATGGAATGTTCTCCTGTGTGGAGAAGACTCTTGTATAGAGTATACATGTCTGGAATGTATTGACCTTTCTTATGATGACAAGATGTAAGAGACAAGACGTGGCGATCGGATAATGCTCATATGTGTTCCAGCATGATGATACCTCTCTAGCTACGAGGGAGTGTTATTTTTGTAGCTACGTGAGGTATCCTCACTAGCTAGAGCCGACCTACAAAAATAAAATAAATAAAATGTATTTTTTATTATTGTAAAAGAGAAGTCAGCTCAGTAAAACAGACAAGTCGACCAAGTTAGAAAAGTCACTTCAAAATCATGTATAAATAGAGGGGTCGCTCTCCTCATTTGTTCTCACCTCAAGCAAGTTCGCTCAAGCAAAGGAAAGTTCGATTTTTGGTTGTAGAAGGCATTTTGGAGCTTCTACTTTTGACATCTCTTCTCTTTGTGATCTTCGTCACTCTCATCTTTGGTGTACTTGTACTATGCACTGAATCTCTGAGTAAGAAAGACTTACTGGGATTTTCCTAGGGTAAACTATTGTGTTTCTATTTTTTGTTTCTGTGCATAGCTATTCTTTCAGTGACCCTATATTTGTTTCTAAGTTGAAAGAGATGAAAATTATACTCCTATAATTGAAAATTTAACACTCATATCATATAATTGATCTGCATGCAATATATTGTCACGTCCCCTCTTGTCGATCCAACGCAAGGAAGGGAACATGCTACCAAATTTAGGGGCTTTTACATAAAATCAGCCCATTTCATTAGATTCATATGAATAAAACAAATGTGTGCATATGCAAATCAAAGCAAACATGCACAGCGGAATAAAACATCATCCACACACAGTCCATATGCATTCAGCATATCAATAACAATCATCAAATTAAAACATTGCAGAAGTAAATACACATAAAGAATGCTTATCTTGATGGTAAAGTGGTCCCAAGCAACTATATATGTCGCTGTAACGTTCCACCCAACCATAGGTCTCTTCCCAGCCCGTATTCTTTCAGCATTCAGAGACCACCCCCTAGCTGGGCATGATTTCTACAAGAAAAAGGGGACACTCAAGATCATACACAACCAAATACTCATTGCATCTAAGCCAAGCCAGTCCACAGTTGGGTTTATCAGGCTAAATCTGAACCCTCTTCATTCCTGGATGCTTGCACTCAAGCTTAAGCCAAAACAATGGATACCCATAACCCATCCCCCAACATACTCTATCTACACACAACAAGCACAACCATTGGGCATGGATACACATTTTTAACAATGGGATTTACAAACAAGATGGCCATGGGCTTCCCCCAAATTGTGGGCACACCAAAAGCAGACCGTGGAAAGGGCAATTTGACCACAGGGAGAAAAAAAATATTTCTCCCACAGGTTATGAGCATTCCAATGGCGAAAATGGCCTCAATGGAACCCCCAAATCGAGCTCTCTTCCTCCCAGCAGCTCTGCAACACAAAAATTCCCTCTTCCCAGCTAGAAAACCTTGAAAAACCAGAAAAAACGTGGAGGGAAAATGCCCAGGTGACTCCAAAAACGTGAGAGAGGCAAACTCCTGGGTGAATGGCTTGGGGAGCAATTTCATGGCTCCTTTCTTGCCAAGGAGGTCAAACACGAATTTCCATGAAGGGTGGCTTTCCCATACCCAAATTTGGACAGCCATACCTCTTCATTCCCCAAGGAATTAACTACTCCACCAATTTTTGGGAGAAATGAATGATTGGGTACAAAAGTCAACATGGATAGTTGAAGGTTTATGGGTTCTCTCATTGACACTTGGCTTGACTTGATTGGTTCAAGCGTTTGAATGTTTCCCTCCCAATTCCTTGTAAAATCATGCCCTCATCTCTTGTTGCATTGCATAGCTAGTTGTGGTATTTTATTAAAATGCATATTTACATGATATTTGGAATTCCATTGTGCTTGACTAGCACGTAAACCATATGCATCACTAAATCGATCGCGGGGCCTTGGCCTTGAGCTCCTCGCCACGGTTTTTATAACAATATTACATCATTTACATTTTAATGCAATGGGGTCAAAATCAGGATATTACATATATGTTCATTGATCATAAATCCAAGGTATTTAGTTAAAAAATGTCCAAAAAAGGAATTTCATTTTTCTTGGATCTTATGCTTATAAAGTAAGTCAATACAAGTACCTATTGCATTTGATCTTCCCAAAATTTTCTATAAACAAGAATATCCTCCAAGTAGACTAGTACAAACTTACCAAGGTCTCATTGGAAAACTCTAGTGGTGATTCATTAGAAAGTAGTTGGTGCATTGGTAAGCCCAAAAGAAATTGCTAATCACTAAAGAAGCCCAAAGTAAATCGATTGTTGCATTTGTAAAGCCTAAAAGGAATTGCTAATTATTGATGAAGCCCAACGTTAGTCTTGAAAGTAGTGTTCTAGGTGTCTTTGTAGTTAACATGTATTTGATGATAACCCAAAACCAAGTCAATCTAGATGAAGAAACAAAGTCCATGGAGTTGATCTAGGTCTTCGATCCTAGGAAGTGGGTAAGTATTCTTCATTGTTATCTTGTCCAATGCCATGTATCAGTACGAGGAGAAATGTTGGGGTAAATCTTACCTTCCAATCACTACTTAACCCACATTTGAATCTATGCACTCTCAATCACTGTAGCCTTATAAGAGGTT
Source organism: Larix kaempferi (assembly GCA_027924585.1). Classification (NCBI taxonomy): domain Eukaryota; kingdom Viridiplantae; phylum Streptophyta; class Pinopsida; order Pinales; family Pinaceae; genus Larix; species Larix kaempferi. The sequence goes on along the minus strand of BSBM01000052.1, from coordinate 5,800,546 downwards.
GATATTAAATCTGTTCATAACACATACACATAAAATATGTTGGAATCGATTTAATACTGAGAAGGGGGGTGAATCAATATTAGTGCAGTTATCAACAATTTTTATCTTCTCTAACAGATTAACTTTTACTTAATCTCTATGTTCTGTTATGCATTAGTAAATAAACATCCACACATATATGCACCACATGAATAACACATAACACATGATTTTTACATGGAAACCCAAACGGGAGAAAACCACATAATGCTTCTTTATAATGAGAAATAATACATTCAAGGAAGCACCGACTTCCTGTGTTTACTAGCACCAACTGGAAGGAGGTACCTACCTGAAGGAAGATTCCGCTCCCTATGTTTTCTCCAGCACCAAATGGAAGGAGGCATTGACCCCCTGTCTACTTTGTTTTACAAGCACCAACCTGAAGGAAGCTGCGATTCCCTGTCTCCTTGCCCTGTCTGACCGCCCCGATGTCTAATATATCTTACTACCTTGTTGAAATTCAACTCTCCATACTTCTTCAGATCTTCTGATGATAATTATGTCGTGCGCACCTTCGCATGCAAAGTGTACTCTGCCATTGCACTGCATACATCACTTGACTTTCATTCCTCTCAACTCACACTTCTGCTGATACCTGACTTCATGTACTGTGTGCTTTGCTGATTCTGCAGTTTGTGTTTCTTGTTCAACGATCCATTCTTCGTGACTCCAATGATAAACTAATACTGTGCATTCAATTGATTGTTCGTTGTTCATAAATGAAGCACTAGTAACTTAAGGAACTACCCACTTTCTGATGTGTCCATTCTATTTAAGTGCTGCAGTCTCTCAGATAATTCGCAACGTCTTGTGCATCAAACAATTGGTCCATTCAGTTTAACACACTTGTCTGAGATCATCTGCATCATAATGCGCCTATCGGATCTTGCTGCTATTCTATTGTTGCGCATCAGATGGAGTTCTCAACTTCGCACACTTTCACTTCTGTTCATATGCATTAGCTAGACATCTGCGCAATATCTGATAAACTTCGATTCTGTCTCTGCGCTTCTGTCTCTACAACATCTGTGAGTAAAAAATCAAACACTTATGCATACTTCAGTATTTCTTCATTTCAGTATTCACGTATCTGTCACAGATTTACAACATCATTCTGCGCACCATCAAATATTCATTCTACTGTATGTGAGCATTCGACTCTTCACTAGATCATTCTATTCTTTCCATGAGCCCATTGACGCCCCGAAATATAAAACTGAAACTTGTATTTGAATCTCTTATTCTCTCACCATCCAGCTTACATTCAATCTCCAACTTGCATATCTATTTATACATGTCCTGCACAGATTGTATCTTCACAAGTTGGTCATGGCATCCTTCTTCCATACTTCATGGATTGTGCATATGCCACGTGTCATCATCTACGCTATTGATGTGTCATCTTTGATGTATCAAGCACCTTTCAAGGTTCAGAACTTAGTGGGACTGCATACCTTGGTGGTGTACCATTGCGCTCTTGATGTTAATACCTTAAAGGATCTACGCATACTCCAACTTCTTCTAAGTGGGTCTTTGACCTTTGCCACTTTATCACTTGTGGGTAATGGGCACTTGGTATATTGATACTTAACGAATTCTGCGCATACACCAACTTCTATTTAGTAGGTCTTTGAATTCTGTTTCGTCATCACTTGTGGGACTTGGCACCTGCTGTACCGTCGGCTGTGGAATTTGCTCACAGTTGGTTTTCAACCGCTGTACCTTTCTAGGAACTTGTGCACGTTCCACTTACTGAAAGCATCTTCTGATTGGCTATGCTTGCGCACTTTCAGGATTGTCCAACCAATAACTGTTTGCGCACTTCCAACTTTTAACCAAGCAACGCTCAAGCTTGCTTGCATACTTGTATCATTTCTTCAACCAACTCCTTGGCTGCTTAAGCACTTGTACCATTGTCCAACCAATTCCTTGGCTGCTACCATGTGAATGTATGACTTGGTGGACTTGATTTCTGGGAAAAGACCAAATTCTATAGGATACATTACTTGTGTTCCTTCTTGAACTGGATCTTCATGATGTATCTTGTTATGTACTTCTTCAAACTTGTCATGCATGTTGTATCCTTGATACACATCTTCAGAATGAATGCACTTATAGATATACTCCAAAGTTGCATAAATGTATGTCACCTTCACCATATGCGCATATATTTATGGTGTTCATGTTCTTATTCATCTTGCGGATGTACTGCTTCAAAGTGGCTTCCATATACTCCTTCATAATTCTGAAAGTATGTTGTATCCACTTTGACATCAGTTGATATCGATGACTCAAACTGAGTCAGTTGTCATCCTCTTTGACACTAGTTGACAGTCAAACACTTGACATTATCTTTAGTTGACATCAATGACAACCAATGTTCAACAATCTTCCCATTTGGCATTGATGTCAACACCTTATGTAGCTGTACCTAATCTTCTTTGAATTGTATGCTTCATCTGTACTTTGTCGCAGTGCTCCCCCTGTGTCTATGCTCCCCTTGAGGTCTTTGGGCTTATGGATATTGCGTTTCCTGTTAGTACTTCTGCTTCTAATTATATGCTTGAACCATTCTTCTTTCATCTATGCAGGCCATATGTTCAGTTATCTTCACGCTCTTTCACGTCCGCTGTAGCTTCATGTTGTTTCTTTTGCTATCTGCAAGTCTCCAAGTGATCCCGTCACACTCTTTCACATCTGTATCTGCAATTCTCCAAGTGATATTCTTCACACTCTTTCACGTCCGCTGTAGTTTCATGTTGTTCCTTTGATGTATGCAATTATCTCACTTTTTTTGTTGTCCTACTGACTTCATGGATTGCTTCTAATAGCTTCATGTATCTCTCCTTTCATTCTATCTTGTTGATGTTAGCTTCTGATGTGTGTTTCATGCCTTAGCTTCATGCTGATGATGTCAAATTTTGATGTGCATTTCATGCCTCAGCTTCATGTTGCTGATGTGCATTTCATACCTCAGCTTCATGTTGCTGATGTGCATTTCATACCTCAGCTTCTTGCATTTCTCCTCCTTTGACATCAATGGCAAAGAGGTGCCATTCTTTTGCACTATATGAGTTCTTCTTATTTGTTTTAGGCTAGTGTTCATCACGACTGTATTCAGGGAAAAATCCCCTTGTTATATTACTCCTTTTACCTTGATCTCCTGTTCTTGTCACAATAACTCAACTCTTCTTGCGCAATGATTCTTCCTGTCATCCTTACTTCCACTGCGCAGTGCTGATCCCCTATGGATTTATGCTTATTTGATTGGGTTCTCATTGTGTTGAGGATTGAGAATCACACCCAATTTTTCTCTGATATATTCAAATGTATCTTGTGGAAGAGGTTTTGTAAATATATCTACAATTTGTTCCTTAGTAACAACATATTCTAATTTGAACACATTTTCGGCTACTTTCTCTCTCACAAAATGATACTTGATGGGGATGTGCTTAGTTTTGCAGTGCATAACCGGCCTTTTGGAGATACTGACAACACTTTTGTTGTCGCATAGAATTTTTATTGGACGATCTATGTTTACTTGAAGATCCTTCAGAGTCTGTTTCATCCATAACACTTGTGAACAACAAGCAGGTGCATTAATGTACTCTTCTTCTGCTGTAGATAATGCCACAGATGGTTGTATTTTGCTGATCCATGACACAAGACAGTTTCTTAAGAAAAATGATACACCACTAGTGCTTCTCCTATCATCGATACTTCTATCCCAATATGCATCAGTGTATGTGACTAAGTCAATATGTTTGCTCCGTGGGTACCATAGACCAAGATACATAGTCCCTTTCAAATACTTGAAAATTCTTTTGACTTCTTGAACATGCGTTTCCTTGGGTGCTTCTTGAAACCTTGCGACAATTCCAACAACTTCCATGATGTTTGGTATGGAAGCAGTTACATACAATAGGATTCCAATCATCAATCTGTAAAGCCTCTGATTAACTTCTCTAGCCTCATCTTCTTTACTCAACTTGCATCCTGTAACCATGGGTGTACAGATGGGCTTGCAATCTTCCATGTTAAATCTTTTTAACATCTCCTTTATATACTTAGATTGGGAGATGAAGATGCCATCATTCAATTGTGAAATTTGCAACCCAAGGAAAAATGATAGTTCTCCTAGCATAGACATTTCAAACTCTTTTTGCATATCTTTCACAAATTGCTGACTCATTTGATCATCTTTGCTTCCAAAAATGATATCATCAACATATACTTCCACGACTATCATTTTTTCATTTTCGATTTTGATGTCGAGATTATTGTCTATACTTCCCCTTTTGAATCCTTGTTTTTGTAGATATTTATCCAACCTTGAATACCAGGCTCTGGGGGCTTGTTTGAGTTCATACAAATATTTCTTCATCTTCAAAACATAATCCTTGTTGCTTGAGAGAGAGGAACCATATGGATTTTCAATGTATACCTATTCTTCAAGATCTCCATTTAGAAAAGTTGACTCTTACATCCATTTGATATACCTTGACATCTTCTGCGCATGCATAAGCCAGGAAAATTCTGATAGCTTCCATTCACGCCACGGGGGAAAATTTTCCTCAAAATACATTCCCTCGATTTGCGCATATCCTTTGCATACCAATCTTGCCTTGTTTCTGACAACTTGTCCATCTTCATTTAGTTTGTTTATAAATACCCACTTCGTTGCTATAACATTCTTGTTTTTGGGTCTTCGAACGAGTTCCCAAGTCTCATTCTTTTTTATTTGATCTAATTCTTCCTTCATATCCTTCATCTAATTTGGCTTGCTCAATCCCTTCTGGTTCTATTTGTGATAGTAATGAGAAATGCACTTCCTCAGTTGGGTTGATCTGACTTATTCTAGTTTTTACTCCGTCATCTTTGTCTCCAATAATTAAATCTTCTGAATGATTTCTCTGAACAAATCTAGAGGGGACCCTTGTGTCTGGTCTTCCTTCTTCTAGTCCACGTTGATTTACTACCTCCTACGGTACTTCTATTTCCTGATTTTATTCATACAGTTGTTCCAGCTGTGACAAGTCATCATATTCTTCAATTCTTCTATGAGTCAAGACTTCATCAACCTTTACTTCAGGACTTTCCACTATTTTTCTGAGTTGCAAATTGTAGCATTTGTAAGCTTTGCTTTTGCAGGAATAGACGAGAAAGATTCCTTCATCTGATCTAGAATTAAATTTTCCTAATGTATCATCGTTTCTTTTGATGTAACATTTGCTTCCAAATATTCTAAAGTGCTTAACTGTAGCTGGTCTTCCTTTCTAGAGTTCATATGGTGTTGAGAAACTATTTGTGCTGATTAAACATATGTTGAGAATGTGAAAAACTGTATGAATGGAATGGTCCAACACATGTCTCACAACTTCTATTCGTTTAGCATTGTCCTGGCCATCTCTTGAACAATCCTGTTTTTTCTTTCTGCCACCCCCATTTTGTTGTGGAGTTTTGGCTGTTGAAAATGGTCTTTTAATTCCATGTTTGTCACCGTAGTTATAAAACTTGTTTGATGTATACTCTCCTCCATTGTCAGTTCTTAAGAATTTTATTCTTAAATCAGTTTCGTTCTCGACTGCTTCTTCAAATGTCCTAAAGCATTCGAAAGTTTCTGATTTTGCATTAAGAAAGAATACCCATGTCATTCGGGTGAAATCATCAATAAATAGTAGAAAGTATTCTTCGCCATTCATTCCTTTGGTTCTCATTGGATCACAAAGATATGAATTCATTAATTCCAAAGGTCTTGAGGTACAATATTATTTTGTTGGGTACTTGATTCTAGCTTGTTTCCCATATAGACAGTGTTTGCAGAAGGAATTTGATGGCTTAGTAATCCTTGGAATTCCCCTCACTACCTATTTCCTATTGATCATGATCAAATTATCGAAATTGATGTGTCCCAATCTTCTATGCCAAAGACGACTTTCATTGGTTTGTCCCATCCAACATTTCTCTTCTCTTTCTTCATCCATAATGTAAACATTGTTGGGATTTCTAGAGGTTGTAGCTAGGATTATTCCTGTATCCCTATTTTTGATTTTGCATTTTTCCGAATCAAAGGTAAGAGTGTGTCCTTGGTCGCACATCTGGATAACACTTAAAATATTGTGTTTCATGTTCTCGACCAACAGAACATTATCTGCCTTGGTTCTTTTGTTTCCTAGGCTTGCTAGGCATTTACCAAAAAGTTTTGCTGAGCCAATGTCCCCAAAATAGACACTGCCTCCCTTGTATTCTCTGAACTTCAAAAAGGTATTTTTATCTCCGGTCATATGCTTGGAGCATCCACTGTCTATATACCATTTCCCCCTTCTACTTTGTGCATGTAAGGCTAGGCTGCATGCTTCTTGATGATCTTGACCTTTTTGATCTTCAACTATCGACCAACAGAACATTATCTGCCTTGGTTCTTTTGTTTCCTAGGCTTGCTAGGAATTTACCAAAAAGTTTTGCTGAGCCAATGTCCCCAAAATAGACACTGCCTCCCTTGTATTCTCTGAACTTCAAAAATGTATTTTTATCTCTGGTCATATGCTTGGAGCATCCACTGTCTATATACCATTTACCCCTTCTACTTTGTGCATGTAAGGCTAGGCTGCATGCTTCTTGATGATCTTGACCTTTTTGATCTTCAACTATCTTAGTGACTTGCACAAGTGGCTGCTGTTTTCCGTAGTCATGAGTATCACGTTCTGTCGTTTTGCAATATTTGTCTTCTTATGCTGAAAGGATTGGAATCTTCAAACACAACTTTCAACGTCTTTTTGAGACTATTCAGTGTAGGATTTGTCTGATTGCACATACCTTTATTTCTGGCATATGCTAATGTGCGATCTCTACAATTTATTGCTTTGTGACCAAAATGATAACAATAAAAGCAATTTCCAAAGAAAATATTTTGGTATCTGATATGATATAAATTTCGAGGTTGCACAAACGTATTTTCCAAAAGATCCGGCCTTCAATGTTCTCTCTCAAATCTATGATTTGTTCTTGACTATGAGGTCTTGAGAGCATTTGCATAGCTTTTAGCGAAGTAAGTTTCTTTATTAATGTTGTTTCTGCCTCTTTGTTCTAGCTGGAGGCTTAATTGCTCGAGTTCACTTTTTAGAGAAACTACTTCAGCTTCCAGACTTTCACACTTGTCATCCTTTAAGTTTAATTGCTTAGTGGTATATGCTTCTAAATTCAAAAGAGATTCATGCAGGAGCTTTCTTTTCTTCCTTGATTTTTTTAGTTCATCCAATGCACTGACTAGTTCTCCTTCAAAGTCTACTTAAGCCATATGATCATATTTTGAGTCCATACTGCTGGATTCTGCGTTGAAATTTGTCTTCCATATGTTAATCTGTTATCGAAGACACTGGCTCTGATACCAATTGTTGGAATCGATTTAATACTGAGAGGGGGGGTGAATCCGTATTATCGAAGTTATCAACAATTTTTACCTTCTTTAACAGATTAGCCTTTACTTAATATTTATGTTCTATTATGCATTAGTAAATAAACATCCACACATATACGCACCACATGAACAACACATATTACACATGATTTTTACGTGGAAACCCAAACGAGAGAAAACCACAGAACACTTTTTTATAATGAGAAAGAATACATTCAAGGAAGCACCGAATTCCTGTGTGTACTAGCACCAACTGGAAAGAGGCACCAACCCCCTGGTTTTACAGGCATCGACCTAGAGGAAGCTTCCGCTCCCTGTGTTTTCTCCAACACTAACTGGAACGAGGCACTGACCCCTTGTTTGTTTTGTTTTCAGGCACCAACCTAAGGAAGATGCAACTCCCTGTCTCCTTGCCTCGTTCGACCACTCTAATGTCTAATATATCTTACTTCCTTGCTAAACTTCAACTCAGTGCACTTCTTCAGATCTTCTGATGATAATGCTGCTGTGCGCACCTTCGTATGCAGACTGTACTCTGTCACTGCACTGCATACATCACTTGACTTCTCATTCCTCTCAACTCACACTTCTGTTGATGACTTCATGTACTGTGTGCTCTGTTGATTCTGCAGTCTGTGTTTCTGGTTCAACGATATGTTCTTTGTGCCTACAATGATCAACTGATACTATGCTTTTAATTAATAGTTTGTTGTTCATAAATGAAGCACTAGTAACAGAAGGAACTGCGGACTTTCTGAAGTGTCCATTCTATTTAAGTGCTGCATTCTCGCAGATAATCTACGACGTCCTGTGCATCAAATAATTGGTCCGCTCAGTTTAAATCACTTGTCTCAGATCATCTGCATCATAATGTGCCTATCAGATCCTGCTGCTGTTTTGTTGTTGCGCATCAGATGGAGTTCTCAACTTCGCACACTTTCATTTCTGTTCATATGCATCAGCTAGACACCTACGCAATATTTGATGAACTTCGATTCTGTCTCCGTGCTTCTATCTCTACAACATCTGTGACTAAAACATCAACACTTGTGCATACTTTAGTATTTCTTCATTTCAATATTCACGCAATATCTGTCACATATTTATAACATCATTCTGCGCACCATCAAATCTTCATTCTACTGCATGTGCACATTCGACTCTTCACTAGATCATTTTGTTCTTTCCACAAACCCGTTGATGCCTCGAAAAATAAAACCAAAACTTGTATTTGAAGATCTTATTCTCTCGCCATCCAACTTACATTCAATCTCCAACTTGCATCTCTATTTATATATGTCTTACACGGATTGTATCTTCACAAGTTGGTTGTGGCATCCTTCTTCCATACTTCACGGATAGTGCATATGCCACGTGTCATCATCTACGCTATTGATGTGTCATCTTTGATGTATCAAGTGCCCTTCAAGGTTCACAACTTAGTGGAATTGCATACCTTGGTGGTGTACCATTGCGCTCTTGATGTTAATACTTTGCGGGATCTGCGCATACTCCAACTTCTTCTAAGTGGATCTTTGACCTTTGGCGCTTTATCACTTGTGGTAATGCACACTTGGTATATTGATACTCAACGAATTCTGCACATACACTAACTTCTATTTAGTAGGTCTTTGAATTTTGCTTCGTCATCACTCATGGGACTTGCACACTTATTGCATCGTCGGTTGTGGAATTTGCTCATAGTTGGTCTTCAACCGCTGTACCTTTCTATGAACTTGTGCACATTCAACTTATTGAAAGCATCTTTTGATTAGCTATGCTTGCGCGCTTTCAAGATTGTCCAACCAATAACTGCTTGCGCACTTCCAACTTTTAACCAAGCAATGCTCAGGTTTGCTTGCATACTTGTATCATTTCTTCAACCAACTCCTTGGCTACTTAAGCACTTGTACCATTGTCCAACCAACTCCTTGGCTGCTAACATGTGAATGTATGACTTGGTGGACTTGATTTATGCACAAGGACCAAATTCTATAGGATACATTACTTGTGTTCCTTCTTGAACTGGATCTTCATGATTTATCTTCTTATGTACGTCTTCAAACTTGTCATGCATGTTGTATCCTTGATACACATATTTAGACTGAATGCACTTCTAGATATACTCCAAAGTTGCATAAATGTCTGTCACCTTCACCATATGTGCATATATTTATGGTGTTCATGTTCTTCTTCATCTTGCGCATGTACTGCTTCAAAGTGGCTTCCATATATTTCTTCATACTTTTGCAAGAATGCTGTATCCACTTTGACATCAGTTGATATTGATGACTCAAACTGAATCAGTTGTCATCCTCTTTGACACTAGTTGATAGTCAAATACTTGACATTATCTTTAGTTGACATCAATGACAACCAATGTTCAACAAAACACTTGCATATAGAGAAGAGAGAGGTGTTAAGATTCAATATGCTAAGACAGATAACATCAGTATTACATTTAATTTCACAACAATAGAATATACAAGATCACTGAAAGAACAACAAGCACAACATAAACATAAGAGACACAGATTTATCCTGAGAAAGCCTCATGGGGTAGAAAACTCAGCAAATCTTCCTCAATATAGATGACCAACAAATACAAAGATGTAGTCCCCAAACAAGAGCTCCTTCTCCTCCTTTGCAGATCTCTCTCTCTCCTATGCGCCAATCACAAGTGAGTGATAAATGAGGAACGCACCTCCTCTATTTATACACTACTCCGACTTGACTTTTCACCCTAACAGGGCCGACTTCTCCTAGGAGAGTCTAATAACCCCTAAACAACTAACTTAGGGCCGACCCCACTAGGGAGCTCTAATAACCCTAGTTACCACACTCCGACGGAGGAATAAACATCTCCGGATATACAAAAAAGTCCCGACAGAGGAATGAAACATCTCCGGATAAAGTACAAATAGAATATTCTTAGAAGTTACATTATTTCAACACTCCCCCTTAACGAGAAGGATATTCTAACAACATCTGCAGGAGCAAGGAGTCATCAACTACATGATACATCTATAAACCCTTGGAAGCTTTCTTTAATCATCATCAGTAACTCAAACAGTTACTGGAACATCTTCAAAATATTCAATACTGGAACATCAACATCTTCAGTATTGAGCCTTCATCTTCTGCAGCACTCAATCAACTACAACAACAACATCATCTGGATCTCTCGATCAACAACATCATCTGGATCTCTCGATCAACAACATCGTCTGGATCTCTCGATCAACAACATCATCATATGGATCTCCCGATGAACAACATAATCTGGATATTTCGATCAACAACATCATCATCTGGATCTCCCGATCAACAACATCATCTGGATCTCTCAATCAACAACATCATCATCTGGATCTCTAGATCAACAATAGCAACATCTGGATCTTCCGATCAATAGCCTCATCGTCTGGATCTCTTGATCAACAACATCTACAACACACATGACCCAATTACGGGATGGTCAATCCCTATCAATTTAGGACATAAATCCAAGGACGATGCAATCCTGATCCACTTACAGGATGATCAATCCCTATCAATTTAAGACACCACAACATGTCTATGGACGAGGCAATCCAGATCTACTTATAGGATGATCAATCCTATTCACTTTAGGACATAAGTCCAAGGATGAGGCAATCCTATCACGTACATTTTGAACCAAAGGTTTAGGGATGATGCAATCCTATCACGTACATTTTGAACCAAACGTTCAGGGATGATGAAATCCTATCATGTACATTTTGAACCAAATGTTCAGGGATGATGCAATCCTATCACGTACATTTTGAACCAAACGTTTAGGGATGATGCAATCCACTCGTCCACTTAGACAAAGTCTAAGAACCACACATATACCTCATCGTCGGTATCATAGACCTTATCGTCGGTATCATCGACCTCATTGTCGGTATCATCGACACATGTATCCTCATCATTGATATATGTATCCTCATCATCGATACAAGTATCCTCATCATCAATACAAGTATCCTCATCATCGACCTTACCGTTGGTATAATCAACCTCATCATTGATACAAGTATCCTCATCATCGATACAAGTATGCACATATCATCATTGACCATATCACTCCCCCTATCGAGGAGGGTCCTTCTGAACTACACCAAGCTTGTCTCAGAAATACTCAAACTTGACTCAAGACAGAGGTTTGGTTAATACATCAACAACTTGCTCATCAGTGCCCACATGCTCGAGCTTTATAGATCCTTTCTGCACCATATCCCGTACATAAAAATATCAGATCTCTATGTGCTTTGACTTGCCGTGGAATACTAGATTCTCTATCATCTTGATACAACTCTGGTTGTCACATAGGATCATAGTGGGGTCCATCTCTAAGTCAAACAATCCTGATTACAACTTCCGAATCCATATCGCTTCACAATTGGCAGAGCAAGCAGCTATATATATTCCGCTTTAGCTATGCTGAGAGCCACACTAGACTGCTTCCTGCTAAACCACGATATCTTGGCAGATCCCAGACAATAACATCCACCCGATGTGCTCTTCCTGTATGATACAATTCTTGCCCAATCAACATCTGTGTAGCCATACAATCTGAAGTCATGATCTCCAAGATAATATAGACCAAAGTCTCTCGTACCCTTTAGGTACCTCATTACATGCTTTGTAGCTACCAGGTGAACACGTCTAGGTTCCACTAGATACTGAATCAAGGTGTTCATAGCAAAGCATATATTTTTTCTGGTATTCATCAGACACATCAATGACCCAATAATCTGTCTATACCGAGTTACATCCACTAACTCTGATGAGTCATCAACTAAAAGCTTCAAGTTGGAATCCATGGGAGTGGCCATGGCTTTGCATTTTAACATATCAAATCTTTTCAAGATTTCCACAGCATACTTTCCCTGGTTTGGAAAGATTCCTTCTGGGCCTTGCCATACTTCTAGACCTAGGAAGTAGTGCATCAATCTGAGATCTTTCATCTCAAATTCTGCAGAGAGCTTCTTCTTGCATTCGAAAATCTGTTTCTCATTCCCAGTCAGAAATAGATCATCTACATAAAGCAACAATATAACAGGTTTATCATCCATAACCTTGAGGTAAAGGTTAGGATTAGCTTTAATCTTGGTAAAGCCCAAGCTTGTCAAGAAGCTATCAATTCTACCTCGGTGACTGAACATAATTCACACTCTGCATTGAGTGATCTTCTGCCTATCTATCAGTGCCATCTCCCGTCAGATGGGTCTACTTATATGAGCCTCAAGATCATTCGAACTCTGTGGTGAGTTCCTTCTTGCATCCATCTAAGAGAAGAATGTCATTTGTATATAGAAACCATCTTCAACCTTGTAGCAAAGGTTGAAATCCGCATCACCCATGGTGATCATTAAGCTCATCAAAGGACTATTGATCCTGGGTACCCGTACAGTGCTTTTTTTCAATTGAATCCTGGGAGTTTTCTCGATTCACACTTCTTCTTTAATTACACCATTAAGAGAACGGTCTTATCTAGCCACTTGGAGAAAAATTCTCGTCATGATCCTCTTCCTCTTTCTAAGAGAATCTTCTAGCCACGAGCTTTCTATAGTATGTTTGATTTGTAAGTCTTCTTGTTGAACATCCGTCACTTGTTTGGTGTTCATCATTTTTCATGATCTTTCCTACAAATCAAAGTTAATTATATGATTAGTAATACTTCATAATCATCAAATCATGTTGAAATGATAACCTGTTATGCATACTGATATGATTCACATAGTTATGCAACTATCTTGACCAATACTTTGGCACAACACTTTTCCATATCCTGTATGCATACAGTGGCTATCTAGATGCTTTCAATCTCTACCAAAACATACTATCAAGGGCGTGCACAACTCTTAGTATGCCAGCAAAGAGGTTTCATTCTAGACAAGCAACAATGGAATGTTTGTCCAACTTACCCATCATATGCATATTAGTAGTATACTGTTCAATGCTATATGAATGCTTACACTATGCATGATATATTCTAGGAATACAAATATGCATACAACTATTATGAGCAATATCATTAACTATTCAGAGATTCAATCAACTCAAATACTTATATTTTATGTTTGTGTGGTTGCCTCCCCCTTGATCTCTATTTTCCCTTTATGATAGCATCATGATTATATGTCTTTGAACTTCTATCCATTCTGCACCACTATGCATGCTTAAGTGTGTACTAGTTTCATCTTTGTGTCTTTCCTCAAGATCTCATACATTCATTAGTATAATCTTAATACTATCAAAACATTATGATTCTAAATAACCTTAAGTATGTATGGTTATGATCATTTCATACACATGTATACTTACCTAAGATCCTAACAAAAAGTAGGATTCTAACTTGATATAGGAAAGCATACCTAGATTATCATGCTTGGTTATGTCTAACATACCCAAACAATATCTTCTTTGTTCTGTTCAATGATATAGAGACCTTGTGCTAGAACCTGCATATCTCATAAGTTAAGCATAGTAGAACAAAGTCATACATACCTCGTAAGTAGAGCTTCTATGTGATCAAAGACTATGGATGAGTCTTTGTCTTCATGTCATCATGGTCATAGAACTCGATTTGTCTTTCTTGATGTACCTTTCATGTTAGCATCCAACATCATCCTCATACAACACCACAAGTGCATTAGTACAATCATAAGTGTCATAACCCTAATAAATGAATGTCTTATATCATTCACATGCATTCATACTTTTACTAAGGTGATTAGACAATCTAGAATTAATCATGATTGTACTAACCTCAATAATATGAAGACAAACATATTATAAACTTAATCATGAAACATATTTCAAAACATACCTGTATCTTCTCAAGTCATACCCGTCGAGTAGTTTTCTCTATAAGGGTAAAACCCTAACCATCCAAGGTAGATCATTTGTATGTTCATGGTGCTAGGATGATAGAATACCAGTTCCATTTAAACCTTCTTCATTGCTGCCCTATGAGTCTCCCAACTTTGCTAGGGTTTCTTCTTACTTGTAAACCCTAATCTTCAATCTCCTTCCTCCCACGACATTTTGATGGAGGATTAATATCTGTGATGAATGGATTCCAAATCCATTATAAAATTTTCCAATGTTGCATCAGGTGTCTCCAACATTGTATCAGGTCCTTCCATACCTAAAAACTGAAAACCCTAAGTGAGAGCTTCTTCCTCCTCTTCCTTGATTTCCTCTATTGAGCCATTTTATATGTTCCATATTGTTTCTGGTGTATCTCTGAAATTTCATATCTGCAGGGTCTGAAACTTCAGCTTGTGGTAGCCTGACCTGTCATATTTCCAACCCCACAGATCTAAGTTTCAATGGATTCTCCATGAGAGAGATATGCTAAAGTCGCAACATGACCCGTTTATGGGATGAAACAACATAGCGAACTTGTACGGAGTTCCACGTGGCACTGTTTCAACTTCGGCCTCTGAAAACTGGACCTATCAAACTACAGTCCGTGCCCTAACTGTAAATTTTTACGGAATTCCATTTGGAGCTTCCTAGCCCGAGATATGACCTTTGTTCCTAGGGCACCTGTTTTGGGCTGCATTCTGGAAGAGGAAGAAACCCTAACTTGTACGAATCATATCTCACAAACTACAACGAATCTAAGGATGATATTTGGACACAAGGTACATGAACATTTCTTCGTTGGCATGTAAAAGTTTCAGATCTTGAAACTTCTCCAAAACTTATTTATAGCGAAAGTTCCACGATGACTAGTTTTTACTATACCAAGCCCTAGTTTCCAATTTGTCGCAAGTGCAACAAGTGTCATAAATGCCATACAATGCCTTACTTCAGGCTAGCTCTGATACCATGTTAAGATTCAATATGATAATATAGATAACATCAGTATTACATTCAATTTCACAACAATAGCATATACATGATCACTGAAAGAACAACAAGCACAACATGAACACAAGAGACACAAATTTATCCTGGGAAACCCTCATGGGGTAGAAAACCCAGCAAAGCTTCCTCAATATAGATGACCAACAAATACAAATATGTAGTCCCCAAACAAGAGCTCCTTCTTCTCCTTTGCAGATCTCTCTCTCTCCTATGCGCCAATCACAAGTGAGTGAATGAGTGATGAATGAGGAACACACCTCCTCTATTTATACATTACCCCGACTTGACTTTTCATTCTAACAGGGACGACTTCTCCTAGGAGAGTCTAATAACCCCTAAAAAACTAACTCAGGGCCGACCCCACTAGGGAGGTCTAATAACCCTAGTTACCACATTCCGACGAAGGAATAAACATCTCCGGATATACAATAAAGTCCCGACGGAGGAATGAAACATCTCCGGATATACAATAAAGTCCCGACGGAGGAATGAAACATCTCCGGATAAAGTACAAATAGAATATTCTTAGAAGTTACAATATTTCAACAAGAGGAGAGATCACTTGATATTATTCAATGTGTATAAATGTTGATACATAGAGATATATCCTACAACCATGTATTGTTACATAAAGACATAACTTAGCCTATTTAACACTTATGATGTGACTTTACTATAGTTAAGTCACTTTACTACCTATGCTATGTATATTACAACATGATATGGCTGTTATAGAATATATTCTAATGCTCTCCATTACTGGTCATATTAAACACATTGCATACCCTAAAATGCAAATTTATTTGGACCAAGTTTGTCATGAATGATGTATGCAGCTAGCCTCCACATTTTGCAACCAATTAACAACTGGAAATGATGATAATGAAAGTCTACCTCTTGGAAATATTCCTAACTACTATCCACAATTTCACAATGTGATACCCCATGGGTATATCACATGCTCCTCTTAATCACACTCCAAATATTTTATGGTTGTTGGGGAATGATAAGTAATACTGACCACATGGCATGCAGTAGACTTGATTTATGTAAGATGGAACAAGTCACCAACCACTTCCTTGATTTGCGACCCTTCAATTGGATGAGAGTCAATGTTGGGTTAAAATATTAGCCTACTTATTACATATATAAAAGTTTAGTTCAACTCCATAAAGCTACTCTTTTATGTAGCCCAGGACCAAATTACATAAAATCTAAAAAAACAGGGCTTTGAAGCATGTCATAATCTTTAAAGGCTCTCGAGAGTCTACACTTGAAAATTGCATCTCCTATCACTGATCCACACTTACAAATTGTACCTCTTTTGATTGATTATGGCCACCCTTGATAACCATCCTGCTGCTCTACCAACCATATCATTGTGTCATCATTGACATTGCCTTGGATTTTGTTAATGTCACTATAAGAGTGATGCATGCTTTCTTCCATTTGTTTCTTTATATTTTTCTTCATCAATTTGAAGTTCAACAAAGTTTGAACCAACATATAAATTAGTAGATAACAAATAAACACCTCATTGACTTTCTCTATTCTTTCATCTGTTCCTCCAATGTTTCAGTGTGGAAGTTCTTTTCCCTTCATATTTTTGACATTGTAATTCTCCACTTCACCATGTGAATTGATACCAATTTCTAGTTCCCCTAACACATCCTTGGCATCTTCTATCTCCCATGCATTTGCACATCATCACATGATGCTTTCCCAATACTCTACAATTTCCTTCCTTGTAGATCATTGGATGTTTTAGCTTTGGATTTGAAACTTACACCATAATCTAAATATGATTTTCATCGCTTCTTACTTCTATGCTCACAACAAGATTTCTTCAAAGATCCAAAAGCATACATGCTTTTTTGCTTGGTCAACATACCCAACAAATAATAGTATTCTATTTGTGGCATTTTCAAAAGCAACTGGACTAAATATTTTTAAGTCACCTTTGGAATCCTCTTGGATCATGCCTCCTCGTGGGTGACTCTTTTCACTCCTATGGTGGGACTCCTATTGGAGAAATATAATTTTTCTATGCAATCTCATTTGCTTGTATGTATTAATAAGTGATTTCCCTTGCAACATATTATTCATTATTTCTATTATTCTTTTGCTTCTTTCCCTGTCAACTTTTCACCTTTGATTCCCTCTTTCTTATAGAAGTTAGAAATCTCCTCTCCAATTTTTGATTGGAAGCTACTTATACTTTCACCAGATTCTTTTTCGGTTGCAACCTTTAATTTATGGTCTAAAGATTTTTCCTTTGCAATTATAACATTTTGTTCCATATCTTTGCCAAGAATATTGGCATTTCGAATGAAGTTACATCGAGTCATCAATTTCTCTAATGCACTTAAATTTTTTGATTAAAAAAATGATTCATTGCTTCTATGAAAAATAATTAACACAAAGAAAAACTACCTATCACCTAATGATGATAGTGGGATAATTTGACCACAAGCCTTAATATGCACAAGATTCAATACCGTGCTTACTCTTCAAGCTCTCACTGTGTCACCAACCTATTTGTGCTACTCTCCGACTAGACATTTTGCACACATCCCTTCATTTTCTTAAATATTCGGTAGACCCACTAACATCTCTAACATATGTATAATAGAAATACAATGAAAGCTTAAATTTCCATACCTTTGATGACAACATAAATTGAGGTTGATATCTCCACTGTCTGCCAACTCTTGAGTATACCACTATTACATCCTATGTGTCCTTCATTACCACAACTTGAAACATGTAAGGTGTATATTCACCTAATCTTAAAGAAATTATCATTTCGTTCCCTATGTTCTTCACCATGGATTTCTTACTCTAAAAACACGTCTAGAAACAATTGATTAATAGAATTTTTATAGTGAAACCAAGAATGTGAACATGTCTAAATGCATACTTCTCACTGCATGCCCATTTCCTTCAACCACATGGTTTTTTCTATTATCTAAAGTAAATTATTTTGACCTAGATTTGGCTCCCACAAACTGAAACATACCACTTATCCTTGTTCATCATATGTTGTGATGGGCTCATGTTAAAATAGCACAAACGTACTTATCCCAGATTTTTTTTTTCACTACACATACTTATGAGAATTTACTACTCTTCTACTATGTAGGGTTGTATTTTCTTTAATGTTTAAGCAAATGAACTTTGAAAAGGAAGAAAACCACTTTGATACATTGAGCCTCAAAACAAAATCTTACCTCCTACAAGTTGTCACGTTTCCTTGGAAAATACATTTTGAAAAACAATAAAATATAAAGCAACACTTTCTTTGCCTCTTAGAGTGTACATCTAGCCTCTAACATTGAATTTGTCACTTGGATGTGTCTCCCCTAGACAAAAGCAATTTTTTTATCCTATTGTTGCCCTTGCAACCTCTCACCAACAAAATTATAACTCTATTTTCCTGAGCAATTTCAACCTCCAAGAAAATTTCCATTTGTTATCCTCTATCGTGCTTTATTCTCCCATTCCAATGTTTGTCTTAAAGCACCAACTTGTGCTTCCAGTATCCATCTCACATGATCCATAATCACATCGTCGACAAAATTCTAGATACAACGTTTAAACTAAATAATTCTTACCAAAAGGGAAATTTAGCTTTTAAACTTTACATCTCTTCTCAACGTGTTCAACCTCTCTCTGTAATGATGTACCATTTCCCACACACCTACCAAATTCCACACTACATCCAACATGCCTTTAGATTAATTTGCCACCAAGAAATCAGTCACAATAACCTTCCTCCAAGTTGCAAAGGGTACTTTCTTGTAGTTACCGAGTGCACATGACCTTTACAATTGGAATGATCAATCAACGATACAAATAATTAAATTTTAAAACAAAACTCTTTTAATATCATAATTAAATTTAAAATACCTATTTGCTGTCACATTTATTCGAGATATGTTTGTGAATCGAGAAAATATTGATTATGTGTTGTCTTGTGAACTATAAAAAAGTCTTCTACTAAAATTGCAAGGTACTTCCAACATTGCCCAACATGCTCATGATTTCCCTGTCATAATGTTTCAAGCTTGTCTTTTCATAGTTTACCAAAAGATTGTCACAATGCAGAAATTGTTAAACATCAATGCACCATTCATGTTGGAATCTTTTTCCTCCTTGTCAATGATCCTGGAGTCATTTTATGTTCCTACACATCTATTTATGTCACGCTCACACCCATGCTGACTCTATTGTGGCTATTCTTCAAGCTTTCCCACCCACATCAAATTGAAGGATTTGATCGTTATCTTTTGAATTGTTAAATTCTTGTAAGCATGGATCCTATTTACTGATCATGTGAGCGTATCTCTTCCAAATATTCTTGTCATTTTTTGAGCTCCTCATAGATAATAACATGCTGAAATCATCATTAAAATCCCTAGAGATGAGTCACGCTCACACCCATATTGACTATTGTGATTATTCTTTAGGCGTGCCTACCCATGTCAAATTAAAGGTTTTGATCACTATCTGTTGCATCATTAAATTCTTGTGAGCCTAACTTTGCAATTTTTGGAGATGATAACAAGCCACTCTTCGTTGACATTGTTAATTTGTTGATAAGTTATCTTATGCATATTTTCTTGCATTTGTGAATTATGTGTGTTTGTTGGTTCTTTGTCCTCTAACTTCAATTCCACTTCAGCGTGTGTGGTATTTCGTAGCCGTGGTCTTCGTTGATGTGCCCACCATGATGCCCATGTGGTGCACATCAAATGAAAATGCTATTTACCTTGTATCTAACCTTCTAGATGTTGTTTCTTTATAATGGATTTAATCTCTCAAATGCCAACCTTGGGTTCTTAAGCCTTGAATAAAGTTGCACAAAACACATGCACATAGAAGACAATGGTAAAGATCCCACAACCGCTTGTAGAATGATTGTCTCAGGGTTTATTGGTGCTCTCCAAAAATGGTGGATAAGGACAATGACCATTGAAAAATGGAATGCATGGGAAGCATAAAAAATGTAGACTAGTGGAAATGAAGAATCCAACCTCATAGGAAACATGACTGCTGAGATCCTAAGATATTGGGGAGGAACTCCAGAAAATCAAAAGGATAAAAACACCCAAATCCTCCTAAATATGAAATGTAGAAGCCTGCGTGATTATGAACAATTCCAAAGGGATTGGGTAATTAGATGTGAAGATGTTCAAGACAGTGATAAAGAGGTTTGGAAAGAGAAATATATCTCTACATTACCAAAGAACTTCCAAAAGTTCTTTACTAGTGCTTTGAACACAAATGATCTTGACTAATATTCATAGGGAGAACTTCATGATATTGTAAATAGCTCTATGGCTGATATCTAAACCAGAAGAGTTGCTGCAAAAGCTACTAGAGAATATCTACTAGGTACCGAAGGAGTTTGCACATAATTCGGAATGCTAGAGCCTATATATTCCAAAGAAAAAAAACACAAAAGGTTACCGTTTTATGATGAAGAGAAGAAAAAAAAGGAAATCAAAACTGAGATACCTTAAATTCATGTTTCCTGGAAGATATAGAGAGTATAAAAGAGAAAACCTCAAGAAAAGGCCATGGAAAGGTAAGAAATATGGGAAGTGGTATTCAAGCAAAAATGAAAAACATAATTATAAATACCAAAATTTAAGAGATGAATATGGAGGAAAGTCAAGGTGGAAATATCCACCCAAGCCTACTTGTTTTAAATGTGGAAAAGAAGGGCACTATGCTAATAAATGTCCAAGTAAAAATGAGTCACAAAACTCTGGATTGAAGTCTAAACAAAAACCAACTCTTGAAGATTATATCAAAAAGTACAAATGTGCGATCTGTGAAAAGAAATGACATAAAGAAAATTAATGTCCCGAGACTAGGGCTTATGATCATGCACATGCAATATGATCATCATTTGAAGAAGAAGCATGTTGTCTAAGTTCTGACAACAATAATGGAAGTTATGTTGCAGATGAATCAAATAACAACATTGATTTTGATCAAGTATTGATGACAAGAAAAGGCCATACATGCCAGTGCCCTGATCCTGAAAATTGTGAATGTTCAATAGAAGATGAATCTCTGACATATTCTCCAGATGAATTTGATGATGAAATCCTAACAACATACTTAGCCTAGATAGAATCCAAGAAGGAAGCTAAATAGTGCAATATGGTAAGGTCTGGACCTCAAGCATCCATCATGATGAAGCAGATTGAAGAAATGGAAGAACGAAATGCAAAAGAAATAATGAAAGAAGCATTTGCAAATGCTTTCTTACTAAAACAAAAAGAAAAAATAGAGTCAGAGACATCATGTAACATCCTGTTATTTTCATAAAAAATTAAATTTTTTAAAACAGCATTAAGTGTAAAATAAATTGCGAATGCGGAAATAATAAATGCTTAACAAGACAGCCTTGAATAAATAAGTCATAAATATAGAAAACATATTAATTACCGAGTCTCATAACTAAAAATATTTTAAATGACAGGGACGCGACACACTTCTTTTAACATGCTTACAACATTAGTTCTGCTTGTGTTAACAGTAATTCGAATATCATGTGCTTATGTTTTCTTGACAATGTACTGACAGTTTTGTTTTTGGATGGTGACGAAGGGGTCCTACGAGGTCCCTGAGGCTTACGTAGCTATGTTTAGCTAAAGCATTTGTTCCTGTCCCTCTTGCGTAGATTTCAGGTAAGAGAATGCGACAATCAAGTGTTTAAGAGCAAAATATGTTTTTCATTAAATTGTCAATGTTTGGTGAAAATGCTATTTACTCCCTTGTTTCAGGTATGGACCTTGTATAATCTAGATGTACTACTTGACTAAACAAATACATAATGCAGAAGTCAGAATGATTGATATTCAAAATACATTTATTAGTAAAATCGTCAAAAGGAATTACTTGTGCTTAGGAATTTCTAGAATACAAATACTAGGTTACGAAAGTCCTGCTGTTTCTAATTGGTCGTTTCATTTCCACCATGTATTGATTTGTGAATATTTCTACTTATACAATATTTCCAAACTATAGTATCATGATCCAAATTCCATACTTGAATGTCATAAATTAACTCTAAAGGCTCCTAAATTTTCCATCTATAAATGCATATAACATTGTATAAATCTAGCACATCTATTATGATGTTACCTACGAAATTCTAATTTGAAAAGTTACAATATAGAATTTAACCCTTTGTGAATATAATATTAGTACCGTGAAATAAAGTATGATTCTACAAAATATTGTGTTTATATAAACAATAATACACCGGACCAAGGGATGCGCCCTAGCCAAGTCCTAAGTGTTTAGCCTTTAACAAGTGCGACTCTTGTCTATAAAATTATCAATGTAACCAAACATTTGGAAGACTAAGACTTTAGTGATGAAATGAACTATGCTATGCAACCCTAGCTCTTGTTCTAAGTATTTATATTGTATGTTTTTGCACTTTACAAAATGAGTTCGTTGTTAAGGTGATGAATTGACAGGTAATAAATTCGCTACTGTTATGAAATGGCAGGTTGACAGTGTCCCGTTCAGGTATTAATGCTTTGGTCTAAACACTATGGTGGAATGTACTGTTGTCAATCCACATAATCCACTTCACGTGAACCTGGTGAATGATACAACTAAGAATCCAAGCTGTGCATAGTTGATATAATGAATCTTCTCCGAGCCGGTTAAATTGTTGTTCTTTGGCATACTATGTTGGCATTGTCATGGTTGTAACATTTAATGAGGTATTGAATGTAGTGGTTGCCCACTTTCCAACGTGCCTGGTTGGCAGCAATCTTCACCGTTGATCTGTAGATTCTTGATATTGTAATGGAACCCTAACTACCACTCTCTTTCATCATCGAGGAAAGGTCTTGTTATCACATATATAGTAGCCGGGCTACCATACATTATTTTTCTGATTCCAGTACACTATTCAGCCAGTTCCCTTACATTGAGATGCTGAGATGAGCATCTATATTGGATCACTATCAGATTTTGGATAGTATATCTATTCCCCATTGCCATGACTGAGTCTTAGGACACTCAGAGAGATGACCGATGTAGCCATTATACCATTTGTACAGAGCAGGCAGTAGTGCCCAGAGTTATAGTAGCAGTTTCAGAGGACAGATGATGGTTCAGATGATGAGCATTCAGGTATATGACTCAGCAGGTATATCATTGTGTTATGGTTATATTGCTTTTATACTTATTCTTATAGCATGTCTTAGCACTTAGTGTCATGAACTGGAGATCATATAGATATGTGGACCTGGTTGATCTTATTATATATAATGTATTGTCCCTACTCAGACTTAGAAGTTCACTATTCATACTCATTGGTTTTACCCTCCTTAGGGAGAATAGAGGTGATCATTCCACCACACCTTGGCTTGCTAGTGTTGGCTCCATTATTCATTGTCTTCATCCATCCATTGCCTACCTTTTAGTTTATCACCCTGACTTACTACTTGACTAGTGGCATGGAGGAATTTTCCCCACTGTAGCCTCTGTATTGGATGAGCTTCCCTGTTTATTGTGTCCCGGCTCTGAGTTGGTGACAAAACTTACCTATGGTGAGTTGGAGTTCCTTCTGAATCCCCCCTAGTCACTAAAGTTGTGTTGGCTAAACCTGAAACTTTTAGTGCTGCCATGAATACAAAATATAGAAAAAGTGAAATGCTATATCTTGTATGAAAATCCCATTCATGTAATGTGTTTCTAAACACACATGAATGAAAGGCATGCCAAATGAAAATGGCCATGAAAATGTTATATCTTTTGGAAATGTAAATACCTAGTTAAACAAGCTGTCTGTGACACACCTAGAAGTGCTAAGGTAAACAAGTGCCTTAAAAACACACCTGCAACAGAAAGCCTAGAATAAATGTAAATCTATGCAATGTGTTTATAAACACACATAGATCAAGGCTGTGGAAACTTCATGCCCAAAAAGCAATGGAACTTAAATGCTATATCTAAATTATTGCTGGCCTCATTTGTATTATGGATTGTGCGCATCTGTTAAAGGTGAATAAACCCTCTTTGAACAACTCATCCATTAGTGAGACACCGCCATTCCCTGTGTTGTTGCTCATTCAGTATATACTATGGTGTGTGTTCCCTTTCCCTTTTCCAAAGTGTCACAAAGTTAAGTTAGTCAAGTCATCCCTTAGCCTAGCCAGTTATTTTAGCCTTCACCCTTCACTAGCAAATTGATCACAGCTATGAAGTGAGTATGATCTTGAAAGTCTAGTCTGAGTAATAATAATAATTAATGACATTATATATTTGGATTTAGATCGTCAGTAATGATTACTTTGTGTTATAATTGTTATTTGAATAAGTTGTAGAGCATGCATTAACCTATGACACTTTGCAGCAGCTTATGATGGTGGTCTGAGTTATATTTGGTCATGTTGACTTGGTCAAACCTAGTTTGACCAAGGTCAACCATAGGACATGAGATGGTTGGACCTTGTGATGACATGGATAGATGATATATGGTCTATGTACATGTACATGATGATTCTATGCAGCAGATACAGGGTTATGATGATGATTCATGGTTTACAGCATTATTTGATCATTTACAGATTATTATTATTTCACCTGTTCCGGTATATTGGATATATTTTATGATCATGCAGAGACTCATATGGTGTATGAGTACACATATTAGATGGATTTGGACCTTTTGAATCCAATGGGACAGTTTGTTTTCAGTTCCGGGCACTTACAGTGATGATTGAGCCTCAGTAGGCTAACCCAGTGCAGTTTTGGTCTGTCGGAGACCCTTTCAGAGCAGATGTGATTTTTATTCGGTTGACCTAGGGCGCTGTGCTTGGAGGGGGTGGTACAGCCACTTGTTTTTACCATATTACCCCCCTCCCAAACACACTGGTGCCCTCACCTTGACAGCGCAGGCACTCCAGGATGTAGTTTGGGGCAGTTTCACGCTTCCCGAGGCATTTCAGGATTGGTAGAAATGGTTATTGAGGAATTCGATTTGGGATACTGAGGCAATGTATTGGCATGGGATGATCAGTGATGATGGGTTGATGTCTTCCACATATCCTCCAACAGTTTCAGCTTCATCGGGACCCGCATCCATCACTTATGACACTTTCTGATGATTTCTGAGGTCTTTTGAGGCCTACGATTTGTCCATAGAGGCACGATTTGGTATATTGATGACTATTTTATTATTATTGTGCTATGGGGATTGACCAAGGGTGGTTAAAATTACCCCTTGGACCCACCATAGGCTTCTTATTATATTTTGTCATCATGATATGGTGGGATTCCCATCTTTTAGGGCGATTTTGTCCACTTCTGTTATATTTTATGAGTGATCCATGTATTTTATTGTTGAGCTCATCTCAACCATTGATTAGACATTTGTATGTTTTAATATTAGCCACTCATTCAAAAAGTGGTTAGGATTTTGATGCCTCTCCTTCCTATTTAAAGGAGAGAGCTTCTCATTGTAAAGGGACTTGTGGCTCTGGATAATTGGAATAGAAAATTATTATTGCATCTATCTCCAGTGTTGTGGTGAATTTTTTGGGTGTTCGTTCGTTGGTTCTTCCTTTGCACTGAGTTATTGGAAATCTTGTTTTCCATATCTTTTGTACCACGTTTTGTGCATGTACAGGTGGAGGCCGATTTGCTTTGAGGAGGAAGTATTGGTAGGGGAAGACTCTCCCTATTTCTTCTTTGGATCTCTTCGTTGGTAACAGGGAGTATTACTGTCCCAGGACCTTCTATTCTATGTTATCATTGCATTTTACTTGTATTTCCTCCATACTTTACCTCTCTGACTGAAATCGATTTTCCTTGGATTGATAGGTAGAGGAGGGCGCACTTGTGGGCTAGGGCATCAATTTGGCAAGCAAAATCAAGAATTTCTCATTTGATCTCTGCGGGAATCTTCCTCAACATCAAAGCATATCTCTTCATCACTCAGGTATGATCTCAAGGTAATTTCTATCTCCATGATCTATCCACTTGTCTAAAACATTTTAAACCCTAATTAATCAAAACCCCCATTTTTACATTTTTTCAGATCTACTAAGATCTAGTGGCTTCTTGGGTAAGATTTTTAAAACCCACCTCTATAGTATCCACGGCATCCCGGATCTATAGTTTGGTGAGGATTGGCCTCCATTTGACCCTCTTCCCAAGGCACTTAGCCTCTCCAAGCAAGGGCGCACTTCCTAGTTTGGGTGGGTTGACCTAGATCTAGTACATGGGTAGTTGAGATCCCACTTGATTCATGATCTACACATCCAATAACTTACCCCCAGATTGTCACTTTTCTGATTTCTACCTTGTGGGCCTTATTTCACATTTTAAAGGATTTAATCCCCATTTTGGACCACTTGGTATCTTTAAACTCAGATCTAGTAAGATCTAGCCATCGGATTGCCTTGAAATTGTAGATCCATACCCTCACTTGATCAACCTACTTGGATCTAAATTTTGGAGGCCATTGGACTTGTCTTGATTCATTTATCCCGCTTTTTAGCCTCCTTGGGTAAAGTCGCACCACCTTGGAGAAGTGAGTTAGCCCACTTCTAGGACATGGGTACATGAGATTTTAGTGGATTTGGAACGGGCATAATCATTAGAGAAATTTTGAGGTCAAAAAATGGCCTCAAAACAAAGAAAATGTACTATAAAATACAACCAATCACATTCTAGTAGATGACATCATCCCCCTTGGTGAGGTGGCATTGCATGAGTTAAGAATGTTTATTTGTCAAATTTTCTATGGTGGATGAAAACACATAGTTAACCAAGGTAGTGGTGTAAGCACTTTTAAGTCATAAAGTAAAGTACTCATAATGATAGTCTTTTCATAAAATAATATTATTGTCATTTTTAAGTAAAGTACTCATAATGAATGTCTTTTCACATTTTTTCATAAAATAATATTATTGTCATTTTCAAGTGAGGTACTCTTAATTCATAAAGAAAGTCCTTTCACATTTTTTTATAAAATAACATATTATCATCTTTATGTTTTTAATTTTAAATTATATATTCACTCCATTCTATTTAATAACATAATGCCAAACTAATAAAGAATAATAATAGATTTAATAAATAATAATAATAATAATAATAATAATGCAATGTGGATTATAATAATATTATTGACATTTTACATGTAAATAAATTCTCAATTAAATTACATTATTAAATTCATGAGAAAAGTACTAAATATAAAAAGTCAATATAAAATTAAAAAAATAGCTCTTAAAAATGTTTTTTATTATTTAATTTCATTTGCAAGTTTAAGACAAATAAATGCTAAAGGACAATAAATTTTTGGGAATTTACAATGAATCTTAGTCACATCAATGTAGACTTATTTTATTAATTTTATTTCTAGTGAATTTTGAAAAATAACTCAACCATGGTTATTTATATTGTGCATAGAAAATAGTGTGGGAGGTGACTTGTCATATATACCTACTCCATAAAACTCCCAATTCATAATATTTTAATATATCTCATATTTTTGAGGTACATCTCTTAGGAGGCCATTTTTTGACCTCAAAATATCTCTAATGTCAAAACCTAGGTCTAGTTGGTCATTTCATCAAATCTTGCCTTGGGGATAGCATTCCTTGTTTTAAGGGATTGTGGTCCACTTACGTCAAACCTTGAATCTCTAGATCTAGACTCATTCATCCATCAAACCTTTAATTTCCCACTTGTCTCATACAATAGGAGTTATCAATCACAATTTAACTTCACTTTGACTCCATTATCCCAATTCCCAAGGCACTAGTCTCTCTCCAAGTCAATTCGACTTTCTTAGATTGTTGGATTAACTTGTGGTTTGATCCTTGTGTGGTGGAATAAACCCTTTGATGTCATCATATATCATGATCAAGCTTATCACTTGTACTAGTTAGCCCCAATTCAACCCCTAAATTCCCCTGCATTGGACACGGTTCCCAAGGCAGTGGATTTTCTCACATTGAACTAGTTCTTCAATCCTGGATCCCATTTCAAATATTATAAGTCACTCTCACATCAACAATGAACCAAAGCTATACTCATTAAACCCCTCACTTGTCTTGTGACTTCATCCTTAGGTCTAGGATAAACCATACACCTTACTTCACTTAGAATTAACTTGATTTGGTGTCTTGGTTTTGATCTCTCCTGTCGGGAGTAGATCAGGTCTCCCCCTTTGTTGTCTGGACTAGATAACATAAAGCGAAGGTTGCCTTGACTGGCGTGACAACCATCTATTGGAGGTCGAGGTGATCGTGGTTGCACTTTTTGAGTTGTCCTTCCCTATTGCCATCCATTAATGGATACATCCATAGGGGTAACTACAGTTTAGGTGATAACAGGTCTTTTGTCTTCATTTCATTCTGGTAGAAACTTTGGGTGAGGCCGACAGGCCGAGAGGTTCAAGGGTTTGGTGGTTGAGAGATTTCCCAAGCTCGAACCCGTGACCTGTGTGCATTTAGACTGTGAATGTTTGTCATAAAAAGAGCCTAGTCTGTAGTGAGAGTTGCAGTAGTTAAAACGTTGAAAGATTGAATTTGTAGCTGGTTTTACTGCATGAGTTGTGAGGGTGTTTGTCCAGAGTTTTGAAATATTCGAACCGGCTTTCGATTTTCTTGCAGTGGTAAAATTTCGACCTTAGAATATGGAAGCTTCTCCTTCATACGTTGGGTGGATAGCTTTGTTAGTTACATTTGGAGAAGTGCCTCGCAAAAACATAGGTAAGGAACTTTCTTTACCAACCACTGTCATTTCACACATTTGAAAATCATTTATAAGTTCTCATTTAACCATTGCAGGTTTACTTGTCATGTTTTCCCTCGTCGAAGGAACATTTTACATGAGTTTTAATGGAAGAGCACTACGCGTCCACCAGTATTCCTCGGTGGTTCCTTACCTCGTGGTATCTCTTGGTTCAGTTGTGGTCGATGCTACATGTTTGGCAAGGTGTTGATGATTGGTTTCTGGAACGGCTTTTGTTCATTGTTTAGTAAACTTTTGGGAACCATAGTGGAAAGCCCAGCTGCTAAGATTCTTAGCTAGCTTGTTACTATAGTGTCTACTGTAAATTTTGGTTGGAAAAACCTTGTAAAAAAAATGTAATCATAAGGGATAAACCTTCGTTCCTTTGAATGGATCATACAGTTTTTAAAACTGCAATGTTTACTGTGTAATGTTTGGAATCCCAAATCGTCGATGTAGAATAAATAGTAATTGTTTTGATAACAAGTTTTATGTTATTGGTTGACTTATAACTATGAAAGATAGATATTTCGTTCCATGTAGGTTTTGAATGAAGACGAGGTATTGTAATGTGATTAAGGTAGAAAGTAGAAGCTAGACGTTTTCAAATGGCTACAGTTTTCGATCTTAGGGTTTGAAAAATAAAAACTAGGTTTTGATAGTAGAAAGGTTTGACAAGCAAGAATACTGTCATTTTAATGAAAGGCCGAGTGCCGAAAGTTAGATGGTTTTCTTGAAACGAACCTTAAATTTTTAAGTTAGAGTTTGTTTGAAGATGATAATCGTTTTCTGGTTTTTGAGGCATAAAACAAAAATTGTCTACGAGAATAACAAACTCTTACTCAGGAGATGCCCTATAATATAGTTAATATATATGTATAGTAGTTTGGACAACCGAAAGGTATTTTTGTTAATGGAAAACTAAATACAAGAGAATGATGTTTATGTTTTAAATGTGTAGTTTTAAACTGTCTATAGAATAATCTTAGGGTTTTTGAAAGAATCATATACATATTTTCGACTTCATGAAGATGAAAGTTTTAGCAGGAACAATACTGTAAGATATTAGAAATACAAGCTAGAATTTATTTATTTTGCATAAATTTGAAATAAAGCAGACTATTACAGTACTGAAAATAATACTAAGTTTAACCCATGGAAAAATTTGATGAAATAAATGGAATGAAAAATAATGCTTGTTTTGAGTTGGATAAGAATATTTGTGCAGCTGTTAAATTTCTAAAAACAATAATGCAGGAAGTGAATGAAAACATGACATTTTTATATTGAACATCAGATTGCAAATAGAAAGAACATTTAGTAAAAGTTTGCAGACTTAGACTGATGCAGAGATGGATTATTTTATTTTTATTTCTAAGTACAGAAATCTATTATGAGTCTGATTTCTGTGGTAGCTATTCTATTTATTTGTTTTTAAACAGGAAGAATTTATAAATCAACATTAAGAGAAATCATTACAGAGTTTAATCTATCCAATCAATTGGGAATCTGCCTATCATTCATCTTTCTTAATTTAGTTCTCTGTACTGGAGTACGATGCAAAAACAACATGGGGAAAAATATAGAGATGGTTATCGAATCTATCATTTCATAAATCATATTTAGGTCAAAAAATGAAACAATTTCTTATTGATAAATGCAGAATTTATTTGACTGAAAATAACAACAGAAAAATAGAACCTAATAATTTGTAGGAGAACAAACCACCCAAGGAGCCTGTTCCACCCAACCTACTCCTAAAGATAGCCAACCTACTTGCCTTAGGACCCCCGAGCTTGTTCACTGAATCACCAGGAGGAAGATTTTGTAGAATCCTTAGTACATCAACTTGCAGTAGAATATAGATTTTCCAGTCATCAAGTCTCAGCAGTCAAAGAGACCTATACCAGCACCTCTGGATTTCCTTCTTAGTATAACTAGAAGATTCACAATTGCACTCTCACATAGCCTCCCTATTCGAATCTCTCAGTGATCACTTGATGCACTTGAGGAATATTTCTGCATAAAATATTGTAGGAGCTGCCTGCTCAATTCGAATTGCCTTTTCTAGGCTGCTTAGGTCTTTTAGTGGTTAACTGGTCATTAATGATATGACTTCTCTCTCCCCCCACCTGGGGGATAATGCCACAATTTCAGGGGTAGTTGTCCCATAACCAACAGCTAGTGGTGGAGTGCAAATGTTGCCATCTGTCCCATGCCTGCTAACAGCTTCCATTCCTCCTAGTGGGTCAGTGAACACTCATTTAACAGTTCCCTTGGGTGTTTGTCTCCTATTTTAATTTATTAAATAATAATAATCAGTAATTACAATCATCCTTTACTAAACTTGGCCATAATTACAAAACTTTGTAATTATAATTCAACATAAAGTATTTTGCAAATAAAATAATATTCTCAAAATTTGGGTAGGTGACACATCACAAAAAAATCAACGAAGAAAAGTAAAGATAGTAGGGGCTCTACTAGATCTAAACTTGAAGAATTCCCACAAGTTTCTTTTGGTTGGAATCTATTTGCTTCAACACTCCCTTCCTTTGAGAGAAATACAACTCCTCTGTTAGAAACTGAGAAGAAGAGGCCTATTACTTTGCAATAATTGGCTAAAGAACAAAACCAAATCAAAAGAGAAATCAAAGAGCTCAGAAGCAAAATTATTCAATCAGAAGCAGCCAAAGCCAATGAGTCCAGTTCCTCTATTGCTTCTAGCTCTTCAAAAGAAGATGAAAATGAAGAGGAAGGAGAAGTCAAAGCAACAAAAGAATTTCAACAATTTCAAAATGTTACCCCTGTACATCCTAACCCCTCTGATTTCAATCCTTTCTGTGTCAATTCTATTCTTCACTAGAGGTATACAGTTGCAATGGATATTGAAATCAAGGATGAATATTTCTATTTCCCTATTTTGATTGATTCGGGATCTGAAGTAAATATGCTATATATAGATAAGGTGCTTGCAAAATACTGGGAAGTCACCTCAAGATTACTTCATGCTGTAGGATCAAAATCCACTGTAAAGTTTGAAGTTCCTCTTGCTACTATATGTATAAACAAGTATAGATTAGATGCTAGTTTTTACCTCGTGAAGTTGCATAATGCCTGCATATTAGGAACTCCTTTTTTAGAGACTGTTGAACCCCATGGAGTTTGTACATATTAAGGAAGAAAAGGTTATTATATGACTATAGATGCCCTAGACTCTCGGGTAAAAACGTGAAGGTGGGTAACACTTCCGTGAGAAACCAGTGCAAAAAAGTCTTAGAGGAGGTTATTCGGTCGATTAATATTTATTATTTGGCCGAATAACAAATGTTATTCGACCGAATAGTTGTCCTTATTCGGTCGAATAACTACTAATAGTTCTCTGTTTAGTTTAATAGGGACCCTTGAAATGTGTGCAAAGCACTGCCGGGCGGGAAAAATTTTTGGATGGTAGTTTATTCGGCTGAATACTTATTCAGCCGAACAATTATTCGGCCGAACAACTATTCAGCCGAATAATTGTTCGGCCGAACACTTCTTCGGCTGAACACTTCTTCGGCCGAATAATTGTTCGGCCGAACAAGTGTTCGGCCGAACAAGTGTTCGGCCGAACAAGTGTTCGGCCGAACACGTTTTCTACATAAAAGCCCGGCCTCGTCCCCAGTTCGGCAATAATTGTTGGCAAATTTTTGGACCCCGCAAGCGGGGCCGCTATCGATCCTCGCCACCCTGCATGGTCGCGTCGACGATGCTCGCCTGATTTGTTGATACCGCTCGTCTGCTATCTCTCCACCCCTCGGCCGATCCCCTGCCACTCTTGGCCTGCTCTCTCGTTACTTTTCGTCACAACATTTGGAAGTTGCGTTCGTCGACGAGGCTCCCTGGCGGATCCGCGAGTTCGAAATTTGCATTTGGTTGCTGCCTGACGGATCTGCGTGGAGTTAACGGCTGCCGGGTGAGTAGTTTGTTTGTTTTTGTATAATTAGTTTCATCGTCTCGTCTATATGTTAGTTTCATCGTCTCATCTATATGTTTGTTTACGGGTATAATTAGTTTCATCGTCTCGTCTATATGTTTGTTTTTTGTTTTCAAATTTTATGTTTGATGTATGCATACGTTTTCGTCTTTTAATGTCTTCTCAAAATGTGGTAGTGTGTGCAGGTTAGTTCGTTTGTTGAATTGGTGGGTGTTATCGATGCTTCGTTGGTGTTTTGGTTTTCTGCATAGGGTTTATAGTTTGTCATTTGAAGGTATATTTTGACGATGAGTTGTGTCGTTTTGATTTTGTTTTCGTATTTTTATAGTTTTTTTGTTGCTAACACAATTTGTTGTTGTGTGTAGGAAATATTTTTCATTCGGCGAGTTGGTGGTCTTATCCGGTGTGGCATTGTGGTTCGATAATCTGTTCACTGCGAGTTTGGTTTACTGGTATGTCTCGTTTTCCGATCTTTTGTATTGACAAAAAATATTGTTGTCATTTGAAGAAAATTAAAAATAATATTTGCATTCAGGTTTAAAATTGGACTGTTTAGTTTTTTTACATTTAATTTTATGTTTATTTTGGTTAACAGAGTTTAAGGACTCTGTTCATGAACAGAGTTTAAAAACTTTGTTCATGAACAGAGTGCTTAAACTCTGTTCATGAACAGAGTGCTTAAACTCTGTTCATGAACAGAGGTTAAAAACTCTGTTCATGAAAAGATAAGAAATATATGTTTTTGAATGTTACATCTATAGGTTTAATTTACGAATACCAATATTTAAATGGCACCTGTTCCTATTGGACAGTCTTGTTCTGGTCAATTTTCGGCCATCCCTCAACATGTTTTTGTGTAATAATAGTTGAAGTTTGCACCTATCTAATTTTTTATACTAAATTTATATAATAAGATATAAAAAGGATGAAAATTTTTACCCTTAAACGGAGTTCTTGAACTCTGTTCTTGAACAGAGATCTTGAACTCTGTTCTTGAACAGAGTTCTGGAACTCTGTTCATGAGCAGAGTTTAAAGATTCTGTTCATATAAAGAGTCACTTAAAAAGTCATAGTGTTGTAAGTCCTTAATTATTTTTTTTCTTATAAATAATAAGTAATGTTTGTTTATTGAGATATATAATGGAATCATATGTGATGGATGAAAAATTTGTAAGGTTACTATACTACTACAATTAACTGCATTATATTTTCTATCTGATTATGAGATGATTATTAATTTTATCTTTATGTTGCAATAGTAGTGATGCTAGAGTTAGGAGAGGGACTTACAAAAAAAAAATGACTTATACTACTTTAGGCACCCCTACATTTGGTATGCAGTTCTTTATGAGATATGTCTTTAAGTCTGTAGAATTAACATGTACAACTTCAATATGTTATGAGTTGACATTTGTGTAAATTTTTTTATCATATAAATAAAGTACAAATCTTATAATAAGTGGATATATATATATATATTTCGTGAGATGTTTGTTCATTGAGATATATAATTCAATCATATTTGATGGATGAAAAATTTGTAAGGTTACTATACTACTACAATTAACTACGTTATAACTTATATCTGATTATGAAATGATTATTAAATATATCTTTATGTTGCAATAGTAGTGATGGTAAGGAATTTTAGTTAATTAATTATGCTAGAGTTAGGAGAGGGACTTACAAAAAAACTCACTTATACTACTTTAGACACCCCTACATTTGGTATGTAGTTCTTTATTAGATATGTCTTTAAGCTTGTAGAATTAACATGTACAACTTCAATATGTTGTGAGTTGACATTTGTGTAAATTTAGAAATCATATCAAATGGAAAGAGTGGAGTCTTCGAAGCGAAAGCGTAGGAGGTCATCACATTCATCGGGAATTGGTGTTCTAATTGGTAGTCAAAAGTTGTCGAATTCACCTCGGGGTTCGAGTTTATTGTATGGGTCACAGTCATATGATCACCAACAAGTTGATAGGGGTACAAATGAACATTAATGTTTAATCATGTATAATCTGTATTTTTGTATGTTTTGAATTTTTGGACAAGGTTAACACTTGACTAAGGCTATATTTGAAGCAGAGCGAGGTTCAGAAGATGTGCGTAATTTGACAGAGCGAGAGGAAGATCAAGATAGGATTGTAGATGATGGGATAGGTGCGGGTGCAGAGCAGGGTTGCGAAGATCCTCCTAGAGCTAGGACGACATATGTTCCACTAGCTGAGGGTTGTACACCCATATCAACTTATCCGTCTGATTTACCTGATGAGCTTCCATGGGAAGGTGTTGTGCAACAAACTATCCTTGAAAGTTGTAGATCCCACTATGACAGGTTGAACAATGATCTTTGTTCTTTTGATCTCCCTCCAGAGAGCAGACAAAGTCTAGAGATTGTTTTGGGGTCATTGCAAAAATTCATTGATGCATATGAGGAACTCAGACCAACTACGAATGGTTTTGTTCATTTGATGCAGAGGCGAAGGGACCAAGTTATGGGTCCAAACAAGTGGGAGGTTGTGAAGGAGAGAGTGACCAAAGAACAGGCCAATTCAATGTTTAATTTCAAAGAAGGCCTTAAGTGAAAAATGTTGAAAGTGCAATATTTCAAGCATCCTCAAATTGCACATCTAATATATGATCGGTTCCTTGCAGCTTATGGTCGATTGCCATGGAACGATGAGGTTCCTAATTATTTTGCTAGATTTTTCTATGCGGAGTTTTTTTTAGGTATGAAGCCAAACTATACTGATATTCCTTCTGACTTTTATGGAGTTGGAAAGGGTCGAATATATAATCAGAAAGGTGCTCTTAGAGACCCTACGACTCTTCGACCTCCACCCAATATACCTCGTCCACCTAGGGTTGTGGATTTAAGATCGGAGATGGAGCCCACATCCCAACTTGGGACAACTGCAAGGGATTCTGTAGGTGATGGTTTAACGTCAGCTCTTGTTGGAGTAGAAGTGGGATTGGGTCGAGAGAGGGCTCGTGCTACTATTCGTCAAAAGTTTGTTCACAAGACGAATGATGAGGTAGATGGATTGAGCATCGACGATCTCAGGGCTTATGCCAAGTCTTGCCGCGATATAGCTATAAATGTGTTATCCAATGACACATTGAGTATGGGAGAGGTTTGTTGATTATGCTATAACAATCTATTTGATTTTTTATTATTCATTTTGAATTGAATTTTTTGTTACATAGTAAAAAGTATATTAAGCAAATGTATTTTGTTTGCAGTTTTCTAGAATATTGAATGCACATAATTTTCGAGTCTCCACTAGTAAAAATGAAAAGCATTCTAGTCAAAATGAAGAGCGTCTTGGAGAGGTATATTAATTATAATATTTATGCTTGAACTTGATTTTTTTTTTTTGAATTTTAATAAATATCAATGTATCTTATTGTTAATTTGACTTATCCATGCAGGTTTCTTTAGAATCGAATTTTTTAGATGATTTACCATATCTTGTGAGCTAATGATTTTAATTTTCTTGTTTTGGTTTTAAGTTAATTGCTTAATTTATTTTTTGTTTCTACTATGTTTTATTCATTAACAAAATTTAAATTTTAAGGGAGAGACCATATGGAAATTGGGGGTGAAGATGTAGGTTCTCTAATGAATGCGGATATTTGCATTAAGGTAATTTTGTTTAACTTAAAATGATCTCTGATATAAGTTTAATATTTTATATTTTTTGGATTTATTTGAAAATTGTTTCCATACTTTAGGATTCATAAATTACTTTTGTACATGTTGCAGCTTGGCTCTCTTAGATCCTTTGGAGCTAAAGGGAAGACTCTGGTGGAAGAAAGTGGTGGACATGCATTCAAAGAATTTGATGTACGACTTTTTTAATAATTGAATTGTTTTTTCATGTATAAGTTTAATATTTTAATATCTTGAGTTAAATAATTTATGATATTTATAATTTGTTTTTATACATGTTGTAGGCTGCCTTGAGTCTAAGGGAAGGTCCTAGTGGAAGATAGTGGAAAGATATTGGTCCAGATGGATAGTGGTTCAAACTTTTATGTTTTTGTTGATATATATATATTGTAGTTGTTTTGGACATCAAGAGTATTTATTTTTTGATTATACATATATGTATATTGAACTCACATGTTCATGAACTTTTTTTTTGGATTATATATGAGTACATGTTAATTATTTCTCATTTAGTAATTTAATGTTTAGAATATGTTTTGCATGAATGTTTAAAATGTTAAGAATGAATGTTTGGAACTTTTGATAGGTGCAATCTAATGTTAGGAAATGTTGAATGTTGAGAATGAATGTTGGGAAAGAATGAATGGGAGGTGTTAGGAATGTTTAAAATGTTAATCTAAAGTTAGGAAATGTTCAATGTTGAGAATGAATGTTATGGTAAGAATCAATGTTGAGAAAAAATGAATGGAAGTGTCATAAATGTTTAAAATGTTAAGAATGAATGTTTGGAACATTTGATAGGTGCAATCTAAAGTTAGGAAATGTTGAATTTGTAAAAAATGTTCAATTTGTTATGTTGAGAATGAATGTTATGGAAAGAATAAATGTTGAGAAAGTGTTGAATCATAAGAATGAGGGTTTAAAATGTTAAGAAATGAATTTGTTATCAAAATTTTTGGAAGTTTAAGAATGTTTTACTTGATATGAATATTTAAGAATGAATGAATGTTAGGAATGATAGGAATTTTTAATAGAAATATGAAGTTTTAATAGGTTCAATATCCTAATGTTATGAATGAAAATCTATGAATTGTTTGATAAAAGTTTTAATCTTTTGGTCGTTTGATTGATATGATGTTGCATATGTAAATTTCAAATTTTAACTAATGTTTTTCATATGTTCATTGTTCGATATGATACATTGCATATGTAAATTTCAAATCTTAACTAATGTTTTTCATATGTTCATTGTTCAGGTATTTTGTAGTTCGTGAATTTCTAAATGTTGCTGAAATCATGGCAAATGGGGATAATGATTTTTTGTTTTTTAATCACAAGTGAGGATTCCCGGATTGTGAAGCTTATGCTAAGTTAGAGCAATGAATTTTAGACAATAATTCGATGAATTTTTATCGATTTGTTGTAAATAATCATTGCTCTAATTTAGCATAAGCTTCACAATCTAGGAATTCTTGTTTGTGATTAAAAATCAAATGATTGTTATCTTCATTTGCCATGATTTCAGTTATGTGAACTTACATGTGAGAGATATATTATCTTTGTGCAACAATAATTTATTTAAAAACTATATAGATTAACAACTTGTTTTAAAAAACTCATTCAGATCATATTTATGGTGAAGTATATTAGAGAAACATGTTTAATGGATTAAAATAATACAAAATTTAGTAGGTTTTTTGGTGATTTTTCATTGGCATCAATCAATCAAAAGTAAAAATTCGGGGCGGAGTGTGGGGATAGCCACATCCATTATCTCATCCCTTAAGTGGTCTAATAGACATATGGGGACCCAAATAAAGTACTTTTGAATTATCAAATAATTTTTGAATTAATTTTTAAGCATGTTAAAATACAACCATTTAAACTCTTATGTTAGTTGTCATTCAAGATAATATTAATAAAAATTCAATGAAAAAATATATTGTACACAATAGTTGCGACACATGAACAAAAAATATATTGTACACAACAATTGACATGGACAAAAACATAGATCAATTCATTTTTGATATATAGTTAAAAACATCGCTATGGAATGCCATCCTCAATTATCCGTTCATGGTCACATATGGATAGTTTCCATTTTTTGGTTTTTAACTGTTTTTTTTATGGAACTTGTACCAACCTTATTCGAGATGCACATACTAAATGACTATACTGACAACATATAATATCGGGCTCATAATCTTGAAAGTAGACATAATTTTTAGTCATACGCGTCTGCTGAAAAAAATAGCCTTTTAAAATGATGGATCCTCTCTCATATGTAAATCCGTTGTCATTGTAGTCCTTCAATAACTTCATTTTTCCTTCAGTGCATCGCATCAAATAATATTTCACATTTTCATTGTTGTCTAAAGGTGCAATCACAGCGAAAACATCTCCTGCGCAAATTATAATTGGTGTTAGCATTTTTAAATCAATTAAATTGACTATACTTATGGCGATGGACAAGAATGAACAATTAACTTAAAAGTCAAGTAAGTTTATTACCTTCTCTAACAAAATCTGAAATTCTATTGCCATCAGATGATATTGCTATTTCTTCTGAATCTAATTCTTCTACACTTGCCAGTGGCATTTTTCCTTTTGGATTAATCTCTGTGTGTTTCCAAGCTTTTACGTAGTTGTTTGTTATGTTTTCACAAACTTCTGTAGATTCAACATTTTCAGTGCAAATATGACAAAAGCATGATTGCTTTCTACTGTCAAATGCAAACACGTTTTGGAATGATTTTGTTTGAATAGAGTGAAGATCTCTAGTCCCATGTATGGTGCTAGTGTCATATGGTATTGATCTATTTATATCTTGGACCCCAACAAGCCAAAAAAACCTACACAATAAATGATGAATCACTTTCAAAGAACAACTTTTAATGTTAGTGTACATGTACTTAAATGTTAGTGTACATTTTTTTAAATTTCAAGAAATAATATAAATTAAAAAAATAGTGTACATACTTGCGCACATCTTTTGATTGTTGATTATAATCATGGCTTAGATTTAATTGACACCATTGGACAACCTCTGCAGCTGAATGAAACCGTGCAGAAGAATAGTTCATTTGTCATCTTTGAAGTGCTCTTTTTACGCATGCTCCTGCACCATCATGTTCACCTTTTCCATGTCCAGTTTCAAAGAAATTCCAGTGATGTTTAATGTTCAACGCTTTATGAATTCGACATAACCAAAAAAATGATCATGAAGATTTAAATTGACCCGCACATCCATCAGACCATATCCAATGTTCATTGAATTTAACTTCGCGTTTTTTCAGTGAATCATAGAAAATATTTTCTATACAATGTTGAACAAAATGTGTATCGTGTGTACGATCATCGCTGATATAGAAGTGATATTCTTTAATAACATCTCGATTGTCACATGTGCTTTCAATGCCATCAACATCCTGTTGAGAATGTCTATATACAACATGGACAAATATCGAAACTTGGTCAGAGTGATAGTATTCACTCTGTATCTCTTTTTGTGCAGCAAATGTATAGTTTTCAGCAAAATCAACCATGAACAAAATTGTTCCGGGTGGAAAAATTTCACGAGACTATTTGAATTGAAGATCTTGCCATCGTGCTCTATGTGAATGTTGGGTGTATTTATAAATTTCACTTTCAAATTTTTTGAGAAAATCTGTCACGCATATCTTGTCTTCTAGCAAATCAATTCTTTTGGAATGTGAATCACTAGAACTTGTACTATAATTGATGTATTCGTATCTCCTCCAATCAACATTTACATTTGACAACGATTGATCATTATTGATAGGATATTTATTGTGGAATAGCACCAAATTTCCACAATGATGACAATGTTTTCCATTGACACATTTCTTTGAATAAAATACTTCATCGTGATTTCTCTCACATAAAATTTGAGATATGAATTCACGTATTGTGGGCGGAGGTGGTGAATTTGTCCAAAACATTTTACCAAATTCAAGAAACGTGTCATAATATAACTGAAATTGCACATGATAATGGCAACAACATGTATCACGTATAGTAATAGGTCTAACATACCATGGTTTTTGTTGCACAAATGTAGTGATTGATATATTAATTCCACGATGATATTCCTTGAATTTATTGAACAATTGTACTTGTGTCATGTCCATTATATGTTTTGGTTGGCTTTCATATACATTTCGTGATATTCTTTTGCATATCACATCTCTTGAATTTGGTGAAACTCGGGCATGTTCCAACCAATATTCTCGTACAATATCTTTAACACCTGCTCCCAATCTATCTTTGTAAGGTTGTCTACAAATAATTGCCCAGCAAACAAGTTCATTATTTTCATCTATTTGCATTCTGAATTTGCTATGTTTGTATAATGTCTTTCTTGATGTTCCAACTGCTTTTGCTAGTTCTGTTGTCAAACGCTTTTGTTTAGTACTAGCTGAAAGAATTGCTGTATGAATTGCTTTACATGCAGCACTGATATCTTTCTTCCTGGATTTTCCAAATTTTTTTATTGCATCACCTATATTTTCCATCACATTTTGTTTCAATTTCGACTCTTTTGTCGCCTTGTGAATACCCAATAATGATGTAGCACCTTCTAACTTCTTGGACACTAATGAACATCTCAAAATTTGTGCTTGTCCTGCTATTGAGTAATCCTTGAGAACTTCATCATAAAATTTTGTAGCACGATATCGTGCAATATGTATTGGTAGTTTTTCTCCATATTTGTCGCAATCAATGTCTTCTAATATTTCATCATCAATGGTGAAAGTACCTATACATCAAGTTAAATTTAATTTAACATATATCCAAAAATAAAATTCATTATAAAAAAATGAATTTGGAAAATATATGATATATACATACCAAGTCCAATTTCTGGATCTTGAACTTGATCTTCAATATTGACTTCATCGACATTAGCATGTAAATCACTATTTACATCTTCTACAATGGTCTTTTCAACTTCAATTTGTTCTTCTTGTACTCTATTTTCAATTTCCATTTCCTCAATATTATCATGTAAATCTGTATTTATATTTTCAATAATTCTCTCTTCCGTTTCGGCAACCCTTTGTTTTTTGACAATATATCTGAGTTTTTGTTTTTCTCTATTACCATCATCATCACGTTTACGATCACCTTTTTTTTGACGTTTTCTCTTATTGCCCATGATTGTTTAATCTATAGATGATAATTAAAGAATCATTACTTTATAGTAAAAATAAATAAATTAAGATTTAAAAACATTTACGGAATTTATAAAAACATGAACTGAAATTTACTTCACCTTATAAAAATCTTGTAAGAGTCTTTTGAAGAAGATCTCTTTGGAATTAACTTTCCTTTGAAAAAACTCTTTGAACAAAAATCTTCTTTGAAAAAAACCTTCTTGGAAAGAAATAAGAAACTCCTTGACAATAAATCACCTACCCATTGGAAAATAGTAAGAACACCTTATAAATAAACCTTTTTTGTAAAAATCATTGGAAAAAAAACCTCTTTGAAAAAATATCTAGGAAAAAAGCAACTAGGAAAAAGTACTTTGAAAAAACACTTATTTGTAAACATATCTTGGAAAAAACCCTTGTAAAGAAACAACTTATTTGTAAAAATACTTTGAGTAAATAACTCTTTCAAAAAACTCCTTTCAAAGAAATAAGAAGTGCAAAACTACCTTGGAAAAAAACCCTTTGCAAAATACCTTAGCAAAAAAACTATTCGAAAAAACCCCTTTCAAATAAATAAGAAGTGCAAAACTACTTTGGAAAAAAACCCTTTGCAAAATACCTTAGCAAAACAACTATTTGAAAAAACCCCTTTCAAAGAAATAAGAAGTGCAAAATTGAGTGAGTGGATGAGATGGTTCGAGGGGATGAGGGTTTTCTTGGAGCAAGTGGCGAATTCTTTGGTATGGCGATGGCGGACTGGAGTTTGTATGGTAGCTTCAGACTAGGGTACGAGTGCTCCTGGTAGCCGTGCGCATCTGTAAACTGACGTACCATTGCTCAGCTGCCTTTGGAATTGATCCTCGGAACTGTGTGGGGAATTTGGTTGGTTTTGCAGGTGATTGTAACGGAACCCTAGCCGTGGAGTCGGGATTTTCGGGGGTGTGTGGGGCTCTTTGAGGTGTGCGAGGGGATTGCTGTACTCCTGGATGCGTGGACGGGGGGCTAGTCCCCTACAGATTCTGGGTTTATTATATATACTGGGGTTCTGTCCTGTCGGTGCAGTGGAGGCATGCTTGGTGAGTGGGGCTGCTGATTTGGCAGATTCGAGTGACCGACTGGAACGGAATGGCGAAGGAGGTGGAATACAATGATGGGGTCTGTGATAAAGATATTTTTGTTGATAGAGCTGTCAGTGTGGAGAAGAAGGGGACAGGGGTTTTGTCAGGAACCCCCTTGACAGACGGGGGGCAAGCGGTCATTTTTGGGCCCGTGGGCATGCAGGTCATGGAAGGGCATTTTATTGAGACACCTACTACTACCAGGGATTCTTCGCTGGTTATTTCGCTGGGATTGGAGGGATTGGAGGCAGAATTGGCATTTTTTCGGTCCTACGAAGGCGTGGATACTGATGGGTCAAATTTTGCGGGCATATTGGGGCGGAATCCACAAATCCCACTTGTGTTGTCCACCAACTTCCCCTCCTTTTCGGATGAATTACGTGTGGAAGGGTTAGAGCCTTTGCCAGGGCGTGGTATCCGGCGGACGGAGCAGGAAGGCGACTTGGCCTCATTTTCGGCAGGTAACCTGGTACATTCGGTGGATACCGACGGTTTTGCATTTGGACTGGATAGTGGCAGATTGGACCTACCCCGGGCTACATCTCCCTGTGGTACAGCCGCGGCAGCCCCTGGCGGTGGCGATTTTCTGCCTGAGGTCGATTCTCTACATGCTCCTCGTACTAGGGTTTCTGTACAGGCCAATTCTCATTGGAATCCAGCTAAGAATCTTGCCAAGAAGGTTAAAGAACGGATCAGAAAAGATAAACTTGTGCTGGGGGTGGATATTTCGATGGAGGAGGTGGAGGATTACACACAAACGACTGTGGTTGGCCATGCTCGAGGAAAACGATTTGGACGCGGTTTCCTTCAGCGCTGGGCGGATGAGCAGTGGACGGACTTGGTATCAACTGCTCCTGAAATCCGGGTTCTGACTGAGGGTTGGTTCTCTTTCATTCTACAGAATAGAGGGGAGGTTGATGCTGTGTTAAATCGACAATGGTCGATGTTGGGCGTTCCTCTTGTACTGAAGAGCTGATTCCCATTCTTTGACTCTAAGACGGAGAAGATTGACAGAGAACCATTATGGGTGAAGCTTCTTGGGTTTCCCATGCACCTGTGGAATGAAAAACAGTTTGCTGAGATAGGGAATTATCTTGGCGAATATGTGTGTTCTGATTCCTCCCATCTTGAGACCGGAAAATACACGGTAGCAAAAATATTGGTTAAAATTGACCTACGACTGGGCCTCTCTGCAGAGATTAAAGTTAAATCCAAGGATGGGGAATTCGTATAGCTGCTGGATTATGTGGGAGTGCTGTTTAGGTGCCACC
Organism: Larix kaempferi; assembly: GCA_027924585.1. Taxonomy (NCBI): domain Eukaryota; kingdom Viridiplantae; phylum Streptophyta; class Pinopsida; order Pinales; family Pinaceae; genus Larix; species Larix kaempferi. The sequence goes on along the minus strand of BSBM01000052.1, from coordinate 5,756,167 downwards.
ACTGCCACGATCACGGACATTTGGTTGCCAGCTGCCCTTTACCATTCCGGGCTTGCAAGCCGTTGGTTGATGCTGTAGCTGATGATTGCGCTGACCCTCTGTTGATGGAGGACACACAGGCGGAGGGGGCTACTGGTAGTGGGCCTGTTGGAGACATTGGGGGGTTTTCCGTTCCGGAGGTACCTGCCAGCAACAACCGGAGGATTGGATCAGCGGCATTTCAGCCACTTTCGGCGAACGATGGGCTGGAGGTATTTGGGTCTGAGGATCCAGATGCTATGGGGGCTCCTTTGGGTACCTCGAATCCTATGACATGGGCCGCTTTTAGGAAGTTATAGGAGCAGTCTATTTTTCGACGGGGTTCATCTGCGAATCCCTTGGGTATGTCTCATTCCTTACCTCATGAAGTTTCTTTATTTGCTGCTTCATATGATTTGGGGGGGGATTGTCTTGGGTCTACTACTCCTTCCTGTTCTGTCATACCATCTCCTGTAGCTCCTTGTCTGTTGCCTCATTTGGAGAATGTTTTTACACCGTCCATTGTATCCACCGAACACTCTACCTGTTCTGAGGGTCGACGTATCAGATATGCTCTTAGGAATAGGGAGATCTCTGTAGATGGACCGGGGGGGAAGGGCCTTCCTGAACTGGCTTATAGTGTTGGGGGGAAAAGTCGAGGTAGGAAATCCCTATTGTCTAAAGCACAAGACCGGGCTAAAGTTGATTTAGTGATGGGTGTTAAAATTCAATATGCTAAGACAGAAAATAACAGCATTACGTTCCATTTCACAATAATGGCATATACAGGATCACTGAAGAAACAACAAGCATAGCATAAACACAAGAGACACAGATTTATCCTGGGAAACCCTCATGGGGTAGAAAACCTAGTAAAGCTTCCTCAATATAGATGATCAACAATATACAAAGATGCAAACCAAAGACATGATCTCCTCCTCCACAATAGCAGACCTCTCCTCCACAAGTGCGCCTCTCTTAAGTGAGTGAGTGTGTCAAATGAGGAACATACCTCCTCTATTTATACACTACACTGACATGTATTTTACACAAGTACATGTAGGCTCGTATTTAACCATTAGGTTAAATACCCTATTATAACTGACTAGGCCGACCCCCACATGGTGGGTCTAATAACCCTAGTTACCACAACCAATTCAGAGGAATAAACATCTCCGGATTCATAGTATAATCACATCGGAGGTATGGAACATCTCTGAAATAAATAATATACAAATATAATATTCTTAGAAGTTACAATATTCAACACTCCCCCTTAACGAGAAGGATATTATAACAACATCCGCAAGAGCAACGAGTCATACATGATACATGATACATCTATAAATCATTGGAAGCTTTCTCAACATCATCAGTAACTCAACCAGTTACTGGAACATCTTCAATATTGGAACATCAACATCTTCAGTACTGAGTCTTTATCTTTTGCAGTACTCAAACAGCTACAGTCAATATCTGAATCCTCACGATCGTCAGCATCGTCATCAAACGATCATCAACATTGTCATCACACGATCATCATCATCGTCATCACACGATCATCAGCATCGTCATCATACGAATATCAGCATCGTCATCATACAATCAACAACATCGTCATCAGCATCATCATCACACGATCATCAACATCGTCATCACACGATCATCAGCATCGTCATCACACGATCATCAGCATCGCCATCACATGATCAGCATCGTCATCACACGATCATCAGCATCGACATCACACGATCAGCATCGTCATCACACAATCATCAGCATTGATCATCAGCATCATCATCACACGATCATATTACAGGATGATCAATCCTGCTCTCTTTAGGACATAGGTCCATGGATGATACAATCCAGATCGAGTTGCAGGATGATCAATCCTTATCTCTTTAAGACAAGTCTCATGTCTAGGGATGATCTAATCCCAACCACAGTGCCAGTCCTTTTTCATACTGGATGTGACCTAGATCAGATCTAGGATTTACTGCCACAGAGCCAGTCCTCTTTCATACTGGATGTGTCACGTCTACAGAGCCAGCCCTGTTTCATGCTGGATGTATCACATCTACAGAGCCAGCCCTGTTTCATGCTGGATGTATCACATCTACAGAGCCAACCTTGTTTCATGCTGGATGTATCACATCTACAGAGCCAGCCCTGTTTCATGCTGGATGTAACCTAGAACAATTCTAGGATTTGTCACGTACATTTTGAACCGAGGTCCAGGGACGATCCAGTCCTATCATGTACCTTTTGAACCGAAGTCCAGGGACGATCCAGTCCTATCATGTACCTTTTGAACCAAAGTCCAGGGACTATCAAGTCCTATCATGTACCTTTTGAACCGAAGTCCAGGGACGATCCAGTCCTATCATGTACCTTTTGAACCGAAGTCCAGGGATGATCCAGTCCTATCATTCAATTCTCGGAGACCTCATGTCTACGGCTCAATTCAAAGGACCATAGTCCGAGGACGATCCAATCCCCTTACCTGTTCATTCAGGATTTAGTTCTCAGAGACATCATGTCTACGGCTCAATTCAAAGGACTAAAGTCCGAGGACGATCCAATCCCCTTACCTGTTCATTTAGGATTTTGTTCTCGGAGACATCATGTCTACGACTCTCTTTAGGACTGAAGTCCAGGGATGATCCAATCCCCTCAAGTCCACCAAGGACTTCATTCTCGAAGACATACGTCTACGGCTCTCTTTAGGACTGAAGTCCAGGGATGATCCAATCCCCTCAAGTCCACCAAGGACTTCATTCTCAAAGACATAAGTCGACGGCTCTCTTTAGGACTGAAGTCCAGGGGTGATCCAATCCCCTCAAGTCCACCAAGGACTTCATTCTCGAAGACATACGTCTACGGCTCTCTTTAGGACTGAAGTCCAGGGATGATCCAATCCCCTCAAGTCCACCAAGGACTTCATTCTCGAAGACATAAGTCTACGGCTCTCTTTAGGACTGAAGTCTAGGGATGATCCAATCCTCTCATATGTCAATCATGGGTACAAGTATCTTCATCCATACAAGTACATCAAGGCATCATGTATCCTCATCATCAAAACATGTATATCAAAACATGTATCCTCATCATCAAAACATGTATATCAAAACATGTATCCTCATCAATAGCTTCAAATACATATATCATTAAAGGCATGTATACATCTATCATCAAAAGCATGTATACATCTATCATCAAAAGCATGTATTCTTACTAATACATCTATCATCAAAAGTAAAAATATAAGGGTCCTAAAAATAATTCTAAGTAACTAAGTGCAGTAAATAGGTAACCTCATCATTGATGAGACAGACTTGTTATCAGATACTATGCTACTCCCCCTTTCGAGGAGAGTTCTTTTGAACTATACCAAGCTTGTCTCGAAAGTATTCAAACTTCACTCGAGACAGAGGTTTAGTCAAGATATCAGCAATCTGATCCTCAGTGCTTATATATTCTAGCTTGATAACTCCTCTTTGCACCATATCTCGTATATAGAAGTATCGGATCTCTATGTGTTTTGACTTATCGTGGAACACAGGATTTTCAGTCATCTTAATGCAGCTTTGATTGTCACACATAATCACAGTGGGATCCATTTCTAAGTCAAATACTCCTTATAAAAGCTTCTGAAGCCATACTGCTTCACAGCTGGCAGAGCAGACGGCCATAAATTCTGCTTCCGCAGTACTGAGAGCCACACTAGATTGTTTCTTGCTGAACCATGAGATCCACCTAATGTACTCTTTCTATCTGATAAACTTCCTGCCCAATCAGAATCTGAGTAACCATGTAAACGGAGTTCATGACCTCCAAGATAATATAGACCAAAAATCTAATGTACCTTTTAGGTACCTCACTACATGCTTTGTAGCTATTAAGTGCACCTTTCTAGGTTCTACTAGATACTGACTTAGGGTATTTACAGCAAAGCATATATCTGGCCTAGTATTTGTTAAATACATCAATGACCCAATGATTTGTCTATATAGGGTTAGGTCCACTAAATACGATGAGTCATTAACTAACAACTTCAAGTTGGAGTCCATGGGAGTGGCCATGGCTTTATACTCCAACATATCAAATCTTTTTAGAAACTTCACAGCATACTTACCTTGATTTAAAAGATTCCTTTTGGATATTGCCATACTTCTAGACCTAAGAAGTAGTGCATTAATCCGAGATCTTTCATTTTCATTTCTGCAGCCATTTTCATGACCTGTTTCTCATTCCTTGTTAGAAAGAGATCATCGTCATACAATAATGGTATGATAGGTTCATCATCCACAACCTTAAGGTAAAGGTTAGGAACAGCTTTACTTCTGGTAAAGCCCAAGCTTTGTCATGAAGCTGTCAATTGTCCATTATTCACACTCAGCATTGAGTGATCTTCTGCATATCTATCTGTGCCATCTCTCGTCAGATGGGTCTACTAAAATGAGCCTCAAAATCATTCGAACTCTGTGGTGAGTTCCTTCTTGCATCCATGTCATATGTGTTTAGAACCCATATTCAACCTTGTAGCAAAGGTTGAGATCCACATCACCCATGATGATCATTAAGCTCATCAATTGACTACCGATCCTGGGAACCCATACAAAACCTGATTACATTATTAAGAGAATGGTCTTATATAGTCCCTTGGAGCAAAACATCTCATCATGATTCTCTTCCTCTTTCTAAGAGAATCTCTTAACCACAAGCTTTCTATAGTGTGTTTGATTTGTAAATCTTTTGTTGAACATCCATCGCTTGTTCAGAGTTCATCATTCATCATGATCTTTCCTACAAATCAAAATTAAGTACATGATTAGTAATACTTCATAATCATCAAATCATATTGATATGATAACCTATTATGCATACATATATCATTTACATAGTTATGCAACTATTTTGACCAATACTTTGGCACAACACTTTCCCATATCCTGTATGCATACAGTGGCTATCTAGATGCCTTCCATCTCTACCAGAACATACTATCGAGAGTGTGCACAACTCTCAGCATGTCAGCAAAGAGGTTTCATTCTAGACAAGCAACAATGGAATGTTTGTCCAATTTACCAATCATATGCATATTAGTAATATACTGTTCAATGCTTTATGAATGTTTACACTCAGCATGATATATTCTAGGAATACAAATATGCATACAAGCAATATCATTTACTATTTCTAATAACAACCCAAATACTTATCTTTTATGTTTGTGTGGTTGCCTCCCGCTTGATCTTCTGTATGTCTTCTGAACTTCTATTCATTCTGTATCACTGTGCATGCTCAAGTGTACACTAGTGTCATCCTCATGATCTCATAGACAAACATACATTCATTAGTATATTCTCAATATTATCAAAACATTCTAATTCTAAATAATCTTGAATATGTAAAGTCATGATCATTAGTATTCAGGGTTTCAAAGAAGTCTTCTTTTACTCATGCATATTCTTGTTTGATCTAGTTAGTTAAATCATCAACCAAGATAAGAGACATAATATGCATAAACCCTTGATTACTAACCAATCATACCAAGTATACTTACACAAGGTAAGATTCTAACATGACATAGGAAAACATACCTGGATTAGTATACCTGCTAGTTATGTACAACATACCTAAACAATCTCTTCAATGATTTAGAGATCCTGAGCTAGAACCTGCATGTCTCGTAGGTTAAACATGATATAACAAAGTCATACATACCTCGTGAGTCTTTGTCTTCATGTTGTCATGGTCATGGAACTTGATTTGTCTTTTGTGATGTACCTGTGTCTTGTTAGCAGGCAACATCAACCTCACACAACACCATAATGCATAAGTACAATCATATAGCCCTAATCAATGAATGTCTTCGATCATTCACATGCATTCATATTGTTACTAGGGTGATAAGACAATTAATAACATTAATCAAGATTGTACTAATAAATAAAATGAAGACAAACACATTATGAACTTAATCAAGAATCAGATTTCAAGGCATACCTGAACCTCCTTAAGTCATACCTGTCGAGACCTTTTTGTAGTCTTCTTATGTAAGGCCTTAGCCTCAACTCCCCCTGAAACTTGATCTGGAGCTTGATTAGGGTTTGCTAGAGAAACCCTACAAAAATTCAATCTTTGACTTTCACAGTTCTGAATGGATGGAAGAATGTGTCTTGCTGAGCTGATCAACCTAGCATTCTTCAATTTTGAAATCTCCAAAATTTGACCCCTCAAAATTGCCTTCGAAACTTCTGGATCTTCTGGATAGGAACCCAAACTAGGGTTTGATGAAGCCCACCCTTCTGTCAAATCAAAAGGTTCGATCCAAGGCTCTAAACTCTTATTTTTCTGAGGAGCTTCCAGCCGTGGACTCCGATTCCAAAAATTATAACTTTCTCCGAAACCCTAAATTCCGGAAGCCATGAATAAAGGTGCTCCAAAAATAATTTTGTTTTGACAGAAATATGCACCTGATTGTTTCTGCTATAACTCTAAAATTTCTCCTCCACAGGGTCTGAAAACTTTTTCTACAATAGCCTGACCTGTCATCTTTCCATCCTGACAGGTTTGACCTCAATTGGATTTTCTGAGAGAGAGCTATGCCAAGTGTCGCAATGTGACCTGTTTATGGGATAAAACAGGAGAGCGAACTTGTACGGCGTGCCACATGTCACTGTTTGAACTTCGGCCTTTGAAAACTTTTTCTGGGACAGCTCGCCTTGTTATCTTTAAATCATGATAGGTCTGACCTCAATTGGACTCTCTGAGAGAGATTTATGCCAAGTGTCGCAACGTGACCTGTTTATGGGATAAAACAGGAGAGAGAACTTGTACGGCATTCCACGTGTCACTGGTTCACCTTCGGCCTCTGAAAAAAGTTTCCTGAGATAGTACAGTCTGTGTACTACCTGTCACTTTTTACGAAATTTTATTTGGAGCTTCCTAGACCAAGTTATGACCTTTTTTCCAAGGTCACCTGATTTTGACTGAGATCTGGAAGAGGCAGAAACCCTAACTTGTACTGATCATAACTCATAAAGTACAACGAATCTGAGGGTTCCCTTTGGATACAAGGTACCTGGGGATGTTATCTACGACTTGTAAACTTTTCAGATCCTGAAACTTCGCATAAATGGATTTATAGCGAAAGGTCCACGATGACTGGTTTTTTCTATATAAAACCCTAACCTTCAAATTGTCACAAGAGAAGCAAGTGTCGTAAGTGCCATACATTGCGTTCCTTTAGGTTAGCTCTGATACCATGTTAAAATTCAATATGCTAAGACAGAAAATAACAGCATTACATTCCATTTCACAATAATGGCATATACAGGATCACTGAAGAAACAACAATCATAGCATAAACACAAGAGACACGGATTTATCCTGGGAAACCCTCATGGGGTAGAAAACCCAGTAAAGCTTCCTCAATATAGATGATCAGCAATATACAAAGATGCAAACCAAAGACATGATCTCCTCCTCCACAATAGCAGACCTCTCCTCCACAAGTGCGCCTCTCTTAAGTGAGTGAGTGTGTCAAATGAGGAACATACCTCCTCTATTTATACACTACACTGACATGTATTTTACACAAGTACATGTAGGCTCGTATTTAACCATTAGGTTAAATACCTTATTATAACTGACTGGGCCGACCCCCACATGGTGGGTCTAATAACCCTAGTTACCACAACCAATTTGGAGGAATAAACATCTCCGGATTCATAGTATAATCACATCGGAGGTATGGAACATCTCCGAAATAAATAATATACAAATATAATATTCTTAGAAGTTACAATATTCAACAATGGGTACACAATCTTCTATTGAGTGGGCACTTAGAGCTGCGAATGCCCTGGAAGGGGGTATTTTATGAGAATTATGTCCTTCAATTGTCGTGGGTTGGCGAGCCCCATCAAAAAATCGTCGCTTCGGAGGTTGGTGGACTTGCATCAACCGGATCTTTTACTGTTACAAGAAACTCTGGGTGGTAGTGTGGAGGTTGTTCGGGTTTTAGAATCTTTGCTTCCAGGTTGGAAGTTTGTTGGAGTCGATGCTCGGGGGCGTTCTGGAGGGTTGGCCTCGGGATGGAAGGTGAAGAGCTGTCGACTTGATTGTTCATGGGGTATTACTTCTGGTATCGGTTTGGAGGTTTGGGATGCTGAGATCGGTCGGGTGATCACGATTCTAAACATCTATGGGCCCTATTTAAATAGGGTTGGATTCTGGGACTCTTTGTTTAGCATGGATCTTTTTTATGGTAGGGATGTGATTCTGGGTGGGGATTTAAACCTTACTCTGGGGTCGTCTGAAGTATGGGGGCCTCGAGCTGCTCCAGATACATTAGCAAATTTTTTCATTCAAGCATTCGCCAGTAAGGATCTTCTCGACATACTACCACCCAAGTTATCTCCCGCATGGAGGAATCAGAGAGCAGGGGATCAAAGGGTGGCTAAAAGACTGGATTGGTTTCTGGTGGAAGAGGTGCTGGCAATGGGTGTTGATGTTGTCAGACAGTGGGTTGGGACTGGTGGGGTATCAGACCATTGCCCCATTTTTCTGGAGCTAAGAGGTAGAAGCAATAAACCACCTAGTCCTTTCAAATTCAATCCGAGTTGGCTGAAGGAGGAGGATTTTCTTAAATTGGTTCAGAATCTGTGGGTTCATAGGCCACATGATTCTCTGGAGCATGCGGGTGCACACTTTCAACTAAATATTAAGAGAATTAAAGAAGCAACTATTATATGGGCTCAGGAAAAAAGGGGGACTGATGAGCAGAATCTGAGGGATGCTGAGTTGAACATTGATAGGCTTCTTCACTGTCAGGGAATGGGTTTTCTGGATGATCAGCAGAAAGGAGAGCTTATGGAATGGGAACGATGCAGGAATGTGCTTTTGGGTGAGAAAGAAGAGATGTAGAGAATGAAAAGTAGGGCGATTTGGCTATAGTGTGGTGATGAGAACACAAATTTTTTTCAATCCTATGCTACGGGGAGAAAATTCACAAACTCTATTTGGGAACTAACTTCTGCTGAAGGGGAACAGGTATCTAGTTTTGATGGATTGGCGGAGATGGGTGTTAGACACTTTGGGGACTTATTTACTGCACAACCTGGGGCCTCTATTGCTGAGATTATTCGGGTGGCCCATCTTTTCCCTCGTTTTGTGGGGGAGGATGAAAACAGATTATTGATGGAAGAGGTGTTGCCAATTGAGCTCTCGCTGGTTATGCATTCCTTTCAGAAAGATAAAATCCCGGGGCCTGATGGCTGGCCTATTGAATTCTTCTTAGGATTCTATGAACTCCTCGGGGAGGATCTATTGAATGTGGTGGAAGAATCACGAAAAGCTGGGTTCATACATGGTCCTTTCAACTCGACCTTCATTGCTCTTATTCCAAAATCGGACAAGCCAGAATGCCTTGATGAATTCAGACCAATCTCTCTTTGCAACTGTATATACAAGATTATCTCTAAGGTTATGTCGAGGAGACTCAAGAATATTTTGTCTAAGCACATTTCTAGTGAGCAATTTGGTTTCTTGGAAGGTCGTCAAATTCGTGAGGCCATTGGAGTGGCCCAGGAGGGATTACATACACTGAAAGTGCAGAAGCTGAAGGGTGCCGTGATCAATATTGATCTCTCTAAAGCATTTGATCGGGTGAGTTGGCTATATATTCAGATGATTCTTACTCACCTGGGTTTCTGCTATGAATTTATCAGATGGATCATGGCCTGCATCACTACGATGAGCTTTGCTGTACTGATCAATGGTTCTGCTAGCCCTTTCTTCAAAGCTAAAAGGGGTCTTCGACAGGGCTTCCCCCTTTCACTGCTCCTGTTTCTCCTTGTAGCTGAAGGCCTCAGTCGTTTCATTCTGAATGCAAAAGCTGATGGTTCATTTCGCGGCATACCCATTTCATAGGTATTGTATATTACACATCTCCTTTTTGTTGATGACATTTTGATATTCTATGATGGTACGCGACAGGATATTGATAAGGTGGTTGAAGGCCTCAATTTAGTGCAAGTTGCAGCGGGTATGTTAGTAAATATTGACAAATCTACTATCACATTCTCACATTTAACCGAGCAGGAGATCCTACGATTGGCTAATAGACTGCCTTATAGGACTTTGGATATAGATGATGGTCTAAAGTACCTTGGATTTCACTTGAAACCAAATGCTTATTTAAAGGCTGATTGGCATTGGTTATTAGCTAAATTAGAATAGCGCCTTCATGGATGGAGTCATAGATGGCTCTCTCGGGCAGGAAGGCTAGTTCTGGTTAAATCTGTTTTGGAAGCAATTCCGGTTTATTGGATGTCTCTTGCCTGGATTCCCAAAGGAGTCCTGGAGCAGATAAGAAGATTGTGTTTTGCCTTTCTTTGGAAGGGTAAGTCTGATAATCATGTTTTGGTGTGGGTCAGATGGGAGAAAATAGCAGTACCTAAAGCACTGGGCAGATGGGGATTAAAGAATATTTATCTGTTTGCTAAAGCCTTGGGGGCCAAGGTGTCGTGGAGACTTATCCATACTCATAGCCTATGGACCAGAGTGGTATACCATAAATATATTGCACCACTAACAATTCTCGAATGGATAAGGCTGGGCAATAAGTCGAGGGCCAATTGCTCGGTGGTTTGGAAAGCGGTGGTGCAGCATTTTCCTTTGGTCAGTTCTGGATTAGTGTGGAGGATCGGAAATGGGCGACTCATTCGTATTGGACTGGACCCTTGGGTCGGATGCAGGGGAGAACATGGCCTTCCTGTGGAATTGAGGACATTTTTGGCAGCTAGAGGTTGTCATTTTCTGGCTGATGTAGAGGACCCGGGATCATCTACTCTTTGGCATAAGGGGTGGATCTCTGCACAGCGTCTTGAGATTCCTGTCGAAATGCAAGGAGTTTGGGAGGATTTTCTCCGGATTTTAAGAAATTCGTATATTCGACTGACCAATAGGTTGGATGTACTTATTTGGGATCACCATCCCTCTGGATTATACTCCCCTAGGAATGGTTATATACAGCTGAATGTGGAAGCACATAACCGGGAGTTGGTGTGGTGGTGGAAAACTTTGTGGAAGTTAAAGTGTCCGAGTAAAGCAAAATTACTCTTCTGGGCTATCCTGGAAAATAAGGCTCCAACCTGGGACATTCTACAAAAATGCTTCATCCAGGGACCGGGGTTCTGTCCTCTTTGCAAGGATGCGGAAGAGACCATAAATCATCTATTTGTTCATTGCTGGTTTACTCAGGCAGTATGGTTTGATATGTGCAAATATCTGGATCTAAATACGAGTTGGCAGGGTGTGAGTGTACTTGAAGCGTTCCAATTGTGGTGGAATGTACATAAATCCTCTTCCATCCGGGCCTCCCCTTGCATTTTCGCCTGGGGCATTTGGATCACCCGAAATAAGATCATATTTCAAGATTGCAGGGTACCAAAGGAGACTGTCGTGGCACAAGTTGTGGCAATTATACGACACCACAAAACACCTGTACTTGAGATTAGTACTTGACCTGTGCATGTGGAAATGATCGATAAATCCATGTTGTGGGCATATTTTGATGGAGCTTCACTCGACCATCAATCGGTGTGTGGTGGGGGAGGTGTCCTGTACAAAACTGAAACACATTACTTTCATATCGTGGCTGGTTTGGGGAGGGGCTCGAACAACTATGCTGAACTTATGTCTCTTAGACTGCTGCTGTTATTTGCTCTTGAACAAGGATGTTTATCTCTCCAGATATTTGGCGACTCTATGCATGTTATTGAATGGGAAAAGGAGATTACACAATGTCATGTGATGGTACTCTTACCTATTCTGGAGGAGATTATCCGGTTAAAACAGTCATTTGATCATATCACACTTACACATGTCTACAGGGAACGGAATGGGTTGGCTGATCAGCTTTCCAAAGAAGCGACGCAACAACATTTAGCTCATGGCATTTGGAGGATAACCATTCACGCTACTGGGGGCAACTACAGTTACTACCACAGACCATTTCATGAAGCTATTGCAGCGAGGATTTGAGCAATAGCTCAGATTTTGATGACCATGGATGATTAACTACTTTTCTATTTTTGAAACTGTGTTTTTTGTTTAGTATATGGATATATGCGGGCTGTAGACAGCCGCTTTTATACTCCAGTGATGGACACCATATTTTTTTTTTCTAGTTTTTTCTATTCAGTTATATGCGAGTTGTATGTACAGCAGGATATATGTATTGATCTCTGTATGGGACTATAGATATGATAGTATCATGGGCAGTAAATATGTGTAAATGTAGGGATCTCTCTGATTCCACTACATGTGCAGAATGTAATTTTGTTCATTTTGAAATAAAATTACGACTTTTTCCAAGGAAAAAAAAAAAAGTGCAAAATTATCTTGGAAAAAAACCATTTGTAAATTACCTTACCAAAACAACTCTTTGAAAAAATCCCTTTCAAAGAAATAAGAAGGAAAAATACATTTTTTTTGCAAAAATACTTTGGAATAAACACTTTGTAAATACAACCCTTGGAAAGAACCTCCTTGGAAAGAAACATTCTTTGCATAAACCACTTTGCAAACAAGTCTAAGAAAAGAAATATTTTGAAAAAACTCCTTGCAAATATGCCTTAGAAAAAAAACTCCTTTACAAAAATGCCTTACAAAAAAACTTCTTCAATGTGCCTTTTGGAAAAAAATAAGAAGAAGCATACCTTGTAAAAACCTCATTTTGCAAAAAAATGTCTTCTTTGAAAACATTTTCAAAATTAGTTTGACAAGAAATATGCGAAGTTAAAACATGCGAAAATAATGAATCAATTTAAGTTTATTTATACGAGTATAGAAAACATATGTATATATATATATATATATATATATATATTTTTTTTTTCGGTCGACGAGTTTTTTTTTCCATTTCATTATTCGGCCGAATAACCTTCGTTGTAATTGACGGTGCCGTTACGGAAAAAAGGGTATTCGGCCGAATAATTGTTCGGCCGAATATTCTCTAAAACATGGAAAATTCACATTTCTGCATAATTTTCAGGTTTCTCCATTTTCGAAAGGGAAAAACCACCTCTTACACAACAAAATGAATGTCGGACTTGATACCATTAGGTTCATCATTGAATCTACTTTACGTGGATATAAATTTTGTTGTATATGGATAAGAACTGATATTTTTTAAGTTTTATTTTCGTAACATGTGTCGAGTTAGGATTCATCTCTTTAAAAAAATGGTGAAAAGAAAAATCTATAACTTTAAAAATACACCACCAAAAAAATTGAAAAAAATGTGGGAATCTTAATTGGCGTGTCTACTTTAAAAGGGTGTTCGTAGATTTTTTATTTTTAGAGACGGTTGAGAGAAAAGTGGCGCAACAAAAAAGATGTTGAAAATCGACTGAGTTTCCCCATTGATCGACTTTAAAAAATATAATAATTAGTATATAGATCCATTGGTTACAAACTTATAGTCAGGCACTAGTACATTGTGTGTAGATTGTCGTAGCATTTTCTGTTTTTGCAAAAAACAAGTCTAACAACGATTTTAGTGGCACAACAAATCATAACTATTTTGTAGTCTTTTCATTTTATAAGAACACACTGTCAAACATTTGCGAAATCGACATATAAAATCTCAATAAAACAAATTGAAAAAATTATGAATAGAAAGCTAACATAATTCTCTAAAAGTTTTCTTTTTACTGCAAAGTGAAATTTTAAACAAAAATATCACTTTTGTTCGCCCGAAGTTGAAAAACATGAAAAAACCAGAATTATTTTCTCACGAGACCCCCCAAAATAGACACCCATCTTCATTTTTTCACCCTCTCCTATCTTTCTATCTCTGATTTCTACTCCAAATATTTCTCATATGATTCATAATATCGTAGCTTGGCCTTTAGAATTGTACATGGATAAGCTAATGTCTAATGAATTGCATTTGAATGAGATCAAAGATTAGATGAAAAGAAAAAGAGTTGAAGAACAAATGAAGACTCCCAAATGGTAGAGAATCAAACAAGAAACATAAATTGAATTCAAAAAACATGTATGTGCAGATTCACCGAATGCATTCCGCCACAAGAAAAGGCATGTGATAAGATTTCCTTTAAATCCATATTTTAAAGGACCTCTACAACATTCAAATGCAACACCAATGTCAAGGGAAATGCAAGAAAATTGCAGAAAATAAATTAAAGAGCTATTGGAAAAGGGATAATTGCTCCCTCAGATAGCCCATGGAGATGCTATGGTTTCTATGTGAATAAACATTCTGAGCAGGTAAGGCAAGCTCCAAGAATGGTAATAAACTATAATCCCTTGAACAATGTTCTTGATTGGAATAGATATTCGATTCCAAATAATGCAGATTTGGTCAAAAGAATAGGTGGTTGTAAAGTCTTCTCCAAATTTGATTTGAAGAGTGGGTTTTGGAGAATAGAAATTGCACCTGAAGATCAGTTCAAGACTACCTTTTTAGTACCCCACAGGCACTATGAATGGACGATCATGCCTTTTGGGATAAAAAAACACTCCATCCCAATTCCAGAAGGTAATGGAAGAAATTTTCAAGCCTTATATGGATTGGTTAATAGCATACATTGATGACATTCTGATTTTTTTGAAGACTCTTGAAGAACATCAAAAGCACTCGAAATTTTTTCTGAAAGGTGTGCATGATAATGAACTTATTCTTTCTACAAAAAAGATAAATCTATATCAGGATACAATTGAGTTTTTGGGACAGACAATTGAGAAGGGAATGGTAAAAATGCAGGAACATGCAATTGAATTTGCTGACAAGTTTCCAGATGTTATTAAAGACAAAACCCAACTCTAGCAATTTCTTGGATGCCTTATTTATCTTTCTCCCTATTATAAGAATCTTGCCTCAGACATAAACGTCTTGAATCAATGCTTGGGAAAAGAACCACGTCCATGGAAGCAAGAGCATACAGAAGCAGTCCAGAGGATTAAGAAAAAATTAAAAGTGTTCGCCTCAGTAACATGGAAAAAAGTAGAGCAGAATTATGGTACTATAGATAAAGAAATTTTGGCTGCTCTTAGATGTATTGAAAAATTTCAAATTCATCTTCTAAACCATGGATTTTTAATTAGAACAAATTGTTATAGTTTAATTCATTTTCTGTCATCATGCAAACATAACTAGTCCTTCACTCCTCAAATGCACCTCCAGCCACGACCTTCTCGCCTTCAATTGAGGATATTAAACCACCGACGTTAATCCCAACCAACTATTTCCTTTGGTGATTACTTCTAAAGATTGACTAAGGGTATTAATTTTCTAACAACAAGACATATGCAGTGATCTTGTATTAATATGCAGAATGATTACAGATCGAATTAAATGATTGGGTTTCTGATGTCTTCTTATAACACTAAGCCAAGAGACAGAGCATACTTCCAGACTTTCTTACAGACTTTTAGATAAACATACAGAGTTTGTCTTTTGATGCAATATGATAGCACTAATCCCAATCGCAGAGTATACAACTTTCTATGTCCTAACATAATCTAGACTTACAAAATTGTATATAGACATACATAGTTCAGTATTTTGATGCGATCTAATAGCACTAAGCCCAGTCGCAAAGAATACAACTTTATTTGTCCTAACAGACTCTATACTTACAGACTATGAAATGTGAATACCCAAATGAGCTCTCAAATCTCATATTTATATCTCAAAAGAAGGTTTACCTGTGAAATCGAGAGAAACCCGAGGAATCATGTAAAGTAAGGCTTCACATGGAATAAATCCTCGGGGTTGGTCTAAAAGCATGAAACAAATCCTTTTTTTTATATTCGCACATACGACATGGGTCAAACCACATTAAACGTGGGAGAAGTGCTCTAAATCGTATGAGAGAATTGTACTTTAAAGAGATTTGTCGGCCAAACTGACAACTGACTCATATGACTTAAATGAGAGGACATGCTCAGTTGCTCACTCTTATAGGCAGAAGAGAATCTAATACTTGATAAAGACAACTGATTTAAATATGAGAGGAAAATCCCACTCTCATAGCCAAAAGAGAATCGGGTATTCGATAGGACAAATCTCCATTAATGCTCATCAGAATATGGCGGACCATATAATTCCCGAAATTTGGCTTGCATATCCCAAGATTTGGAATATAGGAATATGAGTACAACCCGTTGGTTGTTATGAGTGTGTACTTGGATTCGGGTTTTTAGAAGCCATTGTTCTTTATTTTGAATATAATATTCAATAATTTCACAGTAAATGACATGTTTGATGTATATCTCTGAGAGTATTCAAAGGCTCATTAACATCTTGTTTTATATTATGGATGAAAACTGGCTCTAGTGAAGTCATGTTGATGCCGAATGTCTACCACCAATTTTCTATCCAATCTGGTCCATACAAAGGTGGATCTTCAAAGATATTTTCTCTCTGTAGACCAAATTTTAACAGGGTGTAATATGTCATTGTAGAATTATCTTTTTGTAAGAAGTCACACCATAATACTTTATAGCGCCAATAACTATGGGTATTACCTGGGAATATTGTATCAATGCCAAAAGGCAATAGTTGGTCCCCAAAACTCAACCGTATCCTGATATAGCTTCATCTTTTTTGCAGAAAGAACAAGTCCATTATCATGCACAACTTTCAAAAAAAAATTCAAGTTCTTTTGATGTTCTTCAAGAGTCTTTGAAAAAATTAGAATGTCACCAATGTATACTATTAACAAATCCATATAAGGCTTGAAAACGTCTTCCATTACCTTCTGGAATTGGGATGGAGTATTTTTTAGTCCAAAGGGCATGACCATTCATTCATAGTTCCCGTGGGGTACTACAAAAGCAGCCTTGAATTGATCTTCGGGTGCAATTTCTATTTGACAAAACCCACTCTTCAGATCAAATTTGGAGAAGACTTTACAGCTAGCTATTCTTTTTACCAAATCTGCCTGATTTGGAATCAGACATCTATTCCAATCAAGAACATCATTTAAGGGATTATATTTTATTACCATTCTTGGATCTTTCCCTTACCTGCTCATAATGTTTATTCACATAGAAACCATAGCATCTCCATGAGCTGTCTAAGGGAGCAATTAGCCCCTTTTACAATAGCTTTTTAATTTCTTTTCTGCAGTATTCTTGCATTTCCCTTGAGATTGGTACTGCATTTGAATGTCCTGGAGTTCCTTTAAAATATGGATTTAAAGGCAATCTTATCACATGCCTTTTCATGTGGAGGAATGCATTTGGTGAATATGCATGGACATGTTTTTTGAATTCAACTTCTCTTTCTTCTTTGATTCTTTGCCATTTGGTAGTCTTCATTTGTTCTTCATCTCTTTTTCTTTTCATATAATCTTTGATCTCATTCAACTGCAATTCTTTATATATTATCTTATCCCTGTACAGGTATAAAGGCCAAGTTATGATATTATGGATCATACGAGAAGGTTTTGGAATAGAAATTAGAGGTAGAAAGACATGAGAGTCTAGGGGATCTATAGTCATATAATAACCTTTTCTTCCTTGGTATGGACAAACTCCATACCAATATATAATAAGTTTTAATAATGGGCATAAGTTCCATGAGAACAAATATAACAAATATATCAATGGGCATCTATAGTCATATAATAAGTTTTAATTTCTACAACAAATATAATAATGGGCATAAGTGCCATGAGAAGAAATTGTTGTACATTGATTGGGAAGAGGAAGAAGATCAAAAAATGAAGCAATCTCAATATGTATAACTAAAAGATACTACTCCAATCATATATTTTCATGCATTGGATAGCATTAGCACTCCTCAAACTCTCTTGATACAAGGATATATCAAAAAGAAAAAGGTAATAGTGTTGATTGATATTGGTATTATCGATAACTTCATTAACTGAAAATTACCCAAACATCTCAATTGCTTTATATTTCTAGCACTAGAGTTCAAGTAATTATTATAGATGGAGGTACCGTACATTGTTTAGGGCAGTGAGATAGTATTAAGCTTAATATGGGGGAGTATTTATTGGACAGACCAATGATTGCAATCCAAATGGGCGGTGTTGATGTTTTATTAGGGGTTCAACAGTTACAATCATTGGGAGTAATGACTCTTAATTTTTAGAAACTTTTCTTCAAATTCTCATTAGAAAGAAAGGAAATTGAACTCAAAGGTATTATTGGGAAACTATCTAAAATGATAATATCTAACAACATGACAAAATTGCTAAAAAAAGACACCATGGTATAATTGCACTTAACATCAGACTTTACAGGTACCCATATGCACAAAAGAGTGAGATGGAGAATATGGTTCAAGAAATGTCAGATGATGGAATCATTCAACCTAGCCAAAGTGATTTCTCTACATCGATGGTGATGGTTCACAAAAAGGAAGGTTTTTGGTGTATATGTTCAAATTATAGAGAGATCAACAAGATGACCGTTAGAGATAAGTTTATGATTCCTATCATTGATGAATTATTAGATGAAGTACAAGGATCAATTTTATTTTTCAAGTTGGATGTCCATTTTGAATAACATCAAGTCATAATGAGACAAGAAGACATTTTGAAGCAACATTTAGAACACATGAAACTCATTATGAATTTTTGGTGATGTTGTTTGGCCTTACCAATGCACCTTCCACATTTGTGTTAGTATTTTTTGATGATATGTACCAATCTATAGAAAATATTGGGAAGAGCATGTACAACATGTTGATATCGTCTTATAAATATTGGAGGAGCAACAACTATATGCCAAGACTTCTACGCGTGCCTTTGGGATTCAAGAAGTGGAATATTTGGGTAATATTGTATCTGATGAAGGCATCAGGGTAGACCCTAACGAAATTAAAGCTATGATGGAATGTCCATTTCCCCCAAAATTAAAGAATTTTAGAAGCATCTTAATATTGACAGGCTATTACTGCAAGTTTGTCAAGAATTATGGTCAAATATAAGCACCTCTAGCAATATTATTGAAAATTGAGGCTTTTATTGGACTAAAGAAGCAACCAATGCTTTTGAAAAACTTAAAGAGGATATGTGTATAACTCTTGTATTAGCTACGCTTGACTTCAAAAAACCCTTTATTGTGGAATGTGATGCTTTAGGGCATGGCGTTGGTGTAGTTTTAATTCAAGAAGGAAGGTCCCTTGCCTTTGAAAGTTTACAATATAAAGGAAAATAACTTACTCAAACCAATCTATGAAAAGGAAATGTTGCCCATACCGCACAAAATTAAGAAATTTCACCCTTACCTAATAGGAGACAAAAATAGGTTACACAGATGTTAAGTTATGACTTTGAAATTATCTACAAAAAAGAAAAACAAAATGTGGTGGCAGATGCACTTTTAAGGAAAGAAGAAGACACAATGGCCTTACTTTGTGCTATTTCCATTCCACAATATAATTGTGTGGAATAAGAAAGTATAGAATGGAAGCAATATTAGAAGGCATGAAAGATAATTCAACAATTACAAGAGGAATCTATTGCATTAGATGAATTTGTGTGGAAGAATGATTCACTATGGTACTATGATTTCCTATATTTATGTAAGTATTCCCAACTCAAACATAAGGTCCTTTTGGAATTGCACACTTCTCATATAGGAGGACATTTAGGGTTCTTCAAAACTTAGCACATGATCAAGAATGAATTTTCCTTGGAAGGTCTTAAAACTGATTTCCAAAAATTTGTGGTTGAATGTTTGGTTTTCCAACAGAATAAGAGAGAGAAAATCAAGAAAGACAACAATTATTCTACAACCATTAGCCATACCATGTCAGTTTTTGGAAGAGGCAGCAAAGGATTTTAACACAGGTCTACCAAAGTCTACAGGAAATGATGTCATCATGGTAATGGAGGATCGACTCACATATTACTCTGATTTATTCTATGTTTCTCATCATTTCAAATAAAATGCAATAACTGCAACACTGATGGAAATAATTTAGAAGCTACATGGATTCCCCAAGATTATTGTAAGTGACATAGATCCAATTTTCACTAGTAATGTTTTGAAGGAAATATTTCCTTGTTTGGGTACTCAATTGGCTCACAACTCCTCTTACCCTCCTCAATCTGATTAGAAAACTAAGATCGCGAGTAAATGTTTAGAAGGGCATCTTCATTGCTTTGCATCCAATAAACAAACACAATGGATCAATTGCTTTTCCTTGGCAGAATGGTTGTACAACATGTCTTTCCATACTTCATAAAATATGTCCCCATATATGGCACTTTATGGCTATAATATTCCATCTATCACATCATACTTGAAAAAGAAAGCTAAGGTTCAAGTAGTGGAGGATCACATATAACACCAACAAGAGGTTCTCCAAACATTGAAATAAAACATGGATGTAGCACAAAATAGGATGAAACAACAAGGAAATCAACACATGTCCCTCAAGCAACAAAAGAAGGACAATAAATTAGCACCCAAGTACTATGATCCCTGTAAGGTGTTGTAAAGGATTGGAAGTATGGATTATAAATTGAAGTTTCCCCATCTTCATGTGTATATCCATTATTCCATGTTTTTTGCTTAAGAAAGGTAACTGGTGACAAGATCCCAGTTCATACTATTTTACTGGAGATCGATGAAGAAGGGAAATCATACTAGAACCTAAAAAATCATTGAAACATAAATCAAGCAACTATCAAATTGAGCAATTATTAAGTAATTCATCAAGTGGAATAACTTTACAATAGAGGAGGCAACATAGGAACATGATTTCTTCATGCAAAAGAATCCATAGTTGATTAAGTGTTGAGGACAATACTTGTTTGAGGGGGAAGAACATGTTAAGCCCCATATATCATAACATTACGTTTCTATTATTATATTAGTATTGTCTTTATTGGATGGCCAGGACTTTAATTGTAACTATATGATTGGCTAGGACATTAATTATAATTGTATATTATCTCTTATATATATACCAAGGAGACCTAGTTTTAGAGAAAATCTCATATTGTGCATTTGATATATTGTAAAAGCAAGTTTCCCCCTTGAAGATGCTATTGAATTTTTATCTATTTCCAGATCTTGACAATTACTTCCTAATGATTTCAAGCATTCATTTCATCCCACAGTTTTCATTGAATAATTGCACACTGGAAATTTCAACTTAAATTGTAGCCGAAACAAAGGATCATAGAAACACAACCATGCACAATAGACAAAAATATTTTTACCCTGGAAACCCAATAAGGGAGAAAACCCAACAACTTGTTTAGCGAATAAATCTTTCCAAAGTTACAAGTACATCACCATCATGAAGAGAAACCCTAGCATACCAAATTTTTACCTCCTTCACAAGAAACCCTAGCAAGGGTAGAAAACCTCTAGTGATAAGAAGAAACCAAAAAAATTACTTATTGTGCCTTTGCTAGGCCTTTTTGAAAAGTGTTCACCAGTGGAGAAGAGATGTTGTGTTGTGATGTTGTGAAAATGAAATGCTGGAGCACTTTATTTATATTCTTAAGTTCACTTTGATTTTTCCTCTTGGGGATGACTTGTACTTTTGGTGAGGCTGATTTGTCTTCTTGTTTAGGGATGAATTGTCTTCTTGTCTTCAATCTTCTCTGGAACATCTTCAATGCTATATGGGATTTATTCCATGGTATAAATTGTCTTCTTGGTTATTTTTTCTTCACTATAATTTTTTTCCATGTTGATGATCATCTCCTCACATGCATGTCTATTCACCCATAGAGATCTAATGTTGATTCAACCCACACTAGAAGTCCTTGACACTTCTTAGAGTCTATGTCAAATTCAACATTAGATTAGACTTGTATATTCCACAAGGGGATGAAAACCCCCTATCAAAAAAAGAGTCAAAACACTCTAATATATAATATATCACCCCATCATGGAGCACTCCCTCACAGAGTATGCAATGTGACCTCTAGCCTTATTCACTCTTATCCAAATCACATGACTAACCAAGGCTAAGCACCTCGAGCCTTATTCACTCTTAGCCAAATCACATGACTAACCAAGGCTAAGCACCTCAAGCCTTATTCACTCATAGCCAAATCACATGACTAATCAAGGATACACTAAGGACATTCTCAAATCACATGGCCATTTCCCTTGGTCAAATAACATGACCAATTTGGGAGAGAATGTTTGCCCAATGCTACAACCCGGAGAAACATCAACACTCCCTCTTAGCGAGGGATAAATTATGCATCATTTCAAGTATCACACTTGGTGAGAATGTCCATAATCCATCTCGGATATGTACTACATCTGTACCTCAATTCTTTCACTCCTATCCAAATCACACGACGATCTGGATAAAGACTATGCCTGGGCCATTCACCACTAGCCATATGACTCGGTCTCTGTGAGTAAATGTCTACCCCATGCTACTGCTCATCTGTACGTTTTGTCCATTCACAACTAGCCATATGAATCATGATCCATGAGTGAATGTATGCCTCATGCTGTTGCTCTGTATGTTTGGGCCATTCACTACTAGCCATATGACTTAGGTTCTAAGGGTGAATGTTTGCCCCATACTGCTCATATGTAGAAGCATCACGGTGTCCGCTATTCATCTGTAGAACCATCACGATATCCAGGCCATTCACCACTAGCCATATGACTAAGGATCCAAGGGTGAGTGTCTTCCCCATGCTGTAGAACCATCAAAATGGCTTCACGACTTGCAACACTGGCTGCATAATACTCTGTTTCTGTTGTACTGTGTGATAGAAGTCTGCTTCCTGCTAAACCAATATATTGTGGCTGATACCAAGCTGAAGCAACACCTTGAGATGCTCTTTATGTCTACTACACTCCCTTCCCAATCAGAATTTGCATAGCCCGGTAGCCTCACTTCACCATTTGAGACATATCTCAAGCCATATCCAACTGTACCCCGTAGTTACCTCAACAAATTCTTTGCTGCAACCCAATGTATATACCTCGACTCAACCATAAACTGGATCAACGTCTTCACTGCAAAGAAAATATCTAGCCTGGTGTTAACCGGGTACATCAAGGATCCAATTAGCTGATTATACATCATGGGATCTATTGATGTATTTGTAACTTCGGAATGTATTTCACATATGTATATTGTATTCCTATAGAGATGTTATTATTCCTCTATATGGAAGTGTCCGCATTTATATTGTAAGTGTCGTAACTTATACTTGATGGGTTATTAGACCACCTTGATGGGGTCGGCCCTGTATAAGTCAAGTGGGTAAAAGGGTTATTAGACCAACCTATTGGGGGTCGGCCCTGTCAGCATTATGTTATGTGATTAAGTTGAGGTCGACCTAGTAAGGTTATTAGGCAAGTCAAGTCATGTATAAATAGAGTGCGGGAGGCACTATATTTGATCATTCACTTTCTCACTTATACACTCATTGGAGAGTGGCGCACTAGTGGAGGAGGAGAAGCTGCTGCTAGGAGACTATCTCTTATGCTTAGGTTTTGTATCATTGCTCTATCTATCTCCGAGGAAGTTATTGGGGTTTTTCACCTTTATGGTTTTCCCCAAGGAAACTCTGTGTGTCTATTGTCTCTTGTGTTTGCTTCTTGTGATTGATATGCTGTACATGTTATTCTCTCAGTAAAGATCCTAGAGTATATTGAATTG
This sequence comes from Larix kaempferi, assembly GCA_027924585.1. Taxonomy (NCBI): domain Eukaryota; kingdom Viridiplantae; phylum Streptophyta; class Pinopsida; order Pinales; family Pinaceae; genus Larix; species Larix kaempferi. The sequence continues at coordinate 5,732,472 of BSBM01000052.1, read as the reverse complement.
ATGCTAAAAAAATAACATGGTATCAGAGCTAACCTAAGAAGAAGACACTCTGCAGTTGCGGAAGCTAGGGATTCTTGTTTTTTGGGTTTCTCTCCACAGATATTGAAAGGAAGGAGGCTAGATTGACTCTCCTCAGCAAGGCGCATCTTTCTGTCGAAACATAATTCAATTCTGAGCATTTTCAGATTTTGACCTAAAAATTAGGGTTTCCACAAAAAGTGGAATTTCTGAAATATGAGACCATGGTTGGAAGTGCCTTGGAAAAATAGAAGTTTAGAGCTTTGGATCATAATTTTTTGTTGGGTGAAGCTCCGGGAAAATCAAACCCTAGTTTGGGGTCCTGTCTAGTGAAGCCGAAAATTAGGGTTTCTGCAAAAATTGGAATTTCTGAAATATGAGACCATGGCTGGAAGCTCCTCTAAAAAATCAAAGTTTAGAGACCAAGATCGAACTTTTTGGTTGGGTGAAGCTCTAGGAAAATCAAACCCTAGTTTGGAGTCCTGTATAGTGAAGCCGGAAATTAGGGTTTCTGCAAAAGTTGGAATTTCTGAAATCTGAGACGATGGCTGGAAGCTCCTCTGAAAAATCGAATTTTAGAGACCAATATCAAACTTTTTGGATGGGTGAAGCTCCGAGAAAATCAAACCTTAATTCAGGGTCCTCCCGAGTGAATCTGGAAATCTGAAAAGCAAATTTGAGGGGTGAAACTTTGCGGTTTGCAAATTCTGAGTGTACTAGCTTGATCAGCTCATTAAGGCACATCTTTCTATCCTTTCAGAAGTTTGAAATTCAAAGTTTGAATTTTTAGGGTTTCTTTGACAAACCCTAATCCAACTCCAGATCTAGTTTTCGGTAAATCAAGTGGTAAGACCTAAAACTTTTCTATTTCCATTTGAAGTACTCTTTAAGATGTCTCACCACACCAAGCTTTAGAATAAGCTTGAAGGGAATGATAACTTCCGATCATGTAAGTATAGGATTGGGCTAATCCTAGAAGAAAATGAGTTGGACACTTATATAAGTGAAGAGGTTCCAGTTCTAGAGGGAGATAAGGCTAAGGCTTCACACAAGAAGATCTTGGTCAAATCCAAGAGAATCATTGCTAATTCTATTAAGGACCATCTCATACCCATGTGTCTTCCCTAAGGACACCTAAGGAGATGTTTGATTCCTTGACCAAGTTATTTGAAGGGAAGAACATAAATCAGAAGATGACATTAAGGAATCAACTAAAGAACATCCAGATCCAGAATGCGTAGACCATGCAGTCTTACTCTTCAAAGGTCTCCCAGATAAAAGAATAACTTGAAGCTGTAGAGAATGGAGAAGTGGTAATGACCACTCTTAATGGCCTTCCTAGGTCATGGGATTCCTTCATCCAAGGAATTTGTGCTAGGAAGAAACTTATCTCTCAGCAGGCTGTGAGAAGAATGCTCACAGGAAGAAGCTCGGATTATAGCTCGAGAAGAAAAGATGGGGAATGAAGATCAAGCTCTCACAACACATACCAAGGAGAGGACACTTTTCCTCAGATTGTCCTACGAACAAAAGGAACAACAACAACAACTACTACAAGCAATCTGACAAGTATGACTTACAGGTATGTTTTGAAATCTGTTCATGATTAAGTTTATAATATGATTGTCTTCATGTTATTGAGTTTAGTAACAATCTTGTCTAATTTTAGACTTGTCTTATCACCCTAGTAAGAGTATGAATGCATGATAGAAGACATTCACTGATTAGGGTTATGACACTTATGATTGTATTATGATTGTACTAATGCACTGTGGTGTTGTATGAGGAGAATGTTATCCACTAACATGAAGGTACAAATCAAGTCCTGGTCAAGACCATAGTGACATGAAGACAAAGACTCATCCATAGTCATAGATCACATAGAGGTATGTATAATTTGGTTCTACAATGGTTAACTTATGAGTTATGTAGGTCATTGGAGAGAACAAGAAAAACATTGCTAGACATAACTAGCAAATATGATGACCATGTACGTTTTTCCTATATCAAGTTAGAATCCTACCCTATGTAAGGATCTTATACTTTTGTATGATTGATAATGATTATTCATGAAGTTATAAGTTTGAGTAATCTAGGGTTTATGCATATTATGTTTCTTACTTTGATTGATGATATGACTAACCAGAAGAGTCCTATGGTCAAATAAGAATATGCATAAGTAAAAGAAGTACTCCCTGAAACCTTGAATACTAATGCTTATTATCTGTGTTTGAAATGATCATGACTATACTTGTATAAGATTATTGTGTTTTGATAGTATTAAGATTATACTAATGAATGTATGATTATGTATGAGATCTCGAGGATAACACAATGATGATACTAGTAAGCATGCATAGTGATCGAGGATGGATATAAGTTCAAGGACAGGTAATCCAGGAAGCAAAGATCAAGAGGGAGCACACTCCAGTAGTTCCTGCAAGGAAGCAAAGATTGAGAGGGAGTCCACCCAACAAACAAACAAAGATAAGTATTTGAATTGTCATTACTTGTATATTTGATTGTTCAAATAATACTGTTCAATGATGTATATACTTATGTTCCTAGACTTAGGTTGTGTACTATGCATATTAGAATAACTGCATTAATGAACAATATACTACTAATATGCACGTGATGGGTAAGTGGCCTATGGCACTGTACAACATTCCATTGCTACTTATCTATAATGAAACCTCTTTGCTGACATGTTGGGAGTTGTGCACACTCTTAACAATGTTCTGGTAGAGATTGGAAGACATCTAGAAAGTTACGGGATATGGATAAATGTTGTATTGAAGCATTGGCTAAATTAATTGCATGACTGTATGACATATTTCTTTATGTGTAAGAATTTGTTCTGAAAACTATGAGATGTTTCTAATCATGCAATTTAACTTGTCTTGTAGGAAAGATCGTGTACAAGCACCTACAAAAGAAAGATTACAACATTTGTTCCAAGCAACGAAGTTCAAGAAAACTATCTATTGAAGATACTTCGAGGAAGAAGTGATGGGACACATTTGCAGAAGCCATTCCAAGCATGGTGATAGGAGGATCCTTCCCATGGCTGTGGATGTAAGCACTATGTGATGATATGCATCAAGACGATGTTATGATGATGATCAGGTTGATCATATGATGATGTACATCAGGATGATGTATGATGAGTATCAAGATGATACTCTGTGGTCGTGGACAGGTTGTGCAATAAGCATATAATAGCGCCTTGGGAGGATAGACAACTTTCTATAAAGTTTGGGATTTACCAAGAGTAAGGCAGATTCCAACCTTTACTACAAGGTTGAGGAAGGAAATCCAGTGATACTACTACTGGATGTGGATAGGTTGATTTCATACACGAAGAGGAAGCTTGCTACCGAGTTCGAGATGAAGGACTTGGGTATGATGCATTACTTTCTAGGCATGGAGGTGTGGCAGAGTGCAGATGGAATCTTCCTTGGACAAGGGAAGTATGTAGTAGAGATCCTGAAGAGGTTCAGGATGATGGACTGCAAGGCCATGGCCACACCTATGGAATCAAAACTGAAGCTTCTGTGTGATGCTTCATCTGAGCTGGTTGATGTCACAGTGTATCGTCAAATGATTGGGTCCTTGATGTACCTGACAAACACGAGACCAGATATTTGCTTTGCGGTGAACACATTGAGCCAGTTCCTGACGGATCCTAGAGGTGTTCACCTGGTTGATGTAAAGCATATTCTAAGGTACCTGAAGGGTACAGTTGATTATGGGCTCAAGTATGATGCGAATCAAAAGGTTAACCTAGAGGGTTATGTTAATTCAGATTGGGTAGGCAGTACTGCAGATATGAAGAGCACTTCAGGGTTCTGCTTTAGTATGGGATCAGGTATGATCTCTTGGTTTAGCAGGAAGCAGTCCCGCGTAGCACTGAGTACAGCCGAAGCAGAGTATGTTGTAGCTTGTTCGGCTAGTTGTGAGGTAGTATGGCTGAGGAAGATACTGTCTGAATTATTTGATCTCCCGTTGGGTGCTACTGGTATCTTTTATGAAAACCAGAGTTGTGTGAAGTTGTCTCAGAACCCGGTGTTCCATGACAGGTCGAAGCACATTGAGATCAAATATCACTATATCAGGGATATGGTGCAGAGAGGAGCAGTGAAGCTCCTATATGTTGCGACGAATGAGTAGATAACTGATGTGTTTACCAAGCCACTGGCCAGGGTGAAGTTTGAGTACTTCAGAGAGAGACTTGGTGTACTTCAGATCGAGATTCCTTCCAAGGGGAAGTGATGAGTTCGGAGACACAGATGCACATGTCTTTTCATTTTTTTTATCATGGCGGAAAAACCACGGCAATATTGACATTTTTTATTTTTCGACGAGCTTTTGTCTCTCTATCGACGAAATATGGCTATCTTTGCATACACGCCAAACCAATGCCAGCTTCAAATGGCTCTTGGATTTTTACGGGTCAACTCATCCATTTTCGTCGATAGATCAACGATCATCGTTCTATAAATACATACTTTAAGACAATTTTTGACACATTTGCTATAGTTGCGACAAGGTTCCTGGTGATTTATTGAGCCCAGATTTTGTACTTGCGACAAATTTCGTGGAGATTGTACTCTTGGAATTGTTAAATGTACATGCATGGATAATCTTCCGCTGATGCAAGAACCTACACTTCTAGCAACCCGAAATCAGAATTGAAAACCACCTCAGTAGTATCCAAGAACTTCTAGTTATGCTTGTGATTGCCTTGGATTCTTCAACACTTGAATTGTGAGCTTCAACTGTGTCACATGGTTCTTCCGCCCTTGTTCTTTGTTTTCTCTTGTATGTTTGTCCAATAATATAAGCCATACAATCAAATACCAACAGCAAATGTTTCCTAAATACATTCTTTATCAACCATATCCAAAACTAGAGAGAGTCATACTCAACAATCATTTGGTAAATTCATAAAAGGTAAGCATGCATCAAGGACAACTTTCATTTGGACCATTTGGTCCACCTAGTGTTCCAATGCCCAAACTATCAAGGTCTCCTTGTGAGTAAATCAAAGGGCCATTGCACAACACTTTTTGGCATCAATGAAAACTTCAATCTTCATGTTTTTTTTTATGGAAATTGGTATATAATATACTGTATTTATAAATATACTTATATCTAATGTATTTGACAAGTTATTGTTTGGTATGGTGTAGGTAAGACAATTACTTGTCACTATGAATGAAAATGCAAGGAAGCTTGCTCAGTTTAGAGCGACATTAGAGGCGAGGGGAGATGGAAAATGTTATTGCCCTTGCTCTGATTACAGGGGATTTCAAAGAAGAATACTTTTAATAACAACAAATGGAAGACATTGTAGGGAGAAGGGGCACGCCGAAGGGGGTTATGAATATCGTCCCTTGGTAAGAGGTTATTCAATTTTTAATGTATTCTCTGTAATAGTCATCATGTCGTGAATTTCAGCAAATATGTCTTATCGTTTTAATATATGTTCTATAGACACTAATTTTACTATGTTGTTTGTAAAAATATAGACAATTGCCCCAAAATTTCACCCTCTAGAGAGTTATTTTCCAAGTACTAGCAGAAATACTCATTTACAGGGTGACGAACATCTAGATCAGAATGTTGAAAATGATCAAGTTCTTAATGATGATATGGATGGAGATAATGTTAGTGATAAAAATCAGGAAGATGAGATACATAGATTGATCCAAGACACATTTGCTCCAATGGATGAGGACAACCAGGATGATAGTCATGATGTTGATCCTCTACTCGAGAAGTCACGTCAACCTCTTTATGAAGGCTCAAAAACAAATCTTCTATCTGCTATATTGTTGTTAGTGAACTTGAAGGTTTTGAATGGTTTATCAAACACCTGTCTCACACAGATACTAAGGTATGTAAATTGTTAATTATTTTAATCTGCATGTTCACATGTACATAAAGGGTTAAAGTTTTTCCTATATTGCTATTTTTATCTATTTTGTAAACTATGGATGCGATATTGATGATTAATATTGTTTACATTGACTTATTCTTTTGAATTTTGTAGATTGTTAGGTGAATTTCTATTACCAACGTCAAATATTTTACCACGCACATATCGAGAGATATATGTGATTATGAAATAATTTGGAATGGAGTATCAAGATATTGATGCATGTCCTAATGATAATATCATATACTATGGACAATATGCATTAGAAAATGAATGCCCACAATGTCAAACAAGTAGTTATCGAATCGATAAAGTGACAAAAAAGGTGCCTCACAAAGTTCTTTGTTGTATTCTGAAAATTGCACGTTTACAATAGTTGTTCAGGTTTCAAAGTATAGCACAGTTTATGGATTTCCATGCAAAGAACAAAAGTCGAGATGATGTTCTTCGAATGCCTACAGATGGTTATGCATTGAGTTACATCGAAGAAAAGTGGCCAATGTTAAACTTTCTTTGGTTTTTGATTCCGCGAGTTTCAGGTAATCCTATTCGCCTTAGCCTTTTCAATTATGTGTTTTTTGGTTAGCGGCGGGCCCCCGAAGGCCGCGAAATTCCACGTTGGCATTCCAACGTGGAATATCGCGGGTTTCGCGTCATTTTCCGCGATGAACATCGCGGGTTTCGGCTCGAAACCCGTGATGTTCATCACGGGTTTGGGGCTGACAGTCGCAATGTTCATCGCGATTGTGGGACCGATACCCACGATGTTCATCGTGGGTTCGCTGCTGATACCCGCTATGATCATTGCGGATTTTGATGGAAAAGCCGTGATGATCATCGCGGCTAAAGGCCTGAAAGCCGCGATGGAATTTTTTGAATTTTTTTTTTTTTCTGTTTCTAAAAAATTTTCTTTGTTTTTTGGTAGGATGTTGAGGAGACCGCTGGTGGCATGGTGGGAGCGGGAGATGGATGAGGACCTGACGGTGCGGATTCAGACCGATCAGGGTGTCTGACAGACTTTGGCTGCAAGCGGGCTCCTCAAAGTTCGCTCAGATTCCACCCATGAGTTCAGTCAAACCGCTGCTAAACAAATTGGTGGATTTCTGGGTTCCGACAGAGGGTGCTTTCATGGTGGGGGGTGAGAGGTTAGAGATCACCATTTCTGATGTTTACTTTCTTACTGGGTTGCCTCGCTTAGGGGAGGTAGGGGATCTTCTGTAATGTCCCCAGTTTGACCCCATGGCATTAACATTATAAATGATGTAATATTGTTATGAAATCATGGTGAGGAGCTCAAGGCCAAGGCCCCGCCATCGATTTAGTGATGCATATGGGTTGCGTGCTAGCAATGCACATTGGAAATTCAAATATCATGTAATATGCATTTTAATAAAAATACCCACCACTAGCTATGCAATGCAACAAAGAGATGGGGGCATGATTTCACAAGGAATTGGGAGGGAAAACATTCAAACCCTTGAGCCAATAGATTCAAGCCAATTGTCAATGAGAGAACCCATCAAACCCTCAACTACCCATGTTGAATTTTGTACCCAATCATTGATTTCTCCCAAGAGTTGGTTGAGGTAGTTAATGCCTTGGGGAACGGGAGGTATGGCTGTCCAAATTCGGGTATGGGCAAGCCACCCTGCATGGGAAATCGCGTTTTGATTCTTGGGCAAGAAAAGAGCCATGAATTTCTCCCCCAAGCCACCATCCATCAACTAGTCTTCCTCCCTCACGAGTTTGGAACCACCTGGGCGTTTTCCTCCATGGTTTTTCTGTGTTTACTTCTTTCTCAGCTGAGAGAAGGGCGTTTTTGTGTTATATACCAGTTGGGAAGAAAGAGGAAGGGGATTTTGGGGTGTATAGAGGCTCTTTGGCCCACGGAATGCTGTGATATCTGTGGGGAGAAATCGTTTTCTCCCCTATGGTTGAATTTCCTTCTCCCAATCCGTTTTTTGGGTGCCCACGATTTGGGGGAAAACCCATGGCCATATTATTTGTAAATCCCATTGTTTAAATTTGTATCCCTGCCCCATGTCTGTGCTTGCTGTGTGAGAGAAGAGTATGTTGGGTATGGGTTATGGGTATCCATGGCTTTGGCTTGAGCTTGAGTGTAAGCCTCCAGGTTTCAAGTGTAGCCTGATAAACCCAGTTGGACTGACTTGGCTGAGATGAAATGGTTAATGGGTTGTGTGTGAGCTGGAATGTTCCCTTTCCTTGTGAGAATCATGCCCAGCTCGGGGGTGGCCTTCGGACAGACTCAATATAAGCTGTCGAAGAGCCTATGGTTGGGTGGAACGTTGCAGTGACATAGCTAGTTGCTTGGGGCAGTTGCATAATGAAGATAAGTGTTTTTATGTCTATGTATTTACTTCTGCAATGTTTAAATAATGATTATTTTGATATGCTGGATGAGCATGAATCGTGTGTGTGGATTAGTTTTAATTCTGCTATGCATATTGCCTAATTTGTATCTGCACACCAATGTTTAAATTTTTATGATTTTAATTAGTGGGTTGAGTTTTACGAAATGCCTAGATCTTAGTGCCATGTTCTCTTCCTTGCATTGGGTCAGCAGGTGGGTACATTAAATCTTCTGTCGAGGATCCCGGCAGGTTTAGATATTGAGGATCTCTTGGAGAGATTCTGTGTGCCGGGGGCTATTGCACAGAACAATGCATTGAGCCTGAGATCTCTGAGGGAGTGGGATATACGGGTTGTTGGGGCTTGTGTTCTGCACGTGTTGGGTGTTGTAGAGCCACATCGTTTGTCTGGGGGACAAACGATGATGGCGGATTCTGTGTTGAGAGGGACCTACTATGCGTGGGGTCAAATGTTTTTGGCCGGTGTCCAAAGAGATCTGGACAAAGTCAATCGAGAGGGGGGAGAGTTCTGCTATGCCCCCTTCTTGTGTTGTTTCTTCTTTGAGTGGGTACCGACCTTGCGGCCACGGGAGCCCGTTCGAGACAGGTTGGTGAGTGAGCCGCGCATGGTGAGGTGGGGGTAGATGATGCCCCACGATGGTGGTGGTATCCACGGGTTCTTTTTAGAGGACATGTATGAGCAGTGGGAGCAGATCCCCCTACTGATTGAGGACAATATGCATTAGAAAATGAATGCCCACAACGTCAAACAAGTAGTTATCGAATCGATAAAGTGACAAAAAAGGTGCCTCACAAAGTTCTTCGTTGTATTCCGAAAATTGCACGTATACAACAGTTGTTCAGGTGTCAAAGTATAGCATAGTTTATGATGCAAAGAACAAAAGTCGAGACGATGTTCTTCGAATGCCTATAGATGGTTATGCATTGAGTTACATCGAAGAAAAGTGGCCAATGTTAAACTTTCGTTGGTTTTTGATTCCGCGAGTTTCAGGTAATCCTATTCGCCTTAGCCTTTTCAATTATGTGTTTTTTGGTTAGCGGCAGGCCCCCGAAGGCCGCGAAATTCCACGTTGGCATTCCAACATGGAATATCGCGGGTTTCGCGTCCTTTTCCACGATGAACATCGCGGGTTTCGGCTCGAAACCCGCGATGTTCATCGCGGGTTTGGGGCCGACAGTCGCGATGTTCATCGCGACTGTGGGGCCGATACCCGCGATGTTCATCACGGCTTCGCGGCTGATACCCGCTATGATCATTGCAGCTTTTGATGGAAAAGCCGCGATGATCATTGCGGCTAAAGGCCTGAAAGCCGCGATGGAATTTTTTGAAATTTTTTTCTGTTTCTAAAAAATTTTCTTTGTTTTTTGGTAGGATGTTGAGGAGATCGCTGGTAGCATGGCGGGAACGGGAGATGGATGAGGACCTGACGGTGCGGATTCGGACCGATCAGGGTGTTCGACAGACTTTGGCTGCAAGCAAGCTCCTGAAGTTCACTTAGATTCCACCCATGCGTTCAGTCAGACCGCTACTGAACAAATTGGTGGATTTCTGGGTTTCGATAGAGGGTGCTTTCATGGTGGGGGGTGAGAGGTTAGAGATCACCCTTTCTGATGTTTACTTTCTTACTGGGTTGCCTCGCTTAGGGGAGGTAGGGGATCTTCTGCCAAGGATCCCGACAGGTTTAGATATTGAGGATCTCTTGGAGAGATTCTGTGTGCCGGGGGTTATTGCGCAGAACAACGCATTGAGCCTGAGATCTCTGAGGGAGTGGGATATGCGGGCTGTTGGGGCTTGTGTTCTGCACGTGTTGGGTGTCACGGCGCCACATCATTTTTCTGGGGGACAAACGATGATGGTGGATTCTGTGTTGAGAGGGACCTACTATGCGTGGGGTCAGATGTTTTTGGCCGGTGTCCGGAGAGATCTGGACAAAGTCAATCGGGAGGGGGGAGAGTTCTGCTATGCCCCCTTCTTGTGTTGTTTCTTCTTTGAGCGGGTACCGACCTTGCGGCCACGGGTGCCCGTTCGAGACGGGTTGGTGAGTGAGCCATGCATGGTGCGGTGGGGGCAGATGATGCCCCGCGGTGGTGGTGGTATCCACGGGTTCTTTTCAGAGGACATGTATGAGCAGTGGGGTCAGATCCCCTTGCTGATTGAGGACAATATGCATTAGAAAATGGATGCCCACAATGTCAAACAAGTAGTTATCGAATCGATAAAGTGACAAAAAAGGTGACTCACAAAGTTCTTCGTTGTATTCCGAAAATTGCAAGTTTACAACAATTGTTCAGGTGTCAAAGTATAGCACAGTTTATGGATTTCCATGCAAAGAAAAAAAGTCGAGACGATGTTCTTCGAATGCCTACAGATGGTTATGCATTGAGTTACATCGAAGAAAAGTGGCCAATGTTAAACTTTCGTTGGATTTTGATTCCGCGAGTTTCAGGTAATCCTATTCGCCTTAGCCTTTTCAATTATGTCTTTTTTGGTTAGCGGTGGGCCCCCGAAGGCCGCGAAATTCCACGTTGGCATTCCAACGTGGAATATCGCGGGTTTCGCGTCCTTTTCCGCGATGAACATCGTGGGTTTCGGCTTGAAACCCGTGATGTTCATCGCGGGTTTGGGGCCGACAGTCGCGATGTTCATCGCGACTGTGGGGCCGATGCCCGCGATGTTCATCGCGGGTTCGCGGATGATACACGCTATGATCATTGTGGATTTTGATGGAAAAGCCGCGATGATCATCGCGGCTAAAGGCCTGAAAGCCGCGATGGAATTTTTCAAAAAAAAATTTGTTTCTAAAAAAATTTCTTTGTTTTTTGGTAGGATGTTGAGGAGACCGCTGGTAGCATGGCGGGAGCGGGAGATGGATGAGGACCTGACGGTGAGGATTCGGACCGATCAAGGTGTCCGACAGACTTTGGCTGCAAGCGGGCTCCTGAAGTTCGCTCAGATTCCACCCATGCGTTTAGTCAGACCGCTGCTGAACAAATTGGTGGATTTCTGGGTTCCGGCAGAGGGTGCTTTCATGGTGGGGGGTGAGAGGTTAGAGATCACCCTTTCTGATGTTTACTTTCTTACTGGGTTGCCTCGCTTAGGGGAGGTAGGGGATCTTCTGCCGAGGATCCCGACAGGTTTAGATATTGAGGATCTCTTGGAGAGATTCTGTGTGCCGGGGGCTATTGCGCAGAACAACGCATTGAGCCTGAGATCTCTGAGGGAGTGGGATATGCGGGCTGTTGGGGCTTGTGTTCTGCACTTGTTGGGTGTCGTGGCGCCACATCATTTATTTGGGGGACAAACAATGATGGTGGATTCTGTGTTGAGAGGGACCTACTATGCGTGGGGTCAGATGTTTTTGGTCGGTGTCCGGAGAGATCTGGACAAAGTCAATCGGGAGGGGGGAGATTTTTGCTATGCCTCCTTCTTGTGTTGTTTCTTCTTTGAGCGGGTACCGACCTTGCGGCCACGGGTTCCCGTTCGAGACGGGTTGGTGAGTGAGCCGCGCATGGGGCGGTGGGGGCAGATGATGCCCCGCGGTGGTGGTGGTATCCACGGGTTCTTTTCAGAGGACATGTATGAGCAATGGGAGCAGATCCCCCTATTGATTGATGACTATCCATATGCTGGTATGGATTATCGAGGAGATCCGGAGATGCCTCGAGCCCAGGGGCAGGCCTGGGGTTTAGATGGTATGTCTTTTGTGTTTGGTTCTCTATTATCTCATGTGATTTTATATGTTTTTGTTATGAGTATAGTTAGAGATATTTATATGATATTGAATTGGTTCACTTGCGTGTTTGTGCAGATGTTGGTCCGGTACCACCAGCTGATCATGTGGGCCGTAGGGGACGGGCGATGGTGGTCGTTCCTCCTCCTGTAGTGGTACTGCCTCCTCGTGCTCGAGGAGTTGGGCCTCGAGATGATGCCCTTGAGGGTGTACGGGATACTTTGGAGATGATTCTAGAGTGAGCACCAGAGGAGGGTTGGAGGGAGTTGGACCGGCCGGTTATGGAGCGTTGCTTTGATGTGCCGCGGGAGTGGCAGTCTATCCTTCTCAGGGTTTCTATTGTCATGGCAGAGAGGAGGGTTGGGGCTCGGCATGATCCGGCGGGGCCAGCGGAGGGAAGGGTTCAGGTGCGGCATGATCCAGCGGGGCCAGCAGAGAGGAGGGTTCGGGCTTGGCATGATCCGGCGGGGCCAGCGGAGGTGGCGCTAGAGGATCCCGGAGAATATGATGATTAGATGATCGTATATCTGCTCCCAAATGCTTGTGAGCATATGGGGATGTACCTTTTTGTACGGCTTATGTATTTTTTGTATATTGGGTGCTGAGGGCACCTATGACATGTTGACTATCATGATTATATATATATGTATATATATGTTTGGATATGTAGTCGTGTATGCACGTGGATGCACATCTTGTCTATTTGTTTGCCTGTGGAGGCATGTTTGATTCTTGTATGCCCGTGGAGGCACATGTTATGCACGTGGATGCAATCTTTTGATTTTTTGTATATGCCCGTGGAGGCACATGTTATGCACGTGGATGCCATATTTTGTTTTTTCTACATGGTTTGATTGGTGTGCTAATCGAGAATGTTATTGGCCATATGGTCTGCTACACTGTTGAGATTCCTTGGGACATGTGTGAATGAAATGGACTCAAACTGTCGAATCATTTGTTTAGTGTGTAGGAATTTTCTGAAGAGACAGGGATCGCGTACCTGGTGATCATTGTTGAGCTAGGAAACAAGGAGCTGGGAGTCCAAGAAAACACTAAGGTGACTTATGCTCATTTGGAGAGCAGCGGCCAGGAGACCGGTCACGGTGTCGTACTCAACTTGGTTGTTGGTGGCGGTACCTATGCACACTCCGTCGATGTGGATCAACTCATGTGAAGGGGAATATATTACCCAAGCTGTGGAGGCAATATTGGGGGACCAACGGCTTGCACCATCAGCGAAACCAACGTAGCAAAGTGGAATAGGATCCATCTGTGGTCATGCAGGAAAAACAAATTTTTAGGTTTTTGTATTTTTTGTAAAAAACAAAATAAGACTGTACAATTATGGACGATGTGTCCATCATATTTTCTATGGGTAAAAACGCTTGAGGTACAATCCGTTGCGTGGGTTGCGTAGGGGGTTTCCTTCTGAGTCGGTTAGAATATATGCCCCCTGTCTGAGGCAGGTATGTATAATGTATGGGCCTTGCCACATGGACACAAACTTTCCTTTTCCCGTTTTATCATGAGCTTGATCATAGGCGAGGACAAGGTCCCCTTCATTAAAGGTTCTTGGGTGGACATGTTTGTCGTAACTCAGTTTGGATCGGTTCTTTGCGGCTTCCATGGTTTGGAGGGCTGTGCGACGATCTTCATCGGCTTGCTCCAAAAGTAGTAAGCGTTGCTCAATTGGTGAAGTGTCCGGTAGGAGTTCAATAGCCATGTGTAGGGCTGGAATCTGGCACTCAATGGGGAGGATGGATTCGACACCATGAACTAAATGGAAAGGGGTAAAACCGGTTGCGGTTTTGGTTGACGTTCGGTATGCCCATAATGTCAGAAAGAGCATGTGATGCCAATTCGATTTGTGTTTGTCGACAGTGCGCTAGAGGAAGGTCTTCAAAATTTTGTTAATCGCTTCGACTTGGCCATTCCCTTGGGGGTAGTAGGCGGAGGATAAATGGTGTTCAAATTTAAGTAGGGTTGATAATTCTCTCCAAACGGCATCCTCAAAGTGAGAGCCGTGTTCTGAGACAAGTTGCTTTGGCACTCCAAAACGAGCGATAACATGGTTGAGGAAAAAATGTGCTATGGTGTCAGCTTTGCAATTGTAAGTTGGCATGGCTTCCGCCCATTTGGTGAAATAATCTACGGCCACAATGATGTGTTTATGACCATCGGCTGACGTGGGATTGCAATCTAGGAAGTCGATGGCCCATTTGCAAAATGGTCCGACAGTGACAACTGGATGAAGGGGGGCGGGTGGGGTTCTTGCCTTGGGGCTAAAAAGTTGGCATTTTTGACAATGTTTGACTGCGGTGATGCAATAAGTAAATAATGAGGGCCAAAAGTAACCTGCGCGGATGATCTTTTGGGCGGTGGCCATGCCGGAGAAATGGCCTCCACAAGCACCGCTATGGCAATAATTAAGGACTTGTTCTGCTTCTTCATGAGAAAGGAAACGTCGTAAGATGGTATCGACACCACGTCGATAAAGTACATCGCCTAATAGGAAATATCAGGGGGCGTGGTGTCATATACGAAGGCGTCCATCACAATCGATGTTGGGTAGAAATTTTTGTGTGCGGAGGTAGATTAAGATGTCGCCGTACCACGGGTCGTCAGAGGAGATGATGAAAATGTGGTCATCAATGAGGTCCATTTGGATAGCGGGTGATGACGAAGATGATGGGAGATCTGTGATGAGTTGAGCGAGTGCTAAGGCCTTGGTGCTTTTTGGGGTTTTAAAATTTAGGTCGTATTCTTGCAGGATAATCACCCATTTAGCTACGTGGCCTTGAAGTAGGTGACGTGTCAAGAGGTAGACCATTAGGTTTGAATTGGCAATAACTGTGGTATGGCTGAGGAGAATGTAGTGGCGCAACTTCTGGACTGAAAAGACGACAGCGAGGGCCATCTTCTCTTCGTGTGGGTAGCGCAATGATGGGCCAGATAATGGTTGGCTCACATAGTAAATGACATGCTCTTGGTGAGCAGTATCTTCTTGGACAAGTACTCCAGACACGGCATAGTCGGATTCCGAAACATAGAGGATGAAATATTTTGTGAAATCTGGGGGAGAGATCAACGGGGCGTTCGTGAGTGCTCTCTTTAAGTCGGTGAATGCTGATTCTCCTTGTTGGTCCCATATGAAGCGGGTATGAAGGCGTAGTAGACGAAGAAAACCGTGAACTGTCGTGGCATAGTCGAGGACAAAGCGGCGGAGGAAGTTGGACCTCCCTTGAAGGCTTTGAAGTTGTCTTAAGGTACGGGGTGATGGTAAGTCGATAATAGCTTGGACTTTCAAGGGGTCTACAGTGATGCCTTTTTCGGAAATGATGAAGCCCAATAAACGCCCTACGGGAACGTAGAAGACACACTTGAGAGGGTTCAAGCGGATTTTATATTTTCGGCAACGTAGGAAGACTTGGCGAAGATCATCTATGTGGTTGGATCGTTTTTTGGATTGAGCCGTGAGGTCATCCAGATAAACTAGTATAATGTTAATCAGGTCGTGGAAACAATAAGTCATGGCTCGCTGGAAAGTGGCTCCAGCGTTCTTCAGACCGAAAGGCATAACATTATAGGCAAAGGTGCCCCATGGGGTAGTAAAAGCAGTCTTGTACTGATCCTCCTTGCGGATATTGATTTGGTTATAACCGGATAAACCGTCCATAAAAGACAGTACCTCGTGGTCGGCACAAGCATCAACGAGTTGGTCGATAAATGGTGTGGGGAAGTTGTCTTTGGGACAAGCTAGATTAAGGTCCCAGAAATCAGTACAGACGCGACTGGTGCCCACTTTCTTGTCTAATGGCACTAGGTTTGAAACCCAGGTGGTATAGGCAATAGGATATATGAATCCTGCTTTTTGGAGTTTCTCAATATCAGCCTTAATAGCTGGGAGCTTAAACGGGTGAATGGGGCATTGTTTCTGTCGGACAGGAGGCACATTGGGCCAAGTGTCAATGTGATGTTCCACAATGTTAGGATCGAGGCCAGGCATCTCGGTGTAAGACCAGGCGAAGACATCACGAAACTCTTGGAAGAGTTTCTTATATGCCTGAGTCTCCGCTTGAGTGCTTGATGAGCCTAGCGAGATGAGCTCAGGTTTTCTGGGTGTGGTGGAAATGTCGATTTGTATGATAGGGGAAATGTTGGACATATTCCCCTCTTCGAAGGAATTTGGTGCTGGGATGGGGTCTTTGAACCAATCAACCTTAGTTGGTAGAAAATCCTTTGATTTGACTGATAGTTGTTTTTCCGTGGTGGATGTAGACGCCTCAGGGAGGAAGTATGATCGATGGTGCATATCATCCCAAGGGTAGTCTGGTGCAGTGAGTGTTTCTAGAATTTGCTCGTCAGTACGAAAGTAATCAGACCGTAAATCAACTGGTTCTGGTTTGTATGTGGTTGAAATCATATAGATGGTATTGATTTCTTCCGAAGAAGATGACTTCGGACGGTAGATTTCCTCGATGAGGGGAGGAGATATCTCTAAGTCGGCATTGTTCATCTCGTATAAAGCTTCTCTATAATCTGGGAGATTGGGGCAGTGATGTGAATAATGGCCATAAATGCCGCATATCGCACAAGGGTGGTTAGTGCGAAGTGTTTTGTCGCGAGGTTGAGGAGGTGGCTCAAGTCTTACCACTAGTATTTCGGTGTCATCATCCAACATATTCATGTGTTCTTGGAGTGCAGGTAATTGTGGACATTGATGAGTGGCGTGGCCTACATCATCACACAACGAGCACTTAGGGGGAATGCGAATAGTTGGGGGATTCTTGGCTACCTTGGGGGTTGTTGGGGGGGTGCGAGTTATGGGTCCAGTGTTATAAGTTTGTGGGCCTCTGCCCCCTGTATTTCGTAACGGAGGTGGGGCGTTTCTAGACGTTGATGCCGTAGTCACTATTGGGGGTGGTATGTTTTGCAGATGAGTGACAGGAGGGAGTGGGCGGTTGGTAGTAGCAATAGGTTGTACCGGTTGTAAAATAACAGTTGGAGTCGGCAGGAGGCTCAAAGCTAGTAAGTTCCATACAGGTAATCCTAATGTTAAACCAGGAAGGTTGAGTGTAGCCATTACTGGTGAAC
This sequence comes from Larix kaempferi, assembly GCA_027924585.1. Lineage (NCBI taxonomy): Eukaryota > Viridiplantae > Streptophyta > Pinopsida > Pinales > Pinaceae > Larix > Larix kaempferi. The sequence continues at coordinate 5,715,295 of BSBM01000052.1, read as the reverse complement.
TGACAACTCCAAAAAATGGGAACAAGAATGGGATAGTATGAATTGGCGTTGTTCCGATATGAGTAGGCACTGTGGGTGTTTGTGGCAGTGACAAGGGTTGTTGTGTGGTGTGCGACAGGGTGCACAAATCGGATGTTTTTGTTATCGGTAAAGGTGGTGGGATCGATGGAAATGTGGAAGTCATAGGTGACTCGGTGTAGATTCCAGGACCAATTGACGAGACAAATGATGTCGGTGCAGTTTGAACGGTTTGTTCAATCATTGGTAGCACATTTTGAGGGGCTACGGGGGCGTTAGGATCATAATATGTGAGTTGATCAATATTGATAACACGTCCTTCATGTGGGAACATCATGAGGTGGAACACAGATGAAGCGACGGCTTTCATTTTGTACATATAGCTACGTCCAAGAAGGAGGTTGTAGTTGAGTTGGGCATTGATCACTTCGATGTCGATGAGAACCAATTTGCTACCTAGTTCTATGGGTACGTTCGCTAAGATGCCTTGTGGTTGAGTTGAGCACCCGTCATAAGCTCGTAATGCTGTGGTGGATGGTTGTAAAGTGGGGGAGCCAAGTTTCTGCCACACAAGAGTGGACATAACGCAGGTTGAAGGTCCTTCATCGATGATGCATCGATGCACAACAAGGTTTCGAATGTTTACGAATACTTAGAAGGATAAATTTGATGGCAGTCGAGGTTCGACTTGGTCTAAGTCGAAGGCCATCATATGTGTGTCGTTAGGATCTACTCCTCCGATGGCAGATAATAGTAGTTTTCGTTGTGCAGGGCATGTTTTCAATACCTCTAAAGTAGACATAGTAGCGGGGGATTGTGCTAAATCTTCCACGACGTTATAATTGGATGTTGTGCTAGCATTAGGATTGTTATTAATCCTTTGAAAAGGTATGCGAGGGATTATAGGTCCTCCGTCCAACGGCATATTTGGTATGCGTAGTGGTTGATCTGATGGAAGGGGGGTGGATGCGTCAGTGGGCGTAGTTTCTGGGGGTGGGCCGTACTAATTCCTGCGAGTCTGGAGGTTGATGTCATTGGATGACATCATTAATAAATGGTGTGTGCCTGAATCCGTATGCTGATAATCAGTTGCGGCATAGGTGATTTGCTGCTGAGGTGAAGCAGATCCTTGTGGGGGATCCATTGGGCGGGCATTTACTACTCCCTGGTTTGGCAATGGGTTTTGCAATATCATGGGTTGCGGTTGATTAGGTGGAGTTGGCTGTCCAGTGTGGCCTTGGCGTTGGGCATCATCAGCCCAAAGCTTCTGTGCTTTCTCTAAATGGGGGCAGTTGTGAGTGTAGTGGCCATAGAATCCACATATAGAACATGGATGGTTTGTTCTCAGGTTATTGTTTTTCGCCTGTTTGGGAGGACAATCAGGATTCTGGTTGGGGGGAAGCAACGTTGTTATTATTTGGAGGATTAGGTGGTGGTGGTCCTTGATTATGTTGTTGGTTGTTTCCGCGGTTACGTCCTCTTCTGCGGTTTTGTTGTCCGCCCTAGTTGCGTTGGTTGTTTTGGTGTTGGGGCTGATTATGTTGTGTGTACACTTGCCCTTGAGTAGTGGGAGGATTTTGGGGTGCCGCAAGTGCAGGAGCAGGTTGCGGTGGATAGTAAGCTGGTGGGGCTGTAGGAGGTCAAGTTGCCTGCTGGGGTTGTTGGTAACCCTGAGTTATTGGAAGTGTTGCATTAGCTGGTGTAGCCTGTTGGGGGTAATACATTGGTTGGGACGGTAAGTGAATTGGGTTCTGGGTGGCCGGTTGGTTATAGTATGTGGGTGGTACATAGGTCGATGGCGCTTTCCTGTAGAAATGTGGTGGACAAGAGGGTCCATGAGTGTGATGAGTCTGATTCGTTGGAGCGTATGAAGTCGTAGCTCCAGAATTAGATGTAGCCCTACAAAGTTCTGGGGTGTTTATGGTGCTCACCATGCTAAAAGGTTTATTTTGTGCCATGACTTGGCTGATAATACCATCAGCGGCATGTGATTCCCCCGAAGCATCACCTCGTGAAGAATCGCCTCGTGGGGCGTCTGGTATGATGGTGTAGAGATAGCCTGACTGGGCATAAATCAGGTCGAACTGCTGAGCTTTTAAGATAGCTTCTTCTTCTGACTAGGGTCGCTCGGAAGCTACATCTTTGGCTATGAGGGGTAGGAGTGATTTGAGAAACCAATCCAAAAAGATACGGTCGTCCAGTTTAATCTTGCAGAGGCTATGGCGCTTACGCCACTCATGGATGTGATCGGTGATATGGGTAGCCGTGTTTTGTCTAGAAGCGAGAAGTATTTCAACTCCTGCATCATAGCGTACAGGTAGTTGAAAAAACTGGAGGAAAGTTGAGGCAAGGGACGTAAATGTGTTGTGGGTCCCATGTGGTTGCTCAATGTACCACTTGGCGGCAGAGCCAGTGAACGTTCGTTGTAACAGTCGCAGTCTAATGGAATCATCTACTATGGAGTTAGAGGAACACCATAGGTGAAAAGACATGATGTGGTTTTGGGGATCTTCCCCTGCTTTTCCTTCAAACTTTGGTATGTCTGAGGGAAGCTTGGTGGGCATGGGTGGCCACGTGGGGTTGTGTCTAATAGGATCATTGGTTAACCTAGCTAGGTCTGGTAAGTTCAGACTGGCCATGTATGGTAGACTAGCAAATGGGTGTGGCGTGGTGACTAGGACATAACTGTTAATAGTAGCATTATGTGGTGGTACAGCTCCCCCTAAAGGTATGCTAGGTATGGAAGGGATGTGTCCTCCAACCAATGTGGTGTGGGAAGGGCCTGCACTCCCAAGCGCAACATGGGTTGCAGAGGGGGTAGGAATGGTTCCAGGAATCCCTGGGATTTGGGTTGTTGTAATGAGAGGGGGTGTGACCCCTATGTTGGGCATACCCATAATAGGTGGTGGCCCTGTGTTGGGCATTCCTAAAGGGGGAGTGGACCCTATATTAGGCATGCCTAAGGGGGTTTTGGTTACCGTGTGTGGCACAGTAGTAGTAGGGTTTGTCGATGTATCTCCAATAGCACTGGTGAAAAGCGGGTTGTATTGTGATCCATCCATGGGGTTGGTTGGTGATGTCTCAGTAGGGTGTTCGGATTCAACATCAGAATCAGATGTGAAATGAGGCGCGTCATAATTAGATGACAGTGTTCTATGACGATGACGTGTCGAGTCAAGGGATAATTCCCTACGTCGATGACGTGTAGAGTCAAGTGTACCGAACTGAGGGCGTTCACCCTGAAAACGGCGCGATCGTCTTAAATTCTCAATGGTGAGAAATGTATAAAAAATGTCAGTGGATGGTGGTGATATAAAAAACTCAAAACCCTAGTGCAACAATGTGTGCAAGAGGGGAGTGAAAAATAATGGCTCATAGGCCAACAACCAACCTCAAAAACACTTATTATAACAGTTGTGCTATAATAAGTGGAGGGATTCAAAAAGTGGTCAGAATACCAAAAGTCAAACAGTTCCTAGAAAAAAGTGGTTCTTACTAGACCAAAGGTGGGTATTGTATCATGCAAACACCTAACTAGAAGTATTGTGAGTCGACAAATGATATTCTCTACAAGGTGATGAAATCCAAGTCAGACAATATAGAGTGTAGAATAAACGGCTAGATATCCCCCTACCGGGAGGGACACCGGGTAGACAATCCTAGAAGTATGGCTACTAAGATACCCCGTTCATGACACGTTCGGTTGGGTGAATCTGCAGTTTGGTTCTATCGTCGTTGTACTCCCATACGGGTAGTACACCGAGAACCGCGAGAGGTATCCTTCGGTTACTGAATGGATTGCATTATTCCACTCAGGCTTCCGGAACCAATCTGGCTGCTTCAACCCTCCTAAGGGAGAGGCCTTCCCGATAAATTGGTTGATAACCGTGTCAAAATTATAAGGGATTTTCGGAACCCTAAAGGACAACCACTATGTCTCAAATGTAAATAATTGAGGGGTGTTATTGGAACACCTATCCCCTCAATCCTACCTAACTACAAGATTCTTTTAAGTGCTCCCCAAGTGGGGTTAAAAAGGTTTGTTGAGTTAAGGTAGATTTTAAGGCTCAGTTAATTAAAAATGTGGCAGATTGGGTGCATGTGTGGTTATTTAACTGAAAATTATTTTCTTTGCTTGGGCGATTGTTTACAAATGAAAGAAAAGACGCTTCCAGTTTGCAAAAAATAAAGGCATTTTCTGAAATGTAAATGCTTTAAAAAACAATTCAAAAATGATGGACTTTTGAAATAATTTTAAAGGAAAGCAAATAACATAAATATTTCAAGAAGTAAATGGATTTCTTAAGAAATTTCTTGGGCAAACTACTGAGCAAATTAACAGTGAAACCTATGATCTAAATCGAATGCTAAAAATCTTTGTTTCACTTACTGAAAATTTTTAAAAAGATTTTTTAATGGAGCATATGTAAATAGAAAGTGATTCGCTATGGCTGTAATAATGCAAAAAAAATAATGCTGGAAAATAAGCTAAATGGGAAAAAAATACAGCAAAAAATTTCTAAAAATTGAGCCGAATTCAGGAAAACAGCATCGCGGGTTTTAGGGAAAAAGCTGCAATGTGCATCGCAGGTTTTAGGGCAAAAGCCGCGATGTGCATCGCGGGTTTGAGCCGCGAAGCCGCGATGTGCAGCGCGGAAAATGACCGCGAAGCCGCGATGTGCAGCGCAGAAAATGGCCGCGAAGCCGCGGCGCGCTACGTGGAAAAAGGTCGTGAAGCCATGGTGCGCCACGCGGAAAAAGGCCGCGATGAGCTGCGTGACTGTTGGGCGAAAAGCCGCGATGCGAAAACCGAAAAATGGACGTCGAAAAACGAACCCGAAAATGGAAATTTCAGGCTGTTAATGGCTACAGAAAGGACCAAGATCTAGAGCAACAATGGATCTGCTGCCTAGTATGGCAGATCTGTAAATTAAAATGATTTAAAACTAACAAAAACTAAGATCTAAAGCAAAAAACCAAGATCCAAGAATTCAAACCCAGTGGAGTCACCAAAAACTGTTGCTTGGTTTTGCAACCAAGCTTGTGCAATGGGCACCTATCAACAATGTGATAGCAATTTCAATATAGAAAGTAAAAACGATTATGAATTAAATCTAAACTAGCATGTGCATATAATAAATAAATTTAAAATGATTCATAGAAAGAACAAGAAATGAAAGAATGTTTTGTATTATAAAACCTCGAATGGTGAGGATTTGTGGTGTTGAGTAACTCCAAGGTTGAGATGCTCCAGGCTCCAATGGTCTCTTCTTCAAGATTGCTACAATGGTCAAGAACTCAAGAGAGATTTTGACAGCATGAAGATAGGATGATGGATGGATGGAAAGTGAGGAGCCCCTATCACCTTTTTATAGTTTTTGGTGATGGGGAATACCATTGTGGTTTTAAGAAAACCAATGGTATTGACCAACATGGTTTAGGTAACTTTTTCTCTCTTTTTTTCTTTTTTTGAATATTTTGAATATTTTTATTCCCTTTTAATATTTTTGGGAGTTCTGGACCCTTTTTTAGGGTTTTTTTAGGAAAAATATATATTTCGAGGGGAAAAAAGGTGTATTATGGTCTTTTGGTGACCTTTTGATGGCTTTAGAGGCTCAAATGGTGGAAAAGTGGACAAATGGGTCATGTGAATAAGGGAATGAGCTAGTGAGCACTTTTTGGGTGTTAACACCTCCCCATCCAACATTGGAGGAATCACTCTCAATGATTTTTTGGAAGATCATCATCAACGATATAAAAGATAGGAAAAACTTTTACTTTTTTCTTAATCTTTTGGACTACTTCTATATGCTCTTGCATCCATGGACATGGTTCTTTTCCCAAGCGCTGATTCAAGACCTTTCTGTCTGAGGAAAGATTCTTATAATAGGGAGAAAGATAATTAAGGCATCCCATAAATCACAGGATTTGGGTTTTGTATTTAATAATATCATGAAACTTTAAGCAAATTCAATTGCATGTTCCTTCACTTTTACCATTCCCTTCTCAATTGTTTTTCCCCAAAACTCAATTGTATCCTGATATAGCTTCATCTTTTTTGCAGAAAGAACAAGTCCATTATCATGCACAACTTTCAGAAAAAATTTCAAGTTCTTTTGATGTTCTTCAAGAGTCTTTGAAAAAATTATAATGTCACCAATGTATACTATTAACAAATCCATATAAGGCTTGTAAACGTCTTCCATTACCTTCTGGAATTGGGATGGAGTATTTTTTAGTCCAAAGGGCATGACCATCAATTCATAATTCCCGAAGGGGTACTATAAAAGTAGTCTTGAATTGATCTTCGGGTGCAATTTCTATTTGATAAAACCCACTCTTCAGATCAAATTTGGAGAAGACTTTACAGCCAGCTATTCTTTTTACCAAATCTGCCTGATTTGGAATCAGACATCTATTCCAATCAAGAACATCATTTAAGGGATTATATTTTATTACCATTCTTGGACCTTTCCCTTACCTGCTCATAATGTTTATTCACATAGAAACCATAGCATCTCCATGAGCTATCTGAGGGAGCAATTAGCCCCTTTTACAATAGCTCTTTAATTTCTTTTTTGCAGTATTCTTGCATTTCCCTTGAGATTGGTACTGCATTTGAATGTCCTGGAGTTCCTTTAAAATATGGCTTTAAAGGAAATCTTATCACATGCCTTTTCATGTGGAGGAATCCATTTGGTGAATATGCATGGAAATGTTTTTTGAATTCAACTTCTCTTTCTTCTTTGATTCTTTGCCATTTGGGAGTCTTCATTTGTTCTTCATCTCTTTTGCTTTTCATATAATCTTTGATCTCATTCAACTGCAATTATTTAGATATTATCTTATCCCTGTACAGGTATAAAGGCCAAGTTATGATATTATGGATCATACGAGAAGGTTTTGGAATAGAAATTAGAGGTAGAAAGACATGAGAGTCTAGGGGATCTATAGTCATATAATAACCTTTTCTTCCTTGGTATGGACAAACTCCATACCAATATATAATAAGTTTTAATAATGGGCATAAGTTCCATGAGAACAAATATAACAAATATATCAATGGGCATCTATAGTCATATAATAAGTTTTAATTTCTACAACAAATATAATAATGGGCATAATTGCCATGAGAAGAAATTGTTGTACATAGATTGGGAAGAGGAAGAAGATCCAAAAATGAAGCAATCTCAATATGTATAACTAAAAGATACTACTCCAATCATATATTTTCATACATTGGATAGCATTAGCACACCTCAAACTCTCATGATACAAGGATATATCAAAAAGAAAAAGGTAATAGTGTTGATTGATATTGGTATTATCGATAACTTCATTAACTGAAAATTACCCAAACATCTCAATTGCTTTATATTTCTAGCACTAGAGTTCAAGTAATGATTATAGATGGAGGTACCATAAATTGTTTAGGGCAGTGATATAGTATTAAGCTTAATATGGGGGAGTATTTATTGGACAGACCAATGATTGCAATCCAAATGGGCAGTGTTGATGTTTTATTAGGGGTTCAACAGTTACAATCATTGGGAGTAATGGCTCTAAATTTTTAGAAACTTTTCTTCAAATTCTCATTAGAAAGAAAGGAAATTGAACTCAAAGGTATTATTGCGAAACTATCTAAAATGATAATCTCTAACAACATGAAAAAATTGCTAAAAAAAGACACCATGGTATAATTGCACCTAACATCAGACTTTATAGGTACCCATATGCACAAAAGAGTGAGATGGAGAATATGGTTCAAGAAATGTTAGATGATGGAATCATTCAACCTAGCCAAAGTGATTTCTCTACATCGATGGTGATGGTTCACAAAAAGGAAGGTTTTTGGTGTATATGTTCAAATTATAGAGAGATCAACAAGATGACCGTTAGGGATAAGTTTATGATTCCTATCATTGATGAATTATTAGATGAAGTACAAGGATCAATTTTATTTTGCAAGTTGGATGTCCATTTTGAATAACATCAAGTCATAATGAGACAAGAAGACATTTTGAAGCAACATTTTGAACACATGAAACTCATTATGAATTTTTGGTGATATTGTTTGGCCTTACCAATGCACCTTCCACATTTGTGTTAGTATTTTTTGATGATATGTACCAATCTATAGAAAATATTGGGAAAAGCATGTACAACATGTTGATATCGTCTTATAAATATTGGAGGAGCAACAACTATATTTTTACCCTGTAAACCCAATAAGGGAGAAAACCCAACAACTTTTTTAGAGAATAAATCTTTCCAAAGTTACAAGTACATCACCATCATGAAGAGAAACCCTAGCATACAAAATTTTTACCTCCTTCACAAGAAACCCTAGCAAGGGTAGAAAACCTCTAGTGATAAGAAGAAACCAAAAAAATTACTTATTGTGCCTTTGCTAGGCCTTCTTGAAAAGTGTTCACCAGTGGAGAAGAGATGTTGTGTTGTGATGTTGTGAAAATGAAATGCTGGAGCACTTTATTTATATTCTTAAGTTCACTTTGATTTTTCCTCTTGGGGATGACTTGTACTTTTGGTGAGGCTGATTTGTCTTCTTGTTTAGGGATGAATTGTCTTCTTGTCTTCAATCTTCTCTGGAACATCTTCAATGCTATATGGGATTTATTCCATGGTATAAATTGTCTTCTTGGTTATTTTTTCTTCACTATAATTTTTTTCCATGTTGATGATCATCTCCTCACATGCATGTCTATTCACCCATAGAGATCTAATGTTGATTCAACCCACACTAGAAGTCCTTGACACTTCTTAGAGTCTATGTCAAATTCAACATTAGATTAGACTTGTATATTCCACAAGGGGATGAAAACCCCCTATCAAAAAAAGAGTCAAAACACTCTAATATATAATATATCACCCCATCATGGAGCACTCCCTCACAAAGTATGCAATGTGACCTCTAGCCTTATTCACTCTTATCCAAATCACATGACTAACCAAGGCTAAGCACCTCGAGCCTTATTCACTCTTAGCCAAATCACATGACTAACCAAGGCTAAGCACCTCAAGCCTTATTCACTCATAGCCAAATCACATGACTAATCAAGGATACACTAAGGACATTCTCAAATCACATGGCCATTTCCCTTGGTCAAATAACATGACCAATTTGGGAGAGAATGTTTGCCCAATGCTACAACCCGGAGAAACATCAACACTCCCTCTTAGCGAGGGATAAATTATGCATCATTGCAAGTATAACACTTGGTGAGAATTTCCATAATCCATCTCGGATATGTACTACATCTGTACCTTGATTCTTTCACTCCTATCCAAATCACACGACAATCTGGATAAAGACTATGCCTGGGCCATTCACCACTAGCCATATGACTCGATCTCTGTGAGTAAATGTCTACCCCATGCTGCTGCTCATTTGTACGTCTGGTCCATTCACAACTAGCCATATGAATCATGATCCATGAGTGAATGTATGCCTCATGCTGTTGCTCTGTAGGTTTGGGCCATTCACTACTAGCCATATGACTTAGGCTCTAAGGGTGAATGTCTGCCCCATACTGCTCATATGTAGAAGCATCACGGTGTCCGCTATTCATCTGTAGAACCATCATGATATCTAGGCCATTCACCACTATCCATATGACTAAGGATCCGAGGGTGAGTGTCTTCCCCATGCTGTAGAACCATCAAAAATGCTTCACGACTTGCGACACTGACTGCATAATACTCTGTTTCTATTGTACTGTGTGATAGAAGTCTGCTTCCTGCTAAACCAATATATTGTGGCTGATACCAAACTGAAGCAACACCCTGAGATGCTCTTTCTGTCTACTGCACTCCCTTCCCAATCAGAATTTGCATAGCCCGGTAGCCTCACTTCACCATTTGAGACATATCTCAAGCCATATCCAATTGTACCCCGTAGTTACCTCAACAAATTCTTTGCTGCAACCCAATGTATATACCTCGACTCAACCATAAACTGGATCAATGTTTCACTGCAAAGAAAATATCTAGCCTGGTCTTAACCAGGTACATCAGGGATCCAATTAGCTGATTATACATCATGGGGTCTATTGATGTATTTGTAACTTCAGAATATATTTCACATATGTATATTGTATTCCTATAGAGATGTTATTATTCCTCTATATGGAAGTGTCCGCATTTATATTGTAAGTGTCGTAACTTATACTTGATGGGTTATTAGACCACCTTGATGGGGTCGGCCCTGTATAAGTCATATGGGTTAAAGGGTTATTAGACCACCCTATTGGGGGTCGGTCCTGTCAGCATTATGTTATGTGATTAAGTTGAGGCTGACCTAGTAACATTATTAGGCAAGTCAATTCATGTATAAATAGAGTGCGGGAGGCACTCTATTTGATCATGCACTTTCTCACTTGTACACTCATTGGAGAGTGGCGCACTAGTGGAGGAGGAGAAGCTGCTGCTAGGAGACTATCTCTTATGCTTGGGTTTTGTATCATTGCTCTATCTATCTCTGAGGAAGTTATTGGGGTTTTTCCCCTTTATGGTTTTCCCCAAGGAAAATCTGTGTGTCTATTGTCTCTTGTGATTGATATGTTGTACATGTTATTCTCTCAGTAAAGATCCTAGAGTATATTGAATTCATGCTAAAAAATTAACATGGTATCAGAGCTAACCTGAGAAGAAGACACTCTGCAGTTGCGGAAGCTAGGGATTCTTTTTTTTTGGGTTTCTCTCCACAGATCTTGAAAGGAAAGAGGCTAGATTGACTCTCCTTAGCAAGGTGCATCTTTCTATCGAAACATAATTCAATTCTGAGCATTTTCAGATTTTGACCTAAAAATTAGGGTTTCCACAAAAAGTGGAATTTCTGAAATATGAGACCATGGCTGGAAGCTCCTTGGAAAAATAGAAGTTTAGAGCTTTGGATCAAAATTTTTGGTTGGGTGAAGCTCCGGCAAAATCAAACCCTAGTTTGGGGTCATGTTTAGTGAAGCCGAAAATTAGGGTTTCTGCAAAAGTTGGAATTTCTGAAATATGAGACCATGGCTGGAAGCTCCTCTGAAAAATCAAAATTTAGAGACCAAGATTGAACTTTTTGGTTGGGTGAAGCTCTAGGAAAATCAAACCCTAGTTTGGGGTCCTGTATAGTGAAGCCAAAAATTAGGGTTTCTGCAAAAGTTGGAATTTCTGAAATCTGAGACGATGGTTGGAAGCTCCTCTGAAAAAATGAAGTTTAGAGACCAATATCGAACTTTTTGGATTGGTGAAGCTCCGGGAAAATGAAACCTTAATTCAGGGTCCTCCCGAGTGAATTTGGAAGTCTGAAAAACAAATTTGGGGGGTGAAACTTTGTATTTTTCAAATTCTGAGTATACTAGCTTGATCAGCTCATTAAGGCGCATCATTCTATCCTTTCAGAAGTTTAAATTTTGAGGGTTTCTCTAAGAAACCCTAATCCAGCGCCAGATCCAGTTTTCAGCAAATCAAGTGGTAAGACCTAAATCTTTTCTATTTCCATTTGAAGTACTCTTTAAGATGTCTTACCACACCAAGCTTGAGAATAAGCTTGAAGGGGCTGATAACATCCGATCATGGAAGTATAGGATTGGGCTAATCCTAGAAGAAAATGAGTTGGACACTTATATAAGTGAAGAGGTTCCAGTTCCAGAGGGAGATAAGGCTAAGGCTTCACACAAGAAGATCTTGGTCAAATCCAAGAGAATCATTGCTAATTCTATTAAGTACCATCTCATACCCCATGTGTCTTCCCTAAGGACAGCAAAGGAGATGTTTGATTCCTTGACCAAGCTATTTGAAGGGAAGGACATAAATCAGAAGATGACATTAAGGAATCAACTAAAGAACATCCAGATCCAGAATGCGGAGACCATGCAGTCTTACTCTTCAAAGGTCTCCTGGATAAAAGAACAACTTGAAGCTGTAGAGAATGGAGAAATGGTAATGACCACTCTTAATGGCCTTCCTAGGTCATGGGATTCCTTCATCCAAGGAATTTGTGCTAGGAAGAAACTTATCTCTTTCAACAGGTTGTGAGAAGAATGCTCACCGGAAGAAGCTCGGATTATAGCTCGAGAAGAAAAGATGGGGAATGAAGATCAAGCTCTCACAAACATACCAAGGAGATGACACTTTTCCTCAGATTGTCCTAAGAACAAAAGGAACAACAACAACTACTACTACAAGCAATCTGACAAGTATGACTTACAAGTATGTTTTGAAATTTGTTCATGATTAAGTTTATAATATGATTGTCTTCATGTTATTGAGTTTAGTAACAATCTTGTCTAATTTTAGACTTGTCTTATCACCCTAGTAAGAATATGAATGCATGATAGAAGACATTCACTGATTAGGGTTATGACACTTATGATTGTATTATGATTGTACTAATGCATTGTGGTGTTGTATGAGGAGAATGTTATCCACTAACATGAAGGTACAAATCAAGTCCTAGATCAAGACCATAGTGACATGAAGACAAAGACTCATCCATAGTCATGGATCACATAGAGGTATGTATAATTTGGTTCTACAATGGTTAACTTATGAGTTATGCAGGTCATTGGAGAGAACAAGAAAAACATTGCTAGACATAACTAGCAAATACGATGACCATGTACGTTTTTCCTATATCAAGTTAGAATCCTACCCTATGTAAGGATCTTATACTTTTGTATGATTGATAATGATTATTCATGAAGTTATAAGTTTGAGTAATCTAGGGTTTATGCATATTATGTTTCTTACTTTGATTGATGATATGACTAACCAGAAGAGTCCTATGGTCAAATAAGAATATGCATAAGTAAAAGAAGTACTCCCTGAAACCTTGAATACTAATGCTTATTATCTGTGTTTGAAATGATCATGACTATACATGTTTAAGATTATTGTGTTTTGATAGTATTAAGATTATACTAATGAATGTATGATTATGTATGAGATCTCGAGGATAACACAATGATGATACTAGTAAGCATGCATAGTGATCGAGGATGGATATAAGTTCAAGGATAGGTAATCCAGGAAGCAAAGATCAAGAGGGAGCACACTCCAGTAGTTCCTGCAAGGAAGCAAAGATTGAGAGGGAGTCCACCCAACAAACAAACAAAGATAAGTATTTGAATTGTCATTACTTGTATATTTGATTGTTCAAATAATACTGTTCAATGATGTATATACTTATGTTCCTGTACTTAGGTTGTGTACTATGCATATTAGAATAACTACATTAATGAACAATATACTACTAATATGCATGTGATGGGTAAGTGGCCTATGTCACTGTACAACATTCCATTGCAACTTATCTAGAATGAAACCTCTTTGCTAACATGTTGGGAGTTGTGCACACTCTTAACAATGTTCTGGTAGAGATTGGAAGGCATCTAGAAAGTTACGGGATATGGATAAATGTTGTATTGAAGCATTGGCTAAATTAATTGCATGACTGTATGACATATTTCTTTATGTGTAAGAATTTGTATAGAAAACTATGAGATGTTTCTAATCATGCAATTTAACTTGTCTTGTAGGAAAGATCGTGTACAATCACCTACAAAAGAAAGATTACAACATTTGTTCCAAGCAACGAAGTTCAAGAAAACTATCTATTGAAGATACTTCGAGGAAGAATTGATGGGACACATTTGCAGAAGCCATTCCAAGCATGGTGATAGGAGGATCCTTCCCATGGCTGTGGATGTAAGCTGTGATGATATGCATCAAGACGATGCTATGACGATGATCAAGTTGATCATGTGATGATCTACATCAGGATGATGTATGATGAGTATCAGGATGATACTCTGTGGCTGTGGACAGGTTGTGCAATAAGCATATAATAGTGCCCTGGGAGGATAGACAACTTTCTATCCAGTTTGGGATTTACCAAGAGTAAGGCGGATTCCAACCTTTACTATAAGGTTGAGGAAGTAAATCCAGTGATACTACTACTATATGTGGATAGGTTGATTTCCGACACGAAGAGGAAGCTTGCTACCGAGTTCGAGATGAAGGACTTGGGTATGATGCATTACTTTCTAGGCATGGAGGTGTGGCAGAGTGCAGATGGAATCTTCCTTGGACAAGGGAAGTATGCAGTAGAGATCCTAAAGAGGTTCGGGATGATGGACTGCAAGGCCGTGGCCACACCTATGGCATTGAAACTGAAGCTTCTGTGTGATGCTTCATCTGAGCCGGTTGATGTCACGATGTATCATCAGATGATTGGGTCCTTGATGTACCTGACAAACACAAGACCAGATATTTGTTTTGCGGTGAACACATTGAGACAGTTCCTGACGGATCCCAGAGGTGTTCACCTGGTTGATGTAAAGCATATTCTGAGGTATCTGAAGGGTACAGTTGATTATGGGCTCAAGTATGATGCGAATCAAAAGGTTAACCTAGAGGGTTATGTTAATTCAGATTGGGCAGGCAGTGCTGCAGATAGGAAGAGCACTTCAGGGTTCTTCTTCAGTATGGGATCAGGTATGATCTCTTGGTTTAGCAGGAAGCAGTCTTGCGTAGCACTGAGTACAGCCGAAGCAGAGTATGTTGTAGCTTGTTCGGATAGTTGTGAGGCAGTATGGCTGAGGAAGATACTATCTGAGTTATTTGATCTCCCGTTGGGTGCTACTGGTATCTTTTATGACAACCAGAGTTGTGTGAAGCTGTCTGAGAACCCAGTGTTCCATGACAGGTCGAAGCACATTGAGATCAAATATCACTATATCGGGGATATGGTGCAGATAGGAGCAGTGAAGCTCCTGTATGTTACGACAAACGAGTAGATAACCGATGTGTTGACCAAGCCGCTGGCTAGGGTGAAGTTTGACTACTTTAGAGAGAGACTTGGTGTACTTCAGATCGAGATTCCTTCCAAGGGGAAGTGATGAGTCCGGAGACACAGATGCACATGAGCCATTCTAGCATGGTTGAAGTGTTTCTTCCCATGGCTGAGATATAAGGGCTGGGGCCATTCCGACATGGTTGAATTGTGTCTTCCCATGGTAATTGATGTAAGAGTTGTGCCATTCGAGCATGGTTGAAGAGTGTCTTCCCATGGCTGTGATATAAGTGCTATGCAATTCGAGCATGGTTGAAGTGTGTCTTCCCATGGCTGCGATATAAGTGTTGTGCCATTCCTAGCATGGTTGAAGTGTGTCTTCCCATGGCTATGGATATAAGTGCGATGCCATTCTCACATGGTTGAAGTGTGTCTTCCCATGGCGTAGATATAAGTGTTGAGCCTTTCACGGATGGTTGAAGTGTGTCTTCCCATGCCGGTGAATGTAAGTGATGTGTGATGTTCATCTGGGTTGTGCTCTGTGGACTATGAGGTGATCTGAAGACGATGAGGTGACAGTATGGTACATAGGTTTTGCAGAGGCATATAATTGGTCCTGAGATGCTCTTGCAGGTTTTGCAGAGGCAGTGTAATCAGTCCTGGGAGATCTTGCAGGTTTTGCAGAGGTAGTGTAATCAGTCCTGAGGTGTACTTACTTGATGGCTTACTCGCAAAGATGATGAATACCTACATGGAGGCTAGGCCTACATCCAACATGAAAAAGGGCTGGCTCTGTAGATGTGATACATGTAGCATGAAAAAGGGTTGGCTTTGTAAATGTGATACATCTAGCATGAAAAAGGGTTGGCTCTATAGATGATGAAGACCTGCAGGTGGCAGGCCTACATCCAACATGAGAAAGGGCTGGCTCTGTAGATGATGAAGACCTGCAGGTGGCATACATCCAGCATGAAAAAGGGCTGGCTCTGTAGAACTTCCTATGGCAAGTAGATTTGAGATTGATTGAGATAGCAGCAGCAGTGATGATGACGATGATTCGATGACAATGATCCAGTGATGATGATACAAAGAAGAAGACTTGTGCTAGAAGATCTGTGTCAAGAAATACCTTCCTAGTTAAGAGGGAGTGTTGATGTATTTGTAAATTCAGAATGTATTTCACATATGTATATTGTATTCCTATAGAGATGTTATTATTCCTCTATATGGAAGTGTCGTAATTTATATTGTAAGTGTCGTAACTTATACTTGATGGGTTATTAGACCACCTTGATGGGGTCGGACCTATATAAGTCATGTGGGTTAAAGGGTTATTAGACCACCCTATTGGGGGTCGGCCCTGTCAACATTATGTTATGGGATTAAGTTGAGGCCGACCTAGTAAGGTTATTAGGCAAGTCAAGTCATGTATAAATAGAGTGCGGGAGGCACTCTATTTGATCATTCACTTTCTCACTTATACACTCATTGGAGAGTGGCGCACTAGTGGAGGAGGAGAAGCTGCTGCTAGGAGACTATCTCTTATGCTTGGGTTTTGTATCATTGCTCTATCTATTTCTGAGGAAGTTATTGGGGTTTTTCACCTTTATGGTTTTCCCCAAGGAAACTTTGTGTGTCTATTGTCTCTTGTGTTTGCTTCTTGTGATTGATATGCTGTACATGTTATTCTCTCAGTAAAGGTCCTAGAGTATATTGAATTGATGCTAAAAAATTAACAGGATCCACCAAATATGAATCTGAGGCAGAATCACTCAGCTTCTTCATATTTTCCTCCATAGGTGTAGTCATGGACTTGCAGCCCATCATACCGAATCTACTTAAGATATCAACCATGTACTTCCCCTGACTGAGGAAGATATCATCTGGTCTCTGCCACACCTATAATCCGAAGAAGTGATGCATCAGGCCAAGATCCTTCATCTCGAACTCAGAGGCAAAATCCCTCTTGCACTCGTCTACGAGCCTCTATGCTCCCATAAGGAGCATATCATCAACATACAACACCAAGATCACATGATCACCATCAAAATCCTTGTATTAAAGGTTGGAATCCCCATCACTCTTGGTGGATCCCAAGTTCATTAAGTATCTATCAATCCTTGCATATCAAGCCCTGGGTTCCTGCTTGAGTCCGTACATGGCCTTCTTCAATATGCAAACATGGGAATCCTTCCCATCTATCACAAAGCCTCAAGGTTTCTCTATGTACACCTCTTCCTCAATCACACCCTTGAGGAATGTTGTCTTTACATCCATCTGATGTAATTTCCATCCCATCACTAAAGGAAGAGCAATAATAGTCCCGATGGAAGTGTACCTAGTGATTGGATCAAAAGTCTAGGGTGAATCCATGAAGATGGGTGTCTATTTAGTGAGAATCAGGTGGGAGAGAAGCATAGCGGAATCTATTCGACCGAATAACAATATTTATTCGGCTGAATAAAATAACTTATTCAGCCGAATAAATATTGTTATTCGGCCGAATAAATATTGTTATTCGGCCGAATAAATATTGTTATTCGGCCGAATAAATATTGTTATTCGGTCGAATAACCTAGAGTTTATTCGGTCGAATAAACGTTAACATTTCATCGTTAAAAGTAACAACGACATTGAAGTGGGTGCGAGGAAGTGACGACCAAGAAAATTTCCCGACATTTTTTTTTTCGTTTATTCGGCCGAATAATTTTTCGGCTAAAGATTTATTCGACCGAACAATTATTTGGCCGAATACTTATTCGGCTGAATAATGGTTTGGCCGAATAATTGTTCACCATATAAGGTCTGTTGCGGCCTTGATTCTTCATTTTTCCACCAAATGATTTGTAGGGCCTCCCTGCTATTGCGAAGCGACCCTACCTCCCATTGCTGCGACCCCGACCCTGACCCCGCTTGCTGAATCTGTCGACCTGTTGATTCTACCGACCTACTTCGACGTTGTCGAGCTGCTGATTTTGTCCGCGCCACCCTTGCTTTCGACATCGCCAACTCTTTCCACTCTGCGATTCTGCCGACTTGCGACTCTTTCCGCCACCTTCTTGACGTGGGCTGGTTCGCAGCGTTCGGTGTGGACTTCCACAACATCCACTTCGACAGGTAATTTTCGGTTTTTGCCACATTTTCTCTGTTTACTTGTTTTTGTTTCTTTTCTTGGTGTTCTAATCGGTGTTTTTGTTGGCAGGATATTGGCATTGCACTCCTTGTTCGACTGCACTGTGCTTCTTTGGCAAGCGTTCGACGTTCGGCGTGAGACAACCTGCTCGATCTTGAGGCGAGTTTGCTAAATTGTGTTTTAAACTTTGTTATGTAACAATATTTTACTTGTTATTCAATTAATGTGGAATTAGTTTGTACTTAAATATTTATATATTATATCATGAACAGAGTTCATGAACTCTGTTCATGAAATTTGTCTGTTCATGAACACAGTTTATCTCTGTTCATTATATTTGTTAGTGCATTATATTTGTCTTTTTCTTTAGCAAAAAAAGATTATAAGGGTTACTTTTATTTGCAAGTACCAATTCATCAAGTTCTATTCTCATTTTATTAAAAATTTAGACCATAACATATGTACCATGTGATCCTTAAACGTGTTCTTCTTTTCCATAACGAGGATCTAAAAACTTGCAAAATGCCTCTGTTCATTTAAGAAGTAATGACTTTATTATATGCAACTATGATATTCCATTTACTTACTATATGATATTTATAAACAAATATCGTTGCATTTATAAAACAAATCTCATTAAAAATGCATAGGTTTAATGAAAAATATTATATGATTATGCCCAATAGATTATTATGATTATGGCTATCTTCTATCCTTATAATTTAGAGCTTCATAATTTAATCTTTTATACTCGTAAAAAAAATGGCTAGTCTGAAAGAAAAGCACAAATGATATGTGTGTATCCCCTTACTGTTGTAAAACTACGTCGTTGTTCCTGTAAGCTCTGCTACTACTTGATTTAGTCCATCCAACACTAGCTTATATAAGCCCCATACTTAATAGGGGACTCTCTTAGCCCATGATGCGAGTTCATGAACATAGTTCCGACAAATTATGAATTTTATCCTGTAGATCCAGCAGAAGTAGATCTTACAGAACCATAGCCCACATTAGCATAAGTTTATTCAGCAGAAGTAGGCTTTGCTCCTATATAAGGTCTTTCACTACTGGGATTTGCACCTGTACTGGGATTTTATTAATTAATCCTTTAACACTTTCTCTTCACAGCCCTAGCTACATGCTTAAAAAGGAATGCTAGAACACTAGGAGCAGTGCCACATCGGATTGAATTTTCTGAGTCAAGGGAACTGAGATTAGCTTCATCATACCTTAGCACCTTTCACCTCCCACATGCGTACGTAGAGCCCCAATTTTTGTGCTGGATTCCATCCACCAAAAGTTAGGTTTAACCTAGCCATTTAATGTTCGGAGAAGAGAAAGAGACATCCCCACCCCCTTTGAAACAATCTTGATTTTACTTATTATGATTTGGAAAAAAACCTTACAGAAAGAAATTTGTGCTTCGCTCCTTATTTCCTAGAATCCTAGTATAAGTAGGATGGAACACCCCTATCTGAATCAGGTAGACTAGATGGTGCCACTGCTTCAGTCTTGACAGAGTTTTCCCTAGCTTTGTTTACCTATAAATCAAGTTCCTAAAGTATTTAGGATATCATTAGCTAACTTTTTTCCCTATTTAATTTTTGGCACTAGTACATTCAAGCGGATTTTTCCACGAAATATTTCCACGTTTTGAACGTTCGTGGATTAATACAATGAAATTTAATATGTCTTTTCATTTTTTTATCATGGTGGAAAAACCATGGCAATATTGACATTTTTTATTTTTCGACGAGCTTTTGTCTCTCTATCGACAAAATATGGCTATCTTTGCATACACGCCAAACCAATGCCAGCTTCAAATGGCTCTTGGATTTTTACGGGTCAACTCATCCATTTTCGTCGATAGATCGACGATCGTTGATCTATAAATACATACTTTAAGACGATTTTTGACACATTTGCTATACTTGCGACAACGTTCCTAGTGATTTATTGAGCCCGGATTTTGAACTTGTGACAAATTTTGTGGAGATTGTACTCTTGGTCTTGTGAAATGTACATGCATGGATAATCTCCCGCTGATGCAAGAACCTACACTTCTAGCAACCCGAAATCAGAATTGAAAACCACCTCAGTAGTATCCAAGAACTTCTAGTTATGCTTGTGATTGCCTTGGATTCTTCAACACTTGAACTGTGAGCTTCAACTGTGTCACATGGTTCTTCCGCCCTTGTTCTTTGTATTCTCTTGTATGTTTGTCCAATAATATAAGCCATACAATCAGATACCAACAACAAATGTTTCCTAAATACATTCTTTATCAACCATATCCAAAACTAGAGAGAGTCATACTCAACAATCATTTGGTAAATTCATAAAAGGTAAGCATGCATCAAGGACAACTTTCATTTGGACCATTTGGTCCACCTAGTGTTCCAATGCCCAAACTATCAAGGTATCCTTGTGAGTAAATCAAACGGCCATTGCACAACACTTGTTGGCATCAATGAAAACTTCAATCTTCATGTTTTTCTTTATAGAAATTGGTATATAATATACTGTATTTAGAAATATACTTATATCTAATGTATTTGACAAGTTACTGTTTGGTATGGTGTAGGTAAGACAATTACTTGTCACTATGAATGAAAATGAAAGGAAGCTTGCTCAGTTTAGAGCGACATTAGAGGCGAGGGAAGATGGAAAATGTTATTGCTCTTGCTCTGATTACAGGGGATTTCAAAGAAGAATACTTTTAATAACAACAACTGGAAGACATTGTAGGGAGAAGGGGCACGCCGAAGGGGTTTATGAATATCGTCCCTTGGTAAGAGGTTATTCAATTTTTAATGTATTATTTGTAATAGTCATCATGTCATGAATTTCAGTAAAATGTCTTATCGTTTTAATATATTTTCTATAGACACTAATTTTACTACGTTGTTTGTAAAAATATAGACAATTGCCCCAAAATTTCGCCCTCTAGAGAGTTATTTTCCAAGTACTAGCAGAAATACTCATTTACAGGGTGACGAACATCTAGATCAGAATGTTGAAGCTGATCAAGTTCTTAATGATGATATGGATGGAGATAACGTTAGTGATACAAATCAGGAAGATGAGATACATAGATTGATCCAAGACACATTTGCTCCAATGGATGAGGACAACCAGAATGATAGTCATGATGTTGATCCTCTACTCGAGAAGTCACGTCAACCTATTTATGAAGGCTTAGAAACAAATCTTCTATCTGCTATATTGTTGTTAGTGAACTTGAAGGTTTTGAATGGTTTATCAAACACCTGTCTCACAGAGATACTAAGGTATGTAAATTGTTAATTATTTATGTCTGCATGTTCACATGTACATAAAGGGTTGAATTTTTTCCTATATTGCTATTTTTATCTAATTTGTAAACTATGGATGCGATATTGATGATTAATATTGTTTACATTGACTTATTCTTTTGAATTTTGTAGATTGTTAGGTGAATTTCTATTACCAACGTCAAATATTTTACCACGCACATATCGAGAGATATATGTGATTATGAAAGAATTTGGAATGGTGTATCAAGATATTGATGCATGTCCTAATGATCATATCATATACTATGGACAATATGCATTAGAAAATGAATGCCCACAATGTCAAACAAGTAGTTATCGAATCGATAAAGTGACAAAAAAGGTGCCTCAAAAAGTTCTTCGTTGTATTCCGAAAATTGCACGTTTACAACAGTTGTTCAGGTGTCAAAGTATAGCACAGTTTATAGATTTCCATGCAAAGAGCAAAAGTCGAGACGATGTTCTTCGAATGCCTACAGATGGTTATGCAATGAGTTACATCGAAGAAAAGTGGCCAATTTTCAAAGAAGAACCTCGTAATGTTAAACTTTTGTTGGCAGATGATGGTGTCAATCCATTTGGAGAGCTTCATTCTACCTACTTAGTGTGGCCTATTTTTTTTATAAACAATAACCTTCCTCCTTGGATGTCGATCAAGAGAGAGCACACAATGTTGGCAATGATTGTTCCAGGTATTTAATTAATTTGTATTTTTTTACTTGAAAGTCTGATCTCTAAATATTTCATTTCTTTGTTTTGTGCATGATAATTGTGTCTTTTATATATAACGACATATAGCTAAATATAATTAATCATGTATGTTGGACCAATTACGTAAGTACCAGGTTAAAGATATGAACGTATATATTGAGCCTCTTATCGATGAGTTGTTGAAGTTATGGGCTGACGTCACTATGTATGACATCTCTAGACCAATAGGGAAACAACGATTTCAATTCCATGGAATACTTGCATGGACAATTCATGATGCTCCCGGGTTAACACTTTTTTGTGGTATATTGTTACTTTCTTTTGTTCTTTAATATTATATATATCTATTGAAAATATCATGCATTATTTTAAATGGTAAGTCTAATTCGCTACACTAATTCATATATCTTGTCGGTATTCAAACAAAGGGTAAATTTTCATGTCCAATTTGTGGTCCCAGGATAAAATCTCGTCGTTCAAGGAGTTTAGTAAAGGAAGTGTTTGATGAGTATAGACACTTTCTGCTTAAGAACCATAGTTATTGAACTATAGACGGAGCAAAATTCAATGGTAAAGAAGAGAATGGAAAAAAACCACGAAGAATGACACCTCACCTATTGAAGTTGGAATATAATAGAAATCGTTAAGGTATGCCAAATTATTTATGTATTGTTGGAATATTGGTCAATACTTAGCCAAATTTCTGAATATGCAAAACAATATTTTTCCTCCTTTGGTAGATTGATTTCTTGCACATGTGACCATCATAAGGAAAACTGAAAGCATGGGTGGATAACCACTTCAACAAGGAACAGATCTATGTCAACCTATGAATTTTATTAGCACAAGGACACCCCCTTGAGATAATTTCCAAATGTACTTTTAATACTGCTAATTCAACACTTAGACAAAAATTGTCAAACCCTAGGGTAACATGAGATTTTTATTTTCACCAATTTTGAAGTGTGAGATATCCAATGGATAGAGGCCAACAAGGTGACTTCATCTAAGCCAATTTCAACTCTTGAATCCTCTTTCTCTCTCCTCGGCAGGAATTTTACTGGAGTAGTGCAAATCAAGCTGAGAGGCACTTTTGGCATATTGATATCTTCCTCCTCAGAGACTCTTTGGGCAATCTGAGACCATGGTTGGATGCAACAAACAACATTATAGAGATCCATACTCTAAAAATTATTTAAGACATCACACTCAAGACATGGAAGGCATTTTACTGAGGTCACTTAGGCAGTTTTAGTGATTTTACACTTAGACAATTTTGCACTTTCCTAGACTTGGTGCAATCTACCCAAAACCCTGTTTTGGCATATCCATAACTTCTTCCTCGGACACTTTTAAGTCAATATGAGAACATGGTTAGGTAGAAAAAAAAACAACCTGCAAGATGACCATATGGTGCAGGCATTTTCTTCAACCCACAAACTATGGAGGGCATTTACCTGAGGCCACTTAGGGAGTTTTGCTACTTTGGTGTAAAAGCAACCTGAAACCCTATTTTGGCAGGCTGTTATCTTTGTCATCAAACACCTTCTGTGAAAACTAAGTCCATGGTTGGATAGCCTCTTTGACAAGCTAGACCATGATAGTTCCAGATAATTTTTATCATTCTCCCATGAGGTACGACGGGCATTTTCCTAAGGCCACCTGGACCAGTTTTCCAACACTTAGCCATTTCCAAGAATTTCTCCAAGGTTTATCCTGAAACCATATTTTGGAAGACTTATAACTTTCTCCTCAGAAATGATTAAGGAAAACTGAGACCATGGCTAGACATCCACTTCAACAAGCTATAGCATGATATGCTGGTGCGGGCATTTTATTCAAACCATGAATTATGGCGGGCATTCTCTTACAGTAGTTTTGA
Source organism: Larix kaempferi (assembly GCA_027924585.1). NCBI lineage: Eukaryota > Viridiplantae > Streptophyta > Pinopsida > Pinales > Pinaceae > Larix > Larix kaempferi. Next base: position 5,691,437 of record BSBM01000052.1, on the reverse strand, counting down.
CTACTTTTTCATACTTAGTCAATTTCCAAAGTTTCACAAACTTGCCATATTTTTCCAGAATGATGTCAGATTACAACACTGAATTCCTGATAGCACCAGAACACAATCATGTGCCTTTCCATCCTCATCATACATGCCACATTATCATACTTGCAATGTCATTACTTCCTTTGTCATTCCTTTGTCTTTCACCGAGTTTACCCTGCCATCATGTCTTTGGTTATCCTTTTGTCATTAACTGAAATCCTTTGACATCAATGACAAAGACATTCAACATGTATCATATATTATATAAATCTTTGTTTTTTTTAGTGAATTATGTTCAGCGCTGTATGTATCTATATTGATTAATTAGTGTTAATTGGATTTTGTTGATGTTTCATGAATGTCATTAAGGCACGAATGGGATTCCACGAGAAATGAAAATTCACCCAATGCAATTCAGTAGGTTTCCATACTACGAGTACCTACAAATAGTTCATTTGTTTGATACAATGCATATCGGGAAGACCAGAACAGAATTGTTATGGCAAATATTAGATGGAAGGACTGACAAAGAAAGAATTGGAAATATTTGTAGTGACATCCAAGAAGCTAATCACGCATTGCAAAGTGTGATCATTAATTCTAATGGTGATGGTCGTCAACAAAATATTAGTCTTCCTTGGTGCTTGACGGAGCAACAGAGCAATATTGTAAAAGAGGTCATAAAAAAAATCAGTTTTCCAACGGGGTTTTCGTCTAACATAAAGAATATCTTAACGAAAAAGGGGATTTTGGTGGGGTTAAAACACATGACTGACATACATTCATTAAGGTAATTGTGAATTTATAATATATTTCCTTATTGGTATGAACTATTTTATTAATTTTATTCTCTTATTTGGAAATAAATAATAATTATGTGTTTTTTGATACAGTATGTTCTACATTTATCTCTCCCAGACGACTTTGACAACAACATAAAACAAATTATTTATGTTCTTGGAAAATACATGAGGTAAGTAATGATTTATATGGAAAATGTACTTGGTCTGTGATTTGTAGCAGAACTTATTGACATATTATGTTTTGCCCGTAAATTTTATATATGGCTTGATATTATTTTATTGCATCATTTGTAGGTGGCTTTCATCAAAAGAAATCCATAAAGAAGATATAAGGTATTGGAAGAGAGAAATTCCCTGACTAATGTGTGAAATGCAACAATATCTACCTCCAACATTTTTCAATGCACAAGAACACTACCTCATACACCAAGTTGAGGAGATTGAATTATGTGGATCAGTACACACAAGGTTGATGTGGATGGTGGAGAGGCAGTTGAAGTCATTGAAGGATTTTGTTAGGCAAGGAGCACGTCCTGAGGGTTCTATGGTTGAGGGATATATGGTATATCACTACATGGTGTATATTAGTGAATATCTACCTAAATTAGCAAAAAATATGAATGTGCCTCGCATTTGGCATCTCGACCCCATCAACAAATTTGAAGGGGAGGTCCTATTGGGGAAAGGTACAATGAAGAATGTGAAAGGTAATTATTAGATTTTGTGGAATTAATATATTACACATGTATTTTTCCAATTTTATTTTATCATACTGATTTATTTTTTATGAATCCTGCATATTCAACTATATAAAACTATGCCTTTAATGATATCTAATTAATGATATTGAATTGTTATTTTTTCATATAGTTGCTCGAGTGTGGGATGATTTACATTTATACATTGCAAACAACCTTGATTGGATGGAGCATTGGATAGAAGATTGTGAAGAATACTTCAGTAGGTTATCATGGGAAGTAAGATGATTAAAACAACGCATCGTCATCGACATCAATTTCCCAATCTTACGTCGTAAAGGGAAGTTGATATAGCCTATGGTTTAAAAGATAAAAAGGCAAGTAAATTGTTTACCCACATTTTTCTAGTTACTTCCCATTTTTTCAATGTATTTGGTTTGTTTAAGTTTTCAAATATATTTTCTAATTCCTATATGTTGTTTATTAATTCATAATGTATTTTTTACTTATTGTGAATGTTGCAGTTGAAACATCACAAGGCTATGTGGTGTAATGGTCGTAAATTTCATATCAAAATGTTGGATGATAAGATGAAAACCTCGGATTGTGGGATAATTGCAGTGTTTAAGGTCACCAATGTTTCCTCTAGAAGTGACAGACATCCAGAAGAAACTGAGAATAGGTACTATGGGCATTTGGAGGACATAATTGAGTGTGATTTTAATTCCTTTAAAATAGTTTTGTTTGAGGTGAAGTGGTACAGGCTACAGATGCATGAACGTGATCTTGAAAGAACTGTTATTGAGTATGCTAATGGATTTACCATGGTTAATACAAGGGCATTTGAACCGGGTATAGAGCCTTATGTTCTTCCAATTCAATGTGAGCAAGTTTTTTGCTTAGAGGTACCAGGTAAAGTAGGTTGGTCATACATTGTTAGATACAATCCAAGAGGAAGACCAATAAAGTATAATCATGTAGATGATGAAGATCATCATGAAGAAGAAGATGATGATGATGATTCAGATCAGGAGCATGTGGCTGCAGTCGATGTGTTAGATGAAGAAGTTGAATAGGTTGATCATCCAAATGTAGCAGACGATGATCTCATTGACGATGTCGATGACTATATTAGCGAAGATGACGTTGATGATGATGTTGACGTGAATGAGCCTTTCATCAATATATATTCTGAACCAGATCTTGATACAGAAGTTGAGTTGGATGAAGAAGAAGATGAATGATATTTAATTGTTGAAAAGTAGAGGCACGTGTTTATATATTTTATATCATGATGATATTTATATGTCTTTATTTTGTATAATAGAGTAAGTTGCATGTTCTTTAATATTTCAAATTGGGTATGGGGAAATTGAGAGTGATGTGAGGGGGCGGCATAATTAGAGCTTCCACCTTCACGTCGTTGCCCCTGTTTAGTAGAGAATGGGCTATTCTCGAAACTGAGAGAAGCTCAAAATTGGGGTGTATACCATATATAGCTGAAATTTGACATGGTTTCGAATGACATGTTGGAATATTGGTCAATACTGAGAGGGGGGGTGAATCAATATTGTTATCTTTTTAAAAATTTAAACCAAATTTTGATATTAATTAAAACATGGAATCAACAAGATAAATTCGATCTCATCAGGCTCATATAAGTCCTGAGGGCATGTGAGTCTACGGGCATGGCTTGCGGGCATATCCTGCAGGAATTTCCAAGTTCCTGTGGGAATATCTTTAATCCCCACGAGCATAAGACCTTGTGGGAATAAGCCATTCCTTTGTGGACATACGCCTCTTCCTATGGGCATAGGTATTCAAGCCCTTCATTGCGGGCATAGAATCCCTCCATTGCTTCCTTGTGGGCATGAGTGTTCAAGACCTTCCTTGTGGGCATGAGATTTAGCCCTTGCGGGAATATGATTCTTCCTGCATACATTCCTAATCCCCCGTGGGAATTTCTAAGCCCTTGCGGGCTTTAATCTTAGCCCCTGCGGGCATCCTTAAGCCTTTGTGGTCATTTCTTTAGCCCCTATGGGCATAATAAATCTCTTGGGGGATTTTTATTCCTTAATCCCCTTGTGGGAATTCCATAAGCCCTTGGAGGATTTTTACAACCCCTTGCGGGCATATCATAAGGTGTTATTAAACCTTATTTTTCACCTATTTTGGCAGGCCAAAATATCGCACGTGAGAGCACCAAATAGGAATCTGAATCCATGGATGGATAACCAATTCATCAAGGAATAAGACCATGCTAACTGATGAATTTTATCAGCAAAAAGACACCTCCTTGCGAGCATTTCCAAATGCCTTACCAACCTACATTTGAACAAGAAAAAAACCTTTTTCTCATTTTGGCAAGCTTCTATTTCACATGTGTGAACTCTAGAGGAGAATCTGAACCCATGACTAGATGACCAATTCATCAAAGGACAAGACCATGCCAACTGATGAATTTTATCAACACAAGGACACTTCCTTGTGGGCATTTCCAAATGCCCCCTTAGCCTTTTGAATTCAACACTTAGCCAAATTTATGAATATTCAAAACAATATTTTTCCTACTTTGGCAGATTGATTTCTTGCACATTTGACCATCATAAGGAAAAATGAAAGCATGGGTGGATAACCACTTCAACAAGGAACATATCTATGTCACCCTATGAATTTTATCAGCACAAGGACAACTCCTTGCGGGCATTTCCAAATGGCCTTTTAAACTGTTAATTCATCACTTAGACAAAAATTGTCAAACCCTAGGGTAACATGAGATGTTTATTTTCACCAATTTTGAAGTGTGAGACACGTAATGGATAGAGGTCAACAAGGTGAATTCATCTAAACCAATTTCACCCCTTGAAGCTTCTTTCTCTCTCCTCGGCGGGCATGTTACTGGAATAGTGCAAATCAACCTGGGAGTCACTTTTGGCAGATTGATATCTTCCTCCTCAGAGACTCTTTGGACAATATGAGACCATGGTTGGGTGCAACAAACAACATTATAGAGATCCATACTTTAAAAATATTTTAATACATCAAACACAAGATATGGAGGGCATTTTACTGAGGTCACTTAGGAAATTTTAGTGATTTTACACTTAGACAATTTTTGCACTTTCCTAGACTTGGTCCAATCTGCCTGAGTGCCTGTTTTGGCAGATCCATAACTTATTCTTCAAACACTTCCAATTCAATATGGGAACATGGTTAGGTAGAAAAAACAACCTACAAGATGACCATATGGTGCGGGCATTTTCTTCAACCCAAAAACTATGGCGGGCATTTCCCTGAGGCCACTTAGGCAGTTTTGCTACTTTGGTGTAAAAGCAACCTGAAACCTTGTTTTGGCAGGATGTTATCTTTGTCATCAAACACCTTCTGTGTAAACTAAGTCCATGGTTGGATAGCCTCTTTGAAAATCTAGAGCACGATAGTTCCAGATAATTTTTATCATTCTCCCATGAGGTACGGTGGGCATTTTCCCAAGGCCACCTGGACCAGTTTTCCAACACTTGGCCATTTCCAAGAATTTCTCCAAGATTTATCCCGAAACCCTATTTTGGCATACTTATAACTTTCTCCTCAGAAATAATTAAGGAAAACTGAGACCATGGATAGATAGCCACTTCAACAAGCTATAGCCTGGTATGCTGGTGATGGCATTTTTCTCAAACCATGAATTATGGCGGGCGTTCTTTTAGAGCAGTTTTGACTATTGTTTCCATACTTAATCAATTTCCAAAGTTTCACAAACCTGCCATACTTTTCCAGAATGATGTCAGATTGTAACACTAACTTCATGATAGCACCAGAATACCATCATGTGTCTTTCCAGCTTCATCACACATGCCATTTCATCATACACGCCATGCCATCACTTCGTTCAACTCCTCTCTTTATTGACAACGCTACTGCAATTCAATTGGACAAGAATCCCAAATTCCATGATCGAACCAAACACATCAACACTAAATATCACTTGATTCGACATCCTGTTGAGGCCAAAAAAATTCATCTGACACATTGTTCTACTTCAGATCAAATTGCATATATATTTACTAAAGCACTGGGTCATGAAAAAATTAAAAAATTCAGAATGCAGCTTGGCATGTCAGATGTCCCTTTAGTTTAAGGGGGTAATGTTGACTAATCTTTCAGGGTAAGTTATATCATTTATAGTTAGTTAAAAATTTTATTTACTTAATAAGTTACAGAGACATAACTATCTCTTCTTGGTTTTGTATGTATATAAATACTTCTGATGTTTATCAATAAAATGTATTACATTGTAGAGTTTTATTTCTCACAACGTGTTTCAATTGAATACCTATGAGCTAAATAAAAAGATGGAAAATGTGTCAATGAAAGTTGTTCTGGACTGGAAAAAAGAAAGAAAAGATGTCAATGAAAGTTGTATTGGACTAGAAATATGAAAGAAGAAAAAAAGAACTATTCATTAGAGTGAGACTCCACTCAATCACTATACTTTCACTTTACATTTCTTCATTTCAAAAAATATTTCTGATTTAAAATGTTTTGAAAAACAAAATGTTTTAGGATTTCAAATACTAAAATCATATGCCAAATTTTGAATTTAAAATATTGTAAAAAAACATTAGGAAATAATGGAATGGATAACATTGAAAGTAAATGCTCACAATAACATAGATTGCAATGCAACGATTGGAAAAATAAATATAAGCTACTCCTAAAGAAAAAATAATGAGCCAAAGAAAAAAGATGAAATGAATGTCAATGATATGAACTAAAGAAAGAAAGAAGAAACCAAAAGAACTTTTCACTGGCGTGAGATACCACTCAATCATTGTACCTCCACTTTTATGTTCTTCATTTAAAAATAATAATATTTCTCATTAAAGTGTTTTGGACTTTCAAATATTACAATCATATGTTATGTTTGCAGTATTAAATTTTGAGTTTAAAATATGTAAAAAACAAAAATGAAAAAATAAAGATTTGAATGTATACTTTTTTTTTCATAACTAAAAAAATACTTTTATTAAATGAAAAAGATGTGTTAACAAAACATTACGTCAGTAGAGAAGCGAGAATACTTCTCATTACCCTTCGACCTTTCATAGATACACAATTACATCCACCTTAGAGCTATACTCATCAAGGTATTCTAACTACTAACACATGTATTGTCATATACTTTTATTCTCTTAGCCAAAGATAAAAGGAAACTTGTATTGCATTAGAAAAAAGAAAAAAAGAACAAAGAAAAAAAAACAAAATATTGTTTAAAAACATTAAGAAAATAATGGAATGGACAGTATTAATTTCTTGCACATGATTTCCTACTTTGGCAGATTGATTTCTTGTACATGTGACCATCATAAGGAAAAATGAAAGCATGGGTGGATAACCAATTCAACAAGGAACAGATCTATGTCACCCTATGAATTTTATTAGCACAAGGACACCTCCTTGCGGGCATTTCCAAATGGCCTTTTAAACTGCTAATTCAACACTTGGACAAAAATTGTCAAACCCTAGGGTAACATGAGATTTTTTATTTTCACCAATTTTGAAGTGTGAGACACCAAATGGATAGAGGCCAACAAGGTGACTTCATCTAAACCAATTTCACCTCTTGAAGCATCTTTCTCTCTCCTCGGCAGGCATGTTACTGGAGTAGTGCAAATCAAGCTGGGAGGCACTTTTGGTCCCTGTGGGATTAATTAAGCCGCTGAGGGCATCTGGGCATCCCATAAGCCCTTGCGGGCTTAACCTCAGCTCCTTGAGCTTTAAACCCCTTTTTTGGGCATTTCATAAGCCTTCTGCGAGCATAAATGAGCCCCTTGCGGGCATCTTTATCCCCCTTATGTGGGCATGTTTATAAGCCTCCTGCAGTCATATTGGAGCCCCCTTGAGGGCATCCTAGATCTCCCTTGCGGGCATAACATATCCCATGCGGGCATCTTCCTAATCCTTTGTGGGCATAATATAAAGTGTCTTTCAACCTTATTTTTCACTAATTTTGGCAGGCCAAAATCTCGCACGTGAGAGCACAAAATAGAAATCTGACTCCATGGTTGGATAGCTAGTTCATCAGAGAACAAGACTATGCCATCTGATTAGTTTTATCAGCTCATGAATACCTCCTTGCGGGCATTTCCAAACGGCCTCTAAGCCATGTGAGTTTGACACTTAGACAAATCTGTCTTTAATATGCAAATCACTTTTTCTTTCACTTTTGCAGATTGATTTCTTCCTCATGTGATCACCGTAGAGAAAACTACAAGCATGAATGGATAACTAATTCAATAATGAACAAGACCATGCCAAAATATGAACTAAGTAACACATACCCATCATCTGGCGGGCATTTGAAAGTGGCCTTCCAAACTGCTGATTTGCCACTTAGGAAAAATTATCAAACCCTAGTTTAATATAATGAGATTTTTCTTTTCATCAATTTTGAAGTGTGAGACATCCACTGGATAGGGGCCAAATAGGGGATTCTATCCAAACCAATTTCACCCCTTGAAACCTCTTTCTCTCTCCTCGACGGGCATTTTACTGAAGTAGTGCAAATCAAGCTGGGAGGCACTTTTGGCAGGTCAATATCTTCTTCCTCGGAGACTCTTTGGTCAAGCCAATGATATGGTTGGATGCCCCATATAACATTCTAGAGATCCATTCTCTCAAAATATTTTAAGACATCAACAACAGTAGATGGCAGTCATTTTAATGAGGTTACTTAGGCAGTTCTAGTGAGTTTACACAGACAATTTTTTCACTTTTTAAGATTTGGTCCAATCTGCCTGAAACCCTTTTTTGGCAGATCCATAACTTCTTCGTTAGGCCCTTTCAAGTCAATATGAAAGCATAGTCAGGTAGAAAAAACAACAACCTACAATATGACCATATGGTGCGGGCATTTTCTTCAACTCACAAACTATGGCGGGAATTTCTCTGAGGCCACTTGGGCAGTTTTGCTACTTTGGTGTAAAGGTAACTTGAGACCCTGTTTTGGCAGGCTATTATCTTTGTCATCAAACATCTTCTGTGAAAACTAAGACCATGGAGAGATAGAATCTATGACAAGCTAGAGCATTATAGTTCCATATAATTTTTATCATTCTCCCATGAGGTACGATGGTCATTTTCCCAAGGCCACCTGAATCAGTTTTCCAACACTTAGTCATTTTCAGGAATTCCTCCAGAGTTTATCCTAGAACCCTATTTTGGCAGACTTATAACTTTCTCCTCAGACATGCTTAATAAAAAATGAGACCATGGTCAGGTAGACAAATCAACAGGATACAACCTGACCATATGCTGCGGGAATTTACTTTAACCTATGATTTATGGTGGGCATTTTCTTGAGGCTACTTAGTCAATTTTACTTCCTCTGGTGCAAAACCCTGTTTTGGCAGACCTATAACTTTCTCTTCAGAAGTGATTAAGGAAAACTGAGACCATGACTTAGATAGCCACTTCAACAAGCTATAATGTGGTATGATGGTGTGGGAATTTTTATCAAACCATGAATTATGGAGGGCATTCTCTTAGAGAAGTTTTGACTAATTTTTACATACTTAATCAATTTCCAATTTTTCACAAACTTGCCATTCTTTTCCAGAATGATGTCAGATTGCAACACTGACTTAATGATAGCACCAGAACACCATCACGTGTCTTTCCATATTCATCACATATTCCACATCATCATACATGCCAAGTCATTACTTCCTTTTCCATTTCTTTGTCTTTCACTGAGCTTGCCCTTCCATCATGTCCTTGGTTATTCCTTTGTCATTACTGAGCTCCTTTGATATCAATGACAATCATATTCAATAGGTTGGATGCATAAAACAACATTCTAGAGATCCATACTCTCAAAATATTTTAAGACATCAACCACAAGAGATGGCGGGCATTTTACTGAGGTCACTTAGGTAGCTTTAGTGATTTTACACTTGGACAATTTTTGAACTTTCCTAGACTTGGTCCAATATGCCTGAAACCCTGTTTTGGAAGAGCCATAACTTCTTCCTCGGACACGTTTTGGACAATCTGAGACCATGGTCAAGTAGACAACTAGGAAAGTGGACAATCTGAGACCATGGTCAAGTAGACAACTAGGAAAGTGGACAATCTGAGACTAGTCTAGGAAAGTGGAAAAATTGTCTAAGTAGAAATTCATGAGTGGCCTTAGTAAAATGCCTGCCATGTCTTGTGGTTGGTGTCTAAAATTATTTTGAGAGTATGGGTCTCTAGAATGTTGTTTGGCGCATCCAACCATATCATTGGTTTGTCCAAAGAGTCTTTAAGGAAGAAAATATTGATCTGCCAAAAGTGCTTCTTAGCTTGATTTGCACTACTCCAGTAACATGCCTGTCAAGGAGAGAGAAAGAGGCTTCAAGGGGTGAAATTGGTCTGGAGGGAATCACCTTGTTGGCCTCTATCCATTGGGTGTCTCACACTTCCAATTTGGTGAAAAGAAAAATCTCTTCATTCTATATACCAGCTAGGGTTTGATAATTTTTCCTATGTGTGTGTGTGTCAATAAATTCATCTTCATCATCTTCATCATCTTCATCATCATGAAGTTAGTGTTGCAATCTGACATCATTCTGGAAAAGTATGGCAAGTTTGTGAGACTTCGAAAACTTTGGAAATTGACTAAGTATGGAAAAACTAGTCAAAAGTGCTCTAAGAGAATGCCCTCCATAATTCATGGTTTGAAGAAAATTCCCGCACCATCATACCGGACCATAGCTAATTGACATTGCTACCCAGTCATGGTCTCAGTTTTCCTTAAGCATGTATGAGGAGAAAGTTATAAGTCTGCCAAAATAGGGGTTCAGGATAAACTTTGGAGAAATTCCTGAAAATGTCTAAGTGTTGGAAAACTGGTCCAGGTGGCCTCAAGGAAATGCCCGCGATAATTTGGGGGTTAGAGTAAATGCCCGCACCGTATGGTCAGGCTGTACCTTGTTGAGCTGTCTACTTGACCATGGTCTAAGATTATCCAAAAAGTGTATGAGGAAGAAGTTATGGATCTGCCACAACAATGTTTCATGCATATTGGACCAGTCTAGGAAAGTGCAAAAATTGTCTAGTATAAAATCAGTAGAAATGCCTGAGTGACCTTAGTAAAATTCCCACCATGTATTATGGTTGGTGTCTAAAATTATTTTGAGAGTATGGGTCTTTATAATTTTGTTTGGTGCATCCAGCCATATCATTGGTTTGTCCAAAGAGTCTCTGAGGAAGAAGATATTGATCTGCCAAAAGTGCTTCTTAGCTTGATTTGCACTACTCCAGTAAAATTCCTGCCGAGGAGAGATAAAGAGGCTTCAAGGGGTGAAATTGGTTTGGATGGAATCACCTTGTTGGCCTCTATTCATTGGTTGTCTCACACTTCCAATTTGGTGAAAAGAAAAATCTCTTCATACTATAAACCTGGGGTTTGATAATTTTTCCAAGTGTCAAATCAACAAGTTGGAAGGCTAAGAGGCCAATTGGAAATGCCCGCAAGGAGGTGTCCTTGTGCTGATAAAATTAATCAGGAGGCATAGGCTTATCCTTGATGAACTGGCTATCTATCCATAGGATCAGACTTGCCTCTAGATTTCACACGTGTGATAGACAAGCCTGCCAAAATGAGAAGAAGTTTGTTTTGATGTCCAAATAAGGTTTGAAGAGGCATTTGGAAATGCCCGCCAAAGAGTGTCATTGTGCTAATAAATTATCCAGATGGCATGGACATGTTCCCTGGTGATCTAGCCATCTAGATGTGGTGTCATTTCTCTCTTTGAGGCTCACATGGGTGAGATTTTGGCCTACCAAAATTGTGAAAAATAAGGTTAAATGACACCATATGATATGCCCGCAAGGGATTGTAAAATTCCCGCAGGGGATTAATGA